>OY728157.1:1244026208-1246526208 GCA_963277665.1 Viscum album | reverse complement strand
AACCCTTCTCTTTATTTTATACTTAAACATGATTTGTTACATAAAACCTTCACTTGATAAAACATAGAAGATCGAGAGGTCTAATGTCTTTGTGGAAGAGGAACATTACATAAAAACTTAAAACATAGAACACAACATCTTATTGGAAACATCCTTTACATGACCACTACATTCCATCGTACTTGCATGCAAACCTTTTTTTGGTATTTTATAAAAAGTCACTTTTTGGAAAGTGGGAACCGTGACAATTCAAAATCAAACATTCAAACTTAAACTTTCAAATTTCAACTCCACCGCCATCATCACCTTGATCCACAAGCCCCGACACACGAACCCATCGAGACATCACACACCGACCTTGAAAAATGGATCCTCTCAATTGCTGTGTCACCTCGTGTCTTGACACCTGGCGCAACTTCATAACAATCTGCTTCGAGCATGGACGTCGGTGAGCTACACCAGCGACTGTCATTAGCAGCACCGTCGGAGAAAAATCCCAACACACTGTCTCGCAAAACTGAAATCCTTCACTGACTGAACCAAAATCAATCGCAAAACCTCCACAATAAAAACAACACTCAAAAACATCACATCCAACTCCAGCAACCATCACGAACAACAAAAAACAGGTTAAACCGCATCAACCAGAACGAGGGTGAGCTTCAACAACTTCCATCGTCACCACTATCAACGGTCCAGATCCCAAACAACCAACCCTCCATGGCCAGGAACAACCAGGAAAAAGTCACCAAAGAAACCCTACTCAAAACATAAAAGCAAAGAGAAAGCAGAAGAAATCACTCATCACCGCCATCCATAGATCCCGCAGAGAACACGCTCAACCACATAGCCTGCATCCACTAATGAAGTGGCTCCCTCAACCAGCAGAAACTGGGGCTCAGCCTTTGGACAATAACACTGCCATGAAACCCAATCCAGATAGTGGAGTCGAGAAAATGACCGGAAAAATAAAGTGCACCGCTGAAAGGACCTAGCTGAGGAGGCCCCTGTCATGAACAGCGTACCAAGGGGAAGAATAAAGCTTGAGCGGGGTGAGGAAAGGCGACAACGACGGGAGAAGCCCTAGATCTGCTTCTCCCCTTACAGGCCCATCTAAATTACTTCATAAGTAATGAAGATCCCATATTAGGATTCACATTCCATCGTACTTAGCATTGCATGGGATAACCTGAGGACTTGCATAAGAAAAGGGAGAGCTATAAAGCCCAGTAAGGGAGTAAAAAAGGAATAAAATAAATATTACAATACATGTTAGGAAATAGAAATATTAATGGAGCACAAGAGAAACATGAATATAAATTCATGATAAATCATGATAATCATAACATGGAACTATGGAAACAACACTTAACATGGAATTATCATGAGCCAAGGCTCATTGCACATGGAGCATGAGTAAACCCTCATTGCACATGAAGTACAAGTAAAACCTTGTTGAACTTGAATTTTCATGATTCAACACTCCTTGAAGATGACATGTCATGATACTATATTTTCCCAATGCATTGGAGCACTATTTGGGTGCACCCTACTTAAACATTTCATTTCATGCATAATTGTGACACATAGATCATAAACCATGGATTTATTAAAAATCATCATTAATTCAATGATAATGGAATTTGGAATTCATACATGAAACTGTATAATCAATATGTTTATGTGAATAAAGGTGAATACCCGTGATAGATAAATGATCATGGTATTCACTACACAATGACTTTGGCATGAAAAAATGTTGTGCAATTTTTGCAGCATAACACTATCACATAAGAATTCATAAAAATGGTTGATTAGAGATAAAGGGGTGTCTCATCATTTGTATATGAAATATATAGTAATGGGTTCATATAGATACATTTCCCAACAATCTTAATGGATCTTAGATTCATGATACAAAAGAATTTCTTGAATGTAAATGAGGAGAGACAAATTTCTTTCAGAATTTCGGCCTAGTAATAGGTGTACATGATAGGAATTTAATGAGAGAGAAAGGGGTCTCTCATTATTCTTACATAAATAGGGATGTATGGGTGAGGTGAGAAATCATACCCCAATATTTATAATTGAAAATAAAATGGAATAGCAATATTAAGAAACATGGATAAAAAGAAAAAGGTGGGAATCCCTCACTTAGAAGTGTGATCCCAAAGGATTAGGAGAGGCTTGAGAGGGGCTTCTTGGGATATTGGGGTTCCATGGGAGGATTTTAGATAGAGGAGGGAAGAGGTTCAACTAACTCCAAAGGCTTTGAGTGAAGAAGAAGTGGGATCTTGGGAAGGTTTATATAGGAAAGTAGGGGGAATTCTTTATTATTTTGGTTTGAGACACAACACATTAAACTAATCAAAAACCAGAAACCAGACCATAGTTTTTTCCCATGGTTTTTTCCAAAGGGGAGTGGAAAAAATTATTTTATAAGGCCAATGGCCGAACTTTCTAAAATAATAGGGTTTATTATGGGAGGTGAGTCACACTCTCAAGGAAAACAATTTAAAAAGACATAATGCCTTATAAGTCTTGGAGGGTACACTAAATCTTTTTTAAATAAATCAAACAAATCTAAAATCACATTATTTAAATTGTAAAACATATATTGTCCGAACATAATGTTTATAGAATTTTATTACAACACTATTCGGTCATTATGATTTCATAAAACACATTATATATTTAAACAGTATTTAATTTTTACCCAAAAAGTTTGACTGTCTCAGATTATTTTGAAAAATTAGCCATTGGATAATTTTGACGTCCTGATTCCAAAAAATAAGATTAATTTAATCTAAATAATTTTATAAATATGTGAATTTTTAATTTAAAAAAACAACATTTATCGAAAATTCATGGGTTTTGAAAAAAACAACTTTCAAACATTATTAGAATTTAGAATTGTATTCATAAAAAATTGTATGATCATTTATATTTAATAAATAGTAATTCATTAATTATATTTTATTAAAACATCATTTAATTAAAAAAATCCATTAATTCATCAAAATAGATTTCTTAGTTTAATATTAACTGAAAAAATAATATATATGCTTTAAAAACTATTTACAAAGTAAAAATAATAAAATGAATTCACATTATTTATAGAAAAATAATGTACATAGTCATAATGTTATAGTCATGTTACATGAACCAATATAACACCCGCATAAGACTAAAGGGTCAGGTGTTCGATAGTGAAAGTCTCTTGGGGTGGCTTAGATAACATCACCCGGGTGGTAATCTCTATTAACTTCACTTCTCCTGTAGTCAGTTCCGCTCAAGCTTAACATGTTCAAGCTTGGCTTGGGATTGGTAAATAGTGAATCTCAATTATTCCACCTCCTATCAAAGCTCCAAAATATGGGCTTCGTATGGGGAAAGTCTACTGGATGAGGCCATCGCTTCCTTTGTCTGAGTAAATTGGATTTGTTAAATCCCCATATTTATACTTATCATGTGATCACTATTAAATGGCTATATTAGAAATGGTCACAATTCCTAATGGTATTTTAAAATCCATGAACATAAAACCAATTAATTTCACATTTTAAATAACCATAATAAGACATTTAATTAGATCAAGAGGAATTTTCATTAATGAATGTTTGGGTCATTATAATCTAACCCCTTAAGAAACATATCTATTGAAATTTTTTTCCCCACTAAAATAGATATGGGTAACTTTTCTTCATCACTTCCTCTAATTCCCACGTCACTTCATCAAACATGTGTTTTTGCAACAACACCTTAAAGAGGGGCATTGCCTTATTTTGTAGAAATTTTTATCTACAATCTAAGATCTTAACTGGTTGATCCTCATAAAAAATATCATCTTGTAACTATACTATCTCTGAAGATAGTACATGTGAAGGTTCTGGTATGTACTTTTTATGAGGGATACAAAATAGACATCATGTACTTTGGCCATGGTCAGTGGAAGTGTTAGTCGATAGGCCACAACCCTGACACAATCAAGAACCTCGAAGGGGTAGATGTACCGAGGACTTAATTTCCATTTCTTTCCAAGACTCATGACCTTATTCCATGTATATTTGCATAGAAATACCATATCTCCAACTTTAAATCAAGGTCTCATCGATGCTTATCTACATAACTCTTCTGTCAACCCTAGGATTCCTTGATATTCTGTTGAATGGTTTTTACCTTCTCCACCTTTTCTTTGACCATCTCTGGTCCTAATAGCTTACACTAACTGATTTCATCCCACCATATAGGTGTTCTGCACCTCTTCCCATATAGGGATTAATAAGGTGTCATTCAGATGATCAAGTTGAAACTATTATTGTAGGAGAATTCAACCAATAAAAGATGTTGGTCCTATCCTCCTTTAATATTCATAGAACATGCTCATAACATATCCTCTACTGTATGAATAGTTCACTCATATTAGCCATCAATTTGAGGATGATTGGTTGTACTGAAGTTATGTTCAGTATCCGGAGCATGCTGTAGATTATTCCAAAACATAGAGGTGAATCTTGTATCTCGATTAGATACAATAGATAGTAGTATTCCATGCTGCCTTACCACTTCCCTGATATATATCTGTTCCAGTTTATCCAATGATAAATCCTCCCAAATTTCAATGAAGTGTACATACTTTTTAAGATGATCCACAAGAACCCATATGTCATTGTGGCCTTTAGATGTGTTCGGAAGTATGGTTAAAAAGTCCATGGTGATGTTCTCTAATTTACATGCTTATATGGGAAATTGTTACATCATCCACCTATACTTCTACATCTCTTCTTTCACTTACAGACACACCAGGTACTTTTATGCATATTCAACGATCTCCTTCCTTATATTATTCCACCAATAATTCTCTTGGAGATCTCGATACATCTTTGTGTTTCCTGGGTGAATTGAGAAATTCGATCTTTGTGCATCATCCAAATGTTCCTTCTTTATCTCTGAACATAATGAAACACATACTATCTTCCCAAATCTCACAATTCATTCTTTATTAACATTGAACTTCAAGGATTTACTTTTTCTGATAGCTTCTAATTTATTCTAAATTCCACATAATCCATTTTAGAATCTTTTAAATTTTCCAAAAGAGATGGTTGAGCAATCATTTGTGAAAGGATTGACGATGTTCCCTTATTTATGATTCCCATGTCCATCTCCATCAAATATATGAAGATTGGATCCTTTTGAATTATCTTCAATGATACAATCGCTTGGTCCTTTCTACTTATACCATCCTCCACCTTTTTCACATTCCTACGGTGGTAATGGATTGAGTAGTCATAGTCTCTGATCAGCTCTAACCATCTTCATTGTTGCATGTTCAATTATTTCTTTGTGAATATATACATGAGGATTCTGTGGTCCTTATTTATTTGATACTTATCCCTAGAGAGATAATGCCGCCAAATTTTTAAATCTAAGATCACCATAGCCAACTTCAGGTCATGTGTTGAATAATTCTGCTCATAAACATTCATTTTCCTTGAATCATATGCAATGAATTTTTCATTTTCAGCAACACACAGCGCATGCCCTTCTTCGAAGCATCACTGAATACCACAAAAAGTTCTCCACTTGTGGGTAATGTGAGCATGGGCGCAATGATAAGACTCCTTTTAAAATCCATGAATATTTATTTGTATTCATCACTCTAAAAAAACTATAATCCCTTTGAAGTTATCTTGGTAAGAGGGTTGGAAAATCGTTAGAAATTTCTCACAAATCATCGATAATATCCAGCAAACCCCAAGAAGCTACGGATATCCATTACTGATATTGGCCTCATCCATCCCTATATTGTAGTTGTATTAGATGAATCCATAGATATAACATTGCTTGTGATGATATGGCCCAAGATTGAGACCTCCTTCAACCAGAACTCACACTTGTTGTACTTTGCATAGAGCTTCTCTTTTCACAATGTCTCTAGTATAGTTCTTAGTATATCCTCACGATCCTCCAGGGTTTTGGAGTATATTAGAATATCATCTATAAATACTACCACAAATTTTTCAAGGTAATCTCTAAAGAATCTATTCATATAGTCCATGAACATTTATGGAGAATTAGTGAGTCCGAAAGGCATTACTATGAATTCATAATGCCTATATCTTGTACAAAAAGTAGTCTTGGAGATATCTTCCTTATTTAACCTTACTTGATAATATTCAAATAGAAAATATACCGTGTAGAAGTATTGTGCTCTATGTAGCTAATAAAATAAGTCATAAATTCATGTGATATGATTATATTTCTTTATCTTGATTTTTTAAGCTCATGATAATCGATGCAAAGGCGTATTGACACATACTTTTTCTTGTCGAAGAGGGATGGTGTACCCCATGGTGAAGCATTTGGTCATATAAACCCTTTATCCAGATTCTCTATTAGTTGTTTCTTCAGCTCCTCATGCTCCAGAACATCCATTCCTTATAGAGTCTTGGATATTGGCAATGCACCAGTTATAAGATCAATTGAGAATTCAACATCTCATCTATGAGGAAGACCGAGCAATTTCTTGGGAAACACTTCAGCGAATTCCCTCACAATAGGCATGTCTTCAAGGATGGTTGCCTCCTTAGATCAATAACCTCATCTAGATATTCATGTTCATAGGGAATTAATATGCATGCTTGAGATGATGGAACTAAAGAAAATTCATCTTCCTCCTTGTACTTGTATATAATCGGGGGTCGATTCTCCACATGGAGAGTGATTTCCATCTCACAGAAATTTATGTTGGATCTATATAAGTAAATAAAATCTATGAAAATAATTGCATCAAATTACACTAGAGGGAGTATGATAAGTTTTTCTAGGAATTTCAATCCACCGATTAAGAGAGGGTGAAGTTATATTCATGGGATTCAATGATTGTCCCATTTGTCATACTTATCGACATCTTTACTTCCATTATTTGTGGTGGTGTTGGGATTTTTCTACTAAACTTCTGGGATATAAAATAATTTTTAGAACGTGAATCAAAAAGTATGTTCACTATTTTTGATTGAATAACTAGTTTACCTGTCACCACTTCATTGTTGGGGTTCACTTCAGTGATAATGATGGGAAAAGATTTCCCTTACTACCTTGGAGGTTGTTGGTTGCCTCAAAAAATCATTGACATAGGGCACTAATTTGAAGGATTCCCTAGTTATTTTAAGTGGAAGAAATGACCAATCCATTGAGAGTCGAATGGAGCATTCCTCTTCTCTGTTGTAGCCATGAGTTTTTCTTGTTGGTAGTTAACAACTAGGTGGCCTTCTTTTCCATACCTAAAGCATTTTCTCGTCCCCTTCAAGAAATATATGGGGTTATTTTTTCCACACCTTTTGAAAGTGGGGTGATATATCGTCTTATCAGCATTGGATTTATCCATCAGACTGCCAGAATTGAAATCCACCTTACGCTTCTTATCCTCATGGTACCCCTAAAATTCATCGATCTCTATTTCAAATTTGAGGGCACATCAAACAATTTTTTCATAGCTGTCAAAGTCATGAATCGCCATGGCTTTCAACAAATTAGGTTTTATCCCACCAAAGAAGTAGTCAACCTTGCTTTCATGGGTAACAAAAATGCCGAAAGCATATCACGCAAGCCTTGTGAAGTTTTTCTCATACACTCTGATAGATTCTTCATCCTTCTACTTGAGAGCAAGGAATTATCTTTCTATATTAAGCCAGAGGGTGCATGGAAAATATTTATAAAAAAACAATGTTTAGAAATCCTTCCATTCCAACACCTCGATCTCCTCATCAGGCTTTATATTTTTGTTCAATTTCCACCATTGATCGGCTTCACCCCCCATAAGATAAGAAGTCAGAAGAACATTATGATTTTCAGAACATTGAAGGATGTAAAAGATCTTTTCAATGGAGTTCATCCATTGTTCGACAATTGAGGGATCAAATGATCCATTAAAAGTAGGAGTCATTTTTCTCATGAAGCTCTGGATAATGACTTGTTCTTTCTTGGGGGGGGGGGGGTGGAATGTTTCCCTTGACCCATGTTTCTATTCAATTCATGAGTTAACAAAGAGATTATCAATACAAAGTCTGTGAGTCCTGATCCCATCAGATTGGGAATCTCATTAGAACAGTTATCACATTGGACTTCACATGGGTTATTCACCCGAGTCCTATTATTACTGGCCATTAGCTGGAATAAAATGAAAGTTATGGGTAACACATAAAGGGTAATCCAATAACAAAACATATGACTTATAAAAATCTTTGATTTTCTTAACTTATGAATCTATAGGCTTCAATATTTGTTATCCATGATCTACATTTTAACATATATTCCTAGGTGAATTTTATCTATTCTATTAAAAATGGTTCATACTATGCTTGTAAATTTACCAATTCATATCCCTCGAGAGTATCATATCCAAGAATTTAGCAAGGCCCGTTGTCGTGTATTAGGATACCTCCGGTCAATCCCAAAACTCATTGTCAGGGTTTTCACCCCTAGGTACATTTGTGCCAGACCCACCTCTACTTACTCGTATCCAGATAGGGATTTAATTTTGTATAAACCACTTACTCAATATTAACTAAAACATAGGGATGTTTTTATTATAATTAGTCTTATCCCTAAGGCTTCATTAGGGTTTTATAATCCTAATCCCAAAATATAACTAAACATATCCTCTGATGCCAACTGTAACAACCCTGCTCTTTATTTCATACATAAACATGATTTATTACATAAAACCTTTTCTTGATACAACATATAAGATCGAGAGGTCTAGTGTATTTGGTGATTAGGAACATTAAATAACAACCTAAAACATAGAATGAAACAGCTTATTGGAAACTTCCTTTACATGACCACTACATTTCCTCGTACTTATCATTGCATGGGATAACCTGAGGACATGCATAAGAAAAGGGTGATCTATAATGCCCAGAAAGGGAGTTAAAAAGAAATAATAAGAATATTACAATACATGTTAGGAAATATTCAAATCAACAGAACACAAGAGAATAATAAACATAAAGGCATGATAAAGCATGATAATCATAACAAGGAAATGTGGCCACAACACTTAACATGGAATTAGCATATGACAAGGCTCATTGCACATGGAGCATGAGTAAACCATCATTGCACATGAAGCACAAGTAAACCCTTTTTTCCAATTGAATTAGCATGAGTCAAAACTCATTGAATATGAAATATCATGATACTATATTTTACCCAATGCATTTGTGCACTATTTGGGCGCACCCTACTTAAACATTTCATTTCATGCATAATTGTGCCACATGGAACATAAAACATGGATTTATTAAAAATCATCATTAATTACATGATAAAGGAATGTAGAATTAATACATGAAACTATATAATCAATATGTAATGTGAATAAAGGTGAATACCCTTGATAGAGAAATGTGCATGGTATTCACTACACAATGACTTTGACTTGGAAAAACATTGTGAAATTTTGGCAGCATAACAGTGTGACATGAGAATTCATAAAAATGGTTGATGGGATAGAAATGGGTGTCTCATCATATATACATGAAATGGGAAGTATGGGGGTCATATATATTCATTTCCCAAAATTTTTAATGGAATTTATATTCATGATACAAAATAATTTCTTGAATCTAAATGAGGAAAGAGAAATTCCTTTCAGAATTTTGGCAGAGTAAAAAGTGTACATGGGAGGAATTTACTGAGAGAGAAATGGTTATATCATTATAAAAATATAAAGAGGAAAGTTTGGGGGAGGTTATAAATCATACCCCCACATTTATAATTGAAAATAAAAGGGTATAACAATATTAAAAAACATGGATAAAAAGAGGATGTTAGAAATCTATTACTTGGAAGTGTGAACCCAAGGGCTTGAGAGAGGCTTGAGAGGGGATTCATGAGAGATTGGGGCACCTTGGGAGGATTATAGAGAGAGGAGGGAAGAGTTTGTATTTAATCTAATGGATTTTAGTGAAGAATAAGTGTGAGCTTGGGTGGGTTTATATAGGAAAGGAGGGAGAATTCTTTAATATTTTGGTTTGGCACACCTCACATTAAACTAATCAAAACCACAAACCAGACCATTTTTTTGAAAATTGTTTTTTCAAATGGTGAGTGGAAAAAATATTTTATAAGGCCAATGTCCGAACTTTTTAAAATAATAGGTTTTCTTATGTGTAGGTGAGTCACACTCTGAAGGAAAACAATTTAAAAGGACAAAATGTTTTATAAGTGTTGTAGGGTCCACTAAAGCTTTGTAAAATAAATAAAACAAATATAAAATCACATAATTTTAATGGTAAATCATATATTTTCAAATAATAGTGTTTATAGTATTTTATTACAACACCATTGGATAATTATGAAGTCATAAAACACAATATATAATTAAACCGTATTTATTTTTTACCCAAAAAAATTGACTATCACAAAAAATTATGAAAAATTCACCATTAGATAATTTTGACATCCTGATTCCAAAAATAATGTTAATTTAATATATATAATTTTATAAATATGTGAATTTGCTACTTTTAAAATAAAAACTATATTTATTGAAAATTCATCTGTTTTGAGAAAAACAACTTTCAAACCTTAATAAAATTTACAATTGTATTCATAAAAAATTGTACAATCATTTATATTTAATAAAATGTAATTCATTAATAATATTTTATTACAATATTATTTAATTCAAAAAGACATTAATTCATCGAAATCTATTTCTTAGTTGAATGTTAACTAAAGAAACAATTTGTGCTTTAAAAACTATTTACAAACTAACAATAGAAAATGACAGCAAATTCTTTATACAAAAATAATGTACATAGTCATAGGGCTAGGGTCTTGTTACATAACCCCTTATAACCCCCGCACAAGACTGAAGGGTAAGTTTTGCGATGGTGACAGACTTTTGGGGTAGCTCATATAACATCACTTGGGTGGTAATCTATATTAACTTCCAATTCTCTCATAGTCAGTTTCGCTCAAGCTTAACATGTTCAAGATTAGCTTGGGCCTGGTTAAGAGAAAATACCAATGACACAACCTCCTTTCTGAGATCTGAAAAATGGGCTTCATATGGGGAAAGTCTACCAGATGAGGCCATATCTTCCTTTATCCGAGTAAATTGGATTTGTTAAAGCCCTATATTTATACTAATCATGTGATCACTATTCAAAAACTATATTAGAAATGATCACAATTATTTATGGTATTTTAAAAAACTAGAAACATAAAACTAATGAAGTTATTATTTTATATAACCATTATAAGACATTTAATTAGAACAAAATTAATTTTCATTAGTCAATTTTTGGGTCATTACATGAACCTTGTTCAGTAAGGGACTCTGTCCACTGTGATAGTATTGAGAACAAACCCCAAATAATGATATGATGGAATGAGTAGTGGAACCTATAATCAATGATTTTCTTAGAATAAATACATAACTATGGATATTATTTTCTATGTATATATATATATATTCTTTAAACTTATGCATTTAGATAATGTTATACTCTCATGGCTCATGTTCTTTTATTTCTTTATAATTCACATCTTATGAACTTCCATGAATTATTCCATGACACTAGATTATGAACTATGATATGTTGGGTATAGTTTTAATATGTAAATATCATGTTCAAACAGCCTTATTCTTAATTTTTTTTGAGTGATTGTTGATATCTCTCTTTTTTAGCCTTACCGAGCATCTGAAATCAACGTTTCTTGTATTAATTTTCCCAATTTGATGAAGAAAGGTCTTTAGTATGATATTTTTAAGAAGGATAATATCTATAAAACACTTATATAGTGATGATATATATCACATATGAACAAGTTGTTTGTTTATCCCTATTTCCAGAGGCACTAAACATATATTATTCTGGCATGCATCGTAATGTTGGGTAATAAATATTCATCTATTAAGATGAGATATTTATGTATGAATATTTTGGATTGCAATATTATCTTATTTATTACAATACAGGTAATAAATATAGGGTTTTGAAATGTGAAAAATGTTATGGAGAAATATAATAATTTAAACTTTTATGATACAATTTTAAATTAATCTAGAAACCATATTGAGAACCTAGATAATAACCTCAAAAAAATGTGTTTCTAAAATTTTCATCCCCCCCGTATCCTTTATTTCATAATTTTTGGAGGAAAATGAAAGTGGAAGGATATTTTATATATTGAAATAAATATATAGAGAGGTTTAGTCATCCAAAACGGGGTATTATTCACAAGATATTAACTCTATACTTGATTAACATCATATTTAAGAAATCCTTTTTGATTACACCATTTTTTATATTATTTAGTCATATCATTGACGAACTTATATAAGAAAACACCATCAATCAATTGAATGTGTGATTAGAAATAAATATAGTAGGATGATAATAAATTCTTATTTAGTCCATGAAAAAATGAATATTTTTATCATTCTATATGGAGGGGTGTTTTAATCTATAATATAAATCCATAAATAAAGTAACTTGATAATTTAAATATTTCATTGAAATCGATAAAATTATGTAATCGATTAAATTTATATAGTATTTAAATGAAGGTTACACATGGGATTCAATTTATATATAATTATGTGAAGGTAATATAACAGTTTAAATCAATGAATGAAGGTTAAATTATACATTAAAGACATATGAGAAAGGATGAGGTTTACACTAATAGATAAATCTATTTTGGAAGGCCAAATTGTCACACCAAATATAAAATCCAAAAGAAATGAATTGTTTTTTATTCATCAAATTTTATCTATAAATAAATTCATGAGGTTTTATCATGAATTTTATATACTTTGAGGTATTTTATGAAGAATCCATTAGAGAGTAACTCTAAATGTGGTATATTCCAATCACACATAATAATATTGGTCCACTGTATCATTTTTAGTTGAGTGTTCCATAATAATATCATCAGAAAACATGTATACACTCGTTATACTAAAATTTGCAAGACTTTTATCTCATAACTATCATAGTTATCAATTTTATCATCATCAATTTTCATGTAGGCGATTATTTCCATTAGAAATAATTTTAGTAGATAAATGTTTATATATAGTTATAATGGATTTAGGATTGATATTAATGTTTGTGTAGGACTTGAATTTTTTTCCAAGAAGGTGGAATGGAATCCTTTAGGGACTACCTATAAATGGGGTGTATTATTTCCACACATATAGATCTTGGTGCACTTGTTTATCCGAAATAGACTAGTCTATTGTGTCTTCACCAACATATGTATGTATAATTACCATACAAACATATTTTGGTTATTATGATAGTCACTAGTATACTTATCCATTGGATTAAAACCAAGAAATGTGATAGATAAGGTTTACATATAAAAGTATATTAATATAATGTTTGATCTATTATTTAAGTTCATATAGAAAGATTATTAATATATTTATTATAAATTAAATCCATAATAAATATAAAGGTTATATATATAATACTTACAATTAGTTTTTTTAGACAGTGGAGTAGGTTGCTAAATTTTTTGGATTTATACTCGAGGATTATACGTGTATATCATAATTAAGGGAATCATAACCCATATTGTATGAAGGGGTATCATTGTGTTTAGAAACCTAGTAAAATGTCTTTAAACTCGCCCTTGATATATAATTCTTATATTTTGAGGAGATTAAGACATGGTACATTCTATTTATAATTATATGAGAAAATAATTAACCTCATTTGTGATAAATGAGAATTATATTTTAAATAAATGATAAGAGAAATTTCATATGTTCAATCATTATATGAAGAATTTTTTTGAAGGTGTAGTATTATTTTAAGATAAAAAATTAGGTTTTCATATTTATCATTTAGAAATGATATATTATGTTTAAACCTATACAAGAGAGAATCTATATAGTTTTAATTTCTATTCAAAGAATTAGAGTTGCACTACACTATATAAATCGATGTATCTTGGCTATACCTATTTTCCTATATAAATGCTTTTAACATTTAAATCAATGTAGGAAAAAGATAAATAATAATTTATGTTCATTTATGAAAGACCCAAATGACGATTTATGATTTAAATAACTAATTATAAGTAATTTTAGTTATACTTCATAAATGTATCTTGAATTTTTAATCCATTCAAGAAGTGTTAACCAAGATGTTATTTTTCAAATGTTAAAATGGTAAAATATATTGATTATTATGTTATTTATAGACCTATATAGTGAAAAATTATATAGTATAACAAGGAAAATTTATGGAGATAAATAAAAAACATATCATTTGGATTTTAATGATGAGAATAGTGAAGGTATATGAAATTTTTGATGAAAGGGTTTAAAGAACAACAAATTTCCAGAAAGAAAATAACATTGGGGGTTGGTTGTCCAGTCAGATAAGATTTGTGTGTCTCTCAAAAGTTATGGGGTTTATAAATGTAAATTAATTCATGAAACTACTATCACATGGTTGTAACATTATCTAACCTAGTCCATTATGATCATGGATACATTTTTTTGAAAAATAAATTTTTTGGGGGGGTGACCTTTTTGAATCATATTTTTTTTAATTCATGGATAAACAAGATGAATTGTTCTAATATTATGAGTGTAATATTTAAGACATGTATCACTATGATTGGATAAACATTTATTATTTGGTGTGACCTTTACAAATTTTGGATGGTGTAAACCAGCCCTTGTGGTCTTAAGTAAACTTTCTATTTGAGGAACTTTTATAAAACTCAAATTCACATCAATTTAATTAGTTTTTATTTGATAGTCACATAATATATATCATCTATTTCATTTTTACTATCATGAAGCGGATTCCCACTCATTTAATTAAATTTTAATGTTTTGGAATTCAAAATTCATCAAATATAACATCATTATAGCTAAAAATATATGAGTTTT
The DNA here is from genome assembly GCA_963277665.1 of Viscum album. Lineage (NCBI taxonomy): Eukaryota > Viridiplantae > Streptophyta > Magnoliopsida > Santalales > Viscaceae > Viscum > Viscum album. The sequence continues at coordinate 1,246,511,276 of OY728157.1, read as the reverse complement.
TTTGAACATTTTTAATTAATATTGTTGTTTTTTTATAAATGTGAAATTTGGGTAAAATTTTTATTGAATTAACTTATTTTTAATCTATGATTTTAATTTATAATTGAAACTATGTTTCATGTATTTTAGAAATGGGGTAGTGGGGGGAGTTGTTGAGACTCTATCATAACATTCATGTGAATTATACAATTTTAGATGAGTATTGAATAAATCTCACCAATATTCAAAACCCAAAACATCAAGTATTAGTGTCAATTATGATTTTAAAAATAATTAATTTATTTCAAAACCATTATTCATCATTCCCAAAAAATATTCATCCAACATTATACCTTTATAGACATATCATACATTAAACCCTTCGTAAAAAATTCCCAAAATAAACCATTGAGAAAATGTTAAAATAATTCAATTTAATATATTTATAATGAAACTATAATATAGTTTAAAATTAACATGATTTAAAATTAAATTATATAAAATAAATATTTTGAAGTGGTGAAAATAATATGGGTATGGAAGAGAATGACTTGGGTGAAATACTTTTAAAAAAATAAAGTAATTATTTTAAAATAAAACTAATTTAGTATTTTAAAATCATAACCCCATTAAAAGAAATTACCTAATAATGAACTTAAAATACCATGATTACAAATTGTTTCATGATATAATATGTCAAATAGGTTTTATAAACACCGTATAAATGTAATTAGGTGCATAATAAGAAACATGTCTTAATGAAGTAAAATTATGATAAAAGATTTACACTTGGTTGGAAATACTCAAGATATATATATATATATATATAATTTTAATATATTTTAAATCTATATTAGAACCATATTTATATTTATCTTACAATATACCATTAAATTATATTTACTTATTAATTATTTAGTAACAATTTACTATTCGAAATTATATTTTTGTGTTAACTATTCTATTTTCCAAGCATCGTCTAAGTCAGTGATTATATTCCTTTCATTCTGGGAATGTTTTCATAATCTACATAATATTAATAAAGTTGTGTATATTTTTATACAATTTTTGTGTCCCAAGGTCATATCATGAAACCAAAGGTGATAAATTTCATGGAATGTGTTAAAATGTAAGTTTTAGAAATTTGGATTCTATAAAATGAATTGGTTTAATTTATGAATAAAAAAATTATAAAACCATTATTTAGACCTTAAAACCTCTTCAATTCATTAATTTTATATAAAATTATTGTAATTAAATGTTACTTAATCATTCATGATGTAACTAATATAACCTCATTCATATAGGTGGTAAAAATGACTGAAACAAGAGACTGCTATAAATATCGAGTGAGTATGAAAATGTAATTTCATAACTATAATATCACTTTTAAAAAAGATTAAATATTTTTCAAAAATATTATTAAATTTAATATTTTATTTATGAAGAGTTAGATTAAGAAGATACATAATACAATCTAGGAAGAAGATATTCCTTATGTTGAGAGCTTGAATCTCCTCTTGAAGGACCTCTAGGAAATGAGTGGTTATAGACTTCTTGATGGGATACTAGGTTCCCACATTAAAGATATTATTATATGTGAGACATTATATTCATGTATTCAATATGATGTTGATTTAATGGTGTGGTTTGAGATGGGGAGATGAGGGGTTATTTTATAAGTGGGGAAAGCTCCACTTTCTCAAATACTTTATTCTTAAAATAAATAAATGTCATTATAAAATTCAGGAGTCATAAAAATATAACAATATCTAATATACAATAGGTTATTTTATAAAACAATTATATAATAAATTAAATATATTAAATTAGTATATTTCTTTCCGTATCACTTAGTCTTAACCAACCTATATTTTTCTAACCTTCTATGTAGTGACTAACTTCATCCTTAGTCACATAAGTTTATGAATAAAAATTTAAATGATCATATTACCAAATATGAATATGATAATTCAATATATGAATAATATTTTTAAAAAATAAATTTCAATAGGTTTTGAGATTCAATTTTAATAACAACGCTCAAAATTTTTGAAAACCACTTTCTGGGAAAATGTATCTTTACAAAACAAATAGCCTCATTCATTACCAAATAATAATGATTTTTTTAGAAGAATCTGAGGCCTTACCCAGAAAATCAAGGCCCCTAAATTAAGATAAAAAAATCTAACTTACAGAATTCTAAAAATAGGAGTTTTGTTCAAATCCCTTTTCAAAAGGGGTAAAAAAGCAGCAGAGAGATTTTCATACCATGTGAAATCAGCATCTTCAATTTTTTTGTTATCCAAACCATCCGCAATAAAATTCTCCTCCCGATAGACATGAGTAATAATGTGATTCAAAGTCCGAAGGGAGTCCAAGCAATTTATCCAACGATTATGGAATTTCCAAGATAAGTGATATGAGCATTCCCTAATGGCAGACACAATACTAGTCGAGTCACTTTCAAACCAAAGATTATTCCAACCACTATTTTTAGCCTGCTCCACCACAACAATAATACCCATCATATCATCTTCCAATGAGGAAGCAAACCCACAAGAGCCATGAAAGCAACTAATTACCTGCCCCATATGATCCCTGAAAACGCATCCATATCCAGAAGGCCCTGAATTTCCTTTTGATGCACCATCGGAGTTAATTTTCAACCAACCAAACATTGGTGGTTGCCAAATAACTTCAAAAGTATTATAAGAGGGCCTGAAATTACTTTTAACACCAATATGAGCAAGCACAGAGAAATCATGCATATAATTGGAAAAGAAATGTTTTTAGGGAGGCTAACCATGCGTGTTGCAACAATGATGTTAAAAATAGAATAAGTAATTGAAAAAGGTTGCTTTCCATGAATTGCATTATTTCTAGAAGACCATATATAATGAAGTAACTCCGAGGAAGAAACCTGAAATAAGTCCAATAACTATGAAGAAAGATGAATGTATTTCCATCTATGAATGAAACCAGTGATAGATGTCATCAGAGGAAGTGAGACCTTAAAGATGCTTTCAAGATCCTTCCACATTGAAGCAGCAGTAACACAACAAAAAAAAAGATGATATGCATCCTCCCTATGTTGATGACAAAGCACACAAGAGGAGCATAAAGATATACCACAATGCTGAATGTAACAATCAGTACGTATTTTTTCATGAGCAATTCTGCAGACTAAATTGGAACGAGATGGTCCAATGAATTTTTTTTTGAAAGTTCCCCATCTAGTGATTGGCTAAACTAGATTTTAGAGAAAAATCATAACAGAGCTTGGAGGAGATAATACCGTTAACCACAGGTTCCCAAGCCCAAAAGTCTTTCTTGTTAGAAAAATAGTGATTGCTAACAATGTTGACAATGTGAATTGGATGACCATCCATGTTATCCAATTGATCCTTGATAGTGAGTTCAATATCAATATCTCGTTCATCCATTACAAGATCAAGAAGGGGGTTTTCAGTCCATTTGATTTTCCAAAAATTCATAGACGAGTCCTTTGAATCAAGCCATCTAGAATGAGAATCAATTTAAGTAAACATGTACTTGATGGCAGGCCAAACAGATGATTCTAGATAATTGAAAGACCCCCTCTTTAGTCTATTCAAGAATTTACCCTGAAGAAAGGTCAATCCCTCAGAATTTCGATTAAAAAATTTCCAGATGAATGAGGCTTGCAAAGAATCATTAAAGAGACCCAGATCTTTAATACCCAATCCTCCAGCATCATAAGGTTTGCAACAATCAGGCCAGCATATAGTAGACAGTTTCCTTTTAAAGATATTGCCACTCCAGATAGAATTCCTAAGAGAACCATTGATACAATGTATGAGATAAATGGGCCATTTGTAAACCATGAAGGAATAAACAAGTTTGGAGATAATAACCGATTTAACCAAACAGACCCTCCTAGCCATAAAAAGAGATTTTCCATCACAAGTAGAAAGGTGTCTTCTAACTTTGCTTACAATCTCAGCAAAATAACTAGCTTTTGGATTTCCCCAGAACAAAGGAACCCCCAAATAATTGAAGGGAATGAAACCTTCCTTGATATTAAGATAATTGACAATGAAAGTCTTTCTCTGATCATTGATACTCTTACCAAAGTAGATAAATGATTTCTCCCAGCTAATGTCTTGACCAGAGACAGAGGCATAATGGAAAACAAATGTTTTGATGTTCTTGATATTTACTTTATCACCTGAAATGAAAATGATAATGTCATCTGCATAAAAAAGATGATTCGGGGCCAGAATGCCTCTCCCAGCATTTATTGATTTCAATTTCCCATTACCTTCCATGATAGAGATAAGCCTACTAAGATAATCCTCTGCAATAGAAAAGATAATTGCAGAAAGAGGGTCACCTTGTCTAACCCCCCTAGAGAAATCAAAAAAGCCACGAGGAGATCCATTTATAAGAATTGAAATATGGGAAGAACATAAAATCTTCCTGATCCAAGTGATAAATACACCATCAAATCCAATCATCATAAGAACTTTGCAGATAAAACCCCAATTCATGGTGTCAAAGGCCTTTTTGACATCAACCTTAAGGGCTATGTTTCCACCCTTAGAGGGTTTCTTGAGTAGATTCACACATTCTGAGGCAGTGATGAGGCAATTCTGTATCGACCTTCCCTTGATAAAGCCAAACTGGTTGGGTGAAACAATTCTGCTGGCAACATCCGTAAGCCTTATTTCCATAATCTTACAGATAATTTTATAAATGGTGTGGACTAAAGCAACAGGTCTGAACAACTTCATTTCACAAGCACTCTCAATCTTTGGAATCAGAGAAAGAAATTGAGCATTTATTTCATAAGGAAGATCACCGCCCTTAAAGAAGTGAATCACAAGTTTACAAACATCATGTTGAATGATATCCCAATAAGTCTGAAAAAAGAAGTTACCAAAGCCATCTGGGCCTGGAGAGCGGTCAGGTTTGAGGCTGAAAACAGCTGCTTTGATCTCAATGCTCAAAAGAATGGAAGTAGGGTTGGCATTTTCCTGTTGGCTAACCAGATTGGGGATGATGCCATCAATAGGCTCATTCAACGAATTAGGGCCATTAAAGAGATCTTTAAAATAAGATATCACATGTTCTGACAGATCCTTATCATTATCAATGATCTGATCCCCATTTTTAATAATTGAAAGAGGTTTAGAAATCCTCCTAATTCGTTGTAAGGAATTGAAGAATTTAGTATTCCTGTCACCATCTTTTAACCATTTAGCTTTGAAAGTGTCTCTTTGAAGAGCATCCTTCATATTTAGGAGGCACTTGATTCATGAGACAATCTCAGAGTCCTCTTCGAGCCCATTGGGGAAATTGTTCACTGTATTTTGAACCTGCAAGTTCTGAAGAGAAACTTCAAGAGACAAAATATCCTTATCAATTTTGTTAAATTTTTTCTTACTCCAAATACTTAGAGATCTTTTAAGAATTTTGAATTTGGATAAGCAGGAAAAAACATCATGACTTGAATTTGAATAATTCTAAGCATCTGCAACTAAAGAGGCACAATCAGGATGATTGACCCAATATTTGTTGAATCTAAAGGGTAAGGGAGGTCTGAAATCCTTACATGTAAGATTCACTAGAATTAGATGATGATAAGAGTTGATTCTAGGAAGTGTCATGCATGAAATGGAGTCCCAATGATCAAGGGAGGAATCACTAAAAAATTCCCTATCAATCTTGCTAGCGAAAACTCTATTCAGAAAATTCTTGTACCAAGTGAATTTCACTCCAACCAAGTTGATCTCATGCAAATCATTTGTATCAATGCAAGACTTGAACTCCCTAGAGGATATAGTATTGAATATTGCACCAATCTTCTCATTAGTATGAAAAATATAGTTAAAGTCTCCAAGAATGATCCATGGAGTAGAAATGACAGAATTAAGAACATCAATGTCCAACCACAATCTCCTCTGATCCTGATATCTAACATTGGCATAAACAAAAGATCAATAAAGTTGAATTCCAGATAGCTTGAAGGAACAAGTCACATGATGTCCACTATTATCAACCAGAGATACATCAGTCAAGGATGAATGAGCAAGAAACAATAGGTTTTTTATTTCAAAAATGCAGATATTTAAATCAACAAGATGAAATCCAAAAGATGCCAAGTTAGCAATATTACGGGAAAACATCCTTTTGGGTTCAGAGATGCCAATAAAGAGAGGTTTGTGCTGAATAATGAGGGATTTAAGGGACCTCATTATATTACTGTTAGCCAAGACCTAATAGTTCCAATACATAATCTTCATTTAAACCTGAGGTTGGGGTTAGAACCCCCTTTTTTCCAACGTATCCTTTATTTTACTTGCCTTAGAGGGTCTCCCCACTTTCCTTTTAGGACTTTGAGGGCTCTTGGGATGAATGAGATCATCAATGCCCGAGACATTGGGGTTAGCTTGTTCCTGGATGCCAGGTGGCACATCATCCCTGGAGGAGACATTGTGTCCTTCACTATCATGAATATATTCAGCAAAAACTAGGTTCTTAACTAGAGAATCAGAATCATTTAAAGGCATTGCAGAAAATGAAGTAGAAGTTTGAGGAAGAGGAGCATATACATTCAGAGAGTTGACAAAACTGTTTACAGTAGCTAGAACAGTACTGTTCAAAGCAGAAAAATTCTCTTTTGGTCGAATCATTGATTGCATAAATAGGTGGATTTGAAGTCTGTAAGTACTCCTAAGAACTGGAAATTAGTTCAGCATCTGAAATAGTACCACATTCCATCCCAGTTTCAGTTTCTGTGTGCAGGAATGTAGCAGTAGTTCCATCTTCTGTAATCTCTTGTAAAGATATCAAAAAATCAAGGATTTACTGATGAAAGTCCAAAAGAAACTGATTCTCAGATTCCTCATTCTATAGGTCATAAACCAGGTTCAAAATATCAGTAGAAAATTTAGAGAAAAAGGGAAGATCCTCTGTTGAAACCCGTTCTTGTTGAATATGAGAAGATTGAAAATTATTTTCTTCCTCCTCAACTTGGTCAGCCCAAGAAATTCTTTGGGATGAGGAAGAGGTAGGGTACTTTGATATAAAATCAGTTGCAGGAGGATGATTTTGATTCTTGATAGGAGGGGTTGTTGATTTGAGAATACCTTTTTTCTCAATAAAGAGGGCTTTGGTTTTTTTATTCTTGTTGACTTCATTCCAATCAGAAGCTTTGGTTTGTACCTTGTAATTTCTCTAAATCATCCTGAAATTTGATACACTATGCCCCACTATTTTGCAGACATCACAAAAATAGGGTAAATTCTCATATTCCAAATGAATCTCAGATTTAAAACCCTCAGCAGTGAAGAAAATAGAAGTGGGTCTCTTGATTTCCAAATTGATATCAACAAGTATTCTGGAAAAAAACCACTCTCACCATATAAAGTGTGATGATCCACCCTCATAGGAGTACCAAGACATGATGCAATGTCATTGAGGATTCTAGGATGCCAATACACCCAATTTAATCCATGCAACCTTACCCAGAATTGTGTATTGGATTTTTTGAGGTTGAAAGGATTAAAATTTACATCCCATTCTGATAATATTAGGATACCAGGTTTGAGATGAAGGTTACCAGGATTCCAAACCGAGTTCAAAGATTTAGAAGAATTAAAGACAATGTGAAAATATCCTTTTCCAATTGAAATATGTTTCCAATCTCTTAGACTCCATCAATGCGATATTCTGTTTTTGAGATCAAAAAAAGACCAAGGCTTATCACCCTTTGAGTAAATAATACGACCCAGTACAGAGAAATTACAGAGTTCCAACCATTGTTGCAGAGCCTCAGGAACTGCAATAACTGATAATCCACCATTCTCTAACCTGGTGATGTTTGAGGATTTAGATGAATCCTCATTTGTAGGAATTGAGGAACCAGAAAGAACCTCCGTGAAGGATAGAGTTTTCCTTCCGAGCCCTGATATGTCCTGAGAGCCCGAGGGTTTAAGAATTTCCTTTGGTACACGATTGTCTTTGAAGGCGAACTCCCATTCAGGACTAAACCTAGCCATCGAGATTCAGGAATCAAGAATCTTCGAATCGACATTGACGCGAAGAAACATTAGGGTTTTCGCATTCAGAATCACATTCAGAATCGTCATATTCTTCATCAATATTAATTTTCATGATTTATCACCAAATAATAATGATTAAATGGATTATAATTTAATTCATGGTATATATTTTTAATTAATTTCATTAAAACCATTCATAAGTATTTATTAATTTAATTTATTAAGATAAAATTTCATTTCCCACAAACAATAGTTTTTTTAAAAAAATAACTATTTTAAGCACCAAATGACTTTATATTCATTCCTTAAAATTGATAATAATTTTATGCATGATTATTCCTTTACTTATATATTGAAAAATATATTTCATTAAATTTGATATTATAAATAACTATTATTAATCGTGAAAATAATGTTTTTATTGAAAATATTCCCATAGAGTCAGGAAAATTTTAATTAATACTCTTTATAGTTATTTAATTATTTTATATATAATAATAATTTATTTCAAAAATAATTCATTTAATTTTATCAAAAAATTTTATTGATATTTTCAAAAAAAATTACAATAGTTTAAAAATTATCAAAATTCATACAAATAGTTTCTTTATAATCAATTATATTACCTATGTGAATTAGAAATTTTTTATTCTAAAGTAATAATTTATTTGGCTAGAAATTATTTATAAAAATAACATAAAATATGTTTCTTTTTATATTGTGTAAAGAATTACCGTCAATTTTTTTGTTAGATGCATCATAATTTGGTGAACATGTTGAATTTATTTCAAAGGAAAATACATAAAAATCATGAGCTGTAACATTCTACATCCTAAAATGAATTTTCCTTAAAAAATAATACATTTATAAAAAAAATCCAAATTACATCTTCATGTTCCTAAATTTATTCTTTAAACCCGTGATTCCTTTATATATGCTTAACCTAATGAGTGGCCTTATTTCATAGTACATTATTTATTCAATCCAAAATTCTCAACAGATTTTCATCATATATACAATCATGATCTATCTATATAACCTATTTTTTAAGTATATTTGAATAGTTAGGTATATGCTTCCTCAAAATTGATACATGGATTACATCTTGATCTTATGAGAGGTTCAATGGTAGTGTAATATGATAAGATACCACTCTCACATGATCAATGGTATCAAAAGGGTCAATATAACTAAGGAAAAGTTGTCTCTTCCTTTCAAATATCATAACATTATTATAAGGGTATATTAGATGGAATATATTTTCCCCTACATAAAACTCAAAAATTTGATCAAAAATTATCAACATATATTTTATGTAAATTTATGTAGTTATGATGTACTACAGAATGGTTTGAATTATCTATGATTTCCCTGGATTAAGATCTGGTCTTGATAGCTTATGTTATCCCAGTTCATCCTAAAATACTAGAGTTCAACACCTCCTATCATAAATATCCTCATAATTTTCCATATGAATTCTAAAATGGAAATTGAAGTTATATAATAAATTTACCAAGGGTGGGTGTTGATTGAAACAACAAATGAAATTCATTGACAACTACCTCATCATATATTCTAGTGTTTTAATGGTCATATTAGACTTGATATATTGTAAGGGTGGTATGAATTACTAATTCATAACTATATATTTAATTGTTTATATTTCTATGAAATGTCAAAGTAAAACTCATATCCTGATTAGGTAGACATAAAAGTTGTATTTTGTGCCATCTTATGAATTCCCCAAACTATATTATAGAAATTTGTTCAAGAAAAAAATATTACTAGATAAAAATGAAATGAATTGATTTTATAAGGATATTGACCACAACATCAATGAAATTATGGATTTTATATTTCATGGTGATATTTAAAAAAATTCATGTTGATGTTATCCCATGTACATAATAGAATGAGCTATGGTTGTATCATCCCATTAAAATTCTTATATTTTTCCTTAACTTTCTAGTATACCATCAATTAAGATTCATATTCTACAATATCTCATTTCATGTTTTCCCATAAAAATTGATTTTATAGATATCCAAACATCATTGTTCTTATAAGAGAAATAGATTATGGTGAGCAATGTACTTTATCCAATAGCTCCTTATAAAATTATGATATTGATAGAACACATATTCGTGTCGTAAACCATATAATACCATAATTTTCAAGGTTGAAATTTATAATATTCCTTATCATAGGTTGTATCTCAATATCCTCCTTCAGCACCTTTTTGAGCTTCACATGGAATGAGGGTTGGAGTAAATTTGATAAAGATAATATTTCTACCCATTCCTTATTATTTCAAATTACATACTCTACAAATCTATGAGTGCTAAATCGTTTTCAATCTGTGTCATATATAATGTTTCATGACCATTTCTACAAAGTGCATTAACCGCTTTTTCTTCCACCTCAAGATGGTAATAAATAAAGAAATCATAATCCTTGATGAATTCCAAAATTTTAATTTAGAAACAATTAACTCAATTTATGTGAATATATACATTAATATTTATAGGTAGTAAATATATCACACCATTATACATAGAGTTAATGGATCCATATTTTGAAGGAAAAAAATTACTAATATTATCTCCAAACCAAGAGTTGTGAAATTATTTATGTAAGCTATAAATTGGATAGGGGACTATGATACATCTGAGTAATTTTATATGAGGAATAATCTTAAAATATTCATTATTAAATCACTTTATATCACTAATTTCCCATCACATGTCCTTAAACATTTCAGAAAATTTACGTATCTAAAAAAACTTTTCTAAATTCTCTGTTAACTTTGTCAATGAATTTGATAGCTGTGAGAAATTTCTCACAAAGCATCTATAATATCCAACAAATCAAATAAAAATATATATTTTGATCATATTGGTTGGTCTGGGACGTTTTTCAATAACTAAAATTTTTGATGGATTTATAGATGTGACATCATCTGTGATAACATTAACCTAGAATGAGACTTTTTGTCACCAAAATTCATAATTTTTAAATTTGGCATAAAATTCAAACATTCACAATATCTTTAGACCGTTATAAAATTGTAATCATGATCTTAATTTACATTGTAATATATTTTAATATCATTTATATAGACAGGGAAATTTTTTTATCAAGGCTATCAATAAAGACACTTTTTATTAGATACAGGAAAATAATGGGGGTATTTTTAAGTCTAAATGACAGAAGTATATATTGATAGTGTCTATACCTTATATATAAGTTTTTATTTAGTATTACCAAAATTTTTGAACCTTAATTGATGATATATGTATTTAAGATCAATCATTGAGAACTATTGATCCCCTCATAGTTGATCAAATATTTCATCAATACGGGTTAGAGGATATTGGTTCTTGATCATGATCTTATTATGTTCATGATAAATAATCTAGAGATATATTGACTCAAATTTCTTCTCAAAAAAATAACAAATACATAAAATGGTGAAATAATTGGTAATATCAATTCCTTATCTAGATTTTATTGGATTTTGAAATTCATTTTCATTAACTTAAGTAGAGTTATTTTATTTAGAGCCTCTAAAATATTTATATCACTAGATATGTTTTTGTTGAAATATATCATCAATGTTTAGTAGAATATCATTCCACTATTTAAAAAGTATATTGATATACTCAATAATAATAGGTATATCATCAATATTGAGTTTCCTTCCAATAGATAAATAGAAATATCCCTAATAATGATGTATTAGGACCCATATAATGGTAGTAATTTTCATGAGGATCTCATATTCAACAATACCGTGATATATGGTTAGTGGTTGATTAGGAATATTAAATGCAACTTATCATCCTCATTAACTGATATGGGATCAACATTGAGTAATCCAATCCATGGCCAATAATATATTTAATTTATCTCTTCAGAAAATATTAATATTTTTTAGAAATACATACCCACAAACCTCTATTAGAGATGAGTTATAAAAATGAGATGAAATTTTTATGCCATTAAGAGTTTTTAAAAATAATTCAATATCTAATAACTTATTTAGGGATGTGATACAATTAGAAAATTATCAAAATTTGAAATACTAGGTAAAACTATAATCAAAAAAGAAATTAATTTTTTTTATTATTATAAGTATTAATTTCCTTACTTAGAACTCATCACCCACTTCAACATTTGTGATTTATCATAATTTCCTTATATGTTTTTCTAAGTAGGATTGTAACATTTATTGTAATAATTAATCCATGGATTTTTTCACTGGTTGTAAAAATCTTTACACTCCTTGTAACTAAATTTTTAGATTATTCATGAGGCATTTGGTTGGTCTTTCATTTGATTAAATTAAATTTTTGGCCACTTCATATCTCCTTAGAATTAATTGTTCTAGATATAATTCATTTCAAAACATAAACCATCAACCTATAACCTTAATGGAGTTTCCTCTTTCTTTACTAAACATTTTTACATATAAGATGATTTATTTTATATGATCTATGGTTTGTATTACATCTATTCCCTTAAAACTTTATTTTTTATTCATAATCTCCAAAAAAGTAGGGATAATGAGATTATATAGATATTATATTGAATGATTTATTCATAGCTACAAAAGTATCTTATTACCAATTCGTTTGAGATAATTGGTTTTATGGTTATAAAGAATATTTTAATTTTTTTCTAAGGGTTAATAAAAAAATCACGCCTTTAATGTCATGTATTATTTTATTTATAGGTATCTACAGATTCATCACCATTTTGTTTTAAATATAGAAACTATCTCTTAATTTTACATTGAAGTATTTTTTGGAAAATAATTAATGATAAATACCTTGTTAAATACCTATGATTTCATGGAAACATTATCTTCCAACTCTATCATATTCCTAATAATAGTGTATGATTTATTAGTTTCACATTATAAGGATAAGTTGAGAAATTAATATTTTCAAGATTTAATTAGTAGAGAATGAAAAATATATTTATTATTATATTGATCCATTTATAGACAATTATTGGATTGAGAACCACTAAAGGAATAGGAAAGTTTCTATATGAAATAATCCATGGTGAATTTTTCTTAACATTTTGTTTTGATTTTTAGGATGATTAGTTTTATTTTTCATATATTTTGATAGTTGGTTAACATTTTCATAATAATTTATAATACATATCCCATAGAGTTTGGTTTCCCATGAGGATGGTTATTTCATTTTCCATCATATTCATTGTTAATATAATTCCTCATAGTTTTGAAAATTAACAAAAACCAAAATGATTAATTTCATTTCCAATAATTAAAAAAAATATTGTGATCACATGAAAAGGAAAATAATTCCTATTATTTCCTAGATAATAGGAAATTATTTCTACTTGTGAAATTTTATCTTTATCATTTATCACTTCTGGTTAATAATATTTTTAGGTTCTATTTCAAAATTTATCATAACCAATGAAAAAAAATAAAAAAAAACCTTTATCTTATTCTAAAAAAAATAACTTAACTATAACAATCATGAAAATTAAATCATTTTAGATTAATATTAAACACATATCACAATAATCTACACCCAATAACTTAAATGTGTAGTGTAATTAATGACTAGATATGTAATTAAATAATTTCACAACCATTACTAAATATTTCCTATAAATAAATTTCAAACGTGGTACCCATAAATACATATTACAATTAACACCCATATTCATAATGTAACTCTACAAGATTCCACAGTATTATTCTCTTTAAATAATTTCATAGCTTGCATTATACGCGAATTTGAGTTCAAGCACACCACGACCAATAAAACTAGCCCTTTAAAAAGCAATTATGAATAGTAATACTCACTTTTTGAAATTATATAAATTTTATTTTTCAAAATGGAATTTATTTTTGGATTCTAAATATCAAAATTATCTTAGGGTGAATTTTTGATAATTTTTTGAAAACATGCAATTTTAGATGAATAGTGAAAAAACACTACATTTCTATTTAAAACCAACTTCTATTTAATTTTTTAAATTTTTATTTAATTTTTTTTAGTGAAAATAGATATATAATACCTATATAAGTTCAATTTTATTCATTGGAGTCATTTAATAAAAAAATTAGATGTATACCATTTTATTGAACTTTTTAACGTTTGAAAAATTGTATAAAACGTAATTTTACCACTTCTTTGAATTAAATTTCAAAAATATTAGAGACATGGTTTACATAAGTAAGTAAAATTTGGTTTAATAGGATAAAAAATAATTTTTTTTGTGAATAGTAACTTTTGAATTTTATTTACCACAGTTAATAGTAAATAGAATAATTAAAGGTAAAAATGATAGTATAATTACCCTAACACATGTTTTAATTCTATTTGATAAGTGTATTTAGAACAAAATCAACCATAGGAATATAATATGATCCTCTTTTATCCACATGGATTAGATTAGGATATTTATTATTATTTTATTTAAAGAATAGTTAAAAGTGTAAAATTCAAAGTTTAATAACTAAATTATTTTTATTATAGGGTTATACAAAAGATAAATTTGACTATAAATATTAATTATAACACTAAAAATATTTTCTATATCATGTTATTTTATTTATAAAATTTAGACATTAAATAATTAAATTTATTTATGACACAATGATAAGATAGTAATTACCTTATTAATTAAATATTAAAATTATTGATATTATAAATATCCAAATAAATGTAAATTGAAACTTTTTATGCATAAAAATAATTTTATAGGATAATATGACATGTTAGAGTTGATTTAATGTATTTTTTTAAGTAATAAAGTTTTTATTACTTTCACAATAACCAAATACTAAATACTGTCAAAATTGAAAAAATGAGTTTCAAAAAAAAATACTATATTATATAATGATATAAAATTCATAAAAATATAAGTATTAGCCAAAGGAGTTATATAATTATTTATATTCTACTAATGAACCACTTGAGGTTCTCTTGGCATTTTATTGTAAGTTTATTAACAATTTAATATAAAAATTCAAGAAGACATTTTAAAAGTTAAACTATTTAACTAAGAGTTAAATCAAAATGATATTGTTAATAAGGTGACCTAAACTTGTCTAGAACCTATTGTTTGAGATTATTTCGACCTATAACCACCTTATCCTTGAGATAAATCTATTTACATCCATTATAAACCGAAAAATATTTTATAATAAAATAATATTTCATGCTTTTACTAAAGTGACCCTCACATCTCTTATAAAAGTGTACATACCCTTATCTCAAAACCACACCTCGATAGACATTTGGCTCGCCCAAAACCTACTCAAATATCTTCTAAACTACCCGCACTTAAACCCAGAGGCCTTACATTGATCTTAAATTCAACATAAGGGGCCCTTTTGATCAAATCAAAAAAGAAGCACCCGAAGAAGAGGTAATAATTTCATCACCTCTTTCAAAGTTCTTTTCTTCTTCCACTTCCTATTTCTTTGTTGTCTCTATACCAAAAAAATAATTCCAGTACCTTATACATACTGTTATGTTGTTATAAATATGTTACAACCATATTCATTATTCTATTCATCCTATTAATGACAAAGTCACCATATGTGCGTACGTAAGGCTTACCGTCTCCACGTCATGGTGTAGTTTGTTATTCAACACTTCATTATTTGGATGGGTATAATAATGCGTATAATTGATTTAAATAATAAATATAACATGTTAATGATTTTTTATATGTAATATATTATTCAATTACATATGATTTCACCATCAATAGAATGATTTTGTCGCTCGTGCGTACATACGGATTACCGTCTACACGAACGTGATGAGATTCATTCCCCATCGTAACCATTCAAGAATAATTTTAATTTAATGATTAAAAATAACTTAATATCATTCTTGATATTAATAAAATAAATCCTATAGATAACAAACTTTACTTATGTAACAAAACATCTAATGTAAAACGAATCAGTGAACACTTGAAACAATGATACTACTGAAATATTATTAACAAAGCAATATTAGAAGATCATATATGATATATCGTATTTATGTATGTGGTTATTTTATAATTTAATAAAAATGATTTAAATATTATATAAGAGATTAAAGTACCCTTAACCAATTAAAATTACAAGGTAATGGTTAATTTTACAATTTCTTTACAATCTGAGGTTGTTTATACGTAAGCATCTACTGGGAATTCATTATCATCCCCATTTGTGTTTCTTAAAAATTTATTTCTTAAAAAATTTATATCAAGGCCAAGCTTATGCGATCACTATTACTGAGGATTAACCTCTTAATGATGTGGTGGTAGGTACTTTAATCATTTCCTCAAAATTAGGTAGTTCTTTATTTGATTCTAGATCATCGCATTCTTTCATATCTTCCTAGTTTTACAAGAAAAATTTATATTTCCAATTTGACTTAACAAGGGAGTTTCAGTCAAAACTTCTAATGGAAGTATCATTTCAAAAAAGTTTTGTAAATCAGTTACAAATATGGAATATAAATGTGCTTTATCTTTAGATCTTATTGTCATATCCATTATTTAATTTTATATAATCTTTATTATGGATTGGCTTTCAGTCCGTGATGAAAAAATTTATTATAAGAATAAGGAGGTTACAATTTATTATGATGATGAGGAATTCCTTATCTTTAGAGAAGAAATGTCACCATCTGATTCTAATCAATATCCACCTGAGTAGCTCTACTAAATTCAATTATTGGGGAGGAAGAGAGTGAAATAACAAATGGGTGAGGAAAGTAATGTGCAAATAGAGTATATACCTATTATGAAAAAAAAATGTTGATGTGTTTCCAGAGGATTTACCTGGACATCCTCTAGAATGAGAAATTGAGTTTTACATTGACTTAATTCCTAGTTCAAGGCCTATAAATAAGAACCCTTATAGAATGACCACTATGGAATTAGTGTAAATAAAAAAACAACTTGAGGAATTGAGTAATAAAGGATTTATTCTAACTAGTTTTTCTCCATGGGGAGCCCCTGTTCTTTTTATTAAGTTGAAATATGGATCAATGAAGTTGTGCATTGACTACAAGGAGAAAAATTCTATAATAATCAAGGACAAGTATCCCCTACCTCTCATTGATGATTTATTTTATCAACTTCATGGAGATCAATATTTTTCAATGATTGACCTTCGATCTGGATATCATCAGTTGTGCGTGAATAAGGAAGACATTCCAAAGATAGAATTTCATACCAGGTATGGCCATTACAGGTTTATAGTAATGCCTTTTGGACTGACTAATGCACCCTCTGTCTTCATTGATATAATGAAAAAGGTTTTCAAGGAATATCATTATGACATTATAGTGGTGTTTTTTTATGATATCTTTGTATACTCCAAAATCTATGAAGATCATCAAAATCACGTGTCCACTATTGGAAAGTCTCATAGAAGAAATCAATTATATGGTATATTTAGAAAGTGTGAATTATGGATTCAGGAGATTTCATTCCTTGGCCATATTGTCTCTAAGGATGTAATCTATGTTGATCCTTATATGACAAGAGAAATATAGTAATTTCTAACAACGATGAGTATAACAGAGGTATGTAGTTTTATTGGTTTAGTTGGTTATTATCGGAAGTTCATCCAGCATTTTTCCTGATTTCCTAACCTATTATCCATGCTCACACATAAAGGGGTTATTTTTTTGGAGAAAATTGTGTGAATAAGTTTTTGAAAAACTGAATAGAATATTAGTAAATTATCCTTTCATGATTCTACCATTGGAGAATTATTGGTTTGTTATTTATATTGATGCTTAAAATAAAGTACTTGGTTGTGTGGTTATGCAGAATGATATAGTTATTGTAAAGACATGTAAATTTCAAATAATTTTTTTTCTTTATTTATTTGAAATTTTACGAGACTGCAGCTTCTGACTGCACCTGATTCCGAGGCCTGGTGTTCCTGGAATCAAGTTCCAAAGTTTAGCTCGGGTACGTTCAGTGAACGAACGAGCGGGTTTTTGTAACTTTTGAACCGGTACTCAGAATCGAAATTTGAGGGAACCGATGGAACCACAACGCCAGTAAATTTTTAAGAAGACCTTTTCCGAAGGTGCGTTTGCACAGGAGGAGTTTTTTAAAATTTGAGGTGTAAGTGAAGAATAAAATAAAATTAGTAATCCAATTTTATTTTTCTTCTATGTAGATTTATCCTTTGTGTGGAAGATGGGTTGGTAACTTCTCGTGGGAGAATAAAGGAGAGATGGGGACCACACGAGCCCTGACCTTTTCACATTCCCCATAACACCTTGAAACTCCTCCTTAATGTTGTGACTTTACATCTTCTCTTTTAATGAATGCCAACACACACTCTACTCAATTAATTGAACACATTAATTAATTGAATTAGTTTTGAATTTTAAAAGTGTTGGCATGTGTGAATAAATTAAGACAAAGTCTTAATTTATTTTGGTTGATGGGTTGTGTGGGGAAATAGAGGAGATAGAACTCGTCATCTTCATTGGAGAATGCGAAGAACATCAAGAACCCAACGAATATGACCTCACCACAAGGAGTGAATGACGTGCCGTTCTTCTTCCCTCTCCGTAGCCAGTGAGAGACGCATTCGTCAAAGAACGATGACGCACCGCATCCTTCATCGGGCGAATGCCAACGATGCTTACGAAGCCTCGATCTGTGACACCGTCTTCCGTGACGTCGTCTTCTGCGACGCCATCTTCCGTGATGCCGTCTTCTGCGACGCCATCTTCCGCGACGTCCTTTCCCCACGACGACCCTCGTTTGATGACCTCATCGAAGTACGGGTTTAATCTTCGTTCATGTTTATTTAACGAACTTCATTGATAATTGTTGACTGTTTTCTATCATTATAATGGGAGAAGGTCAGACCACACAAACACGTCCGACCCACCTCCCCCTTTTGCTGTCGTAGCTGTTGTGGCTCGAAAAAAGGTGACGTGGTGCCGTCGCACCGCGCGGAAACAAAGAAGAAGCGTGGCGCTGTCGCACCACGCCGTTGAGGTCGAACGAAGCCGCGGTGCCATCGCGCCATGTCGGAGAACCACGAAGATGCCGCGGCCGGAGGGGGCCGCGGTACTGTCGCACCGCACCGGTCGGACAAGGCCGCGGCCTTTGGCCGTGGTGGTGCGGGAAGCGGCGGCCGGAACCGCCGCCCGCTGGAGCAAGGAGGGCGGGACCCGCGGAGGGGGTCCCGCGGTGACACACCAGCCAGTTGAGCCGGCCGGTTTGTGAGAAGCCGGGGGTCGTAACCCCCGGTTGGAAAAAGGGAGCGGCCCCCACGTGGGGGGTCGCGGCTTCAATCAGGGGGCAGCGCCCCCCCCCCTTCCCGCAACAGCTCGGCCAGCACGAGCTGGCCATACGGGGCACGCCGAGCCAGGCCAACCGGCCGCCTAGGCAGGGCCAGGCCATGCCATATTGGGCCGGACCCGGACTTGGGTCGGGTCGACCCGGTTCGGGCCGACCCAGGGGATCTCAGACCAGGTCGGTCCGGGCCCAAAACCCCATAAAACCGGACAGGTTCGCTAAAATGCCCATAACATGGGCTACAGACCTCCGATCGACGCACCGTCAATTGAGATGCGATCCTTGGATCGATTCGGTAGTTTTGGTATATTTCACTCAAGGTTTCGGAGAACTTTGTGTATGACAGGGTTGGTTCGAACCCGAAACCAACCGGGCCCTTGGAGCTGAAACGCTTAAAACTTGAGCTCCAGACGTCCGATAGACGTGCCATCGACTTTGTTGGATTCCTCTTGATGAGAAGGAACTTTTGACATACTTCGCCTGAGGTTTGGATGCAGTTGGATAGTGGCTGGGTTGGATTGTACCCGAAATCCAACCGGGCCCCTAGAATGAAAAAGCCGATAACTTTCAGACTGGACGTCCGTTTGACGAACCGTCAGCGGTGTTGGTGATCACGTTGAGAAACGGTCTCTATGAGTATACCCTATGAGAGTTAGGGGTACAGTTGAGTTATGGACGGGTTGGTTCGCACACGAAACCAAACGGGCCCCTAAGACGAAAAGGCTAATAACTCACAGAACGGGCATCTGATTGACGCGCCGTCTGTTGCATTGAGACCCCCATGATGAGGAAGTCCTTTGAGATACTTATTAGTGGGACTTTGTGATACTTGGAGTATCAACCTGTAGCTCGTGGAGCGGACCCTCTCGGAGATGAGCGTACGGAGTACGGAGACCATGTGACCGGTTGAGACCTGACGACTGCTTGACCGAATCGACTTGGAGTGAGTTGACCAACCCAGTGGACGGAGCACTACTGTGTTTGGGTGCAGACCCACAGCGGACGGAGCGCCTGGTAGCAGTCAGCAGACCTGCGGTACTCGACAGGAGGAGTACCTCTGTAGGCTATGAGGTGGAGCACTACTGTATGAGGTGGCAGACCCTTGGAGGAGGAGCACTACTTTGTGAGGTTACAGACCAGTGGTACTCGACAGGAGGAGTACCTAAGCAGTCTAAGGTTAGCGACCAGTACCTCGGAGTCGTGAAATGATCACTTTACTTGTCATAGATGGGGCTCTTCAGCAGTTATGGTTTTGATAATGAAAATCCTAGTTTGAGTAGAGTCTATGACCTTTGTGTTTACCTCATGATTGAGATGGGTCACTTGGTAACTTAGGTATATGTATGGGCATATACCTTGGTATTGGTTATCCGTTGATATAGTACCCTTTGTGTTTCATCATGATTAAGATGGGTTACTTGATAACTTATGTATAAGTATGGGCTTATACCTAAGTAAGAGTTATCCGTTGAGATCCTTCTTTGGGGTTATCATTTTTGGATTTAGTGAGACCTTGAGGGTCTTGGGTTCCCTAATGAGTATTGTATACTGACCCCAGCACGGGCTATGCCCGCACCTCGTTGTTTTGGTTGCAGATGACGGGCAATGCTGACAAAGGCTGAGTGTTCGAGGACTGGACGGAACCCGGAGTTGGACCTCACGAAGAGTCAGTATCCGGAGGTGGACTTCATGACGAGATGATACTCATAGGAGGTTGACAGGAAAGAGAGTTGTGGAGGCTATCTGTACCTACCCTTCAGGTAGGATCTATGGAGGATGATCCAGGAGCTACGCTATCTGTACTTACCCTTCAGGTAAGATCTGAGGTGGATGACCCAGGAACTGCTTCTATTTTTCTTCCAGTTGTTTGTCTTTCCTATTGTACTTTCGTTCAGTTGTAGCTGTACTTCAGTTGGGTTTGTATTCTGGCCCACTTACTTTTCTGCACTTTATTTTGTACTTAGTGTATTACTTCTGCTTGTATTCTGTGGTGTTTGTTTACTTTTATAAAGGAAATGCCTTCCCAGTTATCGGGATTTACGCCTTTGGTGCTAGTCTCCATCCCCTAGCCTATGGAAGGCGGGCTTGGGGTAGTCACGACACGGGCCCCGAGGACGGGTCGTGACAAATTGGTATCAATGGAGTCGGTTCTACCGCAGAACTTAGGACTCTGATATTTTCTTCCTATGAAGCAATACTGTTAAGGGTACTAAGTGTGGATTTCAATTCAGGGAGTCCAGTGTTGGTGCGGCCCCCAACGTATTCGTACACCAGGACCCTGACTACGTATTTATTACTTAGTGCACGAAAACAGTGATTGTGTGTGTGTTTCAAAAGTTTTCTTTAAGTCAGCTCAAACCAGGTCAACTCACCAGGTTTAAATCATTTGACTATGTCGTATCTGTTCCAGATGTCTCCATGCAGTCAGTCAGTAGGAGTTACCGAGAGAGTACTCGATGAAGGCCCACCAAGCGTCGAGGCTCTGGTGTAGGGCCCTTTTTACTATGTTGGCACCCGCAGGTGGTGTACCAGCAGCACCACCACTTGTTGGGAAACAGATTCCACCGGCTATACTAGCGAACTGTGCATGCTGGAAGGGCGCATTGCACAAGTTCCAATAGCAGCGGCCTCCGAGGTTACGAGGCGAGGCAGATTCCCAGACAGCAGAGCACTAGTTGGAGGCGATTTCTAGAGTTTTCCGCCTAGCTGAGACATCAGTAGAGTGGATGGTGGACTTGGATACCAGTGTTTTTTAGTGAATGACCATGAGGGTGGTCCGCATAGTGATGAGGCTTTGGTATGGGGACTGAGGACTGAGATAGTTCCTTCGGGTAGTGTGCTTGCTATACATCACTACTTGTTGGTCAGCAGTTACAACCAGCAGTACTGGTATGTGACACATGTGGACATACTGCCTTAAACGTGTTCCAACATCAGATACCTTCAAGTTTTGAGGTGATCCCGACTCACAGGTAGCTAAGGACTGGCTTGAGGAGGTGGTTGAGAGTTTTCTAGAGCTTATAAAGCTTCGGCAGGACGACATGTCGATAGCTAAGAATTCATCCGGGCGTACCAAACCAGTCCTGGTACTCTATGAATGCGATGTGATTGGTGCTTCAGGGATCGGACATCTGAGCCAGCACCTTTTCTCTATGAATTCCTACTTAGGCTAGGGTGCTAGAAAGAACCTTTGTTGTTGAGAATTATTTTGATGAATGGATGTAGTCAATGAAGGTTAGCAGTGGGAAAGCTGGAAACTGGCACCAGTCTCAGAGACATGGGAATGAAAAATGTTTCAAGTAGAGGAAGTAAAAAAGGACAGATGAATCTCCAAGGCGGCAGACATGGAAGCAGAGCTATGAGAGAAGCATGGGGTGGTGAACATTTTGACATGTTTCAACCACCTGCCCTTGTAATTCCCACTAGGATCAGGGATCTGGGAGGTGGGGGAAAGAGTAGCTGCATGCGGTCAAGGTGTGCGACCGAAAGGCTCTAAGGATGATTCAAAGTATGGACTGTGACTTCTACTAGCTGTCGTTACAACAAGACATTGATACGAATCATTCCTTCCTTCCCCGAATCATGTCCCAGACCTGGAGTTTCCGGTAAACCGAAGACTTGACCCTCACGTCTGGTGATACCTTTGGGAGGAGACTCGATAATCACACTTACACCGATAGTGTGATATGACCCACGAGGTGAGAGTTTCGGTTGGAATCTCTTGGTGGAAGTTTTGAG
Organism: Viscum album; assembly: GCA_963277665.1. NCBI lineage: Eukaryota > Viridiplantae > Streptophyta > Magnoliopsida > Santalales > Viscaceae > Viscum > Viscum album. The sequence continues at coordinate 1,246,488,180 of OY728157.1, read as the reverse complement.
GCCTTATGATGTTGGTCTGAGTATGGATTGGATCCACAGTTCAAACACGGATTGACTGTATTAGGAAAAAAGGTGGTGGTTTATCTACAATGTTGGGATGGGGTTTTCCTTGGTCGGCAAAAAGGAAAACCCAGGAAGTACAGGATGGAATCATGCATAAGAGGGTGCATTCGATCACTCAGGAGATGGGCAAACTTACCTTTGTTCCAGGATTCACCAGAGTTGCGGCACCACATCCAGCAGAGCTGACAGGAGGCCTCTAGAGTTCGAGGATGACAACCACATCCTTATACGGGTCTCATCTCGATGAGGTTTACGGAGATGTAGCTGAGGCGGAGAGATATCTCCGAGGTTCAACGGACCTTTCTAGGTCCACAACCGAGTAGGCGAGGTGGTTTACCGCTTGACCTTTCCACCTCAGTTGCACCGGGTGCACGATGTCATCCTCGTATCTCAGCTAAGGAGATACGTGCATGACCCTTCACACATTGTCGACCGCAGGGAGTTGGACATCGATGACGGGGTGACATTCAATGAAGTTCTAGTAGAGAATGAGGATCAACAGGAGAAGGTCCTATGTGGATGGTCGATTTCTCAGGTGCTCTTTTACTGGCAGCTCGGGAACCTCCAGGAGAGCACATGGGAGCGGGAGGCTCAGTTACATGCTCATTACCACATTTGTTTCCCTAGTTTGTGTTATAGATTTACAAGGACGTAAATCCCCGAGGTGGGAGTAATGTAAAGACCCAGGAATTTCATGTAAATTTTTTTCATAATTTCTTTACAATTTTATGAGACTGCGGCTTCTGACGGCACCTGATTTCGAGGCCCAGTGTGCCCGGAATCAAGTTCCGAAGTTTAGCTCGGGTACGTTCAGTGAACGAACGAGCGGGTTTCTCTAACTTTTGAACCAGTGCTTGGAATCAAAATCTGAGGGCACTGATGGAACCGCATCGCCGGTAATTGCTTAAGAAGACTTTTTTCGATGTAGCTTTTTCTCGGGAGGAGTTGTTTAAAATTTGCGGTGTAAGTAAAGAATAAAATAAAATTTGTAATCCAATTTTATTTTTCTTCTAAGTAGATTTATCCTCTGTGTGGAAGTTGGGTTGGTAACTTCCCTTAGGAGAATAAGGGAGAGGTGGGGCCCACACGAGCCCAAACCTTTTCACATTCCCCATAACCCCTTGAAACTACTCTTTAATGTTGTGACTTTACCTCTTCTCTTTTAATAAATGCCAACACACTCTCTACTCAATTAATTGAACACATTAATTAATTGAATTAGTTTTGAATTTTAAAAGTGTTGGCATGTGTGAATAAATTAAGACAAAGTCTTAATTTATTTTGGTTGATGGGTTGTGTGGGGAAATGGAGGAGATAGAACTCATCTTCTTCATTGGAGAATGCGAAGAACGTCAAGAACCCGACGAAGAACGCCGTCACCGCAAGGAGTGAATGATGTGCCGTTATTCTTCCCTCTCCGCAGCCGGTGAGAGATGCCTTCATCGAAGAAAGATGACGCACCGCACCCTTCATCGGACGAACGCCGATGACGCTTACGGAGCCTAGATCTGCAACGTCATCTTCCATGACATTGTCTTCCGCGACGCCGTCTTCCGCGACGTCCTTTTCCCGCGACGACCCTCGTTTGACGACCACATCGAAGTAGGGGTTTAATCTTCATTCACGTTTATTTAACAAACATCATTGATAATTGTTGGCCGCTTGCTATCATTATAACGGGAGAAGGTCGGACCGCACAAACACGGCCAACCCACCTCCCCCTTTGCTGTCGTACCCGTTGTGGCCCGAACGAAGGTGACGCGGTGCCGTCGCACCGCGCGGAAACAAAGAAGAAGTGTGGCGCCGTCGCACCGTACTATTAAGGTCGAACGAAGTCGCGGCGCCATCGTGCCATGCCGGAGAACCACGAGGAGGCTGTGGCCAGAGCGGGGCCGCGACGAAGGGGGCGCGGCTCCTTCGCACCGCGTCGGTCAGACAAGGCCGCAGTCTTTGGCTGCGGTGGTTTGTAGAGCGGCAGCCGGAACCACCGGTCGCCGGAGCAAGGAGGGTGGGACCCGCGAAGGGGGTCCCATGGTGACACACCGACCGACCGAGCCGTCCGGTTTCTGAGAATCTAGGGGTCGTAACCCCCAGCTGGAAAAAGGGAGCGGCCACCACGTGGGGGGTCGCAACTGCAATCAGGAGGGCAGTGTCCCCCCCCCCTTCTCGCAACGGCTCGGCCAGCACGAGCTGGCCGTGCGGGGCACGCCGCGCCAAGCCAACCGGCCACTTAGGCCGGGCTGGGCTGTTCCATAATGGGCCAGACCCAGGTCGGGTCGACCCGGTTCGGGCCGACCTAACGGGTCTCGGGCCGGGTCGGTCCGGGCCCAAAACCCCCTAAAACCGGAAAGGTTCGCTTAAATGCCCATAACTTTGGATACGGACCTCTGATCGACGCACCGTCAGTTGCGATGCGATACTTGGATCGAGGCGGTCATTTAATAATATTACACTCAAGGTTTCATAGAACTTTGTGTACAGACGGGTTGGTTCGAACCCGAAACCAACCGGGCCCTTGGAGCGGAAATGCTTAAAACTTGAGCTCCGGACGTCCGATAGATGTGTCGTCGACTTTGTTGGATTCCTATTGATGAGACGGAACTTTTGGAATACATCACCTGAGATTTGGACGTAGTTAGATAGTGTCCGGGTTGAATTGAACCCAAAATCCAACCGGGCCCCTGAAACGGAAAAGCTGATAACTTTCAGACCGGACGTCCGTTTGACGAACTGTCAGCGGAGTTGGTGATCACGTTGAGAAATGGTCCCTATGAGTATACCCTATGAGTGTTCCGGGTACAGTTCAAATACGTCCAGGTTGGTTCGCACACGAAACCAACCGGGCCCCTGAGGCGAAAAGGCTAATAACTCACAAACCGGGAGTCCGATTGACGCGTCTTCTATTACATTGAGACCCCCATGACGAGGCGGTCCTTTGAGATTCTTCTTCGTGGGACTTTTTGATACTTGTAGTATCGACCTATAGCTTGTGGAGCAGACCCTCCCCGAGACGAGCATACGGAGTTCGGAGACCGTGTAACCGGCTGAGACCTGACGACTGTTCGACCGACTCGACTTGGAGTGAGTCGACTAGCCCAGTGGACGGAGCACTATTGTGTTTGCGTGCAGACCCATGGCGGACGGAGTGCCTAGTAGCAGGCAACAGACCCGCGGTACTCGACACGAGGAGTACCTCTGTAGGCTATGAGGGGGAGCACTACTATGTGAGGTGGCAGACCCATGGCGGAGGAGCACTACTTTTTTAGGTGGCAGACCCGCGGTACTCAACTGGAGGAGTACCTCAGCAGTCTAAGGTTAGTGAGAAGTACCTCGGAGTCATGACAGGATCACTGTACTCGTCAGATATGGGGCTCGTCAGCAGTTACTGTTTCGATAATGAAAATCCTGGTTTGAGCTGATTCTATGACCTTTGTGTTTACCTCATGATTAAGATGGGTCACTTGATAACTGAGGTATATGTATGGGAATATACCTAGGTATTGGTTATCCGTTGATATCATAACCTTTGTGTTTCCTCAGGATTGAGATGGGTTGCTTGATATATTAGGTATAAGTATGGGCTTATACCTAAGTAAGGGTTATCCGCTGAGATCCTTCTTTGTGGTTATCCTTGTTGGATTTAGTGAGACCTTGAGGATCTAAGGGTCCCTACTGAGTATCGTATACTCACCACTGCACGGGCTATGCCCGCACCTCATTGTGTTGGTTGCTGACGACGGGCAACACTGACAGAGGCTGAGTGTTCGAGGACTAGACGGTACCCGGAGGTGGACCTCACGAAGAGTCTGTATCTAGAGGTGGAATTCATGACGAGACGATACTCAGAGGAGGTTGACGGGCAAGAGCGTTGTGGAGGATATCTATACCTACCCTTCAGGTAGGATTCGTGGAAGATGATCGAGGAGATGCACTATCTGTACCTACCCTTTAGGTTGGATCTGAGGTGGACGACCCAGAAGCTGCTTCTATTTTTCATCCAGTTTTTTGTCTTTCCTGTTGTACTTTCATTCATTTGTAGTTGTACTTCAGTTGGGTTTGTATTCTGGCCCACTTACTTTTCAGCACATTATTTTGTACTTAGTGTATTACTTCCTCTTGTACTCTATGGTGTTTGTTTACTTTTATAAAGGCAATGCCTTCCTAGTTATCAGGATTTACGATTTTGGTGCTAGTCGCCATCCCCTAGCCTATGGAAGGCGGGCTTGGGGTAGTCACGACACGGGTCCCGAGGAAGGGTCATGATAGTTATTACTTATGTATCACGGTAGCTACAAATTCACGAACAAAGCTATCCTACTCACTATCTTGAGTTAACAACTGTAATCATTGCTCTGATGATATAGTGACACTATCTATATGGTAAAAAATGTGAGATATATACCAATCACAAGAGGTTGAATTATATTTTCTCCTTGAAAGAACCTAACATGAGGAAAAAATGACTACTTGAGCTACTCTAGGATTATGATTGCACTATACACTACTACCCAGGGATGGAAAATATAGTGGCATATGCTTTGAGTAGAGAGGATCATGGAGTTCTGAATAAGATGTGAATTGAAAGGGATCCTATGTTCATGGATCTAGTAAAGATGGAGATGTGAAGAATCATGGAAGGTGAAACATAAATACTTTTTCAAGTGGTTTCTAAGCCATATTTTCTAGAAATGATAAAAAGCACTCAGACTGATGATGTGGAGTTTGAAAATAAAATTAATTTTTTGAATGATGGGAGATTGATTGAAATCGTATATAAATATGTAATTTTGAAATTGGGGAAGAGACTTTGTGTTCCTGACATACCTGATCTAAAAATGGAATTGTTCGTTGATGCACAAAGCTCTAATTTCTATATACACCCTGGTAGCACTAATATGTATAGAGATTTAAAAGGAAAATTTTTGGTGGTACAATATGTAGAGGGAGATTGCTAATTATGTGTCAGGATGTATGGTTTTTCAACAAGTGAAGGCTAGAAGACAACATCATGGAGGAGTCATGAAACCTTTTCCCATACCTGAGTGGAAATGTGATGATATTACAATTGACTTTTTTAGGGGGGGCTTCCAAAGAATCCTAGAATGAATGATGCAATATAGGTCATTGTTGTACATCTTATCAAATCGGCACATTTTATTGCTATATGAGAAGATTTACCACTTGAAATTTTAGCAAGACTATTAATTAATGAAATTGTAAGACTTCATGGTTTACCACTATCAATTGTTTCTGATCGTGATCCCCAATTCACATCAAGATTCTAGAGAAGTCTTCCGAAATCCCTAGATACTAAACATCATTTGAGTACTCCCTACCACTCGCAAAATGATGGACAATTAGAACAGACTATTCAAACATTAGATGACATGTTGAGATCTTTTTCACTTGACTTTCACGGTATGGGGGATCAATATTTACATATGGTAGAATCTTCCTATAATAATAGCTTCCATTCAAATATTCAGATGACACCATATGAAGCATTATATGGAAAGAGATGTCACACACCAACTTTTTGGGATGATGTTGGTGAGAGAAAACTTATAGGCCTAGAACTTGTTGAAGAAACAATGGAAAAGGTGAAGATTATCCAAGCCCGCATCAAAGCATCTTAAAGTAGGAAAAAGAGTTTTGTCGATAACTGAAGGAAGGATTTGGAATATTAATTAGTAGATCATGTTTTCATGAAGGTATCTCCAGGGAAGGGTGTTGTAAAATTCGGTGAGCAGAGTAAATTGAGTCCCAAGTACATTAGACCTTTCAAGATTCTAGAATGAATTGGAGTTGTAACTTATCGTATGGAAATGCTGCCAACTCTCTCCAAAGTTCATCATGTGTTCCATGTATCACTGTTGATAAAATATATTCCTGTCCCAATGCATGTACTCACCTATGATGAAATAGAACTAAAACCCGATATGTTTTATTGTGAAGATCCTCTTAGGATTTTGGATACCAGATAACAAGTGTTGAGAAACAGAATGACTCGTCTGGTAAAAGGTCTATGGAAAACCCAAAAAATGGAAGAGGCAACGTGGGAACCTGAGAAACTTATGATAAAGAAACACCTGAATCTTTTTATGAAGTAATATTCTAGAAATTTTGAGGAAACAATTATTTGACGGAGGGAAGAATTTTACACCCCAAGCTTCCATGGTATGCATTACTTTGAATAATGAAATAGCTTGCGTTGTACGCGACTTAGAATTCTAGCACAACACAACCAATCAAACTAGTCATTTAAAAAGAAGTTATGAATATTAATACTCTCTTTTTGAAATATTATAAATATAATTTTTCAAAATGGTCTTCATTTTTGGATTCTGAATATCAAAATTAGCTTAGGTAGAATTTTTGGTATTTTTCTGAAAAATTTCAATTTTTGATGAATAGTGAAAAACACTGCGTTATTATTTAAAAATGACTTTTATTTAAATAATAATAATTATTATTTAAATTTATTTTAAGTCAAAATAGATAAATAATATCTATATAAGTTCAACATAATTCATTAATGTCATTTTATAATAAAATTAGATGTTTAAAATTTATTGAACTTTTTATCATCTTTTACCCACCTTCTAGGCACATTTGAAAATTTTCATAAAACCTAATTTTACCCCTTCTGTGAATTGAATTTCAAAAATATGAGAGACATTTTTGATGTCAGAATGTAAAATTTGGTTTAATATGATGAATTTTTTTTGGAGAATATTAACTTTTGAATTTTATTTTCCACGGTTAAAAGTAAATAGGGTAATAAAAGGGGAAAATGATATTATAATTAACCTAACACATGTACTAATTCTATTTGATATGTTTATTTAGTCCAAAATCAACCTTAGGAAAAAATTTGATCCTCTTTTATCCACTTTTATTAGATTAGTACATTTATTATTATTTTATTTAAAGAAGAGTTAAAAGTTTAAAATTTAAAGTTTAATAACTAAACCATTATTTAATATAGAGTTATACACAAGATAAATTTGACTATAAATATCAATTATAAAGATTAAAATATTTCATACATCATGGTATTTTATTTATAAATTTTAGACATTATATAATTAAATTTATTTATGACACAATGATGATGCATAAATTACATTATTGAAGAAAGATTAAAATAATTGATAATATAAATATCATAATAAATTTAAATTGAGACTTTTATTTATTAAACTAACTTTATAGGTTAACATGACATGTTAGGGTTGATTTAATGTATTTTTTTAATTAATAATGTTTTTATTACTTTCAAAAAACGAAATACTAAATATTGTCAAAATTGAAAAAAATGAGTTTTTAAAACAAATACTATATTATTAAATGAGATAATATTCATAAAAATATATAGTTCATAAAAAGGAATTATATAATGATATATATATATAATTAATGAACCACTTGAGGTTTTCTTGTAATTTTATAGTAAATTTACTAACCATGTAATATAAAAATATAAGAAGACATTGTAAAAGTTAAACTATTTAACTAAGAGTTAAATCTAAAATATAAAGTTAATTTAGTGACATAAACTTTTATAAAACCTATTGGTTGAGATTATTTCGAACCATCACTACCTTAGCCTCTAAATAAATACATTTTGTGCCATTATAAACTGACAATGATTTTATAATAAAATAATATTTCAAACTTTTCCTATAGTGACATTCACCTCTCTTATAAAAGGGTACTTCCCATTCTCTCAAAATCACACCTACAAATCCATTTGGCTCAGCCAACCCATGATAAAATATCTTTCCAAATATGCTCAATTTATCTTATAGTACTTACTTTTATCATAATGCAAACCTATGGAGCCCTTTTGATCAGATAAAAAGGAAGCCCCCGAAGAAGAGGTAATACTTTCATCACCTCTTCCAAAGTTCTTTTCTTCTTCCACTTCCTCTTTATTTATTTTTTCCATACCAAAATAATAACTCCAGTACCTTCTAAATATGGTTTTTTTATTATAAATATGGTACAGCTATATTCATTACTCTATCCATCCTATGAATGACAAAGTCACCAAAGGTGCGTACGTATGGCTTACCGTCTCCATGTCATAGTGTAGTTTGTTATTCAACACTTAATTGTTTGTATGGGTATAATAATGAGTAAAATTGATGTAAATAATAAATATAACATGTTAATTATTTTTCATATGTAATATACCATTCAATTACATCCTATTTAACAATTTATAATGATATTTTCGCTCGTTCGTAAGTACGGATTACCGTCTCCATGAACGCGATGAGATTCATTCCCCATCATAACCATTCAAGAATAATTTTCATTTTATGATTAAAAATAACTTAATATAATTATATATATTAATAAAATACATTCCATCCATAACAGACCTGACTTAAGTAACAAAACATATAAAGGAAAACAAATTAGTTAACACCCGAAACAATGATACTACTGAAATATTATTAACAAAGCAATATTAGATACTATATATGACATCATATTTATGTATGTTATTCTTGTATAATTTAATAAAAATTATTTAACTATTATACATGAGGATAATATACCCTCTACCAAGTAAAAGTATAAGGTAAGGGTTAATTTTTCAATCTAATTATTGTTTGAGGTTGTTTATATGTAAGCATCCACTGGGAATTCTTTATCATCCTCATCTGAGTTTCTTAAAAATTCATTTCAAAACATTTTTACTATTTATTAGAATTTGTGTTAAAGTAATTTATACCCTTGTTTTAATTTTTATAAAATGTTTTGAGATGTATCTTTTCATCATTTTCCTAACAAGTTACTTTATGATCTTTTAGACAAATTAAGGTAAGAATGTTTTTTAACTTATACGGTGGGTGAGGTTATTTTCCACTATTATAACTCCTTCAAAGTATCCCTTACAAGCATATAATAATATTTTTAAAATAAATATTTAATTTTATAATTATGTTACGTTTAAATGATTTAAAAATAGAATGAGATATTTCTCTCAAATAGTTTTGATTTCATCTATTTCAATATCCTTTGATGGATTTTACACTTGTTTGAAGTTGATTTATTAAGATAAAATCTTGCATAATGTATTGAAGGTTTTGTAATATGTTTGAATTTGGATGTGTTATTTTTTTACCATTCATGGTTTATGTTTAAAGTATTAACATATTTTATGTTAGTTTTAATATGAATGTTTATGTTATTTTTCATCCTTTTCATATGAGGAATGCATTAGACTTAGAAAGTGATGAGTGGAGCCCGCTGTAACTTCTCAATGAATTGGTAGGTCTCACGAGACAAACTAGAGTCTTGGTACAAGGCCATGTTAAAATATTATTTTTAGTCTTGGAACAAGGCCTTGACTATGTGGTTATGATGTCTGACATTATTCATTCCATCATTATGAAATTAGAAATTGATATTACATGTGATTATTCAACTAGTAGAATATCTATGTGAATAAGTAAATGGAATTGTTTGATTTATCTTTGACATATTATGATAAAATTTATGTTTAAAAGGATTTTGTTTTATTCTTATACATTTACTAAACTGTTTATGCTTATTTATTATAGTTTCTACTATATTGTTATCCTTATTGAGAATCTGAGCTCACCCCTTCTTATATATTCTTTTTTGCAGGATGTAAAGAATTATATTATGATTGACCTGTAAGGATAGGCTAAGGGATATGAGTGTGTTCAAAGGGGAATTAATTTTATTGTTTTTTTATTTCATAATGTAATTTAAAACTTATTTATGTATCTATTACTTCCAAGGCTACTAAACTGGTCGATCTTTCGAGACTTGACCTCTTGTGATCATGCCAATGTTATATAATAATGCACTGAATCTGGGTAACTAGGGTCGGGGTGTTACACATAACCTATGGAAGTGTAAATATAATAAAGGGTGACCATATATTTCCAATAAGTGTAAACATGGTAGAAAACAATATGTTATCATATGTGAGGAAAATTTATGATTAGGGGTATAAAAAAATTAATGTACATGATAATAAAATAATAAAATCAAACCTAATAAATCAAATATCATAAATAATGTTTCATTTCCTAAGTCTTTGGAATGAAATAGTATATGAGTTATAAGAGTGTGGAAATTAGAATCAATCATGAGAAATTCTAGAATAATATAATAATAAGAATATTGGATAAGAGTTTGACGCATAAAAATGAAAATAAAATAATTTATTTTGTATGGGTTCTCTTTAACTAAAATCATAACAGAGTGGATAGTGTTCTATAATGGATTTGGTTTTGTCCACATTCACTTAAAACATTGGAGGATATATCCCCTTATTGTATTGGATTCAACTCCAAGTACTTTACATATTATTATATGAGATATGATACTTTACAAAATGTATTGGTGGGGAATGTAATTCTAGAACCACCCATCAAATAATAATATATGTATGTATGTATGAATTCCACAGGAACATAAAAAAACATTCATATTTCAATCATACCATAATTTATTCATTGAAGAGAAAGGATTTTCGTGAAAATATCCATAAAACAAAATAAAATTCCATAAATGGAATGAATGTGAATGGTTTTGTTATATATTAACCCTAGTGAAGAAAAATAATCATTAATGTATATTGACATAGATGAAAAACATTTTCATAAATACATTATAAAGAGTCATTGAAAAAAAGAAGGATTTTTCTTTCCCTTTGGTAACATTAAAAAAATAAAAAATTCACTAAATAATAGAAAAAAATTATCTTACCAAAATAATTTAATATTAAAATGTATGGTCAATATAAAATAATGTTCATGACTCTATGAAAAGTAAGTTAAGTGGTAATTGTTAAAGAAAAATTCTTTTCACACCTTTATAAATAATTCCAAAAATTCTATGTAAGGAAAATATACAAAAGATTCTATTTAAAACCATTGTAAATATAGATAAAGATAACTGAATATGACCTTGAGAAATCACATAAATATTGGTAATTTTATTTAAATGGTATAACAAGTATAGGTATGGGTGGTAAGTCATTTTGTAAAAGATTTCAAAATATTTAAAGCATTTATTTTAACATAAAAGCACCTATGGATTTTTAAATCAAGACCCCCAAAAATAAATAACATGAGTGACACCTTAAAATACCATGATTATATATAAATTCATAATATAACATATCAATTATGTGTCATATACATCATATAAATTAAAATAGGTTCATAATATAAAAAATTTGTCTATGAAGTGATGTTTCGATAGAAAACTCTTAACTTAGAATTTTACTGGGTCAAACACACTCTAGATTCCTATATAACAAATTTTTATTAATTCTAAATATAAGTAATATCAAAATTTATATTTTTATTTCATGATTCAATTTGTTTATAATTTCTTATTTTTTATTCAGTAATAATTATTTATTAAGAGGAATATTTTTTATTAAATAATCAGCTTCCATGGATTTGTTAGTTTGATAGATGTGGTACATGCACCTAATGAGACCTTTGATCATGTAAATAACGTTCATGAAGATCTATAGTATGTTTTTTTGTGTATTTTAAAATTCTTGTGGCTAGTTTATAGATATTGTGGTGCATATTTCTAATATAAAGTATAAAAATCTCATTTTTTTTTGAAATTTTGATTATATAAAAATAATTGATATTATTAGTGAACAAATATGTATATAAAAATATAAAATAAATAAAAAATATTAAATTCCAAAATTTTATATTATATTACTTATGAAAAAAAATTATTACACCTTAATACATAATTTATTACATAATGATACACTTAATAAAAACAGCTAAGACCATGAGACCTTGTGACTTTGGGAAATTAGGTACATAGAAAATTATTATGAATCATGGGTACAACATCATTACTTATAAACTTATAAAAATTTCTTTATATTACTTGGATCTTTTAAAATAATGTAACACCCTAGGATTTCATAGTACGTTGTCTCATTAAAGTAATTCAATATATTCCACAACAGGCAACACCAAGTTCGAGCGCACCACAACTTACTAAATTAATCGTTAAAAAGGAGGTTATGAATAGTATTAAATAAATTTTAAATATTATATACTCTATATAATTTTAACATCCATATTATGTTTTTCTTAGACATAATATAAGAACAAATTCATTTTCTTGGGTAAAAAAAGTATTTTTCCAAAAATGCACTTTTACTGCCTTTTAATATAGAACTTTTTTAAAACCAAATTTTGACAGTGTTATATATTCAATTTAATGAAATTAAATTATTATTTTTAATATGAACATAAAAATTTAGTTTTGATAAATTTTCGGTACTTTTCAGATAACTTTCATATTTTGTTAAATAGTGAAAATTAATAATTTTAATTAAAAAATACTTTTTTAATAAAAATAATTAATAGTGATAAATTATGAATTTGAATGGTTTGGAAGTATAATTAGATTATATTTTTATAATTTAATAAAATTTAGGTCATTATAAGTAATTACACATTTAAATTTGACATAAACAAGTGTCAATCTTTTGATAGTTATTATTTCATAAAAACAAGTTTTTTGTTTTGAAAATGGAAATTTATTTTAAATTAATTTCTGTCACTTTTGTATTTTGAATTTGGAAAAATAGATTTCTTATTTGGAATAAAGATGTCCAATATATGTAAATTGGAAACTTTTTTTAGACATTAGGAATATTTACTTCAGTAAATATTTTATTTACCGTGGTTAAAGGGGTAAATCCAGAAAATAAGGTTAAAAAATAATATTTTAATAATATTAAATTACACTAAAACTTGTCCTAACCCTATTTTATGATACATGTCCGACCATGGGAATATTAGGGTCTATTTGGGGACCCCATGGAGCTACTTGGGAGTGATAATGACATTTTATATTAAATAATCTATAGTAAAGACAAAAATAACAAAAGAAAATATCTTTTAGTAAAACAATTTTTATATGAGGTTACATAACTGATATATTTGACTATAAATTTTCATTAGAAAGATAAAAATATTAAATAGATCATTATATTTTATTTATAATTTTTATACATATAATAAATATATTTATATATGACACAATAATGAGGCAATATTTTCCTTATTAACAAAACAATCAAATAAATGATATTATAAATTCTAAAATAAATATAATTTGAAAGTTTTGATGCAATGAAAAAATTTAATATGTTATTGCGAAATTTTAGATTTTATTAAATGTATTTATTTAATATTAATGATGTTTTTAGGACTTTAACAAAAATCAATTATTAAATATTGTCAAAATTGACATAAATGAGTTTTTAAAACAAATTCAATATTATTGGTTGATATAATAATCTGAAAAATCTAAGGTTCTTCCAAAAGACTTATATATAAGTAGGTATATCATTAATGATCAAATGGGGGTTCTCTTGAAAGTTTATAGTACGTTTATTAACCATATAATATAAAAATACAAAGAGGCATGGTAAATGTCAAACTATTTAACTAAGAGTTAAATCTACACGATAAGGTTAATATAGTGACCCAAACCTGTCTAAAACCTATTGGTTGAGTGAATTTCGACCAATAACCACCTTATACTTTAAATAATTTATTTTTTATCCATTAGAAACCGATATTGATTTTATTATAAAATAATATTTAAATCTTTTTTAAGGTGCCCCTCACCCCTCTTATAAAAGGGCACTTCCCCTTCTCTCAAATTCACACATTCAAAGTCATCTGGATTGGCCAACCCCAGACCAAATATCCTCCCAAATATCCTCCCTTTATCCTATAGGGCTTAATTTAGTCATAAATCCAACCTAAGGAGCCCTTTTGATCAAATCAAAAGGAAGAACCTGAAGAAGAGGTAAATATTTCATCACCTCTTTTATGTTCTTTTCTTCTTCCACTTTATCTTTCTTTATTATTTCCATTCTAAAATGATAACTCCAATATCTTATATACACTTTGATTTTATTATAAAAATGGTACAACCATATTCATTATTCTATCCATCTTATAAATGACAAAGTCACCATATGTGTGTACGTACAGATTATCGTCTCTAGGTCGTGGTGTAGTTTGTTATTCAAATACATCATCATTTGTATGGGTATAAAAATGAGTATAAATAATTTATATAATAAATATAACATGATAATTATTCATTTTATATGATATACCGTTCAATTATATATGATTTTAATATCAAAATAATGATATTGTCGCACATTGCGTACGTACAGATTACCATCTCCACGAATGCGATGAGATTCATTCCCCATCGTATCCATTCAAGAATATTTTTCATTTGACGATTAAAAATAATTTTTAAAGGCTTAATATCATTATGAATATGAATAAGATACATCCTATCCATAACAAACATTACTTATGTAACAAATAATATAATGAAAAACAAATCAGTTAACACCCAAAACAATGATACTACTGAAATGTCATTAACAAAGAAATATTAGCAGATCATATATGATATAATATTAATTTATATGGTTCTTTTATAATTTATTAATAATTATTTCACCATTATATAGGATGTTAACCTACCCTCAACCAGGAAATAGTAAAAGTTAAGTGATATTTCCTCAATCTCATTATTATCCAAGATTATTTATGAGTAAGTATTTACTGGGACATATTTATCATCGATACCCATATTTTATAAAAATGTTTTCAAAAGGAATATATTAAGGTCTTATGGGAGGGTTTATTTAACTAGATAATCATTTTAAATGATATAAAGATTTATCTTACTAAATCCTTTTAATTAATGTCCATGTTTTCAAAATGATTTTAAGGATTTATTTATATGGACATGAATGTTTTGAAATGATAATTCTTTTTAAAAGTTTCAATGTGGTATAAGACACTTTGATTAAAAAATATATTTTAAATTACTTCCTTTATAAATGTGTGAGTTTTAAATGTTATCATGGAAAAGGGATATTTCTCTCAAATATTTTTACGAGTCACTTTTATTTATGTCAACATCCTATGATGGATTTTAAACTAGTTTGATGTTGATTTATTATGAAACAAATCTTCCATATTGTATTGAATTTTTTGTGATATATTTGATTGTGGATGTGTTATTTTAATATCATTCATGGTTTATGGTTAAATTATTGACATTTTTTAAGCTAGTTTTAATATGAATTCTTATTTTCTGTTTCAACCATTTCATATAAGGAATGTATAAGACTTAGTATGTGAAGGGTGGAGCCCGCTATAGCTCATCGATGCATTGGAAGGTATCATGAGACAACTTGATGTGGAATTGGATGAGGCCTTTCCCAATTTGATATATTCTTTTAGTCGAGGCCTATATCATTTTTATACATCTTGTCCATGGCCTTGATAAAATGTTTCAGAATGTCTGACATTATACATTCCCTCATTATGAAAATAATATTGATGGTTCAGGTGGTCATTCAACTAGTAGAATACCCATGATTATGTATTATTATGGAATTATTTACTCATCTCATATTCCTACCATAAAAGTGTTCATGTTTATTATTTGTAAAGGCATGTGTTTTCAATTATTCACCATACTTAATATTTATGTTATCTTCCGTTGTATTGCTTACCATTACTGAGCATCTGAGCTCACCCCATTCTATGTTTTATTTTTCCAGGATTCCAAGAAGTGTATTGTGATTGATATGCAGAGATAAGCTAAGGGAATAATGACATTCACAAAGGTTTATTTATGTTGTGTTTTATGTTATAATGTGTAATGTAACATTCATGTATGTAATATATTTTCCAAGACTGCTAAACCGATCGGTCCTTTGGGACTTGATTCCTTATAATCATACCTATGTATAAAAATAATGCACCGAATCTGGGTAACTGCGGTTGTGTAATTAAAGTTGGTATCAGAGATAGTTTAGTACAAACCTTAGAAACTAGATTTAGATAAACTCTGGTTAGAGAACATATCATTAAGATAGACTTTGAGGATTAGTATAGAAGAACTTCCTAGAATTTTGGTATTTTAGAGATTTTGTGAGTTTTCCAAGCAATACATCCCGGTCTGGATATGAGTAGGTAGAGGCGGCTCTGGCATAGATGTACCTAGGGGTAAAACACCAAAACACCGCTTTCAACTAGACTCGAATGAGAACTAGTGCATGACAATGGGCCTTGCTGCACTCTTCATTACAACACTCCGGGGGGATATTCTTAGGATATTTCACATTATCATTAGAAGACATTATGAAGGATTTAAGTGTAAATACTTCCTCAAAGAAAAAATTTTATGATTATAGATTATATGCATAATTTTTTAAATTTATGTCAGGTATTTTACAAGTTTAGAATTATTCATTGTGATTCATAAACTAACCTAGTGTATTACATTTTTTAGAAACGATGCCTAATAGATAGAATGAGACCTCCAGCAATACTCATGATCCAAAGAGTAAGAAGGATAATATCTTTAATGGTGTTAAGCCAAAATTTAGAAATAAAATAGTATCCCACGTGTTATCATCATATGAATAAATAGTATCATGTGTTAATAAGATAAGTAAATAATTTTCTGAGTCCTACGGCTTTGAAGGGAAGCCTAAGGAGAAAACGATGGAAGAGAAGAAAATGGATATAGGAAATAATGGAAATAAGGATTTTCTCATATGTGATAACTGTGGAAAGAATCACTATGGTAAATGCTTGAAGGGAATGGGATTTTTTTATATGTTTGGAGAAATGGGACACAATGTATGTGATTGTAAGGGTAAGAAAAAGGTTTCAAATGTACAATTATTCATCTGTAGGGAGTTGGGACACTACGTGAATCAATTTCCAAATCATTAGAGTATATCCCAAATGCTGCTATTGGATAATAATGAAGTTATGATACTACCTAAGATGAAGATGAATGATTAAGAGTTCTTATATTGTTATTAAAGTATTGTTCCATTTGAGAATTGTATTAATGGTGTACATGTTATAAGAATTATTGTGTATATAACGATTGTAATGCAATACTATTTCATTAAGGATTTGAGATTGTGTGGAACCAAGAAAAGTGACTCAATGGCGGGTTAAATTTTTGGAAAATATATGGCTGAGAGAAAGATAAACCTTAATATGATTATGATACTAAGGTAGTTATTTTGGAATAATATATAATTGATTTGGATTAATTATATTGGATATTCATGACTACCATTAAACGGATTAATGATTTGTATATTCCATCATTATTGGAGTTTACAACATTTTTTGATGTAAGGAGTATATCTTGTGTTCAATAAGGAATAAGGGATCATGAATGTGATAAATACGGTTAAATGATAATTCAAGGTGTTATAATATTTTAATAGAATACATGATGAAGGGTTTCACATGTTTTTACGTGACAAAAAGGATCTTCACTATGTTTACCTTCCTTATAAATTTTGGATTGTGAGTTTGGACAGAAGTATTTTGGATAAGACTAAAGGTTGGAATCGATTAAGTTTTAAATTGAATACTATTGTTAAGGTTAAATCATTTTCTGAGATTATTTTTGGATTGTCATAAAAAAGGCAACCCGGAGGTTGGGAGACAACCTGTCGTGTCCGGCAAGGCCACAAGACTTGAACCCGCAACCGAAGGGTGAAAAGGGTGCATCACCTACCACTGTCCGAAGTGATGTCCTAGCTTGTATAATATATTTTTTAAAGGGTATAATAGATAAATTATAAATTCAATTTTTTGAAACCCTATACTATTAAGATAAATAGAATATTTTTGAATTCTATTATCTTTTCAAGTAAAAATGAGTTTATGGTAGGAATTAGTTGGAGGATGAAACTATACATGTCAAGTATATATATATATATATATTCAAACTTATAACATGAATAATTTAATTTTTAAACATAAGGGAAGGGATCTTAAAACCAAAAATGTGTTTTCCTAATACCATATGTTTTTTTAACTGATGATATTTTACATTATCTTATATTGATGGCTTTGATGACCTCAATTTTACACTTGTTTGTGATTGATAACCTCAATATCTCTCTATAAATATTTCCATTTTCCCTCCATTTATGTTTATCTATTTTCCACCAATTTTCCCTTAATTGAGATCATAATTTGGTGGTGACGTTTTTATTTCCCTTTCACACTTATTAAGACCAAATTTTATTAAAAAAATTCCCGATGTGGGTTTTCCTCAATGGTATTTTTCTATTTTTAACCTTTTATTTACGAAGAACAATTTCAAATTGAAAGGATGAAATTTATTTAATGAGGGTATAATGTAACACCCCATGATTTCATAGTATGTTATCTCATTAATGTAAGTCTATAGCTTGCACAAAAGGAAACACCGAGTTCGAGCGCACCACAACTTAATAAATTAATCGTCCAAAAAGAGGGTATGAATAGTATTAACTGAATTTTTAATATTATA
Source organism: Viscum album (assembly GCA_963277665.1). Lineage (NCBI taxonomy): Eukaryota > Viridiplantae > Streptophyta > Magnoliopsida > Santalales > Viscaceae > Viscum > Viscum album. The sequence goes on along the minus strand of OY728157.1, from coordinate 1,246,469,691 downwards.
TACTCTATATAATCTTAACATCCATATTATTTGTTTCTTAGACATAATATAATAACAAATTCATTTTTTCAGATAAAATATGTATTTTTCAAAAAATGCAATTTTACCTCCTTTTAATAGGGAACATTTCTTAAAAAAATAGATGACAATGTTATATATTCAATTTAATTAAATTAAATTATTAATTATAATTGAGACATAAAAATTTATTTTTGATAAATTTTTGGTACTTTTCTGATAACTTTTATATTTTGATGAATAGTGAAAATTACTAAATTTTAATTGAAAACAACTTTTTTAATCAAAATAATTAATAGTGATAAATTATGAATAGGAATGGTTCATAAATATAATTAGATTTTATTTTTATCATTTAATACAATTTAGGCCATTATAAGTAATTTCACATTTAAATTCTACATAAACAAGTGTCAATCGTTTGATAGTTATTACGTCATAAAAATACTCTTTTTGTTTTGACAACAAGAATTAATTTTAAATTAATTTATGACACTTTTGTATTTTGAATTTGGAAAAATGGATTCTATATTTGGGATCAGGAGGTCCAAATAGGGTAAATAGGTAACTTTTATTTTTAGACATTACGAATATTTACTTAAGTAAATATTTTATTTATCGTGGTTAAAGGGGTAAATTCAGTAAATAAGGTTAAAAATAATATAATAAGAATATTAAATTACCCTAACACGTGTACTAACCCTATTGGATGATACATGTCCGATCATGGGCATCCTTGGGTCGATTTGGGGACCTCATGGAGCCACTTGGGAGTGATAATGACATTTTATATTAAAAAATCTAAAGTAAAGACAAAAATAACAAAAGCAAATAACTTTTAGTAAAAAAACTTTATATGATATTATTTAATTTAACAATTTGACTATAAATAGTAATTATTAATCTAAAAATAGTTCCTACCTTAGGATATTTTATTTATAATTTTTAGAAATAAAATATATATATTTATATATGACACAATAATGATGTCGTATTTTACTTATTAATGAAACAATCAAATAAATGATATTGTAAATACTAAAATAAATATAATTTGAATGTTTTGATTCCATAAAAAAAATTTATAGTTTACTATGACATGTTAGGGTTTATTAAATGTATTTAGTTTTAAGTAATGAAATTTTTAGGAATTAAAAATAATAATTAAATTACGTCCAAATTGACATAAAAGAGTTTTTAAAACAAATAAAATATTATTCGCTGATATAATAATCCTAAAAATCTAAGTTTCTTCCAAAAGACTTATATATTTATATTTTTATCAATAATCAAGCACTTGGGGTTCTCTAGGAAGTTTATAGTAAGTTTATTAACCATATAATATAAAAAATACAAAGAGACATGGTAAATGTCAAACTTTTTAACTAAGAGTTAAGTCTAAAAGATATGGTTAATATTGTGAACAAAACCTATCTAAAACCTATTTTATGAGTGTTTTACGACCCATCCCCAACTTAGCATTTAAATAATTTATTTTTGAATTTTTAGAAACAGACAATTATTTTATTATAAAACAATATTTGAATATTTTCGTAAGGTTTCCCTCAACCCTCTTATAAAAGGGCACATACCCTTCTCTCAAATTCACACCTTAAAAGCCATTTGGATCATACAAACCCTGCCCAAATATCCTAAAAACTATCTTCCCTTCATACTAGAGGCCTTCCTTTAGTCATAAAGCTAACCTAAGGAACCCCTTCGATCAAATCAAAAGGAAGAACCTGAAGAAGAGGTAAATATTTCATCACCACTTTCAAGTTCTTTTGTTTTCCACTTTGTCTTTATTTATTGTTTACATTAAAAAATAATAACTCCAGTATCTTCTATATACTATGATGTTATTATAAAAATTTTACAACCATATTCATTATTATGTCCATCTTATAAATGAAAAAGTCAGCATACGTGCGTACGTACTGATTACTGTCTCTATGTCGTGGTGTAGTTTGTTATTCCAATAGTTCATCATTTAGATGGGTATAATAATGAGTATAAATGATGTAAATAATAAATATAACATGATAAGTATTATTTTTATATGACATACCATCCAATTATATATGATTTTAATATCAAAAAAATGATATTGTCGCGCGTGCATACGTACGGATTACCGTCTCCACGAACACAATGAGATTTATTCCCCATCGTATCCATTCAAGAATAATTTTCATTTAATGATTAAAAATAATTTTTAAAGACTTAATATAATTTTTAATATGAATAAGATAAATATGATCCATAAAAAACATACATAAGAAATCATATAAATGAAAATGAATCAGTCAACACCCAAAACGATGATACTACTGAAATTTCATTAGCAAAGCAATATTAGAAGATCATATATGATATCATATTAATGTATATGGTTATTTTATAATGTAATAATAATTATTTCACCATTATATAGGAGGTTGTCCAACTCTAAACCATGTAAAAGTAAAAGTTAATTGTTATTTCCTCAATCTCATTATTAACCGAGATAGTTAATGTGTAAGTATTTTCTGAGACATATTTATCATCGTGACCCAGATTTCATAAAAATGTTTTCAAAAGGAATATCTTCAGGTTTTATGGGAGGGGCTATTTAACTAGATCATTATTCTAAATCTTTTAAAGATTTATCTTTCTAAATCCTTTTAATTTATGTCCATGTTTCCAAAATGACTTTAAGGATTTATTTATATGGACATGAATGTTTTGAAATGATAATTCTTTTCAAAAGATTCAATGCGGTATGGGGAACGTTGATTCAAAAATATATTTTAAATTACTTTCTTTATAAATGTGTGATTTTAAATTTTTTCATGAAAAAGGGATATTTCCCTCAAAGAGTTTTACAAATCACTTTCATCTATGTCAACATCCTTTGAGGGATTTTAAACTTGTTTGAAGTTGATTCATTATAATACAAATATTTTATATTGTATTGAATGTTTTGGGATATATTTGATTGTGGATGTGTTATTTTTATTCAATTCATGGTTTATTGTTAATGTATTTACATTTTGTATGCTAGTTTTAATATGAATGTTTATGTTATGTTTCAACCATTTCATATGAGGAATGTATTGGACTTAGTATTTGACGGGTGGAGCCCGCTACAGCTCCTCGATGCATAAGTAGGTCTCATGAGACAACTAGACGTGGAATTGGTTGAGGCCTTCCCCATTTTGATATATGGTTTTGTCCAAGGCCTAAATCATTTTTAGACGTCTTGACCGAGGCCTTGACAAAATGTTTCAGACTGTCTGTAATTATACATTCCCTCATTATGAAAATAATATTGATAGTTCTTGTGGTCATTCGACTAGTAGAATACCCATGATTATGTTTTATTATGGAATTATTTACTCAGCTCATATTCCTACCATAAAAGTGTTCATGTTTATTATTTGTAAAGGCATGTGTTTTCAATTATTCACCATGATTAATATTTATGTTGTCTTTTTCTCTATTTCTTTCCCTTATTGAGCATCTGAGTTTACCCCTTTATATGTTTTATTTTTCCCATGATTCTAAGAAGTGTATTGTGATTTATATGCAGGGTTAAGCTAAGGGAATATTGGCATTCATAAATGATTATTTATGTTCTGTTATATGTTATAATGTTTAATGTAACATTCATGTATGTAATCTATTTTCCAAGACTACTAAATTGATCGGTCCTTCGGGACTTAATTCCTTGTAATCATGCAAATGCATTAAAATAATGCACTGACTCTGGGTAACAGGGGTCGGGGCATTACAAATAACATGTGATAACCTGGGGACATAAAAATGAAAGGGGTGAGAGGAAAATCCCAATATTGGAATAAAGACAATATCATAACATAAAGTAGTACATATGATTCAAGAGGTTTATTAAGGTAACATAATAGGGGTGAGAATCATAATCTGGAACAATGAGTTGTGATATAACATGATAACTTATAGGAAACCTAGGTGTGTGGGAATTACATAAAACATGACTTCATAAACATATAGCAAGGATAATTTAAAAGAAAAAATAATATATTATACTTAGGATAATATTACATGCACCATACATGGAATCTCATGAGATTAAAACATTTCCCAATGCATTGTAAGGATATATAATTTGGGGTCCACTCATCACTTTCATATCTTGTACATGTGTAAGTGCACCACATAAATCATATAAAATAAATATTTCTATCCTAAATTTTAACCCCAAAATTAATGAGTTTAATATTAATAAAGTTAATCCTATAATTAGTGAACGATGGGTATAATTAGGTGAATACCATTTAGTGGAAACGAAGATGATTATTCACCACACAAATGTTTGGCATGGAAAATCATATGATAATTTCAGTAGCAAAAAAAGTGTACATATAGGTTTATATAAGGTTTAAATGAGAGGTAAAGGGGACTCCCATTACATGAAAACAATAAGTATAGTAATGGTGATCTGTACAAAAATATCTCAACTTGAAAAATTGGAAATCAAATGGCATGATATAAAAAGTATTCTTGAATAAATATGAGAAGGATAAGATCCCTTACCTTGAAAGGGTTCTCCTAAAATCTTAATAGGATCATATTAAATGATTTGGGGAAACTTTATAGGGATATATAGAGTAAAGGGAAGTGTAACTTCATTCATAAAGAGTTTTTAGTGAAGATCAATGGGTGGTTGGGTTGTTTTATATAGAAAAATATGGGAGAATTATTTATTAATTTCCAAACATAGGTTTTGAACACTATATGATAAAAGTAATCAAAAAAAATATTTTCCAAGTTTTTTTCCCATGGTTCCATCCGAATGTGAGTGGTGTTAATTATTTTATAAGGTCAAGAACTATACATATTAAAATAATACCCTTGGTGATGTAGAAGTGAGTCATGTTCTATAATATTGGAATCTTAAAAACATAAAATAAAATATATGTTTTGGAGGATTAATTAAGGATTTAAAAAATAAATAAAATAAAATAAAAAAAATAATTTTAAAGTGGATACATAATTTTATTCATAGAAACTCTTTATAGTAATTATTACTTCACTTTTGGGATTTTATAAAGTCAAAATTCATACTATATAATTATAACATATTTAATTTTTACACAGAAATTTAACTTTCTCAAACAAATATAAAAAATTACCTGTTGGATAACTTCAACATGTTTATTTCAAAAATAATATTTATTTAATTTTAAATACACTCTAAATATATGAATTTACACTTTAAAATCAATATTCCCCATTTATTTAAAACTTTGGTTTTTTAAAATAATAGTTTTTACCCTTGTGAAGATTATATTTAAATTCCTAAAATTATATTATCATTTATATTTAATAAATAATTTATAATGATAATTTTTTATTAAAATATAATTCATTTAAAAAAATATTGAATTCATCAAAAAGAGTGTCTTCATTGAAACTACATATTCCCTAAAAATTCAATTTTTGTTTCATCCAATCAAAATATAGTTTTTATAAAACATATTTTTTTGTAATTGTAAAAAGTAGAATTAAAAAAGGATAAATATAATAATTTTTATCATAAAAATTAAATATAAAAATTCATACTATTAAGATCTAGATATGTAGACCTTTATTACACTAGTGAATTCCATAAATATAAGGAGTCTGATTTTGATATTTTCATAGGGTGGTTCAAAAAACATGGTTACCTCTAGGATATTGATAAAAATTAAATTCTCCATTAAATAATTTTTATCATGATTTATTTTTTTAATATTATATTATGATTTGAATAAGGTAAATCCCAATGATTTTATCTCCCATAGAAGCTTCGATAAATGGGATTCATAATGTATACTCTTATTGGTCGAGGTCATCATTTATTTCATGAGTGTCAAATGGACTTCATCATAAATATTAATATATTAATATTAATAGTTAAAATAAAATGGCTATATTATCAGTGGTTATAATTTTTAATGGTCCCTTAAATTTGAAAGACCATATAACCGTCCAAATTAATCAATTTATAACATTTGTTTTCTATAACATAATTTATTAATAAGGAATTTACTAATTAAAAAGGAATTTAGTTTATAAATGCTCAGGTTGTAAAATTATTACCCCCTTCATAAATTTCTCTTATGAAATTTTCATCTCATGTAGAAAATAGATTAAGGTACTTTTGTTTCATCACCTCTTCTAGTAAACATCATGCTTTATCAAACTTATGGTTCCGCCACAACACTTTTAAGAGGTTATTTGTACTGTATCAAAGAATTTTGTATATATTGTATAAAATATTCATAGATATGTTATCATATGAATGATAATTATTGAAAGGTACCACATCTATATTCAAAACATGTGAGGGGTCTAGTATGTACATTCTCAAGAGGGATACAAGGAACACTTCATGTACTTTAGATATATTAAGTGGTTGTTATAGTAGATAGGCCACTAATCTATTTTAATCAAAGATCTCAAAGGGGATGATGTATCTATAAATTTGTGGTCCCTTAAACCAAACCTTATGACTTTATTCCATGGAGATATATGAAGGAAGAAAGTATCTCTAACCTCAAACTCCCAGTTTGATTGATGATTGTCTGCATTTTTTTTACTTTCTATGGATTTTGTATGATACTGAAGGGTTTGAAACATATCTATCATTTCATGGATAATATTATGCCCCATTAACTTCTACTCTCCAAGTTCATCCCATCACATCAATTTACAAGACATTTTCATATTAATAGCATCGTAAGGTTCCATATCAATTCTGAAATAAAAAATATTGTTTTATTAGAGCACTACTAGGGGAAGGTGTTCATCCCAAAATCCTTTTAAATCCATTAAAAATGATATCAACATCACCTATTAGATATAACCACCTTTATTAGCTCATATTATGATCCCTTTGTGTGACTATATACCTATGGATTTTATTATTTGAATATATATCTCAATTTTCTCCATATAGATAATTATTCAAAATCATCCATGTGATTATATCTACTTACAATTATAGATCATGTGTTCGGTTGTAATCCTCATGGATTATTATTTAGCCGGGGACATAGGCTTTCATTTTTCAACTTTCCTGAGTAAACAATGAAATCCATTTTTGGACACATCACTGTAGATAAAAAATTCTTCCAAATTGGTTTGTAATATGATCACAAGTGAATGATGGGCCTCTTAAAAGATTTTTTAATTATTTATTCACATTCATTAATCTCTTGAAAACATTACTCCCTTATGAGTAAGCTTGGTTACTGGGAATTAAAATCGTGAGAATTTTGTAAAAAATTGATGATTGTTCCGCAATAATCCAATTAAACTGTGGATCCATCAAATATGTTATTCTGGGTCATCCTTTTATTGCCTATGTTTTTTATATATCCATAGATATCCATTTTTAGGTGATAACATTCCCTAAGAAAGTTACTTTCTCCAACCAAAACTCACGTTTTCTATACTTTTCATATAACGTTTCTATCAGCATGGCATTTAATAAAGCAATTAAATGCTCCTCATGATTATACTTTTTTGTGTAGATAAGAATATAATTTAAAATTACTACCTCAAATTTGAAAATATAATCCCTAATGACACTATTCATTAAGTCCATGAAGATTACTAGAGAATTGTTGAGTCTAAATGGTATAAATTTGAACTCATAGTTCATGTACCTTGTATGGAAATCATTCTTAGTTATATCCTCCTTAATCACCTTTACATGATTATATACCAAAAATAGATACATATTAGATATTTAATGTGCTCTAAATAGATGATTGAGAAATTCACCAATACATGGAAGAGGATATATATTCTTTATAATGGACTTTCAGATCATGTGATAATAAATATTAATGTATTGACCAATCCTTATTCTTGGAAAAGAGGACTGGTGTACCCTAGTGTGAAGAACTTGGTCATCTAAACTGTTTATTCAGATTCTCATATAGTTAATTCATCATCTTTACAAGTTAATAAATATACATTTTATATGGATTATTTGATAATAGAAAATATGCAGGTATATGTTACATTGATAACTCATCCTTTCATTTGGGAGGAAGATTAGAATTTTTTTTGGAAAAAAATTAGTGGATTCCTTATAATGGGCATGTCATTACGGATGATATATTATTTTTTTAATCATTTCAGATAGATATGGTTTCTTACAATGTAATAACATCCATGCTTCATATGTTAGTACCAATTTTACCTGATCCAAATCAAATTGTATTATTTTAAAAGGGATTTATTTTTTTCAAATTACATCCTCAATACATTAAAAAATTGGGATGTTTTCTTATGTTTAATCTTATACATAAGGCTTTCACTAGAGTTTTCTAATCCCAATCCCCAAAATAATTAAGATTATCTCCAATACCAACTATAAAAACCCATATTTTATTACAACTTAATTCAATATTTATTACACAATGATACACATAATACAACACATAGTGATTTTTAGGCATAATGTCTCAAAAAAATTAGATACATAGAACATTAACTTTAATTATTTGAACAATATCATTATTTAAAAACTCTAAAACATGAATTATATTGAATATATATTCTAAAAATGCTTGGGAAAATCCAAGGACATACATAAGAATGCAGTGAGATATAACGCCCAATAAGAGGAAAAACAAAAATGATCAAAAGTTAAAGTAGTATGTGTGAGACATGGGGTATATCAAGGTATAATAAAATGGGTTAGAATCATTATCCTGAACAATGAGGCATGATATAACATGAAAACTTATAAGAATCCTAGAAATTTGGAAACAACCAAAAAATGACATCATAAACATAAGTTAAGGATGACATCCATGAAAAATCAAAAAAGTGTTCTTATGATAACATCCCAATCACTATAAATGGAATCTATTGAGATAAAAACATTACCTAATGAATTGGAGGGCTACAAAATTCCATACCGACGCATAACTTTCATATCATGTATGTACATAATTGTTCCATATAGATAATAAAATATAATGATGTATTTACTAGATTTTAACCCCATAATTATGAATTGTATGGTACATACATATAAATCCCCAATCAATAATTGATATGTACAACTCGGTGAATACCCTTGAGTGTAAATAGAAATGGTTATTCACTAAAAAAATGTTTTTCATGGAAAATATCAGCATAGTTTTGGAAGCATAATGAATGTATATAGTGGTTCATAGAAGGGGTGAATTTCAGTGAAAGGAAAATCTCACTACATTGGAATCAAAATGAAAGAGAGAGGTATGTTTAAAAACATATCCCAACATAACAAATTATAAATAAAAATCTATGACATAAATAAGGTTCTTGAATAAATAGGAGTGTAGAAAATTGGTTTTTGACCTGTAAGACGTTGGAATATTCCTAAGATTATTTCTGAAGCTTGGAGCTGAGACAGTGTGGGAATATGGGGCTCAAGGTCCCCGGAGTGGTGATTTTCAAAAAATTAAATATATTTTATCACGTATGTGCAGTTTCACTTGAAACATGAATAACAACAGAGTGGATTCTCAAATCAGATTTATGAGACCTCAGTTGAGTTCATAACATCATGTTTAGCTTAAGTTTTACATAAAATTTGTCGGTAATAGGTGTTGATTCGGATATGAGTCGAGGTTGGGACGTTAGACAGAAGGTTGGGGATATAATAAAAATTAAATCCCTCTACCCTCTCCTCTCCCTTGTGTGCATGCATAAGGATCCAAATCCCAATACCCTATACATATTCAACAATGAATGATTTGATAGACATATCTAGAAAACAATGCACCATCGGTCTCAAATCTTGACAGTGAGTGCTCCTGGATCATGCATCAGGAATTTCTGAGTTCTGATTCAACCCCGAAGCTTTAGAATTTCTCTTGTGAGGTAGGAGATTTCAATTTTAATTCATGATCCCCACTTTTATGCATTTTTAAGGTTTTAGAGCCCTTATAAAATTCTTGGGTAACCATTTCTGGTTAATCTATGTGTTTCAGGTGAACGGGGTTGATTCGGGCCATTTGTAGGGAAACCCCATCAAATTTTCTCGTCTACATAGAGTGTAGACCAGAAGAACACATAGTTTTGTTTCTTAGCATTTAGGTAAGATGATGTTTGGGTACTAAACGCCATGTAATGAGGTTTTCATTACTTGTAGTGACCCTAGGTTGTGTGGCCTAAGGGAATGGCCAGGGAATCCATGTTAATGTACCCAACTGTGTACAAGTACATGGCTCGAATACATGGGCATGGGGTTCCAAGTGGTAATTTCACCCAAAAAATCCTTTAGTATGGGTTACATGGAATTTAAGGGACATAACTGGATAGGCTATATGAAGGAGGGACATAGCCATGGTACAGTTGAAGTAGAACACTACATGTACCATCTCTACATATCATGTGCCCCTACATGGTTTGGGAAACTGTGTAACCATGATACATGGCTATAATATTGGGTGGCATCACATGCTCTGTGGTCCCCAATGCACATGTTTTATTCCTTTTGGATCACTTTGAAATCTTTATCCTTCTGCATCTACTTCTATGGGCATTAGTTTTAAGCGTGAGGGTATCCTAACTAGATAAATTTTTCAAAAAGAACGTGACGATGCCCTCTGTTGCGACCCACGTGAAATGACGTGGAAAGTTCTGAGAAATATGATTGTGTAGCGGTGCTTGACTAATTTTGATGATAAGTAGGGTTTTACAATAGAGGTTCTTGGTTGAGTACTCCCTAATGGTATTAAGGAGTGGGTTTCCCTTAGCTATTTATTAGGTGGAGACGGGACTCCCCACATCATGGGTGTGGGGTTTTTTCTTTGGCTAGATTAATCCAGGGTTTTTATTCCCCTGATAGTCTAGGGAGCAGGTTTCCCATGACATCTATGATATTGGATAGTTCTCCACTACCATGACAGTGCCTGATCCCCCCATTCCCATTGGACGGTAGAGTAGTTACTTCCCTGCCATGTTAGGGTGAAGGTCCCTAACAATGGATTAGTGCTCCCATGTCTTCGAATGGCTGTGGGGAGTAGGCCCCTACACCTTTCATGCGTGATTCATTATTAGGAGTTAGTGATCCCTCGGAAAACTAAGGCATGGGCCCCTACATATAGGAGTGACTCAGGTTTCACGAGTTGTTTTGGGAGCTAGTACACCCTCGACTGTGGAGCAGTAGTGAAGTGCAGGTCCCCCCACATGGGTTAATTTGACCTTGTGTAGGGTCAAAGTTAGTGAGGATAGGACCTCTGGGTTTGGTCAATATAGATGGACCTAGTGATTTGTTCCAAATGGAGTTTCTGTCTTAGATGGGTTCCATCTTGGATGGCTGAGATCATGGAGAGTGTTCTATTAGTTTTATCTTACCATTATTGCCTTGAGTAGAATCTGTTGCTGGCTATGAGGTCAGACCCTCAGGAGACTTAGAGTCAGATGAGTATATTTTTGTGTTTTTTTGGAGTCCTTGTGGTGTTGTTACATTTTGAATGACCCTCCACATGGTATGGGATGACTAGTCATTTACAACTAAGGATGGTTCGAGATGTATTTTCTCGCCGAATTGGGGTTCCCTATGGATAGGTCGAGTGGATTATTCCCTTTCAGTTGATCCATTTTTTTGTCATTTTTGTCGAACCTACTGATTATTTTTGTACTCACCCCTAGAAAGGCTTTTCCCACATTTTTTGTGTGTTTTTTATACCACAGAACTTTCAACGGAGTCCTATGAGGACCCAGATCTGGCGGAGCTTAGTGATCAAGGACGAATGGGGTGTTATCGGAGGTGGAACTAAGAGATTTATAGAGGATTATTTTGATAGTAATCCCCTTCATCTAATATGTAAGATTCTTTTCTAGTTTTAGTTTTGTGGAACATTTATTTTCCTTTTTTCATACAATTGTTGTACCCTGGTTGCGATAGATGAATGCAAGATTTTCTTTTCCATTTTTATATATCTCTGTATGGTTTCATGGATTTTTATATGGGTTCATGTGTACATGTAACTTATGATAATGCATGGTTTTTGTGTGATATCCTACTTAGTCCTAGTCACTAGCCCCTGGCCTATGGAGGTGTGTTTGGGGAGTCACGGCTCGAGGGCCGTCGAGTCGGGTCGTGATAAAGAGATGATCCCTCACAATGAGAGGGTGCTTCTAAAAGATTTGTAAGAGCTTATTAAAATCTTGGGGCACCATGGGAGGGATATAGAGAGGGAAGGGTAGATTAAAACTATCCTAAGATAGATTTGAGTGAAGAGGAATAAAAGGTTTTGTGGGTTTATATAAAACCAGATAAGAGAATATTTATTAATTTTAAAATGTTGTTTTTGACTCTATAAGTAAAGTAATCAAAACAAAATACCATTCCATAGTTTTTTCTCATGGTTTCTTATAAAAATAATTTTTTTTAATTATTTTATAAGAATAATAACTAAACACATTGATGTGAAAGTAAGAAATGTTTATAAAGAATTTATTTTAAACTATTCAAATATAATATATGGTTTATAGAATTCATTACGGATATTTAAATTTATAAAATGAAATGAAAGATATATTATTTTAAATAGTAAACATAATTTTAATCATGGTTACTTTTTAAAGTATTTATTACTTCCCTTTTGTTATTTTATGATGTCATAAAATATATCTTATAATTTTACTATATTTAATATTTACCCAAAAATTCATTTATCTTAGAAAATTAAGAAAAATTCACCATTGGATAATTTCAAAATTATTATTTGAAAAATATTTTTTTTTATAAAATATATCATTAAATATGATAATTTTTACTTTTAAATAAAAAATCCACATTTATTGAAAAATAATGTTTTTTGACAATAATAGTTTTTTGACCCTTATAAAAATTAAATTTGACTTCATAAAATTTTACTACCATTTATATTTTATAAATATAATTTAATAATATTATATTATTAAAATATAATTTATTTCAAAAATTATTGAATTCATAAAAAATAGAATCTCGATTGAAATTACATATTTCTCAAAAATACTTTTTTTGTTTCATCGTATCAAAATATAATTATCAAACTTATTATTAAATCATTATAAAATGTAATATTATAAAAGGATAAAAATAATGTTTTATTATAAAAATTAAGATATTAAAATTCACAATGTTATGGTCTAAATACATAGCACTTTTTTACACTAGTATATTCTTTAAGGGTATGGTGTGTGTTGGTGATATTTTCCTGGGTGGTTTAAGGAACATGGTCTGGGCTGTGATCTCGATGAATTTGAACTTCTTCATTAGATGTTTTCAATCATGATTTGGTTATCGAATCTCAACTTGGGATTAGTCAAGGCTAAAGAATAGTGGTGTTATCCTCATCAGAGGTTATAATAAATGGGATTATATATGGAATGGTTCTACTAGTCAAGTCCATCACTTCATTTTTCTATATCAAATTGAATTTAAGATAACCCTTGATATACTAATCTTATTGGTAAATAAAAAAACCGTTCTATCAATGTTTAGGATACTTAATGGTCTTTTAAATTTTTTATACCACATAATGGTCCAAGATAACCAATGTATTGAATGTTATTTCTATAACTTCATTTATTAATAAGTTATTTAATCATTTAAAAAAGAAATTTCATTTATAAATGTTTGGGTCCTTATATAATGAGTATATAACATTAATTAAAAATTCATGATAGAAACAATACAACATCGTTTATGTATGGGGAAAAAATGAGCCAAAGAAGAGCATGGTTTAATGATTGAATGAGCAAGAACATGTTATTTCAAAGTGATAATATCACTTTAGAGATACATAATGATATAATAGTTATATTATGAAAGTGACGAATAATATTTTAGTAGAGGTTGGTATAGATGATATATTTTAAAGATTAATAAGAAGTTGTCAAATAGTTTGAGTTCTTGAATCTCCTTATGACGTATCTCTTAGAAATGATAGTTTTAGGAAATATTAATTAGACTAGAGGTTCCAAAATGTGAGACATGATTATAGTGGAGATATTATGGGGAATTATTTAAGATAATTTTTAAGTAAGGATGTGGTTTAGTTAGGGAGAGGCGGGTTCCTTTTATAAGTTATATGTGTGACACTTTTGCAAATACTCATTACCTCAAATAAAATAATTACCATGTTTAGAGTCATGTCTCACTAAATTAAAAATATTTATAATATAATATAGGTAATTAAATAATTTAATCTCTCAGTTAACTAGATATACAATTTTTTGGAATTTTTTTCTTATTAATTAGTTTTAACCATTTGAGGGGTGTCATTAGTCTTTTACCATGAACATATCACTCTTTATGAGGTGTGAATATTAAGAAATCAAATATAATGTAGTAGACAGATCATTCACTATGATAAATAATTGATAGTGTTATATGAAATTCATGTTTGTGAGAATCATGGGATAAATTACTTTTATATCCGACATCTAGTTATAATTTTAATCAATGGAATAATGATACCAAACATTGTTAGTTGTGACTAAGATATATTATCAGGGAGATATGGTTGAAAAACCGAGTTACACTATGTCCCCAAAATGATATCTCTATAACATAAAATATAAAATTACCTCATCAAACTCACTATATCCTTAATAATGATTAAAATGGAGACCCATTCCACATGATATGTATATTTATTTTTATTCTTGTGCATAACGGATGAACCACAATGTAATTTAATGTTTTTTCCTTTAGTAAATAGAAAAATATATGTAGAGTTAATGTATGATCTAGATAGAAAAGAATACTCTTTTTACATATATACTAATGAAATCAATGAATAAATTCATCGAACTTGTACATGGATGAGTTCAGTAGGTCTTAGGGTACCGTTACAAATAATAGAGTGTGTCAGATAGTTTACACAAAAAGAAAAGAAACTAGTGTACTTGCAAGAATAATGCTATAATTATTTTAATAGATTAGTCAATATGCAACAATTTATTATACATAATAATATAGAAACTATTTTTTTGGAATAAAACTCTAATTTAGTGGTATATTTTTTCAACAATAAATCTATACTAAGTATAAATCCTTCCCACCATTTTTGTTTAAGGATGTTCCCTATTCTATTTTTTAGATGTCTTATATGTTTCTCTTTTTGAGAGTGTTTTTTATACCATTATTAATTGTGTTGGGAAGATTCTTGTTGAATCACACTTTATTATTTTTAATATTCATTATCTCTATTTATTATATCTTCTATCCATCTATCATGGATTTTTTGGCTGTGAATACTGAAATAATTTTCTAGTATTCAATGTCTTCATGTTTGCTTCTTATTTTCAATAGGTCATTGGTTTTTCTTCATCAAGAGAATAAGGGTTTACTATATTATTCATATCAGGGGTTGAATAAAAATATATTATTTTATTCCAAAAACTCAAATTTAATAATGGGTAATGAATTGTTCTTTAGGTAAAGTACCTAGTTTAGGAGTGATATGAAATGTTATTGCTGAATATGGAAGAAAATATATTTTATTCGGTTTATTGAGAATTTTTTTATATATGTATTGTGATTTATAACATTGATTCTATCCTTTTACATATTTCCTTATTGTGGTAATATTAGGTATATAATGATTATATAGTTTTTTGGGATCCCATTTGATTCTACCTTGTTTAGTTTTCACATATTTTTTCTTGGAGGATGTGATTCTCATATACCCACTAAAAATATTTTTGTTTTATTTTTTCATTTATTTATTTTTTAAATTATATCCTAATATGTTCAATTTTTCTACCAAGATTCCAATGTCATCAAATTGATACTAGTATATTATTATTATTATTTTGATTTTTAGATGATTGTATGGGATTTTTTGATCCTCTTATACATATTATTGGATAAACAATTATAGATTCTAATTTTTTTTCTTGATAATTAATTATTAGAACATGAATCTAGTGGTGTAAAAACTTTTGTTTCATTTTTTATATCATTTTAATTTTCCTGTACATTTCTATGGTTTTTTCCTCAGAGTTGGTGCGATGCTTCGGTGTCACAGGACCCCTAAAATAATATATTATAAATATTAATATTTAAAAAAGTGTGTATGATCATCTTTTAAGAATAAATTATATTCCCATTGATTGAGAATGCAGATGGGAAATTTTATATGAAATCTATTTCTAAAACATGGGGTTTTTTATAAGCACAACATAATTCCTATCAGCATCAAATTTTTGGAAAAATAATTCTATTGGAAATGTGTTAAGTGAATTGAATAAATTATTTATTTATTTTCAATTAAATACTCAAAATCTAATTCCCAGTATATTTAGACAAAATTAGGAAAAATATATAGATTTATATGTATAACCCAAGGAGATTAGATAGTTAGAGTAGCAAAGCTCTATTGGCATTTATGACTTAGGAACGTAGAACATTGAATGATCGAGGTGAATCATTCAATGAACAATGAACATAATGGGATATTTACCTTATTCATTTATAAACTTGTTCATAACAAACATTTTATTCTTTATTAAGGTAGAGCATGTTTATTCATGGATTTACTCACTTTTATTTATTTTATATTATTTTATTTTTCATCTTTATTTTTCTATGATTTGTTATTTTTTTTCCTGATCCCAAATTGGACTTATATATTTGATCTAGTTTATTATTTTTACAAGCCTATGTTCCACCCATGGATTCCAAAATTTAATTTACATTATTTGGTATTTCATTGTCCAATGATGATCTTACCATTTTTATTTTCTTTTATGGCCATGGTTATTTGTAGTCTTTATCATTGTCCCGTGGGGTCTGAGATTTGACCTTGAAGAACTATTTTTGAATTTTATCAAACCCACATATTTTTTTTGGATACATTAATAACTTGGTATCTATGTTTTATAAATGAATTAAGGAATATTATGTATTTTAGTTGATGTATTTTATAATTGAAACCCCATATAGAATTGGTTGGCATGAAGGATGGACAATTGGGTAATAATTGTTTCTATTTATACCCCACAATGGTTGGGAATTGAATATTAGAGGCTTCCACATTGGTTTTGGTGTATTCAAAGAATTTAAATTAAAATTGTGGAAAAAACAAGGATCTTTCATTATTGTTATTGATGGATTTTTTGTCTGCAGAAATATACTTTTACAGGCTGTGTAACCCAAAAAAACAAACATTGTATAGTCTGAGTTTCCATGGAATATTGGGTATTATCTGAGTTCAATATCATATTTAATTTGGTCAATACCACACATCATGTGATCCTACTTAGGTAGCCAACATATGTTCCATTATCACATGTTCAGGACCTTGTGTGGGGAGAAATTCCATATACCCATAGGGACATGTCATGTATATGTAAATGGTTGGTCGAGAAATATAGCATGTGTCTGCACCCAATAACTCAAGTGATCATACATGTTGTGTGACACCATGTACATTTCGTGTAGTGTCACAAGGCTCCTCAATATATGTCCAATGAAATAAAATCATGGGTTTCCAAATGGAGTCCCACTCTATAAAAATATACGTACATGAAATTTGCTTACGTTTATATTCTGATTCTAATAAGGGGACATAAATAGGGTTTTAATTCAAGAGACACACTTTGTACCCAAGTAATACTTGTTATGTACCCAATCTATAACCTTTTAAAATGAATATTTCATTCTTTAATACATTGATTTGGGAACTCTAGTTGCTTATCAGAAGTAGTTTTTGCTGTGGTATGTGATGGTGGCCTTCAATTTGGCATTAGGGGTAAAAAGGATATTTTAGTGCGAAATTTCATTCAATGATGCTTATATGCTTGCAACGATTTGGTGGAATTATTAGAGTTTTACTGAGGTTGGTACTCCTTTATCTCTTCACGTGGTAGGTCCTCCATATCCTTTATACATGTAGAAAAAAACCTCACCTACATTATAGAGGGAATTTTTCCAATATCTATGAATTTTACTCCTTTTCCCTAAGCTCTGGTGGTGAGAAGGTCCTCAATTAGAGTAGTGATACCTCTGATGTGACACATAGTGGTGAGGTGTGTGACCTTCACACTCATTATTAAGAGGCTATATGAGATGAATGGGTAGAATATATTGCTTCTTTAGAGTTGATACAAATTATAAAGGTTTATTCCTTTATATTTATATCATATGAGGTTTCATGGGGTGTTTGAAATAAATGATGGTAGCTTTGGAGATAATAGAATCCTCACTGTTCTTAACAGGATACAGAGATGGAGATCTAATTTCTCTTTTCACTTTGGTAAATTTTGGAGTCCTACTATGTATGTATATAATCATCCCTTCATGGTAATTGACCATATAGGTTTTTTATTATACATATGACAGATAGATCAGTGGGGACCTTAGTGGACCTGGTTTCAGTGGAGTATAAGGGATCTTGGGGTCGACTGTATTTGGTGTTTAGACTTGGATATTGTGTGATGAGATTTATTTATTTCCCCTTTTCCGGTTGTTATTTATTATGAGATATTATTTCTAGTTTGGGGTGTGTTTTCCCTTTTATATAATTTGTAATATTATTATATGCTTTGATATATTTTCTAAAGGATATTTCATGCATGGTTTCTACTCTGGATGATTCATTTTTAATTATATCATTGCATTGTTTTATGGAGATGGTTATGTGCAATCATACAAATCCTTAGGGTAAGTTATTCTATATTATTTTATTTATACTCGACACTTGTTTCCCACCCCTAAACTATTGGATGTGGGATTGGGATGTCAGACTCATCGTACAACCATCCAGGTTGGACCTAGTCTTTTAGTTCATGATATATTTGTATAAAATTTTGTTCATTCCTAGTAACCATGTTTAGAGTTAGACATGTTGTGAGGTTTGGTTGTGAACTTAGAGAAATGGTGTTTGATTTTCTTGAGTTTGGATCTCTATCCTGGGAACCTAGTGTTGGTGCAGCAACTGACGTATCAATTTACCAAGACTATGAAAAACTTCATGTTGACTCGATATACTGAAAAATAAGTTGTAGTGAACCAATTTTACTTTAATCATATATGATTAAATATTATTGGTCTTCATGTCCTTTTTGAGTCATATCCCAAGATATTATCAATTAACTGTGGTATGTCATTTCAACTTTTAGGATTACTCTACAATGAATGCAAACTAGGATTCAAATATATGGTCATGATGATAAACTATTGAGTGAGTATTCACCAGTTATGTGTATTTTTAATATCCGACACAGTATTGAGGTTTCATTCTAAGAGACAGTTTTTGATTTAGTTACACAATTTGAGCAGTGAAAAATGTTTATTCCCATCGATAAATGAGATAAACCACCCCCAATTAGTCTATAGTTCAAGCTTTCAATTTTATGTAGAAACCACTCAATGAAATTATCATGCTACTAATAATCCTTTTTCATAGTGTACACATGTGTTTATGTGGATTTCATACCTATGTATTTGTTGAGGAACTACTTCCTTTGGAAGCTTT
Organism: Viscum album; assembly: GCA_963277665.1. Lineage (NCBI taxonomy): Eukaryota > Viridiplantae > Streptophyta > Magnoliopsida > Santalales > Viscaceae > Viscum > Viscum album. Next base: position 1,246,450,183 of record OY728157.1, on the reverse strand, counting down.
TGGGAACTTATTCTACAATTGAATTTTATCCCTCTATTAGACCACCAGTTATAGCTCTGGAGATTCTTCAGAAAGATTGGGATATGGAGAGCTTACAAGGATTAGATCATTGAAGAAATAGAATTAGTAGGGAACATTATTAATCTAGAATTTTTGTAGTGTCTAGTCGGTGTCATATGTTAGGACCATAGTGCATAAGGCATAGTTATGGATGGACCCAAACACAATGTTTTTCACTATAGCAGTTATTTTGTGGACTCAGTAAAATTGAAGGTTTATTATGTCAAGAATAATGTAGAAGACCATGACATCTCAATAATGGGCCTTTCTATTCTTATATTGAGGAGGGTTATCTTGCCCAGGACTACCAGACCCATTTTTTTTATAGTGTGAGGATATACAATAGAAACTCCCAATATAGGGGCTCTAGATATTGTATAATGTGTGTTATTTATCAATTATCATTTATTTCTTAGTTATATTCCTTAAGAAAAATTTACTTTTCCTCTGTATTGTACCCCTGTGTTAGTTATATGTGATGAAACTTTAAAAATTCAAAGAAGTGGGATTCTTCCCCCACCAATACACATTATCTTACGACATGACTTAAAGCCATGTGGTAAAGTTAGTTTTTCCCAAATCAGACAATTTCATGGTGTGGTATATGGGTTCCTTTTATTTTTATCTTATGTTCACCATTAATGTGTTAAGGTGTTGTTAAAAACCATGGTTTTGGGTATTTTATAGGAAAGGGGGAAGGACAGTTTTCTACATTTGAATCTTATGACCCAAAGGAGTCACTGTGATCAGTTTTATGAACGACGACTTCTATAAATTAGCTAAAGTTTTTGTAGAATTAGGTTAAGGTCACTCCTTCCTTACCACAACCCATGTTTGAGACCAAGATCTTCCATTAGATCCTTGATAAAGCTCAAATTTTCATATATTATATAATATAAATAATTTTTTGTACTCCTACCATAGTTTTATTTTATGGGTAATTGTCACATTTTTATGTTATAGTGGTAATTTGAGCTTAAATTCAAAAAATTGTTAAATCTAGAATTTTGACAGATTTATATTATAGGGGTATTTTTGTCATTTATCATAAAATATATGTTCAACTTTTATGATTAAATTTTTTTTAGAATTCTTATTTATGTTACTTTATGTTTGTCTTCTGGACTAGGGGCTGAATCGATCATCTAGAGGTTGTACAAATTCAATGTAGTTGAAACGTTTTCTGGGAACACAGAATGGGACCCACCAACGTAATGGATGAATAACTCAGTAAAAACACCTCCAAATGAATTTATTACAGCTGTAAAGGAAATATGATTCAATAAGGAGATTCCATGATTAATTTGGAGTCAAAATACCCTCATTAAGGCATTACAGGAACGCTCACAACACGTGGAAGACGAAACATCTCACCAGGCAGGAACGGTTCAATTGGGTAACAAATTCATAACATCTGAATTCCATGTCCACAATGTCCCATATTTTTTTGAGCCACATGAATTAATGTGGGGAAAAACTTTTATTAAGGAACAAAGGCATAAACCAACTGGATGGAGGGTCATAATGTCCATGGAAGTTGAAGAGTTTGAATTTGGACAGTCAAATGGAAAGATTAAATGTCTCAGATTGAATCATCCATAACTCCTTCATCAGATGTCAACTAAATCTCCTATTTGGAGGGTGAATGGAGGAGACATTATGGAAAAATATTTAGGAAGACACCAATCACAAATTCTTCAATTTAATGGGACATCCACACGGAATAATTTGGAGGATTATTTTGGAGAGAATTCTTTCATCTCATCTCCCTATAAATAAGTATCCTCACCTCTTCTCAAAGAATTGGCACTTCTGTGTGGCCATTTTTTCTTTGTTTTGTATATTCATTACATTGTAATAGTATTATGAATTTTTAATATACTTTTCTCTTATTCATCTCAATCTAATTTTTTTTACCTTTTGTTTTCCACCCCGTCCTTCTCCACTACGATCTCTTATACTCGTGATCATGAGTAACTAACCCGAGGAACTTCCCGGGGGATCAATCCAGAGTCAAACCCAAGTCTTTACACATTACTGTTAATTTTTTCTTATTTAATTAGAGTTAGGTCAATGGGGATCTTATTGGGTAAGGCTCCTTTGTGTCTCTACTTGCTACCCAAGACTTAACTTTCTCTTTTATAATATTTTCCCTCGATTGAGGAGGGGGATGTGGAATATCTCGGTGATCGTTGAGAGCACTGTATATTCACAACCACATATAAAAGAGTATATTCACACATATGATGGAGTGTGTTTATTAATTAAATTTTAAACTAATAATGACAGGATGAAGGTTCAATCTGGGTTATTCTCTTGGGAATATCTCCTTTCTATTTTGTCAGCATTCATTTTGTCTCCATCATGAATTACTTGTTTACTTTCCTTTTTTTTTCATTATCATTTATAAAACCACAATTTAATTTACTTTTGTCTTATAAATAATAATAAAATATAAAAATAGTGAATTAGAAGTAGAGATTGATGGACCACAAAATCTTCTCAAGAGATCGACCTAGTTCAGCCATTGTGCTGCAATTAGTATAAATATTTTTGAGAGTGTGCACGACAACGCTTCATAAAATTGGCACAGTTGACGGGGAGCTAAGTGGAATTAATTCAATATTTTTATTCAAATTGTTTAAATAATTTCCCTTTCATTTTAAAAAACAAAAAAAATCATAAATTTTAAAAACTAAAAAAATATTCTTTGTTTAGGATTTCTTTCAATTCAAATGATTATTTATGGACTGATCGATCTTAGGTTCCAGAAAAAAATTTCAATGAACTTGATTCTCAATTTCATAGGATTTGTGATAAAGTTTAAAAACTGGAGATACAAATATAATGGATTTCTAATTATGTACGCACATCCTAGGAGCAACCTGAACCTGGGCCAGAACCTAAACTAGAAGGAGTGGTGAAAGATATTTCACCAATCATTTTTTATGCTAAAGAAACTGAGGCAGGTGAGAAAGAACTACTAAAATAACTAATTATATCATATCTCACTCAATCGTTCCTCGAGGAGGTCCCAGAAGTACAAATTTCAACTGATGCACTAATGGGAGATCAACATTTTTTGGAAGAATCTTGGAATACCATTGTTGAAGATAACTTGAAATCTGATCTTCCCATTATTGATAATGAAACATCAAACACTTTTTACCTCTCTCTTGCATTGGAATATAAGGAATAAGACATAACTGCTGAGATTGAGTTTCCAATGGTCACGCCTAAAGAGATCAATTTCCAAGCTGACTTACTTGAAAGGGAAGATTTCTTTATTGATTAATCATGTTTAAATCTTATTCAAACTGAATTGTTTTCTGAATTTTACTTTCCTGAAATTTTTGATACAGAACAAATATAGTAGACCTTGGAAGATACGAAAGAGACCACCGAAGTAGTGGTGATCATGTAAGAAGATCTGGAGAGGATGGTGGTGGTGTGACTACCTCCTCAACAAAAAGTTTCATACTATATGGCGGAGGACACCACTAATGTTAATAGGGAGCACCCTTGTCATTTATTCCCTCCCACTTCGAACCTCAAATTTCTTCTTTATTCTTTATCGTGGGTTGGGAACTTTTTTTTATCTTTTTTGGGGTTCTCTACTTTCAGGTTTTACTCATAGATATTGGTAATAATCACATGTGGTGGTTTATCTCAAAGAAACCAAACCCACCTTCTAATTGGGGATAATCCACTGAAACTACCTGATAGGGGCAGTAAAAACCTAGCACCTGCTTGGGGGTCTAAACCAAGCATTATATCTTTTATTTTCCCTTTCTCATTATTTTTATTTATTTTTCTTGTATATTTTCATTACATTCTTGTAGTCATAAAGTGGTAGCTTCTATGAGATTAACTCAAGGCATCCACTTCTAAAATAATGTCTGGTTGTATCTTTCCTTCCCTTGGCTTTTCTACCTTTATATTTATATTTTGTTGAGTTGAAATGAAGGGTAGTAAAATTTAAGTACGAGGAGTGTCAACCTTCTTAGATATTCTTATGTTCTTTTAATTTTAATTTATCATATTTTTAGGATTTTTGAGCATTAATTAATATTCTTATCATTTTTTACAAATCAATTTATTTTTAAAGAGTTGAAATGATTTTTTAAATAATGGATTTTAAATGATCGTTGATGTGAAAACATTTATCTTGAATTAGACTGTCAATCATTTTTATGAGTTTGACTGATTTTTGAAATCCATGCCCATGAAACACTGACTCAAATTTTTTTTCCAATCATGTGAGGTATTCTAAACCACTTATATATTTTTCCTAATACCCACACTTTCTTGAGGGAAACTTGATTTTTTGTGTGAGAACCAGAATTTGTGATTATTCTTTTTCGAATCTTTTGATTTCATGGAATGTATTTGAAATGATTGGGGAATATATTTGGCTAGCCACGTTTTATCTTGAGACCCACCTTTACATTTATCATTTTTATTAACTTAGATTCCATGAATTTTCTTATAGGTTTAAGCCACATTACAAGCCAATTTTTCCTTACCTACCTGCACTTTTAGTATTTTTGGATGGTTATTTCAAGTTTGAGTGTGGGGGAAGGGCCTTTCGTGTGCGTTCATTTGGATGTGTATCATTTATGGGTGGTTTGAGGTGTGTTTGATTAATTTGGGCAGTGGATAATAATATAATTGGGCGTGTGTCATCATCTTATTGTTCTTTATTTGTTTCATCAATTTCTCCTTCAAAAAAAATGAAAAAATGGATATGGGATTGAATTCCACATTGAAAATTCTTTTATGACTCATTTCCCTCTCAAAAATCAAGGGTATGAATTTTCTTTCATTCATTGTATTCAATTTTCTTCTCATCCTTCAAAAAAAGAGAGAAAAAAAAAAGAAAAAAAATTTGTGCCTTTCTAGAGCTTTGCAAAAAGGGGGAGAACTTAGATGATATCATTCATTATAATCACTTATTGGATCGTGAACCATGTTAATAAAGAGGTTTGGTGTTGTTTTTCACATTTTCATGTGGGATTGAGAGAGTAATTTCTTGTGTTTTCGCTTGATTTAATCATGCATTGTACATAAAAGTCCAACCTCCTCTTTCTAGACTGAAACTTTTTAAATCATTTTCCCACCAACCCTAAGCCACAAAATCATTTGAACCTTTAATTGAATCCCTCCTGATTAAATTCATTTTCATTTTTCATGCTGTGGAGAAATGAAAATTTTCACAAACCTATGGTGATACATGCGATTTTCAAGTATGAGTATAACTCTAGATTCAATTTCTCTTGAGTGAAGAGTGACATAAAATTCAATGTGAGGTATGTTGTGATTAGTTCATGGATTGATTTATGAGGTTGAAAAAAAATTAGTTATTTATATTAAAATGTTAGAGGCTTGTTTTTCTTATATAATACATGATGGACTTCGATTTTGGATAAGATCATTGATATTTTCTCATTTTTGATTGTTGTATGGAATTTGATTTGGATGTAAGATGATTGCCCAGGAGTGCAATATTTAAGTGTGGGGGAGTGATGAAGCTCAAATTTTCTTATATTTTATACTGTAAATAATATTTTATAATCCCACCATTGTGTTATTTTATGGGTAATTGTCACATTTTTATGTTATAGTGGTAATTTGAGCTTAAATGCAAAACGTAGTTAAATCTAGAATTTTGATAGATTTTTATCATAGGGGTATTTCTAAAATTTATCATAAAATATATGTCCAAAGTTTATGATTTAAATTTTTTTTAGAATAATTATTTAAATTAATTAATGTTTGTCTTCTGATCCAGGGGATGAATCGATCATCTAGAGGCCGTAAAAATTCAACGAAGTTGAAGATTTTCTGGGCGGACAGAATAAGAGCCACCAACGTAATGGATGCATAAATCATTGAAAACACCTCCAAATGCATTTATTCCATATGGAAAGGAACTAGGATTAATAAAGTAATGTTCATGATGAATTTAAAGTCAAAATACTCTCATTAAGGATTTATGGGAATGCTCACAACATGTGGAAGATGAAACGTCTCACCAAGAAGAAACAATTCAATAGGGTAATAAATTTATAACATCTGAAGAAAGCATAAAAAATGTCCCATATTTTGTGGAGGGACGACAATGAAAGTGGGGAACAAGTTTTATTAAGTCCGAGAGGTGTGAACCGATAGGATGGAGGGTCATAATGTCTAGGGAAGTTGAAGAATTTGAATTTGGCCAGTCAAATGGACAGATTAAATATCTCAGATTGAATTGGACATAACACCTACATCCGATGGCCAATAAATCTCATATTTGGAGGGTGAACGGAGGCGAAATTATGGAACAATATTTATGAAGAAAACAATTACATATTCGGCCATTTAATGGGACATCCACGTGGAATAATTTAGAGGATTAGTTTGGAGAGAATTTTTTCATCTCATCTCCCTATAAATATGTATCCTCACCTATTCTCAAAGCATTGTCACTTATGTGTGGCCATTTTTCCATTGTTTTGTAGATTATATCCATTGTAATAGTATTATGAATTTTTAATATATTTTTCTCTTATTTGTCTCATTCTAATTTTTTTATCTTTTGTTTTCCACCCCATCCTTCTCCACTACGATCTCTTATACTCGTGATCATGAGTAACTAACCCGAGGAACTTCTTGGGGGATCAATCTAGTGTTGAAACCAAGTATTTAAACATTAATGTAAATTGTTTATTATTTAATTAGAGTTAGATTGAGGGGGGTATTAGTGGGTAAGGCTCCTTTGTGTCTCCACTTGCTACCCGAGACTTAACTTTCTCTTTTATAATATTTTCTATCGATCGAGGAGGTGGATGTGCAGTCTCTCGGCGATTGTTAAGAGAAATGTATATTCAAAACCACATATAAAAGAGTATATTCAGACATATGATGGTGTGTGTTTATTAATTAAATTTGAAACTAATAATGAGATGATTATAGTTCAGCCTAGGTGATTCTCTCGGGAATATGTCCTTTATATTTTCTTAGCATTCATTTTGTCTCCATCATGCATTGCTTGTTTAATTTAATTTTTATTTCATTATCATTTCTCAAAAAATAATTTAATTTATTTTTGTCCTATAAATAATAAAAAATATATATTAAAAATTGAATTATAAGTAGTGATTTATTGACCACAAAATCTCCTCAAGAGATCGACCTAGGTCATCCACTGTGTTGCACTTAGTATAAATATTTTTGAGAGCGTGCACGACAACACTTAATCAATCCTTTATCAAGACCCTTGTGTCTAGTGACTCAAACTGAGGATGCGTCAAATATCATACTTTATTTCTAGTAGTGTGGATTGGATTTAGAAAGAGAGATATTCTCATTGTATATTTCCACAGTGTAAAAAGAGACCCAAAGATGTTTTTAGTGTGACATAATTGGTGGGATGATTTTTTTCATCATTGGTGAGAGGAGATTTTAAGTTGGGAGAGCTTTACAATAGGATACATCCAACTTTTGTTTAGTTTCATAGCATGATTTTTAGAGAATAAGGCTTAATGAGAAGGGTTCCTTTAGACCTAGTGTGTCTCCCTAGGTGGCTCCAATGTTTTTTTGAAAATATATTAGGGGAGCGTGACAATTTTCATTAATTACCATTTCCCAAATCAAGAAATGATAAAAAAACACCCCTTTCCTTGGATTGATGACCTTTTCAACAAGTTGAAAGGTGTGAGTTGGTTTTCAACAGTTGATCCCATATCTATATTTCAATATTTTTGCCTTCGTGTGGATAAAATTAAAAAAATGGGATTCCAATGTTACTACATACTCTATGAGTTTCCAGGTATTTTTTTAGGTGTGAATAATTCTCCCACAATGTTCATTGATCTTTTGGACCAAATTTTCTAGTCATACATGGACTGATTAGGTGTTGTATTCATTAATTCTTTCTCATATAATTTTCATATAGGGATGATCATATAGAGCATTTTATGATAGTCTTATTCTTACTCAAGGAGAACCCGTATTACTCTAAGATCACAAAGTTTCAGTTTTAGACCCTTGAGATTATGTATCTATGTAACTTTTTAAATTAACATGGTTTATATATAGATATTGTGAATATTTTTATATTTATTACTTTCTATACAGCTAAGAATGTGGTTGATGTATCATGTTTCCTTAGTTAGGAGGGGTGATACTGAAGGTGGTCCTTAAGTTCATTGTGTTTTTCAATGCCTCTTGAACTGGGCTTAGATGTGTGTTGATTCATAGGCTGATAGTGAATACTTTTTTGTTGATAAATTTCGGTTCCCATGAGTATTTTAATGGTACCCATGACTTGGAATTAGCATCAACATCCTTCACCTTAAAGATATAGAGATTTTATCTTTTGGGAGAGCATTTTATTATTTTCTTATACTATTAGAGAGACTCAAGTACATCTTCGCTTAGAGAGATATCAAACTAAGAAGGTGATTTTCATTGGAATTACTATATGATAATGAATTTGAAATAGTCTATACTCTATGGAATATAAATATGGTGGTATATTATCTTAGTAGAAATTTCAGTTTTCCATTTGTGGAATTGCCATTAGAGTATCTTGATTCGTTATAAGACGATCATGGTCAATGATAAGGGTATATCTTGTCTTTATAATGTGGTAGTGGAGGCACTACATATTTATCATGTGATATTCTTAGTTTACAAATGTTTAATATGAAGTTTTTCTTGAATAAATTTCCTTAATAGATGCACAAAAAATATTTTTGGAAGGAGGGAAGCATGTCAACGATTTACAGGGATAAATGGTAGTTCGGGTCATATTACATAAAGAGGTGTTGAGGGAGTTTTATACATTCCCTTGGGGTGTGAATATATGTACATCTAAGAATTAAAATAACCTTTAGTGGTTATTTTGGCGAGAAAAATAAGAACTTCTCTGTTATTTTTAGTTAAAGATGGGAGGATCACTTACCCTTAGTGAAGATCACCTATAATAGTAGCTATCAATCTAATATCAGGAGGGAACCATTCAATGTACTATCTGAGAGACATTATAGTTCACCCATTTGTGGGACTATGTTAGATGGGTCTCTAATTCTTGGGCTAGGAATGGTACAAGCATTGTTATAGAATGGTTCAGGTGATCTGTGTGATTTAGATGACTATTGTGTGTCTATAGAAATGTTGTGAAAACCAATATCATATAACTTTTGAGTATCAATAGGGAGACCATGTTACCACGATAGCCCACCCTCCCCATGATGTGGATTGTGGAGTTTTGGACAGGGAGTAAACTTTTACCCAAGTTTCTTCCAGATGTATGATCTTATATGTGGGGTTAGTGACGTTTCTTTCCACTTGGAATTACCCTCACAATGAGATGAAGTGCATAATTTTTTCCGCGGGTCTTAGTTGAGTAGATATGTGTATGACCCATCACATGTTTTTTACTAGGGAAATTTAGAAATAATGGATGAAGACACTATCTCATAATTCTCGATGAAAATCAAGGACCAATATTAGAAGATACTATGTGGAAGGACCATTCCATTAGTTTCAGTGCCTTAGACACATGGGTGAATTTAGAATATATTCTGGGAGTGTGGGCATCAAATTCAAGCTCAGTACCCCCACCTTTTTTGTAGCTTGTTATTTTTCATGAAAAAATCCTTGAAGTTGGGGTTGTAATGAATCATGTTTCGTTGGTTTGATTCCATTAAAATTTATATACATGTATTTGTATTTTTCCTTAGATCCTACATGGTGTTTGGGTGTTATAGGATCCTAGAATTAATATATTAAAAATATTAAAATATATTAATGATTTCACATGAATATGTTCAGAATAAATGGTTTTCCTATTGATTAAAACATTATATGGGAAAGCTGAGAGTTCCATTATCTCCAAAACATGGGTTCTACCCTAAGTGCCTCATAAATTCGGTCAGTGTTGAACGTTCAGTCAAATAAGAATGTTAGTGGTGTGTTAAGTTAATTTAAAAAAATTATATAATTTCACATAAATACCCTATTCAATATCTATTTAAATTTCACTATAAAAAATCTATAGGGTTAGCTACCTAAACTTTGGAGATTAAAGAGGAATAGGCGGAGAGATCTTTTGGTGTTGATGACCCCAAAACATAGATCCAAAAAAGTAAAGGAGAATCATGTGGAATACAACAAAAATAACAATAACTTCACATTCTTAATGAGTGGATGAATTCTTCACCAATAATTGATTTGTTCTTTATGTTGGACATAGTATTTGATGGATTTACTCACTTGTATTTATTTTACAGGAAGGGATTTTCTTATTTTATTTGTAATGATCTAATTTCTTTTTCTTCACCCTGTTCTATATTTTATTAATAACCTTGATATTGTTTTTTTGTTATGCTTGTGTTCCACCAATGGTTTTTGAGATGTAATGGTGATTTTATGGGATCACAACAATCCATTATTATCATAACATATTCTTTTGATTTTACCACCAATGTTTTTTCTTCATCTTTGGCCTACTAGGTCTAGGATTTGGCATTTATGGGATTGATTCGAGCATGATCAACCCCCCGAATAAATGTAGGATGAAAAAATGAATTAGGATCCGATTATTATATATAGATAGAATAATATTATGGATTATAGGTGATGGAATAAAGAGTATAAACCTTATATGGACGTTTTTTGCATAACAAATTATTGACCGACAAATCATAGACCTGATTTGCAACCTCTGATTACTGGCAATTAATGACCAGAGGATTATACTTCAGTTTTAGTGGATTATAGGTGGTAAAAAGGTGATGATGGGAGTGGAAAACACAAATATACTTTCTAGGTGAGGATATGATACACTTTTTGTGGAAATTATTACTACATGAAACATATTCTAGAGGAACATACACCATTTATTTCAAGTTTATATGGGGGAAACGGTTTTTTCCTAGTTAAATATCAAACACCTTGGGTATGGGACTAAATTCCATCTTACCCTATTTGTGTATCCAAGTACTGTGTCGTTGGCACACGCACAAAACCCCTTGTGGAAAGACACACCGTATACCCCTGGGGACACACTATGTATATGTACATGACTAGCTAAGCAATATTCCTTGTGTAAATGACTAAGACCCTAGGTTAATGTGCACACTCTATAACACCATGTACAATCTGTGTATTTTCATGTGGCTCCACAATTTTTTGTCCAGGGAAATGAATTCTCATATGCACAAGTGGAGCCACACACTTTATGGCCTCATGTACATTCCATGTACAAAGTTTTACACACTGTGTGTATCTATGGGAAACTACCATAGTACATCTTCATGATACACACTATGTAAAGTAATAGTACAAACCATGTACTCCCTTCAAAACCATTTAACATGTGTATCTACTTTTGGTGGGCTCAGATTAATGCCTGTGAGTAGTATGTCCTGAGTATTTTTCAGCATGGTAAGTGATGGGGGAATTAATTTCTAAATGAAAGGTATAGTGAGAGGTGTTGTTATTAGGATGATTATTTCATCGATGCTTATCTTGTAAAAGTGTTTGGGTGGGATCATTAGAGTGTTAATTGGGTATGTACTCCCCTATTTATTTAGGTGGAAGGTCCCTAATATCTTTTATATAGGTATATATAGAACTCCCCCATATTACATAAGACATAATTCCTCTCTATATAGAGTGGAATCATCATAATTAAGCTTTGGAGGTTTTTGGGTCACCCATTGGAGTAGTTCTCCCTTACATGTGACACGTAGTGGTGAGGTTAGGGATCTCCATACTCATTATTAATATATTAAAAGAGATTTAGGGGTAGGATAAAGTGATACCTTAGTTGTGATATATAGTATCATGGATTGGTACATCCACTTTTTATCTTATGTGGTTGTTTAAGGTGTTTGGAATCAATGTTGAGACCTTTGGAGTTGTGGTAAGACTCTTCTTTATTTACAATGTATATAAATGGAGATCCCCTTTACTTCTTATCTTACATTTATTTTTCATCATATCTGATGTTATGATTTTGTTACGCTCTATCTTTCTGGGTTGAGATGACTGTTTTTATAACTATTGCATCCTTTTTGGTTTTTGACACATCATACTAGGAATGTATTTATTCACCCTTGAATTGTATTTTCCTGCATGTGTTGTGTCATATACATATGATAAATAGGTTTATGGTGACCTTTGTGGCCATGGTTTGGGTGGACCTTAGTGGTTCATTGTGTTAACCTTATTCCAGGGTTGTGCTTAAAGATTGTCTGTTGATAACTATTTATTCCACTTTTTCATGTTATTGTTGAGGTTGGGGCCTCATTTTTATTCTGGCATGTTTTTCGCCTTTATATCATTTTTATTATTCTTATGAAATTATATTTATTTCATATAAGATGTTTCATGAATTTTTTACACTCTAGATTTTTTATTTATTATATATTTTAACTATTGAATGGATTATGTTGTGTGTATGTATTGATGTACATATGCTCAGACCTCCCCTTTCTAGTGTTACATAAAATAGATACACGTTTCCATGTTATAGCATATCATAGGTAGGCTTGTTGTGTCACACTTAGGTAACTACTAGCCATGCTAGTCCAGGTGGGTCGGGTAATGAAAAGTGGAACTATGTTGTTCTCTTTTCATGTGTCTCGTCTATTATTATTTGACTCTATTTACAATGTATCACCTCTATCAATGAGACTTTAGAACCCATTTTTAGGAATGAGTCGCATTTTATGATGGTTCATGTTCATTGCAGAATATTATTTTAGCTACCTTTGGGAATCTAAAGTGAATCTAGGTTTTGGGATTTGGGTATGGATGATGAAGGTGGTTAGTTTATTTTGTTTTTTTATTTCATTATTTTTTTTTATTATTTTAATTTTACAATTATTTATTACTTCAGTGGATTTTTCATTGATTTTTATTTTGTGTATAATTTTTTTCTAGTATTTTATCACCAACTATTAAGGTTGAATGACTAAGAAGCTAGTGTTATGATGGTTTTCCATTATCAAGGAATGTATTCCATTATATTAAACCATGATTGAAATACATATTTTCCATTAGTGGATATTTATATTTTTGTCTCTTGTTAGTTGAATAATTCACTTGGATAGAGTGATATTGATGGACTTATTAGCATCTTCTATTTTATGTTGAAATCCATATATATATATACATATTTCATTCATTAGCATCCAATGAATTACAATTAGATATGTTTTTTAGTTATTTTAATATTCTACAAGTTTCATCTTTTTATTTTATTTTTGTTTTTTTCTTAATTGTTGATATTTTTATGGAAATCATACAGATTAGGTTTATAATCTATTAAAAAATAACCATAACTAGGAAATAAGGATTTTTTATGAATCTTTAAATCAATTTTTTATGTCTTCATTTTATATTTTTATGTCATGGGTATTTTACTATAATTAATTCAAAAAAATAAGCACAAACATTACTCCAATAAAAACATTAATGGTATCCACCTATAATAATTATTCCCATATTTAGTAATAAAACAAAGTAAATCATATGAGTATAATAATATAATAAACTATCAATCACCTGAAGACTATTACCTCATTTTAACTACCACTCATTTGAAAGTCATTACATTATGATTTAATATTTTAAAATTAAAAACCAAAAATCACATTCCCTAATTTCTAAATAAAAATATAGATAATGAAAATATAATATGTGACACTGATAATAATTGAATGATTTGTGATATTATTTTTGAGAAGTAGTTATAGATGGATATTATACTGTATTCATAGAACTCAGTAAATTTCATTTTTTGTTTGGTTTTTAAAGATCATAAAAAAAAGTTGGATTAAATTTTAGTGATATTAATGTAATTAAAAAATTTATTTTTTTTCATTATTTTACTTGGTTGTATTTTTATGGATTTATCCAAATATAACCAGGCTAAGTAGTGGATTACATGTGTAGGAGCATTCATAAATTTGTTTTTATTCTATTTATATTATAATTTCTATAGAGTGATTTTTTTGCACATTCGACAAGGGATACACATATATCTTGAAGACATGGGAAATTATACATGGTTTAACCATAAAACTAAAATAATTTTGAAATAATTGGACATTATTAAACAAGTGTATGTATGTATAATGATCCATATATTATAAAACTTAATAGACCACTAGTTCATGCTTATAGGGAGGGTTGATGTTTTTTATGTATACTTTAATGAAGAATCTATGGAGATGAAGGGGATTATAAGAATAATGTTTCCCATACAATTTCAAAGGGGTAAATTATGTAAAGATATTTACATTTAGTAACCAAGAAAAACCCCAATGATTGGATTGGATGAAAAGTTATAGTTATTGATTTTTAAATTGAACGTATTATAAAATGTTGAGATATAAATATATGTAAATGTGATAGATATAAAATTTAAATAAATCTTACCATACCAAGAGTTGATATCTAGGAATACTCACATATACTAAATTTTATAAACTAAGGGTAATGGTAATCAATTAAATATATATATTCCATTACACTATTCATTCTAATACCATGAGGAATGACAAATACTTATTTATAGATGCTATCTCAATCTATACCTAATCATTCCTGGTGATGAATAGGTCCTTTTAAGTTTGTTAGATTGTCCACAACTAGGATTAATGAGTCCACTCTATCACTATTTTTGTTTTTAAAACTATATATTTAATAATAGATGTTACAATTTGAATTTATCAAGTTTAAACATGTGTATTTGTTAGTAACACATGTGTAGCCAGCAACTCCACTACACAACCTTTACTATGAGAAAAATAACACTACCAGGAGTTATTTATGGTAATACTAAATCATGTATTTTATTCACATTAATAAAATTATATCCAAGTGTTTGTTTATTTATTCTTAGTGTATTTTGTGATATTTCAGATTTTATTTTTCACGCACACACTAGAAATAGTATGCATGTTAAAATATTAACATATAATTAGGTGAATGAATCACAAAAAAATAGTCACAATAGTTTAACAATTCAAAATTAAATTTAAAACAAAATACCATATCAAATAATTAATTTATCCCTTGAAAAAATATATAATAACATATAATAATTAATATAGTAGAAAGGAGAACTTAGAAAATTTTATTGAATCGTTTCTCATCCCTCCTGTCAGTATTGGTTGTTAATTTATAGCTTAGTCCAAAACCATAGAAATCTATTTTATAATGGATTTATTACTTCTCAAGTGAATATTCCTTATATTAACTATAACTTATATTTTCTACCTACCCTACCTCATATATATGTATATATATATATATATATATATATATGTTTGGCTCTGTTATTTTCATTTAGAAAAGGTTATAAAACTGCATAGTAAGAGATATGCATGTGATCAGTCATCCTAAAAATGTAAGATTTCTTAAATTTTCCCTAAAAACATGAATTTCAGTTCATATTCCCTAGGATATTATTTTCTTATTATTTTACTATTATTCATCTATTTTTATTTCTTATGAAATTCTTAATCAATTTGGGTATATATTTGTGTATAAATATTCAATTTTTTCCATTCGTTTTACATGTGTGTCACATGGATATGTGATAACCTCTACTAATTGGTTTCATTTCCTCAAAACATCCCACTAATTATATAGGTCACTTGATATATTATCAGTCATTAATGGTACATTAAAGGATAATAAGTTTCATGTTAGATGATCTCTACTTTATTGGTGATAATAATGGTGAAATGCATATATTACTACCTATAGTGGAATTATAAGCTATATTGGGAAATTTATATAAAAAAATTGAGGTTAAAGGTAGAAAATAGGTTGGATGAAAACTATATTTGTGAAAAAAAACACCTTGGGGTATAATTAACCATGTTTGAGTTAGTTATATTCTCCCACTAAAATTTCTCATTATTAATTTTCCTCTATTCACTTTTGACAATGTCTAGGGAATTCATACATGAATTATTCTGAATTACTATTACCATAAGATTGAATTGAAGAAAATCTCTATTTTAAATCCCATGGAATTTAAGGTATTTAATGTCCACACATTTTCAATCTATTTAATTTCATCTGATATAATGTTCTAATGTTTTTTTCACATTAGCTTATAATACAAACAAATTCTATGTAATTTCATTATTTGTGTTGGATTTGTTAACTCCATTAAAGATAAATAAATAAAAAAATTTCTCACATTAAATTTTCTTCAAATATCAAATAGATATAATAATTAAAAAATATAACATAAAAATGATCCACAGATGCAATAAATAAAAATAATCATTAAAGTATGAAAAATAGTTTAAAATAATGATTTTGATATATCAAAAACTGGCTCTAATTTTTCAATAAAGTTCATTTTTCTAAAATTATTTTTCTAAAAAATATAAATTGATATAACTAAAATATATATATATTTTTCATTAATTAAAATATAATTAAAAAATGATTTACAAAATTAAAATAAAAAATGCCTAATCACAATCCCAAACAATTCAACGATTCTTTCCCTCAAGAATTAGCCCCAAAATTGTCTGAAAAGAATTAAAACCGTGATGAATATAATATTTACATTATTCAAAATTATTAGATCATGGATTTTCATGAATTAGTAATATTAACATGATGAATTATCGTTTTTTTCACTTTTAAATTTATGTTTATAAAATTTATTAAAGGGTATTTTACACTAAATAATCAACTCAAATAATTAATTAATATAGACAAAAAAAATATTCCTAAATTTTATAGTCATCCTTTTCTATCATTATCTCATATATTCAGTCATACGCACATTTAATATCCTTTTATTTTTTATTTATCTAATTCATGCTATTTTTTTATAAAGAAATATTTCAAAATATAATCAATTTTTTATAGTTAATTTTTTATAGAAATTTTATTCATGCACAAGTTTAATAAAATAATATTTAGTTAATTGTAATAGATAAAACATAATGATAATAATTGGTATAACCAAGTCCCATAGGAAACATGGAAAACAAATTCTTAGAGAAAAAATCAATTATTTGGTGATTTATTTTTATATACTTTCTTATAAATATACATACATTTTTTATACACACAATTTCCATTTCATATTTAAAAATAAAAATTTTGTTTTGTTACACTGTACATACTACTTTGATAAATTTAGATAAAAATTAGACAATTGAATAAAAACAATAGAATTTTTTATCTATAAAAACTCATCAAGACACTAATAATGTGATTTCATAATCTAATACATAATGTTAAGATATTATTTCATTCATGTCTATTTCATTTAAATGATTAAAATGAATATTTTATAAAAATCGAGTTACTAAATATAATCTTATTTAACATGTCTTCTATTCTTGTAAAACAACATAGTTTATATGGGAACCCAAGCAACAAATACCTAAATAACACAGCATAAAATACAAGTTTAATGAATTTTAATATGTGATATAGGCAAAAAATATCTACATTAAAAAATTATTCAGTGATAATTTATAATAAATAATGTAATATAAGACATTTTAAAAACATCTTCAAAAACTGAACTAATAGTGGGTTAAGCCTGTGGTTTCTCCTTAATGACTTAATAGTTTTATAAGATCAACAGAGAGATTCAAAATAGTGAGCTCCTAATAATAAGTTATCATTAAAAGATTCATGTTTTCCAGTTAAAATATAAATTTTTATAGTTAAAAGAAAAATGTGTATAGTTAAAATAGAAATGTTTATAGTTAAAATTACAAACTCAAAATGGGATATGCCTTTGAATATTCACTTCCCACCACCATCTAGAGTTCATACCTGGATGGATAGATTATTTCATGAAATATTCATCTTCTCTTGCTTATCTTCTCCATTATAATACCCCCTCTCCTTCAAACCATCCTTTGAAATGAAGTGGATATTAGAATAAATAGTGAAAGGGGGGATGGATGATCTATCTAGTTTCTCTCCTCCAAAATTATTCTCTATTTTTCTCCTTTTCTAAGCTAAATATTGGAAAACACACTACTTAATTATTTTTTTAAACTAAATAATCTTTCTACATAAAAATTTCCATGATATTTGAACACATTTATACAAATTTATACCCTAATTACGAAAGTTAGATTTTTCAATTTCAAGGGAATCCAAACTTCCTCCACTTTCACACGCCTAATTACTATCTTAATGACAACATTTATTCTTGGAATTTAATGTGAATATTTGTATTTAAATACTATTTTTTAATATATCTATAAAAACTAAATTTTGAAACATTTTTCATAGTTATACTCATTTATATAAAGAGTATAAATTATATTTGAAAAATTATTTTTCAAATTGAGTGATTTTTTGGCCCTCTAAATGATCAATTCAACACTTAGTTTAGTAAAGGAAGTTTAATACCATATAATAAGGGTTAAAAAAATAATTTTGACAATTTTATTATTATTATAAAAGTTATTCCCAAATCAAAAAAGTGATGAGAAACTATTGAAATTATAGAATTATTGAATTTTCCTAATTTAGGTCAAAACACTTCAAAATTACAAAAATAATGAAATTTAACATAAAAGGACATTTTTTTGGAAAAAATATAATTTAAATACACATAAAAAAATATCTAAAAATATTTTTCTATAAATTCCCCCACACATAACACAAGGACTCATGGAAAAGTGAGCTTTCAAAAGAAATAGAAAAGAAAATTGAAAAAAATATGTCAATGAATATCAAAAATCTCAAAATCAAGGCACCCAAATTAACATACCTCTTAAAGAGATTCAATTCCAAATTATTCAGTATTTTAATTCATTCCATTACCATTTCTTTCATTCTTCTAGTAATAGGTATTCTTACCTCACTAATTTCCACGCTCAATGCATGATTTTGTTTTTAATTAATGTTTTTCTCAATAAAATAAATAAAAGTGTTTCTGTAGGCTTTATAAATGTCTAAATCTATACCAAATTGAGTCAAATAATTATATCCATCCTAATAACTTAGTAAGGGTTTTTCTAAGATTTTTTGTTTTTTTGGGTATCAAATGTAAAACATTGTGAGGTAGAAATATATGGCTTGGAACTTTGTTGAAGAAAAATTGAAAAATTATAATTTCCACTTAAGAACGGTCTTCTTCTATTTCATCTTAGAATTAAATAAACTCCAAAAAGACCAAAAAAATCAAGTAAATCCCACAAATTATCCAATTCAGTAAGTATGGAAGAAAATTTTCTTCTCATAATTCTAAGATATTTTAACTTCTAAAGCCCTTGAAAGGTATAAATTTATTCATTTGGGATATTCCAAAAGGCAAAAATCACTTTACATTAAATCTATAGAAGGGAGAAAAAATTCAGTAAGTATTGTTTTCTATATAATAAATATCAATTAAGAATTTGAACATCCACCCAAAGTAGTATTAAATGATATAGGACACCACAAGTCAGCTTCTCCCCCAAACTTATGTTTAGCTGGATCATGCATTTTCATTTCTCGAGCAGGTTGGAATAGAAAAATTGTTTTGTAATCTGGATAGAATAATAGTTTTTACTTGTCTACTAGATCATATAATAGTCAAATGTATAAGGTATAAAGAATAAATAGTGTTAAATTTTTGAAAAATGGTCTTTCAATGACAAACTTATTACCTCAATCATTTTAAACACAATGTCCTCAATGTTCACTGGTTTTGAAAGAAAAATATAATTTGTAGTAAAAATAACCATTATTTGGTTCCCTCAATAAGTATGGTAAATGTGAAGAAGATGAAAAAATTTCTTTGTCCTCAGGGCTATGTGATTTTCAACTTTGGACAATATTCATTGGTTGGAATTCATAATTCAATGGTAATTTCAGGAATTTCAACAATTTGAATTTGGAACACAACAAATCTTAGAATTAATTTAATTTCAATTACATTATTAAATTTGGTTCTTTCCATTGAAAAATGTTTTCAATTCATAAAGTATATTATTTTTAAGATCATAGGATTCAAAAAATTTCAAAAAAATAATGAAAGATAAACTCAAAATAAAAATTTAAAAATAAAACCTATAAAATCCTAAACTACTAAGGATGATCCTCCACCATAAATATTGTTTACAAATTTCTCATTATGCATAGTTTATAATGAGATATTAAAATAAAGAAGATAATACATGAAAAAAATAGGGAGTAAAAAAGAAATCTATTTTTTCATTGTGCAGTAGTAGCCATGAGCTAGCCACCTAAAAGCTGCAACTTGAAAACCTTCATGAAAAAAAACTAATAAATAAAAATTTATTGAAATAAAGGAATGAAAAGTAAAAAAAATAAATATAAGGTAAAAGATACTTGGTTTTAACTCCCACATGGGTTTTAGTATTTCTCTACCCCTAGTTAGGGAGTTTTAGTAGGTTATCCCCATTTAAAAGGTTAGTGTTGTTTCATCCCTAAGAACCAGAAAAATGATTTTTCTCCATCCTTATTTAGATCACACAAATTATAGAATCTTTGAAAATTATATTTTTTTAGGTTCCCTATCATGAATTTATGGTTAAAATGATGCATTGTAAGAGCGAACACAATATAAGGGCAATATCCAAAGACTTATTATCACAAAGTACCTCCATTGGTTGTTTAAATTTAATTCAAGGATGTGTTTCATCTTCTAGTTTGGCTTTAAAAATTATTTCTTCTTTAAAAAAAGGCTCGATACAACCATCCTCATGTAAACTAATGTACTCTTCAACTGGGTAAACCATTATGTCTATAATTCCATCATTCACATACTATTTATCTTAAAAAATAGTATACAAAACCTAAATAGGCATTAAATCCTCTAATAGAGAAATATTTGACAAGTTATTATCAAAATAATCTAAAAATGGTATATCATAATTTGACACTTCTCCCTGAGTTTGATCAGGATCCAAATATATTTTATAAGAAATTTATTTATTTCCTATATTTTAAATAATTTCTTGAGATTAATATCTATATTATAAGAATTTATTAGAATTTATTTAGAATTTTAAAATATGATAGCTCACAGTCATCAATTTTATAAGGAAATAACTTAGGTTCATCCAAATATTCTTCAATAATGAATAGATTATATATTTCTTACTACTAGGAAAAAGTTTTATATAAAGTATTTTCATTTTCAATTTCAAAAAATTGGGTTTCACATGAAATTTTATTTCAAAAAAATTCAACACAATAATTTTTGAACGACAATTGATTTCCAAAGGAAACCTCAATTAGTCAATCACTGATAATTGCTTCCAATAAATTATAAAAGAGGTTAAAAATAATTTTTTTTAATTCATCCACAAAGGTTTTTTGAATATAAAAAGTGGTTGGGATTAAAATTTACACTTCCTCATCATCATTTTGAGCATTAAATTCTATTAATTATTTTGAAGTAGTTGAAGGATTTTTTGGATTTCCTACTTATTGAATGAAAAAAAACATTTTTTTGAAGCATGAAATTACTTCCTTAGATCCTGAAATTGGTTACATAGAGAGTGAAATTATTAATTTTTAATTAATATTTTAGAAATTTTTCATTAATAGACTCTTAAAATGGTTGGAAATAAAGACATATATATAAGTGGTGTCTTTGAAAATCCTTTTTTTGTTTTTAAGATAATAAAATAGTGGGAAAAAATCTTATAAATTCAAAAATAAAATTAAAAAACTATGGAAACCTCACTAGAAATGGATCCAAATTAACCCTATGGTTTTCTTTTATGTTACCCCAGTAAATAATTTCCCCTTTAAAAATGCATCACAATGGTTTTTATAATATTTTTTAACAGAAGTTGGAGGATAAGTTATCAAACAATCACTTTATTAATTGATTTTTGTTAAATGTAATAAATAAATTGGGGATTGAAATTAGTTAAACAATGTTAAATAACAAAAAAATAAGATTATTTCAAGTAATATATATTAGTGATTATAAATCATATGCAAATGGAACTGAAAATAATATACTAAAGATGGTAGCAATGAAAAAATGACTATCTTTGGATATTACTTCTATTATTGTTGAAAATTTATTTCCAATTTAATTATCAAATTTATACCTCAACACCTTAAGTTATACACCAATATTCACAATAAAACAAATTTAGGCATAAATTATGGTTGTTTATCCACTTATAAAAGTAATTCCATTACCCCAAGAACACTAAGAAACCAAAACTAATTGAACATTTTATTATAAATGGGGAGACCTCTCTCAAATAATTTTAACCAAAAGGACAATTATTTTATAGTGATATGATCATAAAAAATCTATAAAAAATATAATAAAATTGAAACAAGAAATAAAGAGACCACCTTCAATCAAGTAAACAATTTCCAAGATAATTGAGAAGAGAAATGTTTACAATAAAAATCACAAACCGGAAATGGGAATGACTTAGGATATGCACTCCCCACTATGAAATGGAGATAATTAATTCATGTAATGATTATTTAATGAAATAATTCTCCTATTCAACATATATTCTACAACACATCCCACTCCCTCCTTCTAAACATTATTTCAAATTAAGTGGAGATGAGAATAAATTTTGAAACGGGAGTGCCAAATGTTCTAATTAGCTTCCTTCCCATAGATTATTCATTATTTTGGAAATATTCCCAAAAAAATAAATAGAAAAATAATTATTATATTTTTTCACAATTTAATTATATCTCTTCATTCCAAATTATATTCTATAACTAGTGGAAAAAATGTTTAACACATCATCATTTTTTACGTCAGTTCTATATAACCGACGTGCAAATCTTTAAAAATTGATATATCATATCGGTTATAAAATAACGGATGTGATATATCAACCAAGATCTAATTTTTATGTTGGTTATTTTAAAATCGATGTAAAAAATTTGGAGATTGGATTTTTTACGTCGGTTATTATAAAACCGATGTGAAAATTGAATCTGATGCACTTTATCACATCGATTATAAAATAAACGACGTGATAAAGGAAATCTCGGCGCTTTATTAAATCGGTTATAAAAAAAGATGTGATAAAGATCCATTTATAACATAGGTTATAAAAGAACCAACATTATAAATAATTTTATATGTCGGTTATTAAATAAATGACGTTATAAACATAAAAAAATAGTTTATCACGTCAGTTATTAAATAACCAAAGTTATAAAACTTTTAAATGATTTATCTTGCCCTGTATTCAGTCATTATATTTTCTTTGATCAGACGAAATGTGACACGTCTCTCCCACGTGGAAAACCTAGAAAGAATTCATTGAAGTCGTTCCCTCTAGCCTAGTTTTTCCAACATCATTCATCATCAATATAGTCACCAGATCTATTAGGTTGACTCGCAAAACTGTAGTAAGCCTCACACGGCTCGATTTCAGTTTTTATTTTTCATGATGCCCTAATCTAATTTTTTGAGATGTTATTTTTCTATCTTTGTTCTTTCTGTCATGGTACGTTTCATAGTGTTCATTTATATTGTAACGCCCCAACCCCAGTTACCCAGAGTCGGTGCATTAATTACATAACATTGGCATGATCACAAGAAAGATCAAATCTCGAAAGACCGATTAGTTTAGTAGCCTTGGAAACACTAGATATAAACATAAAGTTTTACATTACATTTCAAAGTGAAAAGCTACTACAACAACAAAGTCTTCATATCCACACTATTAACCCCTCATAATATCCCTGCAAGTCAATCATAATTTACTTCTTCACTACCTGGGAAAAATAAAACATAGAAAATGGGTGAGCTCAAATGCCCAGTAAGGATAACAATATAGCGGAACATTCAAAATAAGCGTAAACATTTAAGGCAATGAATTAATAAAACAAAAGCCTTTTAAACTTGAACTTCAACATAGTATGGCAAAAGTAAAATGAAATAATGCCATTTACTTATTCACATGGATATTCTACTAATCGAATAATCACATGCAAAAATCAATAACCACTTTCATAATGTTGGAATGCATAATGCCAGACTATCATAACCACATAGCCAAGGCCTCGTGCCAAGACTACAAATAAGATTTTGTCAAGGCCTTGTGCCAAGACACTAGTTTGTCTCATGAGACCTACCGATGCATCGAGGAGCTATAGCGGGCTCCACCCGTCACATATTAAGTCCAATGCATTCCCATATGAAAAGGTTTAAACATAACATAAACATTCATATTAAAACTATCATATGAAATGTCAATACTTTCACCATAAACTATGAATGGTATAAAAATAGCACATCCACAGTCAAACATATCACAAAACCTTCAATAAAATATAGAGGTTTTGTATCATAATAAATCAACTTCAAATAATCTTAAAATCCATCAAAGGTTGTTGACATAGATGAAATCAAAATTCTTTTTAAAGAAATATCTCCTTTTATTTTGAAATAATTTAAGATCCATATAAAATAAAACATTTTCTTTGAAAATATTCTTATAATCTTGTAAGGAAAGCTTTGACGATTTTATAACGGCGGAAAATAACCGCACCCGCCGTATAAGTTAAAAAAACATTCTTATCTTAATTCTGTCGAAAAGGTTAAAAAGGAACTTGTTTTGAAAACGACCGAAAGAATCCTTTATAAACCACTTATAAAAGTCAAAAACGGTATAAATGACTTTAACTCATATTCTAGTAAATAGTAAAAATGTTTTGAAATGCATTTTTAAGAAACATGGATGTGGATGATAAAGAGATCCCATTAGATTATTACGTATAAACAACCTCGGATAATGAAGAGATTGTGAAATAACCCTTACCTTGTACTTTTCCTTTGTTGGGGTAGGTTAACCTCCTGTATAATGGTGAAATAATTGTTATTAAATTATACAAGAATCATATACATTAATATGATATCATATATGATCTTTTAACATTGCTTTTTTAATAATATCTTAGTATTATCGTCGTTTCGGGTGATAATCGATTCGTTCTTCTTAAATGTTTGGTTACGTAAGACATGTTTGTAATGGATAGATTATATCTTATTCATTAACATTATTTTTAACCCAAAAATGAGAATAAGACTTGAATGGACATGACGGAGAATGAATCTTATCGCGTTCGTGGAGACGGTAGTCCGTACGTACGCACGAACGCTACTTCCATTTAATTTTTATTTTCAAAGAATCGAATCCAAATGATACATAGGTATATTACTATTCCAGTATAATATAATATTTTATATATGTTACTTAAGTTCATTAACACCATCCTTTATACGTTCCATGTGTGGTATGAACGAGTCATATCATTTTAAGGGAGCGGTAGTCCGCACTTCCTCAAATGAAATTATCGTATGTATATACAACATGAAACGAATAATAATATGAAATAAAATGGAATTACAGAAGCTTATATATAAAATATATATCATTAATATCATATTTAATTACAGTGCCATCATAATGGCCACCATGAGAGGCGGTAAGATGTATTTGAACAATCATCGTTTCGTGAGGCGTTAGTTTGCCATCCACAGAAACATTATGTTCATCATCCATTAGATGGAGTTGTGTGTATGTGTAGTTTGAATCCTTCTTATAACAACATCCTAGTATATTGAGGATACTGGTGTTGTTACAAAAGAAAGGAAATAAAAAGAGTTTGGGGGTTGGAGAAGCAAAATAAATGAAAATAATTTAAGAGAAATCGTTACCTTTAATCTAGGTAACTCACTTTGGTTGGAACCAAAGGACTTCTTGAAATGCTGTCTGCCTAAGGGGAAGCTTCAAGGAGGAGGAGAGGGATGTGGGGCGCTTATTTGGGCAGAGTTTGGACGAGCCAAGTGGCTTGAAAGGTGTGAGGAAAAGAGAAGTAGGAGTGCCCTTTTATAAGAGGGGTGAAGGGGCACCTTTGGAAAAGCTAGAAATATTAATTTATAATAAATTCATATTCGGTTTCCAAAGGCTCCAAAGTTGACTATTCAAAGGATGAGGTGGGGATAGGTCGAAAACAACTCATCCAATAGAATTTAGACAGGTTTGGGTACTTATATTAACCTTATCTTTAAGTATTAACTCTAAGTTAATTAGTTTCACTTTTACAATGTCTCTTTGTATTTTTATATAATATGGTTAATAAACTTACTATATACATCCAAGAGACCCCTAAGTGGTCCATTAATGATTAACCTATCATAATATAAGTCTCTTGGCCGAACCTTAGATTTTTAGGAATTTAATATTAATTAATAATATAATATTTTTTTTAAGAACTCTTTTATGTCAATTTTGACACTATTCAATAGTTGATTTTTGTGAAACTCATAACAGATTGATTACTTAGAACAAAGTCAATTAAATCAATCCTAATATATCATAGTATCCTAGAAAATTAGTTTAATTCATTAAAAGTTTCATATTATATTTATTTGGGTATTTATAATATCAATTATTTTAATTTTTCACTATTATAGTAATTACTGCATCATCATTGTGTCATAAATAAAATAAATTAATTAATGTCTAAAAATTATAAATAAAATATCATTATGTAGGAAAGCCTTTTATCTTTCTAATGAATATTTATAATCGAAATTCCAACATGTATAACCCTATGTAAAATTTGTTCTTCTAAAAGATGTAAGCTTATGCCATTTTTATTTTTATTTTAACTTTATTAATATAATGTGTCATTATCACTTACAAGTGGATCCATGGGGTCCCAAAATAGACCCAAAGATGCCCATGGTCGACCATGTATCAACCAATAGGGTTAAGACACGTTTTAGGGTAATTTAGTATTATTATAATATTATTTTTTTAACCCTTATTTACCGGATTTACCCTTTAACCATGGTAAATAAAATATTTACCACAGTAACTATTCAAAATGTCTAAAAATAAAAGTTACCTATTTACACAATTTGAACATCCTGATTCCAAATATGGAATCCATTTTTCTAAATTCAAAACACATAAGTGGCAGAAATTAATTTAAAATTAATTCCCGCTGTCAAAACAAAAAGCGTGTTTTTTAAGAGATAATAACTATCAAAAGATTGACACTTGTTTATGTTCGGTTTAATTGTAAAATTATGTCCAATGACCAACATTATATTAAATAGTAAAAATATATTCTAAATATACTTTAAAACCACTCAAATTCACAATTTATCACTATTAATTATTTTGATTAAAAAAGTTGTTTTTAATTAAAATTTAGAAATTTTCACTATTCATCAAAATATGAAAGTTATCCGAAATGTACCAAAATTTCACCCTAGGCTAATTTCGATATTCCGAATCCAAAAATGAAGTCCATTTTAAAATATAAAATATATATGATTTCAAAAATTAGGTATTACTATTCACAACGGCTAGTTTAATTAGTTGTGGTTTGTGTTAGAACTCGAGGTTGCGTACAACACACGCTATCGCATTATTCGAAGGGAAACGTACCGTGGAAGCTTGGGGTGTTACATTCTCCCCTCCTTCAAATAATTGCGTCCTCGCAATTTCTAGGGTATTACTGCATAAAATGACTCAGGTGGTTCTTCATCATAAGTTCCTCGGGTTCCCACGTTGCCTCTTCCATCTTATGATTTCTCCACAAAACTTTTACCAGACGCGTCGTCCGGTTTCTCATCACTTGTTCTCTTGTATCAAGAATCCTGACAGGCTCTTCACAATAAGACAGATCGGGTTCCAATTCTAATTCCTCATAGGTGAGTACATGCGTTGGGTCAGGCATGTATTTTCTCAACAGAGATACGTGGAACACATCGTGAACTTTGGAGAGACTTGGCGGCATTGCCAATCGGTAAGCTACAGCCCCAATTCGTTCTAGAATTTCGAAAGGTCCGATGAACCTGGGACTCAATTTACCTTTCTTACCAAAACGTATGACTCCCTTTCATGGAGATACCTTCAGGAAAACATGATCACCGACTTGAAATTCCAAACCCTTCCTTCGAATATCAGCATGGCTCTTCTGCCTACTTTGAGCTGCTTTGATGTGATTTTGGATTACCTTCACCTTTTCCACCGTTTCCTCCACCAGTTCTGGGCCTACAAGTTTTCTTTCACCAACATCATCCCAACAGGTTGGTGTACGACATCTCTTTCCGTATAACGCTTCATATGGTGCCATCTGAATACTCATATGGAAGCTATTGTTATAGGAAAATTCTACCAGTGGTAAATATTGATCCCACATACCCTGAAAATCAAGTGAGCAAGATCTCAACATGTCTTCTAAGGTCTGAATAGTCCGTTCTGATTGTCCATCTGTCTGAGGGTGGTAAGCAGTGCTCAAATGAAGTTCAGTATCCAGGGATTTCTGAAGACTTTTCCAAAATCTTGAAGTAAAACGGGGATCACGATCAGAAACAATTGATAAGGGTACTCCATGATGTCTCACAACTTCATTAATATATAGTCTTGCTAGACATTCCAGGGGTAGATCTTCTCTTATAGCAAGAAAATGTGCTGACTTGGTATGACGATCAACAATAACCCATATTGCATCATTCCTTCTAGGAGTCTTTGGTCGCCCAATGACAAAGTCCATCGTAATACTGTCCCATTTCCACTCCGGTATGGGAAGAGGTTGCATGACTCCTCCAGGCTGTTGCCTTCCAGCTTTGACTTGTTGACAAACCATACATCTTGACACAAAATCAGCAATCTCCCTCTTCATGTTGTCCCACCAAAAATGTTCCTTCAAATCTCTATACATTTTGGTGCTCCCAGGGTGTATAGAGAAATTGGAACTATGAGCATCATCCAGCAATTCCCTTTTTAGATCAGGTAAATCGGGAACACAAAGTCTCTTCCCGAATTTCAAAATTCCATCTTCATACACAAAGTCTCTCAATCTCCCATCATTCACAGCTTTAATCTTCTTTTGGAATTCTTCATCATCGGTCTGAGAACTCTTAATCCTTTCTAGTAAAGATGGTTTGGAAACCATTTGAAAAGGCATTGATGTTTCACCTTCCCTGGTTATTCCCATGTCCAACTTCTCTAGATCCATGAAAATTGGGTCCCTTTCAATTCTCATCATGTTCAGAACTCCATGGTATTTTCTACTCAAAGCATCTGCTACTTTGTTTGCTTTCCCCGGGTGGTAGTGTATCGTGCAATCATAATCCTTGAGTAATTCAAGCCATCTCCTTTGCCTCATGTTGAGTTCTTTTTGTGAGAAAATATACTTCAAACTCTTGTGATCAGTATAAATCTCACATTTTTCACCATAGAGGTAGTGCCTCCATATCTTCAAAGCAAAGATCACAGCTGCTAACTCAAGATCATGAGTAGGATAGTTTTGTTCATGAATTTTCAACTATCGTGATGCATAGGCAATAACTCTATCATTCTGCATAAGGACACAACCAAGTCCTTTCTTTGATGCATCACTATAAATAACGAACCCATCATTCCCCGCTGGTAGAGTCAATATAGGAGAATTGACTAATATTCTCTTCAGTTCTTCGAAACATTCTTCACACTATTTTGTCCAAACAAATTTAACCCCTTTACGTGTGAGCTTCGTTAATGGGTTAGCCAATCGGGCAAAATTCTGGACGAAACGTCGATAATAACCTGCCAAGCCAATAAAACTACGTACCTCAGTTATACTCGTAGGTTCTGGCCATTCTTGGATTGCCTTGGTCTTAGAAGGATCAACATAGATTCCATCTTTAGAGAAAATATGGCCAAGAAAAGAAATCTCCTGAAGCCAGAATTCACACTTGCTAAACTTTCCATATAATTCATGCCTCCTCAGAGTCTTCAAGATAATGCGCAAGTGATTTTCATGATCTTCGTAGGTTTTGGAGTATACCAAGATATCATCAATAAATACCACCACAAATTCATCGAGATACTCCTTGAAAACTCTATTCATTAGATCCATGAATACAGAGGGTGAATTAGTCAATCCAAACGGCATTACAGTAAACTCGTAATGCCCGTACCTGGTTCGAAATGCTGTTTTCGGAATGTCTTCCTTCTTCACACACAACTGATGGTATCCAGATCGAAGGTCAATCTTTGAAAAGTATTGAGCTCCATGAAGTTGGTCAAATAAATCATCAATACGAGGTAGGGGATACTTGTTCTTTATCGTTATAGCATTGATCTCCCTGTAGTCGATACATAACCTCATAGATCCATCTTTCTTTTTAACAAAAAGAACAGGGGCTCCCCATGGAGAAACACTAGGGCGAATAAATCCCTTATTACTCAATTCCTCTAGTTGTTTCTTTAGTTCGACTAACTCTACAGTGGCCATTCTATAAGGGGTCTTCGATATAGGCCTTGATCCAGGAATCAAATCAATGGAAAACTCTACTTCTCGTTCTGGAGGATGTCCAGGTAAATCTTCCGGAAATACATCTACAAACTCTTTCACAATAGGTACATCCTCTATTTGAACATTCCTTTCCTCACCGACAGTTATTTCATTCTCTTCCTCCCCAATAATTGAATTAAGTTGAGCTACTGGGGGTGGATCTAAATAAGAATTAGGTGGTGACGATTCTGCTCTAAAAATAAGGTGTTCCTTATCATTATCATCAAGAATCGTAACCTCTTTCTTCTTACAATAAATCTTCGCATCATAGTCCGAAAGCCAGTCCATATCGAGGATTATATCAAACTCAATCATAGGTATGACGATGAGATCAGCAGATAAAGAAAATTTATGTGCTCTAATGGGGACTGATTCGCAAAACATTGTTGAAACGATACTTCCCTTAGGAGTTTTAACTGACAACTCCCTTATTAAATCAAATTGGAAATATCTAATTTTCTTAGCAAACTGGGAAGATATGAAACAATGCGATGATCCAGAATCAAATAATGCATTTGCTAAACTTGAGGAAACCATTAAATTACCTGCCACCACGTCTTTCGGAGCTTCTACCTCAGCAGTAGTGATAGTATAAGCCTGGCCTTGATCCCTTGGCCTTTTCTGAGGTAAGTTCTCCTGACGCTTAGGACATGCATTTGCATAATGCCCCATCTCCCTGCAATTGTAGCACTGAACGTTGGTAGCTTCCTTCTTCCCCTTGCAATCATGAGCTTGGTGGCCTTTTTCACCACACTTGTAACAGACTCCCATTCCCTTCAGGCAAGCACCAAGATGTTTCTTCCCGCATTTACCACAAGATGGATATTCAACCTTTCCCTTCTTCCCCTTATTTCCATTCCCATATTGATCAGCAAGTCTCTTCTTCTCTTGCTTCGCTTTAAAGTCATAAGACTTAGAGAATTCTTTTTCGGTCTTGATAGCACATGAGACAATGTCTTCGTATGACGAAAAGGATTGTGAGACTAATGCTCTACGGAGAAATGGTTTTAACCCATCAAAGAAACGATCAATCTTACTTCTTGGGTTGCGAATATAATCTCCAGCATACCTCGCTAAACTTGTAAAGTTAGCCTCATACTTTGTGACATTCTCATCCTCCTTTTGTCTCAGACTCAGAAATTGCCTTTCCATATCTGCTTGATGGTCGCGAGGAAAGTATTTTTCTAAAAACAGATCTTTGAACTCCCTCCATTCCATGTTTGATACTTCATCATCTTCCTTCATGTTTGGAATCAATGACCACCATTGATCAACATCTCCAGTGAGGCGGTAAACTGCCATGGTAACTTTTTCCCTTTCACTACTCCCCAAAGCCTGAAATATTTTCTCTAGGGAAAATATCCATTGCTCAGCTAATAAGGGATTTGTACTCCCATTGAACGTTGGTGGTTGTTGTCTCATGAATCGATCTAACATTGATCCTCCACGCTGCGGATCAGGGTGCTCCATATGGGTAAGGTTATTATTCATAACCTGAGTAAGTTATCCCAGTACGGTGATTAGCTGATCAGCACCAGTTGCATCACCAGCCCCACTATAATTATCTTGAGCAGGAGGGCAATCCCTACTTGGAGTGCGTGCATTGATACGGTTTCCATTTCTTCCACTAGGCGCCATTTCTAAACAATGGCATAAACTAGATCAGTTTATGAATCAAAATACATAATCCCATACTTATAAAACACTTAACATAAATTGAATTATTTATGGATATAATCCATAATCATAAAAATGTTTTCTTTGAGGAAGTATATACTCATAATCCCTTCAAAATGATTTGTAAAGAAAATGAGAGTTATCCAAAGCATATCCCCTGGGAGTGTCGTAACCAAGAGTGCAGCAAGGCCCGTTGTCGTGCACCAGTTCCCGTTCGAGTCTAGCTCAAAGCGGTGTTTTCGGGTTTTACCCCTAGGTACATCTGTGCCAGAGCCGCCTCTACCTGCTCGTATCCAGACAGGGATGTATTGCTCGGAAAACTCACAAAATCTCTACAATACCAAAATTCTAGGAAGTTCTTCTATACTAATCCTCAAAGTTTATCTTAGGTCTACGTGCTCTAATCAGAGTTTATCTAAATCTAGCTTCCAAGGTTTGTACTAAACTTCCTCTGATACCAACTGTAACGCCCCGACCCCAGTTACCCAGAGTCGGTGCATTAATTACATAACATTGGCATGATCACAAGAAAGATAAAATCTCGAAAGACCGATTAGTTTAGTAGCCTTGGAAACACTAGATATAAACATAAAATTTTACATTACATTTCAAAGTGAAAAGCTACTACAACAACAAAGTCTTCATATCCACACTATTAACCCCTCATAATATCCCTGCAAGTCAATCATAATTTACTTCTTCACTACCTGGGAAAAATAAAACATAGAAAAGGGGTGAGCTCAAATGCCCAGTAAGGATAACAATATAGCGGAACATTCAAAATAAGCGTAAACATTTAAGGAAATGAATTACTAAAACAAAATCCTTTTAAACTTGAACTTCAACATAGTATGGCAAAAGTAAAATGAAATAATTCCATTTACTTATTCACATGGATATTCTACTAATCGAATAATCACATGCAAAAATCAATAACCACTTTCATAATGTTGGAATGCATAATGCCAGACTATCATAACCACATAGCCAAGGCCTCGTGCCAAGACTACAAATAAGATTTTGTCAAGGCCTTGTGCCAAGACACTAGTTTGTCTCATGAGACCTACCGATGCATCGAGGAGCTATAGCGGGCTCCACCCGTCACATATTAAGTCCAATGCATTCCCATATGAAAAGGTTTAAACATAACATAAACATTCATATTAAAACTAGCATATGAAATGTCAATACTTTCACCATAAACTATGAATGGTATAAAAATAGCACATCCACAGTCAAACATATCACAAAACCTTCAATAAAATATAGAGGTTTTGTATCATAATAAATCAACTTCAAATAATCTTAAAATCCATCAAAGGATGTTGACATAGATGAAATCAAAATTCTTTTTTAAGAAATATCTCCTTTTATTTTGAAATAATTTAAGATCCATATAAAATAAAACATTTTCTTTGAAAATATTCTTATAAGCTTGTAAGGAAAGCTTTGACGATTTTATAACGGCGGAAAATAACCGCACCCGCCGTATAAGTTAAAAAAACATTCTTATATTAATTCTGTCGAAAAGGTTAAAAAGGACCTTGTTTTGAAAACGACCGAAAGATTCCTTTATAAACCACTTATAAAAGTCAAAAATGGTATAAATGACTTTAACTCATATTCTAGTAAATAGTAAAAATGTTTTGAAATGTATTTTTAAGAAACATGGATGTGGATGATAAAGAGATCCCATTAGATTATTATGTATAAACAACCTCGGATAATGAAGAGATTGTGAAATAACCCTTACCTTGTACTTTTCCTTTGTTGGGGTAGGTTAACCTCCTGTATAATGGTGAAATAATTGTTATTAAATTATACAAGAATCATATACATTAATATGATATCATATATGATCTTTTAACATTGCTTTATTAATAATATCTTAGTATTATCGTCGTTTCGGGTGATAATCGATTCGTTCTTCTTAAATGTTTGGTTACGTAAGACATGTTTGTAATGGATAGATTATATCTTATTCATTAACATTATTTTTAACCCAAAAATGAGAATAAGACTTGAATGGATATGACGGAGAATGAATCTTATCGCGTTCGTGGAGACGGTAGTCCGTACGTACGCACGAACGCTACTTCCATTTAATTTTTATTTTAAAAGAATCGAATCCAAATGATACATAGGTATATTACTATTCCAGTATAATATAATATTTTATATATGTTACTTAAGTTCATTAACACCATCCTTTATACGTTCCATGTGTGGTATGAACGAGTCATATCATTTTAAGGGGGCGGTAGTCCGCACTTCCTCAAATGAAATTATCGTATGTATATACAACATGAAACGAATAATAATATGAAATAAAATGGAATTACAGAAGCTTATATATAAAATATATATCATTAATATCATATTTAATTATAGTGCCATCATAATGGCCACCATGAGAGGTGGTAAGATGTATTTGAACAATCATCGTTTCGTGAGGCGTTAGTTTGCCATCCACAGAAACATTATGTTCATCATCCATTAGATGGAGTTGTGTGTATGTGTAGTTTGAATCCTTCTTATAACAACATCCTAGTGTATTGAGGATACTGGTTTTGTTACAAAAGAAAGGAAATAAAAAGAGTTTGGGGGTTGGAGAAGCAAAATAAATGAAAATAATTTAAGAGAAATCGTTACCTTTAATCTAGGTAACTCACTTTGGTTGGAACCAAAGGACTTCTTGAAATGCTTTTTGCCTAAGGGGAAGCTTCAAGGAGGAGGAGAAGGATGTGTGGAGCTTATTTGGGCAGAGTTTGGACGAGCCAAGTGGCTTGAGAGGTGTGAGGAAAAGAGAAGGAGGAGTGCCCTTTTATAAGAGGGGTGAGGAGCACCTTTGGAAAAGCTAGAAATATTAATTTATAATAAATTCATATTCGGTTTCCAAAGGCTCCAAAGTTGACTATTCAAAGGATGAGGTGGGGATAGGTCGAAAACAACTCATCCAATAGAATTTAGACAGGTTTGAGTACTTATATTAACCTTATCTTTAAGTATTAACTCTAAGTTAATTAGTTTCACTTTTACAATATAATATGGTAAATAAACATACTATATACATCCAAGCGACCCCCAAGTGGTCCATTAATGATTAACCTATCATAATATAAGTCTCTTGGCCGAACCTTAGATTTTTAGGAATTTAATATCAATTAATAATATAATATTTTTTTTAAGAACTCTTTTATGTCAATTTTGACACTATTCAATAGTTGATTTTTTTGAAACTCATAACAGATTGATTACTTAGAACAAAGTCAATTAAATCAATCCTAATATATCATATTATCCTAGAAAATTAGTTTAATTCATTAAAAGTTTCATATTATATTTATTTGGGTATTTATAATATCAATTATTTTAATTTTTCACTATTATAGTAATTACTGCGTCATCATTGTGTCATAAATAAAATAAATTATTTAATGTCTAAAAATTATAAATGAAATATAATTATGTAGGAAATCTTTTTATCTTTCTAATGAATATTTATAATCGAAATTCCAACATGTATAACCCTATGTAAAAATTGTTCTTCTAAAAGATGTAAGCTTATGCCATTTTTATTTTTATTTTAACTTTATTAATATAATGTGTCATTATCACTTACAAGTGGATCCATGGGGTCCCAAAATAGACCCAAAGATGCCC
Source organism: Viscum album (assembly GCA_963277665.1). NCBI lineage: Eukaryota > Viridiplantae > Streptophyta > Magnoliopsida > Santalales > Viscaceae > Viscum > Viscum album. Next base: position 1,246,414,462 of record OY728157.1, on the reverse strand, counting down.
ATGGTCGACCATGTATCAACCAATAGGGTTAAGACACGTTTTAGGGTAATTTAGTATTATTATAATATTATTTTTTTAACCCTTATTTACCGGATTTACCCTTTAACCATGGTAAATAAAATATTTACCACAGTAACTATTCAAAATGTCTAAAAATAAAAGTTACCTATTTACACAATTTGAACATCCTGATTCCAAATATGGAATCCATTTTTCTAAATTCAAAACACATAAGTGGCAGAAATTAATTTAATATTAATTCCCGCTGTCAAAACAAAAAGCGTGTTTTTTAAGAGATAATAACTATCAAAAGATTGACACTTGTTTATGATCGGTTTAATTGTAAAATTATGTCCAATGACCAACATTATATTAAATGGTAAAAATATATTCTAAATATACTTTAAAACCACTCAAATTCACAATTTATCACTATTAATTATTTTGATTAAAAAAGTTGTTTTTAATTAAAATTTAGAAATTTTCACTATTCATCAAAATATGAAAGTTATCCGAAATGTACCAAAATTTCACCCTAGGCTAATTTAGATATTCCGAATCCAAAAATGAAGTCCATTTTAAAATATAAAATATATATGATTTTAAAAATTAGGTATTACTATTCACAACGGCTAGTTTATTTAGTTGTGGTGTGTGTTAGAACTCGAGGTTGCGTACAACACACGCTATCGCATTATTCGAAGGGAAACGTACCGTGGAAGCTTGGGGTGTTACATATATGATGCTAAATTATTTTCTGGTGAAAGAAACAATGGAAGTGATATCATGCAAGTTAACAATTTTTGTTTGTTTGTGTGTGTGCGTGTATAGGGGTGTCCAAGGGGGTGTGGGCGGTCCAAGTCGGTGGGTGATTTCCAGGGGTGGTAGGGGGTTGTCCATGGGGTGGGGGTGTCCAGGGGTGTCAAAGGGGTGGGGGTGGAGTCCAGGGGGTGTGGGGGCTATGAAAGGGGTTGGGGGTGTCCAAGGGGGTGGGGGTGGTGTCTAGGGGGTGAGGGGGCTGAGGAGGATTTCTAAGGGAAAATGGGTGTCTAGGGGGTGGGGGTGGTGTCCAGGGAGGTGAGTGGGCTTTCCAAGGGGGTTGGGTAGAGTCCAGGGGGTGGGGACTGTCTAGAGGGGTGGGGGATGTCCAAGGGGTGGGGGCTGCCTAGAGGGTTCGGGGATGCCCAGAGGGTTCAGAGGGTTGTCCAGAGGTTCAGGGTGTCCATGGGGGTGGGGGCAGTTCAGGGGTGGGGGGTCTAAGGGGTGGGGGTGTTGAAGCGGGTGGGGGTGTCCCATGGGGTGGGGGATATCCAAGGTGGTGGGGGCCTGCCCATAGGGTTTGGTGGGCTATCCAGGGGGATGTCCAGAGGGTTGGGGGGGGTCCAGGGGGTGTCCAAGGGGGTAGGGGTGGGGGTTCTATCCAGGAGGGGTGGGGTGTCCAAGGGGTGGGGGATGTCTAGAGGGGTGGGGGATGTCTAGAGGGTTGGGGGTTGTCCAAGGGGGTTGTGGGTGTCGTAGGGGGTTTGGAGGATGTTAAAGGGACTAGGGTTGTGTCCAGGGGGTGTAGGGGTTGTCCAAGGGGGTTGGGGTGTCCAATGGGGTGGGGGTATCAAGGGGGGTGAGGGGGATGAGGAGCATGTCCAAGGGGATATGGGTGTCCAGGGGGTGGGGGTGGTGTCCAGGGAGGTGGGTGGGCTGTCCAAGGGGGTAGAGGGTGTCCAAGGGGTGGGGGCTGTTTAGAGGGGTGGGGGTTGTCCAGGGGGTGGGGGATGTCTAGACGGGTGGGGGTTGCCCGAGGGTTCGGGGGGCTATCCAGAGGGTTGGGGTGTCCAGGGTGTCCGTGGGGGTGGGGGTCCAAGGGGGTGTGGATGGGGGCTGTCGAGGGGGTATCCAGAGGGTTGGGGGTGTCCATGGGGGTTGGGGTGGGGGTGGTGTCCAGGAGGGGTGGGGGCTGTCTAGAGGGGTGGGGGTTGTCCAGGGGGTGGGGGCTGTCCAGAGGGGTGGGGGCTGTCCAAGGGGGTGGTGGTGTCCAAGGGGTGGTGGTGTCCAGGGGGTGTCCAAGGGGGTCGGGGTGGTGTCCAAGGCGGTGGGGGTGGTGTCCAAGAGGGTGCAGATGTTGTCCAAGGGGGTAGGGGTGTCCAGGGGGTGCGGGTGGTGTCCAAGGGGGTGGGGTGGTGTCTTGGGGGTGGGGGCGGTCCCGAGGGGTGGGTGCTATCCAGAGGTTTCAAATCGTTGGGATCAGTGTAATTTTCAGAAGTCAATGTATACATATTTTAGTATTTATACTTCATATTTATTTTTTAGGGATGGGTGAATTTGGTATCCTGTTTCACCAGGATGTATTCTTTGTGAACCTTAAGATGAAAGGATCCTAGATGAATTTAAAACTGTTATATCTTACTATATTTTCTTTTTAAAATCATTTTCAAGAATATATTTTTAAATACGTATAGATTTGTTTTATAGTTCAAAACTGTTTTACATTCAAATTATGATATTTTTCATATAAACATATGTTTTTCTTATATTAAAAAGATGTATAATTTGGATATTTGTTATATGTAATAATGATTCAAAGATGGATTACGGCACATCGAATGAGTAATTAATATGAGGAAGGTATTGATGCCTTTTTGGAATTTTCTAAACAAAATTTTCCAAGAATTGACATTTTTTTCTGTCCATGCCTAAAATGTTTGAATAGGAATAAGTAAAAAAGTAGAGAGATAAAAGATTATCTAATTTCTCATGGTTTTAATCTGAGTTACAACCCTTGGATTTGGCCTGGTGAAACTAGACAAAATGTCAAATCTATTGATGATGATGATTCGCAAGATGGTAACTCTGATGGAATTGAAGAAATAATTTGCGATATTGCAACAGAAAAAATTAAGATAGAACCGATAGTTGTGTGTCTATATAGTGATGCTGGAAATCCATTGTATCTGGGTTGTATAGATTTTATGGTTTTTTCGGTGGTGTTATGATTTATTAACCTGAAGTAAAAAAATGAATGAAGTGACAAATGTTTTACAGAGCTGCAACAATTGATAAAATACATTCTTCCAAAAGATAACGGTCTTCCAGATTCACATTATAAGGCCAAGAAAATATTATGCTCTATGGGATTGGGAAACAATAAAATACATGCATGTCTGAATGACTATATGATATATAGGAAGGAATATGAATTTCTGTCATAGTGTCCTAAATGTGGGACATCACAGTATAAGGTGAAAGAAAAATCACAGGCTAATGTAGAGATTACAAAGATCCATTCCAAGGTATTTTGGTATCTTCCTATAATTCATCATTTGAAATGTTTTTTCGCTAATTCACATGATGAAAAAAGGTTAATATGGCATGTGGGTGAGAGGATATGTGATGGAAAAATACGTCATCTAGCTGATTGTCCACAAGGGAAGAAAATTAATGAGCAATATCCTACATTTGGAAATGAAATTAGAAATATCCTACTAAGGTTGTGCACAGATGGAATGATCCATACAGAACCCTCAGTAGCACACATAGTTAATGGCCTGTTTTATTAGTAATTTACAACCTCTCTCCTAAAGTTATCATGAAGCGCAAATATGTCATGTTGAGTATAATGATATCTGGTCTGAAGCAACTCGGGAATGATATTGATGTTTTCTTGTTACCATTGATTGATGATTTGAAACTTTTATGAGAGGATGGTATTAGGGTGTATGATTATTTTAAAATTGAATATTTTCAACTACATGTCGTGCTTATATTCACTATAAATGACTTCCCAGCATAAGTAAATTTGTCTGGATATAGTGTTAAAGGGCATAAAGCATGTTCAATTTGCGAAAAATAGACTTAATATTGTCAATTGAATCAAGGGAGGAAAATAGTGTACATGGGTCATCGAAAGTTTTTTTCTATGGATCACTCTTATAGAAGACTAAAAAATGAATTCAATGGCTCACAAGAATTTTATTTTTTCTCCAAAACATTTATCCTATGATCTGTATTTTAAGAGGGTGGAAAACCTTGATTGACATTGTGAAAGACGCATAAATCTGGTAATGATAGGCATATTGGGAAGAAAAGGTCAATATTTTTTGAGCTCCCATATTGTAGATATCATGAATTTAAATATAATATTGATGTCATGCATGTGGAGAAGAATATATATGATAGTTTTATTGGAAAATTGTTATATATTAAAGGAAAGACAAAAGATGGGTTGAATGCATGATTAGACTTACTATCAATGGGAATACATTTGGAGTTAGCACCCCATCTTAATTGAAGACAAAAATTTATTACCTTAGCTTATCATACATTATCCAAGAGGGAGAAAATTAGCTTTTGTCATTGTCTTGATGATATCAAAGTGCTTCAAGGTTATTCTTCAAATGTAAAATTTTTTGTCTCATTGAAAGACTTGAAGTTGATAGGTATGAAATCTCAAGATTGTCACATGATAATGCAATAACTTTTACCAATTTCGTTGTGTAGAATATATCCCATCTGTGTCAGAAAGACAATAATGAAGTCGTGTTATTTTTTCAATTCAATTTGTAATAGGGTTGTTGATGTGAATGCTTTGAACATTTTGGAAAAGGATGCAATTTGTATACTTTGTCAATTGGATATGTATTTTACTCCATCATTTTTTGATATAATGGTGCATTTAATGATTCATCTGGTTCAAGAAATAAAGCTTTATGGACCTATATATTTTTGTTGGATTTATCCTTTTGAAATGTATATGAAAATATTAAAGGGGTATGTTAAGAATCTATATTGACCTAAATCCTCCATTATTGAAAAGTATATTTCTAAGGAGGTTGTAGAGTTTTGTATAAGCTACCTTGCTACGGAGCAATACATAGGTTTGCCTCCATCTCTCCATGAATGAGTTAATAATGAGGGAAATGGGATTTGTGGCTTGGAAGTAAAATTTTTGTCACCTGAACAGATGAAAAAGTTAGAATTATACATCTTGACTAACATAATTGATGCTCAACTGTATATCACATTGCCTATTAATGAGTTGAAACAATGTCATCCAAAGAAGAAAGAAATGTGGATTTTGAATGAGCACAAAAAAACATTTTTTCATGGTTTAAAAATACCTTGCTTTGTTGATCAAATGTATCAGAGACATTAAAATGGGTAGTGGGTGGTCCATGTTTAAATGTGATAATGGTCCGGTTATGACATTAATGGCGATACATTTCATACAAAATCTCAGGACAATAGAAGTTTAGTTCAGAATAGTGGTTTATTTGTGTTTTCAGAAGCAATGATTTTTTTGAGTGCTAAAGACAAAAACCCAAGTTCTTCATCAAGTGCATATTATGAAATGATTGAATAAATATGGGAGGTTGATTAAATTATAATTAATGTTCCTGTTTTTAACTGTAAATGGTTTATCAGTAACAACAGTTTCAGACACAATAAATTTGGAATGACAGTTTTTAATCTAAATAGATTTGAAGACATAGTTGATTCTTTAATAATGGAAACACATGAAAAACGAATTTTCTATGTAGTAAATCAATCAGATATGCAGTGGGTTGTTGTTTTACAAGAGGAAAAACAATATTTTGGTGAGGATCAACTTGATGAAGACACTGATTTATGTGAGATCCCTACTTATATGGAAAGATTAACAAAACATAATGATGAGCATGTTTAAGACATGGTTTGTTCCATAAGGAACGGTCACGACGAAGGAATTTGGGAAAACAATCAATTTATACATTCCTAAAATTACAGGTAACATTTTTTTATTTCTTGTTTACATTTATTATTTTCATAAAATGTTAGATATTGTATGTTTTTTCTTTATTAAAACATGTATTAAAACAAATAAGTATAAGTTTTTGTTTGTTTTAATTTTGTTTAGTTTACTTTATCATGTTTACAATTACATAAATTATATATCTATTATTTTTTATCAATGGAAATTACTTTACTATGTTTACCATATTTACTAGGTTTACCACGTTTAAGATGTTTACCATCATTGCCATCTTTACCATCATTACCATTGTTTAAAATGATTACAATATTAACCATATTTACTATTACGTAACTTAGTACAATTTTCTATTTTTTGTTCACATTAGTATTGTAATATTTGAATTTGTATATTTGTGAACAAATGTTTGTTTTTTTTGATTTAAAGGATAATGAAAGATCAATCAGTTTATCAACCACATGATTATGAAGATGAGAATATTGGTCATACCTCTTGGGAGGAACATTCACATGCTCCTCTTGATCTTCCCCAATATTCCTCATGTGATCTCATTATGACAAAGAGTTCAAGAGTTGGTAAATGTGGGTGAACACATTACCAAAATTATTACTTGCCCGTACACAGGACCAGAGGATGATCGTTGTGTTTAATGAGGATGATATTACTAGAGGTCCAAATGAAAAATATTTTAAGAGTTTCGTATCAACTCAGGGTAAGAGAAAAGTAAGCATTTTTTATGATGACTGTAGAAGTGTGGACAAAGTGATAATCACCTAGTTTTGGGAGACGATTTTGGTAAGATCTTTTTTTATTGTTAGCATATTCTTTAAATTTTTCTAGTATATATAATATGTTTAACATCTTCCTTATCAGATGCCATTTGATATTCCTAACACTGGAGGAGTCAGGAATAAATGTTTATCGATGGCTGCCAGAAAATGGAGGGATTTCAAATCAACCCTCTCATCTTATTTCATTTTTGGTCATAAGAGTCATGATAATACATGTCATATATATCCTTTCATAGATGAATACACATGGAGATATTTTGTTGAAAGTAGAATAAAAGTTTCATTTTTGGTATGGGAAATGTATACTTTTATAAGCTTTATTATATAAATGATCTTATTAATGTTTTGTTAATGATTAATTATTCTTAATTTATAGAAAACAAGTAAATCTCATCAGGAGATCCAATCTAAAAATATATACCCTCATAGTTTATATCAGAGAGGGTATACATTATTGTAAGAATAAATGATGGTGGAAAATTTACCAAAACTAAGAGCTGAGTCATCAAGCTCTAGAGAGGTGGCCCCTCCATCACCTCCATCTAAACATGAAAAATGGAAGAGAGATAGGATGGGAAAATGGGAAATATCTTTTGGAAGATTTGAGAATCATAGCTAAGAGGATTGCAAGATATCTATTTTATTTATTTAAGTTAACTATATTCTTCATATAATTTTAATCATTAAAGAAATGTTAAATTAATTAATACATGATTCTCTTGAGGATTAGAGCTCACAGGGGGTATTTATAGCTATAGGGAGGTAAGATATTTTATCTGTTGCGTTGGTAAATCCCTAACATCCTGGTCGTGTACGGGGATATCCCACAGGTGTATCGGTAAGAAAAGTGTTTCCATGTTCTTAAACTTCTTCCATTGAGGGTGTTTATAAAAAAATTGAATCCTTGGAGGCTGGAGTTCATAATATTAATGTGACGATGGGGGAAAATATTAGAGTGTCGGTACAGTCTATGTTTGCATACATGCAATGAAAATATCAGACTGTAGCTCCCACTCCTCCACCTCCCCCTATAGACCCTATTATTTATCCTCTACCACCTCCAGTAGCTCCCACTCCCCCACCTCAACCTGCGGACCCCATTTTTTATCCTACTCCTCCATCGTAGCTTCCTACTTATTAAGAGTTGTATGTTGATGATCCTCAATATCATATACTTTCATATTGGCTGGTATATTGTATAGGATATACAGTTCATCATCAACAATTAGAGGTAGAGAATCATAGGGTCACTGTACAGGATATTATAGATAGATTAGCTGGAGTACCATTACCAACAGTTGAGGTGACGAAAGTTTGACATAGTATCAGCCATATTTTAATTTGGCCATCCAGACTTCTGCGACTCATTACCATAGAGGTATGTATGTTATATCTTCTATTTTATTTTTTTATTAAATCTGTTTTATCATTTGAAAACTAATATATTTTTCTATTTATTTTTACATGAATACTTCAAAGGTAAAGAAATAGTGTATAGAAAACAGAAAATACATATGTCTATGAAATCAGATACAGATTCTAGTAGTCTTGACAGATTGTCAAGATATTCAAATTTGTTGGTGGATCATTATTAGTATCCAATGGAAGCTCATGTTTGTGGACGTGCAATAACTGTGGGGATTTTGAAAACTGATATCATGGAACTTGTTATTGGGGATAAGTTGGGCATTAACATGGTGCAAATGTTTTCTATGTAAGTCTTAACACCTTTTCCATGCGTTATATTTAGTAAAAATTTATAGTGATGTATGTTTTGTATTAGGTATCTTTATAACATTTGTGAGAAGAATGAGTGTACAGATGTATATGGATTCATGGACCCACATTTTTTTCCCCCGGAAGCACATGCATTGGATGAGGAACAAATAATTCTTTATAATGCTGAAATATTTGAACAGAATATAGTCACACAATGTTGGATGATATGTTTTTGTGAGAGATATGAAACACTTCTCTGAAAATGAGTCCATTATCTTTTAACACAAAAACCCACTATACTTAAATTTTCTATTATGAGTGATAATTGGATTTTAGGACTTTTTTACTAAGGGAGAAAACACTTTATTGGATATGCTCCATCCATGGCGATGTACAGGAACATTTTAAGAAAATATTGGAAAAGTAAGTTTCAATTTCTCAATAGTTTTATATATTATAATGAATTTTAAATTTATCCCATTCATATTATTTTCATACAGGGGATGGGTCTACTTTAAAAAAAACATAAAGAAAAGGAGCGCGAAGATCAAATATGTAAATGTAAAGGTAAATATCCATTTATAATTTGTACTTTTTGATTTATTACATAAAAATAATATATTTAATTTACACTCATTCAAACAGAATTGTCCTGAAAAAAAAATCGTCATCAAATGTGGATATTATATGTTAAGATTTATGTATGAAATAATTACAATTGAAATTGTTGTGAACTTTGAACTCATAAGATTTCCTTTTAATTTTCAATAGTATTTCATTTGATTTATTCATTATACATGTTAAATACTATCCTTTTAATTTGTATCTATTTGATGAGCCTCAACCCTATAGTTCTCAAGACGTCAGACACTTACAAGTTCAATGGTCATATAATTTTATAGGTTTGATTGGATTTTAGTTGTTTGTAGTGAAAAATGTAATTTGGAATATTTTCATTATAATTGTGTATTTGGTAGTCGTTTAAGATAGATTTAGTTTTTTTTCAGTTGACATTGTACATTTATAATGTTATATATGTGAATGTTTAATTTTGCCCTACTTCTTGTTGTTGTCTACTTATGATGGTTTTTCTGGTATGGATTCAGGTCTGGGGGGAGGGGTTCCAAGGGTTTGGGGGTGTCCAGTGGGTTCGGGGGTATCTAGGGGTGTGGGAGGGCTGTTCGGTGGGGTGGGGGTGTCCTGGGTGTCCATGAAAGTGGGGGCAGTCCAGGGGTGGGAGCGCTTCCAGGAGGGTGGGAGGGTTGTCCAAGGGAGTGGGGGGCTGTCCAAGGGGTGTCCAGGGGTGTGGGGTGTCATATGGGGTGAGTGGGGGGGGGGGTTGGAGGGGTGTGGGAGGGATATCTAGTGGGGTGGGGTGTCCAGGGTGTCCATGGGGATGGTGGGATTCTAGGGGGTTGGATCATTTCCAGGAGGGTGGGAGGGCTATCCAGGGGAGTGGGGGTGTCTAGGGGTGTGGGGGTGTCCTATTGGGTGAGGGGGATTTCTAGGGGTGGGCGAGGGTTGTCTAGGGGGTGGGGTGTTCAAGAGGTTGGGGGTTGTCCAGGGGTGTGGGGGGTTGTCCAGGGGGTGGGGCAGTCTAGGGGTGTGGGGGTTTCTAGGGGTGTGGTTTGGGATATCCTGTGGGTTGGGGGTCTAGGGGTGTGGTGAGGGCCGTCCAGTGGGGTTGGGGGTTCTGGTCTGGTTTTGCTCAGGTTTCGGTCTGTTGGGGCGGTTCTGGTCTAGTTTTGGTCTATTTTTGGTTTTGGTCTAGGGGTGTCCAGTGTGGTGGGGGATGTCTAAGGGTGTGGTGGTGGCTGTCTAGTGGGGGGGTTCTAGTGGTGTGTGGGAGGGTGTCGAGGAGGGTGGATGAATTTCTAGGAGTGTGGGAGGGTTTTCCAGGGGAGTGGGGGGTTTTCCAGGGGGTGTCTAGGGGTGTGGGGGTGTCTTGTGGGGTGAGGGAGGTTTCTATTGGGGTGTGGGAGGGTTTTCCAGTTGGGTGGGGGTGTCCAGGGTGTCTATGAGGGTGGAGGCAGTCCAGTTGGTGGGATGGTGTCTAGGAGAGTGGGAGCGTTGTACAGGCGAGTGGGGGGATGTCCAGGGGTGTCCAGGGCTGGGGGTTTCTAAGGGGTTGGAGGTCTATCCATGGGTGTGGGACGGTTTTCCAGGGGTGTGAGGGGTGTCCATGGTGTCAATGAGGGTGGGGGGGGGGGTGTCCTGTGGTGTGAGGAGGTTTTCCAGTGGTGTGTGGGTGTGTTTCCCAATGGGGTAGGGGTGTCCTGGGTGTCCATGGGGGTGGGGGCACTCCAAGGGGTGGGAGGGTGTTAAGGAGGGTGGGAGGGTTGTCCAAGATAGTGGGGGGGGGGGATGTCAAGGGGTGTCCAGGGGTGGGGGTCCAGTGGGGTGGGGGTTCTATGGGTGTGGGAGGGTTGTCCAGGAGTGTGGGAGTGTTGTCTAGGGGGTGGGGGTGTCCCGGAGGATTGGGGGTTTCAAGGGGTGCAGGAGGGCTGTCTAGGGGTGTGTAAGTGATGTCTAGGGGGTGGGGGTGTCCAGGAGGGTGGGGGTTGTCTAGGGGTGTGGGGTCCAGGGGTGTGGTGGGGGCAGTCTAGTGGGGTGGGGGGTCTGGTCTGGTTTTGGTTGTGTTTTGGTCTGTTTTTTTTTTCTAGGGGTGTCCAGTGGGGTGGGGATGTCCAGGGGTGTGGTGGGGGCTGTCCAGTGGGGTGGGGGGTTCTGGTCTATTTTTAGTCGGGTTTTTATCTGTTTTTTGTATGTTTTTGGTATGTTTTAAGTCTTTTTGTTTGGCATTGCAGTGGTTGATCGGTTTTATTAAAAAAAAAATTTACATCAGTTATTTTATAACCGACGTAAAAAATGCATTGGGATTAGTTCTAATGTCGGTTATTTGAAAACTGATGTAATAAATGCATGGGAAAAGGTTTTTATGTTGGTTATTTCATAACCGATCTAATAAATGGAAATGAATGGTTTTTTACATAGATTATTTTATAACTAACATAGTAGATATGTTTTCACATCGGTTATTATTTAACTGATGTGGGAAACCGCTTGGCATACCAGTTTGTCATGTTATTTATGCAAATAACTGACATGAGAAATGCTTCGGAGGAGTGATTTATGACTTCAGTTATATAATTACTGATGGGAAAGTGTATATACCACATTTGTTATTTAATAAACGACGTAATAAACCATAACTGTGAAATGTTTTCCATGTCACTTTTTTTTCAACCGACATGAGAAACGCATCAGATTTCTGTTTTTGACGTCAGTTTTAAAATAACTGATGTAAAAAACAATGTTTATAACGTCTCATGTAATAACATCAACCAAAAGCTGACGTAAAAAATAAAAAATAATCATCGTGAAAAATGTTTTCTGCGCTAGTTTATGGAGACATATTTATAAACATTTATACTCTAATTGTGGAATAGTAATTTTTTTTAAAGGATTCTTAAACTTCCTCAACTTTAAAGCACCCAATTACTATATTAATGAACAAATTTAATCATGATATTTCATTTAAAGATTTTTATTTAAATGAAAATTATTTTCCAGGTAAAATCGCGCTGTTTGAAAGATTTTTCTAGAGTGAAGCATCATTTACTAAAGGATAATAAATTCTATCTGAAAAATGATTTTTGAATTTGAGTGATTTTTTGGGCCACAAAATGATCAATTAAAAAAATTCTTGTTAAATAAGTTTAATCCCACAAGCCAAAGTTTCCTATAAAAAATTAATTTTGGCATTTGGATAAGTATTATAAAATGTATTCTAATAATACCAATGTGATGAAAACTGTTAAAATTCAAGAACTAGTGAATTTTCACAATTAAGTTCAAAACTTTTATAGATTCCAAAAATGATGAAATTTCACATAAAATGAAATTTTGGGGGTGATATAATCCCTTAAATAAAAATAAAAAATATCTAAAATTTTAGATCAATTAATTTCCCCACACTTCACACTTGTACTCTTGTACATGTGCATTGAAAATAAAACGACAACGAAAATTCAAAAAATATGTCAATTAAAATCAAAAATCAGAAAATCAAATAACCAAACTTATAATGCTACTTAAAATAATCAATTTATTATTATAATTCATTGGATTATCATTTATTTCATTATTTCATCTACAAGTATTCCTACCTTATTAAATTTCCATCACAATACATGATAATGATTTTGAATAATGTTTTTCTCATATAAACAAATGGAAGGGTCACTATAGGAACAAAATAATTATAAATATCCACTAAATTGAGCCAAATAATTCAATCCATCATGGGGATTTAGAGTGGTATTTTCTAACATTTTAAATCTGGTGAGTTCAAATGTAAAAAATTATGAGGTAGAAATAGATTTATTGAATATTTGTTGAAGAAAAATTTTATTATTATAGTTTACACTTAAACACAATATTATTTTATTTAATCTTTACATAAAATAAAAATCAAGATAAATTCACAATTTCATCAATGTATGCCAAAACATTTCCCCATTTATAAAGTAATGTCAAAACAATTTCTTCTGAAAATTTCATATTTTTTTTATTTTTATACTCTAGAAAGGAACAAATTTGTTTCTTTGGGAACTCCAAAAATTCAGATCTCCCTTGTCCTTTAATGTTCTATATAGAAATATATTTTATTAAAGAATTTTTTAGTAATTAAAAAATATTTTTATAATTTTAATTTCCACCCAAAGTAACACCAAATAATTTAAAACAACTCTGTTCAGCTCCCCCCCCCCACACACACACTTAACTTCAACTACTTCATATTTTTTCACTTCCAGAGCAGGTTAAAAAGGGAAAATTGGCTTGTAATGTGGCTAACATAAAAGGTTTTACATGTCTATGAAGTAATTACAAGGTTCAAATTCATAATGTATGCAGAATAAAGAGATTTTAGTTATTAAAAAATATGATTTTAATCACAAACAAGTGGCCTCAATCATTTTTAAGAATGTATCCTTAAAACTCATGGGTTATGAAATAAAAATGGCATGTTCAAGTTGAAACAATAATTTTTTGGTTTTCTCTAAAATTTGGCATAAGGTGAATAAGATCCAAAAAAAGGTCCATATTCCTCATAGGTAAGTTATTTTCAACTTTATATTGCATTCATGGAATGGAATTTAAAATTCAGTGGTCTTTCCATGAAGTTTCCCAGTTTGAATCCAGATAACAACATATTTTTTATACCATTTAAGTTCAATTCCTTAAATCAAGATATTAATTCATATTCATAATATTTTAAATTCACAAGTACTATTACTTTGATTCTCACAGTATTCAAAAAATATCAAATAAAATGCACAAAATTTGAAAGAAAAACTAAAAATAAGAATTTGAAAAGAAAAGACACAAAATCCTAAATTACAATGGATAATCCTCCTCTGTAACTATTTTGTAAAATATTACATTATTCATAGTTTATATTGAGATATGAAAATAAATAAGATAATACATTACAAAAAAGTGTAGATTAAAGACACAACCAAGTTTTTTATTGTGCAGCATCAAACTTTATCTAGCAGCCTAAAAGATACAACTTTGAAACCTACCTGAAAACAAAAAAACATCAAAATTTATTAAAAGTAAGGAAATATATATGAAAATGAAAGGTAAGAGAAAAGTGAATGTGTAATGGCCCGAATCCTCCTGGCCCATTACTTTTCCAAAGTGAGGCTCCACCAAAACGGTGGCACTGTGAGGGTGATACCGATCACGGTGGCACCTTGATGGTGGCACCGTGAGGGTGACACCATGATGGTGGAACCGTGAAGGTGGCATCGTGAGGGTGGCACAGTGACTATGGCACCATGAGGGTGGAACCGTTCATGGTGGCACCGTGACGGTGGCACCGTGAGGGTGGCACCGTGTCCCCTCCCGAGCCTTTCGTTCCTTTTACAGTACCTGACTTTTCTGCTCCCGCAATGTAAGTTTTGATGTAAATTAATTCTTTTACTCCTTTTTAAAACCATTTAAATTCCATTATTAATTCTTAAAAATCTCGAGAGACCTCCGTGTGTAACTGCCCAACCGCGTGGTCAAACCACAACCCCCGCTCCTTGTGCGGTTTGGCATTCTCATCTCAACCATCTGTGGCTCTTATATACTAAGGGTTAGCCGTGGTTTCTTCTTTCCTTGATCGCGGCCTTTCACGAACAGCTTCGGGTGCATCTGGCGAGCCGCATCGTTATGCGTAGAGTTCCGCGCCAAGCCTAAGCATTGATAGATGAAGCAATTTTAGTTCAGGCGAGCCGCATCGCTATCTGTGAAGTTCCTCCCCCGGCCTCAGCGTAGATCGTTGATCCAACAAGTAGGTAAATTTCTCCTTCGTCTCTCTCTTTTGTGTATCTTGCGGGGTGGGTGTGCTTTTGATTCTGTATAATTGGATAAACCAGACCTAATAAAGATAATGAATGGATTCTATAAAGAAAGATGGGGGGTTGTGATCGCTGATTCTGTTTTTATATTATGATGTTCTTTCTGAGTTGTGCTGGCTTACGCCTTCTGAAAATCGAGGCTGTTGGTGGTCGTTGTCTGTGCACTAATGAACCCCTCGTGGAATTTTAAATGGCTTGTTTGAAATTATAGACTCCTATAAAAAGTAAATTGGTTAATTACATATACCCGGATTAATAAATTGAAAGCACCAGGATCGATCCTTCTGTGATAACCCCCGGTTAAGACCCATGGAATTGAAATCACGGAGTGTGTTAAATCTTATAAATCTGAAAATACAGGCATGACCCTGCTTCGTGTTGGTAGTAGTGGTTTGGTTGTTTTTCTTTTACTAGCCGATTGCTGGAGGTGTGGGAGGGGATGGGATCCCCTGTTCTTTTTATGCTCTCAGTGGTTATGAAATTGGGGATGGGGTCCCCTGTTGATATGGATTCTGTGGTTGTGAGTTTTAAGACTCAGTAGTTACATGTTTATATCATGAATTGGGGTGGGATCCTCTGTTGATGAAAAACCTTTTTGGGGAGGGGACACGGGGCAGTGTCTCGGGGTTGTCTTTGGTTCCATTACTTTAGGGGATCTCACTTATTCCTTGTTGTTGTAACATTTCAAGAGAACCGAGTGTGAATGTTTAAATTGATAATTGACTGGATTCTTTTCTTTGGTTATTCTTATGGTTTTAGTTGCCCAGTAGTGCATGATCCTATTTGAACATTATCACTGAACATGAAACAAGAATGGGACAAATGGGTTGTGTTGGTGAGAGTCGTGACTCGGACTTGAGTGATGTTGTGATCTGTAGGCTATTTGAAGAAAAAACTAGCCCGGGTGTGTGCTTGTTACCTATATATATACTTGTAGATTTGTGTTTCTTATTCGCACCCCACCCAAGTTGAGCACTTAGTGCCAAACACCCCCATTTCATGGGGGAGGGTGTTTTTCCCAACACTATTCTTAGTGGCTAGTTATTAGCTCCTTTTCTGCTCCCTTTCCCAAATAGCCCAAGTATCTTCGGGTAGGCTGTTATTGACTGAGGTCCATTAGTTGCCTAATAAACTTCAGGCGGGGTAGTGTGATGGTTGGCCAGGTGTGTGCGGCAGGTGGTTTCCCAAGTGTCTTCGGGATGAGGCCCAGGTGTCTTCGGGCGTGGCAGTGGATCTTCTAGCCCAGGTGTCTTCAGGCGTGGTGGTAGTTATTCTTGCCTAGGTGTTTGCAAGCATGGTTACATGTGACAGTTGTGGTCCAGGTGTTTGCGGGCGGGATTCGGCAGTGGGACTGCGTGTGCTTGTGGCCCAGATGTGTGCAGGCGGGTGAGGCAGTGGGACTGCGATAACAGAATGGCGGGATTGGTTCGATGCGTAGGATATCTCAATAACCAGTGGGAAAGTGGCGCGGGGTACCCAAAAATCTATGTGCTCTTATTATATATAATACTTGACTTGCGTTATTTGGGGAGTGTGCCTTGGTGAGGCTTGGGTGGATAGTTTACCTTGATAGGTGTTTGGTTTACTCCTTCTCTCATGGGACTTTAGTACATTCCCCCACTTGTGCAAGAGATTCTTTGGTTTTCCCTATTGAGTGTACTTGTATGCTCACCCTACGTATATAAAATTGCTTTCAGTTTTCCAGGAGGAATTTGGGGATCACGCGGGATCATACTAGCTCGAACCTTTGGGGAAGTTGCAGTTTCTGTTTTTTTCTTTCTTTGGTACTTACCTTGTAGTCACCTTTTGTACTTTGTGGCTCTTACTATTGGAACATGCATGTGGGAATGGTTTACTTTTGGTTTTACCTTTCTTTTACCTTGATGTTGTTGGGTTTCATCTTCTTATCTCTTGATCCTATAAAACAAAAAGGGTAATGCCTTCCAATTGTGTGTAATTTCTATACCCTTGGTGCTAGTCGTTACTCCGGGACCTATTGAAGGCAGGTTTCGAGGGTCATTATCTCTCCTTCAACTTAAAGAAGGAAGGTCCTGGAAATCTGCTGACCCTTCCCTCCTTTTGGTGAAGGCGGGTCGTGATAGAATGGTATCAAAGGTGATGGTTGAGAGATAGGATGGATTTTAGAGTTAGGTACAGTGAGGATTGCATGGGATGGTAAGACAATAGTGTTGGGTGACCTTGGTGCGTGAATTAGTTCAGGGAATACCGGCTAGGACATGGGATTTTAGGGGCCCCCGTGATCTGATGCAAGGACTCTAGACCTACAGAACGACCAAGTGAGGCCACGCTGATTGCAGGGTAGAGACCCTAGGAAACGTACATGCATCATAATGACTTGTGTTCTCGTGTTTCTAGTACGTCTTGGGAATTAATAATAAATTAAAATTTTAAGAAGTTTTAAGAACGATATTCTGCACTACTTGGGCTTAGGCATTCCTTGTTTACCTTGCAGCTATGGCACCTGGAAGGTGACCACGTGTGGTACAGGAAATCGAGGCCCCAGAAACTAATTTGGCCGATCGGCAGAGAGCTGATCGAGAGGAAGAGGATGACCAGTGGTAGAAGACTCTTCGGGCCTTCCAGTGATAGACCCTTAAGAAGTATGAGGGCAGAACCTCTAACATGAAGATGGAAGGCTGGCTAAGGGAGCTAGTGATAGCCTTCGGCCTAATTCTGGCCTCGACCGAGTACTGGGTCCCTCTAGCCGTCAGCCAGATGCGGGGAGAGACGAGTCAGTAGTGGAAACTTTACCTTGGGGAGAGGAGAGAGGCTGAGGTGGCATGGGCTGATTTCGAGAGGGAGTTCCGGGTGGAATTCCTCTCCTCGACAATGAAGGCAGAAATGAGACAGGAGCTACTCTCCCTCCAACAGGGGAGTATGTCTGTGAGGGATCTGGGGATCAAGTTCAAGGACCTCCTACGTTTTTCTCCGGACCTCTTTCCTGATGAGGAGTCTCGGGCAAGACATTTGGAGGAGGCGCTCCGACCCTCCCTCCAGTATGTTGTTACCCCCTTTACCCTGCCGATGTACTTGGAGGTCCAGAAGAAGGCCGAAGTGGTGGAGAGGATGCACGCTCTAGGAGGTGTGTCACAAGAGGGGATCCAGCTGGGACCATGGAAGGGGAAGGCCTTCAACACCAGGCCTCCAGCGTCAGGACCCTCCAGGTTCTGACCAGCAGGGAGTAGACCACAGCAGTTTCAGTTTCGATCCCTCAGTCCACGCCCTTTTCCTTCAGGCTTGGGACCGCGGTGCTTCATCTCTGGGAGCCCTGGACATATCCGGAGTCAGTACCTGGACCGGCTGCAGTACGGAGGTGGCGGACAACCCCAGCACCCGCCCCAGCAGCAGCTTCTAGCCAGACCTTTCCAGCAACAGTAGAATGGACAGCAAGCTCCCGCTCCTCCGAGAACAGACATGGGAGGAGGGGGCCGACCTCAGGGTGCTCCTCAGGGACCTCGACCAGGGTGTGGTCAGGGAGGTGGCCGATAGCCGAGGGGTAGAGGAGCCAAGCGTGGACAGATACACGTCGCGGAGGCAGCAGCTCCAGCAGGGCCGGAGGTTGTTCGAGGTACGATCAGTTTGTTTAGCACACTTTCTTATTCCTTGTTCGATACCGGGGCTTCGCACTCCTTTGTTGCACCCAGTCTAGCCCGTGCCTTGGGTCTAGATGCTGAGACACTTCCAGTTCCCCTAGTGTTGAGCACACCAGTCGGAGGTCAGACCGACTTGTTGTTTGTTTGTCGAGGATGTAGACTAATGATAGGGCCACATTAGTCGGTTAGGGCTCTTATCATTCTACAGATATATCCAAACGGTGTCATCCTAGGCATCGAATGGCTATTCTCTACGTGTGTTGTCATCGACGATTTCTGAGGAAGGGTCGTGTTCTTAGACTTGGGCGGCCGGTGTGTTACCTTCACCGGCGAGTGGGGAGGTCAGAAGGAAAGCAGGTGAGAGGAACCCCTCCTCTCATTGATAGGCAAGCTTTGAGTAGAGTCATTAGATGATAAGATGGTGGAGGTGCCAGAGGTTGTCTGTGAGTTTATGTAAATCTCTCGTGAGGAGGTGACGACTCTACCCCCTTGACGCGGTATCGAGTTCGGGATAGACCTGCAGCCCGGTGCTCATCCGATCTCGATGGCTCTGTACTAGATGGCACCTTCAGAGCTACAGGAGTTGCGGATCCAGATTGACGATCTGATGAAGAGGGGTTATGTTCGGCCAACTGTGTCACCATGGGGTGCTCCAGTCTTGGTCGCAAAGAAGGAAGATCGTGGTCTCAGGTTGTGCATAGACTACAGGATGCTGAATCAGGTGACGATCAAGAATCGCTACCCTCTTCTGAGGATAGATGATCTTTTCAACCAGCTGAAAGGGGCAGGATGGTTCTCGAAGATCGAGCTGCGGTCTGGGTACCACCAGCTGAGAGTGAAGGAGGGAGACATCCCAAAGACGGCGTTCAGGTGCAGATATGGACACTTCGAGTTTGTAGTCATGTCCTTCGGTGTTATGAATGCCCTGGTTGTGTTCATGGGGCTTATGAACTCCATCTTCCCGGAGTACCTAGATCAGTTCGTAGTTGTGTTCATCGACGACATCCGGGTCTACTCAAGATCAGAGGACCATGTAGAGCACCTGAGGATGGTTCAAGAGGTCCTCTGACATCATCACCTCTATGGGAAGTTGTCAAAATGAATGTTCGGGACATGAGAAGTGCACTTCCTTGGGAACGTGGTGTCCGAGTAGGGGGTAGTGGTGGACCCATCAAAGGTTGAGGTAGTTGTTTCTTGGGCATCACCCAAGAATGTGGAAGAGGTCTATAGTTTCCTCGGGCTGGCAGGTTACTATCGGAGGTTCGTACCCAACTTCTCCCGAGTTGCAGCCGCTTTGACAGCCTTGACTATAAAAGACCAGGTTTTCGTGTGGAGTGAGCAGTGCGAGTCATCCTTCAGCTATCTGAAGGAGAAGTTGGTCAGTGCCCCAGTGCTGAGATTGCTGGAAGAAGGGGCGGCGTATGAGATGTTATGCGATGCTTCAGGACAGGGCCTGGGATGTGTGTTGATGTAGTAACAAGGGGTGATCTCTTATGGGTCCAGGCAACTACTCCCTCATGAGCGTAATTATGCCACCCACAACCTAGAGCTTGCAGTGGTAGTTTTTGCGCTAAAGTTATGGCGGCACTACCTCATTGAATAACGCTTTGTGGTCTTTAAGGATCACAAAAGCTTGAGGTATATCTTCTGCCAGCGGGACCTAAAATTGCGACAACAGAGATGGGTGGGGTTGCTCTAGGATTGCGACTTCGAGATCTCTTATACTGAGGGAAAGGGGAATGTAGTGGTTGATGCCTTGAGTAGGAGGACGCAGAAGGATGCGGTCCGAGAGTCGGCGGATGCCTGGAAGGCGATGGAGGAGTTGGCTACTTTACACCTGGATGCAAGGATGGATAGCAGAAGAGGCTGCCTATATCAGATGAAAGTGCATTCATCTATGTTTCAGCAAGTGGAGGAGTCTCAGTGGGGAGACCCGGAGTGCAAAGTGATGCGTGACCGAGTCGACCAGGTAAATGCTCCAGAAGGATGTACAGAGGATGGTCAGAACCAGATGATTTTCCAGGGAAGGTTGTTTGTTCTGGAGGGGGTGCGCGGAAAGGTTCTCAGTGAGTTCCACAACTCACCCCTGGCAGTACACCCAGGAGTTTCCAAGATGTACCAGGGACTGAAGAGGCAGTTTTGGTGGCCCGGAGTTAAGTGATTAGTGGCAGAGTTTGTGGCCATGTGATTAGTGTCTCAGCAAGTGAAGGCTGAACACCGAGTTCCAGGCGGCCTACTGCAGCCTCTAGATGTCCCCGAGTGGATGTGGGATGACATCTTGATGGATTTCTTCACAGGACTACCCAAGGTTCAAGGGGGATACGACGCTATCTGGATGGTAGTGGACAGGTTAACAAAATCGGCTCACTTTCTAGCGATCATGGAGTCAAGTGCAGTGGATACATTGGCACGAAGGTATGTGGATGAGGTGGTGCAGTTTCATGGATTTCCTAGGTCTATAGTCTCGGATAGGGATGAAAGGTTTACCACGCGAGTCTGGAGAGGATTGCAGCATGCTTTTGGCACCCAGCTATGCCTTAGCACTGCTTTCCATCCCCAGACAGATGGAAAAACCGAGTGCACCATCCAGACCTTGGAGGATATGATGCGGGCATGTGTTCTGGACTCAGGAGGATCATAGGTGCAATACTTGCCTCTGGTAGAGTTTTCCTACAATAATAGCTACCACTATACCATTTTCATGGCCCCGTTTGAAGCTTTGTATGGGAGGCCATGTCGTTCACCTGTGTGTTGGTCCGAAGTAGGAGAGGTAGGCATCCTTGGCCCAGAAGTGGTGCAGAGCACTACAGAGAAGGTTCAACTCATACGGGAAAGGATGAAGGTGGCCCAGGACAGATAGAAGTCGTATGCTGATACCAGGAGGAGGCCCTTGGAGTTTGAGGTTGGAAACCACGTGTTCTTGAAGGTCTCCCCTCAGTGTGGGCAGCAGATGTTCAGCAAGGGGAGTAAGCTTTCTCCCAGGTTCATTGGACCCTTTGAAGTGTTGCGGCGGGTCGGCGAAGTGGCTTATCATCTAGCATTACCACCACCGCTACTGAGGATACATGATGTCTTCCATGTGTCCTAACTCTTTCGGTATCTGCATGAAGATTCACACGTCCTTGATTGGGGTGATCTGGACATCAAGGACGACATAACTTTTGTGGAGAGACCAGTGATGATCGAGGATCGCAAGGAGAATGTGATTCGTGGCCGAACCGTTCCCTTGGTTCGTGTGTTGTGGAGGCATGGTGGGCTTGAGGAGAGTATGTGGGAGAGGGAAGCACAGATGTGTACCCAGTACCCAGAGTTGTTTTAGGTTTTGTTCCTTGTTGTACCTGTTGTGGTAGAATTTTTTGTCTTTCGGTTATAAAATGTACTGGTTTTCTTTCCGCTGATTGTGTGTGAAAAGCCCTGGCTATGGGGGAGGAGAGAACCCAACCCCTAATCAAGACGCATTAAGGTGGATGTGATTAAACCCTTGTGGGCGAGTCAGTGCCGCCCAAAGCGGATAATATCTTTACATGGCGGAGGAGACTCCCCAACCCACATGCCCGGGTAGTTTGGCATGGTATGTTGCTTGGTTCTTGACAGGGAAGTGTTTTTATTTAGCATTGGTTAACTTCTAAGAGGTATCTTTCGAGGTTGTTGTTCGGACCCTCTCTTTCCATCTTGGGTTGTTTTGATTCTCGGGGGGGAGAATTGTTTAAGAGGTATCTAATTTAATGGCTCGGATCCTCCTACCCCATTACATTGCCAAAGTGAGGCTCCAGCAAAACGGTGGCACCGTGAGGGTGACACCGGTCACGGTGGCACCATGAGGGTGACACTGGTCGTGGTGGCACCGTGATGGTGGCACCGTGAGGGTGGCACCGTGAGGGTGACACCGTGACAGTGGCACTGTGTCCCCTCCCGAGCCTTTCGTTCCTTTTCCAGTACCTGACTTTTCCACTCCCGCAACGTAAGTTTCGACGTAAATTAATTCTTTTACTCCTTTTTAAAACCATTTATAGCACATAATTATTTCCTATATATCTTGAGAGACCTCCGTGTGTAACTGCCCAACCGCGTGGTCAACCCACAACCCCTACTCCTTACGCGATTTGGAATTCTCATCTCAACCGTCCGCGGCTCTTGTAAACTAAGGGTTAGGTGTGGTTTCTTCTTTCCTCGATTGTGGCCTTTCACGAACAGCTTCTGGTGCATTGGGCAAGCCGCATCATTATGCATAGAGTTCCGCGCCTGGCCTAAGCATTGATAGATGAAGCGATTTTCATTCAGGTGAGCCGCATCACTATCCGTGAACCTCCTCCCCCAGCCTCAGCGTAGATCATTGATCCAACAAGTAGGGAAATTTCTCCTTCATCGCTCTCTTTTGTGTATCATGCGGGGTGGGCATGCTTTTGATTCTATAGAATTGGATAAACCAGACCTAATAAAGATAATGAACGGATTCAATAAAGAAAGATGGGGGGGATGTGATCGTTGATGCTGTTTTTATATTATGATCTTCGTTCTGAGTTGTGTTGGCTTACGCCTTCTGAAAATCGAGGCCGTTGGTGGTCATTGTCTGTGCACTAATGAAACCCTCGTGGAATTCTAAATGGATTGTTTGAAATTATAGACTCCTGCTATAAAAAGTAAATTGGTTAATTACTTATACCTGGCTGAATAAATTGAAAGCACCAGGATCAATCCTTCTGTGATAACCCCCGGTTAAGACACATGGAATTGAAATCAGGGAGTGTGTTAAATCTTATAAATCTGAAAATAGGGGCATGAACCTGCTTCGTGTTGGTATTAGTGGTTTGGTTGTTTTTCTTTTTCTGGCTGATTGCTAGAGATGTCCGAGGGGATGGGATCCCGTGTTCTTTTTATGCTCTCAGTGGTTATGAAATTGGGGATGGGGTCCCCTATTGATATGGATTCAGTGGTTGTGTGTTTTAAGACCCGGTGGTTACATGTTTATATCACGAATTGGGGTGGGATCCTCTGTTGATGAAAAAACGTTTTTGGGGAGGGGACATGGGGTAGTGTCTCGAGGTTTTATTTGGTTCCAGTACTTTGGGGGATCTCACTTATTCTGTGTTGGTGTAACATTGCAAGAGGACTGAGTGTGAATGTTTAAATTGACGATTGACTGGATTCTTTTCCATGGTTATCTTATGGTGTTAGTTGCCCAGTAGTGCCTGAACCTATTTGAACATTATCCCTGAACATGAAACAAGAATGGGACAAATGGGTTTTGTTTGCGAGAGTCATGACTCGGACTTGAGTGCTGTTTTGATCTATAGGCTGTCTGAAGAAAAACCAAGATTGGGTGAGTTCTTGTTACCTATATATATATGTGTAGCTTTGTGTTTCTTATTCGCACCCCACCCAAGTTGAGCACTTAGTGCCGAACACCCCCATTTCATGGGGGAGGGGGTTTTCCCAACACTATTCTTAGTGGCTGGTTATTAACTCCTTTTCTACTCCCTTTACCGGATATCCCAAGTATCTTCGGGCAGGCTGTGATGGCCTAAGGTCCATTATTATCCCAAGAACCTTCGGGCAGGGTAGGGTGATGGTTGGCCAGGTGTGTGCGGAAGGTGGTTTCCCAAGTGTCTTCGGGATGAGGCCCAGGTGTCTTCGGGCATGGCAGTGGATCTTCTAGCCCAGGTGTCTTCGGGCGTGGTGGTAGTTGTTCTTGCCTTGGTGTTTGCAGGAGTGGTTACGTGTGACATTTGTGGCCCAGGTGTTTGCGGGCGGGATTTGGCAGTGGGACTGCATGTGGTTGTGGCCCAGGTGTGTGCGGGCAGGTGAGGCAATGGGACTGCGGTGACAGAATGGCATGATTGGTTAGATGCGTAGGATGTCTCAATAACCAGTGGTAAAGTGGCGCGGGGTACCCAAACATCGATGTTCTCTTATTATATATATTACTTGACTTGTGTTATTTGTGGAGTGTTCCTTGGTGAGGCTTGGGTGGATAGTTTACCTTGATAGGTGTTTGGTTTACTCCTTTTCTCACGGGACTTTAGTACATTCCCCCACTTGTGCACGAGAGTGTTTGGTTTTCCCTACTGAGTGTACTTTTATGCTCACCCTACGTATATAAAATTGCTTTCAGGTTTCCAGGAGGACTTCGGGGATCGCGCGGGACCATACTAGCTCGGACCTTTGGGGCAGTTGTTGTTGCTGTTTTTTTCTTTCTTTGGTACTTACCTTGTAGTCACCTTTTGAACTTTGTGGCTCTTACTTTTGGAACATGCATGTGGGAATGGTTTACTTTTGGCTTTACCTTTCTTTTACCTTGGTGTTGTTGGGTTTCATCTTCTTATGCCCCAATTCTATAAAACAAAAAGGGTAATTCCTTCCATTTGTGTGTAATTTCTATACCCTTGGTGCTAGTAGCCACTCCGGGACCAATTGAAAGCGGGTTTCGGGGGTCATTATCTCTCCTTCAGGTTAAAGAAGGAAGGGCCTGACAATATGCTGACCCTTCCCTCCTTTTTGTGAAGGCGGTTCGTGACAGAATGGGTTTGAACACTCAAGTGGCTATTAGAAATTCTCTCCCTATAGTCAGGTAGATCCATCAGGTTATCCCCCATTTGAATTTGTGTGTGGTTTCATCCTCATGAACCAAAAAAAGTTTTTTATCCGTCCTCATTCAGCTTATATAACTTGTATAGTCTCCCAGAATCAGATTCATTAATGTTACCAATCATGAATTTTTTTTATAATAATTAAATGAAATAAGGAACAAAATGTTAAGAAAACATACAAAATCATTATCATAAAAAATAAAATTGATTGGTGGTTGAAATTTAATTATAAGATGTTGTCCATCTTTTGGTTTTAACTTAATAATTATTTCTTCTTTGAAAAATGACTTGTTATAACCATCCTTATGTAAGAAAACTACTCTTATATCTATTATTTCTTAGGATCCAACTCTATTTCACAAGGTATTTTATTATTTTCTATCTTGGAAAAAAATTTATTGAGATTATATTCAAGATTATCAATAGTTATTTCTCAAATATTTTTTAAAATTTCCAAAATTAGATACCTAAAACTCATCAATTTTACTAGGAAATAGTTCGGGTTCCTCAAAATATTCTTCAATAATTAATGATTCAAGTATTTCTTCCTCCCTACATAAATATTTTTAAAAATGGTATGTATTTTCAATTTCAAAAAGTAGAATTCCCCTGAAATTTCATTTTCACCAAAGACATCACAATAAATTTTCAAAGACATTTGATTTTTAGAAGATGCTTTGATTAGTGATTCATTGACAAGTTCATCCATTAAATTTGAAAGGAGAGGTTCAAAATAATTTTTAATTCACCTAAAAAATGTTATTAAATATAAAAAGTGGGTGGGACATGATTTCCTCTTTAATCAATATCTTTTTATGATTTTAATTATTTGAATTATTTTGAAGTAGTATAATGATTTTCAATTTGTTTTCTTACTTCTTCAATCATAACAACCTTTTGTTGAAGAACCAAATTTTTTTATTGGATCATGAAATTAGTTTCTTGGGGTATGTAATAGTTTTTATTGAATTTATATTTTAGAAATTATTCATTACTGGTCCCCAAAAATTGATTAAAATCAAGACCAACATAAGATTAGTCACTTTTAAAATCCATTTTTTCAGTTTTTTAGACCATTAATTAGTGGCTAAAAATCCAATAAATTTAAAATCAAATTAACACAAAAAATTTGGAAACCTACTTGGAAATGGATCCAAATTTAAAATATAATTTTCATTACCGTTTCCCCAATCAATAATTTCCCCTTTGGAAATGCAGCACATTTGGGACTGTGGGGTTGTCTCGTATGATGGTTTTAGGCTAAGTTATCAAACTATCACTATGTTAATTAGTTTTTATAATTTAGAAAATTAAATTTGGTAATTAAATGAGTTAAACTATGCTAAATGACAAAAAAATAATATTATTAATATAAATATTCATCAGTGATTAGAAATCAGAAGCAAACTGAATTGAAAAAAAACAAACTAAAGAAAGAAGCGGTGGACCAACATCAATCTTCAAACACTCCCTTTATCATTTTCGACAATTTATTTCCAATTGAAAAATATAATTTTACCTAAATACATCAATTTAGACACCTATATTTACCATAAAACATATTAATACTTCAACTATGGGTGTTTATTCTCTTATGAATGTGATTAGATTACCCAAATACAACTGAGAAACTAAAACTAATTAAACTAGTTGTACTTAATGAGGAGACCTCCCACAAAGAAGATAAAAAAAATAAGGAAATTAATTTAAATTCAGTTGATGATAAATAATCTAGAACCAAATGGAATAAAATGAAAATAATAAATAAGGATTCCTAATTTAATCAAGTAAAACATTTCTAGGATAATTCAAAAGAGAGATGTTTACAGCTAAAGGCACAAACTAACAATAGTAAATGTCTTCATATATTCACTACCCACAACCACCTAGAGTAAACCCCTTTATGGATTGATTATTTTATAAAATTCACCAATTTTATATAATATATTCTCCAGAATATCCCACTCCCTCATTCCAACCATCATTTTAAATGAATTGTAGGTGAGAATAAATAGAGAAAAGGGGGTGGAAAATGTTATTTCTAGTTTCTATCAACCGAACATATGATCAACTTTAGTCATATTCCCGTCCTAATATTGGAAGAAAATACTTCTAAATTTTTTTTCTCATGTGAGTTATATTTCTCCATACATAATTCCATTATATTTGGATGTGTTTACAAAAAGTTATACACTAATTACTAAACTGAACTTTTATGTTTGAAGGACATCTTTAACTTCCTCTAATTCCATTCACTCAATTACTATATTAATGTCTCTATTTAATCATTGTATTTAGTGTAAAGATGAGTAATTAGATATGATTTCTTTTCCTCATATAATAAATCCATGTTGAATACATTTTCTAGAGTAAGGATTCATTAACTTGTGGAGTATAAATTTATCTATAAATGATTTTCCAAATTGAGTGGTTTTTTGGAACTCTAAATGATTAATTCAACACTTAATCCATTTAAATGATTTTAATACCACAATATAAGATTTCCTTAAAAAACATAATTTAAAAAATTAGATCAGTATTATAAAATATATTCCCCAAACACCAATGTGATGAAAACAAAAAAAATAAAGATTTATGGAATTTCCAAAATTTAACTCAAAATGCTTCAAAATTCCAAAAATGGTGAAATTTTACATAAAACATAAATTTGGAGGGGATATATTCATTGAAATACTTATGAATAATATCTAAAATTACATCTCTTTCAACTCCACCATAAATAATACTTAGAATCATTTAAAATTGAGAATTCAAAATAAATTTCAAGAGAAAAATAAAAAAATATGTTAATGCAAATCAAAAATCTCAAAATAAATGAATCTAATTTGTCATGCATATTCAATGGATTCAACTATAAATTATTCATTATTTAAATTCATTAAATTCTCATTTATTTCATTCTTCCTTTCACAATTATGGGTACCTCTCTAATTTCCCCCCTCAACACATGATTTTGATTTTGAACAACATTTTTATCATCCAAAAAAATGAAAGGGTCTCCATATGAATGAAAAATTTATAACTCTAAAAAATTGAGCTGTATAATTTTATACCTAAATAGGACTTAGAAATGGTATTTTTTAGGTTTTATGGTCATTGGGATTCAAATGTGAAAAATTATAAGGTATAAAGATATGACTTGGATCATTGTGGAAAAAAAATTCATGATTCCAATTTCCATAAGCATGGTATTTTTATATTTCATTTGGGAATAAAATAAACTTAATATTTATTTCATGTATAGAACATTTTTTTAAATTTATCATTAATGAAATAATAATTTCTTCTCAAAATTTCAGATTTTTTATTTTAAACTTCTAAAAATAAAAATCTTTATTTCTTTGGTAGCTCTGAAAGGAGAGATCTCCCATTTCCCTGAAAGATCTCGAAGGGAACATCCTTCCATAACTTATTTTTTAGCAACAAAAAAATCCATAAAAACTTCCTATTTCCACCCAAAATTTAATCAAATGGTGTACCACACCATGATTCATCTACCCCCCCCCCCACACTTTTGTTCAACAAGACTATGAATTTTTACTTCCAGAGTTGAATAGAAAGGGAAAATTAGATTATAATGTGCATAACATAAAAAGTTGTAAAAGGATAATTATGGATTAAGAGGTTCAATGAAATATGTTAGGGTGAATAAAGGAAGTTAAATTTTGTAAAAATGTTATTTCAATCAAAAATGAATTTCCTCAATATTTTTAGACATGTTATCCTTAAATTTCATAGGTTTTTATATAAAAATGGTATTTTAGGGTTAAAATAATCATTATTTGGTTCCCTTAATAAGTGTGGTGAATGTGAATAAGAAGCAAAAAATGGTTCAAAGTGTTCATGGGAATGTTCTTTTCAACTATAGATAACATTAATGGCATGGAATTCAAAATTCATTGGTATTTTTATGAATTCCCACTATTTGACTCTGAAACACAACATATTTAAATATTCACTTATGTTCATTTCCATAAATCAAGTTGGTTATTTCCGTTTGAATGTTTTTCAAATCATATGTTATATTAATTTAAAGCTCATATAATTAAAAAAAATCAAATAAAACACACAAATTATAAAATAAAAACTAAAAATAAAAAATTTGGAAAGAAAAAAACAAAAACCTAAACTACCAAGGATGATCCTCGTCAAAAATTATATTTTTAGAATTTCCTCTTTATACATTGTTTATAATGACAAATTAATATAAAAAATATAATACATGGCCAAAAAAGTGGATATTAAATACACAACATCATTTTTTATTGGGTAGTATTAGCTATGATTTAACTACCTAAAACACGAAACTTGGAAACCTACCTAAAAAATCAATAAAAACAAAGCATAAAAATTTATTTAAAGATAGGGAAAATAGAAAAATAAAGATAAGTAAAAATATAATCTATTTGAACCCCCCCATGTGGGATCTAGTATTTCACTACCCCTAGTTAGGAAGTTATATCATGTTATCCCCAATAAGAAGGTAGATGTGGTTTCTTCCTCATGAACCAAAAAAATGAATTTTCTCCATCCTTATTTAGTTCACACAACTTGTAGAAGCTCCCAAAATATAATGTATTAATGTTCCCCATCATGGATTTTTGGCTCCAATGATGTAGTAAAAGAGGAGAAAATATAAGTGCAATTCTAAAAGGATTTATTGTAACAATTAACCTCCACTTTTTATTGAAATTTAATTCTAGGATGTGTTTTATCTTCTTTTTTGGCTGTAAAAATGATTTCTTCTTTCAAAAATGTTCTTGTATGACCATACTCATGTAAACAAATATACTCTCCGATTTGGTACACTACTCTTTATTCAATACTAGCTTTTACATCCCTGTTATATAAAACATTATTCCTTTAAAAATAAAAAAAATTAAATCTACATATAGAGAAATAGTTAAAAATTAATTTTCAAAATAATCTTGAAATAGTAGATCATAATTTGAGGCTTCGCCTTATTTTTTTCTCAGGCTCTATCTCTATTTCACAAGAAACCTCCTTATTTTAAATCTAAGAAATAATTTTCTTGGTACTGTATTCTTGATTATTAAGAATATTTTTTAATTTTGTTTCAGAATTTCCAAAATCAGATAGCTCAAACTCATCAATTTTAGTATGTAACATATCAGGGTCCTCTAAATATTATTCAAGAATAAATATCTCAAGTGTTTATTCATCCTTTGAAAAATTTTGATAAACAGGATTTAAATTTTCAATTTAAAAATGTTGGGTTTCACATGAAATTTCATCTTTAACGAAGTGAATAAAATAATTTTCCAAAGGCATTTTATTTCCAAAACACACATCAAGTGGTTAATAAATGATAATTTATTTCATTAAATTTGAAAAATGAGGTTCTAAATTGTTTTTAAATTCCCCAAAAAGAGGTGGGACAAGATTTTCCAATTCTTCAGCATCCTTTTGATCTTTTAATTCCATAATTTTTTTTAAATAAGTGGTGTGGTTTTCAATTTGATTTCTTACTTATTGAATCATAACATAATTTTATAGAAGCCCCAAATTCTTTTATCAGATCAACAAATTAGATTCTTGGAGTATAAAATAATTTTTTTCAAATTTAGATTTTTAAAATTTTTCATCACTAGACACCTCAAATAGGCCACTCATAGGTGTAGATTCTTTGAAAATCCATAATTTTTTGTTCTTTTAAGACTATGAATTAGTGGCTAAAAATCATATGAAGTAGAAATAAAATTAAAAAAACTTAGTAAAACTCCCCATAAATGGTTTCATTTGACATTTTGGTTTTCATTCATTTTACCCCAGTCAACTATTTCCCCTAAAAATTAATCACAGTGATGACTATGGGTTTGTCTCACAATGAGGTTATAGGTTAAGTTATCAAATTTTCTCTTTGTAATTTTTTTTTTGAATTTTAAAACTAATATTTAGGATTTAAAAGAGTAAATATATGTTTTATGGAACAAAATTATATTATGAAAATATATCTATGTTAGTTATTTGAAATCTGAATCCAACAAAACTAAAAAAACTAAAGGACACAGTGGTGGATAAACATTGATCTTTAAACACTCCCTTTATCATTATTAACAATTTGTTTCCAATTGAATTATCTAGTGTATACCTAAATACATTAAGGTAAACAAATATATTGACTAAAAACCATAATAAGGCCTCAACTATGGGTGTTTATCTTCTTGTCAAAGTGATTTGATTTCCAAAATACCTCTGAACAACTGAAACTAATTGAACTTGTTGTGTTCAATGGGGAGACCTCTCCCAATGAATTTAAAACAACAAGAAAATAATTTTTTTTAATAAAATAATAAAAAATCATTGAAAAAATATAATAAAATTAAAAAAATATACATAATTATTTCTCCTTCAATCAAGTAATAAATCTTCTTGATAATTAAATGGATAAATTTTTAGAGTTTAATGAACAAAATCAAATGGGGAAATGCCTTTGGATCATCATTCCCCCACCACCTGGTGTTAATCCCCTCATGGATTGATTATTTCATAAGATAATCCTATTATCCATAATATCCATCTCCCTCCTTCCAACCATTATTTTAAAAGAAGTGGAGATGATAATAAATAGTGGAAAAGGGGTTACAAATGTTCTTTACAATTTCTTTCAAGTAAAATTATGGTCTATTTTAGACCTCTTATAGGCTAAATATTGGAAAAAATATTTCTAAAGTATTGTTAGAATTTTAAATATATTTTTCTATACATAATTCCATACTATTTGTACATATGTGAAAAAATATATGCCACAATTACTATGTTGAACTTTTTATATTTGAAGGATCTGTTCCAATTTCTCCACTATAACATACCAAATTAATATCTTACTGAATTAATTTAATATTTGTATTAAATTTAAAGATAAATATTCAAATATACTTGTATTTATAGATGAATTAACTCATTTTAGACACTTTTTTTGGATTTAGGCATCATTTACTAGAGTATAAATACTGTCTAAAAAATTATTTTCTTGATTGAGTGAATTTTTTTGCCTCCAAAATATCAATTCAACACTTAGTCTTGTTAAATAAGTTTGCATCCACAAGACAAGTTTTCCTCTAAAAAACAATATCTTAAAATATTATCATTATAATAAAATTTATGGCTAAATCACCAAAATTGATGAAAACTGTTAAAATTATAGAACTATGTCATTTTCACAATTTACATCAAAACACTTCAAGATTCATAAAATAATGAAATTTCAAAAAAAAATTAAATTTGTTGGGGTTATAATCATTGAAATACACTTGAAAAATAACTACAATTCCAACTCTATCAATTGGTTATCCCCTTAATAAGTAGTTCATTTATATCCTACAATTAGGATATATTTTAGAACTATACATAACAAAATTGTGTATTTATCTTATTTATAAATAAACATATTGTATGGGTTGTTCCTCTATAATTAAAAAATCATATTAATTTATAGTATGATCCCTAAAATTTACCTTAAGACCTAATATTTCAATTAGTCCTTGTATTTCCTTATACCGAGAATTGATTTGAATATTATCCACCACCTTGTTTACAATTGTAAATTTACTTTTCATATCTCAAGGTGGTTAATTATATTATTGTCTAAATCATTGGTTTCCTTATTTACTTCAAATCTCCTAGAAACATCACTTTTTGTTCCCTCATTATTATTATAAATATATATTCTTTATAAATACTTTAAAAACAATTATATAAATTATTTCTTTTGCTATTTTTTTATCATAGTCTTTCACTTTAAATGAAATATAAAGAATAATCCCATCATTATAACTTATTCTTTTTCCATATTTCTTCATTAATTCATGAAATGTTTTATTCATTGAATGTCTCCTTAAAAATATAAAATGAGTATCACCTTTCACCAGATCTTCTGATCTATACTGGTCCAATGTATTATTTTCCTACTACAAAAATATTAGTCAACATTATCTAAACTAATAAACTTATTTCCTTTATAGTACCAAAATGTTTTTCTAGGAGGACCACAAGTTTCACAAACATCCCCATATTGATCACCCCACTCAAGACTTTACATTTAAATCAAAATAAATATTAACGTATGAAATAAAAAAATTGTAAGTTATTTTTTTACATGAATGAATAAAATATGAATTCTATTGATCGAAGATTGAATGATAATTTAATAATGAATAAACAGAATAGAAGTTCATATTATATTTTTAGATTTTTTTTTATTTTATGGTAATATTATAATTACTTTTCATTTTATGATATTTTTTGTTATTTCTGGATTGAAAATGTAATCTCAATAACAATATATAGAAAAAAGGAAATAAAATTATTGATGTGTTATCTATAAGTGAGAATTTATATGTCAAGGATATATAAATATGGTGAGTAATTGGGTTGAACAACATGTAAAGGTTTAGATTACAGGTTCTCTAGTTTGAGTTTTAAATGAAAAATCAAAAAAATAATGCGGTGTGGGGTTAGTATGTGAATGTGATAGATAATAATGTATTATTTTGTTTACAAAAAATATAAATTTGATAACAAAAAATAAAATCTTCTAATAGAGTGTTTATACTTGAAGTTGAAATGGAATGAAATTAAACATATTTAATTCATAAAACAATTAATTCTTATGTAATGATTAAACACTACTATATACATTAATATAATAATTAAGGAAAAATCTAGACCTTTCTATTAAATAATCATTCCCATGTATTATTTATTTAGAGTCTTTAATATTGGATAAATGAGTTAACACCTTTTAGTAGTGTGGTTGTTTCAACTTTCTATTTAATCATGTGTGATTCGATGTTGGTTTTTTGTATAAATATATGTGGTTTTATTTAAAACTTTTTAAAATTTTCAATCATATATATATGCCTTAAAATGAGAAATATTTCTTTTAATTATGTTTTTTAGTGTATTCTAAACTCTCATATTTTACTCATTATCAAAGGAAAACTATATGATGATTGTCTATGGATTCATAGTGAATTCCATGAACTTCCACTTTTGGATAATTACTTTTACACTCTTAGTGTATAAACATTATAAAAAATAGGAATTATTGTTTACATCTAGATTCATATAATAAAAAAATAGTTGTTTAAGGATGTAAACTTCAATTAAATATTGAATCCCTTGATAAAAAATTAATAACAACCCCTGATAAAAGTCACTATCAGATTTACTAATAATAATAGATAAAATAAAGCTGAGTAAATCCTATATAAATATTACATTATCTTCTTGATTATGGATGGGATTGACAAGCTTGGGAATATATATGAGAAATTTCCATTGAAATGGATTATACCCTTTTCAAGATATTATACAAATTTATTCCACATAACTAATAATTTCTCCTCCAATTTAATTTGGTATATATAAAATCAATTTAAATATTCTCTTTGAAAAAATATGATCGAAAAATGTGGCATGATGTATTCATGCTATCACTATACATGGTCATGTATTCTTCCTGAAATATTAATTAAGGAAGAATGAATTTCAGTTCATATCCCACATGATCTCTATATTATATCATTCTAAAATGGTTTCTTTTTAGTTCCTTGTGTGATTTTTTAGATACTTGGGTATTAATATTCTCTTTTCATCCATGGATGTTATATATGTGACACATAAATATGAGATGACAACACATCTTGGTTTCACCATCCTGGGGAAATAGTTTTTACTAATCATGTGGCCTAGTAAATTTTTCCAAAAAGTGTGGCTCTAAACTCTGAAAAATCCCCCAAACACCCCCCAAACATTTATAACCTCATTAAGCTATCACATTAGGTAAAAATGAGGAGTTAACTGGAATTAATAAGTTTTATACCTCATAGGAAACCCCAAAATCTTACAACATTCCCACTTAAATAAATTCATCTAGAAATTTTACCTCCATGTGTGGTCAAACATATTGTGAGAATAAATCTAGCCACTAAGCACATACCGTAGCCTCCTGCTCCCAAGTCTTGTCTTGTACATGGTTTTTCTTCCATGACACTTATACTCGTGAAACCATCCAACCCCTATGATTATTCATGCTCTAATAAACTATATATATAGTATGCTCCTTGAATGAAAAAAATACCTATAACTCAACCTCATCTGAATGAAGAGTGTGAGATGGGTCTGAATGATAACGACAAAACTAAGATACACAGAAGAAATTATGCATGGCTCAGTACCTATGAGTTAATATTAACTGATATCATACCATCCAAAAATACTATAGAATCTCTAATGGCCTAACATTTCATGGTGGAATCCTACCTTGTCTCATAATCTTTCTATTCCCCACCCTTGGTGAGATACATAAAATCACTGATCCCCAACCCTGAACTCTAAATTTAATCCACGATGATCAGAGTAAGATTTATATCTATACTATGAAGTATAAATATTCTTTTTTATCAACTATATATACTCTAAATTCTGCTACAAGAGAATTTTTCTAAGCAGAACTACTTCCACTACCTCTTACCAGCACAGACGATATCGACATGACCTACCATAAAAATTTGTACAAGGTTCCATCTGAATCATATCCTAATAGTTATTATTGTAGGTGAAATAAACTAGGGGTATATTCCTCTCCCAAGAGTCCCTGAAATATAGGACATATTCTTTAATAATTTCCTCTATAACCTATATAGTGCACTTTTGTTGGCCAATCAGTCTGAGGATGTTATGTCGTGATCATAAGAACTAGTGTACACAACACCCTCTGTAATTATTTCCAAAACCAAGATGTAAACTGGGAATCCCTATATGATACCATAGTATGAGGAACCCTGTAAAGGTGCCCAATATCATAGATATAAATCCTCCCAAGATAATCTACTAAGAAGATCTTCTGGATTGGAAGAAAATCGGAGACATTCATGAGCTTGTCCACAACAACCCATACATCATCACGACCTCAAGGAGACCTTGTTAACCCGATCATCAAATCCATTGAAATATCATCCCATTTCCACTTGGGAATAGGTAAATACTATAAAATACCAGTTTTTTTAGGGTTTTCTACCTTCACCTACGAATAGGTGGAACACTTCATGACAATCCATGTTATCTCTCATTCCATACCCAGCCACTAGTAATGATTGTCCATATCATGATACATCTTCGTAATGTCATGATTTACTTCCAATGATGAGGTATGGAAATATTGAATCATCTCCTCACGTATGTATACTATAACCCAAACACAACCATGAATGATTAAAATTTTATCCTAACCCATGGTCTCAGAGGCAACTCCTCACCTCTTATGCTCTCCCAAAGGACTACTCCCTCAAAATAAGATAATTATTTCATCTTCACTCTTTTTAGAGGAGTGGATGTCATAGTTAAGGATGGGATAAAATTATATCCCTGATCATCCTTCACTTCTAAGTGTATATATAAGAAAAATCCATGAGACTCCACTTACTACTAGTCTCCTAAACTTCACGTTCATAATCCCTCCTACTCAGTGCATGAGAAACAATATCTCATTTTCATGGAAAATAGGTAATTTTAAAGTCAAAATACTATATATATTCCACCCATATATGTTGGCTAATGTTCAATTCACACTATTTAAATATATACTTGACTCTTTTTTGGTCCGTGTATACTAAAACATTCTCTCCCGATAAATTTTTCATCCAATATCATAAGACATGTACCACATTGGCTAACTTAAGATCATGTGTTGGGTAGTTTCTCTCATGTGGCCTCATATAATGAGACATAAATTCCATGGATCATTCCTCCTTCATTATAATTTCTCCTATTTCAATACTAGATGTATCATAATACACAATGAAGCTCCTAACAAGCTCTCTTGGAATCAGTATCGGTGTTGAAGTTAGTCTCCCTTTCATCTCCTCAAAAGTTGTACCATAGATGTATGATTATGATAGATTCACACACTTCTTAGTCAATACCATGAGATATTATTATAAGAATTAGAATTCATGTATGAAATTCCTATAAAAATAAAATGGCCTTAGGAAAAACTATATGTCAAATACATCTATGGGCTTCTCCTAGGAAACTACAGCTTTAACCTTCTCTAGTTCTACTAGTACTCATGTCCCTAAGATAATATGATACAAGAAGTGAATCTAATCCATCCATAAGTGGAAATTTTTTAGATTAACAAATAACTGATTCTCTCTCAGTGTATCCAAAATGACCTCAAAATGATTGGTAAGGTCATATAAATTGTGAGAATAAAGGAATATCTTTTCCATTAATACCACCACAAATGAATCAAGATATGAATGGAAACTCCAGTTCATCAGTTCCACGAAAACTACTACTCTATTTTTGAGAAAAAACTATATAAACAGTCACTTATATAGACCATAACTGCTATGGAATGTTTTAGGATATATGTGTGTAGGTCTAACATGTACCTAGTGCTAACCTAATCTCAAATAAATATTTGAGAAAATTTGATCTCCATGGAGCTGGTTGAAGAGATCATCTATCATCAGTAAGGGATACTGATTCATAACCATCAAGAAGTTCAATTTTTCATAATCCATATATAAACTAAGGTTCTTGTCTACCTTTTTCACATAAAGGACCTTAAAACTCCATGGGGAAGTAATGGGTCATATAAACCTTTTTCCCTCCAAGTCATCTAACTACCAATATTACTCTTGCTGCTTCACAGTAGACATCGTATATGGTAGAATGGATACTAGTGTTTATTTTTGAACTAATTATATAAGGAAATTAACCTCTCTCTTCGTAGTTAAACTGTCAAATTTTTTAGGAAAACATCCCTACAATGATTGACTACTAGATAGAAATCAGTCTGATTTGATCACTAATCATCCAGATATAAACTTTCTATCTGGGGTATCTTTCCACCAATCCCAAGATGCTCTAGTCCAACTCAAATCTCATAGACATTCCATTCTACATTATAAATAGAAACACCAAGATTTGGTGAAGTGAAGGTCACCTGTTGGAAATAATAGTAGACAAAGGCATGATAAAAATACTCAACAGTATATCCAAAGTATGATGTCAAACCATTTCATCTAAATAAATGGCCCCATAAGAAGTGATGCCGACAAATATCAAGGGGACCCTTGAACTGGTGTAAACCATTTATTAAAATCCCCAACAATGTATCGTGTTTTATAGAACCATCAGATAACTAAACAATAGGACCAAATATCTCTAAAAAGGTATATATATATAAAATAATGAAGTTTACAAGTGTCAAAAAGAGAAGATACTAGAGTATAGGCCAATAAGATTATACATCCCATCATAGATGGCCTAACACTAGGTTCCTTAGGTGTAGGATGGATAGAATATATCTATACAAAACATTATCCATGTGAAACAACCACACTACTTTGAGCAGGCCCACTCTACTATAGCGGTACAAATAGAACTTAGATACCTTTTAAAAGACCACCACCTCTACGTGAATGACTGAAACTAGTCTAGCTCCTAGCCTGATTCTATGTTGTAAATCATGCTCCTGAATTTAGGGTCTGAGTCGAACCCCTTCCACTGACTTCTGAATAGAAGATCATGAAGAATCATTTTACTATCCTATCCTATTTCATGCTTGACACTCAACTGGGTCTCTATCGGACTAACTCCTCATATATCCTCATCTCCCACACTATTAATAGAAGATAGATCTACCATTACTCACACTATAGCTATTATTCCCATCATTAGAAGCCTCAAAATGTTTATTTCTTCAATATGATGTTTAACCACTAGGTTGAGAGGCTGAACTTCCCTACTCTACACCCTTATCTTCCCTTGAGTTCCGCTCAGTAATAAGTTCATAATTTACTATCTCAGATATATTGTTCAACTAAAACACATTTACATGTGATCGAACATCATACTTGAGACCTTCCTCAATGTTTATTACTCTATATAGATCATCATAAATATAAATTGGAATAAAATACTAAAGCAATATAAAGTGTGAGGAATACATCATAATGGTCATCTTCCCCTACTTTAGATGCATAAACACACTAGCCCTTTTAACTCTTTGGGACTCAAGAAAGAAGAAATCATAAAACCTTGATTTGAAATCTATCCAAACCATATCTATAAGTGTATAATCATGTTTAAAAACAACACAGTTATTCTTTGATACTTCCTGAAGCATGTACATAGAAATATTCACTCTCCTCTGATGGGGTGTCTTCAGATTCTAAAAGATCGATTGAACAGACTCAATCCACAAATCAGTAGCCTATGGACCTCTATCCCTTGAAATGTGGGAGGATATCACTACTGAAACACACATTTCATCTCTTTCATAGTCATGGTAGGTTGTAGGGCTCCCTAAAAGGTACGCATAAAGCATAGGATAACCTCACAGAACTAAGAATTAGTTCTTTTATCTGGTGAAATTGGTGGTTCTACAAGAGGGACTAACGGAGGTTATAATAGTATCTTAGGTCCCACCACCTCTGAAGCATGGTTATAACCACCCTCTTAGTTCATGACTGGAGTTTTTGTGGTGTAATGTCTCTAAAAATTTAAAACACGTGCCTTATAAAATAATTCAAGTAGTAACCAAGTCATAGGTAAAATAATAGGATAGGTTAAAGCCTTCCTATTAAAAATCAAAATACCTTTTCATGTTCTTAAATCCAAGATAGGGTAATAGAAAAATCTATGAAAATAACCATAGACATTTCCTACTTCCAAATATAAATTTGGGTCAAGGTCAAGTTCTCTATTTCCCAAATTCAAATTTCATTAAAATTCATTTATCTTCAAATTCCATATAAATGATTGAACCAAATGGATCCCCACTTCCTACCTATAAGGTAAAATAAAAATTATAAATCAAAGTCTGGTTTCAAGTTAATCCCAACCACAACACATTCCATTTCATGTGACCAATGGTCCATGATTCAACCTGCCATAATTAATGGATTAGTGTGTCTCTAGTATCATATTCATGAAAAAAACTATGTAGGTTATGGAATTCACTTTAAGTAATAATCATTTTTATTAATCATCTACACAAAAAGGTAACCAAGTGTCAATTATATCATGAAAGTCACACATAATAAATTTCATGTATTCAATAAATGAATACTATATGGGATGGAATATTCATGGCATGTGAATCCTGTAAGGTTCCGAAAATGATGCATTAGATAGAATACCCTTATCTCATTAAAAAATAGTAAACTAAAAAATCATAAGTAAAATAAAAAATATAGCGTGTCAACCAATTATGGAATCAAATCGACTGTAATAGGGAAAATCCAAAAAAACATGTCTCATTCTAGGAAATTTGGATTTTTTCTTTATATTGGTTAAATACTCCTCGGAACAACTCATTAAAAAATTCCAAATCATTCTTATTATCCTTTATATTGTTTCAAAATAGTAAGTAAGGAAAATGAAAATACTTTGATACCACTTTTTAACAAACTGATATGGGAGCTACTAAAAAGTTCTCCAAGTCTGTGGGTCACATTACCTCAAGCACACCTCTTTTTATGAGAGAGGATATCGACTAGAATTGAGGGCCTAAGGTGGTATAGTGGGGAGGATATATCCTCATGATCAGAGTAATGAAGAGGAATTACATGTAAATAAATCTATAGAATCATAATATAAATCAATGAAGTAAGATAAATCCAGATGATAGCTATAATAATCAGTAACAAAGGTAGTTTCATATACAGTATGATGATCATCTCATGTATCTATACAATATTCCAAGAAATAAATGGAAATAGGAATCTAGTATAGTAAATGTATCAAAAGTAAAAAAATTCTAAAAGGAACTATTTCAATCTTTCATCATGACCATGACTAAATCCTATACTCTACATCTCTTAAGAAACAAACAAGTCAAGCATCATAAAGTGGGAACTTTACCCTATCCCTACTTGTATCCAAGAGGTATGTATAGGTATTCAACTGTTTTCTAAATGGGGAGTGAGATAACACTTAGAAGGACACCACAAATGGTTTCTATAACATATCATGTATATATAAAAATAATGAAGCAATGTGTAGTATACCATAGGTCAAATTGTAAAAAGAGTAAGTTTTGAATATTAATGTGATCCTTTCCAACCAAAAATTACTCTCTTTGAACACTATTCAAGCTCCCACAAACAAGTAAAATTATAACCAAGTAACAATAATCATGGTATAACTATAAATTATGATAAATCATCTGTGATACTATCCATTGTAACTACAATAATAAAATACACAAACCTAGTCTATTTGTAAAGCATGATAAATAATCCACAATGAACTATGACATGTAATCGATTGTCAGACCTAAAAGGGTTGGATCTAGGGTATAAATGACCAAATCATAACCATCATGTTCATGGAGAATCTATATGGAAACTAAATAAATACTTGGGTGGAATCCAAGGAGATCATCTAAGGTATTCCAAGAAATCCAGATCCAAGGAGTTGTAATGTCCTTATAATCCCATGGAATCAGGATCCAAGGAGTATAAATGTCTGAGGAATCCACTACCATAATCAATTGGGAACCATGGAGTAGAAATTTATAGGGAATCTAATTGAATCATGATTGATGTAATAGAAATTTCTACAACATCCACTACCATTATCAAGATCTGCTAGGTAGAAATGTCCATGGAATCTTATGGAATCATGATCTAAGGAGTAGAAATCTACACAAAATTCACTGCTATAATCAATTCATTCATCAATTTACACCTCATTTAATAATCAGAAATAATTCTTGAGCTCATCCAACTTATTCCTCATTTACTATTTAATCCTATTTAACCAATTCATTCCAATTTTATCATTCATATAATCTCATGGAAAGGAGGGATAAACCTTCTACTATTCATTCATTCAATTCACATTCAGCAACAACGGTTCCTAATAATTTTGGAAATCTCACACACACTGAACGGGGTGGTATATAATGGGGAATACACATAAATAATCCTAAAATGTGGCATGGGTTTAGGTGAATGACCTCCAACCGTA
This sequence comes from Viscum album, assembly GCA_963277665.1. Lineage (NCBI taxonomy): Eukaryota > Viridiplantae > Streptophyta > Magnoliopsida > Santalales > Viscaceae > Viscum > Viscum album. Next base: position 1,246,372,561 of record OY728157.1, on the reverse strand, counting down.
TAATGGTACTTGTGGGAAACCAACAAGGGTGCCAAAAAAATTAAGGAATACATTAATTTAATTTAAGTGGAAACATCAGAAATCCCAACATGTGGTACAACATTAATAAAACAAATAGAACACCAAAATTTGAGGGAAATTTATAAACCATATACCTTATACTCATGGTGGAATACTCGTCCTGTATCGACCTCTGAATTGGTCCATATTAGGAGAAAAGTAAGAATGGATGAAAACCTTGAAAACAATAAATATTATCTTGCACCAAAATAACTCCATTAATAAGAACAAACAAAAAATAGTTAAAGATGAATGAAAAACTCACTGATGTGAATCTAAAGATATAAAAGGTGTTTAGATCTGAGGTCATATGGAGAAACCAAACCAAATCCTATATGATGGCTTGAATAATTCTTATAGTGGGAGGAGATACAATAGAGAAAATAAATATGAAGAAGTATTTTAGGTTAATAAAATTTTAAGGTCAATTTTGTCATTTTACCCAAAAATACTCATTTTCATGGTTTGATCGTAAGGTTGGCCAAACTGTGCACCAATTCTGCACCCCTCACTACCTCAATAGGCAACCTACATCATTCATGCACATGGTTTTGAAAATTATTCTCAAACCGTGCCATATGCATCTATCCACTATCACCCCTGCATGGTCATGGCGCATAGTTATACATACCATATGATAACTATGTGTTTATAATCTACTAAAAATTGTAGGTTCTCTCGCAGAGTCATGCCACCCTAGCAAGATAGTTTCTTAAAAATGTGTAGCCTCCTAATACCCTTTGAAATGCATCGCATAGTTAGTAGTAATCATGTGGATTGGGTAGTATTGTTTCGACTATCTGTGTGGCCAAGATAAATTTTCCAAAAAAGTGGGGATCCTAGAGCCAAACAAGCCCCCAGACCCCCAACCTTCCAATACCTCATTATCCTATCACATTAGGTCAAAACCAATGAGTTAAACCAAAATTAAAAATATACATTCCTTATAGGAAAACTCGGGTTCATACAAATAATATGTGATCAAATAATTCTAACATTAGTGTTTCAATATTATAGAGGAATATTTTGAATAATTTTAAGGATATTTATTTTTCCAATGATCTAAGATGAAATTTCGGTGTCATTGTTGCGGATTTGGATATTTTTGTTTCATTTCATCATATGAAGGTTTATTTATTTTTGTGAATTATAATACCATATTCAAACAATTTAGGTTTTGGTTAATTTATAAAGATAGTAGGAATTGATTTTTATAATATTTTGTTATTATGAGATCTATTAGAAATTTATTTTAGTCTTTCGGGTATGAATTACTCAACATGAAAACTCACTATTTAGAAGAAAATATGATATTTTTGTGGAAATTGATTAAAGGATGAAATTATAATTATAATGTATATTTTCTTATATTATTAGTCTATAAGGTATAAGAATACCCCAAATCTGGGAAAATGGTCTTGAAAATAAAAAAATTCTGATTACCTTTATTTATAATGAATTAATCATTGTTAAAAACCTCATTACTTTATAGTTTTATGGTAGTTAACTTCTTCATGGTTATTCACTTTCTTGTGATCAATGTTCTCTATAACTCATCATCATTATTTCAAATATTAATTTTTCTTCGATGTATATTTTCACTTCCCACTATTTTCCTCTTATTTGAGACCTAGTGTGTGTTATTCGAGATTACCATTATACAACCCTTTTCTCTCATTTTCAGAAGATATTTTACTAACCATTTTTACAATGTGGGTTTTTTACAAAGGTGTTTTTTATTTAAAAATTGGAGTATTTTACTCATTAAAGGTGTGGATAATGTAATATACCAAGAATTTAAAAAAAATTCTTTGTTTGATAGTTTTCAAGATATGTAACATCAAGCTTTAACAAACTATGAAATATTATTATTTAAATATGACCATTATAAAGTAGACTTTTAATTAGTGTGTATAAATAGTTTTAATCACATTATAAAATATATATAATTTTCTTAATAAATACAAATGTATTTATTAACTTCCAAGAAATAAGAAATAATTTTTTAGTAAATTAATTTTATTATTCAAATTTACGTTTTCTTCATAAAGGGTTTTTATTTCCTTTTTTGAGTTAATATTATAATTAATTTATGAAACTTTTGGATGTTTTATTTGGAAAAAATGAAATTGTTTTGGAAATCAGAATATCAAATTTATCTTAGGGTAAAATTTTGAGATTTTTCTAAACTGATTAATTTTTCATTGAATAGTAAAAAATATTGATTTTTATTGAAAAATAAATTTATGATTCATACATTTTAGATGGTCCATTCTTTTTTAAAATGAATTAAAAGAAAATTTATTTCTCTTATATTATCAATAATCTATTTTATTTAATTTAAATCAATTTTATGGTTTAATTTTACAAAAAATCATTTCAAAAATTTAAAGTGAATTTTAATAAAAAACTATTTTTTGTTGATTTTTTATTTTTAATCTTCAATTAAATTCTTCCAATTTAATAAATTGAGTCTCTAAAAATGGAATAAAAATTTTTAATCCATAGGTATACATTTTTTAAATAAGGCACTTTTATTTCATGTCATAATAATGAATTAGCATAGTAAATAATGCTCACTACGGAAAGGGTAAATTGTGTAATTAAGCTTAAAAATAATATTATAGGGATAAAAAATGAATATAACACTTTAATTGACAGTATTCAATGAGTATATTTCTTAAAAGGCCATTCATGTTTTGAAAATATAACTCTTTTTTCGTTTATCCCTAATTTTACCATTTATGGTATTTTTGAAAGTTTAACGGTCGAGCCACATTTATTGAACATAAAAATGAGAAGATAAATTTTGAGAAATGTGAAAAAAATGGAACTCATTGAAATAATAGGAAATGTGATTTAAATAAATAATACCCAATGGCCCTAATGGTCCTAAAATTACAAAGGAAAAATAATTCAAGGAAAGAACCTGAAAAAATCTCATCTCCCCCATTTCTAGCCAATGAAACAATGAAATTAGACAATGGTGATTCTTAGCCAACAAACCAACTCCCCCACCACAATGTTGCATTATTTTGGAAATCATAACATGGAAGATAACCCCTCCAACTAAAACTAAAATATAGAGGAGAGCCAGATGAAAAAATATAATTCTATTACTTTTAATATCTATAATAATTTTTTGTAGTGATGAAAATATCTTTTTTTTTATCCAAAATGGTTATTTTAAATATAATAAATTTTTATTTATCATGGTAACTTATTTATAATTTTTTAGTGATGAATTATTTCTTTATATACTTCTGCAGTGCTGATACAACATTTTTTCAATTATTATAAAAATAAAATAAATAATTTTATAAATATTAAAAGTAATATAATTTGAATTAATAATAATTTTCTATGAATTTTATAAAAAAATATAACATTTTAGGGATGTGTAAGTTGATTATATTTAATTATTTTATTGTCATGTTCTTTTTAAATAAAAATTAAATAAACAATATAAAAATGATAATAATGATATTTTATAATAAATAATATTTTATTTAATGATTTAAAATTAATAAAAAATAAATTTTTATAAAATTGATTGGGATATTGTTTAAAATATCACCCTTGGTCCATGTATGGGACAATTTTCATTTTATAGTAACTATCATAACCCCTAATGAGTAAAAACTGTGTTATCATAGTAATTATCAATAAGGTTAATGAGGGTTAAAACAAAATGATAAGGGTAAAAAAAATCTGAACTTTTCCAAATTTTATTGGAAGAGATTATTTTGATTCATAATCATCCTATATTATAAATATAAAATTCTATATCTTGTTTTCATTACAAAATATTTATTTAATAATTTATGTAATTCCAAGATTTCCCCCTCTCTTATGAAAGGGAACCTCCTCTCCTCTTTTATTCACACATCAAATGCCTTTTGTTTCATAAAATACCTAAAAAGTTATAAAATCACTCTCCTCATTAAAGATGTCCAATTTTTTCATAATACCGACCTTAAAGGGCTTAAGGTGTAATGTAAAGGAGATTGTTTAAAGAAGAGGTACATATTTTAACCGAATGTTTTAGTTTCATTTTTTCTTCCACCTAATTCAAATATTATTCAACCCTGATGGTATACTAACATCATTATCTCCCATATACTAATATCATATTATGTTAATTTCATATCCAATATCAATATCCTTCTTTCATTAAGTGGGAAATGAAATAGTTGATCTGATGTATAAAGGACTACTGCCTCACTAATTGATGTAATTATTTTTCCATCACCGCCTATAACAGATAGATAAAATGTTGGATTTAATGTATATATATCACATTCATGAAATATTTATCATTCTTTAAATACAATATATCATCTACTTTGTTACATTTACATTCGTTGAAAAATGGCAGCATCAATCTTGTGTATGTGTGGATACTAGATCCATGATGTGATGTGATTCATTTTTCATCACCACATCCTATGAATGATGTATATATGATTATTTAAAGAGATAATATAAAATTAATTTTCATTATTTAAATCTTAAATAAAAATTACCATATTTTCATCATGATCGTTTAAAAATGGAAGTGTTACTCATGCATGTGTACGGCCTACCGTCTCTATGATTGAATCATCTATCATTTTTTTAAACATCAATAATTTATGGTTCTAAAATCATAATTAATATATTAAAAATATTATTTTTTAGGCTTATAATTCTGTAGATAATGGAATAATTACCAATTTAACCACAGTCCGCCTACCAAATTCATTTTGGACATAGAGCTGAATATCATCAAAATATCTGATGTGAACTTAATTGATTATGTAATTGATCATAACATGGTAAAAGAACTAAAAAAACATAAAAAAGGGTTTTAATCAATTAAATAATTAACATAATTTTATTATTATTGAAAATAGAGAATTCAAATTTTAATTTAGAATTGAGTAAAGGAACACTTTACTTTAGAAACATTATTTTAATTGCTTTAAAGATTTGTTTTCTAAATAATTACCTTAATTTTCCATATTCTTAAAAATAATTTTATATGTATTTTTATGTACATAAATAAATTATAAAGTAAATTTTATATATATTTCTTATGAATGATTTTAAAATGATTTCTTTATGTATGTTTTTGACTTTTTTACAAAAGACAAAAGAAATGTTCTATATTAACATATATGACATCAGTGGTTTTACAAATCATCATACTTATTTTTTAAAATTTGTAATACTTTTCAATATTTCATGTTTTATTAGAAAATCATTCCCTTTGTTCAAGGTATATTCAAAAATGGTTCTAAATGAAATTGATATTTAAATATCTAGAAATTCTTTCTTATGGGTGTGAAAAATATTTTACGACTATAATGATGAAAAATGGAAGATTTCATATTTTCTTATTATTTTGTATTTATTGTAAAATGTTTATAATAAAATCTGGTTTTATTATAAACCATGTATAGGTGGTTTTGATATAAACCAATGATGGGTGGTTCTGTTATAAATCAACGATTAGTGGTTCTGTTATAAACCTAGGATGGTGGGTTTCGATATAAATCAAGGTCGGGTGGTTACATTAGAAACCAAGGATAGGTGGTTACATTATAAACCATGGATGACTTGTTATAGTATAGACCACATATGTATGGTTTGGTTATATCCCTCTAATGCATTGGGATATGATTATGTTATTTAGAGAATTATGATGGATATTGACTGTATTTGTTATTCCATTTGTAGGAGTGATATGGAAAATGATGTATCAAGTTACCTACATGACTATTATATGATTAATAATTATTTTTCAAAGAAATAATATTATTTAAAAACTTATGTTAATGATTTTTTTTAGGAATTATTCTGATATTTTTGGCAAAAAAGGTATATTTTTATGAAAAATATTTTTTTATTAGTACTCATGATTTCTAAGAAACGATCATGATTATGATTTTTACTTTATTATTTCTTATAAAGTGTTTTTTGAAAAACATTTGGAATTAATTATTATAAAAAATTTTAGGTGAATGATTATTTAATCTCAACATCTATTTTGTTAAAGGTAAACTCTTTTATGATCTCATGGTTTTGAAATGGACTAATGAGTTTCTTAATGTTTTTTATATCCCTTGCTTTTATTTTTTTACTCATACCATGTTTTAAAATGTTTCTAAATTTTTTTAAGGATTAATAGTCAAAAATATGAGGTAAATATTAACATTTTGAAGATGTGAAATGGAAAAAAACCTGTTTATATCATAATGGTTTTATTTTTTGGGAAAATAGATACTAAGAAGAAGTTTTCAACATTTATTGTGTGGGTTTGTTATTTAATGGTTATACATAACTCTCTAAAACTATATTCTTGAGAAGATCTTTAAAATGAAGGAAAGTGAATTCATGTATAAATATTCAATTTTCGTATTGTTTAAAGTCAGGTCCTTACTATATTCATCTTACATTATTTAATAACCCAATATCTATAGTGATATACCGCCATTGGGAGGTGGAATGAATTTCAAAATATGATTTGACAATGTGAAACTTTATTGAGGATTTTAAAACTAGAATAATATAAAAAATTAATTTTTTAAAAACACACTCTAATCTTTCCTATTGTGTTGTAATATTTTCTCTATGATTTTCATAACTTCCCAATTTGAAATACTATATTTTCATTAGTTTGGGGATAATATAAAATGTAAACCATGTAGTAAACCCCATTTTTATAGTTACTAATTTCATGGTGTGATTACATAAATGATAAACCAGGTTTTTAATTATAACCCATTCCAAACCAAACCAATTAAATATTTAGGATTTCCTAAGTTACCCCACAACATAAAATTCATATGTCCACATTGTGTTTACTACCACCCATGCATAAACATAATTAGTATCCAATAGGATAAACACAACGAAAAATTATATTATGAAAGTCCCAATTAATTTAATTCCCCATGTATCTAAAATATCATAAAATAATATGCATCTTTGGGGAATTTTATTATTCTGATTGATATTACGTTTAAATTAACATCATGTATAATACCTATAAAAATGATTGGAATACAAAAATATTTTGGGCCAGAAAAATTAACATTCATTGATATTCTAAGTTATATTATAAAAGGTAAAGTGGCCCTTAGAAGCTAAGGTGTGATAAAAACTGAAAATTGAAGGGAACTCATAGTCAGGTATACAAATTTGAATAACTTTATTGCGAAAAATCACCACATGTATGGGTCATAAAAAATATACCACTTTGACTAATTCCAAATACTCTATGTTTTTTCCTTACTAAAACTTATAGGTAATATAAATTCTATCAAATAATTAACAATATCATCAAACCATGGAGGTAGGTTCCACTAACTCAAAGAGTTGTACATCAAGGAAGAACTCTTAAATAGGGAGTGATGAGTCAAAATGTGTGCTCGATGATGGGTAGATATAACTAATGTATTCGACTACCACATTTGACAATAATATATTATCTCAAATATCTAGGTCAAACTCTAAAATAATTATTATCCACCATATAAGGTAGGGATGAGGCACTAGCTTATTAAAGATAATTTGGAGGAAAAGAAGATCAAAAAACACAATGAACTTTTCCTATGAATTCAAGAACAAAAGTTTTCAATTATATCTCACATAACCTAATCGTGTGTATTTTAAATGTTTCAACTAATATAAGTGAATTTACTATGTGTTTTTATATCACTAAGAGCGTGAGTGGTGAATCAATTATAATCTTTTTCAAATCAACATTTGAGACTAGTTAATGTTATATCCAAACAATGTGTGTATCTCATCCATACTTGAATATTATAGAAAATAAATAGGAAATGGAACTGTTGATTTTTATAGGGTTCAGATCATTTATCGGAAGTCAACTCATTGATTTGATTGGTTGATCAGACAGATCAAAAATTCTTCACCACAAAATCAAGTTGTTATAAATGGGTAGGAATCACCCTGGACCCTGTACTGTATCACACACAAGAGAATCCTTGCACCCTGAAACACAGTATCCCACCATGTATTCAAGTATTCCTCTAGATTTATAGCCTCCTATATACTTATAAAATCTCTCATAGTCGTAATTCCTTGAGACAAAAATAGAATTATGTATACTGGTACCACTATATCTTCAATGGTCCTATACAACCACCAGGATAGGTCTTCGAATTGAGTTTTGTTTTTATGTAGTATAAAATTAGCATTGTTCTCCTCCATGTCCATGCATCATAATCTTGTTATTGATTTTTGGCCCTCCTAACATCAATATCACTGTGATATTAAATCACTGTGGCTCTCAAATCTCAAAGAGTCCTTTTTCAATAAATAGGTTCAGACACTTGGATATAATCAGTTTCTTCCTTTGATACACATAATATATCCACACTTTCAAATATAGTATTGTATTTCCTATCATTTTTATTTTATTTTTCTACTTTTACTTTTTTATATTCACATTATCTCATGAATATTCTTTCCATAATTCGTATTAGTAAAATACTTGATTTTTAGTGGTAATTGATCTTCTCATTAAATATGATAGATATTTCAAATTTAAATTATCACAAATTCCTAGTCAATATCTACATTTATATTTCCATAAGTATTTGGATATTTATTCATTAATAACACTATACAATCCATGATATTTTAATTATTCTACTTTTAAACTTAAATAAATTGTCATTTTTATAGAGTGTTACAGTGTGGAATATTCTTTTATAGAATGAATCTGTTTATTCCATACCTTGAATCATAATCTATTATAAATTATCATGATATTTAAATCCATGAAGAAAAATTTATGCCTTGCCTGATTTATTCTTCACTAATATTTCATTAAGAGTATGAAATATATGATGTCCCCAATATATATGTGGTGACCGATGACTTTTTGAAACTTCTCAATAGTAAGAACTTCATAACATTTAATAAACCATAAAAACTTTGAGATGAACATACAATTTACTATTCTTAACCTTATGAGGTCTCATGTGAACCTTATGTGGTCATGTATCAATCTTTCAATGTATCACATGAACTATAAAAATTTAAGACTCAACCTTAAAATGTCTGGACTTGGAAATATAAAGTCATTTGGGAAGCCTTACAAACTCCATAACATTCCCATTCTCTCATAAATATTCTCATATAAAACCTTATGAAGTTATGTATCAATCATATGAATTGATAAATCAAACTTATTAATATTTCATGACAAAACCATTTTCAATACTAAGAGGAAATTTCTATAATTTACAATATGAACTTATATCATTTTATATACTTCTCAAAAAATTAAAATAATCTCAAATCATCATCCATTAGATATTTATATCTATTTAAAGAAACCTTTAAAATCAATACCATTTGAATGGTTTCCCAAAGATTACAACTAAAATAGTATCCTTATAATTTTAAGTATTCAATATCCTGTTTATCCTATTACATAAAAAATCATTGCAAAACTATTGTAGTTAGTTTATTTATCTTTATTGATATTCAATCATTAAAAACTATCTTAATGATCACCACAAGTGACAATTATTATGTTGAACATGTCTTCTTCATTTAGTAGTATTAATACCATTTACCTACTTATGCATAGGAGACAACTCTAATGTCTCATTTATATTACAATATCACTATATCATTCCTTATTTGTTTATTTTGATCTTCCACAACACCCAAAATTCATTATACAATGACTTTGTATCTCATGATACATTTTAAAATTATTATAACACTCATATTCAATGATCATATGGGTTATTAAACCTCCCCCTTTAGATTTTTTCCAAAACCACCTCACTTTAAAAATTCAATATTCATCCCCACCTTATTTATAAAAAATTGCAAGGTGAAAAAAATAAGGGAACGCCGCACCCATATTCAACCATCTTCTATGGTTTTCAAAACAACATATTCTCCACCTTTTGTTTAGAGTTATAGTAAGATCCAATTATCAGTATAATGATGGAATTCCATTTCATTCCTAGTAAGGATCCATTAGTTAAAAAACCTAAGACTACATGGGAAATACAAGGTAGAGAACAAGAGTTTTTAAACTAGACAACAAATATATCAATATTTTTTCCAGTATGTGATACCAACCCATATTTATTATTCTAGAGTTTGAACAAACAAATTCATCATGAAGCTTATAAACTTTTATCATCATCAAAAAACCTATAAAAATATTAAAGTTCATGACATATTACACCCAATTGAAGTTATCTTTTTCATAAACCCATGCTCACCCTTTAACCGTACTTGATATAATCACATAAAGAATAGAAACTGGCATTTCCACACCTCACTTCAATTTTCTATAAGTGATATCTAGAATCAAAATTCACACAAATTAATATATATCTTATAGATTCCTTATTATGTTATCTACCCCGTGAGGCATTCACTATATTCTTCATGATGGAAATTACAAGATCCATGATGGAAACCTCTTCTTGAAGTAAAACTACAATAGAACTCATCCAAATCTCCCTAAATCTATATACTTTAATTCACAAAAGGATAAACAAAATAATTGAATGAGTATTATATTCCTTTCTCATAACTGATATATACAAGGTTGAGAGTTACCACTTAACCAAGATCATCCATTCCTTCTAACTTTATCATTGGGATAACTCTTTGTGTTTCATATTTTGAATTTTCTATCATGAGTATTAAAAGACTACATGGTTATCTTTCTCATTTAAATTATCACATTTTTTGGTAACTCCTTATAGTGATTCATAAAATAACATTATTCTTCATATAACAACTACTTCTTCTTTTACTTTTTTGCATTAGCTGGTAGTTTTATCAAAATAATATCAAATTTATGTCAAGTCTACTCACCTTTCCCATATAATGCATAATAAACACTTTGGGTATTATTTTTTTACATTACCTTTTTCTTTTTTGAATTTCATTATATATTTTAATTTAATTTACCTTTCTAGTCCTTTTGGTTGAACAATAATTACTTTGACCCGCATGACTAGATATCCCCACACATCATTGATTTTTTTTAACTCCATCATCCTATAAAGTCAATATTATAAGTAGTTTCATGTAATCCTCAACATAGTTACCTTGATGGTAACATATTCATATGACCACATCCACATGCTCATATTTTTTTGGGTATATAGACTTATTGATTTTCCAGATACATACATCTTATTCCTAAGAGTGTTTATCAATCACAGAGAGTTTATTATTTGATTCCAAATATTTCTCTCCTTAGATTCAAATAAATTGCATTATAATTACATGATATACTAGAAGTTAAAGTCAATGTTTTATAATATTCCACAACACCTCTAATGTCCTTTTAAATTAAATCTTTTACGATTTTGATTGATTTTTTGGTAATATATTTCATACTTCGTAGGCCTATTTCTACATTTCTCCATCTATAAAAATATTCCACAACACCTCCAATATCCTTTAAAATCATTTATTCTATGGTTTTTTATTTAATTTTTTGTGGTAAATTACTTTATTCTTGGGACCATTAAATCATATTACATCTTCTTTACTAGAGGAATATTATATTTTTAAATCATATCCAACTCTTCTTGATATAAGAGTTTATTTTTCCAATCATTCATTATCCCAAACATTTCTAATTTTGATATTACAATTTATATTGAAAGATTAAATAGGCATAGTATCATTAGAATAATCAAACAAAACTTTTACATTTTTCTTTAGATAGGTTTTCACAACAACTCTAGATGATTCATCCCAAACCTCCACAAACTTATCATATTCATCTCCCTTTATCTTCAATGTATTTTTATATATAATACACCCAGATGGTGTATAACTATTTTCTAACTCTTTTATATATATTTTTTCATTATGTTTTTAGAATCATATCATATTATCTAATTTTTACCCTGTAATAATTGATCATTTTTATGGGATCATTTTCTTTCACATACTCAATACCTTTGCATTACTTAACACATTTAATTTTCATGATCTTAGTTTTTTTCGAACACATGATATAATATTGGGCCTCAACATATATTCATTGTAGATATCTTTTCTTACTCTTGACCACTTTAAGAGGCCTCATGCCTTTTAACATGATCTATTATGGTTTATTATTTTGAAAATAACCTTTATAATCTAACTCAATCCTTGTCTATGAGTATCCATCTTCTTTTCTAGTCATCAGACTTCTTATTCTATATCTTAAAAAGTTATTCTTTATTTTATCAGGTCTAGTCACTAATATTTAACTCTTAAACCATTTCCTTTGTTGTGTATTATCATCTTTTTCATATGACTCATAATAATTACTCTTCTAATTTTTATTGTTTTCATCAAAGTGTCTAATTATTCCACATCTATAACATCTTGGTGGAAGTTTTCATTTATAATTTTACCCTTTTATAAATATATCTGATTTAATATCCATAATTATCTTATAGTGATAATCCTCTTTCTTATCTTTAGTTTAACTTGAATAATCATTTTTATCTTCTCTATCTTTGAGTTTTTTCATGGCCTTGAATGAAATTTCTTCCTTTACTTTGTTTTTTAACATGGAGTATTTTCTTGCCTCAAAATTGAGAAGTGTGTTATGGAACTCGTGAATAGATAGTTCTCCAATCAATTATATGGATGATATATTTTGATCAAATCTATCAAAAAATTACTCATCAATTTCTTAAATATGGGTAGATCTTCCAAAGTATCCTAAAATCCCCCGATATGACTTTATATCTCTTTTAAATAGGTAAATTTCTCATATAGAGTCTCATCATCAACCATTAATATATCATCCGACTTTTCTCTCAAGATCTGTAGTTTGGATTCCTTGATTTTCACATTTCCTTCATACATACTCTCATATTTAGCTCGTACATAATTGCACATATTTAGACCTATATACTTGGTGTACACTTTATCTGACAATAATGAAAGGATTGAATTTTAAGATTTATCATCCACTTTTAGATTTATTTTTTAGAATATATCATGGGACTATCTATTCCAAGTAGAATAAAACTCACCATTACATCATCACTAACATGAATACCTTGTTATAAGATATATGTATCTTTAATATTCTTTAAACTAGGAGTGTATGTTCCATCAAATATGGTAAGACATTTATTATTGAATGAATTTAGGTTTTATATATTTAAATTCATTCATGGTTGAATCATTCAGAATGTATATAGTTTTTTATTACACTTCTTGAAGTTCCTAGGTCTTGTTACATCATTAAGAGGGCGAGGGTTGAATCAATGATATTATTTTTTGATTGATAATTTTAAAATAAACCTTTGATTTTATTATGGTTTTATCCTCTCAATGTGTCTCTTATAGCCTTATCAAAATATTTCATGAAATTAATGCCACAGGAAACAGTCAATAGTTTCATGGTATTTCCCCTCCCTAAAAATTCTACTCCTTGTTACGATTGATAAATCACCCCAATTCCATATTCTCCAATATGAACACAAGTTGAAACAAATTGGAAGAAATTACGATGCCCCTATAGTGAAACGTGAAAAATATATTCTCACATCATGATACTCCTCATCCAACAATGACTTCTAGAATCATGCTATATTTTTAACCCTCCATTAACCTATACTTCCTTCCATAGTAATTATTCCTCTTGAATGATATGAAAATATGGTACCTATAGTTATTCAAAGTTCCTCTAAAACATCATTAATGGGTCTTGGACACATTTTTTCATATTATTTAGTATAATGTCAGCCTTTTTCTCCTTCAATTCCACCCATATTGATCTTTTTATAGATTTTCATACTTTTAATTCATTCTCACTATTATCATCAATAAAAATAGATCCTAAACCTCCAAGTGCCTTCTAATTTGATTCATGGTTTTAGACTCTTGGATGAATTCAACATCTTCCTTCAATACATATATGATCTCTTCTATTTCAAATGTAGAATCAGGTTCCCTCTCTATTTTTTTATTTATCTATTCTAATCCTTCCAATTTATAATCATATTATGTCATTAATATTGTTTACATAAATAAAATTTATAAACTCCTTACTTTTTAGTGGTAGGTGATCTTATCATTCAAACTTGTATATATTTCTATTCTGAATTCTCATAAATCCATATCAATATATTCATTTAAATTTTAAAGAATCTTAAGATATTTATCTCTCTAAACACTCTATATAATATATGATATTTTAATTCTTATTCTTCTATATTGGCATGTATTTTTGAATGAAAATAGTGTTGTGGCATGGAACCTCATTTTGTGGTTAAAATATCTTCATTCCATAGCATAAATCATAATATCCTCTGAATAATTTTGGTGATGAAATCCCTAAGGAATAGATATTCCATTATTTAATTTCTTTTTTACTATTTTCATTAAGTTTATGAAATATAAAAATTCTCGTGTATATCAATGGTCAAAAATTAATTTATGTAAATTCTCATTAGTAACCATTTTGTAAGGATAAATAAACATTATGAACTTTAGGGTAACCATAAAAGGTACTATTATTAACATTTAAAAGTTTCACATAAACCTTATATAGTCATTCTTCAACCTTATAATGTCTTGGATGAACCATAAAAAATTATTTCTCAAATTTATGATGCTTATAATCAACCATAAAATGTTCATTTGGAAACCTTTTAATGTCCAATAGGCTTAAAGTTGTGTATCAACCTTACAAAGTGATACATAAATCATAAAAATATTTCAGGACATTTACATTTTTATTCCCAACATAAAATTTCTAAAATTCATGATATGAACTGAAATTATTTCCAAAACTTTTCAAAAACCTCAAATAAACTCAAAACATCATCCATTAAATTTTTTTATCTAATCACAACAACCTTTAATTTTAATATACTTTCGATGGTTTGTCAAAAATTATATCTAGATATATCTCTTTTTAATTTTATGTCTTCAATATACATATTATTAAACTACTCAAAAACTCAATTAGAAAAAAAATAAATCTGAATTCAACTTTTATAATAAATTATCATTAAATAAGTAAAATAAAACTCATAAATCATCAAAAGTAATGATTGTTTTGCAGAATCTATCATATTCAAGCAGTAAATACAATTCTCTTTTACTATTTAAACATAGAATGAAACTCCCTTTACACATTTATATATGATCAATACCACATTAGTTTTCATTTTTTGGTAACTTCTATAGAAACTAATCTACAACATACATTTACTTTATCTCTTATGATACATTGACAACAAAAACAACACTTATCTTTAACATTCACATGGGACATTAAAAAAAATTATTTATTCAAAAGATAAGTTGGAAGATAGAGGATCCATATTAGTGGTTGGATTAAAGTAATTAATAGTGAGATTTATAAGTTGGGTAATAATGACAAGTGTTATGGAACTAAAATTCCCTTTATCATTTTGGTTCATAATGGGTTCAGAATGTAGAAAACCTAAAACATAAATCTTACAATCTCTTGGGTCACTTTCTTATTTTACCACATAATCCCATATATTATCAATGGATACTTAGATATTTTTTTGAAATTGATGAAAGTGTGTAGTTATTTATGTCATCAAGTAATCAAGACATGTTTGATATTTCAAATAAATATGACGTGTATTGCATGATGGTGAAGGAGGAATATGAGTACCTTATACAAGGTAATACCAATTATTATTTTAATGAGTAATTTTTCGACATTTATAGTACTTTGGATGTGATTTCCAAAAAGAATTGGGATTTGGATCAAAATATTATTTCTTGAAAGGGTGTTCTTACTAAAATAGAAACCCAAGAAATATGCCTATAAAAATAAAATAAATAATGAAATTTACGATATTAATTAGATAAGTGTGCTTTAGTAACTAATATATCATCATTATTTACAGAATATAGGGATTACAAATTACCTTAAAGTTCATAAAATTATCACAAAAGTGTATGTACATATTCATGCTTATTATCTACCTATTGTTCTCGGGATGAAAATTTTACTTTTTTACTTTATATACTCCTCAAGTAGATGTTATTACATGTGTCCTAAATTTTCATGAATTTTATGCAATGTTGGTGAATCAAGTCACAAGTGGCTATTGACGCTCTCCAAATGAGCATTTAAAAATTGATAAGGGAAGAAGTACCTTAATATTTGTTTTATCTTACCCACAAAGAAAAGAAATCAGAAGGTGATAAAAATCCCATGGATTACATGAACCTATGGAAGAAAAATGATCTAAATACCTTTATAAGGTTCCATGAATTATTCATGAACATATCATAACATATGGAAAATCCCATGTTTACCCTTTGTCAAGTAATTTTACTCTTGATGAGGTATCCTAAACAATCAATCATCATGAAACGACTGTCATATGAGCACCCTGAAGTCACGTAACATGTCAATTTGTGGATACCTAAAAATACATCCAAAAATATTTTTAAAATAGAAGGAAAATATACAAAATATGGGATCATATTACAATAATAAATATCTTATGATTCTTCTAGGTGGTTCATAAGGCATCACATTTTCCCAATGACTTGTCTTCCTTATCTCACTAAATCACACTGGTGTTTTACCATTTCCATTTAAAGGTTCTTGGACACGTCTAAGAGGAATTTATATCCCCCTATAGCTTCAAAATACAAACAAAATTGTTTTTCCCTGATAATTCTCATGAATCACTATAAGTCACTTTTTCAGTCAAGCGACCTAACATCATTGGGTAGAATGATTGTCCTCGGAAACTCTCAACCTAAATCGTGAGAACCTCTTCCATTGTAAAATAAACAATTAACTAAAAAGGGATAATTTGATAGCCTCTTGTGGTCATAAAAATTAATGTCATGTTCCCCATGAAGTTCTTGAGACACCGTAATCCCATGGTGACATGTCCACCTCATCATGCGAGACTCTACTGGCATGTCACCCTTATCACCTAAAGATATTAAGACATTTCCAAGAGATCTTGTGTCCCCCCCCACATTATCTTTATATGGAAAATAGAATTTTTTTCCATGAAATGATCACGCATGACCATTGGACCTTTTTTTTAAGCAACGCATCCCAAATGGAGTGTGTGTTTTTCTTTGACAACACTCTTGAAAACTTGTGAGACCCCATACCCTTGTAAAATTAACAAGACAATAAAAAGGGAAAAAGGAATGATCCTATTTTTATTATAAAAATAGTTCAATGCACATGTTCTCTTCACAATACATCGAAATATTCCTTCAGTATGACAACCTAATATTGTGAAGGCCCCCTTACAAGCCATCTTTTTCTTTTAGAAGATCCCCAATATGTCACACCAGGTCAAGGGAAATACTTTCAATAGGTATCCTGATCTCATTAAGGCCCTTAGACATGTCACCCTGACCATGAAAAAGACCCTTGGTGTTACCACATTATTTGTAAAGACCCCAATAATTTCATATAATCCAATAATGGGGTGTTGATGGGATAGTCTCATAGTCACTGAAAATCATGTAATGGACTTGGAATGACTTAATACAAGATATTATGAAATGCATGACATAAAATCCCTCCACTAAGTCCATACTATATTTGTTTTATATGAACTATGCAAATAAGTGAATAATTGGGGTGGAGGGGCCGATAAATCCCCCACACCAGCATGAAGAAATGCATCTTTAGATCCTATCACTGGTGCACCCAGGCATTGGAGTGAATTTATCAAAGTGGTTGATATCATGATCATAAAGGTTTTCCATTAGGTAAAATCCAAATAACTACCTAATAATATTATACGACATGCGTAAGAACTTCAGATGATCTCTCATAGATCACGCAAAGGACTGATGGTGGGTTTCTCAAAGGAAAACCTATATATCTCGTCAGTCACGTGAGACTTAAACAAGATAACCCTAAACAAATATAAAGCATATGCAATAAAATGATGGAATAAATACTAAATTGATGGTAGAATTATGTGAAGAACATTTACACTAACCCTCGTTCACTTTTCATGAACCAACCATGTCATGTGACAACACATGGACATGTCTCCCAGATCATGTGACACTCCTTTGGTATACTATTTGGATCATACAAAGTCCCCTGGACATGTCTGAGAAATTCACATGGTTCTCTCCAAGTATTCCACCAAAGTCTCATGAATCCATTTGGGATCACCATGAAAACCTCATGATTTCCTCTAAACATGTATCCCGAATCATACAGCACAATTAGTGCTTGTCAACTAAATCTCACGATGGCATTAGGACATACCAACTGGCTCTCATGATGTTCTTTGGACAAGCCATCTAGATCTTGTGATGTCCTCTGAACATGTGAACTAAATTTCTTGATTACACTGAAGCAGGTCATGAAATAAATGTAGAAGCTTTAAGATATGTCACATTGACTCTCATGGAATCCTCCAAGCATGATATCCAACTTTTTTATGAAACCAGTGAATGTTAGTTAGATTATGTAAATCCCTCCAAACATGACAACCAAGATCATGTGGCACATACCAGGATCAGCTATTTCAATCATGAGATGGCTTTGAGACAATACATCTTTGGTCATGTGGTGGACTAAACACATTCCATCTATATTATTCAACATACCTATGAAAAGTCTATTGGATCATGTGATTGTCTTTGGATATGTCAGGTAGACATCATCTGACATGTCATGCAGAAAATCAAGGCATGTCAGGCAGACAATCAATGCATGTTATCCAGATAAGAATTCAAGGCCAAGTAGGTATCCCAGGACATGATAACATTTTACAACCTATAATAAGTCAACATCAGTGAATAATACATGATTAGTGGCATAATATGATATATACCACATATAAGGGAAACCTCAGTGTGTAAGCCTCATCCAGCAGAAAAATATGATATGTCCCACAGATAAGGGAAGCCTTAGTCTGTAATCTACATCCAATGGTGTAATATGATATTTCATGCATATAAGGGAAACCTCAGTGTTTAATCCCTATCTAGACGTATAATATGATATGTCCTTCATGTAAGGGAAACCTTAGTGTGAATCCCTATCTAGTTGTAGAATATTATATGTCCCGTATATAAGGGAAACCTTAGTGTGTGAGCCCCATACATCGGCATAATATGATATGTCCAACATATATTGGAAACCTCAGTATGTAAGCCCCATCTAGAGGCATTATATGATATGTATTGCATATAATGGAAACATTAGTGTGTAAGCCCCAACCAATTGAACTTCAATGACTTTGATTCTTTCTATATCCAAGATAAGTATGATACCTTCAAAAGGTATGAGCTCCATAACCAATATCCAAAAGGAAATTTCACAGTATAAAAGTCACGCATCCCTGAGTAGTGGAACTCATTACTTGTTATGCCTATTTTATCACACCAAGCATAGCTCATGTGGGATTTGGTATTTAGAATGGTCATATCATTTTTCATATGAATCTCCACTATCCAGATAAACCACAATGTGTAATCCTTGATGAGTTTCATGATATAACTACCCACCATAAAAGGGTATCTACCTTGGGGAATGTCATAAGGGAGTGAATGAACTATGGAAACTTTAATTCCTAAAATAAATAGGATACATACAATGCCTCCCCAAGGTTTTATCTCAAATATTTAGTGCCAAAGTACCTCCGTATATGTCCTTTACGTATGAAATTAAACTACACGGCTTTTAAAAACTATATGGGTTTTAATTCCTATCATAAAACAAGATATGCAGGATTCCTAATAATGCCTCAATGCATTCCTCAAAATATTAACTGCCTCTATAGATTACAATAAAATATGAATCACCTGGTTATACGGATCCAATGTATAAGTATCTACCCACTAATGGAAAATGGGTAAAGGAAACCAGATACATAAATATGGATTTATTATTACGATCCACTCTTATTACATATAAAGAGACATAACCTATGATAATTTTGTTAGCTTAACCTGTCATGTATCATGATTAGGAAGATATTCACAAAAATATCTGAAATCTATAAGAGATTACCATAGTAGGAATCTATTCCCCCTAAAAGGTGTGATGATCCCGACCTCCCATCCAAACAACTAATGTGAGATCCTAAGCATTGTTGGTTGTAAAACCCCAAAGGAAATATTTCCATTGGAAAGAATATTTGTACCTATCTATGGATGTGGGATCCATTGGAATTTTCCTTTGGGGATAAAAAAATGGTAAGACTTACTTGAATGACTATAAAAACACATTGACCCACCCAATAAAATCAACCCATCAAGTCATGACAGCCACATATTTTTGACGAAACAACAGTGGTAAAATAGACAATAAATCATTTAACTGTGACATCACTTTCAAAAGATAAAAAGGATATATTGAACAGCTCATTTAATACTATTTATTTCCCATCACATGGGTGGTTCCTTATCCTAATAACCTGTGAGAAATAAAAATGGTGATCCCGATGGGAAATCATTTAACTTTAGAATCTACTTCACCTGATAAAAATGATATACTACCTAGTTCTCATCACACCATTTAGTTCATGTCATATGGGTGTTTTCTTATCCTCAGAACCCATTGAAACCAAAAATAATGAACCCAACATGAATCTCTCAAATAAAAAAATAATCATGTTATCATGTGTCGGGCCATTTTTTATGACCTAGGAAAACAAAAATGGTATACAACATTAAGACTCTCAATTTGAAAAATGACAGTTTGAAAATGAAATGTATCTTATGGTTGATCCACTATATCTAAGGTTCTCATGAAATAATCATATACTGATTTTGACAAGTCCATGGGAACAGAATGGCTAGAACATGAATAAAAGGACAATTGTGTTTCCCATTCATATATGATTGATCACTTATCATGATTTTAATAGTGCATAGATCGGTGAACTTGATCCTTATTGTCTTTATGATTGTATATACATCTCTCCCAAAAAACACCCTAATCCAACATGTCTTCATCTAGTGACTTTTTTGGAAAATCAGATGAAATTGTAACCCCTGTAAGACTCTTAATTACCTCACCTTCCTGACATCTTCAGCATGGAGTGTTGAAAGAAATATTCGAATAATACCATCAACATGGTATGATCCCAACCACTGAGGATACCTGTGAGGGGATTTAAGTTCTAAAACCAATGAGACTGCATCATATAAAAAACTATAGGAAAGCTAGTATCCCTTATTCCAACAACCAATCACATCATAATTTTATCCCCAGACTGTGACAATCACTACCTTCATTATCTGATGAAGGTGGATCAAGGATCCAACTAAAATACCCTCTAGTTTAGGGACATACATTGAGGTATATTTCCAAATTCCATTTCTAGTTATATATTGTTGGTAACCTTTAGTCTCCAATTGAGGGTACCACCCAACACAAACCCACCACTGAAACCCCTTGCACGGGTAACAAGGAAGGCATATCGGAATCAAAAAACTATAGATAAACATAAGTGGGATCATATCCCCACTTCCACTAATGAATATGACTATAATATCTTGACAGAATCCATAATAGTAGTCTCATATCCGTTCTCACTTGAAACAAGTCTACAAGCATATTTCTATAGTAAGAATGGGGAGGCACATATCCCTACACTCGTGCATGCAGTCCATTGACATAATTCAGAAGCATAAGGAGGATATAAGTGTGATCATATCCCCCCTTTAATTGAATATATATACGAGTATATAGTGGGGGTAGAAAATGTGTATTCTTATATCCATATGCACACTTTTTTAAAATGCCATTACATCTTAAGAATAACTGAATAACTCCTCAGTAATATTTTAGTACTAGTATAGATAGAGGGAAAAAAGAATATTCCTATCCATATAGAAAGGGTAGATCAACACTCTGATCATTATGAACAAGTTCTTACTCTGGAGCAAGTGCACATTATTTCTCTCATGTAAAAGTATTATCAGTATATTTTTGTAAAGGATGAGGCATCAGACCTAGCTCATATTCCAATTCCAAACAGGGCTCACCAGGTGAGAGAAAATCATTCCTAGGGATAGGGTACATACTTGTTGAAAAATTATATTGGAATATTTAAAAATATCACGATCGGACACATAACCCTACTCTAGTTGGGGTTCAACAAGTTTGAGAGATACATTCTTCAAGATATTCTCATATTCATGTCGAAGAAGACTATCAGCATACTTCAAAGTCCCATGATCGGGCTCATATCACCATTTTAGATGGGGATCAACATGTGAGAATGGTACATGCCTCAGAAAATTATCATATTACTATCATTGAATCTACCTATGATATTACAGAAGATCACAAAAGCTAGTAGAATATTCTTACTTCTGCTGATGTACGATTGAACCAATGAAATTCTAAGGCAAAACATGGGGATGTTCATATCCCTTATCCCATTCTAGAGGTTGATCAGCATATTCTGGCATGGAATTCCAATTACAACTGGGGATTACCACGTTAGACAAGGACATGCCTTAGGAGAGACTCGTATTCCTATCTTAAAAGACTATCAACATGTTTCAAAGGATGGAATTGGGATCATACCCCCATTCTAACCAAGGATCACCAAGTGAGAATGGAACATGAATTTGGATAGTATCATATTCATTTAAATAATGAAGAAGATGATTGGCATATTATAGAAGCTTCTTAGTAGTAGACTCATACTCTCGCAGCACCAGATAGTTATAAACAAGTTCTGAAAACTATCACACAACAAGCTCATATCCTTACATAATTCTTGAAGGTAAGTTAGAATATTCAGACCACAGCGAAGAATGAGACATGTATTCTTCATATTCTCTTTTAAAATTTCCCTTATGTTGTTTGATACACATTCTCAGAACACCAAGGTTCTGTCAAATCTTTAACCAAATTAAAAGATAATCATTACCATGATTTTCCTCTTCATGGTACTGTAGATATGGATTGTAGAAGATTTACTCTTTACATCCTCCATGGTCAACCCCACCCCCCCCCCCCCCTCGTGGTGATATCTCCCATAGACAAGGAAATCACCCCCTTTCCTAGACACCTCTATATAGAGAGATGTTCATAACTCTGACTCCTTCATATAGAGAGGTTTTTGAAATATCAGGGTCAACCATATATAGTTCCCCATAAACTACCATAAGCGCTCCACTTTAGTCAGCAGTAGACCACAAAAATAATTATCTATGGTCTGACCATATGGATTCATGTAAGTTTAATGAAGAGGAATCCTACATTGTAATATCGAAAGAGTTAGCTGGAAAAAACCTCCCCATCATGTTTTGTCCTCTTTCCACTTATGACTATGAGATCCTAAATGATCTAGATAATGAGTGCATGACTTATCTATTCTAAAAAAAGTGGAAAATCATTAGATACTGAATATTAGAAACCTCCCTAATACAGGATATAAACGTCACCTTCAGATCCCCAAGATACTCTATTTTAGCTAAACATGGCTACTATATTCAAGGCTCAGGATCCAAAACTAGAAAATCATAGTGAAAATGTGGAACATTCTTACTGGCATTGCATCACATCTCTTCAAAAATTGATAGATGAAGTCACATCATATACCTGTATTCAAGGTTGAGGATAGTATGTAGTGTTACACTCTGTCGCACCCCTAGAATAGTAGAACTCCTCAAATATGGAATATTTTAATGTCAAATCCTCTGGCAATATACATGGACAAGAAAATGCTCATGTCATTTAGTCACTATAACAGAATTCTCCTAATTCAACTATTACAAGACATTTTGAATGGAGGAAGTGGATATCCTACATGTCTTATAAATGGTTCCCATAACATAATGGGAATGAATTTCAGACACAGAAGACAAGGTTGCAATCAACCTAATGGAATATTGTAGAAACTTACTCCCATCATGGGCTACCATTGCACACAAAACCTACATGATCCCAACTACACTACGTCAAATAGCCCACAGTAGTAGCAGTAATAGAAATTATTTAGGACCAAATCTAGACCTCCATGTAAGAAGAATATTTACTACCACCTTCACTCCCTGAATCTTCAATTCCTCAGAGGATTCCGGACATGTAGGAAGCATCTAAAAACAAACCCTAGTCCCCTAGATTGGGGGAATTCTATCTCGATCGCCATCACCAAGTTCATCATCACATAATATGGTCCTTGTGAAATCAACGGTGATTCCATAACAACCCCATCTTGCTGGTAGTGGGGAATTTATATATCAATTCTATCCCACGAATCATCAAATCCTCAACTAGAAGCATCATATTGTCATAAATAGGATCATAAATGCCAATTGTGGCCCTATATAATCCCTATACTGCAGGGATAGGAAATTTTCATCATCATCATCACCATAGAGAGAATCAGTCTACTTAAGGTTGGGTGGTGAATATTGATAGTTGGAAACCCATCTTTTCCTCCCACTGCAAGAAAACGCTCTTTTATTTAGGGCATATTTGGAAGTCACGACCAGAAACTACCCCAAGGATAGTACTCACTGGCTGAGATGGGAGGATCGTATGGTCAAGGCATTCATACCCCTTCATGGTCACAAGCCAAAACAGACCAATATGGTCAAGGGTTTATAAAATGACCCTAATAAAAGAAGTGTGGAATAATCTTGTTGAGTTGAATGTAACAGTAAAAGTAACATTTATCAATAAAACTCTACAAATTTCATCACCATAAACACAACAGACAATGTGGATCAAGACACAGATGTAGAGGGACACAACATAGAAAATTTACCCCAATAGGAAGGTGATTTGGATGCACCAAATGAGTTTGTACACATCCAAAACCAGATAAGGATCTAAAATCTGGAACCTCTTAATATTAAGTTTCAACCACTATAGTCGGACACTTCTACAGATAAAGGGAAAGGTGTGGCCACATCTCAACCACCACCTTGAAGAGTTGAGGTTCCTTCAATGGAGGAATAGTTTTCACAATGTGAGGATGAGACAAAAACTCTCAGAAAACTCAACAGGGAGATACCCATGGGAAATTTTCTTACTATGTATTGTCTTCTAATTGGGGAGAATATTCCTCATCTTATAATAACTTATCAACCAACAAGAGCATCATCTCAGTGTTAGCCTAGCTCTAGATCTAGATAGAAGATCTACATAAATGAGGAATTTGAAATTGATTATGAATTATATTCATTGGATGATAGCCTCTCCCCCACTAGGGAGATTATTTTGTCTTAGGAGAGACCAATAATCAGTGGGATGTAAAAATGGGGCCACCTCATCGATCCACACACACTCTATATAAATGGTATGTGGCTCAAATAGTAATAACTCTGGAATTACTGAATGTCATCAAGTCTCGGGTTACTTGAATGGAATCCAAGGAAATGAAATTCATACCTATGTAACCTAAGAGTAATCCATATCTCGAATGGGTGGTGATACTTTTCCCCCACCTAGTTTAAGAAATATTACCTCATCCAACTTTGAACACTTGGGAGTCCCTGAACAACATCTCACTCACTTTGTATCCCAATGTGCTCTAATTATGGGCCCTTGTGATCAGTAGGAGGAGAACAAGATGAGGTTTTTTATAAATAATATGGTAGGGTCATACTTTGTTTTGTATAGTATCCTCCTGACAGGATCCATTGCTAGATAGGAAGACATTATTCATCAATTCATTTAACAATTTATCTCCACACTGAGGAAAACAACAATCATAAACATGAAGAACTATAACCAATGAAAAAATTAGATGGTGTCTGTATTCACAGCTATATGGAAGGGTTTAGTCTATTTTATCATCATCCCTCTATTATAGGAACAATTTTCTTTAACTCTATGCTAAAAATGCCGCGGATGAGCTGAAGACACCTCTGATCCCAATGAAGTATCAAAGTGGGTTCCATGTGTTTGTAGAAACATCCCAGCTATTTGAAGATTCCATTAAAAAACTTGGGTTAACTCTCTGATCATGCCTTCATCATAATAGAAATTTTTGGAAAGTAATAGTTAACCTCAATCATTCTCAAAATAGAAAAGGATCTCATTCAATCACCTAGGCATGTCCCTAACTACCCAGTGATTCCAAATGAGTAGAAGCAACCGTGAAATCCACCTCGAACAGAAGCAAAAATGGAACATAGTTTATGAGGATTTGAGAAATGGATGAATAAAACATACTCCTTTTACAATGATCAAGTCCCTAGTTATGTCCTTGAATCTATGGAGAATAAGTTACTCAAGCTACCATAGCCTAGGAATCCCGGTGAGGTGAGCCTGGTTAATCATCCCGACTACTTCCCTTTCCATATGAGTCTAGGTCACAACATCTTGGATTGATTTATCTTGAAGGACATTCTCCATGGCATGGTTCATTCAGGACATGTGATTCCACATAACTCCTCAAAGAAGGTGGCCTACATGACCATTGCTAGTTAGAATAAGAAGGTGATTGGAAGATAGTTTTTTCTAGTTGTGTACATAATTTCAATAACTAGAAGATTCAAAAAATAGTTGATTGAGATCATTTAACCCTGATATCATAGCTTCTTAGACCCACCATTGTACCACCACCTAGGAAGGTGACATTGTATAGGTCTCCTAAATGTGGGCATGGCTGTTAGACAAAGGAATAAATAGAATAATAAGAGTCATAGTCTACTCTAATGCAATCGTTGACTATTGAAGATTTCTTCCTTATAGAATCGGAAGCACTGGAATCACCCCCCCCCCCCAATGGAACCCTAATTAGAAGAGGGTATCATATTTGGTTGTTTTAATATGATACATTTAGAGTAACCCTTCTCCGATGATGAATATACATCCAAGTATGAGTTCCCCACACCTAAATGATGCACATGACCCAAGGATACTTGGTACAACATGGGAATGGTTGGACCCAATATCTTGGTCATTTACACATAGAGGACCTATATGCTGATAAGACTCATGGAATGGTGATCCCAAAAGAGAAATAGAGACATGGATGTGTCTCTGAATCCTCTAGTGGTCGTCCATGCCCAGTTTTCTTTCATAAATTCCTAGTGAGGGTGAGATTACCTGGTCATCCCAAGAAATAGGGAAGTCCAACATGACCCACATCACTAGAATCAGATACTCTCGTGACCTCTACACAAGTAACAGGACCATCTACCTAAAATACCTTAGTTCCCAATCCATGAATTTTGTAGAAACCCATACCTGAGAATTAATGACCTTTGGAACAAAAGTTTGACATTCTAAAATATCTAGTGGTTTTCCCATCCAATATCTCAATCCTAAATATTCTCTACATTTCAAAATAACTTAGGAGGCCACTCATTGAATCCCCTCAGTGCACCAAAATGTTTGAGATAGAATTCTTTGTAGAATATTTCTATTGAGTGGAGGCCATGCTAGCAGAATTTCATGTTGATATATCATTCACAAACCAAGATCTATATGACGTTATCCAGGGACACAACAGAACCCTATATGTTTTTGGTTGAATAGATAATTCCAACATGTGAAGAGATATGATTGACAATAGTTTTTTGATCAATCTCATTATGATTCAAACCTTGAGATGTTTGGATTTATAAAAAAGGGGTTTTAGCTTCTACATGGTTGACCATTCAAAGGTATGATACGAATAAGCAAAGACCTATCAAGAAGATCTGCCTCAAAGGTCAGTTTTGGGATCTCACGTATGATACTGATTTCATGTTTATACAACAAGACACTTCATGAAATTCCCTTCATAGAATTACCTGACTCTATAGTCATGTTCTGGTTCTTTAAACATTCCAGCAAAGTCTAAAATACCCCCATTGGTTGAAGGGTTTGCATACTACATGGTGATAGCTCCCCATTTGAGACTTGAAAAGAAACATATGCTGAGGTAGGTTTCTAAAAGTGGGAAGTAAATCAACCAATTGTGGCTGATGATATATAGGTTCCATCTCTTAATGGCTTGGGGACTTCCCCTAAAAATCCTTGGAGTATGCTCCATAGTGACTATGTACTCCCAATAAATCGACGAAATAGTCCTGGTCCCAGAGGTCCAAGAACCTTCTATCCCCATTGAAATTATAAAAGACAATCATCTCTGGAATCCCCCTACATTGACTTTGATGGAAGGGGATGATAGTAACTTTTCTCAAGGCCTCTCTCACCTAGAGAGTGACATATATTCCCCCATATTTTTGACTCCATATGAAAATGTCAATATAGACTCTGAGATATAAAAAGAAGATGATGACCTCAAGAACTCCCCTCCAAAATTCTAGGAAAGAATCTCCACCACCATTTATGATATTAGGAAGGTAAATCTAGGTATATGATGAGACATAAAACCTACACTGATTTGCACCCACATGCCCCTCGAAGAGAAATAGATGTACATAAAATTTCTATAGTAACACTAATATGTGTTCTCTTGGAACTATACATAAATTGTTGAACTGAATTCAAATATGGATAAACACCATATCAATTTACCGAATGACCATAAAAGCTTAAAACAAGAATCCAGGAGGATCCAACCCTCTAATGCTACCAATTTAGAGTAAAAAGTTGACAAAATGGTCAAATCACACTTTGTCTAAGAAGTGAAATACCCATGATCGATTTCAAAAACCATCCCCATGAAGAAAAAAAAATTTATATAATGGTCTTCATCTATTTCAAAGGATTTAATCGATATTTTATAAATTAAGACTTACCATTTCTGATAAAAAAACTCAGGATCGATGAAACTGTAAGATTCTAAGCCCTTTTCTTTGTGGATGGGTATTCAAGGTAGAATCAGATAAAGATTCCTTTGAAGATAAAGAATCCACTTCCTTCATATCACCTTAAGAGATCATTTTAGATCAGTTCATTCCCTTTGTATTAAATAATGTGGGTGCAACATATCAACGCACCATGAATCATATCATTAATCCCTTCCTAGGAAGAATAGTCGAATGTTATGTTGATGAACTACTGGTCAATGACTAATAGTGGTGTGACCACTACACGAATATTAAAATAGTATTAGACAAGTTATGATGGTATAGTCTAAATTTGAATCCACTGAAATTCACCATTGAGGAAACATCAGGGAAGCTCCTTGGCTTTGTGGTACACTACCATGGTATTGAGGTTGACCCAAAAAATACCAGTTCTATTCTAGCAATTTCAACCTTATAAATCTCAAATAACTAAGGGGGATCCATGGGAACATCACCTACATTTGAAATTTCATATCCAACATGGCTATAAAAAATCACCCCTTCACTAGGCTAATGAGGAATGGAATCACCTATTAATGGGATGATGAATGCCAACAATCCATTGAGAATCTAAATCCTTATCTTCTACACACATCGATAGTTATTCCAATAGTGTTAGGAAATCCAATCATCTTATATATAGATGTCATGGAATTATCACTTGGAAACCTCCTCACATATAAGGATGATACAAGGAGTGAGAACAGTCTCTATTACCTCATTTAGGTAATGCTAGGTACAGAGACCGGATACACAGATGTTGAAAATAACTACCTCGCACTAATATCTGTAGTGAAGAAGATGTGGCATTACTTTTAGTGACATGAAGTCCATATTTTATATCATATTGATCTGATCAAGTAAATACTTGTCTAACATACGATGATTGGGTTTTTAGCTGATGGTTGGTCATCCTTCAACAATATTACATGTAGTTCATGTTATAGAATGCGGTGAAGGTGAAATCCATAGCTTATTTTATTCACTGCACATCTGACCCAAGAAAGTACACTAGGGGACTCTAAACTTATGGATGAGGAGTCATTATAGGCTCATGACACTCACCAGACATGGGAGATATATTTTTATAGAACCTCTAGAAGCCCTATGAAAAAAAGGAAGTAAACTCTAATCCTCAATCGATTTGTATTAGGGATTGTATTTGTTTCTCTAGACAAAGTAATTTTTTCCTAATATTTATCTGTATATGAAGGTTGCACAAATAATGAGGTAGAATAACATGCCCTTAACACAAGTTTGGAATTGGTCCTACAACTGTAGATAGCCTACCATAATATTAAAGGGGAATTAGAGCTTGTGATAAAACAATTCAATGGTGAATATGCCATCAAAAAGGAAGAATAAGCCCCTATCACTAGCTATATCAGGGGACTAATGGTATAATTCCATTTAGATCCCACATTGAATTATGTTCCCCAATCAAAGAGTGATTACACCAAATCATTAGATAATAAATCCATGTTCTTGGACAATCCTGGTCAAGAGGAAGAAAACTACCATATCACACACTGAATGGTATCACCGTTCATCATCTGAAATATAGATGAAATCAATCAGGATAACACTGCCCCAGTACATGATGATTTGGTATCCACCCCTATATGGATGGAGCCCATAATTGATTACCTCTAAAATGGTACTCTCTTGAATTATTGAGCCAGAAGTGGATGGATTCAGTATCGATCATTGAACATTACCATTTTAAATGGTCCAAATGATAAAAATACCCTATACAAGAGAGAATTAGATGGAATCCTCCTCAGATTCATAGCAGAAAGAGAGCTTCCCACCATCATGACGGAAGCCCATAAATAATCTTGAAGTGTTCATTAATCTAGAACTAGGCTCTCTCACTAAATATGTTGGTTGGGTTATTATGGAAAAATCATGATATAGAACATTATGGAATACACCATAAAATTTTATTCACGCCAGATTCATGAAAAATTCAACAATTAACGTCCAAAATTTATACATATAGCTAAATATTCTTGTTCATTTGTCATATAGGGAATGTATGTTGTGTGAACATATCCCCCACCATAAATAAGTAGCTGAAGTACATCATTACTGTTACAGACTTATTCTCCAAATGGGATGAGGTAATACCCCTCAAGGAATTCAGGACAAAGAATACCATAAACTTAATAAAGTCTTATATCATCACCTTTTCTCGTACACAATATTGTTAGACAATGTCACCAACATCTGTTTCATGGAGTTGAATAAATTACACTAGGAATATAGCATTGAGTCCAATCACTCATCTTGTTATCATTTAGTAGAAAAAGGATCGATAGAAGCCTTTAATAAGACTCTACTAAAAATAATAGAAACTATAGTGAGTAAAGGAATTAAGTAATAGCTGAAACAATATTCCATTCTTAATAGTGTTACTATACCACCACACATACTGCTACATAAGAAACATAATATTCATTAGTTTGTGGAACTGAGGCAATGCTAACCATATAATTCCAGTTACCTTCTATTCAAATAGATATTTGTAAACAACTCTTGGGTGATGAGAAATCACATAAATAGCTGTATAAGCTAGATAGGCTCGATGAGAACATGTTTGATACATTGTAAAACCATGAAGTCCATTAGAATCAGACCACAATTCCCTTAAACAAAAAGGTTCACCTTTGTTCATTCCTCTAAGGAGAACTGGTGTTGGCTCTTAGAACCCCAATTATGCCAGTAAAGGATCCTATGAAGCTAGAACACAAATGGGAATGGACTTATATCATACATAAGGTATATCACAATGGAGCCTACTCATTGTTAATAATGGATGTGGAACGTGTCACACCCCCCCCCCCACTAATGAAAGGTTTTTCAAGAAATACTTTGAATAGTTATTTTCAAGAACCTATCATTCTAACTGCATGATGTTAAACTACAAAAATTCATCCTAACCACATGAATTTAAACTATATAGAGGACGCCCACACATTATAATGTTAAACTATATAGATCCACTAATGGTTCATCTTTATTCACATCGCATGACACTCATCCTGGTAACAAGATGTTAAAACTTCATAGTGTCTCACATCCTAAGAACTTGATAGTTAAATGTATGGAAAAAGTCCTTACCACATGATGTTAAACTATATGGAAGATTTCATCATCGTATGATTATAAACTACATAAGAATAACTATGTCACCAATCCCTCACCATACATGAAATTGATCTTTGTGAAAGAAGGATGAAATATCCATGTACCTGTGTGAGAGTTAACTCCTCGTAAGGAATCTCCTCATCAAAGAACTGCGTGTTTCTTGATTCCTTCCATCATAGGATAAATAGTGATGCCTAAAACTTAATTATTCATACCAAATTAAATGTTTATTTTATTTGATGTTGGTGATCCACATCCTTAATGAAAGACATTAAACTTCATGGATGATTTCCATGCCGAACGACATTAATTGTGTCTATATAATGATAGGAACCCATTCCATTATTTGTTTCTCACACCGAGAATAGCTCATGTGAGTATAGGAATTTTAGTAAGGGATTCCTCTGATGAATAAGGAATATCAATTCGTAACAGAGTAATCATGGTTGAAAATGAAATACATTAAAAGGAATACCTTGAGTCCTTGCTACATGGCATTAAACTACATGGTCGATATCCTTTGCACAACATAAAAACATCACATTCATGTAGACCATGCTTGAGTGGAACACTATTGTTGGTGTTGGTCACCTAACATGTAATAAGCTGAGATTTTATAAGATATATTCTTTTTAATTTCTTTCATATCTTCTGTTGTACGATACACCAAGATTATCTTGCTCTATACGCAACACCGTATTAGCTTGCAGTATACACAACATTATTCTTGGATCGTGTTACACACAATTTCAAGTTTGTTTGATAGTTGTTATTCTACGCAACATTGAGTGAGTATGTATATATGTATATATGTATATATATATATATATATTCAATGTATAAATGAAATATGGTTTTATTTTGTTATATGCAACAAAAAAATAGTCTTTCACTACACGCAACCCTGATTTGACTTTCATTACACGCAATCGCGACCTTCCTCGATAGTGTGTGTTGTACGCAATATCGGGTTTCACTAAACAACGATATAAGGTTATAATATTATCAAGAACTTTCCGTTATGAATAGTATTAACTAAGTTTTGAATTTTATAACATTATTATTAATCTTACACATTTTCTATAACATGGTATGAGAACAAAATAAAGTTTTCGGGTAAAATAAGTATTTTTCAAAAAATGCAGTTTTGCCGCCTTTTGATGGCGCACCCACTTTAAATCTAGTTTTTGACATATTTATAAGTTAAATTTGACAAAATAAAATTCTTCTTTGGAATCAGGATATAAAAATTTACTTCGGATAAATTTTTCATATTATTCTGATAACTTTCATATTTTAATGAATAGTAAAAACACGCTATATTTTAATTAAAAACAACTTTTTTCATCGAAATAATTTATATTGTTAAATTATAATATTTAATGGTTTTAAAGTATAAATAGAATATATTTTTACCATTTAATATAATTTATGTCATTATCATTGATTTTACATTGAATTCGTAGGTTAAATCAATTCAATCTTTTCCAATGTTTTAAACAAAAACTCGTTTTCATTCGACAACAGGATTAATTTTTATTTAATTTCTGCAACTTCTATGTATTGAATTTGAAAAAATGGATTCCATATTTGTATTCATTGGGTCCAAATTATGTTAATATGTTACTTTTATCTTTTTGATATTATGAATAGTAACTACGGTAATTTTTATTTACTATAAATAAAGGTAAATCGGGTAATTAAGGGTAAAAATAAGATTATAAAATTACCCTAAAACATTCCAAAATCCTATTGGATGAATAAAGGTCGACCCATATCACCTATGGGTCTGACTAGATTCATTTCATGGAATTTTGACCATGAAATAATATAATTATTATTAAAACCAAAGAAAGTGACAACATGTCACTCTCTTAAATCATATAAGTATATTAATTTTAATTTAGTGATAAACTTCATTAAACTTCAACCATGAATAGTCTCCAAAAATATAATAAAATTATCTACATCATATAAATTTATTTATAATTTTTAGGGATTAAATAATTATTATTAAAGGTGACATAATAGTGATGTTGAAATTATTTTATTAAGAGAAATATCAAATAAATGGTTTTACAAATATTAAAATAAATATTATATGACATATTTAATGTGCTCCAATAATTTTCTAGACACATATGACATGTTATTAATCTATTAAATCTTTTAGTTAGAACATATCTTCTGTATATTTTTTATTTAAATTCAAATAAATAAATAGTGTCAAAATTGACACTATTGTTCTTTTATAAAAATAACATATTATAAAATTGTTTAAAAATCACAAAAATGTCTGAAAATTATAAATTTAAATTTATATGGTCTAGAATGTTATAAATTATCCAATTATGGACAATTCACAACAAATAAGTAATTATTTATAATAGTTTAAAATTTATAATGTTATTACCACAAATAAAATTAAATTGATTAAATAAGGATAAATCAAGATGATAATGTTTAAAATAAATTTCTAACATGTCTAAATTTTATTTGTTGATTATATTACAACCCTATATAATCTAATATTATAATTTTAGTCATTTTGGATGTTTTTAAGTTGGGTTGGGATTTAATATAAATTAATATTTTCTTATATTTCCAAAGGTGCCCCTCTCCTCCCTTATAAAAGGGCATATCCTCCCTTTCTTCCTCACACCACTTTGAGCCTTCAAGCTCAGCCAACCCCTGAAATATTATCTTCTCCACTTCCATAGAAAAATCCTATAGGTTCTGGTCTTCTTCAAAGACCAATTTTAGTGCCCTAAGAGGAGGTCTCAAAGAGGCGCTTCAAAGAAGAGGTAATGTTCGTTACCGATTCTTTCAACTTTATTTATTCTTCCACTTCTTCTCCATTATTTGATTAATTATGAAGTAATAACATATGTATAAATCATATACTAATATGTTATTATAAGTATGAAACAACCCTATTTCACCATTTATCCATCCTACGGAAAACGAAATCACCACGCGTGCATACGTACGGAATACCGTCTCCACGCCGTGGTGAAATCTGTTTTTCCACCAAGACCTTACATGGATGGGTATAATGGTGTAAAGAATAACTATATATGGTTATTATAACACCATAATGATTCTGATATATTATACCATCCACTCCAATTATATTCAATAATTATGGGAACGATATCATCGCTCGTGCGTACGTACGGACTACCGTCTCCACGACACGATTAGATTCATTCTCCATGTTAACCATACATGAATGATCATAAAGTTTATATAATGAATAATAATGAAATATATGAAATAATAATGCTACTGGATTTATGTATATATATATTTATGTCATCTAATTAGTTTCATTCAATTCAATAAGGAAACGAAAACAGTGTTCATGCGTACGTACGGCCTACCGTCTCCATGAACGGTGTATTTCATTCCTTTTATTGATATATAATATATATATGTATATGATGAATATATATTATATATAAATAATGTTTTACATTCTGAAATTATGTAAATCAGGATATAAGTAATAATATCAAGAAAGACAAGTTGAAACACATACGATAAATGAAATGATTTTACCCAAAACGCTGCTTTAACATGGAATTTACAAAAGAAAGGGTTATATAAAGTCATAAGTGAAACATATATGATATCATAACAATGAATTTGATTCTTTAATAAGTCAATGACATTATTTAAATCATTATATAGGAGGTTCGGATACTTAAGAAGTATATCGGACCTAAGGTAAGGGATAATTGTGCAAATCTCATTTTTATCCGAGATTGCTTATTCGTAAGTATTTACTGGGGTTATGGTTATCATCCATGTACATGTTTTATAAAAGTGTTTTTATGTATGTTTAATTTCCTTTTTAACCATTTTGACTTTTACTGCATGGTATGTAATTAATCTTTCTTTTGTTTATGTACGAGGCACTTTTTGACTTTTCCGACAAAAGTACGAGAAGAATTTTATTTTTAACTTGTACAGCGTGAATGGATTTTTACGGTTTCATAACGCCTCATTTTCTTGAATCTTACTCTACAAGATTTTATGACTATTTTCAAACAAACTTTTATTTTAAAAGTGCATGGCATTTTGTGAAAAAAAAATTATTTTGAAGAAGGAAGGATATTTTCCTCAAGAATTCATTTTAAATGTTTTATCAAAATTATTTTCCATCTAAGATGACATTATTTCATATGTGTATGTTTCAATTTTAATGTCTTTATGATTTACATGGTTTCACTTTTCTTATGATGAAATTTTCATATGTTTTATATGGATTATGTGATGATGGGATGATGTTTATGAAACCCATTTTATTCTTTGGGTTATGATGAATGTTTTAAGTTTATTTTGTGGAACAAGTAAGAATGATTTCATTATGAGATGGGTGGGACCTATATCTCCCTCAAATGCATTGGGTAAAGATTTATATCTCATGAGATAGACATGGCTGGAATGGAAAGTTAAACCAGATCAGTAATATAGGACTAGAACGAGGAGTGAACTCAATTCAGAAATGGACTTTGTCCACTAAGATGGTCTTGGAAGAAATGCCTTGGCTACTACGAAAATCATATCATGAGATTAATGGTTGCCTCAATTAGATGTTTTATTACCATGCTAATTTATCATGATTAATGTTTCTTCATGATTTATGCCTTACGTACTGTCATGTTTTATGTCATTGCTCAATATTTTGATGTTTAGATTTTATGCTCATGTTTTTTTACATTCAAATGTTTAAGGATTGTTTTATGTTCTCTATTCTTACCCTTACTGAGCCTTTGAGCTCACCCCTTTTATGTTTTCTTTTCCACAGGATATAAAGAAAGGTTTTAGGTAAGAAAAAAAGGGGGAGATCTTTATGGGAGATGTTGAAGATCTTTCACCACGATTAGAAGATTATATTCCGAGTTTCCAAAGACACTAAACTAATACGGTCCTTGTGTGTCTGTTTTTGTTATATATTAATTATTCCGAAAAAGTAATGTAATGTCCATGTACGTCAAGCTTTGGGTCTCTACGGTTGGTATTAGAGGAAAGGTTTAGTCAACCTTTGGAATCTAGGATGCAAAAACGTTAGTGAGATCCGTAGAGATATTTCTATGGTATGTCTGGAGATGTCCCTAAGGATAAGTATACATATTGGATATAGTCCTAGAACAATGGTAACGATATTATAATTTAACCTAAGATGTTAGATATTGATGGTACTCCCCCTTTACTATGTTGTTTTCCCTAGCATGATTTCTGCCTCTCACACTATTCTTTTTGGGTTATAGAAAATGGCTGGAAATAGGAAGATTCACGATAATGGAGGATATGATGGACAATGGAATGATATTTTTCATGAGCAACCAAATGAAACGGGATTTGGAAGTCCAAACATCGTTATTATTCCTAATCAGAAATCTCATAATATGATCAATAATCTCAACTTTGGTAAGTATCCTGACTCAGCTAATAAGATAAAGATGGAGTTTCATGATGATCATAGAGGAAAGAAAGTTTGATTACTCTCATGTAAATCATGTAGGAAGAGGCATCAAGGAGAATGTTTCAAAGGAACTGGAATATGCTTTGGGTGCGGAAAAGAAATACAAAAATCCAGTAAGTGCAAAGGAAAAGGTTCAGTTAACACCATGGAGAAGGATAATGGTATTGCTACGACATCAACAATGATTAGATGTTTTAAATGTGGAATGTACGAGCATTATGAAAACCAATGCCCTAAGGGAAAATCTCATGAACAGAATCAGCATGGTCATATGGGTAGTATTTATGTGGATGATGATGAGGAGACTACAAATGATATATGAGATGAAAGAAGTGTTGAAGCTCATTCAGTTGTTTAAGAAGGTAGTGGAATGATTGTATGTTTATCAAGAGTTATGTTGTATAGTTAATGGTACTATGGAATAAAGAATCATCTAAGGATTGTTACACTATTGTTTTTTCTAAAGTATTAGAAAGTATATGGTTAATGGTACCGGTTACCATGAAAGGTTATTCAGATATTTTTGGAAAGTAGATGATATGTGCATAATGAAGGGATAAGAAGATAATGAGATGTTTGACTGTATTCATGAGCTCATGAATGATATAAGGACTAAGTGATATTATGGTTGGAGTATATAGAATTTTTGGGATTTTGGTATGTGGAAAGTGTTAAAATTTAACAACATTCATGTTTTAACTAAGGTTGAATGGGTATTCATTCTTCAACAGAATACATGATTAAGGTATTCACATGTTTTTAATTTCACCAACATGATATATCTTATGATATATGGGGGATAAATGATGGCATTCACGTGATTGTTATCTGACATTTCAAGTAATAATTTTTTTTATACTATGAGCTTGGACCGAATTATTTTAGATAAGCCTAAATATTGGAATGGATTAAGTTGTACATAAGTTAGTATTGTTTAAGGATAGAACTTTTATTTATATTATTTATGGGTTGTTATAGTAATGTAGTTTTAGAAAAAGGACAACCTACAGGATGGGCGACAGCCAATCGTGTCGGACAAGGCTGTGGGAATCGAACCCAGAACCAAAGTGCGACTGGCCTTTATCGCCTACCACTAGCCTACAGGAAGTCCCTGGTTAGTAGAAACTAGTTTTATTTTATTAAGCGGTATGATATATGAAGTATAAGTTCATTTTTGGAATCGTATATGATTTACCACACCATAGATGGACTTATGTATATTTTATTTTTTTTAAAAGGTTGGGGCCGAAGCCTCATTTTTATTATTAAATCAAACAAATTCCTCTTTTAAATGGGTAGAGGGAAACCCATTACATAGCCCGAAGGCCCAGTGGGCTTGTATCCCATTAGATAGCCCATAGGCCCAAATTCTAAGGCCAATTCACATTCTGTGAATAGTAACCTTCAGCTACAGTACCACACAGTATCGCCGCCACTACAGTGCCCTACCGCACAGTATCAAGCAAGTATTTCTTCTAATTCAAAATTTTCAAATTTAGGGAAATGATATTGAAAACCAAAAATGTTGTCCTACTGCTATTATATCCGACGAATCAGATGGTACCTTAGATCATATCAAATCTATGGCTTTGTGATTATTGGATTTTTCATAGCCATGTTCTCTACCACTCTCTAACCGAACATGATGGTAAGATTTCTCTTCCATATCCATATTTTAACCAATGTTCTCCTATGTGGAAACCGAGTGATTAGTTTACTTGGGTAACCATTACATTTCATACTTTAGTTTTTAAAGATAAGTTTTGGTATTCCTTTTTGCGATGTGGGTTTCAATTAAAGAAACGTTCAAGTAGAAAACCATTTATAACCCCAACGAATTTTGAGGGCGAAATTCATTTTAAGGGGGGTATAATGTAATAACCTGAGATTTTATAAGATATATTCTTTTTAATTTATTTCATATCTTATGTTGTACGATACACCAAGATTATCTTACGCTATACGCAACACCGTATTAGCTTGCAGTATAAGCAACATTATTCTTGGATCGTGTTACACACAATTTCAAGTTTGTTTGATAGTTGTCATTCTACGCAACATTGAGTGTGTATGTATATATATATATATATATATATTGAATGTATAAATTAAATATGGTTGTATTTTTTTATACGCAACAAAAAATAGTCTTTCACTACACGCAACCCTGATTTGGATTGCATTACACACAATCGTGACCTTCCTCGATAGCGTGTGTTGTACGCAATACCGGGTTTCACTAAACAATGATATAAAGTTATAATATTATCACGAACTAGCCGTTATAAATAGTATTAACTAAGTTTTGAATTTTATAACATTATTATTAATCTTACACATTTTCTAGAACATTTTATGAGATCAAAATAAATATTTTGGGAAAAATAAGTATTTTTCAAAAAAATGCAGTTTTGCCGCCTTTTGATGGCGCACCCACTTTAAATCTAGTTTTTGACATATTTATAAGTTAAATTTGACAAAATAAAATTCTTATTTGGAATAAGGATATAAAAATTTACTTTGGATAAATTTTTCATATTATTCTGAAAACTTTCATATTTTAATGAATAGTAAAAACACGCTATATTTTAATTAAAAACAACTTTTTTCATCGTAATAATTTATATGGATAAATTATAATATTGAATGGTTTTAAAGTATAAATAGAATATATTTTTACCATTTAATATAATTTATGTCATTATCATTGATTTTAAATTGAATTTGTAGGTTAAATCAATTCAATCTTTTGCAATTTTTTAAACAAAAACCAGTTTTCATTCGACAATGGAATTAATTTTAATTTAATTTCTGCAAATTCTGTGTATTGAATTTGAAAAAGTGGATTCCATATTTCGATTAAGTGGGTCCAAATTATGTTAATAGGTTACTTTTATTTTTTTGACATTATGAATAGTAACTACGGTAATTTTTATTTACTACAGTTAAAGGTAAATCGGGTAATTAAGGGTAAAAATAAGATTATAAAATTACCCTAACACTTTAAAAAATCCTATTGGATGAATAAAAGTCGACCCATATCACTTATGGGTTGGACTATATTCATTTCATTGAATTTTGACCATGAAATAATACAATTATTATTAAAACCAAAGAAAGTGACAACATGTCACTCTCTTAAATCATATAAGTATATTAATTTTAATTTAGTGATAAACTTCATTAAACTTAGAACAAGAATAGTATCCATAAATCTAATTAAATTATCTACATAATATTAATTTATTTATAATTTTTAAGGATTAAATAATTATCATTAAAAGTGACATAATAGGGATGTTGAAATTATTTTATTAAGAGAAATATCAAATAAATGGTTTTAAAAATATTAAAATAAATATTATATGACCTATTTAATATTCTCCACTAATTTTATAGATAAATATGACATGTTATGAATCTATTAAATCTTTTAGTTCAAACATATCTTCTGTATATTTTTTATTTAAATTCAAATAATTGAATAGTCTCAAAATTGACACTACTGTTATTTTATAAAAATAACATATTATAAAATTGTTTAAAAATCACAAAAATATTGAAAAATTATAAATTTAAATTTATATGGTCTAAAATGTTATAAATTATCCAATTATGGACAATTCACAACAAATAAGTAATTATTTATAATAGTTTAAAATTTATAATGTTATTACCACAAATAAAATTAAATTGATTAAATAAGGATAAATCAAGTTGATAATGTTTAAAATAAATTCATAACATGTCTAAATTTTATTGGTTTATTCTATTAAAACACTATCTCATCTAATCTTCGCATTTGAGTCATTTTGGATGTTTTTAAGTGGAGTTGGGATTTAATATAAATTAATATTTTCTTATATTTCCAAAGGTGCCCCTCTCCTCCCTTAAAAGAGGGCATCTCCTCCCTTTCTTCCTCACACCACATTGAGCCTTCAAACTCGGCCAACCCCTGAAAAATTATCTTCTCAACTTCCATAGAAACATCTTATAGGTTCTGGTATTCTTCAAAGACAAATTTTAGTGCCCTAAGAGGAGGTCTCAAAGAGGCGCTTCAAAGAAGAGGTAATGTCCGTTACCGATTCTTTCAACATTATTTCTTCTCCCACTTCTTCTTCATTAGTTGTTTCATTATGAAGTAATAACATCAGTATAACTCATATACTTATATGTCATTATATTTATGAAACAACCCTATTTAACCATCTATCCATCCTACGGAAAACGAAATCACCACGTGTGCGTACGTGTGGAATACCGTCTCCACGCCGTGGGGAAATCTGTTTTTCCACCAAGACCTTACATGGATGGGTATAATGTTGTAAAGAATAACTATATATGGTTATTATAACATCATACTGATTCTGATATATTATACCATCCACTCCAATTCTATTCAATAATTATGGGAACAATATCATCGCTCGTGCGTACGTACGGACTACCATCTCCACGACGTGATGAGATTCATTCTCCATGTTAACCATACATGAATGATCATAAAGTTTATATAATGAATAATAATGAAATATATGAAATAATAATAATACTGGATTTATGTATATATATGTATGTCATCTAATTAGTTTCTTTCAATTCAATAAGGAAACGAAAACAACGTTCATGCGTACGTATGGCCTACCGTCTCCATGAACGGTGTATTTCATTCCTTTTATCGATATATAATATATATATATGTATAAAATAAATATAAATTATATATAAATCATGTTTTAAATTCTGTAATTATTTAAATCAGGATATAAGTAATAATATCAAGAACAAAAAGTCGAAACACATACGATAAATGAAATGATTTTTCCCAAAATGCTGCTTTAACATGGAATTTACAAAAGAACGGGTAATATAAAGTCATAAGTGAAACATATATGATATCATAACAATGAATATGTTTCTGTAATAAGTCGATGAAATTATTTAAATCATTATACAGGAGGTTCAGATACGTAAGAAGCATATCGGACCTAAGGTAAGGGATAATTGTGCAAATCTCATTTTTATCCAAGATTGCTTATTCGTAAGTATTTACTGGAGTTATTGTTATCATCCATTTACATGTTTTCTAAAAGTGTTTTTATATATGTTTAATGCCCTTTTTACCCATTTTGACTTTTACTACATGGTATGTAAGGAATCTTTCTTTTGTTTACGTGCGAGGCACTTTTTGACTTTTCCGACAAAAGTATGAGAAGAATTTTATTTTTAACTTATACTGCGTGAACAGATTCTTACGGTTTCATAATGCCTCATTTTCATGAAGCTTACTCTACAAGATTTTATGACTATTTTCAACAACATACTTTTCTTTTAAAAGTGCATGGCATTTTGTGAAAAGAAATTGATTTTGAAGAAGAAGGGATATTTTCCTCAAGAATTCATTTTAAATGTTTTATCAAAACCATTTTCCATCTAAGATGAAATTATTTCATATGTGTATGTTTCAAGTTTAATGTCTATATGATTTACAAGGTTTAAATTTTCTTATGATGAAATGTCCATTTGTTTTATATGGATTATGTGAGGATGGGATGATGTTTATGAAACACATTTTATTCTTTGGGTTATGATGAATTATTTATATTTATTTTGTGGCAGAAGTAAGAATGATTTCATTATGAGATGGGTGGGACCTATATCTCCCTCCAATGCATTGGGTAAAGATTTATATCTCATGAGATAGACATGGCTGGAACGGCAAGTTAAACTGGTTCAGTAATACAGGATTGGAATGAGGAGTGAACTCGATTCAGAAAGGGACTTTGTCCACTAAGATGGTCTTGGCAGCAATGCCTTGGCTACTATGGAAATCATATCATGTCCTTAATGGTTTCCAAAATTACATGTTTTATTCCCATGTTAATTTATCATTATTAATGTTTCTTCAGGACCTATGACTTACGTACTACCATGTTTTATGTCATTGCTCAAGATTTTGATGTTTAGATTTTATGCTCATGTTTTTTTTTACATTCAAATGTCTAAGGATTGTTTTATGTTCTCTATTCTTACCCTTACTGAGCA
This sequence comes from Viscum album, assembly GCA_963277665.1. Taxonomy (NCBI): domain Eukaryota; kingdom Viridiplantae; phylum Streptophyta; class Magnoliopsida; order Santalales; family Viscaceae; genus Viscum; species Viscum album. The sequence goes on along the minus strand of OY728157.1, from coordinate 1,246,329,087 downwards.
TTTTAGATCACCCCATTTATGTTTTCATTTCCCCAGGATATAAAGAAAGGTTTTAGGTAAGAAAAAAAAGGGGAAGATCTTTATGGGAGATGTTGAAGATCTTTCACCACGATTAGAAGATTATATTCCGAGATTCCAAAGACACTAAACTTTTTCGGTCCTTGTGTGTCTATTTTTGTTATGTATTAATTATTCCTCAAAAGTAATGTAATGTCCATGTACATCAAGCTCCAGGTCTCTACATAACACACCTCCATTTAAGAACTAAATGTTTCTTGATTCCTTCCATCATAGGATACATAGTGAAACCCATATTTTCATCCTTGGGTTCATCCCCAATACCCCCTTTTCACGTCAGGGAGCCTAAATCCTTACCACACAATGATTAATTGCATGCCTCCTCAAGAACTATGTGTGTCTTAATTCCTATCATCACAAGATATGCAGTGAAACCCGGATCTTTAATCCTGGGATCGACTACAAAAATCAATGGAAACAAATTCTCACCTATGCATATGGGTCAAACCTATGTAGAGATTTTCTCATTCTAATAACTACATGTGGATCGATTCCTTACATCGCATGATATGTAGTTACAACCAAATCCCCAATCTTGGTCCCAACTACAAAAACCAATGAATAATGCACCCCAAAAACACAAATTCTTCTTCATACAAGAAAATTTTCCTACATACGAGTCAAATATTCATACGGCCTTCTTGTGAATATAATATATCATGAATAATTTTTCATGTCGTTTCCTATATCCTTGTTGTATTATGTTAAACTGCAAGGAAGAAAATGCATTCTTACTTCATTGTATTAAAATTTGAAGAAAATATCATGGTCACAAGATATTAAAACCATATTGAAAATACATCCCCTCTACATGAAGTTAAAATGTTCAAACCATCATACATCTATATCCCATATCAAAGAACCACAAGAGACTTACCCTATTCAACCATCGTATGGGGTGATTCCACCATCTTTAGATTCTTCAGTCCATATACCAAACTTAATGTCTTGAGGACCATGGATTTCTGAAAACCTTTCCTAGCCCATGTAAAGGAAAATAAATATCTCTTGTTGACTATGCTATTGGTGTATAAGTGTTTTGACCTACCAACTAGAGACATCTTGGATCTGTAAGAGGGGATTTTTGATCCTTGTGATCCTGATGTCACCATGGAAAATCTTATCACCTAAGGGTGTTACGCGTCATCCTCAGTATGATTGTCCCATATCATTACTCATGACCTGAGTACCTTGAACCATGATTTACAACATCATCATCTCCCACTCAAAAGGATGTTGGTGTGATCTTGACCCTGGGTATTTTAATATGGATCTTCTGTAACACCCCCTCATATTAGGTACAAATTCATCAAAATGATAAATTTTATACACATTGATGCATGTTTTACAACCTAAAACTATAGCCTTTAATGGTCTGAATTGAAAGACCTTAAACTGTTAGTGAAAGAGACACAAAACATTTCAAGTTCAAAACCCGCAAAGGGAAGCCTGAGAAAAAGTAAAGTCTTTGTTTAATAAATTTTTCATCTCTAGAGTTTAGAAAAAAATTATGGCATAAATAAATGAGGCATAAATCTCATGGGGCCTAATCTACATCCCTATTAAAATACAACTCATTATCTCTAGACCTATAGTCTAAGAAAAAGTTAGAGTAATGGTATGTCATGTATCCTCACTATGATAACATTTTCATTAGGCAGTGGAAAAACTTATAGGGTGATCAAACCATTCTTGAATACAACACATTTCGTAAACTGCCTTCATGACTTTGAGTTCTGAAGATAGTACAGACTCCCCATAGAATACCGGTAATAGTTATATTCTTTTCCGAATGGACCATCAAATCCAAGAAAGGACCCCCTTAAATTCAAGAGTTTTCATCTTGACCATGTTTAATATTAGAGGCTCATACAATCTCCAATGGTTGACCTGTACACACTGGTTCCCACCTCCATTTATCTTAGATATTCCTAGACCATGATTTACAATTCCTGCTACCATAATATTCAAGAAGATTAGATGTCTGTGGTGTTATGTCACCGTGTTTTGTACCCTTTCTCAAAGAAAAGACATTGAACTGAATTATCTAACCTTTTTATGGCCCACATACCATGATTCTAAACTACATGGTGTATGGATTGATCTTCTCAATTTAAGTGATAAAGTTCCGTAGGATGCCAGAACCCTTCTTGGATAGATTTTCTGTCAGACCCAACTTCCTTGGAAATACTCTTTACTGTTCACAAATATTCCATGTACTTTGGAAAAGAGTGGGGATACTAATTTTTTACCATGATATCAATTCATAATGGGGTTATAAATACCAATCAGAGGTGTCCCCTCTTTATAGGAAATTATCTCCAATCCTTGTGAACCCGGGTCACACCATGGAGGAACTCAGAACCTTAGGGTATCTTGGGTCATATGTGATATGTATGTCCCATTTCATCATCTATAAATTCAAGATCCTAGGAACATGATTTACACAAAACATATTCCAATTATCCAAATAGATCTAAATTCCCTAATATTTCTCCCTCAACCAATGTTACCCCTATGAATCTTCCATATCTCTTGTAAAAGAGTGAGGAGACCTATGTTTAACAGTGTTATCCAAACATCAATGGTTTAAGCCTACCAACTAGAGGTATATCCTCCTTATAAAAAAGTAAATCCAATATTTATGAGCTCAATGAATTACATAGTGGAACTCAAAACCTTAGGGTATCTTGGGCCATCCATTGAATGGTTTCCGCATATTTCACATTCATCAATCAAGTCCAAGCTAAAATACTCTAAACTACAACGATTGAAGGTCCAAGAAAAAAGACGATAAACTAAAGTGATAGAAGGTTCAAGATAAAAGAACCTGAACTACAGTATTAGATGGTTCAAGATAAAAGACCATAAACTATTGAAATAGAAGTATTGACCTAAAAGAACCTATACTATAGTGATAGAAGGTCTGATCTAAAAGACCCTAAAATACATAAATCGAAGGTTCGATCTAAAAGAACCTAAACTATTCTAATATATGGTCCAAGATAAAAGACCATAAACTACAGAAATATATGGTCCATGATAAAAGACCCTGAACAATTGAAATAGAAGGTCTGAGAAAAAAGACCCTAAACTGCAGTAATGTAAGGTTCGAGATAAAAGACCGTAAACTACAGTTAATGAAGGTTCGAGCTAAAAGAACCTAAATTAAATAGATAGAAGGCTCGGGCTAAAAGATACCAAACTATATTAATATAATGTTTGAGATAAAAGATATTAAACTATAGAATAACAACAATATAGTTTTCAAGAAGAGATACAAATGATTGTTGGGCCCAATATATGGACTTAGAGAAAATCAATATATGCTCTCCAAGTCTATAAACTTCAAAAAAATATGGATCACTCTCCCTCCAGGACATATATATTCTACCTTGATTATCCTCCTATGAATCAGGTAATCTCCAGATAGTTGGAGAATTCGTGACCATTTCCTGAGAGGAATATATTTAGATTTTAATATTCATATCTATTCATTTAGTTTTACTTGATATTATGAAAACTACTGTTATCATTGATGATTCATGTGACATTAGAATAGTGAAATTTCATCCACATCATGATTAAAATATAACTAGATAACATCATATAAATTTCAATAGATATATTCATTAACAATATGAAAACGAGTAATCCCTGCCTTTTAGAGTATCTCCAAGAATTTCGTAAAAAAATAAATATAAATGATCAAAATACAATAATATTAAGTTGGATTGTTTGGATAAATCAGCAAGAGTCTGGAGAGAAGTGCCAATTGAATGTTAAAGGGTTTATTTCCTTACTTATTCTACTTCTTCCCTAGGATGATGAATATCAATCAAAGTTAGCCTATCTTAAACCGTTTACTGAGTGGTTTCTAGTAAGGTTTATTTCATTAGATGAACATACTTCAAATGATCCAATATCTTCTCCAAACTCCATATTTACATGGTCAAGATATCCATTTGAGCTTTTAGATCTAATATAAATTGATGGCTCCATTCTAACTCCTCTAAATCTACCTTCATCAATTTGGTTGAGTAATCCCTATCATCGAAATTTTGGAAGCCCCCTCACTAAAAGATAATAATTTCTACATCAACATAATTTACCACATGATATATATAATGATTGACAGTCAAATCCACCCATCTCCAAAACATGAAATTTCTAGTGAATATGTTCTTCTTAGACATAGAATGTTTCTATAGGAGTCTCAAAAATCTGGGTGTGAATCTGCTACTAGATTAGCTAGCTCTGTGTCTTAGATTTATTAGATTTTGAAGTTGGTATGTCAAAAGGGGGGAAACTGGTTGAGTTGATGAGGAAGTAGGAAAAGAAATCCCATATACTCTCCCCTCAAAATACATGTCGTATGCTGCTTGAATGGATAGATTGACTTCCTCAAAAAAATATTCCATATTGATGGGATGATCATTGTCAAGATGATAAAATTTCCTCGATGACCTGATGAAGTCCTCAATCAACTCCATCATTACTATAGACTGAGGAGTTGGTGAGGGAAATAGTTTTCCACCTAATAGAGGATTTTGTTCAGTGTTCCACCTGAATAGTTCTCCACCCAATCCTGGGCACAGTCATATTATAATAACATAGGTCTAACAGCAGGAAGAAGAGTGATCTCAAAATTAGTGTCTTTGTGAACTAATATCATCCAAAACTGGTAGATTATCCTAGGGTGTTGCACTCCCCAAACACTCGTCAGAGGAATAGGGGAAACCCAATGAATGTAGCCAAACTAGTGACAAACCAATAAGGTTTATACGGCTCACAAATTATTAGTTCGTACATCTTGGATGTAAGAAACCCATATCAAATGGAAATATTGTATGACCTTTCATTGAAATATTCATCTTCATTATCAATAATTCACCCTATCATTGAAGGATAAGGTGGGAAATTAATGTGATCAGGCCAGACCAACACATCGGTAACCTCATAAGGGCCTAATGAAATTGACCCAACCTTGGATATTTTTGAAAACCTATGAGGAAATAAGGAATTGGGGATCCCTGTGGTATTTTAGTATTCATAGAAATGAAAATACTCTTCAATCTAGCCAAATAAAAATCAGAAAGGTCCACTAATGCTATTGGGGGTGTTGACCTGTTGGATGTTTCCCAAGAGATGGTAGAGGCATTTAAGAGTTGGCAATACTATATTGAGAGGCCGCCCCTCTAATAGTCATTCTTTCATGAGGAGTATAATGAACTGAAGTCCTAAATGTTCATCCCTAATTGGTAAAATCCATCTATTCAAGAACATAGCCTTAATGCCTATCAATATGGGGATCAAGGATAATTTCGGCCTCACTCGGTAATACTATATGGTATGGTCTTCAACTTCAATGATGGTGTAGAAAAAACTAGTTCCTTCACAAACCCTCTGAAAAGGTCATCATTGATGGTGAATAGTAGTTGGCCAAGTTCCACTATGACAATGTAAAATTTCAATCCTATCATTGAAATAGTTGAGAGAGAGCATAGTCATCTCATTTATTAACTTTCACCTCACTATGTTGAGAATATACCTCACTAAGAATAGAGTTTCCAAAGGGTCAACCCATACATATGTGGTAGGAAGGAATCCATCGTACATCTATTTAAAAGGGGGGGTCTCACCCAGTTGTTAGATATCCTATAGGATAATTCTTACCTTTCCATGGGACATATGAAATGAGATGATGCATGGGAACCAATTACTAACTAATTTTATGAGAATTTCATACTAATGATAGATAATAAATTGTAAAACCCAAACATCTTTGAAGATAAGGAAAGTGTATTGCTGGTCAAAAATATCCTAGAAAATCTACAAAAACCGAAATATCCACATACATTCATCCAAAAAAAACCACTTGGGTGTAGATCCCACTTCAAACTCCAAAATTTGCCGGATTTGTTCTAAGAAGGGGCTAATATGCATGAATAGCTCTGACCGATGGGTTGGTGAGTGAGATCATAGTCATCTGGACCCATGGGATAGTTTTCCAACATATAAGAAAACCCCTAGGACTATGCTATAACTGGTTGGATATATATAGAAACTATCATCAGAATATATCCAAGAGAATTTTAGGCCATGATAGGTAGTAGATAATATCCTGTATAAGTGATAGAAACATTATATAATAGGCCAAACCTATATAGGGGATTCTAGTTAGATAAGGGATAATTTTGGAGTTTAGATGAGAGAAGAATTTACATAGCCTAGTTGTTAGAGCATAAAAGATAACAAGGGTCATCATTGAGATTTCAAAAAATAATATCCCTCTAGTTCACTAAGGTAGATGAAGTATTTTGAGATACGAACGTCATATACACAAAATTAATAATCATATGTCTGATAAGATGAAATTCCTTCAAAAGAAAAAAATAAACATTGGAAGACTTATGAACATATCTTGAATCACCAAATGGATTCATGTTCACCTAATGGATTTGAGAATTGAATCTCTCATTAATATCTTGTTGGTAGCATAAACCCACAAAACATCAGGAAACCACGCGACCCCTCAGAATACTTGTGAACCCATGACAATGACATGGTCATGTGAGCTGGAAATACTAAAAAAACCATGCGTTAAATCTTTAAGATCTCATGAAACATTCAAAGATATTCATTAATCCCAATTCATGAATTTAAATAAATTACCAAAAATTAGTTCATGGTTGATCCAAATAGGATCCTAGGAAAAACAAGTAATGTCAATAGTTCTTGCAGGAAGTCCTTGTAAATGAATATCACAATCGGTTCTTGCAGGAGGATCTTGAAAAGGGATCTTGTGATAGAGGTAGTGAACAATATCTTTGAGAATTTACTAGTCAGTGAATGTGTTTCCCACCGATCCCCTATTTATGGAGATTTCCATCATATAAAAAATGTCTCCTAAAATACTAAGCACCACCTAAGACAAGAATGGACAACAACACCAACCCCTCCGGAGCTTATTTACATTGCTCATAATCAATCCCTTATCCATATGGATTTTTCTATTAAGGGGGGAATTTGTTAAATCCCACCAATTGATCATCTAAAAATACATAAGGGAATAAATACCTGAATATGGGTATTATTTTTCCCACAAATAAATAAAATAATAAGGTGCTCAAAATCATACAGATTGTAGGAACCTCCAGAAGATTCGTGATCTTAAGACCTTCAGATGGTCACATGAAGGATCCATTCATATAAAATAACTTATTAAGTATCCCATAAATCCCCCTTTTCAAATCCTTCTACTCTTGGGAAGGTAACCCGATCAATCACATATCACATAGTGGCTTCCAAATAAGAACCTTGAAGTCTCATGTCTTATCAGTTGGCGGAAACCAGAAAATCCTTTTAAAAATAATTGTAAAATAAGAGGAAAATATCCAAAAGTTGGGAGACTCTTTTAGTTAGAAATATCATGTGACACACCAAGGCATTTCGCAAGACACCATAATCCCCTGGATAAATGTTTATATTCTCTCGTAAAATCCTGATGGTATGTCACCCTCACCATGGGAAGGGTCTTAGACATGTCCCAGAGTACTTTCTCTCCCCATCCATCTCCAAAGGAAAATAGAAGGGTTTTTTCATGATAATTATAACACGTCACCACAAGACTCTTCATTGGTCATGATATATAACATCTATGGGTAAAATGATTTTCCTCAACAACGCTCAAGAAAACAAACGATACCCCACGACCTTGTAAAATAAATAAGGAAATAAAAAGGAAGAATGAAGGAGCTTCTTGTGATCACAAACATCATACTACATTCCTCATGTGGTTCATGAGACACTATAAGACCACGAAGACAAGTAAACCTCACCATGTAAGAGCCCACTGGCATTTCACCCCCACCATACAAAGGGATTCAGAAATTTCCAAGCAGCCCTGCACTCCCCATTCAAATCCATAAGAAAAAATAGAAGGGTTTTGATTAAAATTATTGTGCATCACCACATAACCCTTTATTGGTCACATTAACCATCACTAATGGGTGGAGTGTTTGTATTCAACAACACTTGATCAAACATGCAAGACCTCAAACCCTTGTAAAATAAACAAGGAAAAAAGGTGGAATCCTCTTGTGGTCGCAAACTTCATTAAACATGATAATGTGCTCCATAGGATATCACATAATCCCTTAATCATGAAAACCTATTCACTTGAAGGACCCTTGGAAAGACATATTTATTTTTTATAAGATCCCCAATATGTTTCCCCAGGTCATGTGAAAGCCTTTCACTAGGCATACTAATTTCAAAAAATTACTTTAGATGTGTCATTCTAGAATTGAAAACGTATGTTGGTATTCCTGCATGATTAGGAAAGAACCCATTAATTAGATATAATCCAATATATGGGGCATTGATGGCATGGTCTCGCGGTCTGTAAAAATCATGCAATTCCCTCAGAATAACCTACAGTAGGATATCACAAAACACATGAAATCAAATCCCACATCGACTCTAACAAATATTTTCACAATACACACTGCACAAAGTGGTGAATAATGAGGGTGTAGAGGCCTATAAATCTCCCACCCCATCATGAAAAAATTAATCTTTGAATCCTCACATCGATTCACCCAGACATCAAAGTAGATTCTATAGAGTGATTGATCTCCCTATTATAAAGGTTTTATATTAGGTAAAGTCCAGGGAACCACATTAGAATATCATGTGACTTGGATAGGCACTTTGAGTGATCACTCATAGATCATGTGGAGGAATTATAGTAGGTTATGTGATGATAATCATGCAAACCTAATAATTCATGCATGACTTAAACAATTTAATACGTAACAAATCTATGGAATATTCAATAAAAGGCAAGATCAAAGACTAAAAATAAGGGAGACTTGTACGAAGAACATATACACTGGTCCTCATGTGCCTCGCATGAACTATCTAGGTCATGAGACAACACCATTACATTTCTTCAAGATCATGTGCCACTACTTTGGTATAGTATTTAGATATTACGAAGCCCCCCTGGATGTCTCAGAGAAAGTCACATGCCCCCCTCCCCTAGGCATACCACCCAAGTCTCAAGAAAACCTCTAGCCTTATCATTCATACCTAAAAATGTCTTCTAGACATGTCACCCAAATCATATGGTGGAATCATTGCATGCCAACTGAGTCTCATGATGTAATAAGGAAATGTCAACTAGATCTTGTGACGTCCTTCAGATAGGCTATATAGATCTTGTGATGTCCTCTAAACATCTCAACTAACTTTTACGATGACACCTAGATAGGATAACCAGGACATGAAGCACCCTCCAGATATGTCACATTGAATCTCATGATACCCTCAAAGCATGTCATCCATCTTTTGTGATGACACCAGGGAAAGTCAGCTGGACCTTGCTACACCATACAAGAATTCCATCTAAGATCATGAAATGGTATATAAGATCATCCAGTTCACTTTTTATATGTCCTTTGAATAATCCATCGTTGTCCATGCGATGGTCTTCAGATATGCCATCCAGATTATGTGACGTCACTCCGAAAAGTAAAATAGATCTTGTGATTGTCATTATACATGTCAAGAATACATCCTCAGACATGTCAAGCGTAAAATCATGTCATGTTGGTCATACAATAAATGCATGTCAGGCAGCCAAGAAGACCAGACCAAGGAGGTTCCCTAGGACATGATAACCTTGTCTAGCATGTACTAGGGAAACCATAGTGTGAAAGCCCCATCCAATGACATAATATGATATTTCCTACATATATGGTCAGCCTCAATGCATAACCCCCATAAAATATAATAATATTATATGTCTCACATATAAGATAACCCTGAATGTGTAAGCCTCATCCAATGGTATAATATCATATGACTAGCATATAAGGAAAACCTTAGTTTGTATGCCCCATCCAGCAAAATAATATGATATGTCCCATATATAAGTGAAAATTCAATGTGTAATACCAATCTAATGGAATTATATGATATGTCCCACCTATTAGGGAAACCTCAATGTGTTAGCCCTGACCAACTGAACTATGATGACTCTAATTCCTAGTATATCTAGGATAAATAGGACACTTTCTGTAGAGACCTGAAGCTTGACGTACATGGACATTACATTACTTTTGCAGAATACTTAGTACATAACAAAAACACACACACAAGGACCATAATAGTTTAGTGTATTTGGAAACTCGGAACGTATTCTTCTAATCATGGTGAAAGATCTTCAACATCTCCCATAAAGATCTTCCCTATTTTTTCTTACCTAAAACCTTTCTTTATATCCTGGGGAAAATAAAACATAAAAGGGTGATCTCAAATGCTCAGTAAGGGTAAACAAAAGAAATATCAATCACATCATATTCATAAGAACATAACATTTTGGAAATCATAACCTGCAAAAGAGATCATAATATCATAACATGGGATAAATCATAATAGTGAAATGTAATCCCAATAATCATAACTTAAAACATGAAATTTTTTGGCATACACACATAATCATAGAGAATCATTTCTAATTAGTCAAGACTCATTTCCAAGACTATCTTAGTGGACAAAGTCCATTTCTGAACTGAGTTCACACCTCATTTCAGTCCTGTTTCACTGAACTGGTATAACCTACCGTTCCAGCCATGTCTATCTCATGAGATATAAAATATTTACCCAATGCATTGGAGGGATATATAGGTCCCACCCATCTCATAATGAAATAATTCTTATGTGTGCCACAAAATCATAAATCATACATCATTTTATAACCCATGAAATAAAAATGGGATTCTTAAACAAGATGACCTCATAAAACAATTCATATAAGATAAAAAAATTCATAAAAATAATTCCATCACAACATAATCAAATAAATGTAATAATAGGGATAGAAACAGTACCCTTTATTATCTTAGATGGAAAATAATTTTTATAAAACACATGAGCTCCATTCTTGTGGAAAATATCCTTTCTACTTCAAAAACATTTTCCTTTCTTAACATGTTTTACAATTTTAAACTAAAAGAATTTGATTAAATATAAACTTGAAAACATGTAAAGGAAGATTCTTGGAAATAATGTTTTAAAAATCCATTCATGCCGTATAAGTTAAAAAAACATTCTTCTCATACTTTTGTTGAAAAAGGCAAAAAGTACCTCGTACAAAAAATGACAAAAGATTCCTTTCATATCTTTTACTAAAAACTCACCAAAGGGTAAAATTGGATTTAAACAATTGTAGGTGGATGGAAATAACATTACATATTGAGGAAACATGTATGTGGATGATAAAATGAACCCCAGTAAATACCAAAGTATAAACAATCTCAGATAAAAATGAGATTGTGATATTTCCCTTACCTTAGGTCCAATTTGCTTCGTAAGTGTCTGAACCTCCTCTTCTTTGAAGCGCTTCTTTGAGACCTCCTTTTAGGGCACTAAAATTGGTCTTTGAAGAAGATCAGAACCTCTAGGATGTCTCTAGGGGAGTGGAGAGAAGAAATTGGCAGGGTTTGGCTGAGCTTGAAGGCTCAATGTGGTGTGAGGAAGAGAGGGAGGAGGTGCCCTTTTATAAGGGAGGAGAGGGGCTCCTTTGGAAAACTAAAACTATTATTTTATTATATAGTCATATTTGGTTTTAAATAGCTCCAAATTGATTTATTTCTAAGATAAGTTGGGGATGGGTAGAAATCCTCTCATCCAATAAAATTTAGACAAGTTTAGGTTCCTATTTTAACCTTATCATTTAGATTAAGTTAAATAATTTTACTTTTACCGTGTCTTCTTGTGTTATTACACTATAAGGTTAATAAACTTACTATAACAAGCCAAAAGAACCCCAAGTTGTTTATTATTAATATATATAACCTTATCTAAGTCATTTTTCCGAACCTTAGATTTTTAATAAGAAAATAACAATTAATAATATAATATTTATTTTAAAAACTATTTTATGTCAATTTTGACACTATTTGGTAATTGATTTTTGTAAAAATTATAACTGAATTATTAGTTCTAAAAAATTTAATAAAATCAATAATAACATGTCATATTAACATAGAAAATTAGTTTAATTCATAAAAAGTCTCAAATTACATTTATTTGGGTATTTATAACATCAATTATGTCAATATTTCATTAGTAAGATAATTACTACATCATCGTTGTGTCACAAATAAATTAAATTATTTAATATCTAAAAATTACAAATAAAATATCATTATGTAGGAAATATTTTTATCTTTCTAATGAATATTTATAGTCGAATTTATCTTATGTATAACCCTATATTAAAAATTATTTACTTATTAAACATTGATTTTAACTATTTTAACCCTTCTTTAAAGAAATTAATAATAAATGTCCTAATCTAATCCAAGTGGGCTTAAATGGTCATATTTTATTCCTAAGGCTGTTTTTGGTCGAATTACACTTATCCAAAAGAATTATGACATGTTTTAGGGTAATAATAATATCATTTTTACCCTTAATTACCCTATTTACTTTTAACCGTGGTAAAAAAACGTCAAAAGTTACTATTCACCCAAAATTATTTTCATCTCATTGAACCACATTTTAGTCCTTGATATTAACCGTGTCTCTCGGATTTTCGAAATTCCACTCACAGAAGCGGTAAAATTAAGTTTTATGAAAAATTCAGTTTTTTAACTACCACTTAGTGGTTTCACTATTCATCAAAAAATGAATGTTTCCAGAAAAATAAAAAAAAAATTAGGCCTAAGCTATATTTGATATTATGAAATCAAAAATGATGTCTATTTTACCAAATTCAAAACATATCATTTACATTAATTAATTTAAAAATTAATTCCCGTCGTCAAAACAAATGGCGTGTTTTTAAGAGATAATAACTATCAAAAGATTGACACTTGTTTATGTCTGGTTTAAATGTGAAATTACATCCAATAACCAAAATTGTATTAAATTGTAAAAATACATTATAAATATAATTTAAAACCACTCAAATTAATAATATATCACTATTAATTATTTTGATTAAAAAAGTAGTTTTTAATTAAAATTTAGTAATTTTCACTATTCATCAGAAAATGAAAGTTATCCGAAAAGTACCAAAATTTCACCCTAAGCTAATTTCGATATTCCGAATCCAAAAATGAAGTCCATTTTGAAAAATAAAATTTAAAAAATTTCAAAAAGTGGTTATTACTATTTATAACGGCTAGTTTTTAATAATATTTTAATAGCATATCGTTGTTTGGTGAAACTCGGTATTGCATACTACACACGCTATCGAGGAAGGTCACGATTGCGTGTAATGCAAGGAAAGTCAAGGATACATGTTGTGTAAGCCCCTTTTTTTGTAGCGTACAACACAAGACATGAAATTAAAAAGAATATTTTTCATAAAATCTTGGGATGTTACTTTCTACCCCTCTTAAAATGAATTTCGCCCTCGAAATTCATCGGGGTTATAAATGGTTTACTACTCAAAATTTTCTTTAATAGAAACCCACATCGTAAAAAGGAATACCAAAACCAGTCTTTAAAAACAAAAGTATGAAACGTAATGGTTACCCAAATAAACTATTCACTGGGTTTCCACATAGGAGAACATAGGTGAAAATATGGATATGGAAGAGAAATCTAACCGTCATGTTCTGATGGATAGTGGTAGAGAACATTGCTATGAAAAATCCAACAATCACAAAGCCATAAATTTGTGATGATCTAGGGTACCATCTGATTTATCGGATATAAGGGCACTATGACAACATTTTTGGTTTTCAAGATCATTTCCCTAAAGTTGATGAATTAAAAGAAATACTTACATGATTTTGGTACAATATCACTGTTGTTCGTGAATTGAACAATTTATACTTTATCCCTTAATGAAATGAAGTTGAATTTGTTATTGTGTTAGCAGATCATGTGATAGAATGATGGGTCATTCCATCTGTTTCAAACAAAAGGTTATCAAAAGTTATAAGTCCATCTTATGGTTAGATTAATCGTATATGGTTCCAAAAATGAACTTATACTTCATATATCATACCGCTTAATAAGATAAAACTAGTTTCTACTAACCAGGGACTTCCTGTAGGCCAGTGGTAGGTGATAAAGGCCAGTCGCACTTCGGTTGTGGGTTCGATTCCCACAGCCTTGTCCGACGCGATGGGTTGTTGCCCGTCCTGCAGGTTGTCCTTTTTTCTAAAACTACATTACTATAACATCCCATCAATAATATCGAAAAAAAGTTCTATCCTTAAACAATACTAACTTATGTCCAACATAATCCATTCCAATATTTAGGCTTATCCAAAATATTGTTGTCCAATATTACAGTGAAAATGATTACCAAATAGTTCATATAACAAGCATGTTAATACCATCGGTGATCCCCATATATCATGAGATATGTCTTTTTGGTCACATTCCAAACATTCAAAGGACTTAATCATGTATTCTCTTGAAAAATGAATACCCATTGAATCGTAGTGAAAACATGAGTGTTGTCAAAAGTTAACTCTTTTCACATACCAAAACCTCAAACCATGATTTAACTATTTCCTTATATCAGTCAAGAGCTTATGAATACTGTCAAACATTTCATTTTTTCCTTATCCCTTCATTATGCGCATATCATCTTTTTTCCAAAAATATCTCAATCACTTTCCATGGTTACCGGTACTATAAAATTATTGAAAACCATAATATACCAATACATAAATATTCCAATATTCCACGATACTATATACAACATTATTTTGGAATCCCATTACATAAACACTTAATCATTCCACCACATCGTTGTCATATTCAACATCGCCAATGGTGATCGCATATGACTTCCCATTGTCCTTTTCCTTAAGTGGTTACTCATGTCGATCATCACTAACCCTTGGATTAGGGCATTTATTAGCATAATGCCCCATTTTCTTGCACTTGAAGCATTGAAGTGCAGTTCATTCATTCTGTGTATCCCTTACTTTGTTTGCATCATTAGACATCTTCTTCCCATCATTGCGGCATTCAAATGCCCGATGACCTTCCTTTCCACATTTGAAATATTTACTTGTCCCTTTAAGACAATCTCCACCATGCTTCTTTCCACACTTTGAGAATAAAGAAACATTCATCTTCTTTTCACCATTATTCTGAGATTTCTCCTTGAACTACATCTTTCGTTTCTTGTCAAAACTATGAGATGGATAAGTAACACCAACTTCCATTTCAACCTTGATAGCACAACGCAGAATTTCTTCATAGCTACTGAAGTCTCTTATAGCTAATGCCCATCGAAGAATTTTTTTTAAGCCACTGAAGAATCGATCAACTTTACTTTCATGTTGGATGATAAATCCAGATGCATACCTTGCAAGACTTGTAAAATTCGCTTCATATATACCAAAATATTCATCATACTTTTTCTTTAGTTCATGAAACTCCTTCTCTATCTTTGTTCTAAGAATACGAGGGATGTACTTATTGAAAAATAAGTTCTTGAACTCGTCCCATTCCATGGACTCAATTTCATCTCTTTGCCTCGTATTCTTGATAAGATTCCACCATTGATCAGCTTCACCTTCCAAACGATATACTGCTAATATGACTTTATCATGTTCAGAACATTGAAGAACTGAAAATATCTTTTCAGTGGTACTGATCCCTTGTTTAGCAACAAGTGTATCAGAAGACCCACTGAAAGAAGGTGGACGTTGCCTCATGAAGGTCTCAATAGAATATTGTTCCCTTCTCTGCTCATTTGGAAGTCCAGAATGATTCATAGCTTGTGTAAGTATAGCAATAATATTTTTCACTCCATATCCCATAACATTTGTTTGTTCAGGAGGACAATCATTGCATTGTCCATTGCATTGATCAACACGGTTCCTTCGGGTTCCAGCCATCGTCTAAAACCCAAAAAGAATAGTTTGAGAGGCAAAAATCATGCTAGGGAAAACAACATAATAAAGGGGGAGTACCTTCAATATCTAACATCTTAGGTTTCATTCTAAGATCGTTAGCGCAATTCTAGGACTATAACCTATACGTATACTTAACCTTAGGGAAATCCCTAGACATACCTTAGAAATATCTCTAGGGATCTCACTAAAGTTCTCGCATCCTAGTTTCCAAAGGTCGACTAAACCTTTCCTCTGATACCAACTGTAGAGACCTGAAGCTTGACGTAAATGGACATTACATTACTTTTGCGGAATACTTAGTACATAACAAAAACACACACACAATTACTGTAATAGTTTAGTGTCTTTGGAAACTCGGAACGTAATCTTCTAATCATCGTGAAAGATCTTCAACATCTCCCATAAAGATCTTCCTTTTTTTCTTACCTAAAACCTTTCTTTATATCCTGGGGAAAAGAAAACATAAAAGGGTGAGCTCAAATGCTCAGTAAGGTTAAACAAAAGAAATATCAATCACATTATATTCATAAGAACATAACATTTTGGAAATCATAACCTGCAAAAGAGATCATAATATCATAACATGGGATAAATCATAGTAGTGAAATGTAATCCCAATAATCATAACTCAAAACATGAAATTTTGTGGCATACACACATAATCATAGAGAATAATTTCTTATTAGTCAAGACTCATTGCCAAGACTATCTTAGTGGACAAAGTCCATTTCTGAACCGAGTTCACACCTCGTTTCAGTCCTGTTTCACTGAACCGGTATAACCTACCGTTCCAGCCATGTCTATCTCATGAGATATAAAATATTTACCCAATGCATTGGAGGGAGATATAGTTCCCACCCATATCATAATGAAATCATTCTTATGTGTGCCACAAAATCATAAATCATACATTATTTCATAACCCATGAAATAAAAATGGGATTCTTAAACAACATGACCTCATAAAATAATTCATATAAGATAAAGGAATTCATAAAAATAATTCCATCACAACATAATCAAATCAATGTAATAATAGGGATAGAAAAAGTACCCTTTATTATCTTAGATGGAAAATAATTTTGATAAAACACTTGAACTCCATTCTTGTGGAAAATATCCTTTCTACTTCACAAAAACATTTTCCTTTCTTAACATGTCTTACAATTTTAAACTAAAATAATTTGATTAAAAATAAACTTGAAAACTTGTAAAGTAAGCTTCTTTGAAATAATGTTTTAAAAATACATTCACGTCGTATAAGTTAAAAAAATATTCTTCTCGTACTTTTGTCAGAAAAGTCAAAAAGTACCTCATACGAAAAACGACAAAAGATTCCTTTCATATCTTTCACTAAAAACTCACCAAAGGGTAAAATTGGATTTAAACAATTGTAGGTGGATGGAAATAACATTAAATATTGAGGAAACATGGATGTGGGTGATAAAATACACCCCAGTAAATACCAAAGTATAAATAATCTCGGATAAAAATGAGATTGTGATATTTCCCTTACCTTAGGTCCAATTTTCTTCGTAAGTGTCCAAACATCCTCTTCTTTGAAGCGCTTCTTTGAGACCTCCTTTTAAGGCACAAAAATTGGTCTTTGAAGAAGACCAGGACCTCTAGGATGTCTCTAGGAAAGTTTAGAGAAGAAATTGGCAGGGTTTGTCCGAGGTTGAAGGCTCAAAGTGGTGTGAGGAAGAGAGGGAGGAGGTTCCCTTTTATAAGGGAGTAGAGGGGATCCTTTGGAAAACTAAAACTATTATTTTATCATATAGTCATATTAGGTTTTAAATAGCTCCAAATTGATTTATTTTGAAGCTAATGTGGGGATGGGTCGAAATCCTCTCATCCAATAGAATTTAGACAAGTTTAGGTTCCTATTTTAACCTTATCATTTAGATTAAGTTATATAATTTTACTTTTACCATGTCTTCTTGTGTTATTACACTATAAGGTTAATAAACATACTATAACAAGACAAAAAAACCCCAAGTTGTTTATTATTAATATATATAACCTTATCTAAGTCATTTGGCCGAACCTTAGATTTTTAGGAATAAAATAACAATTAATAATATAATATTTTTTTTAAAAACTATTTTATGTCAATTTTGACACTATTTGGTAATTGATTTTTGTAAAACTAATAACAGAATGATTAGTTCGAAAAACGTTAATAAAATCAATACTAACATGTCATATTAACCTATAAAATTAGTGGAATTCATAAAAAGTCTCAAAATACATTTATTTGGGTATTTATAACATCAATTATGTCAATATTTCATTAATAAGATAATTACTGCATCATCGTTGTGTCACAAATAAATTAAATTATTTAATGTCTAAAAATTACAAATAAAATATCATTATGTAGGAAATATTTTTATTTTTCTAATGAATATTTACAGTCGAATTTATCTTATGTATAACCCTATATTAAAAATGATTTACTTATTAAACTTTGATTTTAACTATTTTAACCCTTCTTTAAATAAATTAATAATAAATGTCCTAATCTAATCCAAGTGGGCTTAAATGGTCATATTTTATTCCTAAGGTTGTTTTTGGTCGAATTAATCTTATAAAATAGAATTAGGACATGTGTTAGGGTAATAATAATATCTTTTTTACCCTTAATTACCCTATTTACTTTTAACCGTGGTAAAAAACGTCAAAAGTTACTATTCAACAAAAATTATTTTCATCTCATTGAACCACATTTTAGTCCTTGATATTAACCGTGTCTCTTGGATTTTCGAAATTCCACTCACAGAAGTGGTAAAATTAAGTTTTATGAAAAATTCAGTTTTTTAACTACCACTTAGTGGTTTCACTATTCATCAAAAAATGAACGTTTCCAGAAAAATAAAAAAATATTAGGCCTAATATATATTTGATATTATGAAATCGAAAATGATGTCTATTTTACCAAATTCAAAACATATCAGTTACATTAATTAATTTAAAAATTAATTCCCGTCGTCAAAACAAATAGCGTATTTTTAAGAGATAATAACTATCAAAAGATTGACACTTGTTTATGTCTGGTTTAAATGTGAAATTACATCCAATGACCAACATTGTATTAAATTGTAAAAATATATTCTAAATATATGTTAAAACCACTCAAATTAATAATTTATCACTATTAATTATTTTGATTAAAAAAGTTGTTTTTAATTAAAATTTAGTAATTTTCACTATTCATCAGAAAATGAAAGTTATCCGAAAAGTACCAAAATTTCACCCTAAGCTAATTTCGATATTCCAAATCCAAAAATGAAGTCCATTTTGAAAAATAAAATTTTCAAAATTTCAAAAGGTGGTTATTACTATTCACAACGGCTAGTTTTTAATAATATTTTAATAGCATATCGTTGTTTAGTGAAACTCGGTATTGCGTACTACACACGCTATCGAGGAAGGTCACGATTGCGTGTAATTCAAGGCAAGTCAAGGATGCTTGTTGTGCAAGCCCCTTTTTGTGTAGCTTACATTACAAGACATGAAATTAAAAGGAATATTTTTCATAAAATCTTGGGGTGTTACACTTTCCTAATGCATGAGCTCTATGTCCAATATCAAAAAGGAATTATCCTTGTACATAGGTCATATATCCATGATTAGTGACATTGATTACTTACTATACCGTATTTATCACACCAGTCATAGCTCACATGGTATTGTGGATTTTCTACATTCATATAATTTGTATGACTAATATCCACCAACCAAGGAAAGCTTAGTGTGTATTCCTCGATCGGTGACACAAAATAACTTCCCACCATATAAGGGTATATACATTAGGGAAACTCTCAAGGGAATAAATTAACTATAGTAACATTGATTCCTACCATAACGAGGATTATATGATGCCTCCTCAAGGTTCAAGCTCAGATATATGGTCCCCTAGTGCCCCCATATATGTTGCTTCCATGTGATGTTAAACTACACATGTTTTACAAACAATATGGGTTTTTATTCCATTCATAAGAAAAGATATGTAGGGTACCTCATAATGGATAAATCCCTTCCATGAAATATTAACAGTCTCCCTAGATAACAACAAACTTCAGAGTGCCTAGTTATATAGATCCAACTTATAAGTAGCTACCCACAAATGGGGAATCGATGAAGGACCATGGATATATTCATATGCATTGAATAATTATATCTTCTCTTATTGGATATAAAGAGACTTAACATATGATCATTTTTTTGGTAACTGGTCCCATATAAAGATTAGTAAAACATTATCAAACATATCTTAAATCTATAAAAAGTCATAGAGTAGGAAAATATTACCCCAAAAAGGGTGTAATGAGCCCGAACTTCAGTCCTCCTAACCAATGTGAGTTCCTAATCATCGTTGTGTCAGAAACCCCAAAGGACTTCCAGCCTTTGGAAAAAACATAAATACTGATTAATGTATATGGGATCCAATAGATGTTTTGGTTGGGGATAAAAAATGGAAATCTTGAGTTGAAAGATTTTACAAACACATTGAACTCCCAATACAATCAATCTGTCTGGTTAGTCTAGATACATATTTCTGATGAAATAATAGTAGTGAGCCAGATGAGAAATCATTTAACTACAACATATTCTTCACAAGATAGAAAGGATAGAATTCTAGCTCTCATCATACCATTTAGTTCTCTTTGAATGTGTGGTTACTTATCCTCATAACCCATATGAAAAAAAATGGTGAACATGATGTGAAATGATTTATTTGTGGCATCTCCTTCATAAGATAAAGAAGATAGAATGTCCAGTTCTCATTGGACCATTTAGTTTCCATCGCATGGGTGGTTCCTTATCCCCAGAACCTATGTGAAATAGTGGAAGTATGATTTTCATCCACTATTTCATAACCAGCCACAAAATCAATGACCTCACAATATATAGATACAATACATTTTATAAGTATTGAAATAGTGTGTTCTCGCTAATTTGGTGATGAGGAAAAATAAATAAAAGTCTCTTGAATCTCAAATAATATTAACCACGGGTCCCACATTTTGATTTCATAATTCCAAACCATTTTCCTACTAGATGAATTATGGGAGGAATAGAAAAATTCTGCATAAGGATTCAAAAAAGGTTTTTCAATCTATAAATTTTAGTAAGAAAATATTATAAACAACAAACCATCCAGTGAGAAAGTAAAAGCTATAATTTTGATGAGGAGTTAACTAACACCATGGGGTATCATAGTGGATCAAAAAAAATTAGAACCCCTTCGCTTATATGGTAGGTTCATCATAGGGAAGTCTATGTAATTTTTAGACGAGGTATGTGTGGCCCAATAATACTCAATGTTAGATACCTCATAGAGGTATTGAATGTATGTAGGTTTTTACTCAACATTGATGGTGAACAATTCCCATAGTGTCTTGTTTATTTACATGTATATTTTCATGGATTTTAGTAGGTTCAATCTTAGATTAGTTTGAAGCCTCTTAATATTATGTAATAGGTTCCTTAATATGGCTTGATTTTTCTACTATAAATGTTATAATGTTTGGGTGGAATATGTATTTTCTTCCTAGTTGAAAATTAATGGTTACAAAATATCAGTTAAATAAAGAGTATAAGAAGAGAAATAAAATAGGAAATGGAGAAGGATAATTAGAAATAATAAAAGAATGATCAAAAAGAAAATAAAAAAAATTAAATTTTGATAAAATTTGTAAAATGAAAATTTAATTAAGATAATGAATTAAAAATTATAAAAAATGAAAAATAAAATTGACTATAATTTTCTTCCTAGAAATGATTCCAAAAATTTATAATGTTTTCATATAATTTAAAATTAATTATTTTTTATTGGAACTTCGATAATATGGAATGAATCTTTGGTAATATCCCAACAAATCCAAATATCATAAAATTATAAAAAGAAATAAATTTTGGATGAGAAAACATATTAGAGTAAATAGGTGATTCTTGTTCAAAAAATAAACAATGTTAAAGTAAAGATCAAATATTTCATGTGACGATCAAAGTACGATCAGTCCAAGTGAATCCCTCTATTTTTACCCTTCATAACTTCAATGTAAGGGTTTAAAAATTTGAACAATTTATTTGTGAATAACATAATGTCATTATGAAAGGATGTTGTATTTCTTGTCAATAATGAGTTTGAATATTTTTTAGATGGATAAAATTATTATGAGTTGTCTTGAATATGTTAAAGAAGGTTTGAAGTGTCTAGTACTTGGTTGTATAAATTCATGTGTCCTGAAATATTTCTAATTAATTAATATTTTTGATGCATCAGTGAATGCATGTGATGAACCTATAAAAAAGGAAAAAATAAATAAAGGAATTGATACATAAAAATTTTAGTTGATACATATTATATCCCTATGATTTGAGGTACAAAAATTGTTTAGAATAGATTGTATATGAAATTTAATGGACACATGTAACAATCCATGATTTTAGACCCTTCATATTAATAATATCTTTAATCGTGCGTGTCACATGAAACCCTAAACTAATGCAACACCAAAATAAAATGAACCAAATCATATTAAAATTAAATGAAAAATATAATCATTAGTAGATAAATGGATAATAATCAATTAAAATAATTATATATTAATATTCTCTTTGACTAATATTTTAAAAAGGATGTCTTTCAAAGAACCATTTTAAAAAACAAATAGTGTATTACCTTAATAAATTAAATTGATCGCATTTATAATTTTATCATAATAGGTTATATTTATGATTTGAAATAATTAATAAAATATTTAATTATTTAGAAATTTATATGAAACATTATTAAATATATTCAAATTTTAAGAAGTCATTTTTCAATAAAAATATTTTTTCTTTATATTTTTTATTAATATTTTAAAAAAATATATAAATTTTATTGTTTTAATTTTACAAAAGAAACATAATTTTATAATTTATAATTTAAAAAATATATTAGAGTTTATTTTTTATTTTTTTTCGAAAAATATTTGTTTTTTGTTAAATAGTAAAAATAATGTTTCTACAAATAACATGAATTTTATGAATTTATTAGAATATAAGAATGACTTTGAAATTCATGAAACCATTTTATAAGAAAAAATATTAATTTTATAAGTGAAGTTATATTTTTAAAAATGTTTATATTAATTAACAACCTCATATTTGACATTTTAGAAAAGAAGTTATATTTTTTTAAAAAAAATAAAACATTATACATTTAGTATTTTAAAATTTAAAATTACCATTTTTAAAGTTAAATGAAAAATTTTATTTAGCATTTGGAATAATTGTGTACAAATTATATAATAAGTAAATTATTTTTTTATCATAAAGGATAAATTATCTAAGTAAAAACCAGTTGTTATGGTGAAAACCAAAATAGTAAAAATGAGTAACCTAAGATGTAAAGAGCCTAACATGTTAAAATAATATTTTTAATAGAGTTTTGGGGGTTTTTATTAACCTTATATCTTAAAAATATATTATTTCTAAATTTTAGAACCAATTTCCTTGAGAAAAAAGTTCCATTATTGAAACCTTTCAGGTATTTATAAAATTTTAGTCTCATTTCATTTATAAAAGGGACATTTCACACCACACATCCCCTCACACCCCAACACACTTATTTCATCCGAAACTCTACCAAAAATATATTACAATTTTATATAAACATTAAGTATGTTTTTATTCTCAAAATACCATCCCTCAAAGTCTTAATCAGATTCACAAAAAAGATAATTCAAGTAGTGAGGTATAAATTTATAACCGCTCCTTTTTTGTTTCTATTTATTAATGTTAACTCCTTATCCAAAAATTTTCATTAAAATATCTTAAAATGATAAAATATTTATTATTAGTAAATTTATATATTATTATAATTATTTTACAAGCATTAACTATATTTCTCACAATTGTATTAAGAAAAATGAAAATGTAAATTGTGTGTTTTGCAAACTATCACCTCCAAAAAGTAACATATTAATTTTACAAAAACTCTATTAAAGGATAGTATTAATGGATATTTTAAAATATATAAGTATTATTTTTATGACTTATTCTGTATTCTTAAAATTTGATTTCAATTTTCCTTTTCATAACAACATTTCATGGATGGAAATTATAATTGGCTTAAGGATAAATAATATTTCTATGAAATTTTCAATTTTAAATGAATTTATATTGGAAAATTTATTAATAATTTGATTAATAAAAAAAATGCGGTAAATATTGTCATCCAATTGAGAATTCTAAGAGAGAATGATTTCTTCACACTATAAGGTAACATTTTATAGGATATAATATACTTATAATGACTTAAAAGTATTTTATATCTCACTAATAAAAACTAAATGATGTTGTAATTATAATTATATAAGGATATTACAACTAAATCACTTCATAATCATCCACTGATTTGTTATGTTCTAGTTAGGGTTAGTTCAATCACCTACTTGAACAATGCTATAAATTTATATCATGGATTACTATGTGAAATTAATTTATTATAACTTATGACATAAATAATTAAATAATTAGTTTTTTATAATGAAATTGTAATATAAAAAGTTAACTCATTATTTAATAAAACATTGTTCACTCACAAAGAATCATTGAAACAACCTCATCATCACCTTCATTATTAATGATAATAACAATAAATATAATATAATGAAATTATAAATTTCCAAAAAAAATATGATACATTAAATAAAGTTTCTTATATTATATATTAGTGGTAATATTTGGATGAATAAGGAATTAAAACACTTCTATTATGAAACTATTTCAAAACAATCAAGATTATTCACAATTGATAATGAAATTTGATAATAAATAACTAAAATTCATTTAGGGAATAATTGAGAAAGAATTTTATAAAGTTTATATACATGAATTATTCAATGAAATAGGTTATTAATATTCTTGTATTTTTTATACAGGTGGTTAGAGTATGATCAACTAAGCAACAATTCAATGTAAGGGTTTCTTTGTCTCATTTTCAACTTCATGGGACATGTTTGATATTGTGTGAAATAATTTAATATATATGATATATTCACTGACCTATTTCCTTAAATTATAATTAATACCTTTCATTTCGTAATACTTGAATTTCAATTTTATGGTAACCTTCTTATTACATCATTAACATTACCATAAGGGTTTTTGAAACTCAATCCACATAAATTAATTTATGATTGTTATTCTTGAACTTACTTCATATAAGTTGGGTAAACTCTACCATTTTTTATTATGTGTTAAACTCTCTTTGTTTTATTTGGATTTACTTTTCAACCACATAAACCCGTTCTAATGTTCTATATATTCGTTAATTGTGACATTAGTAATGGATTTAGTTAAGTAACATTTTTTTCTTTTAGTTAAAATGTTTTTATTGAACGTCATTCTTCTATATTATATAAATCATTATATTTCCAATTTCATAATATATTTTAACTTTCCTATATAGGGTAAATCATGTTTTGAACAAAAATATATTTTATTTTTTAATTTATTACACCTAAAAGTGCAACATTTTTAATAAAAAAACGCAACCTAAAAAAGATGGTTGTTTCTCTATTTCCATATTAATTATTCCAAAAAATATGTTTTCTGCTTTTTATTTTTAAACACAAAAATTTATTTGTTAATTTGACCTCTATATTTCCCTTCTACTATTTTAAAATGTATTTTTTACTACCTCTTTTATGTGGTTGATTTTTAATATATTCATTTCAAAATATTTAAAAGGTTTTCAATATATTACTAATCAAATGATATATATTCTAAGTCATATTTTTTTGGATAAACATTATATAATTAAAATATATATTAATTAAATTTTTTAAATTAAATTTTTTCCAAAGTTTTCACATAGCCTTTTTGAAATTTCTTTTTCTTTTCAAGGATCCTTTTTAAGGATTTATTTAAAAGGTAAATGTTTTCAAATTTCTTTCACGTCACCATTTTGAAATCATGATGTAATTTTCAAGGTTAAATATTTCAATATTAATTTTAAAATTAATTTTTTTTAAAAAAAAATTACTTTACCTTTTCAATAGTTACTTTTGAATGTGATTCGAAACTTCATGTTTTATGATAATGATAAAAAAAATTATAAAAACTCTATAATGGTTTCACATCCATTTTCCCTTTTATCTTTAAAAATATTATTTAATTGGAAGGTATTTTTCGTAAACTACACAATAAATGTTACTATGAACTAATCTTTATGGATGATTGAATTTTTTGTATATAATGTTTTTATTCTTGATGTCAATATTTCTGATAGCACCTAGAATTGTTTTGAAACCCAATTTTTGAGGGGTTATTTATAGTTTTTTTAATGAATTTTTTTCAAGTGGAACCAGGTGTATGGATGATTAATGGGTATCATGCTATATCCCCCTATAATTAAATGTTCATGTATTTATATCTCATGATACATTGATCTTAAGAATGGAAATTTTGTTTATTCCATACAAGAATCAAGAAAAAAATATTCAAGATATAAGTTGTGGGAATTTTTTTATTCAAAATGTAAAGAGTGGGATTTTCTTCCATTAACTATATAAAAATTGATAAATTTTGTTCACAACATGTGTCATGGATATTTGTTTTTTCCAAAATGTTATAATTTCCAAATGTTTATGTCTATTTCGAAGTTCATTGTTATACTAGGTTTCAAGGGAATATTACATTTCTAATCTATATGATTATGATCACGATCTCATCATTCTTGCTTATTCATTATTATTTTCACATTATTTTGTTTCATGTTTTATTATATACCAATCCTTTTTAAAATATTCGTTATCAACTATTTTTTGTATAAGTTTCTAATGTATCCTGATTATACTCATACACTCATATTATGTTCACTTATGATATTTGATTTCTAACACTTATATTTACGATTACTAATAATTTAAGCTCACCCCTTTCTTATATATACATCCCCCAAGTATCAAACATAAGGAAAATATGTAATATATGGTATAATTTATTATGTGTATGATTTATGAGAGATGTTGAAGACTCATTACTGATTAAGAAACTTCTCTCATTATTGGAAAAAGTAAAAATTCTACTGGTTAAAAGGGAATGGGTTTCGTTATATAATTTTATCTAATGATTGTCTAAAAATTTATACCTAAAATTTCTTTTTAATTTATTGTAATTAAATATATTTTTTAATTAATTTAATTTATATAGTCACATCTACAAGCTGTTATAGTTGGTGTCGGAGTAGGGTTTAGAGAAAATTGGACATTCTTATGATATTATATTAGGATAAAATAAGTGTTACAGATTTTGTAAAAGGTTTATAAGTTATGGCTGATTATAATTTAAAAGGTATATATAATCATTTAGGTTGGTTGAGGTGATATTTTAGGGATTAGGATAAGAGAACTTTATTGTAAACCCTAGGGATAATTCTTAAGGGATAATTTTAAGTATCAGATTACATCCCAAGGTTTTGGTCAAGTAGAGATTGAATTGTTCTCCTAGAAATTACATCCCTATATAGATACTATAAATTGTATTCGGTTTCGGAATAGATAAACCTTAGGGTAATTAACCTGAAAATAGCGTGTTGAGCATTGACTTTGTTGGACTCCTCATGTATTAATCATGTTTTAATGATCACAAATCTTATTACTATTAATTAATCTAATTATTCTTTAGAAATCTTATGCATGATCAAAAATCTTACTTATCTTATCAAACTTCTGTATTTATGTTTCAAGGTATCTTACCTTATAATTGTTATGCTTAATTCACATTATGCATATTACTGTTTAAGTTTGAATACAGTTATTTGTCTAAGTATCAAGGAAACATGAAGTTTGACACAGTAAGACAGACTGTGTGCAAGGCACAGACACCGTTAAGTGTAAGAGAGACACAGTAAGCCTGACACCGTGGATTCTAAGTCTCAGACACCGTGACCAGTGATACACCATGACCTCAATACACCGTGAAGTAATGCAGACACCGTGAAGGACACATCGTGAGTTAGACACTGTGACTCAGACACCGTGCGCCACATACCGTGAAGAACATACCGTGAAGGTCATACCATGAAGAACACAATGTGAAGTAGACACCATTTGCACAACTAATGTGACACCATTTTTAACCTTTTTTTTCAATATTATTTAAATAAAGCTAAAAGTCATATTTGATTTTTTAATGCAATTAATGTTATATAATGATAGTTGTTGCATGTCAGGAAACCGTACCTCATACCTATGGAAAGGAAATCATTCCTATTGCTAGAGATTTAGTAATATAAAGAGTATTGAGATGAAATAGAGGGAGACAACAAAAATACAAATACTCGAATATATGTGAAGCTACAGAAAATACACGCTAAGTGCTCTGTACTGAACAGAAGAGAAATCCTGAGCACTAAAGAACACATTACAATATCTTCAAAGAACTTTCTTGTGTGCAATTCAACACAACCGAAGAACACATGATGAATCAAGGGAATTTCTTTACATGTGAAAGAAACCAAGCTGAACCACGACACTCTGTTTTTCAAAAGAAAACCCTAAGAAGGACTCAGAAGCATTTCTGCTGAATCCAACGAGTCCAGAGCTGCACTGCCAATCACTAGAGCTTTCTAAACTTTCATATACTCTCTCTAAGTGATTTATTTATTATCTTTTTTGAGAAGTGTGTGTACTCTGTATATCTTACACACACACACACACTGTCTACAGTGCTGAACTGAAGGATACTAAATCCTCATTCCAAACATTATACACCTTTTTGTGTCCCAGTGAGGATAGTGGTAGAGGGCAAGTAGGACCTGGAAATCCTGTGTGTTGTTGTCTTTGTTTTCTCATGAAGAACAGTGGTAGAGTTCCCTGCATGGCATGGACAGTCTTGCACTATTGTTAACCCCGATCCATCGTGTGGATAACTTTTATATATAAATTTGAGCGGACTATGTCTCGGCTTAAGACTGAACCTCTTGGTTATATCTACTGTGATTTTTAGATTATGTTTAATGTATAATAAATATATCTTTTTTATTCCTCTTCTATTACTTTTAAATAAAAACTATTTTAAAGTTACTTTGATAGTTAATATAGCAAGTGTTTGTAACTATTGTAAATAAGTAGATTAGTTTCAAAAGCCAATTTAATTTTCTGATTCAATTAACTGAGACCTAATCAATATTTGAGAACCTAATTGAACCTTTATTGTTTTACAAATTCACTACAGTTTAACATTTTTTACAAATTGGGGGATTTTAATAGACATTATTTTTAACAGAAATTTTAATTGGAACTCAATTCACCCCCCCTCTTGAGTATCCACTTTGACCAACATTTGGTATTAGAGGGTTCATTTTTGTTGTTCAACATTTTCAAAATACTCCATTTTTATAACTGTGATTTTAGTTGCATCTTTAAAGATATTAAATTTATGTTAGTTCTAAATTATATCTCTTTAAATATCTTTTCTAAAATCTATCTATGGAAAATAGACTAGAGGGTGCTTCTAATAACATTCCACCTTTCTTTAATGGTACAAACTATGCCTAGTGGAAACTTAAAATGAAGATTCATTTAGAAAGTATGGGTTTTGATATTTGGACTGCTATAGAATCTCAATATAAAATTCCAGAAACTGAAAGAACTACTTGGGATAAACCTACTAAAGGATCTTACAATAATAACTATAAATTATGAATGCTTTGTATTGTGCTTTAAGAGATGAAGAGTTAAATAAAATATCTGCCTATAAAACATCTTATGAAATATGGGATACTTTAGGTGTTTCTCTTGAGGGAACAACTAATGTTAAAGAAATGAGATTAAATACTTATACAATTAAATATGATAATTTTAAAATGAAGAATGATGAACCTATTTCTGATATGTATCTCAGGTTAAATGAGATAGTCAATACAATTAGTTCACTTGGAAAGGCTGTTCCAACAAAGGAACAAATCATGAGGATACTGAGATGTTTTCCAGATAGATGGAGAGGCACTTCTATTTCAATCAGAGAATCATGTGACATTGGAGCTCTGCCTATTAAAGAACTAATTGGTAAGCTTATGATGTATGAGGAAGAAATCAAGGTGAATAAGGAAGAATATGATGAAACCCAGAGAAAATATGTGGAATTTAAGTCTACTACTTCAAAGATCAAGGACAAAGACAAAGTTCAAATACAAACTGAAAGTTATACAAGTGACGATTCAGACTCTGACAGTGATGCTGAAATGGCTCAAATAGCCAGGAGATTTATGAAGTTCTATAGTAAGAATAAATTCATCATAAAAACAAACTACAAAGTTAAATATGACAACAAAGGTCACTAGAAAAATTATTTGAAAAATCTAGATAAAAGTGATGAAGTAGTCTGCTATGAATGCAAAAGAAAAGGTCATATAAAAGCTAATTGTCCAAAACTAAAGTTCAAGAAGAAACATGACTACAAGGACAATAAGAATAAGAGAGCTATCAAAGCTACTTGGAGTTCTTTAGAAGATAGCACAAGTGAATCAGAAACTACTGATTCTGAAAAGAATCATGCCAACATGTGTTTCATGACCAACATATTTGAGGTAACCTCAGATACTCCTGTTTTAAATTACTATTATTCGGGGGTTGATGCTGAATATGATTCTGATTCTGAAGACATGACTGAAGATAAATTATCTAAATATTGTACCATGTTAGAAGAAACATGAAATAAAAATAAGGATAAATATAAGTAATTAACTAAACAATATTCTCTCACTGTTACTGTTAAATTTTCCCTTGATATAGAAAAAGAAAAGAATGCTCAACTATTGAAGGAAAATACTGAATTAAAAATGTCTAATGAGCAACTTAAGAAAAAACGTAGAAAAATTCACAAAGATAAAAGATACACTTACTCAAATTTTAGGTAAACAAGTTGCAAAAAGTATGCTACTAATTTGGGATACCAACCTGGATAGAGATAGTTTACCAAAACTAGATTTATTCCTAAATCTGGACAAAAATCTGCTTCTTCCAGTTTTGAAAATTTATATGATTCAACTAGTTATTCACATAGTTATAGATCAAATAGAGTTTATCTTTCAAAATATTGTGATTCTGTAAATTATATGAAACCCATAAGACAAATTTGGGTACCAAAATCATTGATTGCTAACCTGTTTGGACCCAAGGGAATCTGGGTACCAAAATCATATTCCATCTAAAACTGTTTTGTAGGAAACCTGCTTGAAGAGTTCCCATAGGAAGATATGGTACTTGGAAAGTGGATTTTAAAGGTATATGACTGGGGATTCCTCATTCTTCAAGAGCCTAATCAAGGTTGATGGAGGTCATGTCACCTTTGGTGATAATTCCAAAGGAAATATCATCGGCCTAGGCCAAATTGGTAACACTGACTCAGTTTTAATTTCTAAAGTTTTATTTGTTTATGGGTTAAAATATAACTTGTTAATTATATCTCAATTATTTGATTATGGCTTTAATGTTAAGTTTGAAAATGAATCTTGTAATGTTTTTAATTCTAATAATGTTTTAATATTTTCTGCTTTGAGAAATGAAAATGTTTAGGGAGTTGATTTGAATTCTTTAGCTAAAAAAACATTACTTGTTTAAATGATTTTTATAAAGAATCTTGGCTTTGGCATAGAATATTAGGACACTGTAATATACATTCACATATAAAACTGACTAGGAATAACTTACTTAGAGACTTACTCAAATTTGAGTTTCCAAATGACAAAGTTTGTAATCCCTGTCAAAAGGGAAAAGAACAAAAAATATCGTTCAAACCAAATAAAGAAGTGTCAACTTCTCAACACCTCGAGTTGGTTCACATGGACTTGTTTGGACCTTCTAGAGTTTCTATCTTAAATGGGAAGCACTATGTCTACGTCTTAGTATATGACTTTTCTAGATATACTTGGGTATACTTTTTAGCTCACAAAAGTGAAGCTTGTTCTTATTTTGTTAAATACTCTAAGTCTATAAAGAACCTTAGTGGACTTAAGATTAAGACCCTGAGAAGTGATCATGGCCGTGAGTTTGAAAATCAAGAGTTTGACTCCTTTTTCTCATAAAATGGATATACTCACAATTTCTCTACCCCTAGGACACCTCGGCAGAATGGTGTAGTAGAAAGAATAAATAGAACCCTTCAAGAAATTGCAAGAACTATGCTTAATGAGTATGACCTGCCTATTTACTTTTGGGATGAAGCTATAAATACAGCTTGTTATATCATCAATAGAGTCTTAGTCAGACCTTTTCTCAAAAAGACCCCTTATGAGTTGTGGAACAATATGAAACCTAAAGTTAATTACTTTAGAGTCTTTGATTGTAAAGTCTTTATCCTCAATAACAAGGATAATCTGGATAAGTTTGCTTCGAAGAGTGATGACGGAATATTTTTAGGATACTCTATAACTAGCAAAGCCTATAGAGTTTTCAATAAGAGAACCAAGTGTGTGGAAGAATCTGTTCACATCAAATTTGATGAAACTGATACACATGAACCTAAGTCTTCTCTTGAAAATCTTGAAGAAGATTTATCTTTTTTGAACCTTAATGATAAAATCAATGAACCTACTGTAAAGACAACCAGTTCCGGAGATATTTTAGAATCTGCTCCTAATGAACCCGAACCTAGAGAAGAACCTAAAATTTCTAGCCCTACCTTTACTAGATCAACTAGAATTACAAAGAATCATCCTTTAGATTCTATTTTAGGAAATCTTGATAGAGGGACACAGACTAAAGATTCTCTTAGAAATCAGGTTGAACATCAAGACTTCTTGTCACAGCTTGAACCTAAAAACATTGATGATGCTATTAATTATGAATTTTGGGTAATTTTTATGCCAGAAGAACTCAATCAGTTTGAAAGAAATAAAGTTTGGAAACTTATTGAAAGACCTAAGGACACTTTCACCATAGGCACAAAATGGGTGTCTACAAATAATGTAGATGAATCTAGAAACATAGTTAGAAACAAGGAAAGATTAGTTGCACAAGGTTATAATCAAGAGGAAGGAATTGACTATGAGGAGACTTTTTCTCCAGTAGCCAGACTAGAAGCCATTAGGAACTTACTTGCTTATGCTGCACATCTAAATTTCGAACTATATCAAATGGATTTCAAGAGTGCATTCTTAAATGGGTATATAGCTGATGATGTTTTTGTTAAAAACCACCTAGATTTAAAAACCCTCATTTTCCAAATCATATTTTCAAATTATCAAAATCTTTATATGGTTTAAAACAAGCTCCAAGAGCTTGGTATGACAGATTAAGTACTTTTCTTATTTCTAAGGTTTTACAAAAGGTATAGCTGATCCTACCCTTTTTATGAAATGAATTTATAAAGATGTTTTAGTTGTTCAAATATATGTAGATGATATTATTTTTGTATCTTCAAATACTTCTTTGTGTACTGATTTTTCTAAAATGATGCAAAATGAATTTGAAATGAGTTTAATGGGTGAAATAATATTCTTTCTTGGATTTCAGATCCTTCAAAACAATGATGGAATTATTTTTACTAAAAGTAAGTATACTAGAGATCTCTTAAATTTTTTTGGATTAGATATCACAAAAAGTAGTGACACTACCATGAGTGCCACCTGTAAGTTGGATCTTGATTAAGATGGTAAATCTGTTGATCAAACCACTTATAGAGGAATTATTAGAGGTATAATCTACTTGACTGCCTGTCGTCCTGATATTATGTTTAGTGTGTGTGTGTGTGTGTGCTCGTTTTCAAGAAAATCTTAAAGAATCACATTTAAATGTTGTAAAAAGAATTTTAAAATGCCTCAAGTATACTCCCAATCTAGGATTGTTCTATCCAAAAGGACAATAATTTGAATTAGTTAGTTATTTTGATGATGATTTTACTGGATGTAAGTTAGATAGAAAAAGAACCTCTGGAACATGTCACATTTTAGGCAAGTCACTAGTATCATGATGTATTAAGAAACAAAATTCTATTGCATTATCTACTGTAGAAGCTAAATACATAGCTACTGGAAGTTGTTGTGCACAAATTTTGTGGATGAAAAACACATTACTAGACTATGGATATTTATTCAGACATGTACCAATAAATTGTGACAACACAAGTGCTATTAACATTTCATATAATCATGTTTCACATTCTAGGACAAAACATATTGATGTAAGACATCACTTTTTTAGGGATCATTATCAAAAGGGTGATATCACTTTAGAATTCATTGGTACTGAATATCAACTTGCTAATATATTCACTAAACCATTAAATTCTGAGAGATTAGATTACATCATACATGATCTTGGTATGATCAATCATAAATAGATATATTACTTGTCATGCTGTTTAATATTTTACTATATTTTACTTTATAGTTTCATGATTCATGGTTTCTCATTTACTGTTTCATGCATATTGTCTCACAGTTAACACCTTGTGTTCGTGGTCTGTCACCTAACTGTCACACCATGACGGATCAGTTCACTCAATGTCTCACCGTGACTGCACAGAATATTCACTGTCTCACCGTGACGACCACTAATTGTCTCACCGTGATGACTGCTTTTCATCGCACCGTAATGTCTACTCACGGTCTCACTGTGAAGATTATTTATACTTTTACTTTAACCCATATCATGGTAATTTTTATTTCACTGCTATTTGATTTCCCTCATTTTTTCTTTTATGATGTTTGACATTCCCAAAAGATAAAACATAAGGGCTTTCACTCGATTCCTTACCCGAGCTCTCTCCTGCTCACTCTCTTGAACCCTCTTTAACTTGAAAACCTTCTCTCCTTCTCTCTCGCTCGAATCTTCAGTGGATGCCCAGGATGAAGTGTCCATCTTCACCCTCATCTAAGAAGTGTCGCACAAAGAAATAGAAAAGTGCTTCGAAGATAGCTCTCGATGGTCCCATGAATCCTAACCTAGTAAGTCATACTTTTGTTCCTGAGAAAGAGATTTGCCCTGAGTGGTTGTTGTCTAGAAAGTATTTGGTTCTAAATATCTTAAGAGAACAAGGATGGCTCGAATGGTTCTCTAGACAAGATAGACCTATCTACCCAAGGTTGGATGCACAATTTTATCAGTATGTAAAGTTTTCCTTTAATGTTGGAGAATGTTTTATGGTAACAAGCTAGATCAATAGACAAAAATGCCCATTCTCTTCGAGGCTATGGGCTGCATGCCTGAGGATTCCTCATGAAGGGATCTGTGATGACTTCCAGAGAGATCCTCCTCCATCAACTGACATCTTTGATCTGGAAAATTCCTTGGAAATATGATCTACAAATGGCTCCAAGAGAAGGGCCATAGCTGCAGAGCTAGATGGGGAGACAAGGCTCCTGTTTAAATTTGTTCAGAATTTGATTATCCCAAGGAAGGGTGATTTTGATGTGTTCAAGTATCAGGATGTGTTCTTGATTCATCTAATGATGAATGGCCATAAGATCAATCTTTTCAAATATATTATTCACCACATGTGTGAACTAATTAAGGTCACTTTCAAATCCACCTTCTTATTTTACTCAAGGATGATATCAACTATGCTAGTTGCCAAAGGAGTTTTTGGGCCGAATGAAGAAAATCTTGTGGATTTTGATTTTTATTTGTCCAAGCCTACCATTACAAGGATGAAAATTAATTGGAACCCCTGGAAGAAGCAGTGGGTTAAAGATAATGAAAAGGTTTATGAGAAGTATAGTCATGTTGATTATCCAAGAAGAACAAAGAATATTACTGATCCTGGTTTGGAACTAGATGAAGTGGATGAGTATCTAGAAGAGGTAGAAGAAGAGGAATTGGCAACTAAAGTACCACCTAGAGAAGAGGCTGCAATACCTCATGAGGAAGCAGCTCCTGTTGAGAAAGAAAGGATTTTTGTCCCTGCTAATGTTCCTACGGAAATACCTCTTAGAGAGGATGTTACTTGTTGTTTTTAGAGAAGAAGAATCTCCTGCTGTTCATGGAGAGGAATAAGCTCCTACTTCTAGAGATGATGTTGATCCAGAAACCCAACTTGAGGCTGAAAGTGATTTGATTATCCATGTTTTAGAGTAGTAATACATGGAAGAGTCTGGTGGTGTAGAAAACCTCCATGGAATGCAAGAAGATAATCTAGAAGAAAATCTAAAAGATCTCACCTCTATGAAAGAAGAAAGTATGGAAGCACAGCCGATGGAACAGTCGGTTCCTAAGTACATACCCTCTGCTGAAGAGAGGATGGAAATTTCCTTTCTATGGGTAAGGAAATAAATGACTGAGGAGAATAGAGTTGATCATGTGGATCTTGACCATGCTACTAAGCCTATAGTTCCTGAAATGGAAGCACCTGTTGAGGGGTAGAAACCTCAAAACCTTGAACCTAGTGCAGCTGAGTCTGATGAATCTGAATCTGAACCTGGTGATGCACCTCCTTCCACTAAATCATACTCTATGTATACTCGGTATGAATTCCCCAGCTTTTATGATGTGATTGAATAACAGCAAGTGCATTCAACTGGAATGGATCTCTCCACCTTGTTTCAATTGAAATCAGTCACTCACCCTGAACCTACACCTGGACTTGAGTCTCAACCAGAATCTGCACCAAAACCTGTACCACTACCTTCACCTTCACTCTTATCCGAGCACCAGTTTTTTGTAACCAAAGATGATTTGAAAGTCTTTGGAGAGACTATCTTAGCTGGAGTTTAGAAGATTATATCCTCTCAACCTCATCCTATGACTTAACTAAGTCCGGAAGATGGATTGATTATTTTGTAAAATATCATTCTGCATATTCAACCAAGGATGATCCGTGAAATTCAATAATTTAGGGTTGAAAACAAACTACTTAGTGCTGATGTTGCAACTTTGAAAAGTATGGTAGCTGACATGCAAAAACAACTATCTTCAAGATCAGAGCATGCTCCTATTGTTACTGCTCCTGTACCTACTGCTACTTCTCCTGAACCAAATGTTTCCAACATTTCTAGAGAGATTGTATCTCAGATGCATCCCTACCTGTTGTCTTTTGATGAGAATATTGCAGAAAGGCACACAAATATGCTGCAATGCTTGAGAGATCTTGTAGAAAAACTGAATAAGCTCACAGATGAGTACATTGGATGCCTTAAAAATATTTTGAAACAGCTCAAAGCTCTAACTGTAGCTATAAAGGATTCTCCTCCATCTGGTCAATCTTCTATTCCTTCTTTAGATGGTTCTATTCTCAGATCCCTAATCATGGAAGAATTTCAGAATGCCCTTAGTGGTTTAGATTTGTCTTCTTTATCTAAAGTTGTGAAGAACAGTGATAGAGCACTTGACTTGGTTCGCATTCATTCTAAGAATTCCAATGATGCCCAACAAGAGATCACCAAGAAGAAAGACTTTTATCTCACCTGGATTTTCTCTAAAAGTGACATAACAAATCACTTTAAGTATCTTGTGGTGAATTTGAAAATCCCTCCAGTGACTCAAGCTTTTAAATCTCATGTTTAGAAACATACAGAGTTCACCAGATTGTTGGAAAAATTCATGGAGAATATGGATGATTTTGAAAAGGCTATGAAATATGGTGGATAAATCATTACTGATTTCATAAATCTTTTAAATCCGTGTCTTCATGTACAGAGTACAGCTATAGTTGCACCAGCTGCTGCCCCTCTTAGACTAGGTCTATCTGCCCTAGCCTCAACTGCTATGATAGTCAGCCAAGCCCTTTCTCAGATCAGACTAATCATTCTTGATCAACCACAGACTAGATCTTCTACAGCTCCAGCTTTGGCTCCCAACATATTTGTAGGTCTACCTTTACCATCTTTGTCTACTACCTCCATGCCTTCTTCTACATCAGCTCCAACTCCTGCTGATAAAGGAAAAGAGAAATCAAATACGTGATTCCAACCAATGTTTCTTAATTTTTTATGGGATGTCTTTTGTTGTTTACTATTTTTATTTCTCCTGTATGTTTTATTCTGAAAGTTCTTAATGACAAATGCAGTGTTTCAATCCATCCTCTCTACTTTTTGTTAATCCCAAAAGGGGGAGAAATAGTGATAAGAGTTATCTCTTAGTCTTTGAAGAGTTATCTCTTACTATTTTATCTGTTATTATGATATATGTGTTATTATTTTATATGTTATTTTCTCTAACGTTGCATTTCATTTATATTTTAACTATACATGATTTGTGATCATCAAAAAGGGGGATATTGTTGGAATCCTCATGTATTAATCATTTTTTAACGATAAAAAATCTTATTACTGTTAATTAATGTCATTATTCCTTACAAATATTATGCATGATCACAAATCTTACTTATCTTATCAAACCTATGTATTTATGTTTCAAGTTCTCTTACCTTATAATGGTTAAGCTTAATTCACATTATTCATATTACTGTTTAAGTTTGAATACAGTTATTTGTCTAAGTATCAAGACACCATGAAGTTTGAAACTGTAAGACAGACTTTGTGCAAGACACATACACCGTGAAGTGTAAGACAGACATAGTAAGCCTTACACCATTCATTCTAAGTCTCAGACACTATGACCAGTGAGACACCGTGACCTCAACACACCATGACAGTAAGACAGACACCGTGAAGGACACACCGTGAGTCAGACA
Source organism: Viscum album (assembly GCA_963277665.1). NCBI lineage: Eukaryota > Viridiplantae > Streptophyta > Magnoliopsida > Santalales > Viscaceae > Viscum > Viscum album. Next base: position 1,246,290,469 of record OY728157.1, on the reverse strand, counting down.
CCATGACTCAAACACCGTGAGCCACATACAGTGAAGAACATACCATGAAGTTCATACCATGAAGAACACACCGTGAAGGAGACATTGTTTTCACAACTACTGTGACACCGTTTCTTTACCTTTTTGTCAAAATTTTTTAAATAAAGAAAACATTCATATTTGATTTTTTTAATGAAATTAATGTTATTTAATGATAGGTGTTGCATGTCAGGAAACTGTACCTCGTACCTATGGAAATGAAATCATTCCTATTGCCGGAGCTCGAGGAATATAGGGAGGATTGAGCTGAAATAGAGGGCGACAACAAAAATACACATACCCGAATATATGTGAAGCTACAGACAATACACACGGAGTGCTTTGTACGGAACAGAAGAGCAATCCTGAGCACTGAAGAACACATTGAAATATCTTCAAAGAACATTCTTTTGTGAAATTCAACAAAACTAAAGAACACACAAAGAATCAAGAGAATTTATTCACATGTGAGAGACACCAAGCTGAACCAAGACACTCTGTTTTTCAACAAAAAAAACCAGAGAAGGACTCAGAATCATTTCTGTTGAATCCAACGAGTCCAGAGCTGCACAGCCAATCACTAGAGCTTTCTAAACTTTTATATACTCTCTCTAAGTGATTTCTTTATTTACTTTTTTGAGAAGTGTGTGTGCTCTATATATCTTACACACACACTGTCTCCTGCGCTAAACTGGAGGAAACTAAATGCTCATTCTAGACTTTCTACACCTTCTTGTTTTCCACTAAGGATAGTGGTAGAGGTCAAGTAGGACCTGGACAGCATGTGCATTGTTGTCTTTGTTTTCCCATGAAGAACAGTGGTATAGGTCCCTGCATGGCCTGAACAGTCTTGTACTGTTGTTAACCCCGATCCAGGGTGTGGATCACTTTTATATATAAATTTGAGAGGACTACGTCTTGGCTTGATACTGAACCTCTTCGTTATATCTGCTGTGCTTTTTAGAATAAGTTTAAAGAATAATATATATATCTTTTTTATTCTACTGCTATTACATTGAAATACAAACTATTTTAAAGTTACTTTGAAAGTTTATCTAGGAATTTTTTGTAACTACTGTAAATCAGTAGATTAGTTTCAAAAGCCTATTTAATCTTCTGAATAAATTGACTGAGACCTAATCAATCTTTGAGAACCTAATTGAACCTTTACAGTTTTACAAATTCACTACAGTTTAACTTGTTTTACAAATTGGGGGATTTTAATAGACATTATTTTTAATAGAAATTTTAATTGGAACTCAATTCACCCCCCCCCCCTCTCTTGAGTATCCACTCCGACTAATAGACTTGATCTTCACTCTAGTGAATGATGAGTGTTCCTATGATTGCAAACCTGGATAAACACTCTGAGGGTATAATCTTTATTCATTCACATTATCATTATGAACCATTATTAAGGTTTTAATTCCTAATTACTTTAATTTATTTGTTTAATAAGTATGCGGGAACACAACTTAAAGTAACCTAGGTAGGAAAAATAGATTTATTGGTTGAACCAAGTGTGGCGTAGTTAAAATAAAAGTCTTATAGATTTAAATGATTATTTAAATGGAGGAGACGTATTGGGATTGGGCATTCATATTCATATGATCATTTAATATAATTTTATATTATATTATCATAAGAATTTTGGTTTTGAAATTTGGTTAAAACATGATAAAAAATAATATAACAAAGGTATGTAATCATAACGCACTATGTCTTTTAACTGAATAAGGGATAATGACTAAATAAATGAGAATTTTATTATGTGCTTGTTATGATGGAGAATGTCAGTTTCTTTATCTTAACTAAGTTAGTGAGGTTGATATATTAATATAATTTAAGACTTGATGCACTTATATATTTTCATTAATGATTTATAGTTTTTATGGTACTCTGGTATATTCTAATAGTTATGAGGATTATGTGAAACAAATATGAATTTTTATTCAATAATTTTAATTTAATTATATGGAAACATATATTAAATGTAATCAATAACCATGAAAATTGAATTTATTACAAGGTTATAATTTTGGATAAAACTATTGGAGAACACATGATTGAGGTATCAATAACTTATAGGTTTAATATATTCTTAATGTTGAGTTAATGAAGGGTTGATTGATTTTTGAGAAAAATGATTTAGATTTTATTGATAGCCATATAATTGATTGTTTATTTAATAAAAAATTGATCCATAATATTTTCAGTGAATTTTATCTCATTTTTTAGATTATGATATATACAAAATAGTGTGTGACTTTATGAAGTAGTGATTAGTACATTTCAGTGTAAAAATGGAGCTAATTTTTAGAGTAATATATAATCTAAATTTTTTTTAATGTATTGGAGTTTAAAATGGTTTTTGTATTTGTATTTTATGGATAATAAATGATTAAGGTATATGCATACTTGGATATATGGTTTTATAAATGATTAATGATGTTTTTTGGAAAGAAAAGTAACTTAATATATCATAATAAAGTAAGGTAGATGTAAGATTAGAAGTTATGTATCCAATGATGAATAAGTTAAGAATAAAATCACATAATTTCATCAGTGGGTAATAATTAAAATTTCAAGGATGAAATTTATTTAAATTTGGATAGAATGTAATAATCATATATTTTGAACCCTTTAAATTAAAATTGTCTTTATTAGCTTATTCCAAACGCAACACTAATGTAATACAACACCCAAATAAAATGAACCATGACATATTAAAATTACATGAATAATATAATAATTAGTATATAAAATAATAAAAATAAATTAAAATAATAAAAATAAATTAAAATAATTACTTATTGTTATTATTCTTTTTGAATAGTGTTTTAAAAAGTACTACTATAGAAGAACAATTTAAAAATAGGTTATATTATATTGACTTAATAAATTAAATTGATATAATTTAAAAAAAGGTAATATTTGGATTCTAAAAAAAATAAATTAAAGACGCATAAAGTTTTAGAAGCCATTTTTCAATAAAAATAGTTTTTCTTTATTTTTTTTATTATTTTCAAATAAATAAATATATAAATTTTACATTTTAAATTTGATAAAAAAAACTTTATTTTTTAGTTTTTAATGTTAAAATTATCTTTGGATTAATGTTTTGTAATTTTTATAAAAATATTTATTTTTTGGTAAATAGTGAAAGATGCCCTTTTTATAAATAATATGACTTTTATGAAAATATTAGTAGATAAGTATGAATTTTAAATTAATTAAACCCTTTTATAAGAAAAATATTTATTTTATAAATGAATTATAATTTTTAAAAACTAAAAACACATATTTCATTTTTTAGAATTTAGGTTGTATTTTTCAGAAAGAAATTATTTTTAATAAAACATAAATTTAATATTTTAAAATTAAATTTAATCACTTTTAGGAATCAAATAAAAAAATTGATTTTAAATTTGGATTCACTATACCATAATTATTTGACAAGGACCATTTTATTTTTGATCATAGTGGAAAAATTACCTAGCTAAAAACAAGTTGACATGATGAAAACCAAAGTAGTAAAATGAGTAAGCTAAAAGGTAAACTACCTAACACATTAAAAAAGTTATTAATTTAGATTTTTTGGATTTAATAGTCTTTATATCTTCCCTATCCCATTATTTCTCAAATTTGGATTCACTTTCTTTGAGATTGACTTCATGTTATTAAAATATTTTTGGTATTTTTGAAAATTTCAACTCTATCCACTTATAAAAAGGGAACTCCTATCCTCAAAAACCCTCAAAACACAACCCAATTATTTTGGCCAAAAATCTTCCCAAAACTCCTCTAAAATTTAATATAACCCTTAAATAGGGTTTATTATTCTAATCATACAATCCCATAAAGTCTAAACCCTCTTCGCAAATGAGATAACTCGAGAAGTGATGTATAAATTTCTAACCAATTCTATCTCATTTCTGTTTCTTCATCTACACTAATTATTAACCAAATTACATTAAACCATCTTATAATGATAAAATAAGTATTATTTGTATAATTATATGTCATTATAATTATATTAAAATAATTTATCATCATTATCACTTTATAATTAATAAAAATGAAACCATTGACCATTCATTGTGAAAACTACTCCCTCCCTAAAATAACATGTTTGTTTTCCTTTTCTACCTTTAAAGAAAGGGAATAATATGTAATTAAATATATATTTATCAATTTTATGGAATATTTTATATTATTATATGGTCAAACATATTACACATTTTCCTCACTCTATAGAAATTTAAATCATTATCCTTGCATACATATGGATTGTCACCACCATAGAACGACGGATTTCTATTTTTATTTTCATCACTTCCTTTTTTGGATGGTCAAGAGAATTATTTTAATAGATAAATATTATATTTATGATATTAATAATGTTCTGATAATACAAATTGGAAAACCAATTAAGTATATGAGAAATAAACAACATAACAAATTCAACTGTCCAAATGAGTGTTCTAAGAGTAAAAAAATGATTTCTTTATAATGTGACATAACTTTGCATATGTTATCCTATACTTATAATACATTATAATTTTTATATATTCTAAAAATAAAAAATAAAAAATATCATTATGCTTTTGTATAACCATATTTCAACTAAATCACTTCATAATCATCTATTAATTATGTTATGTCCTTATATCATTTATTTTAACCACCTGCTTGAATAATAATATAAATTTATATCATTAATGAATATATGAATTTTTTTTCTTTTAATATATTATATAAATAAGTAAATAATTAGTATTTTTTAATATTAATATAAAAACCTAACTTGTTATTTTAGAAAACACCCTTTGTGAGATAGGAATCATCGAAACAAGATCGTCATTGAATTAATCATTAATGATCGTAACAAAAACTATCATGGAATGAAATTATAACTTTATAGAATACCATAAAACATAAACTCCAATACCTTATATTTTTTAATAATGATGAAATTTGGTAGAATGTTTTTATTAAGAAAAAAATAAAATTATAATGATTTCTCAAACTCAATATTAAAAATAGATAATAAATAACAAGCATACATGCTGGGAATAACACTAAATTAATTTTATAAATGGTTATATACATGAATAATTTAATTAAATAGGTGATTAATATAATTATGTTTCTTATAAATGAGTTCAAAATGAAATCATAAAATAAGAATTCAAGTTAAGGGTTTCTTTTTCTCATTTTCAACTGTATTGGACATGTTTGATATTGTGTGACATAATTGTTTTTATATGTTGTGCTCACTACCCTATTACCATAAATTATATTTAATATCTCTAATTTCATAATACTTTAATTTCAATTTCATGGTAACCTTATTATTCTTATTTTCACATTATAGTAATCCTTTTTGAAAACTCAATTCTCATTCATTCAATTATAACTCTTCTTCTAAAACATATTTTATATAAGTTGGGTATATTATCAAATTTTAATTAATTATTTGGTTATTTCTATTTGAATTATTTAGATTTACATTTTTACTATATTACTCCATTTCTTCAGGATTTTTTACATCTTTAAGGGATTTGGTTAACTACATTATTCTTTCTTTGAGTTAAAATTTTACTCCTTGAGCATAATTTTTTTATTTTGATAAATCCTTATATTTCATACTTATTTATTTGTTTCCTATTTTATTTATAGTGAAAAAAAAATTTAACTCAAATATTATTTATCAATAACGTACTTCTCATAAAATTGTATCATTTTTAATAAAAAAATTATATCATCTCCATTAAATATGGTTTTTCCCTCTATTTATATGTTCATTATTCCCAAAAATATATTACCTTCTATTTTTGAAACCAAAATATGTATTTACACAAGTGACCTACATATATTCCTTCTTCTATTTTCAAATAAAAGTTTCACAATCTCTTTTGTTATGTTAATTTTCAAAAAATTCATTTTAAATTATTCAAATGGTTTTCTATCCATTAAAAATAATTTTTTTATCTTCAACTCCACATTTATTTTTAATAATAAATATGTGATTTTTTGGATATATTATTTAATTTTTCAAAAAAATAATTATTTCTAGTGTCTCCACATCATATTCCAAAAAATTTAAAATATTACTAAGCATAATTTAAAAAACATTAAATCATATGTTTTTAAAATGTTTTTACATAACTTTTTTTAAAATAGTAATGTGATTTTAAATGTTAGTTATTTATGATACCTTTCAAAAGTAAATATTTTTTAAATTTTTCACTTACAGTTTTCAAAATTTAATTCTAAATGTGATCCATAACTTCATATTTTATAATAATGACAAAAACAATTTTAAAAAACAATTTTATGGTATATCTTCAATTTTATTATTTACCAATAAAAGTTTTATTTAATTAGAAGATATTTTTCATGAACCACCCACTGAATGTTCTTATGAATAATATTTTTGTGTAATTGAATTTTGTATATATATTATTTTTATTTTTGATGTAAATTTTTGTGACACTATCTAGAAATATTGTGGAACCCACATTTATTTCCATGGTTTCTTTATGATGTGTTTAATGACTTCAATTCAAGTGGTTCTACAAGTACGGATGATTGATTAGTGGGGTTATATATCACCCTCTAATAAATTATTCAAGTATTTATGTATTATAATACAATGATCTTAAGTTTGGACATTTTTTCATTCATAACATGAAGAGTGAACATTTTTTTCCTCACAAAACGAGGGAAGGTAATTTTTTTGTTCATGAAATTAAGCATAAGCATTTTTTTCTTCATAACATAAATCATTATAATTTTATTTCTTTAAAACATGAAGTATGGTAATAGTTTTTTTACAATGTTATAATTTTTATATACTAATTTTTATTCAAAATTTAATTATTATGCTAGGTTTCTAGGGAATTTTACATTTCCAAGTCATATGCCTATGCTTATGCTCACGTGGATCATGTTTATTGACCCATATTTCCACATTAGTTTTATTGATGTATTATAAAATTTCAATACTTGTTCCATGATTTATGATTAATGATTTGTTAGTTATTAGTTTTTAATGCATCTTGGTGATACACATAATCTCATCTAAGGATCACTTATGATATTTAAATGTTAACACTTATGTTTACCCTTACTAAGTATCTGATCTAACCAATTTAATATGTTTCCATCCCATGGATTCTAAATATATAAAAGGGATTAAATATATTGAATATTTTCTTATGTGAAGAATATTTGGGGATTATTTAATACTCATTATGGATTATTCAGTTACTCTTATAGTGGAAAAAAATAAACATCTCATCAGTTCAAAGGGAATAAGTTTTTTAGTAAATGTTTTGAATATTTATCTTTGTCTCTAAACCTAAAATTAATTGGTAAAGTGTTATAATAAAATATATTTATTATATCATGTAACTTAAATTCTCACATCTGTTGATTTTTATAGTATATATGATGCATTTTTAAAATAAGAAAAGGAATACTTATGGTGGACTTAAGAGGTAATGGAATAGATAAAATTCAATAAATTTGAAACAAAAAAAGTGACAAATTATTTCTTCTTATATATTTAAAGTAATATGTTTGGAACAAATTTTATGACAACCTATGATGAAATAGTCTAGAAAATTTGGGGTTTACTAGTGAATTTTAGGACTTAACTTTGATGATGTTGTGATCATCCTTATTCCAAAACAATCACAAAAAAATGTATGAGTTTTTATTTAATATGTGTATAAAGAATCAAACTGATACTATTATAAGGAAAAAAGACCATTCATACCACAATATAAGGTTCCAAATTATAAATCATGTTGAATAATAGTGTAGAAGAAATTCATATTTCCCAAGTATTTTAAAATATTAATTTATTCCAAGGATAATTCGGATTATTTGACTATGTTTTTTAAATTATAATATTGTAGAGTGATATTTATGGGAATTTAAAATTCATATATTTCGAAATTTATTATCATGAACAACTAGATGAATTCTCAGGGTTGTAGAACAGAATTATTTCATTACCATAAATTATGGAATATTTACATATTTTAAATATATGAACTTTATTAAAAGAATTTTCTATGAATATAAAAGAGATAAATAAATAAGGTTTAATGTGTTTTATAATTTATATAAAGAGAATCCAAAACTCATATATGTCAAATAAAATTGTTATCAAATATTGATAAGGTTAAAAAAGTTTTTCACTTGTATTGATCATATTTGTCAGGGAAATAATGGTAAATTATTATCATCTAAAGGCATTTGAATTAGTAGTAGGATTACCAACATTTTCATGAATTATCTCATAAATATGTTGATCATTCTTATCCACTAAAAATGGATTTTTAATTAATAAATTATTTAGTGATATACTTCTAGTAACTGAATATTGGTCTTAAATAAAAATATGTCATATTTATTGTTGAGGCATCTAGTTGTATATAGGATAACTTATTCTCAATAAATAGTGGAAAAAAGTTTAATACTATTGGTTCTCGTATAAACAACATCATATCACATATCGGGAGTGGAAAATACCTTCCCTTGAGAAGTTAAGTATTCCTTCCCAAAAGGTTATGTGTAACTTTCAATTAAATTGCAATTAATACAAAAATATAGTGATACAAATAAAAATATATATTTTCAAAAAAAATTATATAAAAGGATTAGACTATCACATTGAGGCTAAACCTTGCAAAAAAATTCTTTTCATTTGATTATTTTTTATATATAGTTGAGAGGGGGAACTAAAGAAGATTGGACCATGACCACAGTCAGTCGTAGAGGTTTATTTTGAATAGAAAGTATCAAACAAATTTGAATGATATCTCCTCAACCAATGTTAAACCACTAACCTAGGAACTTCAATTGGTGTTATGACTAACTAGGTTTCTCAATGAGATCATATCTTTTAAAGGATAAAACATGGAAAATAAGATAATATGAAAAATATTGGATAACAAATTTTATAGGGAAATAAATTTAATGTATGGAAGAATGAGATGACTCTTATTTACTATTATAATTCTTGGAGGTTAGTGATTTTGTGAGTAAAGGTTTTCCACATCTTTGGAGATATTATCCCATGACCATAACAGATAAAAGAAATATAAAACAATATGACAAAGTGTGTAATGAAATTTTATCTTTCATGTATGATTAATTTTTACCATAAATTCATGGGACTAAAAATAGATAAACAGATGAGGGAGAAGATCAAGAAAATTTATAAAGGGAATTTCAGCATTAGATAAGAAAAATAATTGATTTAAAAAACTAAATTTCAAGAAATTATATTTCTAAAAATAAGATAGCGGATGATAATTTTACCACGGTGAATGAAATTTTTAGTCATATCAAGATATTTACATATAATTTATATCATTCTAGTATTATTAAAAAGTTAATAATAAACTTTCTATACATATTTAACCTAAAAATATCTTCCTTTAGAGAAAATTAAGGCATATCACTAGATGAGTTTCACAACATTCTTCTTAGAAGAAAGTATGTATTTTTAATGTAAAAGGATAAATAAAATACAATTTAAATCCATGAAAAAATATATAAAGGATAAGTCACTTGACTCCTCTTGTGTTTTTAAGGAATATGATGAATTTTAAAATAATTTAAAAAGAATGTTTAAATTAATATCTCAAAATATAAAAATAGGTAATGGAATGTATAACAAAAAAACATCCAATTAAGTTCTTAACATGTCAGAGAATTGGGAAATTTGATGAAAACTATCTAAGGAAGAATGTTGTAAAGTATGAATATGAGGAATAATTAGAGATGCCTCAACTGTAGTCTAAAATAAAAATTTATAATGTATATAGAAAGACTATTAAAGATAAAAGAGAAATACAAAGAAGAAAGAAAATAAGTTAGTTTAGTAAATAAATAGATGACTTTACTACTAAAAGTAGTGATTATGAAGATGACTAAGCTATAAAATATAACAAAATCATGGAACTTATTACTATAATAGAATAATATTCATGTTTTAATAATAAATAAAATAAACCTATATAAAACACATGTTCAGAACCAAGATTGAGGTATGTATTAAAAGAAATTGGAAATGTAAGAAATAAATATAATATATTAATAATGAATATGACAACTATAATAAAAATGAAAAAAAAATTAACAATGAATATACTATTCATATAAAGGATATCATGCTTCTTAAAGTGAGAGTGGCTGAGCAGGAAAGAATATTGATGAAATTTGAAAGGAAATTTAATACAAGATAAGGAGAACATAGTAAGGATAATTGAAGGTGTAATAAGGATAATAATATTCATTAAAATGTTAAAATACTAATATAACATCATTTTGGATTTTAATTCAAAATCATAACATATTTTTGATAAGTATGGTACAAAAGTTCAAGTAAAATCAACATTTGTGGTTCTTGAAAAAGTAAAAATTTTCTCAACTAATAGAACAAATTCTAAAGGAAAATCTAGGAATGACTGGGTTGTGGAAAATTATAAAGATATAACTTCTTATATTAAAAAATAGAATAGAAACCTGATAATTAAACACTATCATAAAACTAAGAAAATAGAGGTTAGAACTATACCAAAATAATAAATGGGAAATTATAGGTAGACTTAACTATTTCATGGAATGAGTATCTTTAAAGGATAATGTAGGTGTTTTGAAGTATGGGGAATTAAATAATATTCTTTCTGTTATGTTTTTTCTCTCTCATGTCACTATATAAGGATAAAAGTTTGGGGGAGTTATCCAGAGAACAAGAGAAATAATCTTTTGAAAAGGAAAATAGTTAATAGGAGTTCATAGGTGGTACTTATCCAAAATAGTAGTTATTTAATTAAAGAGATCTATAGAATATGTTACCATCAAGGTCACTACATAGAATAATACATAACCATACTACCATTATAGAAATAATAGGACTATAGAAATAAAAAGACTCAAAGAAGAAACAAGAGTGGGACCTCTATTTTTGTTGAGGTGGCTCTAAAATCTAGAAATATGTGAAAGTGATTGATTATTAATTATTGATGATATTCCCATATGACTATATATGAAAATAGGTTTAAATAATATGATATAAAACAGTAGTGGTGCAATCAATTTTAGAAATGAAATCTCTCTTAATATCAAGGGAATTTGTTCTAATGAGATAAAATCTCAAAATTTGAAGGCTTATGATATATTGTTTATATATGTGGTCAAACATAACTTATTGAGTGTTATTCATCTTTATGATAAAGTTGATGAATCTAATTTAAAAAATAATAACTGCCTCATTAAGAGGATTAAATATGGAGGAATCATAATAAGAGTTTAATAAACTAGTGGGAATATATTTTAGATAGGAGATACTATAAATTCCTACTACATTAGAGATAAATAAAAAATAATAACTAACATAAGAGGATTTCCATATTATTCTAAATCATATGAGAAAAAATTAAAACAAAATAATGTGACATATTTACACTAGTTGAGAAGAGAAAAAGTTGTCGTTTATACAACAAATCAAGAGGGTAATATGGTCAAAGAGAATCAAAAAATAGTGGAGATATAATTATCTATACCATTTGAGTTCATCCACTAATATTTTAATAGACATATAAGACATAATTCCACTATAGGTGATTTATATTACATTACACTCATTTTTTACAATAAAACAATAATAAGAGTATTATTCAAGAAAAAAACCTTCAAGAAATAGAGGTATTTGAAATATTCCAAAGATAAGTTGAAAGACAAATTAGAGATCATATCAATAATATAAGGATGGGTAGTGGAAAATAATTCATAAAATATTATTTTGAATCCTATCTTACTAATCATGGAATTATGAACCAACATATTTCTCCTTATATTACTCATTAAAATGGTGTTTTGAGAGAATAAATAAGGATAATTATTCAAATGGGTATAACAATTCAAGGTGAATTTAAGAGGTTAAAATTATTCTAGAGACAATTTTTGGGCACATTTTTTCATATCTTAAACTAGTTTTTTATAAGGATAAAATCAAAATTTACCTCATATTATATATGGTTTACTAATAATAAAATTTTAAACAATTTTATAGTCTTTTAAATTCATAGTATCTTTAAAATATAGGATGAAATATGGTAAAATTTTATGAGAATGATCATAAAGGTTCCTTCCTTGGATATTTTTCAAATAGAAAGTAATATAGATGTGAAAAATTTTTCCTTTAAAGTGTTTTCATGTTATCAGGTGAAAAATATTTAAAATAAATCTAAAATAATTTTTTAAGATGTAGCATATTTGGAGGATTATATTGATGACAATGAGTAGACTTTTGGAAAAATAGTGAATAATATGTTGAGATTGAGATACATAGTAAAAATATTGAATCTAACCAGACTATTAACAAGGATTATATTAATGAAAATGAAAAACATAAATACCATAAGTTTAATAAACTTATAGAAGAAAAAATAGCATTGGTGGTCAAATTTATCCAGTCTAAACCAAGAGGAGTTTGATTCTTGATAATAAAACAACCCTCATCTCATAAATTAAGCTACATTTAGTGGATGAGGCTATCAAGTATAAAGAGTAGAGTATATCTATGAATTATGAATTAATACAAATATAAAATAATTCCAATTTAGATAATACTAAATGAAACAAATGTTATTGAAACTGAGTAGGTGTTTATAAATAAATTGAATGATAAGGGAGAAGTCATAGGGAAAAAGTCTATACTTTTTCTAAAGGGTAATCTCAAGTTTAAGGGGTTGATTTTAATGATACCTTTACTCATATTTGAATATTATTGGCTATAATAATCTTTCTATAATTTTTTATATATATATTTATAAAATTTATCAAAAAGATGTCAAATATACCTTATTGAATTGAGAGCTAGAAGAAGAGGTGTATATTGAGAATCATAAAGGATATTTTCTTGAAAATGATGAATATATTGGGGTTATAACTAATTCCAGAATAAAATTTTAATTTTCTATCCTAAGAAGATTATGCAAGGGATTTATTAAATAAGTTTAGTTAGGAAGAATCAAAGATAACATGTGAACCTAAAATGTTTCCCAATAATATATTAAAATAAAATTTAAGAGGGGATGAATTTTAGTTTTATACACTATTGAAAAACATACCCAGTTATAAATATATATAAATGGAAGCATGAGTAAAATAAGAAAACGTATGAAATTAGATTGTTATAATAAAAAGAAAAAAAAGTATTTGTAATCATATTTTTGAAATAAAAGTAAAATTAGAGTAACTAAGAGACTATATATAAAAATAGTGTTCCTAATAAACTATTTATAAATAGAAACTTATGCTAGTGGAAAATAAAAAATTTAAAAATGATAAGAAATGAAATGAAAATATGAAACTTAAAGCACCTCAACTAAGTGAGGTATTTACTATAAAGAAATCATGAATTAATTGAATATACCCAACTTAATTTATCCCTAATTAGAAAAAATTGGTAGTTATGTCATCCAAAATCCTATAATCCATCAATTATCTTAATTAAAAAAATTATTTCTGCCTTTCAAAAGCCCTCGATTTTACCTCGTAAGAACAACTTTTTTATCCCTAAACTTAGGAGCCCTATATCTCATAGATCATACACAAAAAAATATAAATAGATTAATATAATCTATAACAAATACCCACACATGGATTTTCTTAACAAAAAAATAATTTGAAATTTTTATAAAAGAAGGAACTCAAGTAAATAAGAAGTTGGGATCTTTAAAACGTATGAAACCTTAAAAAAATTATTTTTTAGTCTTCTACACATCATGATCAGAATGAAATTTATATTCATTAGTCATAACTAAATCCATAGTTTGAATTACAAGATTATATGATTCAGGTTCAACTGCATAGGCATGATCAGTATCATCTTTCAATGGATTTACCTTCATTTTACCTCGACCGAAGAAGTTGTACAATGAAGCTAAAACACATCTAACAAAAAAAACAAAATGAATCATATTGTGAAATATTTATCTTATGTAAATACTATTATAATAATAAAAACATACTTACCCTATTAATTTTTTAAAACATAAATGTTTAAAGGTTATTATGATTAAAATGAATGAAATTATAATAACTATTCAATGGAATTTAAAACACTACAAAACATTGAATTAAAAAAATTGTAATATATATAAATCATGATTTTAAAAATCAGTTTAAAATGATTTATTTTCACCAAAAATATAAAATTTAGAGTGAAACCTTCCAAGAATAATGAAGGAGTAAGTTTAAATCATAAAGAGTTTAGGAAACTGATTAGCAACATGTTTTATCTCACTATATCCATGCATGATATCATATGTACTATCATGTTGTATGAAAGGTACCAAATTGATCCTAAGTGATCACATATTATGGTTAGTAAGGGGTACATTAATATATTTAAGGGATATAGAGTTATGGGAAGCTATATAGAAGAGAGGAACTCCTGAATTTGTTTGGTTTTACTCATAAAGATTGGGTAGGAGACTATAATAATAGAAGGTTTACCTCGGGTGGAATTTTCTTAACAGTAGGAAGCTATGTGAGTTATAACTGTAATAAATATAACTTATCCACACTAAGAACAATAGAGTTATAATATATTGATTCAACTACTTCTTGTATATAGATGATATGGATAAATAAATAACTTAAGGATATGAGGCTGAAGATTGAAAAACCCACAAGAAATTTAATGTGACAATAAAAGTGTTGTTGATCATTAAAAAATATTATATAATACTCATTATCTAAGAACAGTTATATTAGTATTTTATTTCTCAAATAAATTGTTTTACATGTTTATATAAACAATTAATTCATTACTAATCTATACTAAATTTCAGATATAATTATCGGGGTTAAGATCATGAATAGGTTTGGGACATTGAGGCTAAATAATGATATTTAAATCATCTATTGTAATTAATAGGCTTTGAAAATACCCATATTATTCTTTGAAAGAATTTTAAAATGAAGATAAATAAGCACAAATGTTTACCTTTTTTATTGGATTTCTATATATGATATTATAGTAAAAATGGGAAACATAAAATGGATGAGTGATTGAGTTAAGGGGGGAGAATTTAGACTAATTAGCTAAAATATTCTTATCACTAAAGAGTTGGATTCTCCCAAAAACACTAATTTATCCAAAGATTTTGTTTCAAGATATTTATTATTTGATAAAGGATATTATTTAATGATTCGAAATTAATTTGATTATTTTTTCAGGAAGTGTTTAGTGAGTTTTGTAACAAATCAAAGGGAGAGACTGAACGATCCAATGAAATTGTTGAACTATGTTGTATTTCTTTTCAACTATATATAAAATTATTTGGAATATGGATATATATGTTTTGAGGTGGTTTGAATATGTTCAAGAAGCTTTTAGATTACTAGAACCTATGTTATCATTATATATAATGCAATACTTTATACACATGATGCATCACTTTTGAAAATTTTGTTTTTCTAGGAGAATTTGGGTAATTATCATGGATGATATTGTGATGATCCTAATTGCATAAAAATCACATCAAACCAAATGTGTTGTGATTCAACTTGATTGTGAAGATTTAAATTGATTTATTTTTATATAAATAAAAGAAATCAAGTTGTAATATAAGTTTCCATTCTATGAATCTCGATGAATTCCAACTTTGGATTAATTTTAAAAAAAAATCTTTCATGTTAATATTTTGGAAGGATTTTAATATTAAGATAATTGGTATTATATAACTGGGTTTTTTAAATGAGAATATCATAGGGTGTTATTTATGGGAATTTAGAATTCGTATATTTGTAAATTTATTATCATGATCAACTAGAGGAATTCTTAGGGTTGTTGACCCTAATTAATTATCATCCAAGACTTACAGAAAACTTATTCTTGTAATTATGAGTGAATATAAAATGGATAAATAAAGAGTATAGAATGTGTTTTTAAATTTATAAGAAGATAAGCTGACACTCTACTATGTTGAGGAATATTTATAGCAAATAGGGAGAATATTTACCAGAACTATGAATGTGATAATCATTTATTTTGAGAAAAAAAGGGATTTATGATCATCTAATGGATTATTACTAATGAGGAAAACCCCAATATATCTATACACACTCTCATTGATTAGTTTATAATTATGACCCATAGAGTGGGGAATCCAATCTAAAACCTTCTTTATTGTTATTCATCTGGAATTTAGACATTGATCTTGAGAAAAAATTTAATCTTTGATTGTTAGACATCCAAGAGTATACATGATATCTTGTTCATAATCAAAAGCAGGTAAAGAATATTTAAGGATGGTGTTTCAAATATAAACAATGCCTAATCACATATAGAAAGTGGATAATATCTTCCCTTGGGAAGTTTATGATACCATCCTAAATGATTGTGTGAAACTTGAAATTAACTTGTAATAACTCAAATATTATAGTGATAAAATTAATATTGTGGCTCGATAAAAAAACTTCCCACAACAAGGTGTAAAATCTTACATTAAATATGAAATTTGGAAAATTCATTTTTTTCCTTTCATTTACTTATTTGTTTCCTATGGGTGAGGGAGAGAAAAAAATAAAAGTATATCACTACCTTAATCAATAATAGAGGATTATTTTAAAGAAAATTTTTAAAATAAATTACCACTAATTAACAATTACCTCATCCAAGGGTAAACAATTGACTAGGTAAATTTAATTTTCAGCACCATTGATTATATATTATTGATTTTATACTATTATTCCACCATGTTTTTGATTGTTAATACAAAGTGATTCCCAAATATCCATAGGGAATCAATTATTTTTTTCAAACATTATAACTAAAAAACATGATGCAAACACATCAAAAACTAAAAAAATTACTTATATTTTTTTTATCATTATATTGTGATGTAACCCTAAAATTTCATGATTATATTCATATATGATCAATTAACTGATATGATCTGCAAAAAAATGCTTGAGAAAAAATAAATATTATAGAATGGTCATCTGAATCATCACATATATAGATACCCCCAAACATGATCCTATGAATTTTTGAGTGATATACCAGTACATAACTTCATAATTCAAATAGAAGGTGAAAAATATAATATAAAATACCTATATTTAACAATATCATTCAATGAATACAAAGTTAAAGGTAATGATTTATATAAATTTCTATCTTAATTGATTAAAATTATATTAGAAGCTAATTAAATTAGAGGAAGTATAATATTAAGAAATGGTCATCCCAATATTCTCTATTTCACTATTTTTTCAACATTACTTTAATAATTTGTAAAAGGAGTAATTTTTTAATAATTTTTTCTAGATTAATCTAAAATAGTTCAATAGACTTGGTGAGGCAGCTGTTTTATCCCCATTAATGATTCTCCTCTTCTTTATTAATTCAAATTAGAAAGTAATTTAGAGAATCTTGACAATATATTTCTTGTAAATGTTTTATTTGAGTAACATTTAATATTCCATTAGAATCAACCCAATTGGTTCCTTATATACCAAATTATGGTCTGTTTAGTACTAGTACATTGAAACTATCTATCCTAAATTTTCATTAAATTTTGGGCCTTCATTGGGGATCATGTCCATATATCCATTCTTTGGTCAAGTTTAATAAATTATATTCTAATTCCCCTTTAATCCCAAAAAATGAATTTTTCAATTTCGTTTACATTAAGGAATTTTATTTCTAGAATATAATATTTTTATCCTTCCATGAAAACATCATGGATAGTTAATTTTCAAAAAAAAATTAAATTAATGAATATGTGATATTAGTATAATGAAAAAATATTAAATTATTGGATAGTAGGACCTATAATAATTTTAAATCAAAATTGAACAGTTAAAGATATTGGATATATTGATACATGATAAATCTAGAATAACCTCATTCTTTCAACACTTATAGTCAAATTTGTTGGTTTGTATATAGATTTATTGAAAGTTTTCTATGTATGGGAAAGAGTTCATCCAATTGTGTTCATGGTATTGGGGTTATAAAATATATTTTTAGATAATGGTATATATTAAAACATATCATAATTAAAAAATAATAAATAATCAATTGAAATAAAATGAATTAAAAGATTGAAAAACAAAGAATATTGGGTACAAGCATGTGACCTCCCTAGTAAAAAAACTAAATTTACTATTGGATATTGTAGTCCTCCCAATGTAAGAATATTTTAAAATATTAAAGTTAAAAATTATAGTGTTAGATTTAGGTTTACTCTCAAAGATTTTAGTAAACAATCTGTTAACATTAATATGAATTATTATATTTTATAAGTTTTCAAGAATTTTTAAAGGAAGATAAAATGAAAATTCATTTTGGATTTTTACTAAAACAAAAGATAACAAACAATTAAAATGTCAATGATAAATAATGGTGATCCTTGGGAGATTTCATAGGAATATTTTTTTTATTGTTTTACTTAATTTATTATTTTAATGGAATTTTCACAAGGTGGATCTATTAAATAATCATCATTAAGATGCCCCTAACTATATCTGAAATTTAAGTGTCAAGACATTGTGATCACTAGGGAATTATCCCTTGCATCATCATTTTAAAAATAATTTAAATCACTATACAATTTTTTAGTGATCCAGAAACACCATGGATCATAGTTTTTCAAAATACTATCAGTAAATTAAAGTTTATATTGAGTATATATGTTCCAAATATTATACACTAGAATAGGTGACGAAAATAATGTGTCACTCATCCCTTGGATCGTTAAAATCTATCATATAAAGAAAAATATATATGATGGGAAATATTAAAATAAATGATGTGAAAAAATTGAGATAAATTTTATTATTAGTAGAAGAGTGATTATCACAAACTAACCACCACATACAACATGTCAACATTTCTCAGAGAAAAAAAATATAAATAATTATTATTATTAATAAAATAAAATAGGGAAATATTATAGAATTTATTCCACATTTTATTAACCACCAATGTTTATTTATCTCTATATATAGAGTTATATAAATAAGGGTTGATAAGTAGTATAAATAAAAATTCTAATAAGCATAGGAAAAAATTGAAAATTAAAACCTATATGGGTAAACTACAAATATTTCTAGTGGGGTAAAATTACTCTTATTATAATTTTTCTTAGTGTATACAACACAATATAGTTCAATAGTAATTTCAAAAAAAAATTGGATCATTACATGTGTACTTTAACAACTCTATATTCATCTATAAGGATTTTCTTAATATTAAGGACTTCCCCAACCATCTTATATTCTTCTTTATCGATTGGATTAGATTTCATAACCCACGATACTTATTATTCTTCTTCTCTCTCTTACACATCTATTATACAAGGGGTAAGTAGGATTTGTTTTTCTAAAATATTTATTGATTTATTTATTAAATCATATAGGGAATTTATTATTCTCTCTTGGAGCTCTTCATGTCAATTATGTTTCATTTTTATCTCATGCAATGATATGATTTGATATACTTCAAGTGATTCCAATGATGATGTCATGTGTCTCACTTTTTTAATTTAATCATTTGAATTGGATTAAAAATTTTATATGTGGTGTTTATAAATATTCATAGTAGTTTCGGGTGTGCTTTTGAAATACACAGTTTTTAGTGAACTTCAATCGTCTCATCTTAAATGACACAATGGATTCACAGCCAACTATCTTCTTCAATGTAGTTGACTCATCTTTTTTCAGGGTCAAAAGGTATCTTATACATGGTTTAACTTTATATAAAAATTTATAAATTTTATTAAATCTTAAAAATAAACTAAATATTCAATAGTTTAGTTCATTTTCCTTGAAAATAATATTCATTCAAAATGAAACTTGTGCCTTTAAAATAAAACAATGCAATGTTTGATAATATAAATAAAAAATAAAATTGATAATTAAATAATCAAAATAAATTAATTATTTGAACATATGAATTAATTTAAAATTATCAAAATATATAATAATTTGATAAATGTGTATTTAATGTATATTTGGAGGGATATTAAGTTAATATATTAAAAAAAATATGCATCGATTCATGTCAACCATGACGTATTTCAGTATGATTTATCCCATTACCCTAAATTCTATTAATGAGTATAATAAATATGAATGCATGTAAAAATGTAAATGGAAAGTGTAACTCAGCCTATACCAAAAATATATAAGAATATATAAGTTGTTAGTAACACAACTAAAAAAATAAAAAAAATAATAAATTCAAAGTAGACCCAAATGTTATCACTTGTACAAACCAAGGTGATAAAAATCTATAAGCCACTTTCACCCATCAATATATGTTATCCAGTGTATATGAATATACCTTATAGAAAATGGAAATAAATAAAATTATTGTAAAAATATCAATATCAGACAACATAGAATAGATAAATACTAATATTGAGGTCCTAGGATATACCATAAAATAAAAATATCAAAAATAATAAATAAAACTAAGTAAATAAATATCCAACAACCAAATAAAATCCATTTTTTACTTGGTGTGTTATTATAGTATAGTGAGAGGTTATCACCACAAATACATATATGTGGCCTCCCTTACTCCACCATATTAATACATGTTGAAATGGTCATGGTATTTAATTAACTTTTAATAGGGTGATAAATTGTTTTTACCCACCAAAATGTTCATTATATTACATTTTTTACTTCTTAGGAAAAAATAGGCATCACATAGTAAATAAGAAAATAAAAGGAGTCTGAATATTTAAATCAACACTCAAAATCTGACCCCCCCCCAATCTGAATTTGGCCCTCAATAAAGGGATAGAAACTTATACTTACACAAACATTGGTAAAATATATTCAAATTGATTGAATCTATTTATATAAAAATTTGGGTATAAATTGATTCATTTAAATCTAACTAGGTAACCCAAAATAAATATTCTTACCTAAGTTCAAATGAAATTAAAGGTCACTCAAATATAATATTTCCAACCTAATTTAAAAATAATGAAGAAAATAACTCTTAATAATATGAGATCTTAACCATTATCGCCTCAATAAAATATTTAATATAAAAATATAATGATCTAAACTACTTTTCTATAACCACAAAACCTTTCTCTCATTAATTCATGAAAAAGTTGAAATACATATAAAATAATAGAAAACCTAATCATATCCTAAGGTAAAATCTACCTAAATATTAATAAATATAACCCACTCTTATTGTAAGCAAGGATAAAATAATATTATTATTAATTAGATATCCTTCAACTAAGTCATAAATCATAATTTCCTTTTCATAGATTCGTGAATTTATATTTTAATCCTTGATGTGATTTGTTAATCCTGATAAACCAAAAACTTTCCTCATAAAGGTCCAATGATTATTTATATCCCTAAATTATTATAACCATTTTGAGTTCAAGAATACATCTTAAAAATAAACCCTAAATTTTTATGGATACCTTCAATGAATCTCTAAGTGGATTGGCATTAATTAAATCCAAGAAGAAGAAGATAGAAAAATCATGCTTTATGTCACATGGTTTTCAAACCATCCGATTTACAATATAGATAAAATAGTTAGAAAATAATTATTATTTTTAATCATGAAACTAATAATTTGATATGTTCATGTGGTGAAAATCATCTGTTAATGTCAAATTTTAATAATTTTCTCTTAAAAACATTATAAATTTCCTAGCATTGTAATTTACTTATTTATAACTAGTTATTACCATATAAATCCCTAAAAACTAATATTTAAAGGATCATCATACTATTTCATAACCTTACAGAATAACTTTATAAAATATAACAAACAATTCACCCAATAGATCACCTAAATATTTCTATAAATAAAAAAATCATCCCTTCACATTAAATATTTGTCAAAAAAGCCAAATATAAGTATAGAACCAATTATACTACTCAAACCTTTCAAGTAAACTCACAATTTATAAGTGAGACGAAATTAAAACAAAAAATAAAACAACTTAATATTCCATGGAAATGAAACTATAAAAATTATCAATGCACACACATCCTAGACAATCCTATTTTTCAAATACAAAATTTCAAATAAAGCTAATAAAGTGTAAGTTTAACTAACCAAAAATAACTTTTAAAAATCCTTAATTTTCATATATGTATTCATAGTATTCCCTATATATTACATAGTTATGATACAAGCCATATGTGACACTATATGTTCACTGATATTTTAATTTGGTATTATTTTAAATTAATTTTTGGTCATTTAAAAACATGTTAATTTTTAGGATCAAAGATTGAAATTTATTGGGGTTTGGGGTGTTGAATGGGTTTCACATAGTTAGTAGGAATTGTGTTACAACCATGAAAATGAGGCCTATAGATTATAGTTTAGATTTCCATGGTTGTCACATGTTTTAATAAATCATGTGGGATATGTAGTTAGTTGTGTTATGTTATTGGGGATTTTTTAGTAATCGAAGTATACTTAGCGCTTTTTTTGGTAAACCATGTGCCTAAACCACAATATTCACCCAAGCACAAAAACAAATTCTTAAAAGTGACCTTAATAATATAAAATAAAAACACTCTCACCTCTCCCACTCCCTCTTTACACATGGAATGTTACCCCAATGAGGGATATTCCCCTTCACGTGACATCACCTTCCTCCTCCCTTGTGATCTAGCCTATGTTTCTCTTGATTTCACATGTGATCTTCCTAGGTAAGAGTTTATTATTCTTCATTGTTTTATTTTATCTCTTTTTCTGCATGATTTTCCCTTCTCCTCTAATTGTGTGAACTTTGTAGAAACCCTAGGGGTTTTATGTTGAAGTATTTTTTATGTTATTATTTTTTCTAAATCTCTTGTGGGTCCCTTCATGCTTATTTTGGTGTCCTCCATGAAAGGCAATGAATTCAGGCTCACCTACCATATATTTTAGGTATGGTTTTCTTTTCAACTCTCTTGTATTACACATTATTAAAATTCTTATATATTTAAGTGATTAATTAGGAATTTTTAAATTTATTATAGTTTTTAGTGTAGGCTTCAATCATGGTTTAAATGGTTTTTGTGCTTCGGATGAGCCTAGTCCAAAGGCCATATTCTTGTAAAATTACCCAAGTGGTTCTTTAAAATATATAAACTATTTTATAATTTTTATTCTAGATTTTCATGTATCTGTAATACCCTTATTGGTTCCAATTGGATTTTAAAATGGTTTTAATACTTTTAATGGACTTAAGTCACTTTCCAAGTGTTGGTTTAAATTCATGTTTGGTTTTGATAAAGAAATTTAAATTTTATGAATTAAAATTTTATGTTACTTCAATTTTTAAAGTGGTGTGTGATATTTTAAGAGTGTATTTTTTAAATCTAAGAGGCTTTTCACTCATTTAAAATGTTTAATATCCACGTGTCTTAAGTATGGCTTGAATTTTTAAAAAATGAAGTATGGTTTTGTAAAGGGTTCTCAAAACCAATTGAATTCCTTTAATAAAGGGTAAGTTTTTTTTGAATAGTGATCACATAAAAATTTGTAGCTTTTCAAATGGTATTTCAAGTGAAATTTGATAAATTAGTGTTCAAATTATATTTTTAAAGTGGTTTTTAAATTTTTTTTTAAAGGGTATTGGAATTTCAATATTTTTGTTTTGAATGTGCATTTGGAACATTAAGTGTTATTTTTAAAATTGCGAGACCCTCTCATGATCCCCTTGTAATGCTTTCATCCATTGTTTCTTGTAAAACCTTATAGGTTGTTTGGCTCTTTGTTTTTCATTTTTTTTATTCTCCTAAAAGTATGTTATTTGGGTTTTTCATGGGAGGGTGTAAGAGGTGAGGTGTTAGTATATTAAAATGGTTTATACATATTATATCTAATTACTGATTATTTTCCACCATTTGACTTGTCATGAGAGTTATAGGAATATAGTCAGTGACCTATTTGAGATAAAACCCTAGTGGAGACATTGGGTCGAATAGGGAGTGTTTTTTGGATAATCATATATGGTTAGACTAGAAGGTGTATAAAGACTTTATGCAAGAAATATTCTTTGATCTTGTGAACTATAACATTTTATGCATGTTTATTTTCAAATAGTTAGATGGAAATTTTAGGAAATTATTAGTTCATTAGTGTCAACCAAGGTTCCACAACACTAATTCAAGTAAGTTATTACTAGAACCAATGAAAAATTAATGATACTTTAGTTCTTTTTTAAGAAACATCAGTGGATTTCATTTTATGAATTGATTGTATTACCCTAGTTTGATTGATTTTATTAGAACTATTTTTTGTTTTTCTCATTGATTCCATGGTTCCCATTGGTGTTTTTTGTATCATCTTATGTGTGTGTATTTTTTCACATTTAAATGGGTAATTGTTTTATGGTTTGAAAGTGTTTTTTACAAATATAAATAGATTTCTTCTTAATATATTTGTTAAGAAATTTTTTTCAAAAAGTGGTTTTCATGAAATTATTGTGAAAGAGGGAAAATAGTGATTTGGGTTGTATTCATGGTTTAATGGCCCTATTTACTTGGTATAAAAGTTTAATTTAAAATATTTAATCATCCTTGTTTTTAATTTATAAAAATAAATTTTTTTTTAAAAAAAATTCATGTGGTATAATTCTTGGATTTTTCTATAAATCATGTAACAACCAATTATATGCATTATATTAAAACTATAATTTTATAAACTATTTTACTATGTTATTTATATATTTTATTTGGGTGGTGACCTATGGGGAATGTTTACTCTCATTCTTATATTATTCTAGCACCAAGTTTAGGATTCCAATTTTGACTGATTTTTGAGTATTGATTGTTATAGGTATATAAGGTGAGTTATCTATTTTATCACATATAGTTTGGGGTTCCAATTACTTTATTTTGTGTAACACCTAATTTTATTTTCTTAGAATTTTTGGTGTGTGTCCAATTAAATGATTTACATTGTCTTATTAGGTTTTTACTACTTTATTTAAATTATTTGTTGTTCATTATATCAAATAGTTGTTAAAGAAAGGGAATAAATGTGGTGGAATGTATATATTTTTCAAGGGAGGGAGAATGTGGTGAGAGGAGGGATATTTTTTAAAATTTCCTTTACTAATTTATTCATTGTTTTTTGTTTATATATTTTTATTTTATTTTCCATGTGAAGTGGGATTTGAATATTGAATCTGAAATTTTGTTGGATTTACCTTCAATTATGTGTGTATACTCATTTGAATACTTTGAGTTTCCCTATGTTAAGATTAAATTTTGGGATGGGAAAAGAAACTGAATTAGTGGTAGGTGTTTGTTTTACCTAGCTAGACTAAGCACAGTAGTGACCAAATACCTAATCTAGCAAACGTCATAGTGATATTTGTATAGAAATCCCATTGCACATCAATTCATGTGATAGAGCCATACATTGTTTTGTAACCCCTTTAATTTTTTTTCTTAGACTTCTCTTGACCGATACATAATGCATGTGATGATTTGAGTTAGGACTTTTGATATTTATATCATGTAGATCATGCTGTTTTAATAACTATGGTGTTCCTACTTTAATTTTTTTTAAATAGGTTTTATAAAAAAAAATTGTTTTTATTTATTTTTTAAAATAAATATCTCATTCTTATTTCACTAATAAAAATAGTCCTTTAATAGAGCTAAAAATATCCTTAATATGCACTTAAAATCACTGACTATTGGAGAAAGTTTAAAATCACTATGTTTTTATCATCACTAAAGAATCACTAATAAAGGGGTCATTTATAAATTCTAAAAACCCAACTGGTAAAGAGGTATTATATCAGCACTTTTAGAAGCACTGATAAATGTTTTATTTTATCATATATTCTAAAAGTGTTGATAAAGGAACCTTTTATCATCTCTTTTTTTAGAACTGATAAAGGAACCCATTATTAGTTCTTTTTTAGAACTAATAAAGTGGCATACTACAGTGTGTTGTAACAGCACACCGCAGCACCAAAAACCCCACCAAATAGCAATAAAATCACATACAAATACAGAATTTAAATGAAATGAAATTTAAAACATAAACACAATAAAAAAATACTCTATTATAGACATTTAAAACATTTTTTTATACAATTAAATAAGTAAAAATTATTACATACATTCAAAAACATCAATGTTTCTTTATATTTTGATTCTAACCTTGAGTTATGTTATTTCAGAACAAACCACCCTTGTTCAAGAAAAATAACACACCTCTATAAGAAAATAATTATTATGTTATTCATAATATAAATAAATAAATTAACAAAAAGTGCTAATTTGAAACTAAAAATTGAGTCATAACAAAAACAATTGTATAAGATTGAGTAGTGGTTGACTCTTGCACGTCACACCATTTATTCTACATCTTCAATAATTACCTCTATATAAATTAATTATATGATTATAACATAAAAAATGATAAGTAACTTAATTAAGTAAAAGTAGATATAATGATGAGAATACAATCTAGGCTCATTTTCTCAATTTTGGTGATGTGATGCATGTTTTAAACTAAAATGACACTTATATATTGAAAATTTGCACTTAGAGTCATACCATTAACACCATGCATCCGATTGAGGTGAGGATGATTTATACACATCCCATAATGACTTTTTATTATTTTACTGAAGTATAAAAACAATTCAAAGATTCTTTCTCTATTTGGATTACATCACTTGTTTTTTTACTAAAATGTCATTTTAAAATTGAATCATGCACTTTAACTCATACAGGTCACATCATGTGCTAGTTTGAATTGATTATAATTCCTACACATAAAAAATAAATTATGAATCATTTTCCTGAATTATTAACACAATAAAAGTGTATTTTCAAGGTTTTCAGTGATTGACACTTTTTGAAATAAAATATCGATTTTCAACAGATAACAAGCACATTGATTCATACCAGGAACATCATTTATCGTATGAGGCGAGGTTGATTACTGCCTGTTAAAATTACATATGGATAATTTTCATATACTATAAAAACATTCCTAATGAATTTTCTTAGGTTTGAGTATGTTAGTTTTCCTTTTTACTAAAATGGATGTCAATTTCAAATAAAAATAGATGCATCGAGTCATACTAGTCACATAGTGTGTTTTATTGAGGTAAGGTTAATCCCTACACATATAAAATGACTTATGTATCATTTTACAAAATTATCAAAACAATACGTATTTTTTTTTCTTGATTTTGAGTATGTCACTTGTCTTTTTTTCGAAAATGTCATTTTAAACAGGAAACATGTACTTTGGATCATACTAATCACCTCATGTATCAGTCTTTTGTGAGACTAATTCCTACACATCAAAAATTATTTATCAGTCATTTTAATAAATTATCAAGATAATATGAGTGAGTTTTCTAATTTTTAAGTGAGTAACACTTTTTAAATTAAAATGTTGGTTTTAAATATATAACAAAAACTTTGATTCATACTGAGAAAATGTTGTATCATATTGAGGCGAGGTTGAATTATAAACATAAAAAATGACTTAAGTATCAAAACAATATGAATGTGTTTTCTCAGTTTTGAGTAGGTCAATTATCCTTTTACTAAAATTGATGTTAATTTTAAATATGAATACTCACTTGAAGACAAACTGATCACATAATGCACCATATTGATGTGTGGATAATTATTACAAGACTAAAATGACATATGTATTGTTTTTTAAAAGTTTCAAAACAGTCTGAATATTGTTTTCTCAATTTTGAGTAAATAAATTTTGTTTACAAAAATTGATGTTAGTTTTAAATAAAAAGATGCACCTTGAGTCATGTCGATCACAATATGAATCAGATTATAGAACATTTTATTCCTACATGTCTCAAATGAAATATGGATCATGTTTATAATGTATAAAAATAATATGAACATGTTTTATCAGTTTTCTGTATGTAACTCTTATTTTTTACAAAAAATGTCATTTTATACTAGAAACTCACACTTTGACTCATAATAATCACATAGTGTATCATTATTAAGTGAGACTGATTCCTACACATCACAAATTATTTATGAATCGTTGTATTAAATTATCAAGACAATTGCAACTTGTTTTATTGGTTTTCAATGAGTGGTACGTTTTTAATTAAAATGTCAATATAAACTAATTAGGGGAACATTTAGTCATATTAATAAAATAATGTATCATATTGAGGTTATACTAATTCTTACACATAAAAATTGACATATGTATCATTTTACTAATGTATCAAAATAATACAAATGTGTTTGATCAGTTTTGAGTAGGTCAATTGTCCTTTTTACTAAAATTGATGTCAATTTTAAATAAAAATATTCTCTTGGATACATAATAGTCACACCATGCATCATATTGAGGTGTATATGATTCTTATATATCTCATATAAATTATGGATCATTTTCCTAAAGCACCAAAATAATCTGAATGATTTTTCTTGGTTTTTAGTACGTAACTTATCTTTTTTCTTAAATGTCATTTTAAACTTGAAAAAAGCACATTGAATCATACCAATCACATAGTGAATTAGTTTAATGTGAGATTAATTCCTATACATAAAAATTATTTATAAATAATTATCCTAAATTATAAAAACAATCCATGTGGGTTTTCTTGGTTTTAAGTGAGTGACACTTTTTGACCTAAAATGTTTATTTTAAATTGATAATGGAAACATTGAGTAATATTGGGCACATCATGTACTGGAGTGAGGTATGACTAATTCATTCATGTCAAAAAGGACTTATAGATCATTTTTGTAACATATAAAAACAATATAAATGTTTTTTCTTGGCTTTTAGCCATTCATTTGTCTTTTTTACTAAAATTGATGTCAATTTTAAATAAAAAATTTCACATGGAGTCATACTAGTACACTTTGCATCAGATTGAGGTCTATATTATTCCTACACATCTAAAATGACTAAGGGATCACCTTCCAAAAGTATCAAAACAATCTGAATGTGTTTTGTTGATTTTGAGTATGTCATTTTTTTTTTACTAAAATGTTGTTTTAAAATGAAAACACACACGTTGACTCATATCGATCACATCGAGTGATTGTTTTACATGAGATTATTTCCTATATGTAGAAAATGAATTATAAATCATTTTCTGAAATTATCAAGACAATACAAGCACATTTTTTTATATTTTAGTGAGTGATATTTTTTGAATTAAAATGTCGATTTTAAACTAATAATGGTCACTTTGCTGTATATACAAAACATCATGTATTAGATCGATTTGACGATCATTCTTATACATAAAAAATGAATTATGGATCATTTTACTAAAATATCAAAATGATATGAATGCATTTGAATAATTTTGAGTAATTCAGTTGTCTTTTTTACTAAAATTGATGTGAGTTTTAAATAGAAAGATGCACTTGGAGTCATAGAGGTTACACCATGCATTGGATTGCAGTTAGGATAATTTTTACACATCTACAATGACTTATGTATAATTTTACTAACACATAAAAACAATATGAATTTTTTTTTAGTTTTGAGTGTGTCGCCTTTATTTTTTATTGAAATGTAATTTTAATATGGAAACACAAATTCTGTCTCATATCAGTCACATTGTGTATCATATTTACATGATACATATTTCTAAAAATCTGAAATTAGTTATGAATCATTTTTTCAAAAATTATCAAGAAAATATGAGCACGTTTTATTGGCTTTCAATGAGTGAAACTTTTTGAACTAAAATATCAATTTTAAACTAATAATGGATACTTTGAGTCACATCGGGAACAACTTGTATTGGATTGAGGTTTATTTTATTTCTAAACATAAAAAATGATTTATGGAAAATTTTACTAAAGTATAAAAACAATATGAATGTGTTTTCTCAGTTTTGAGTAGTTCAGTTGTCCTTTTTACTAAAATTGATGTCGATTTTAAATAAAAAGATGCATATGGAGTCATATCTGTCACACCGTGAGTCGGATTGAGGTGTGTATGATTCAAAAAAATACCAAACGACTTAGGAATATTTTTCTTAATTTATTAAAACTATCTAAATTAATTTTATTACTTTTGAGTATGTCACTTTTCTTTTTTATTAAAATGTCATTTCAAACTATAAACAAGTTCTTTGATTCATATTGGTCACATCATGTGTTAGTTTGATGTGAGACCGCTTCCTACAAATCAAAAATTAATTATGAATTATTTTCCTAAATTATAAAGATAATAGGATCATTTTTTATAAATTTTCATTGATTGGCACTTTTTGAACTAAAATGATGATTTTAAACCGATAATGGACACTTTGAGTCATACCAGGAAAATCAGGTATCATATTGAGGTGTCATAGGTTCCTATACATAAATGACTTATGGATTGTTTTAATAATGTATCAAAACAATCATAATTTTTTTGATCAATTTTGAGTAGGTTAGTTTTCATTTTTTATAAAATTGATGTTAATTTTAAATTAAAAGATGTAATTTTAGCCATACTGATCACACCGATCATCATATTTAGTTGAGGATAGTTCTAACATGTATCAAATGAATTATGGATTTTTAAAAAAAATTATCAAAAAAAATACGAATGTTTTTTCTTAGTTTTTAGTATGTCACTTGTCTTTTTTACTAAAATGTCATTTTAAACTAGAAACATTCACTCAGGTATCGGTTTGACATGAGACCAATTCTTAAAAAACACAAATTATTTATGAATAATTTTACTAAATTATCAACACAATATGATCATGTTTTTTTTGTTTTCAGTGAGTATCACTTTTTGAACTAAAATATCAATTTTAAACTGATAATGACCACTTTGAGTCATATTGGGCACATCATGTATCAGATTGAGGTTTAGTTGATTCCTACACATCCAAAATGACATGTGTATCATTTTATTAAGGTATTAAACATTTATGAATAAGTTTTCTTGGTTTTGAATATGTCATATTTCTTTTTTACTAAAATTAATGTAAATTTTAAATAAAAAAATCACTTTGAGTCATATAGGTCACACTATGTGTGGAACTGAGATGAGGCGAATTCCCAAATGTAAAAAAGTTTCAGAAAAAATATAATTTCTAATGTTACCATATTTTCAATTGGATTTATTTTTCAGACTGCCAACACTGCATATTAAATTGATGTTCTTAGTTAAAAAATCCTTTTTTTGTAAGAACATCAACTCAATATGCAGTGATGTGGTTCGAGAAAAAAGGGTAACTGAAATCATGGTAACATTATAAAAAAGGATCATTTTATCAATTTTTTAGATTATTTAAGATAGTCAAAAGAAAAATATGACTTTCTAATAAAATCTGTGAAAGAAACTAAATAAGTATTAGATAAAATTAACAATGAAATTAACTTACAAATATTATATTAAAAAATGAAAAGATTAATTAAACAAGAAGTGTTAATTCACCTTTTCACGATGGTTGTATTAATTCTTGACTCATTTCCTTATTGTCATTATCTCATTTGTAGGGTCAATGTTCAATCTCTCATGAGCATGAGAAGCTACGAACAAACTTCCCCAACTCGAACAAAATAATCCTCCTGTATAAGAAAAAAATTATTATATGAGTAATACTAAAAAGAAATTAATTAAAAATAAATATTAAATGATACATTAAGTATATAGGAAACGATTTTATAGTACAAAAAACTGATATTACCTCTATGATTGGGTGGTGGAGGGAACCGAAAGAAAAGTGATAAATACCAACACTACAGGGGTCAAAAGGTTTTGAGGGGGAATAAATATATAGAATTTTTGTTGTATAAAATCATGAAATATGGACATAAATATTGTAAAATAAAGAAACTATGAAAATTTTACTTCACAAAATATCTTTAAATAAATAAATAATTATTTGATAAAATTATAACGAAATAAACTTACAAATTGTAGGTAAAATTATGACAAAATTTATTAAATAAGTAGTACAAATTCACCTTTCCAAAATGGTTGTATACATTCTTGATCCATTTCCATGTTTTAATTATATTAGTTGCAGCCTCAAAGTCTAATCTCTTATGAGTATGAGCAGTTTTGAACAAACCACCCCAACTCAAACAAAACAATCAACCTATATAATAAAAAAATTATAATGTAAGTAATACTAAAAATAAATAAATAAAACATAAATATAAAACAATACATTAATTATATTAACAATTATTTTACTATAAAAACATGATGATTGCCTATGAGATTGATCAGTGAAGGAAACATGAAGGATAGTGAAAAAATGAAAACATTATAGGGGTGAAAATGTTTTTACGGAAAAGATTTTTGTGGAAGTTTTGGTTCATAAAGGAAAGAAAGATGAAAGAAGTATTCTAAAATAAACAAAAATTGTACTGAATAATAAAATTAAATAAATGTTTCATTATATAATTTTTCAGTAAAATAGATAATGTATATCATAACATTACCTTTACATCTTCCTATAGGGCTTCTTTAGTTATAGTTTGTTCTTCCATAGTATTGGTAATTTTATCATGTGCAGAGGACATTATCTACATGAGTATTCAATCATTTAATTTAGATTTTGTTACTGTAGTATAGAACATATAAAATTTTGAGGGAAAACATAGTATATTAAAAACACTTTTAACTTCTCACTGAACTCACTTAATTTTTTTAAAGGTTCTAGGGATTTGGTTCCTCCATCAAGAATCAAGTTCCCCTCTTTTTGGTCCCCTCTAACATAAAAGGAATTTTCAACATTAGGAATGGAATTAAATTATTGTGATCTCCCAATGAAAGGGTCGTTATTGATTGAATTTTCATCTGACCCAACATTATTTTTAGTCACCAGCTGGATAATTGACCAATTATTGTTTGTTGGATCTGAGACATATAATACTTTCACTACTTGTGATGATATTATCAAAAGATCATCTTTTTCCCCTTCAAGAAAGAAATTACCTTTCTCAAATACCATTTTCTTTACTTTCAATGCACTCATATTGTCAACCCATTTGAAATGGAAAATATACACTTGAAATTTTTTATAATATAAATTGTATATCCATTCAATAATTCCAAAATATATAATATTTTTATAAATTGGATTTCTACCCATGGAACTAGATATGTGCATCACTTCTAACATAAGCATCAAAACACTATTTTTCATCATTCTATAGTCATCATGTTCTTTTATATAAAATATATAACCATTGATTACAAAAAAAAAGTCTAAGATATAACATTTACATTGGTTCCCCTGGCTTACCATCTAAATAATTCGACAATTGAATTCTGAATCTCAAATAACTCCTTATAAATTTGATCTCAGAACCATCCTATAAACTATTGATTATGTTTATTTAATATTCATCCTTTATCCCTTGATGGATTAAAATCTATAAGAATTTATTTTTGGGATTCAATATATGGATAAGAATCTTCACTATTATGTAAAATGTAAAGGAGCTCTTACTTCTGCCCTATCATGGTAATTGTAACAACATGTCTTCTAGAAATCCCTTCACCCATAAGGTGTTCACTATGACAAGACCTTTGGAGAGTGATGCTATCAACATTTTATAGGTAATCGGTACAAAATTCAATAACTTATTTAACAATATACCATTCTACAAAACAACCATCTTAAGGACATTGATTATTTACATAGCATTTCAAAACCTTCATATACCATTCAATGGGGTACATCCATCTATAATGGATAAGACCACATAGTTGAACCTCCATAATCAAGTGAACAATCAGGTGGACCATTATATAAAATAATTATGTTTGGAGTAACATCTCTAATTCAAATAATATGACTGAAACTTCCTTATTGGTGATTAGAAACATCATTGGGTCTATAAATTTAAAGCATATAGATTTTAAAATGAAGTGGTGTATTGCTATTGTATATCATAAATTTTGAGGTAGAATACAATGGAAAGAAACAAGAATCAAATCTTGCATCAAAACATGGAAATCGTGTTATTTTATTCTCTATAACTTCAAATTAGTCATTGACATGACATTATTGATATTTGATGAATACCCATATAAAACTTTTACACTAATAAAGGAAAAATTTTAATTTTTCTTGTCTAGATAAAGTTTAAGATGCCATAGGAAGAAAATTCCACCCTTTACCCTTCATTGATGCCAACTCTTCCCTCATACCCATGTAAACCATATCAAACATAGCCTTGATTATATCTTTTTTTTTCTAGGAACATTTAGTAATGTGAAAATAACACTATCAAATAAATTTTTTCTAAATTCATGACATGAATAAAATATTTGATATACGAACAATTCCAATATGTTAATTTAAAGAAAAATTATCTCTTCTTCAAACAAGATTTCTTAAGGTTTCTCGAAAATGGTTTTCTTAAAACAGTGTCAATATATTTTACTTTATTGAACAGTTTATCACTCATTACTAGAGACGGTGTTGTACCTTTTTTGATATTCCCATAGAATACTATCATCCAGGATCGGTATTTATGTTATCAAAGTAATAAATTTTTACTTCATAAAAATAGAGTCTTTGAAAAATGTTTCAACTAAACTAAGCATGTGTGTTTTTAAAAAATGGGATACCCCAACATTCGATTAATGTTATAGCCGAATAAATTTCCATAATAAATTAAGTAATTTATCATCCCATATAGAATGTCTTATAATGTGAATTACTCACTTCTACAATCATCATACATTATAACAAATGTACCAAAAATCTGTTTCAGATATTCGACCAATGGATCCAAATAGACATCAATATCCTTACCAAGTTGGTTAGGTCTATATATAAGAAAATAAAACATAATATATTTACCCTTCATGAATAAATATGGAGGAAAGTTATAATTTACCAAAAATATGGGCCATATAATATGTGTACTACTCTATACACCAAAATTATTTATTCCATATATAGATAATGCAAGAAGAATTTTTCTCAACTCATTACCAAATTCAGGATACTCATAGTAAACATTATTCCACCCTTAAGGAATTTTATATGTGATTTATGGTCCATGGTAAACAATATGAAATCATGTAGACAAGCATGTATTTTTTAAGAGATTATACCCATTGAATTCAGCATTCATTCAGCATCATATGTTCAACATCGTGGATCGTTTTCTTCTCGAAGCATATAATTCATGAGACCAAGTAGTTCAATAAAGTTGGTGTCACTCCATCCACTTCCAGCCTTCATATTATATAACATCAATATAGTTGACAATATTGTGTATTTAATTAAACTATTATAAAATGTTCTATTATCAAAGATATTTAATTTCCAAATAAACGTTTTCTGATGATATATTTTATCTTCAATTTAAATTTTCATTTCTTCCATGCAATCTCCATCATCATTTACACTAGTATTCATATCAAATGATTGATAAACTGCAGTATCATCCCAATCAGTTATCATGTTCATTTTTTACTCATGTTTAGTCCAAAATTTATATCTATAGACTATTATGTAACAAATAAAATATTCTTCAAACTGTTCCACACTAATTTTTCTTGAATAACAACAATGTATACATAGAAAAGGGATTTGATAAGGTTCGTATGTATGCTCTATTTCAAACTTGATGAAAACGTTAACTCCATTTTCTTAAGATTTTTTAAAATGATTAGCATGAATAATTTTTTATTCATATCCATCCTTTTGGTTTCTTAAAATATTCTTTTTTTAAAATAAATAAAAATGCATAAGATATTCATTATTAAGGGTGAAAGTTATAGATAATTATAATAATGTAAACCCAACATTTGATTATTTCAAATAATATTAGTATGCTTTGAATAAAATGGGTAATTGAATTTAAGAAAATAATTATTCAACTATTGTAGGTTTTATCCTCAAAATTTATCCAAAGGTAAAAGTTATAGACAATTTTCATCCTCATCATCTCATCTCCCGAATAGTTATCTTTTTATTTTATTATTTGACACACATCTTACATTTCTTATGGACATGCACCTTTGTTTCTTGAAAAAATCTATGAAATAGTCATTAATGGGATGGATATTTCTCAGATTAGTACAAGAAATATTAAAGAGATGAGGGATAAGTATCAATAAATAGATTGTAATAATAACTATTTGGGAGATGAAGCTTATGAGGATGATAGTTGTACTCCATTATGTTCTCTAAAAGGGGTTATTCATGTAGACCTAAAATGATGAATATATAAAACTAATTTCTAATAATTATTCCAATATATATAGAATTTTATAACCACCATTATATATTTTTTATAATGTGATGTAACAACCTAATGAATTATTACATTTAATATTAACGGTATATCAAATATTTAAAAATATATCAAAATGATAATTTCATTTTAAATTAAAAAACAATATGGAATGGATAAAATAGTTTTAGTAAAAGAATTTATCTAATAATGATAAAGGTTTTAAACATCTCAAGATTATTCGTTGATAAATTTATTCAAGAATTATGCCTAGACAGGTTGAAAATAATAATTATTTTCAAGAAGATGAAGAGTATGCTTTATAAGAAAATTTCATTTCCATGACCATTATGAGTTATATGGTGATTTTGGGAACATAGAATAAAATTATAGTCATAATGAGATAAATAATACTAATTATGTTATATATAGAGGTTTTAATATAAATGGGAGATGTACCACTCTTACAAAAATAGTTTTTACGTGAGACGAATCTTCATAAGTAAAATCGGATGATGAATTGGAACCATTTAATGAACTCTATTGAACATGTGACGAGTTAAATGGATGTATGAAGGATTTTCAATATTATCTAAAAATAGATGAATGTGAAGAAAGAATTAGAAATTTATCATATGAAAAATAATGGAATCTAATGGGAATTTATTATTGATGTCATGCTACAAGATTTATAAAATAAACATCCTTTCATATTAGATATTTGTTGTTCATTTCATTTCAATGAAATTACATATTTTCTGTATTACACCTTATTTTTAAATTATTTCACACTTTTATGTCATTCTCACATGTTATAGGTTTTTTGACTTGTATTTTGATCCACATAAAAAAATTTCAGCTTACTTAACAATATTTTTATGGTGTTATATTACTCTAACATGTTTTTTTATTATCATCTCATCCTATATCTTTCAACACAAATTTTTCTAAATGAAGGTAGAGTTCCAATTAATCAAGCATCAAGGGATAACAACCCTCATGACCATTTTTTATAGTCTTATTCATTTTTTATTTTGGTATTGTTCATTGAAAAGAATATTGGGATGTCTAGGATACCAAAATGTGTTTTCAAATTGTAATAAAATATTCACTACACAAATAATAGATTCTATTAACATAAAATATTTGTTATTATTTTTTAATTTATTAATGTATATTTAATATTTTAAAAATATTTTTTTAATTTATTTCATTGAATAATAGTATTTATTAGTTTTAAAGAAACTAAATTATATTATTTAATAAATCAAAAAAAATTATTCTTATATTAATAAACACATGTTAAAAAATTTAAAAATACATATTTTATTTTCAAAACAACATCTATTATAGTTTTGGAGGATTTTCAATTGAAAATAAAAAAATGACATTCTAAGTCATTCACAATGATAGCTAGTGATGTATTAGTCCTCAAAAAAATAAATGTTATTGAAATAAAACATAATTCAATCTATTAATGGTGGTTATGGGGGTGGTCATAACATAATTCTTGATTGTCTAGATTGATAAATGTTGGTACATGGTTAGGGGAAATGAAATGTAATAGGTCTTGTAAATTTTGAAAGTCACTATCATAACACTTAGAATGGAGATATCCATTAGAGTCAAAAATGAAACCACAATCACAACTGTAATAAATATGAAAGAATTTTATATTATATTATGGCATTGTTTTTAAATGTGCATGCCATAGTGTGCTTTGGCATGAGGCAGGGTGAGGCGCACCTGGTGCACCTCCTCAATGGTGAGGTGGTGTGGCCTAGCTAAGACGTGACAAAGGCACACACCTCATGCACCAAATCAATACATGCTATAGCACTAGGAATGGTAAATGTGAACTACTAGCTCCAGAAATTGGGGGAACATGGAAGAAAAAATTGTGGGTCCAGGGGCAATGGAAATCATGGGAGACCCAATGGAAATTGGTGCTGGTGATGGAAATAATGATGATAAAAAACACAAATAGATATCTCCAAATAAGAAATAAATGAAAGAGTATGAGAATAAAATTACATACCTTAATTGAAATATTTAATAATCTTGGAGAAATTAGATTTATCACCAAACCAGGAAATCATTAGAGACTTGGTTTCGAGCCTTGGAGTTCCTCAAGGCTTGATTGGGGACATGATTTGAGCTTGGATTCGATGAGAAGGAGTGCCAACAGTATGTGGCTTCCACAGAATGCTTTGTGTATCACGACTAGTTTGGGAATGGCTAGGGTTCTTAAAATATATCAGGACACTTTTATCAGCACTAAATTAATAAGTCATAGTAAAGATATCACTCTATCAGTTCAAAAAAGAACTTATGAAGATTCCTTTTATCGTAGATTATTAATTTAGTGCTAATAAAAGAATTATAATTATAATTATAAATAAAAAAATTAAATATATATATATAGTAAATATAAATAAATATAAATATCCAGAATATATTAATTATTTAAATATATGTATTATAAATTTAAAATTATGTAAATACATAAATATTTTTTTATAATTATAGAAATAATTTTTTTAATAAAATATTTATATATTTATATCATTATATATATTTATATAATTAGCCCACGGGGGCTGGGTGAGTTGGTTAAAGGCGGTGGCATCCTGTCGTCGAGGTTCTGGGTTCGAGTCCTCAGAAAGGCAATGCGCACTATATGCCAGTGATCCTCTCGTCCCCTTCATCTCATGTCGAACTGGCCCAAGCCCTAGGTTGGCCACCTTGGGCCTATCTGGGGACATGCGACAAGGGGTGGGGTAAGGTCGCCTCAATACCCCATAAACCGACCAACACATTTTTCCGCTTCGGCGGTGGCGTAGTGTTGTAGGGTCGAGGGCCAAAGAAACGGTGTTCGGTGAGGTCTGGGGTTCGATCCACGCTTTAGAAGGAATTTCCGCCTCCCATGTACCACTCGTCTTGCCGGGTCACCCGGTGTCTCCCCGGGTGGGCTGAATGGGTGCACTTCACCTGGCTGACGGATTTCTATGAGGAACCATCACTGATCGAGGTGTTTCCCCATGGGACGCAATGTCATCTCGGCTGACAACGGCTCCTCCCCGGCTGGGGCATCCCCGGATGACCTCTTCGTGGGGAGGGGGATTCCTGAGTGTGGAGGGTTCGAAAAGCCCACTCTCGGGAATTCCCTTTTTAGAAAATTATTTATATATTTATATAATTATATATATATAATAAATTTATTAAATATATTTATAATTAAAATAAATTTATTATAATTTTATCATTATTTTATTACATAAAATTATTTATTTATAATTATTCAAATAATTTTTAAAAGATAATTTTATTTATATAAATTTATAAATATATAAATGTATAAAAATAGTTTTATACATTTATAAATATATTAATTTATGAATAAATATTTAAAATCATATTTTTAAAATTATTAATGAATATTAAATTTTAAGTGCAAGCATGTTAAAAATGAGTGAAATTGAATAATGAAAAATGAGTACACTTTACAAATATTGAAAAATGTAAAAAACGTATTAATTAAATATAAATTATTAAAACAATATGGATATATATTGAAATAAATATGAATACATATTTAAAAAATTATAAAATAGTAAATAAACATATATATAAATAAAAAATATAAATGGATTAATTTCCAAAAAAATAAAAAAATAAATATTAAAAATGATTTAATACTTAACTCTAGTAAAATTAAAAATAAATAAAATTTAATAATTAAATACATGATTTATTAAATTTATAATTTTATAATGAAATTCTAAAATGAATACTAAATTTTGAATAATTACATAAACATTTTATTAATTAAGTAAACATTTGTGTGTGTGTGTGTGTATTGTATAAAAAAATATATTAATTAGTTATATATTTATATTAAATCGATATAACACATGTTTGATATATATCAAATTGAAAAATAGAACAACATTCAATTATTTCCATCACACAATGCAATTAGTCTGTATTTTTTATTCATATTATTTTTTAATTATTAACCATTCTATACTAAATATATGTGAATATTTAATGTAAAGAATAAATATTTCCATTATTTAAATCATATTCAAATATATCTATATATTTAATATTAACTATTTATTAATATTATCAATAATTATTTAATTAATAAAATGTTTAATATTTTTCTTAGTTTACTTATCTTCATTTTTTATTTATTTGTTCTCATTTTACATATATTTATATATTTAATAAATAACATTTATTAGTATTTATAATTTATATATAGTGTAATAAATTAATTAATTTTTATCAATATTTATTTAATAATATAATTTTATTATTTTCAAAATAAAATTGTATTTATTTATTTATTTATTACATTTTCTTTGGTACCTTTACCAGCACTAAAAATAAAAAGAAGATAAAAGTTACCATTTATCAGTGCTACAAAAAAATCGCGGATAAAATTTTCCCTTTATCATCACATATTTTAGTACTGATAAAGGGATCCTTTATCAGATATTTTTTTTAGCGTTGATAAATTCCAACACTATTAAAGGCATGTTTTGTATTAATATTTAAACAATGAAATCGTTCTTCCGAAATTGTTTGGGAATTTTTTTTAAATTGGATGATTTGGTTATGGAATTTGAACAATGATTTTTTTAAAACCATCTATTTGTTTAACTATAAAGGAATTGGATCGCATGGGGTGATTTTGAAAAGGTGATTTTTTTCATATAATGAAAGTGAAGTGATAAATATTTTTAAAATTTTATAAATAATCTGATTTGAGATGTTCGATTCGTTTCCTTAATTTAAAAATGAATTTTTGGTTTTCAAAACCAACTAACAGTATTTTGTAATTCCATTATGTAATTTTGTTTTAAAAATAAATCATATTTTTACAAATTTGTTTTGTACTATTATTGTGTTGTAGTATTTTTTCCTTATCTTGGGGTTGGGACCAGTTGAATTGATTTTGGGAACATTGATAGGTTGATTTCATATTCCAATATATATAAATTTTCCATTTGTGAAATGTATAGGTGAAGATGGAGTTTTTATCTTTAGGGATAGTTCTTTCCTTGATTTTGGCTCTTGACTAGACTCTAACTAGAGTGGAAAATATTATTTCCCATTTCAAAGATGAGATAGTGTGTTTGATATTAGTTTTGGTTGGTAGACTAAGCTAAGTGATCCAAGGATAGTCACTTTGGTGAATTGATGAGGATCAATCTTCTTGATCCTTTTTGTGGATGTCTTATCTTAGGATGATAGTTTATTTTGATAATTAATTATCAATGAGTTAAGATCCTTATCCTGGTAGAGAGGGGTTCTGTGGGTTTTTATTTTCTATTTGGAAGTGGGATGACCTTGGGTGAGTGATTCAGGTGGCTAAGATCGATATGGAACTAGTTTAGATTATACACTGCCCAATGTAGGTTCAAATCTAGATGGGTTTATGATGAGATGGGTAGCCTTGGTACGAAGTCCTAGTTCTCGCCCTTTTTCATGGTATGTGATCCTAGTTTAGAGTCACTTCATTTATCTTCTTAAGGTATGCCTTTTTCATTGCATGCCATAGATGTTCTGAAATGTATTGATTTTTGGGTGACCTGGTCTTGTGACCTTTTGTTATTTTGGGATTGATGGTAGTGGTCCATTCTGAAGAACTAGTATTAAGATATTAGATATTCCTCTACCTAAGGATCATTTGGGTGCTTCTTGGACCTCATTTATTTTTAAATATGATTTATTGATGGATGTTTATTTTTAGTAAAATCCAGGGGTTTGGTCTGGAAGAAAATATTGTTTATCATGTTAATTCACCCATTATAGGAGTGTTCATTTGATAATTCACAATTTTGATCAATTATAAATGGTTGGGATACCTCCATCCAGTACCCATTTATTGATATTATATTAATGGATGACCATGGTTAATTCTTACTTAAGGTTCTTATTATTTATTGAAGACTTTTAATGGTCCTTTGGGGGATTTATTATATTTGAGGTTTCAGTCATCTTAGGGTCGATAGAGTTTTCCATGACCTTTTTCACTAATTTCACAGAGTGACAAGTCCTTCTTTTGTTTTATAGCTTTACCATTATTATGGATTTTATGGGGGGGTAGTGGCATAGTGGGTAGAATAATAATACCCACCAAACACTCATATTTTTATTTGGTATTATTTTAAATTAATTTTGGTATATTTTAAATCTAAGAATTTTTGGGATTGATGTTTGATTTTATTTTTGAATTTTTATGGTGTTTCATAAGTTGTGTGTGGTTAGGAGTAACAATATAGTAACCATGAAAAAAAGAGTTCAGTAGTTTATAGTGTGGTCTTTCATGGTTATGAAATTTTTTATTAAAATATGTGAGGCAACTCAGGTAACATTGTAATTCTATTGTTTATTTTCTAGTAGGGGTAGCATTGATAGCATACTATTCAGAAAATGGTGTACTTAAACCATGTGATTCACTCTGTGGCTAATAATATTTATTTACAGAATTGACTATAATGAAGAAAAATAAAAAAAAACTCTCACCCCACCCTCTCCCTCCCTCCATGAAATACACCAGCCCCTCTAGGGAGTTCCCCTTATATGTGACGCCTCCTCCCTTCTCCTCCCTTATAATCTAGCCTCTATTTACCTTGATTTTATATGTTATCCTCCTTCCCTATTATAGTATTTTCTCACTTTTACCCATTATTTTCCATTACCCTCTTGTGATGTTTGATTTTATTGAACCCTAGAGTTTTTAGGTTAGCCAGTTTTAAATGTTATATTTGTTTAATGGGTTTTTATGGGTCCCTGTATGCTTGATTGGGAATCTATTGTGAGATGATATGTGTTATGGCTCACCCTCCATTGATTTGAGGTAGGTGTTTCTTTTAAAATACATTGTATGAAATATTAAAAAATTTCTTATGAATTTTAAGTTATTTATTATGAATTTAGAAATCACTTATATATTTTAGTGGGATTGAATCATGGTTTAAATGGCTTTCGCGATTGGCATAGGCCTAGTCCACATTCCAAGTGCTTATAAAATTACCCAAGTGGATCATTAAAAATGGTTAAATGTATTTTGAAATGATTATCATATAATTTAATGTATCCAATATAACTTTATTTGTTTTTATTGGATTTTAAAATAGTTTAACAACTCAGTATGGACTTAATTATCATGTAAAGTTTTGGTTTAAATATTTATTTGTAATTACTAAAGGTATTCCAATATTTTACAAATCAATTTAATTTAGATTTTACATTAAAAGGGGTGGGTTATGTTTTAAGGGTTTGTTTTATAAATCCAAGAATCCTGACCCTTGTTTAAAATATTTAAGGCCACTAGGTCTTGAAGATGACTTGATGTTTTAAAAATGGAAGTGTGGTTTTGTAAAGGTTTCTCATCACCGATTGAATTCATTTAGAAAAGGGTGTGTTGTTTTCAAAAGAGATCTTATGTAAATGGATGGATTTTCAAGTGTTCATTCAA
This sequence comes from Viscum album, assembly GCA_963277665.1. Taxonomy (NCBI): domain Eukaryota; kingdom Viridiplantae; phylum Streptophyta; class Magnoliopsida; order Santalales; family Viscaceae; genus Viscum; species Viscum album. Next base: position 1,246,246,725 of record OY728157.1, on the reverse strand, counting down.
GTATATTTTGTTAAATTTGTCATTAAAGGATATTTTATAAAAAGTTAAATCTGATGAATGTAACTGAACATTTCAATATTTATGTTTTGAAGGATCATTTGTCAGATTAATTGGGAGACCACATCATTAACCCCGGATAATTCATGCACCCATGTTGTCTTGTTACCCCTTAGGGGATGTTTGGATCTATAATGTTCATTTTTTTATGCTTAATCTTATACGTTATAAGGATTTTTGAATGTGAGGGTATAAGAGGTGAGGGGTGAGTAATTTTATATTTTTTATACTCTTTATATTTATTTAATGATTTTACACCTCCATTTGACTGATCATGGTATTTATAGGAATATATTAGGTAACCTCTGTGAGTATAATCACTAGTAGTGGGATTAATAAAGAGTGTTTTCTAGAAAATATTAGATGGTTAGACTGAAATGGATAGCATTTCTTTATGGTAAAAATATTATTTCATCCTTTAAATGAATTTTTTCCAAGGATGTTTATTTTTAGATAGTTTGAAAGGAATTCTGATGAGGTGATAGGTTAAGTAGTTCGACCCTAGGTTCCACATAACCATATTAGGTCCTTTATTAGTATATATTAGGGATGATTCATATAATTATAGTTCCTTTTTTGAACACTTTATGGGATTCTATTGTATGAATTTATTATATTCCCCTATATTGATTGATTTTATTCAAACCACTTCTTGGTTGTATTTCATAAATGCCTTAGTTCCCATGTGTGATATTTCTATCACCTTATATGTTTTTTCTGATTGTGTGTGTTTTTAGTTCTATTTCAAAGGTTTTACTTATATAAGGCTTGAAAGTGTGAATTATAAAGTTAAATGGTTTGGTTTTTATTAAAATATTTTTTATGAAATTTTTCCTTAATTTTTTTATGAAAAGCGTTTTCATGACATACTTGGGAAAGAGTGAAAAATAGTGATTTTGGTTGTTTTATATAGTGTAAATTCACTCTTTACTTAATTTAAATGTTAAATTTAAAATATTTAATAATCTTATTTTTATTTTATGAACGGTATGTTCATTTGAAAACATGTATGTGGCATGTTTCTTAGCTTTTTTATAAATCTTGTGAAAACCTATTGTATAACTTATATTCTAATTATAATTTTATAAACTAGTTTACTAATGGAATTATATATTTTTAGTGAGTGGTGACCTGTAGGGAATGTTTATACTCAACCTATATTGTTTTAGTTAAGTTTTGTGATTCTTTTTTTTAATTCCCTTTGAGGGTTGAATAATCTTGGGTTCCAAGGTGAGTTATTTATTTTACCACCCTTAGAATGTGTTTCTAATTACTCGATTTTGGGTAGGATCATCATTTATTTTCTGAAAATTTCCAGTGTGTCATCCGTAAAATAATTTACTTTATCCAATTATAATTTTATTCATTTATTTAAATTATCAGTTTTCATTATATATACTGGTGGCTAAAGAAAATACATACTGGAAGCAGATGTATATCTTATTCAAGGGAGTGAGGTTGGGGGTAAGTAGAGGGGTTATTTGATTGCTTTACTTTACAACTTTATTATATGTTGTTTATTATTTTCAACTTATTTGACTTGGCATAGAAATATAATATACGGATGGATCATGCTGAAGTTTCATTATAATTGAATTATTTCATTAAATATGATATGAGGAAGAGGTCATTAACAAGTGAATACATGTGATTATTAGGAATTAGTTTCTAGGAATTACATAGTCTTATTATCTAATTCTATAAGGATTCATATCATTGAAACACACTCCCATTTTATCCAATAAGGTATACCATCATTAATTTTATTTAAAATAACCTCCCTAATTAATGAAAATAAAAATTATAAACCGTTTTTAAAACTACTTATAAATTCCATATAATAATTATAGAAATTAAAATAATCAATATCCTTGAAATTTAAAATGATCTAGATTTAATAATTTTCCTTTGATTACCAAATAAATTAGCATGACACAAGATTATTTTTAAACTCATTCTAATAAATTAACTTATTAAATTATAATTGATCAATTATCATTTCACTTTATAGGCCCCTAATATAAATTATTATTATGTCTTGAACAAAATATACTAAGGAATAAATCATTTTGTTATCCATATTCATGATATTTTATCATAAAAACTTGGGAAACCCTGAGGTAATAAACCTTTATTTTATTTTAGAAATTATTTTTTCTATTTTTCAATCACAAATCCATTACCTTGTGACTTCAAAAGAAAACCCTCAATAATTGAATAAATATAATTTTCAAAACAAACTTATAATATATCTTAACCAAAAATAACTCACCATGTGATGGAACATTAATAATAAATCTTTTAATTACTTTGGTATTGATTTAAATGACCTTTTTAAACCATTAAATTAAAAATAACTATTATTTATTGATAATTCACTATTATTTGTTGAAAATGTATTTCTGAAATTCCTAGACAAGATATAAGGACTACTCTAAAAACAATATAGGGATAAATAAGTAAAGGAATATGATTATAGGATATTAAATTTTATCTATTCAAGAAACAAACAATATCAAGCCTCCCATTACACAATAATAAAGGGAGAGTAATGGATGAGCCACAAGGGTAATATAGGTAAGAGGAAGAGGGGAAATGCAGTGATAGAGAAATTTAGAAATCATGTAATGAAAATTTGTTTTAATTATTGAACCATTAGATAACCATACTTCTTTTTTTTTGTTTTTTCTCAAGATCTACTTAGGTAGATGCATGGTTTGGTAATTATACTCCATAACTATATATGATCCTAAAATTATTTTCCAAATCCCTTTTTCCTAATTAATTTTCTAAGAACACTCTTATTATATAATACTACAACCCTTTGACCAATAAAGATTTTAAAAATACCCAATATCTATCCAAATTAAAAATAATCTCATTCTAAAGAAAAAATTTATATTCTTCTTCATTTTCAATATCTTCATTTTAAACTTAAAATTAAAATATTTAATAAATTCCAAAAATATGGGGCTCCATAAACTTCTAATCATAAATATTTTTAAACTTTAAAACCAAACCTAAATTATTTAACCTTGTCACTATAATAACTTATCAACACACTTTATAAACTAAAATAGAAATCTACTTACTATAGTTATATTTTCAATGTAAAAAAATTATCACCAAATTCCATATTCCATATTCTAAATAAATGTACTAGCATTGTGTATACTACTATTCATGATAATAACATAGATAATTATTTACACTCTAGCTGTTTAAATTTAATTTAACCTATGGTTATCACCACCATAGAGATTCAACCACCCTAGTTTTATAGTTTCACTATCATTACTTAGTTTTTAAACCCTTTATAAAATACTAAAATAAACTATTAGTGAATAACATCAAAAAATATGGCTTCCTAAATAGACTAATCTAAGACCTATATATATAAAAAATACCCTTAATATAAATTTATTAATAAATAAAAAATGGATTAAAATTCCAACTAAAAACATCAAGTTTTAATAATAATAAATCACCATGAATCCAAAAATTAAAATATATTTCAATTCATTCACACCTTTAATTGGAAAAAAATTAAAATTTAATTCTACAAATTTGATAAATCCAAAACTCAATCTATATTATTTTCTAAAAAATAACTTATTATGTAAAGGGATATTATAACAATCCAATCCACATATAATTTTAAGTAAAAATTTTCTATTATAAATATCATTAATAATTTATATATTTTAATACAAAACCAAAAATTTTGTTTATTTAAAACATTAAATTAAAAATGAAGAAAAAATTTAAAATGATTCCAACTACTCCTAACATACATTATACAATTTTAATAAAATAATTATTTTTTAATTTGAAATTTTAATTCACATATAATTTTAAAATCCAATTTTTTTTATGTGAAATGAAAAAACATAATGCACACTACTATTAAAATTATTTTGTACCATTTTTTATGTTTTACAAAAATCAAAAACATTTAAATTTTCAAAACTTAAAAATAGTTTTCTTTACATAAAAAAATAAAACACAACCAATCATGCACAATATAAATAACCTATAAAACATAATAGATGAATTTCAATAAAAAATTGAATCAATCAAGGACCTAATGACTTGGTGTTTTAGTCATTCTTATCCTATAGCATGGATTTAAAAACTAATTCATTAATTATACATAAAGTGACTGCTCCCTAAACTAAATAATCATGATGACATTGAATTTAGATATGATCATGTTGGTCAAAATTATATATGGTAAACCTCTATAATACTAAGATACTATATCCACCACTAAATTAACATAATTACAAAAACTCAAATTCTATAATAGTCTTTTATAATCCAAAATGTATGATACTCTACGTCTAATTCATTTATGTCACTAACCTAAAGTGCTTCTCTCCATATGATACAGGATGATGACCAATGCTAAGGGTTTAACTCAAACACATACAGAAAATTTACCCATGATACCATGTATTAAGGTTTATGTTGGACTCTACCAAAAACTTAACATAACCTATCATTAATTGTTACATATCAAACCTATAAAAAATAAAACATCAAAATATAATTAATTACCATGAAACTTCAATATTAAATGTACTGGAAATTATTATTGTGTTATTAGTATGATTAAATTTAGGTTAATTTAATTGTTTGACATTTTTAAAATAATTTATTTAATAAATAATTTGAAATGTTTTATATTTGAAATTTCTTAACTAAAATGTAGAAATAAATTTCTCTTATTTTTTCACCCATGTCACATGATCCATTAAGTAGAGGAAATAAACTCTTTATTGTTTAATTAATAGTGTATTACTAAGCAATGTTGAGGTGTAATCTATATTCACTTCCTTTTCCATTATTGTTTCTCCTCCCATAATTTTTTCTTCTTTTTTCCACCCATTTTCTCTTTGTGAAGTGAAAATATTTTCATTATTTATTTCAAATTTTATGTTTTCCCTTTGGGATGTAAAAACCTATAGTTTTCCCCGGGGTATTTTTCCTATAAAGGTTAAATGAGCCCAAGGATTCACCCATTCACCTAGTTTAAGTTTATTTCATCGCTAATTCACTACTTTGTGACAATTTATCTTTCTTTCATTTATTTTTTTTAGAAATTAGTTATTTTATTTTAACAGGATATTTTTTTAATTACTTGAGATAAAATCTTGGATACTTATGCATGAAATTTTTGTTAGATTCAATTTTGTTCCTACACGTAGAGAGTATTTTAATTCTCAAGGATTAATATAAAACATTTAATTTTTAAAATAAATTATGATAGTTAATTTATATACTTTATTTGACCTCAATTTCATTCCCATGGATTTTATTCTTGGTTTTTTCTATGTATAAATCCCTCAATCAAGGTAGTTCTATCTAAACTTCTATATAATTTATGTAACCAAATATTAATAATGTTGTTTAACCCCTTATTTAATAATTTTTATCACCCTAACACTCATATAATATTTTGAGGAAAATTTATATGAGGATTTGAAATTATATATTCTTATATATTAACAAAATATATATTTCATTTTTAAAAATTGGTCATCTTATTTTTCATTCATTAAATTAATTTGTACTTTTTTATACCAAACTTTGATTTTTATAAAGTCTTTATGAAATTTAGTTTGAATTTAAAATGGTTGTTATAATTTTTTGGGTTATCCACTCAATTTAAAGAATTTTTGGGATAGTAATAAATGAATTTTATTAAAAATGGATTTCAAATTTTTATCGTGTTTTTTTATTTTAAGTAAAATTGAGGTTATATATTATTTAACCTCATGAGTGTCTATTTATCAATAACAAGGATTTTTATATGAATTGAAAATCAAGTTGTGAGAGTTTTGAATTGTATAAAAATAATTTACAGATGGTATGCTTTAAAATATCAAAGAACATTTAATCCTAGAAGGAACCATAGATATAAATATCTCACTTGATCATCCTAGATCATGCACATTAGGTGGGTTCTTGTGGTAATTCCAAGATTGTGCTAGTTGGTTGAGTGGGTATAATAATATCATTACTAAAAAAGTGGTTCTATTTAGTGGACTTATAGATTTTTTCCCCAAAGTTGATGAGCTCTTAATGTTTATGTTTACTTGGGTCTTTATTTTAAATGGTTTAAATGTTTTCCTTTCACTTAATTGTTCTAGTTATTAAATTTTTTTTACAAATTCATGAAATAAATATAACTTTGTTATTATTATTTTCCATATTATTATAATTATTTAGTGTTATTAATTTTATGTGATATCTTTTTTTCTCATTTAAGAATAAGATTGACTATATATTCCTATAATATTTTTGAATATAATAATTAATTGTATCTCTCATTGGTTTATATACTTACCCCTTTCATATTCACCTTAATTTATATACAAATTTAATTTCTTTTTTTTCATGTTTATCAAATGTTTCCCTCATTGAGTTGGTAATGGGATACATTCTCATATAAAATTTAAAAGTTGTGTAAATGATAGTCCATAAAAAGAATCAACTATATATGAATTAATTATTATTATTATTATTATATTAACCTTAGATTATATATATTATTTCATTTTCATTATATTATTATATAGAATTACTTAGGTATACATTTATTCATTCATTAATTCATTAATCAAAAAAATTAATCTGATGTTTATGTTATATCGTTTTATATTATTTTTTATAAGCCAAATAAAATCTAATTTACAGATAGTTTTGTTTGAGAGAAATAATCCCTTTAAGGGTTTATTTTTATCCTTATTTTCTTATTGAAATCCTCTAAGGAACAGGGTAATGAGCTTAAGGTTAATGGGGAGTTGGCTTAGGTTTTGGATAATTTTACATGGTTTATTACAAATGTTGTCATAATGGGTATAGGAAATCCATTTAGTGGTATGTATGAAGATAAGGGTATCAAAACTCAATTGGTACATTACTAAACAAGTTTTCAAATCATCCATAGTAATGAGACACAAGTTATAAAATTAATAATAAGTTATTGAGTTGTTGGGTGTCCTTTGAAAGGTCTCGCATTTTCTTATATTTTTTTATAGCATATGATTAGGTGTTTTGACCCATGGTTATAAAAGTATTAGCTTTTGGAATACCACAATTCATATAAGAAAGTAAGGACTATATTATGTTTGTAAATTCCTATGATTATATGTTATTTTAATTTATAGTTTTTTTATAATGTTATTATTGTTATAATACTTTTATTTTGATTTAGATTCAATATCTTTAATATAGGATTGGTCACCATCCAATTTAAAAGTCATTAAACAACAATATTACTTGGTATAAATGGTTTTCTATAGTGGTTTCCTAATTCAATGGGGTTTATTTGTCTTGTTTACGATTATTATGACACTCATGATGTGTTTTCCTTATATAAACATTATTTATTTAAATTTGAATCTGGTTTTTTAAAATCATAAACACTTTTTAGCTAGACTAAAAGGGATAAATATTACTTATTTGATGTAAAATAGAATTTTCTTAGTATAATTTTATTTATTTTTAGTTATGTTAGTTTAATTATGGGTGATGAAACTTATTTTTATTGAATAATTTACGAGTTTTTAAATGTTTAATAATTTTAAAGAGTCTACTGACATGTTTTAGAAATAAATTTAAAAAAAATTTATTTTTATACATAAGTTGTGATATTTTAAAAAAAACTAAGAATTCTTCTAAATTTTTTAGTACATTAACCTATTTTAAATTTTATTATCAATTTATCACTTTAAGAAATATGGTTGTTCATATTGGAATTTATTTTATTCAAAATCTTTTGTTTTATTACTAGTATTAAGTGTCACGACCCGTCCTCAGGGCCCGTGTCGTGACTACCCCAAGCCCGCCTCATATAGGCCAGGGGCTGGCGACTAGCACCAAGGCGTAAATCCCGGAAAAAGGGAAGGCATTGCCTTTGAAAAGTAAACAAGCACCACAGAGTAAGGAAGAGGAAAGGTAAACACTAAGTAAAAGCTGGTACAACAGTAAGTGCGGAAAAGTAAAGGGGGACGGAAATACAAGCCCAACTGTAAAGTACAACTGAAAGGGGAAAAACAGCAACTGAAAAGTAAAGCCGCAACGTCGAGCCGTCCTCTGGAAGTCCCACCTGAAGGGTGGGTACAGAAAGCCTCCACTGCTCCTCGGGTCTAGCCGACCGCTCCGAGTGCATCCCGCCCAGTGGTCCACCTCCAGGTATCGTCCTGCTCCGCAAGCCTCCACCACGATCAGCGTTGTCCGTCGTCTGCATCCAATACAACGAAATGCAGGCATAGCCCGTGCAGGGGTGAGTATAAGCTACTCAGTAGGGACCCCGAGACCCCCGAAGGTCTCCCGAAATCCACAAAGGATAATCCAAAAAGTAAAGATACAATCACGAAGTAACATCCGACACTGCTTAGGTATATGCCCATACATATACCTAAGTCATAAATTTCTGTCTGGCTCCAACATCCGAGCCCAAGCACAACCCAATCCACATAGGAAAGAAAAACATAAATCAACACAGGATAGAACAACACAATCCAAAAATGAAAGCAAAACAGGATTCATCTCACACAGGTATACTTATTCAAATGAAGATAGGGATGATCAGATGTAGCCACTGATTCATCTAAGCCATCGGACCCACAAAGGATCGGTAGGTACTAACCCCCGCAATGACCTACACAGGACCGATCAGGAAGTTAAACCCAAAGCTATTGGGAAACTCCTTCTCCATCAAGTATAGTGGTTATGCCGCTACAACCAAGCACTTCCCTCTTACCTTGGACTGCTGTAGTTCTCCACCTATCGGGTACTGTGGGCTTGCTGCTACAACCAAGCGCTCCCTCGTGCCGCTACAACCATGTGCTCCTCCGTCGTGGGTCTGCCACTACAACCAAGTGCTCCCCTGTGCCGCTACAGCCAAGCGCACCTCTGTCGTGGGTCTGCCGCTACAACCAAGCGCTCCCCAATGCCGCTACAACCAAGCGCACCTCTGTAGTGGGTCTGCCGCTACAACCAAGCGCTCCCATGTGCCGCAACAACCAAGCGCACCTCTGTCGTGGGTCTGCCGCTACAACCAAGCGCTCCCCTGTGCCGCTACAACCAAGTTCACCTCTGTCGTGGGTCTGACGCTACAACCAAGTGCTCCCATGTGCCGCTATAACCAAACGCACCTCTACCGGGTTATCCGTAACACACCGAGTCGTTCGATCAGCAGTTGCCAAGTCTCAACCGGCTCTAGGGTTTCCGCACACAGCATGCTCATTCCGGAAGGGTCCACTCCACGAGCTAAGTGGTTGATGCATCAACTGACATGCAGTCCAGAGTTGATGTATCCCAAGATGTGTCGTAGTGGTCACTGCCAAAACACGGAGGATTCCTGTACGGTTTTCATCATCGTCGCAGTCGAATCAACTGAGGATCTCTGTACAGACATTGTCGTCACAGCAGTAGTAGCAGCAAGCTCTAAGGTTCCCGCACACAACAAGCTCGTTCGGGAGGGTCCGCTCCACGAGCTGAGAGGCTGATACATCAACTGACTCAAATTCCAGAGTTGATGTATCCAAAAGTTCCGTATCATCAACAAGAACTCAACGTCGCAGACGGCGCGTCAATCGGATTTCCGGTCTGAGAGTTATTGGCTTTTTCGTCCTAGGGGCCCGGTTGGTTTTTAAGGCAAAACCAACCCGACTGTGCTCCACCTGCGTCCAAACCTCGGGCGGAGTGAGCCAAAAGATCCGTCACACTTGGAGGAATCCAACAAATTCAACGGCACGTCAATCGGACGTCCGAAGCTCAAGATAGGCGTGTTTCCGCTCCGAGGGCCCGGTTGGTTTCGTGTACAAACCAACCCGGCCAAACCTAAAGTTTGCCAAAACCTTGAGTGCGATATACTGAAACGACCGTCTCGATCCAAGGATCGCATCGCCGCTGGCGACGTGTCGTTCGGAGTCCCATAGCTCATGTTATGGGAAAAAGACCGAAAATGGTCCGAAGACGGGGGTCTGGGCCCGGGCCGACCCGGCCCGAACCCCCCTGGGTCGGCCGAACCGGGTCAACCCGACCCGGCGGGACCCGGTCCGGCCAGGCCAGGGCGTGGCCCGGCTCGGCCGGCCGGTCCGGCTCGGCTCGGCCGAGCGTCCGAGCAGCGCGGGGGGCTCGCTGCCCCCGCGTGACAGCAGCGCTGCCCCCGCAGGGGGCCGCCCTTGATCACCCGGACGCAGCTGGGCCGCCGCTTCCCTAAACCGCGGTTCCGCGCGGCCGCAGAACCGCCTCTCCGCCGCGGCTTCAGCCGCGGCGGGGTTTTCCCAGCGGCGCGCTGGGCGTCGCCGCCGTGCCGGAGTGGCGCGCTGGCGGAAGCTTCCGCGGGCCACCGGAGTTGCTCTGATGGTCCGATTTCCTTCCCGTCTGCGCCGATGTTCCTCCCGAGGTCCATTCTTCACGGAGGGATCATTAAATCGCCTCTGCGGCACTTTTTTTTCGCCCGTAAAATCCGCACAACAACGAAGAACTGCGGAGGGTTGTCGGGCCGTGTTCGTTCGGCCCGCACCCTCCGCGTTAGGTGATAACAACCAGGAAGAAAATTCAACATATCAAATAACAATTTTAGTAAATTAAAATTGGTCTTTATGAAACCGGGTTCTTTATTTTAAAATAAATGATCATGGGAATATAAAACATTCAAATAAAATTCCTACCTCGGTCAAGTCGTCTCATGCGCGTTCTTCGCGGAATTGACCGTCGCGGAACAAGTGGAGTGTCGCGTCATGGAAAGGCGTCGCGTCGTCGCGGAAGGGCGTCGCGTCGACGATCTCCGAGGATCAAGAAACAATATATTTAATTAATAATAATTAAATTTGTGATGTTGTTATAACCCACAAAGAGATTTAAAAGAATCGCAACCCACTACCTTGTCGTTGTCGATCAAAGGTTGTCGCGGGGTTGGATTGTCGCGGAAGAATGTCGTGGAAGAAGAACCGTCGGCGTCGCAGAACTTGGCGTTGCATCGTCGATCTCCGAGGGCTTGGAATTCTTTTTCTCCCTTCGTCGAAGGCCGGCGTTCTTCACGTTCTTCGCGAAGAAGGATGAAGAACTTGAGGTTTGTCAAATCCTCTCAATGAACAACACTTAAGGAGAAAAAGTGTTGGTCTTATTTTATTAACATGCCAACAAACGAAAAAGAGGTAAGTAACGACCCATTAATTCTTAGAATTAATTCAAAGAATAAAACCGCCCAATTAATTCAACGAATAAAACCGCCCAATTAATTGGTGCATTAAGAAATTAAGAAAACGCGTCAGTTGACTTTCATAATGACGGGTTTTCGCAGGTGCGTTACTTAGCGGAAAGAAACGGTGGCGCCCGTGCGGGCCCCACCTCAAAAATATCCTACCAAGAGGGTGAGATATTTCTGGATAGCACCCTATCCGCATCAACTCAGCTTAAGCTGTTTTAAGTGGCTTCAAGTGTCTTTCAAGCGGCTTAAGTGAAATAAAATAAAGTTTGTCGTACAATTTATTTTATTTCTTAACTTTAAGCCCAAAAATTAAAAACCACACCTGAGAAAACGCAACTCCGGAAGAGGCGTTTCTAAGCAATTACCGGCGCTGCGATTCCATCGGTGCCCTCAGAATTCGATTCCGAGCACCGGTTCAAAAGTTAGAAAAACCCGCTCGTCCGTTCACTGAACGTACCCGAGCCAAACTTCAGAAAATGATTCCGGGCACACCGGGCCTCGAAATCAGGTGCCGTCAGAAACTGCGTTCTTTTAAAATTCCAAAGAAAATTAAGAAAAAAATTTCCTTGAAATTTATGGGTCTTTACATTACTTCCACCACAGGGCTTTACGTCCCCGTAAGGATTCACCACAAACTTAGGGATACAAAGGTGGTACTGAGCATGCATCTGAGCCTCCCGCTCCAAAGTGCTCTCCTGGAGGTTCCCGTGCATCTATCTGATGCACACAAGAGGAATCGATTGTCCACGTAGGACCTGCTCCTGTTGATCCTCGATCTCCATAGAGACCTCCGCAAAGATCGACCCATCATCAACGTCCAGCTCCCCATGGTCAAAGAAGTGTGACGGGTCGTGCACGTATCTCCTCATCTGAGATACGTGGAAGACGTCGTGCACCCGGTGCAACTGAGGTGGTATATCCAGGCGATAATCCACCTCGCCAATCTTGCTGAGGACCTGGAAAGGTCCGATGAAGCGTGGAGACAACTTTCCGCCTCAGCCAAATCTCCATAATCCACGTCGAGGTGAGACACGCAAGAAGACGTGGTCGCCATCCTCGAACTCTAGTAGCCTCCACCTACTGTCAGCACAAGACTTTTGTCGGCTCTGAGCTATCTTCATCCGCTCCTGGATGACCTGGACCTTCTCTATCGTGGCCCGGACCACCTCTGGTTCCACAAAAGCTACTACGATTTCTTCCTTGCCGATAAGAGAAATCTGGTCTCATCCCCTGGATGAACCACTTTCTTGCCTAATACAGTCAATCCCGACATGGATGGTACTAATCCATACCAAGGATGACGTCGTAAGGCCTCGACGCTACTACCAAGAGATCCAACCGTTACTCTCGCCTCCAAGGGTTGAGTCACACTGTCAGCATCAGTGTGTGGTAACTGGGTCTCCTCCAGTAGATGTCTCACAAGTGAGGGTCAAGTCAACAGTCTAAACTGGAACCTCTTAGTACAACACAAAAGAGGACAAGAAAGTAAATGCCAAAAGAAAAGGTTTCTTTTATTACTGCAGCTCAAGTACAAAGACACAAGGCATCTACAAACATACATCAACAAAAGTCTCCAGGTCTGGAGCTAGTCTCGCTCCTGTCCATCTGCTCTCGGAGCTCCATGATCGTAGGCCTCAGCTACCTAAAGCTGAGCTCTCCCATGTCTTCTTGTCCCCTGCGGTCGGGGTGGACCTCTTGGTGGTGGTGGTGGAAACACCTCGAAGCGTCGTCCACCTCCAGCTGCATGGACAGCACCCCTGCCATGGCCGCCTGCTCCTTGCGGCCCACTCTGATCGAACCTCTGCCTCTGCCTGGGGGGGCCTTCATCCATCTGCTGGTCATCCGTATGGCGGGTCGGACAGTCACGAGCCATGTGACCAATCCCGCCGCAGGAGTAACACTGCCCTCTCATGGAAATTCATTGTCCACCCCGAGTGCCTCGCACAAACGATCCAGAGTCATGCTGTCGAACACCTGTAGGTCTAGTCCACTTGGACCCCTGTGTCATCTGTCTACTGCCCGCTGCAGAAGAATCAGCCGCATGCCGGCGAGTGTTGGGTCCTACTGCTGGAGACTGCTCAGTAAGGAAACTCTCCATTAAGAGGGCTCGCTCCAACACCCCTGCCTGAGTCGGAATGTTGAGGGAGATCATCGAAGCCATGATCTCGTGCCTCAGTCCCTTCTCGAAGGTCCGGGCCCGGAAGAACGGGTCTCGTACCATATTTGTGGAGTAGCGCGAGAGATCAATAAATCTCGCTGAGTACTGGGCTACTGTCATGCTGCCCTGCCACAGCTGTAGTAGCTCTTGAATGCGCACCGCTCGGAGGGTGGCTGGGACGAACTCTGAGCGAAAAAGGCTCTCAAAGTCTGTCCAAAGGAGTGATGCCTAGTTGTGCACCTGGAGCATCAAGCTCCACCATCTGTCTGCTGCCGCATGCAGGAGTCTCGCTACAAGGACCACCATAAGGTCCGCTGGTGTCCTCACTAGCCTGAAAACTCGAACAACTGCCTCCAGCCAGTCCTCGGCTGCCTGGGGGTCCATCTCCCCACGGAACCTGGTAGGTCGCTGGCGCTGGAACTCATGCAGTGCACTAAGGCGACCTGCATCGTCAGCGGCTGGAGCTGGAAGCATCGGTGGCTCAGCGGGTAGAGGTACCGCCGGTGCCTCTGCTGTCAAAGGGCCCTGTACCGAGGCCTCGTCGCTCGGTGGGCTGTCGTCACGTACAACACTCGGAACTCTAGCTGGCTGCCATCATGGGGCCATCCTGAAAGGAAACAGGTGTGCCACGGTCAGAACAATATAGCTGGTGATGTGATACAAGTAATCATAAAGAAAACTTGAAACACACATGCAATCAATATTTTCGTGCATTAAGTCGGAAATCAGAAGTCAGGGTCCTGATGTACGGATACGTCAGCCGTCTCACCAACACTGGGCTCCCTGTACTGATTACCACACTCAATACGCTTAACACTATTGCTTCACATAGAAGAAAGATCAGAGTCTGCGGTAGAACCGACCACCTCTGATACCAATTGTGACAACCGGGTCCCAGTGACAGCACAGACACCCCGCCTTAACAAGGACGTCGGGTCCTGGCCTACTAGGTATCACTAGTTGTCCCCGCAGACACGTGAGGCCCACCCCAGGGTACACCCACATGCCTGAACGGGTCATCTGACTAATGATATTCCCCACAGGCCAACACATGTCCTTTCTAGTGTGCTTTGTCCTCACTCACACACACCTTGGGAGACTTCCCAGAAGGTCACCCATCCTGATTACTACTCCAGGCCAAGCACACTTCACTGTGGAGTTCTAATCAGACAGGCTCCCGAAAAGGAAGGTGCACCTTGTTGACATGAGTCATATCATTTAGTCATTTAACCCTTTATCATTTGGGGATGTTACAATAGAAATCGGACCACCGGAGCAACTCCGGTGGCCCGCGGAAGCTTCCGCCGGCGCGCCACGCCGGCACGGCGGCGTCGGCGGCCGGCCGCCAGGCAGTGGCGGCACCCAGCACGCCGCTAGGAAAACCCCACCGCGGCTGAAGCCGCACGGAACCGCGGTTCAGGTACGCGGTGACCCGGCCGTGTCCGGGTGATCCAGGGCGGCCCTCGAGGGGGCCACGGTGCTGTCACGCGGGGGCAGCGAGCCCCCCGCGCTGCTCAGCAGCTCGGCCGAGCCGAGCCGGACCGGCCCGAGCCCAGACCCCCGTCTTTAGACCGTTTTCGGTATTTTTCCCGTAACATGAGATATGGGCCTCCGAACGACGCGTCGTTAGTGGCGATATGATCCTTGGATCGAGATGGTCGTTTCGGTATATCGCACTCAAGGTTTCGGAAAACTTTGGGTTCGGCCGGGTTGGTTCGTACATGAAACCAACCGGGCCCTCGGAGCGGAAACACTCATATCTTGAGCTCCGGATATCCGATTGACGTGTCGTCGACATTGTTGGATTCCTCTAAGTGAGACAGATCTTTTGGCTCACTCCGCCGGAGGTTTGGACGCAGGTGGAGCACGGTCGGGTTGTTTTTGCCTTCAAAACCAACCGAGCCCCTGGAACGAAAAAGCCAATAACTCTCAGACCGGACGTCCGATTGACGCGCTGTCTGCGACGTTGAGTTCCTATTGACGATACGGAACATTTGGATACATCAACTCGGGACTTTGAGTTAGTTGATGTATCAGCCTCTCGGCTCGTGGAGCGGACCCTCCCGAACGAGCTTGCTGTGTGCGGGAACCTTAGAGCTGGCTGCTACTGCTGTTGTGACGACAATGTCTGTACAGAGATCCTCAGTGGATTCGACTGCGACGATGATGAAAACCGTATGGGAATCCTCCGTGTTTCAGTAGTGACCACTACGGTACATCTTGGGATACATCAACTCCGGACTGCATGTCAGTTGATGCATCGACCACTTAGCTCGTGGAGTGGACCCTTCCGTAATGAGCATACTGTGTGCGGAAACCCTAGAGCTGGTTGAGACTTGATGACTGCTGATCGAACGACTCGGTGTGTTATGGATAACCCGGCATAGGTGCGCTTGGTTGTAGCGGCACAGGGTAGCGCTTGGTTATAGAGGCAGACCCACGATAGAGGTGCGCTTGGTTGTAGCGGCACAGGGGAGCGCTTGGTTGTAGCGGCAGACCCACGACAGAGGTGCGGTTGGTTGTAGCGGCACAGGGGAGCACTTGGTTGTAGCGGCAGACCCACGACAGAGGTGCGCTTGGTTGTAGCGGCACTGGGGAGCTCTTGGTTGTAGCGGGAGACCTACGACAGAGGTGTGCTTGGCTGTAGCGGCACAGGGGAGCGCTTGGTTATAGCGGCAGACCCACGACGGAGGAGCACATGGTTGTAGCGGCATGGGGGAGCGCTTGGTTGTAGCAGCAGGCCCATAGTACCGGATAGGTTGAGAACTACAACAGTCCAAGGTAAGAGGGAAGCGCTTGGTTATAGCGGCATTACCACTGTACTTGATGGAGTAGGAGTTTCCCAATAGCTTTTGGTTCAACTTCCTGATCGGTCCTGTGTATGTTATTGCGGGGGTTAGTACCTACCGATCCTTTGTGGGTCCAATGGATTAGATGAATCAGTGGCTACATCTGATCATCCTTATCGTCATTTGAAGAAGTATACCTGTGTGAGATGAATCCTGTTTTTCTTTCCTTTTTGGATTGTGTTGTGCTATCCTGTGTGGATTTACGTTTTGCTTTCTTGTGTGTATTGGGTTGTTCTTGGGCTCGGATGTTGGAGCCAGACGGAAATTTATGACTTAGGTATATGTATGGGCATATACCTAAGCAGTGTCAGATATTACTTCGTGATTGTATATTTCCTTTGTGGATTATCCATTGTGGATTTCGGGAGACCATCGGGGGTCTCAGGGTCCCTGCTGAGTAGCTTATACTCACCCCTGCACGGGCTATGCCCGCACTTCGTGTTGTTGGATGCAGACGACGGATAGCGCTGATCGTGGTAGAGGCTTGCGGAGCAGGACGGTACCTGGAGGTGGACCACTAGGCGGGACCCACTCGGAGCGGTCAGCTGGACCCGAGGAGCAGTAGAGGCTTTTTGTACCCACCCATCAGGTGGGACTTCCAGAGGACGGCTCGACGTTGCGGATTTACTTTTCAGTTGTTGTTTTTCCCCTTTCAGTTGTACTTTACAGTTGGGCTTGTATTTCCGGCCCCCTTTACTTTTCCTCACTTACTGTTGTACCAGTTTTTACTTAGTGTTTACCTTTCCGCTTGCTTACTCTGTGGTGCTTGTTTACTTTTCAAAGGCAATTCCTTCCCTTTTTCCGGGATTTATGCCTTGGTGCTAGTCGCCAGCCCCTAGCCTATGGGAGGCGGGTTTGGGGTAGTCACGGCACGGGCCCTGAGGACGGGTCGTGACAAATTGGTATCAGAAGAGGAACCCATCCTTAAGTGCGGTGCACTGCCTGGGTTGAGATATAGGGCCCACAACGAGGGCGTTGTGCTCTAAAGGGGGGGTGATTGTGACATCCCCAAATGATAAAGGGTTAAATGACTAAATGATATAACTCATGTCAACAAGGTGCACCTTCCTTTTCGGGAGCCTGTCTGATTAGAACTCCACAGTTAAGTGTGCTTGGCCTGGAGTAGTAATCAGGATGGGTGACCTTCTGGGAAGCCTCCCAGGGTGTGTGTGATTGAGGACAAAGCACACTAGAAAGGACATGTGTTGGCCTGTGGGGACTATCATTAGTCAGATGACCCGTTCAGGCATGTGGGTGGACCCTGGGGTGGGCCTCATGTGTCTGCGGGGACAACTGGTGATACCTGGTCGGCCAGGACCCGACGGCCTTGTTAAGGCAGGGTGTCTGTGCTGTCACTGGGACCTGTTTGTCACATTAAGTGTCATTATAAAATGTATTTTCATTAAACCATATAAATTTTAAGAGAGTTTTTGGAGGTTTTCTTTATATTTAAACTATATAATGAAAAAAATTAGACCCTAAAATGGCTTTGTTTTTAAAAAATATTATTTGAAATTATTTAATGGTTGTGAAGTAATTTAATTTTCTATATGATGTATATTTTTACTTCAAGAAGTGATTAAATGGTTTTTATATAATGATGGGGATGGATTTAACATTTTATATACCAGTGTAGAAAGTGGTATTTTCAAATGGTGTTATTTTGGAAACACGTATTTAATTTAACAATTATTTATTAGATGAACAACAAGAGTATATTGGTTTAAAAGAATTTTATGATATATTTTTTGAATTATTTTGGAGCGAGTGATGGGTGTTGGGATTGTGATTTTTTATTATGATGTGTATAATTCTTCATAAGTGTGTTGAGGGTTGGTAATTTTTTTAAATCAAGGATTTTAATAAGTTTAAAATTTTGTGATTTTAAGATATTTTGAAATCCAATATATATATATATATATATAAACACGAATCAATGAGTTTTGAACCTTAAATATATTATAAAACTATCATTTGGTTTTATTGAGGTTATTTTTGTTAATTAAATTTTATTATATTCTTTAGTGCGTTATGTATAAATTATAATTATTCTAGTTAAATTTTCATATTATTTAATTATTTTTTTGATGATTTTTTATTTTGTTACAATCAATTTTTATTTAATATAATTATTTAATTTTTCTAAATTTATTTAAAAATGATGGATTTTGACCTATTTTATCTAAATATAATGGTTTTATTTTAGTTTATGGAATATTTGTTTTTAATTGAAAAGTGGATTTTCATGAAATTTTGGATTTAAAATTTTTATTTGATTTATAAATCATGGTTTTCATTTAACAAGATGATATTTGTAATACATTCTATTTTTAATTCATTTCATGATATTGATTTTAAATTATTTAGTTTTACTGGTTTTTCTTTGATAACATATACCCTCTTTAATTGGTTACAATCATATTGTTTATGGCTTCCCTTTTGAAATGATTTTTGTGGTGTCAGTTTGAATTATTGGGATTCCTAATTTGGTTGGAATAAAAAAATTTCTAACTTCTTATTGATTATAATGATTTATGGTTTTTGGATGATTTTTTTAAGGGGTTTTAGTATTGTTCCTTTTTTATTTTTTATAGTTTGGTTTTTAGTGGGATGAATGGTATTAAGTTAGAAATGATATAGTTAAGTTGAAAGAACCATCAATAGATGATTTATATTTAATTGGATAAATATAAACTTTATTGGGTATATATTTAGAATTTAGCCTCTTAGGTATATGTTTTGAATGTTCAAAGGAAAGTATTTGGTTTATTGGGGTTATTTATTAGTTGAATGATCATTTGGATTGAATTTTGAGAATGGAAGCATCGGTTCATGTTTATTTTGAATAAATAGGATGTATTCATTATATTATAAGAGTAATTGAATAATAATTTTTAATTGGGGGTATTGAGGTTTTTTTTTGAAATCAAAATGAAAGTGAAGTTCATAGGGATAAATCTTGAAATTTATATCATTTTGAGTTATTATGACTAAAACTCATCATATTTAGTTATATATTTATGTTATAAGTTTGAGACTTTATTTTGGGGGAAAATTTATAACAATTTGACATAAACTATTCATTTTTAGTAGAATGAATGGTCTATTATGGAATATACAATCTCGTTGCAAGGTCATGGGGACCATGCAACCCAAAAATCATAGTCCATTAGAAAAATAAAAAACATGATCATATTTTTTCATAGTAATTTTGAATTTCCAAAAATGTTTTAAAAATTTTCACACATCCTATTTAATAGTTTTAAAATCTTGTAGAGTGACCAAACATTGTGAAAATGGTCTGTAAATCATGTTTTTTACCCTTTTTGTGAGGGTTATGGGTGCAAAAAAAGCATCATTCAAGCCCATAGACAACTTCACTTTTTTCTTATTCAATGAATAATATATAAGAACATGATTAAGGATCATCATGTTTAACAAATATATCTAAATAAACATAAAAAATAATCCCATGACCAATAAGAGTGGATCTCCATGTTTAAAAAATATGTCCCTCTCATTCTTGAGATCATTGTTCAATATAAATATTGATCGATTGAAATTGTGTTTTGGGGATAACGACCCGAAACGGTTGGAGACGGTAGTCAGCACCGCCTGCCTCTTGATCACTGGTCTTCATTGTCCAGGCGACCTGTGTGAGTTGTTTACTTGGAGGGCCTATCGGGCAGCCTCTAGAGTTGGGATGGTACCGTGTTGACGGTACTCCTTAACCAGCGCATTTGATACCCAGCGTTGAAGACGCTGAGTAGGTGATGTCATCCTCAGAGCGGATGAAGATCCAGTAGGAATAGCAGCAGTGGTATTTGCAGCTGCAGTATTCACAGATGTGAATTTGAGAGCAGCAATTAAGGAAATACAGAAGATCTTGGAAAAGAGTGCATGTTTGATATAACAGACGTAATCAAGATGAAATTCAGCCACTTCATCCTTTGGATGAGCACACATTTCAATGATTGTTTTTGTTAGCCCTCTTATTGAGTTTTAAATAGGGTCTTAACAAATAGGTAAAACATCATTTTAACTTGGTTAAGGATTCACGTCGGGTTCACCATTTTTGTTTCCCTCAGAATTCGGGGATGACCTCCTAGATGGGAGATTCAAACGTTCCGATCGGTTTCTAACGGGTTTGTTCGTAGAACCGGAAACATCCAATGATTCCATATCCGTTTGGAACTACTTTCCAAAGGTAGGCGCTAATTAGCTTGTGGACTAATGAGGATTAGGAATTTGCATTGGTCGAGAGGATGGGAGGTCAGACTCATCACACCTTTTTGAGGGGAATTATTGTCTACTCCGGGACTCTCTTTAGAGATTTAAGTTATGTTCGTGAATCCTTATTACATTACCAAGTATAAAATGAGCTTTCCTTTAGTTTTAACAATCAATGATTAAATATGTAAGAAATTTAGAGAATATTTTATATGTATTCGAGGTTCTTCATCAATAGAGAATCATCTGTATCTATTTAGAGATTCTTGGTCAATGGTATCCTTCAAAACATTTATAAAATTCTCTTGGTCATTATGATGACCAGGCTGGTTTTAAAGCCACTCAGTGGGGCACTTGAAGTTTATCGTCATTCAGAAGGACATGGATTATTTCAAAGTTGGGATCGAACCCATAAATGGGCTACCTACGTATCCTTTGTTTTTGGAAAAGGAATCAGAACCCACGTAGTTCGAGTAAGGGAGTATGACGTTTATGATTGATGTCTCAAAGAAGGATGTCATAATTAATTTTACACTCTAAGCTCACGTGAGTCATGCTCGGTGTGAGAAACAAGAGGTATTGGTAAAAATTAGACAATTGTGCCATGAAAGATGCAATCATAAGAAAAGGTTTGGGTATTATGTATGTATGACTGTCCAGATAGATGAAGGTTTAGGATTCACTTTTAGGGAGAAAATCTAGGAACAGGGTTCATAAAGGTATATGTGCTTCATGGAGATTTGAATACTCTAACTTGGGACTTATTCCTGAAAAGGAAGCCCAAATTAGGAGAGGATTGATAACTAGGTTTTACTCCTGAGAAGGAATCCCAGATCAAACGAAAATTAGGACTGGTTAAAGAGAAATTAGGGGACTTGGGGATTACTCCTGAAAAGGAAACCCAAGATTATGACTGGGACTTATTCCTGAAAAGGAAACCCAGGTTAGGGGACTTGGAGCTTACTCCTGAAAAGAAGCCCATGATTATGACTGGGTCTTATTCCTGAAAAGAAGACCCAGGTTAGGGATTTAGAGCTTACTCTTGAAAAGAAGCCCATGATTACGACTGGGTCTTATTCCTGAAAAGGAGACCCAGGTTAGGGATTAATGTTTGGGACTTACACCTGAGGAGGATTCCCATATTTGAGATTGGGGCTTACTCCTAAGAAGGATGCCCAAATTAAGGGACTCGGGGCTTACTCCTAAAAAGGATTCCCATATTTGAGATTGGGGCTTACTCGTAAGAAGGATGCCTAAAATTAGAGGACATGGGGATTACTCCTAAGAAGGATGCCCATATTAAAGGATTATGATTGGGGCTTACTCCTGAGGAGGATGCCCAAGTTAAGGAATTAAGGTTTGGGGCTTACTCCTGAGGAGGATTCCCATATTTGGGAACTTTAAGAATTTGGGGCTTACTCCTGAGGAAGATGCCCAGATTAAAGGACTTATAACTGGGGATTATTCTTGAAAAGGAGACCCAGGTTAAGGATTCTCTCATCTTAAAGGATGAGGTTGAATGAATGAACTCTCAATCTTTGGTGACATAAAGATGTATAAATCACTATGTTTTGAGAGATATTCCACAGAATTCCTTTCAAATAAGGAAGTCAAATCAAGAAATCATGCCATAAATGGCATTGAAGAGTATCTTGAAGACTAAATCTTGAATAGGAAAGGTGAAATGGCTTAAGAGGGGTAAAATGGGCAAGATGGGCACCCAAAAAGGAAGGGGCGCACAAGTCTTGAAAGGCACACAAGTCTTGCGTGGGCGCGCATGTAGTGGTCGTGCAGGTATACCTGCGCGACATGTGGGGTACTTGCGCGATTTTCAACCAGCATTAAAATACTTGAGCGACTCTTTATTAAACCCTTTAGAATCTTCTTGAGGTTCTTCCAGAAAAGGGACGTGCAAATTCTATTAAAGGAATAAGGAGGCGCGCAAGTGTGGTCACTTCCCTTAAGGGCTGACCACTCAGGCGCGAAAGTGTTGATGAGTTTCAACACTTAGGCCTTCCTCCTCTTTAGATCTTCCATTCTAGGTATGAAATTACCTTAGAAGTGTTCCGGAAGCTTTGAGAAGAGACTTGGGCGTCGTGAGCTTCAATTTGAGTTTCTGGAAAAAGATCCTCACGAATTGGGGGCCCATAGGGTCTATTTATAGGCAGGAAAAGACCTTGAGCGGTTACCGGGCGGTTATCACTTAGGGCGCGCAAGTCACTTGCGCGACAGTGATATAACTTGCGCTGTGTAGTTGCTGTTGATCCTTTGTTCATGCCTTTGTCGATTTTTGATATTTTCTTCAAAGGTTGAATCACTTTGAGCTCAGATATTCCCCTTTTCCGATCTTTAGATTCTGTGACGAAAGGAGCGTCAACAAAAGTCCCCCCTCAGAGTTGGATCCGGAGAGAAATGAGGATTTGACTCTGAGGAAATTGAATCCATCCAAAGGAAAAGGGGGCGCACAAGTCTTCAGGGCACAGAGGGCAGCACGCAAGTTCTCTCCACGCAGGCCTTAAACGCACTGGATACGGTGCGCAGATAGGCCTCCTAGCCTATAAATACATGGCCTCACCTCCGTACAAGCATCCGGATTTCCGGACTTCATACCTTCGAGCTCTCGCCGCGCAGGTCACCTTAGCCGCACAGTTTTCTCTGTTTTCTAGTGTTTTCCTTGATGTCGTGCTATTATAAAGGCATTTGTACTTGCGCGGTTTATACTTGCGCATCAAAAACTAGCACGGCACACGAATACTTGCGCCCCATTTTTTAGACTTGAACGTCTTAATGCCTTTGCCATTTTTTCAAAATCTTTCACAAATTTTATGAAAAAATAAATCCATTTAAGAGTTTAATTTATTCAACTTTTGGGAAGATTCAATGGCTCCTAAGGGAGTTAAAACATCTGATGAACTGGCTAGCAAGCAGATTGATGACATGATGAACATCATTGGCCATGATTACTATGATATCTGCAATAGCACTCTCCCAGATTTGGCTAAGTACTTGAAGAAATATCATCCGAATTTTCCACAGACCATCTATCTGCCTCTGTGTGGTCATGGTCATCTGCAAGGAGTCAATGTTCCAAATGCAAACAATTATACACCTGAGATGCAGCTGCACTGCAACTCCTCTATTTCGGTTATGCTTTGCATTAAGAGCAACAACAATGGTGTGAACTTTCAAATTCTTCCTCCATGTTATTTCCTTGCAGATATAAAAATGGCAAACCCGTGGGCTGAAATGTTTTCCACTACCGATTGGTGGAGAGAAGACAAACATGGTATTAGAGCAATATCTGAAAAGAGTACTCTCTCCAAATGGATCTTTATTTCCAATGCTCCATTCTCAAATCCATGTATCCAGTTTGAACGAATGAATTCCAGGTGGTTGCTGATGAAGCTCGGGATGCCGTAAATCAAATGAAGTGTTATGTTGAAAACCTCTTCTAATTCTTGAAAAAGAGAAGAGACTCCAGTCTGTGGATGTCCTTCTAACTCTTGTGTATCAATGAAAAATACTTTCACTTCAATCATTTGTACCTTCATTCTTTCACTACCTGCTTAAAATTTACTTAAGCCAATGGGCTTAGTAAGCATAGTTTGATTTTTACTAGGATTATTACAAATAACCCTACAAACTTTAAACCTTTTAATTTCTCAATATTACCTAAATCATACAAAAAATGTATATTTAGTGAGCTGGAACTTGACTTTTATTCAGAGTTCCTTTGTCTTTTGTGGGCAGTTTAAAGTCATGCATGCCGGACACAAAGGGGCTAATGTTTAAGGTCGAAATAGCTTTGACCAAAATGAAATAAAATTGATTCAATTCCTTGACAATTTATCTGAAAACATATTACCATACTCAAGTATGAGAGAAAATATGTAAACTATGGCTTAAGAATATTTGAATCTGAGGAATGATATGAAAAAGAGCTAAAAGGCATTAGAAGAAGTAGTTTCCAAGAATAAAGTTACTATTATTTAACAAAACCCGTTAGGGGGTTGAATTATGCAGGGCCACCTAAGGGAATTGGTTGCATGGTCAAATAAATAGCATCTTTCGACTGACAAGTCTATTATGTGGACTGTTTATGCAAGGCCAGCTATGGGCACGTGCTGCATAGTCAGGCAAAAGAACTCTCAGAAATTTAATTTCCTAGTTCTAAAAGCCAGTGAAAGTTTATGGAGATTCGAATTTTCTAAAGTATAGAGTTTGTTGTATGGAAAGAGGTACTTGAATATGGAGAAGATATTTTCAGAGAAGATTATCGAAGAACTGGATGAATATCACTCCTACGAAGGTCTGACCCAAACGTAGGGAAGAAGAATAAACCATAGCCTTGAATACTTTCAGATCATGAAAAAGGATATGGGACAAATATGTTAAGGATGGCTATTTTTTTTTTGCAGATCCCTACATACCGTCATTTAAGACAAATAAGGAAAAAAGAGGCATTCTTCCCAAGAATGACGTTACCATCATTTAACAAACCCGTTAGGGGGTTGAATTATGTAGGGCCACCTAAGGGCATTGGCTGCATGGTCAAATAAATAGAATCTTTTTGATAACAATTCTGTTATGTGGACTGTTTATGCAAGGCCACCTATGGGCACGTGCTGCATAGTCAAGCAAAAGAATTCTCAGAAGTTTGACATTTTTTGTGACTAGAAGTCATGAAAAGGGTTATGAAGATCTGAAAATATTTAAGGTTAGGATTATAACACATAATGATGGGTATTGTCCAATGTATATAGAGATACATAGGTCAATGATAACCATAATCATGTTGTGGCTGGGTCCTGAATTGAAATTTTGGACTTCACTACATATCTCATAAAAATGAGAATCAAGCCATACGTAGTTCTTGAAATGCAGTTTAATGTCGTGCAGGACGAAAATATGAGAGATCTTAGTTTAGGGTCATAGAGTTCGGACCATAATAATGAATACACGGTGTATGTTTTCATGAGGACTTTTCAGCCAAGGGACTGAAAGTGAAATTTGGGGTTATGCCCAAAAGACTTGGGACTATATTCGAGGGATACTCAAACGTTCCTACGTATCCCATAAGGATGGGAATCAAGCCCACGTAGTTCTATAACTAACCTTTGTACAAATTTGGTTCGTACATGTGAAGGGTGAAAGGGGACTTTAGTGCAATGATGGTTTAACCTGAGATAAAAAGTTTAGGTATTACCATGTATGCACGTAGTCTTTTGAAATGAAACATGATTGAAAAATAAATGTCAATAATAGTTCTCTCTCAAATGAGGAAATCAAAGAGTAATGTAGTTTATTGTCGTACCGGACAAAAGTGTTGCATAGTTTAACTTCATATAACAAGGACGAAAGTGAATCAATGTAAAGATATTGATTCTAGGGGTGGTTTCACGAATCAACATCATATGAGATGGTGGTGAACCGATATGAAGAGATTGTTTTTGGGCTTGAACCCTGGGAGGTTTCCTACATACCCAGCCTGGAGTTCAAGGATCAAAGTCTGTGTAGTTCAATTAAAGAATGAATTAATGATCAAGTTGTTCTTGGGGAAAACGATCTAAATAATAAAAAAAATGTTGTTGGGACTTATACATGGTTAGCGGCCCGAAAAGATACTATTACGGTTGAGGTTTTCTCTAAGATCATGTGAGTCATACTCGGTGTGAGAAACAAGAGGTAACAACAATCTTAACGATTCATAGTTTAATGTCATGTAGGACATATAAAGGGACTATGCAGTTTAAAGTCTTGCAGTTAGGACTATTCGTGCTGCACAGTTTGGTGTCATGTAGCAGGGACAAAATACAGTTTAATGTCGTGTAGGACATATCAAGGATTTTCTGTATAGTTTAGCATCATGTAGTTAGGACGATGGGAAAAATAGAGTTTAACGTCATGTTGGACGAAAGGGGGGAACTGTGTAGTTTAATTTCATGCAGTGAGGACAAAAGAGTGCACCATTTTAACATCATCGCATTGGGGATTTTTTTTCACAGTTTATGTAGTTTAATGTCTTTCCGGACGTAAGGGACTTTTATACAGTTTAGCTTCATGTAGTTAGGACGTCACAGTTTAATGTCTTACTGGACATAAGGGACTTGCAAATAGTTTATGGTCATATGCATGGACTAGGGATGATGCAGTTTAAGGTCATGATGGACGGTTTAGGGAACTTTTTCACAGTTTAATGTCATGTTGGACGAAAGTGAAAATAGTTTAAGGTTATATGCATGGACCAGGGATGATGCAGTTTAAGGTCATGCTGGACGGTTTAGGGAACTTTTTCATAGTTTAACGTCGTGTGGGACGAATTTGCTGTTTAAGGTCATACTGGACCATTGCTGTATAGTTTAACGTCATATAGCAAGGACAAAATGGTGCTGCACAGTTTAGTGTCATGTTGCGGGGACATCTTCTTTTCTACAGTTTAATGTCATGTTGGACGAAAGTGAAAATAGTTTAAGGTCATATGCATAGACTGTGGATGAACTGATGCTTCACAGTTTATTGTCATGTTGCAGGGACAAGTTCTTTTCTACATTTTAACGTCATGTTGGATGAAGTTGCAGTTTAAGGTCATACTGGACCATTGTTGAATGAACCAATTGTAAGAATCTTGGTTCTGGGGACCATATTTTGTGTTTATACAAAATACTTCTTCAGAAATCTGGCATTGGTTGAAGTCGTGATGAGTTCTCCATCCATTGAGATTAATGAATAAGCTCCATTGGAGTAGACCTTATGTATTG
Source organism: Viscum album (assembly GCA_963277665.1). Classification (NCBI taxonomy): domain Eukaryota; kingdom Viridiplantae; phylum Streptophyta; class Magnoliopsida; order Santalales; family Viscaceae; genus Viscum; species Viscum album. The sequence goes on along the minus strand of OY728157.1, from coordinate 1,246,219,443 downwards.
AATAAGGTCCTTCCCATTTTGGTTCAAGCTTGGGAGGCTTCTTTCCTGGTATCATTGGTGTTCTGAGAACCAATACCAATTCTCCCTGAATGAATGAATGAAGACGAACTTTTTTGTTAAAAGCTCGTGCTATTCAATTCTGATAGATTTCCAAGTGGTGCAAAGTGCACAGTCTTTTCTCATCTAACTGTTCTAATTCATTCAATCGCTTTTGGGATTTCTCATCTGTAGATAACTGATCACAAATGGCTACTCTGAGTGAGGGCAATTGAACTTCAATTGGCAAGACTGCTTCTGTTCCATATACCAACGAATATGGAGTTGACTGCATTGCATTGCGGGTGGTAGTCCGATAAGCCCATAAATCATGAAAGAGTTTATCAGGCCATGACCTCTTATCTTTATCCACCATCTTTTGCAGTATATTTGAAAGAGTCTTGTTAAAGGCTTCTATCTGGCCATTGGCCGCCGCATGATACCGAGATGAATGGTTGGATTTAATGTTGTCTTCTTGATACAATTTCTTCACCTCAGAAGAACAGAAGTTGGTGCCGTTATCTGTCAATATGGTATGAGGGACACCAAATCTAGTAATGATGTTAGACTTGATGAAGCTAACAATGAATTTAGAACTGATTTCTTTGAGAGGTACTGCCTCTGCCCATTTGGAAAAGAAATCAGTAGCAGTAAGAATGTACATAAACTGATTGGTCGTAGCTGAAGGGTAAGGTCCAACCACATCCATTCCCCATGTGGCAGATGGCCACGAGTATTTAGTTGTATGAAGCAACTCTAGAGGTTGATGAATGAAGTTGGCATATACTTGGCATGACTGACACTTCTTTGTGAAATTAACACAATCTTGTATCATTGAAGGCCAAAAGTATCCAAGCCTTCGAATTTGATCAGACAGTCTATGTCCAGACTGGTGGGCACCACAGACTCCTGCATGTACTTCTTTTATGACAGCCGTTGTCTCTTCACCATCAATGCATCTGAAGAGAACTCCATCAAAACCACGTTTGTAGAGAATTTTCTCTAAGTGGTTTGGGCTATCATAAAGAGTAAAATTGACCACACATCGCCGGATTTGTTCTTTCTCGGCTCTATCAGGTGGAAGTGTTCCATTTTGAAGGTATTCCCTGATAGGTGACATCCATCCTATAGTATGACCATACGGTTCAGGAATGGGACTAATTTCATTAATTTCCTCTGTTCTGGCCTGAACATAAGGTGAAATTGCACGACGGTGGGCAATACTGATGGTTGTCTCGTCCCGATTTGGATCTGCTAAAGTTGTGGCTATATTAGCCAGTGCATCTGCTTGAGCATTTTGTAATCTTGGGACATAAGAAAATGTCGGTTCTGAAGGGAATTCCACCATTAACTCTCGGACGTAATCATACAAAGGGATTAATTCTTCTTTTCTGATGGAATAATCCCCATTGACTTGTTTGATTACCAGGTCTGAATCACATTTCATCTTTAAGTGATTTACTTGTGCTTGGAGCGCTAACTCCAAACCTGTAATGAGAGCTTGGTATTCGGCTTCATTATTGGTACCACCTTCCCACAATAAAAAGGAATAAGGTAACACTGCCTTATCTGGAGAAATGAGCACAATTCCTAAACCGACTTTGTTAAATTTAGGAATTTCCATTTTCTTCCATGTTGGACTTCTGGAAGCACCATCAAAATACATTTCCCATGATTGAGGATTCTCTTGAATAGAGAAAAATTCCTCATCAGGGAGTTCAATATCTGAAGACGTGTCTTCCACTGAAGGATGTTCAGCCAGGAAATTAGCCAGAGCTTGGCCCTTTATCGCCTTTTGAGACACATACTGAATGTCGAACTGCTGCAAAGTAAATGCCCGCCTTGCTAGACATCCTGTAAGCATTGGACGACTAAGGATGAATTTGAGTGGATTATTGCGAGATACCAATTGGACCTTGTGATGTTGCAGGTAGTGTCTCGGTTTCTGAACTGCAAAGATTAATTCTAGGCAGCACTTCTCAATACTTGAATACCGGGTTTCTGCTTCAAGCATAGTTCTACTGAGATAGTAGAGGCTATTTTCATTCCCAGCATCATTCTTTTGAGAGAGAAAGGCACCCAATGATCGCTCTAGAGCTGTCACATAGAGGATAAGTGGTCTAACTTCAACAGGTGGCATGAGTACTGGTGGACTCAAGAGGTATTTCTTGAGAACATAAAACGCTTCTTGACATTCTTCAGTCCACTGTTAAGTGACTCCTTTCTTCAATAATTTGGTAAAGGGTAAACTTTTACCTGCCAAATTGGCGATGAAACGCCGAATATAGGCTAAGTGTCCTTGAAGTCCTCTTAATTCTTTCAAATTCTGAGGAGGTGACATACCAAGGATTGATTTGGTCTTCTTAGGATCGACTTCAATACCACTATGGCATACAATAAAGCCAAGGAATTTTCCTGAGGTTACCCCAAAAGCACATTTTAAGGGGTTCATCTTCAAATTATGTTGTCGAAGCTTGTGGAATATAACTTCCAAATCAGCCAAGTGATTTGAAAATTGTTTGGATTTAACCACAAAATCATCCACATAGCACTCAACAAACTTCCCTAAGAAAGGTTTGAAGATACGATGCATGGCGCGTTGATATGTTGCACCTGCATTCTTTAAACCAAAGGGCATCACCCGGTAACAAAACACACCTTGAGGAGCTATGAAGGCTGTAGATTCCTCATCTTCTGGGGCCATTCGGATCTGATTATATACGAAATATCCATCCATGAAAGAAAGTACTTCATAGCCAGCCGTCACATCAATTAAGAGTTCTGTAATTGGAACTGGGAAATCATCTTTAGGACAATACCGATTAAGATCTCTGAAATCGATGCAAACCCTAATTTGTCTGTTCTTCTTCTTTACAGGGACAATATTAGCCAACCACTTGGGATACTGAACTTCTCTGATGAAGTTATCTTTGATCATCTTATCCACTTCAGCTTCAATTTTGGAAGCATAAGTTGGGTGTGTTCTTCTTGCGGCTTGCTTAAATCCTCGATGTTCTTTTGGTAAACCCAAATGATGAGTAGCAACATCAGGATCAAGCCCAGGCATTTCTGTATAATTCCAAGCAAAAATATATTTATTTTGCTTTAGAAAAGAAATATACATCTCTTTCTCTTCAAGGTTCGTGGCCTCACTAATTAAAGTGGGGCGTGGATCTTTCTCTGTACCCAGATTTACTTCTCTGAGTTCATCCACAGTGGTAGAGATACCCTCTTCAAATGCTGGAGGAGCATCTCTAAGACCTTCCTCTTCCTCTTCATTATGTGATATTTCTTCTGTTTCTACTTGCATAGTAGATGACAAAACAAAATTCTCATGATCATAAGAGATGTAAAAATTTTCACATTTTGAAGAAGAAGCTTCCATTTCCGACCCTATTGATAATAAAGGGCCTTCTATGGGAAATAAAGAGGAGATTATGGATTGAGAATCGACATCATTATTCACCTCTGGTGTTTCTATAACTTCTTCTGGCCTGATTGGCGAAGTATAGACTTGTTGGACTTCAGTAGATGAAATGAAAATGTCACCACTTATGCTTTCATCACTGTTTGGTAGGTTACCAATTTCTCCCATGTTGTCTGGCTCAATTGTCGTAATTGAAATTATGGATCTTTCCATAAGAGTATTTTGATTTGGGCCTATTTTGTCAATTTGACTGATAGGTAACACATAATCTGTACTCACATGTGTAAATGGATTTATTAGAATTTTCTCCAAACCATATGGAGCATTAACTTTGGTAACTTCCTTCATTGTAGATTTTTCTCTTCCCTTCATGTGATAAAATTCTGCCTCAATGTATTGAGACTCACATGTCTTGAACGGGGCCTTATCACCATACAATGTTCCAACATGACCATTGAAACAGTATTTGAGACATTGATGGTATGATGAAGGGATAGTCGCATGCTGAAGTAGCCAGGGTATTCCAAGCAAGACATTGAAAGCTGAGTCTTGATCAACAATCATGAAATCCGAATTGGATACAAGATCTCTAAACTGAGTTTTGAGTGTAACTTCGCCCAGTGGTTCTTGTTCATTTTTATCATATCCTTGTAACATCATGGTAGAAGGAGATAAATCAGATTCCATGAGGCCCAATCGACGAAGTGTACGAATGGGCATGAGGTTGACTCCTGAACCATTGTCAATGAAAGCTCTTCGGATATCTACACCATTGACTTTTCCAGATAAGTACAAAGGTTTTATGTGACCATGCACAACATCATCTTCATCTTTATCAGTAAAAGATAGCACTGCTTGGCATTATGCAGGATTATTCTCTATGTGATAGACTTCAGCTGCAACAATTTCAGCTTCAAACTCCTGAGGACTTGACAAAGCTTCGATGAGTTCTTCCTGAAGATCTTTTGACAGATTCAAAGCATCCAAAATTGATAACTTGTCTGGTACTTGGGCCAAGTGTTTCAATATATCATACTTTTTATCTAAAGGTTTGCGTTTCCCAACAGGAATATGTGGTTTAGCAGGTACCTCGGAAGCAGATGCTTTGGAAGCTGATGCATCTTGTATTGGGATAGAAGTTGGAAATATCCTTGATTTTGGAAGATTAGACCGATTAGATCCATTTACTTGTTGAGATAAAGAAGATGGAACCTTTAATCGATCTTCCAAAATAACTGTGCCAAAACTGAGTTGGCCATTGGCAGAAGAACTTGCTTTTTCTTTTTGAGCTCGTTGAAGGGCTCTACCACGAGTTTCTGCTGCATACACAGTGCTAGCAGGGGTAGAATTGGAGTAGTGGCTTCGAAAAGATCCACGTCTTCCCCTGTATCCTGAACCTCTAGAACTTCCTCGGATTCCCTTATTTGATACAGGGAATTCAGGATCATCTAAACTGGAATATAGATCTATTAATTGAATCATATTAACAAAACTGAAGATTAACTCTTCGTCTGATAAAGACTCTGCCTGATTAGCCTATTTAGGCTGTTCCATTTGATGGGGCGGTGCCCGTAGCTTTGAAGTAGATGGCATAAAGGCTGCCAGAGTCAAAGAAAACTTAGGCCTCAATACATACTCATCTTCTTCTGATTCCCCTTTCTTCTTTGAATTGCACTGCCCTTTTGAGGATTTGTCTTTTGATGGAGGCCTCACTGCAGCTTTTGTAGGAGACACAATTGGCTTCTTCAATTGTGTTCTCAAAATGGCATGGGTCCGATTGATTGTCATTCTGACCATCCAATCATCATATTTTTGCACAGTTTTGCTTTTGAATTCCTGCCACTCGCCTCCTTCCTCTGGATCTGTAGCGGTAACACATGCTACATGAGCTGAAGAACCCTTCAGTTTGACTTGTCCCAAGTCGACCATCTTTTGCAAGAGGTCTTTAAAGACAAAACACTCCTGGATAGGATGCCCCAACATTTGATGAAAGGGGCAATAATTGGGACGGTCTTCATATCCTTCCTTGTTTGGCCTCTTGGTCACTGGTAATTGAACAAAATTATTTTCCAGAGCTGAAATGAAGTAACCAGGAACTTTATCACTTCGGAAAGAGTATGTTTTTCTCTTCAAATCCTCAAATTTTTTTCATCGTTGATCTTTTTGATCATTTGGACGAAACGGCCTTTGTTGTTGGCGTTCAGGAGGTGGAGCCCTTCGAGAAGATGAAGGTTTTGAAGTAGAAATAGGTACAGGTTCTTGTTTAAGCATAACTGTAGCAGTTTCTTCTTTACCCATTCTCCTTCCTGGAGCTGATGGAATTACACGAGATTTAACATTAGCCTATATAAGGGAATCTTCAATCTGCTGAGCGATTGAAGTAAGGTCTCGAAACCCTCCTTTGTATTTCACAGGGATTAATAGCGTGCGTAATTTGTCACGCAAATTTGCCACACAGATTGGAAACAGTTCCTACAGAGGGAGTGCTAAACTCAGGGAATACGTTAATCCCTTCCAGCGAGCAATGAAATCAGATACTCTTTCATTCTCCCTTTGCATGCAGTTTGTAAGATCGAAACTGTCATTTTTGGAAAAGTTGAGCTGAACTGAAGAAGGAATTTTTGACGAAGATCCTCCCATCCGATGATTAACCGGGATTGCAAGCTTGTATACCAGACAAAAGCTGGTCCTTGAAAGGTTCGCACGAAGCATCTGAGTTTCACTGCTTCTTGCTGCTCTGGAGTTCCCATCATAGGATCACAACAAGACACGTAATGCGTCAAATGTTGTTCAGGGTCGCCTGATCCATTGAAAGTAGGGAAAACAGGGTTTCCAAAACTAGATGGAGGAGAAATTGAATCTACCCATTCAGGGTAAACTTTCTTTTCTGGTTGAACTTGCGCCCGTTTCCCTTCCATAGTTTCTAACCGAGCTGTTAATGACTCAATAGTAGTTATTAACTTTTGAGAAACATCAGGTTGAACTTGGTTTTGGGTAGGTGCAATGAATGGAGCTTGGACAGACGTGGTGGTTGGTGTTGCAACTGATGGTAGTGCTGCCAACCGTTGTTGCATTTGACCCGTAGGATTAGACCTCTGAGGGTTTACTGATAAAGGAGGATATTCCTAATTCATCTCAGTAGTTACAACAAATTCCTTCGGCTGTCAGACTTCAGCATTCTTAAGAAGAAGACTACTCTGAAGTAGTTCTGCATTCAACCTTCTTAATTCTTTCATTTCTTCCTCCTGTTGTGCAAACCTTTTCTCTAATGAGAGCGATTGACCTTCTCCAGAGGAAGGATATGTAACCTGATTATTTCCCTTCCCTTTGTTGGATACCTTTTGGAGGGAGGGAAGTGGATTACCTAGGTTCTGAGTAATCCTTTGACTTCGTGTACGTACACCTTCTTCATTTGTATCGGTGCGTACATTTTCTTGAGTAGGATGCTCTTCATCTGAGTCCCCTGAGTGAACCTCCTCTGGTGGATTAGAAACAACGGCATTGATGACATTGATTGATGCATAATGCATCACATCCCTTCTATCAACATTTCTGTGATATTGTCTTCTTTCATGTCTTTGATGAGACATTGCCTTTTGTTGATTCAATCCTTTAGGAACTTCTTGACGAGCTATAATTTGGAGGGAATCTCCTAATAATTTGGCTCTTCGTTCCTATTGTGGATTCTTCCCCAATTGAGAAAAGACCGACATTCTCTGAGGAAGGGATTGATGATTTGAAAGAGTCCCCAGTCTCGAGAACTGGGGATGTTCCTGCTGCTTCCGCTCAACTCCTCGAATCCCATTTGTTGACTCTGAGGGTTGGGTTAGAGAAGTCCCCAGTCTGACAAGCTGGGGTGTCTCTTGACATGCTACGTCTGAGATCTTCTTAAAATCTCTCTTGATCTTGCGAATCTTAGTTCGGAAATTAGCTGGATGCATTATCTTGTATCCACTTTTATCACCTGGTTCAACAGACCGTTGGATGATTTTCGAGACTTCTGTCATTTGATGATGTGTTTTCTCCATACGAGAGGCTTGTGCAATATTCTAGCCTACTTGATATAGGAGAAATTCAACAACTTGTTCTCTATAGGCTTGATTTTGAGAGGAACTAGTTGAAGCCTGTTCTTGAGCAAGCTTTTGATTATGAACAAAGCCCATTGACTGTGGTCGGCCATGAGCAATAACATTGCATGAGACCATTTTTGGCAGGCTTTGCTGACTTGAAAGCACTGTGAAATGTAGTGCTCTGTGGACACCCCATCCTCTGATATGAACACCAGATGGAGAATTGGTAATTAACTAACGCAATTTTCTTAGTGCGCTAAGGCATGAACGTTGAAGGGTTCTCTGCTGCTTTTCAACCTTCAGATACCGAGAGACTGATAGAGATGCCAAATCAATCTGACGTTGTAGCCCTTCTATTATCTTAAGATTATTTTCATATTCATCATAAGATAATACCTTCTTCTTCAATTGAAAAAGAGTTTTCCATATGTTGAGACGAATATCATGGATTCCATCATCCGTCAACATCTTTGGAATGTTGTACTGGGAGTCAGCCAAAGGCCAAAACATGACTGGTACCTCACCTTTTTCCAGTTTTTTCCTCATGTTCAGCATTTCCTCTTTATCATTAAATGAAGATTCTTCTACCTATTTTGACCAGAGTTGGTGTTTCCTTGTTGCTTTATCGGATTGAACAAGATTGGTAGAGAGATCATTGATCAAACTAGAAGATGCATGACTTATGGGTGGTTCGGAGAATGACCTACACCCTGTGATATCTTCTTATTGAGAAAGTATTTCACTTGTTAGCGATAAAGCATCAGACATGACTGGTTTCGCATTTGCAAGTGCCTCAAGATAAGAGGGCTTTCTCAGCACTACATTGTCCACTGGAGTATTTTCCAGGCAATGTGAATCACTACTGCGGAGAGGACTTTCGCAGCGAAGTTCATCATCATGGGGAGGACCACCAAAATAAGTTACAGTAAAGGATGAGATCTCTTGCTCCTTGGTCTTCTGACCACACAGAGGGTTCCTGTGGCTCTCATCTGAAGAAGAAACTTCAAGATTGACCGAATTTTCATGAAGAAAGCCTTCATGAGGAAGTGTTTGTTGAAGACCTTCAGAATTAATGTTCCCGTTATTGGGAACTGAGGGAGTATAACCTTGAATTCCAACAGATAAATGTCTGAGGGCTTCAAGAACTCCAGCATCGAGTAAATCCTTGTTGCAGATTGGCCTTTGATCTCCTGACTGTGCTGGGTGGATCTTTTTCTTAGATGCCTTCTTACTCGCTTTGGAAACCACTTGTTGAAGAAAGTGGTTACTCTGAGCAGGTGTATGTGCCTGATCAGGAAAGATAATCAGGTTAGGCTGACGATCTCCACTCAAATCAGGTGTATGTGCCTGACTTGGTTGTCCGTATGATATGGGGGAGTATGCCCCATAACCCTCTTGGACTGGAATAGATGTGTGTGTCTGTTCTGGAGTGAATCGTTGATGTGTCACTACACTGCTAGGGATAGATTTATGTGTCTGTCCATGAGATGATGCTGAAGCTGTTATGATATCCTGGCAAGCATACAGAATATGAGCAGGAATTTGCCTCTGCTCTTTCACCATTGACAAAATATGCTTGGTGACTTCAGCCGCCGGAACGGGAATATACGTCCATTCTGGGTTTGGAGTAGGTGTATGTGCCTGCTCCTGTCCTCCTTTTCCTGTCAGTGAATCCTGACAGTACTCAAGTGTGGGGGCAGAGAGTTGAGTCTGCCTCATGTTTGTCGTCGGGGTTTTCCGACTGACTTCTCCGTGCGCTACCAAGAGAGACTTTTGGTAGGCTTGATTAGTAGTAGCAGGTGTATATGCCTGCTGATTACACTTTGCCAAACGCGGTTGACGAGATCCATTATATGTAGTCAGATGAGCCTGCTGACTAACTAGTGATGTATAAGCAGGTGTATGTTCCTTCCTATAGTACTCCGCTAGAATTGCCTGGCGGGATTGGCGTGATGCTGCCAGACGAGTCTGTTGGACAGCGGAATTAAAACGGGCAAGTGTGTGTGCCTGCTCATTGTTCGCCACCAAGTTAGGTTGGTGGACTTCTCCGGAGATGGTAGGGATGATAACCTGCCCATTGTTAACCGGATTCCGCCTCTGGCGGTTCTTCTTGCCTGCTCGGGTTCGAAGAACCTGAGCCGAACGCCTGGAGTCGGTACCCTCATCATGTTGAGGTCGCACTACCGCACGAGTCTGGCGGCAATTGTTGATGGGATCCCTCGGGAAGGACTCCTGTCTTTTTGAATTAAGGCCCTGAGGGACCTTCTCATTCACTTCCTCAGAGTAAGGGAGTGAATGGAAATTGTGTTCCGGGGATAACGACCTGAAACGGTTGGAGACGGTAGTCAGCACCACCTTCCTCTTGATCACTAGTCTTCATTGTCCGGACGACCTGTGTGAGTTGTTTACTTGGAGGGCCTATCGGGCAGCCTCCAGAGTTGGGATGGTACCGTGTTGATGGTACTCCTTAACCAGCGCATTTGATACCCAGCGTTGAAGACGCTGAGTAGGTGATGTCATCCTCAGAGCGGATGAAGATCCAGTAGGAATAGCAGCAGTGGTATTTGCAGCAGCAGTATTCACAGATGTGAATTTGAGAGCAGCCATTATGGAAATACATAAGATCTTGGAAAAGAGTGCCTGTTCGATATAACAGACGTAATCAAGATGAAATTCAGCCACTTCATCCTTTGGATGACCACACATTTCAATGATTGTTTTTGTTAGTCCTCTTATTGAGTTTTAAATAGGGGCTTAACAAATAGGTAAAACATCATTTTAACTTGGTTAAGGATTCACGTCGGGTTCACCATTTTTGTTTCCCACGGTATTCAGGGATGACCTCCTGGATGGGAGATTCAAACGTTCCGATCGGTTTCTAACGGGTTTTTTCGTAGAAACGGAAACATCCAATGATTCTATATCCGTTTGGACCTACTTTCCAAAGGTAGGCGCTCATTAGCTTGTGGACTGATGAGGCTTAGGAATTTGTATTGGTCGAGAGGATGGGAGGTCGGACTCATCACACCTTTTTGAGGGGAATTATTGTCTACTCCGGGACTCTCTTTATAGATTTAAGTTATGTTTGTGAATCCTTATTACATTACCAAGTATAAAATGAACTTTCCTTTAGTTTTAACAATCAATGATTAAATATGTAAGAAATTTAGAGAATCTTTTATATGTATTCGAGATTCTTCATCAATAGAGAATCATCTGTATCTATTTAGAGATTCTTGGTCAATGGTATCCTTCAAAACATTTATAAAAGTCACTTGGTCATTATGATGACCAGGCTGGTTTTAAAGCCACTCAGTGGGGAACTTGAAGTTTATCGTCATTCAGAAGGACATGGAATATTTCAAAGTTGGGATCGAACCCATAAATGGGCTACCTACGTATCCTTTGTTTTTGGAAAAGGAATCAGAACCCACGTAGTTCGAGTAAGGGAGTATGACGTTTATGATTGATGGCTCAAAGAAGGATGTCATAATTACTTTTACACTCTAAACTCGCGTGAGTTATGCTCGGTGTGAGAAACAAGAGGTATTGGTAAAAATTAGACAATGGTGCCATGAAAGATGCAATCATAAGAAATGGTTTGGGGCTTATATATGTATAACTGCCCAGATAGACGAAGGTTTAGGATTCACTTTTAGGGAGAAAATCCAGGAACAGGGTCCATAAATGTATATGTGCTTCATGGAGATTTGAATACTATAACTTGGGACTTATTCCTGAAAAGGAAGCCCAAATTATGAGAGGATTGATAACTAGGTTTTACTCCTGAGAAGGAATCCCAGATCAAACAAAAATTAGGACTGGTTAAAGAGAAATTAGGGGACTTGGGGATTACTCCTAAAAAGGAAACCCAAGATTATGACTGGGACTTATTCCTGAAAAGGAGACCCAGGTTAGGGGACTTGGAGCTTACTCCTGAAAGGAAGCCCATATTTATGACTGGGCCTTATTCCTGAAAAGGAGACCCAGGTTAGGGATTTGGAGCTTACTCCTGAAAAGAATCCCATGATTATGACTGGGTCTTATTCCTGAAAAGGAGACCCAGGTTAGGGATTAAGGTTTGGGGCTTACACCTGAGGAGGATGCCCATATTTGAGATTGGGGCTTACTCCTAATAAGGATGCCCAAATTAAGGGACTCGGGGCTTACTCCTAAAAAGGATGCCCATATTTGAGATTGGGGCTTACTCCTAAGAAGGATGCCCAAAATTAGAGGACTTGGGGCTTACTCCTAAGAAGGATGCCCATATTAAAGGATTATGATTGGGGCTTACTCTTGATGAGGATTCCCAAGTTAAGGAATTAAGGTTTGGGGCTTACTCCTGAGGAGGATGCCCATATTTGGGAACTTTAAGAATTTGGGGCTTACTCCTGAGGAAGATGCCCAGATTAAAGGACATATAACTGGGGATTATTCCTGAAAAGGAGACCCAGGTTAAGGATTCTCTCATCTTAAAGGATGAGGTTGAATGAATGAACTCTCAATCATTGGTGACATAAAGATGTATAAATCACTATGTTTTGAGAGATATTCCACAGAATTCCTTTCAAATAAGGAAGTCAAATCAAGAAATCATGCCATAAATGGCTTTGAAGAGTATCTTGAAGACTAAATCTTGAATAGGAAAGGTGAAATGGCTTAAGAGGGGTAAAATGGGCAAGATGGGCACCCAAAAAGGAAGAGGCGCGCAAGTCTTGAAAGGCGCGCAAGTCTTGCATGGGCGCGCAAGTAGTGGTCGCGCAGGTATACCTGCGCGACATGTGGGGTACTTCCGCGATTTTCAACCAGCATTAAAATACTTGAGCAACTCTTTATTAAACCCTTTAGAATCTTCTTTAGGTTCTTCCAGAAAAGGGACGCGCAAATTCTATTGAAGGAATAAGGAGGCGCGCAAGTGTGGTCACTTCCCTTAAGGTCTGACCACTCAGGTGCGCATGTGTTGATGAGTTTCAACACTTAGGCCTTCCTCCTTCTCTTTAGATCTTCCGTTCTAGGTAAGAAATTACTTTAGAAGTGTTCTGGAAGCTTTGAGAAGAGACTTGGGCGTCGGGAGCTTCAATCCGAGTTTCTGGAAAAAGATCCTCTCGAATGGGGGGCCCACAGTGTCTATTTATAGGCAGGAAAAGACCCTGGGCGGTTACCGGGCGGTTATCACTTAGGGCGCGCAAGTCACTTGCGTGACCAAGGTCGTCGTGCAAGTGTACTTGCATGACAGTTATATAACTTGCGCGGTGCAGTTGTTGTTGATCCTTTGTTCATGCCTTTGTTGATTTTTGATATTTTCTTCAAAGGTTGAATCACTTTGAGCTCAGATATTCCCCTTTTCTGATCTATAGATTCTGTGACGAAAGGAGCATCAACAGGGGGTGATGGTGAAAGATCATTTCAAATCTCTTCTAGCAAGATCTAATCCATGAATGCAGGGAGGGTATCCTTGGGGAGACACAGAAATGTTTAATTTTATTCCTCATAGAGTTACGAAGAGAGATAATAATATCTTTAATGTTGTACCAGAGTACAAACAGATCAAAATTGAAGTATGGACACTTTATCTGGAAAGTACACCTAGTCCTGATGGTATACCATGCTCTTTTTATAGGAGGGTGTGGGAGGTGGTGATGGAATACATGGTGTAGGCTATGCATGATTATTTTAGGGGGGGATATCTCCATCATGTGGAATGTACAAAAAATATTGTGATGATCACAAAGGTCTTGAATCCAAATACTCTCAATATATATTGTATGATCTTTATACAAAATGTGTTGTATAAGGTTTTGTCTAGAATTATTCATACGAAGATCACGAGTTTTATAACTAGTTGGATTTTTTATGACCATCATGTTTTTATAAAAGGATTGATGATACAGGGAGCTATCATCTTGGATAACAAGATGATTGGTCAGATTAATCAGAATACCTTCTCGTCCAATATGGTCATAAAGTTCAATATGATAATGGTTTATGATATAGTTGAATGAGATTTCATTCTCAAGTCCTGGTAGGTATAGGATTATCCCCCTAGGTTATTGACCTTCTATTTTGATGGCTCATCTCTTCTAAGTTATCAACAACTTTCATGGTGAAGAAATATGGATTCTTCAAGGAAGTTTAGGGTCTAAAATAGGGAGACTCACTTTCTCCAACCTTGTTTATCCTAGATTAGGATTTTTGAGCCGACTAATTAACCACTGCATAACCTCGGGTAGGATTCTCCCGTATCTTAATAGATGCTTGGTTGGAGGTATTTTTCATTTTATTTTTGTAGATGATACTATAAAATTTAAAAATATTAGCACTAGATTACTGTAGGGAATCAATGAAGTCTTAAAGGAGTACGGGAAATAGAGTAGACAACTGATGAATCAGGAAAAAAGTAACTTCCATACAGTGAATAAAACTTCATATAGGATGATCAGAATTATGGGTTGAAAACTGGATATTTGCAGAGGAGAGTTTCCAATAGAGTTTCTTAGTTCCCCAGTTTCTCTGAAAAGAATAAAGATTCCACACTTTAATAAGGTGGTGGAAAGAATCATGGGGAGTATTCTGAATTGGAAAAATAGGTTTCTATATTTTGGAGGAAAGATTACTCTTGTCATTAGTGTCCTTGATTAAATACCAATGAACATTCTTTCCACTATCAATGTTCTAAGGAATTTTATTCTCAACATGGAAAGAATAATGGTTTCATTTGTATGGGATGGGCAGTTGGAAGGGAGACGCCAATGGTCTTTATAGAGTAGGATGGAATGGAAGATATTTCAATGGGGAATAAACGTAAGGGGTGTATCCAGGTCTATAATAGGAATACATTCCAAGAATTATTATGAGGTAATCGAGGGAAATACCTTTTGTGGATAGTGCATGCAGGTGAAATACAGGAATGATGGACATGTCCAAAGATCTAGACCATCTATGATTTGGAAAATAGTTCAGCCTCATATATCCAGTCTACTTTAGCATACCCAATGGATTTTTGGAAGGGGGGACATCATGTTTTGGAAAAAAAATTTGGTGAGGATCAAACTAGGATTCTAGGGTCTCCCAACCCCAGGCATCTATTTGAAAAAATCTAGTGAATTCCTTAAATTAGTCAATGTTGTCCTCGATGGGAATCAATAGGATTTATTTGATAATATTATGCTTAACTCAGAACTAGATAAGTGTGTCTTAATGGATCCTCTTTAGGATTATTCTCGATGTATGATTTTTTTAAGACCAGAAAGGATTAAGAATAGATAGTATGAATAGGGGAACGTGGTTTGGTGTAGGTAAATTCCAACAAAATTTAATTTCCTAGTCTAGAGGGTAAGTAATAACACTCTCTTCATGGAGGATAACATCCAACATATGGGTGTTACCCGTGCCTCTAAATTCCAATACTGTAGGGAACTAAAAATTGAATCCATAGATCACTTATTTTCTTATAGTGAGTGGGTGATTTCTATATGGAACGACTTTGGTACATTCATGTGGGTGACTCAATAGGAAAAAATAAGCAATCTCTTTATCCAATTATGGATTTAGGGAGTTGGTAATAGTGGTGCAGAAATGAAATATAGATCAATCATCCTATTTTTTGGATGATGGAATATATGAACCATGGGGAATGAAGAAAAAAACAATTGGAGGAAAATTAAATTAATAGGTTTAATTTATAAAACCAAGAGCCTTGTTATTAATCTGTCAAGGTTTTGTATGGAGTGCATATGAGAACCCTTAGTAAAACCGCTTTTGGTCTCCAATTCCTACCCAACAATAAATATTAACGTAGAATATGGGTGGTGGGTTTGGTGGCAATCTCCATATCAGTGGTTAAAATTGAACATTGATGGCTCAAGTCTCAGGGGAAACATGTAAGGAGGATGGGTAATATGTGATCAGTAGGGTACAATTATGCTTTCATTTTTAGTGAACTTGGTCAGAGGATATTTAATACAAGCCGAAGCTAAAGCCATGTTAATCAGCCTATGGGTTTGAAATCAAAGAAACATTCTACTTGAAGTGGTCAAAACAGACTCCATGATAATTTTCAATGCACTCAAAGTCATAGGGATCACTCTTTAGTTGATAGAGTATATCATCTGAAGGTGTAAATGGGTAGTGAATGATTATATGGATATCTATCACACATAGCATGAAGGAAACACAGTTTCATAATTCTTGGCATCCAAGGTAACTTATAGTGAGTGAATTTTATATTTTTCCAGTTTGGGGTCCTTCCCATCAAAGGGCTTAATTTGGATAGATCAGATTCTCTATGGCTCCATTACTTTATACCTATGTGATTGGTATAGTGTGTTTTGCTTCTCATTTTTTCATATAAATTTAATAAAAGAATAAATATTGTGGTGTGTCTTTTAATTTTGGATCGGTGTGTGTATATATTATGTTATATATATTAACTATATAAGATATGTAATTGAAAATAACAAGTAAAAAATTAATTAAAAAATTTATTCAACAAGGTCACCTAAAAAAACATAGTGTGTAGAAAAACCCTACCACACTGTGCATACAGTAAGCTATATCATATGTAGTTAATATTTGATTAAAATTAATTTTATTTCATGTGAATTAAATCATAAGAAACTATTTAATAAATTGTGTGCCTTTCATGAGATATCACTAATTACCCTACTTGTACACTCAAAACATAGTATGCAATTCATTATATCCATCTTGTGTTACATACCTAGGGACTCTGTGTATAATTTTTTTTAGATAATACCACATTACCTAACATGAATGGTTTTTATACTCCACATAAACATATCCGGATTGTTTTTCCAAGTTATAAATTGAAACGTGGTGTGTGAATTAGGTACATAAAGTGTGTAATAATTACACAAATTATATATTATCCACATGACCACTAAGTCATGTGGGGTTACATAACTTTTAGGTGCGTTACACACCATGTAACCCTAAAAACCATATTCCACGATAGTAATCAATATGATGTATAATTATACACTATGTAATGAATCCCTGTCCAACCTGTCATAATTGGTAAAACTGAATATGCATGTGGTTGACCACGTTTACATAGTGTGTAATTAGGTCATAGGTTGTATAATTAGGTCACACATCCAAGATCTCTATGACCTATGGATAGAATATCCATGCATTTTCAACCTATTCTTGGCATGTTTTTTGTCATATAAGAGTGAAAAAAATTATGTCAACTTAATGGATTAATAAAAAAATAAAAAATAAGATCTAACAAAATAATGTAAATATAGATAAATAATAATAATAATAATTTTGATTTTGATTTTTTCTAATACCACTTAAGTGTTCCAAGAGAAATGGAAGCTCTAGTTAAACCCATTCCCAACATGGATTTTATCATATTCAATGAATAATATTCAAGAACATGATGAATAATCATTGTGTCTAATGAATATATCTAGTGAAACATCAAAGATACTCTTACAACCAATAAGAGAGGATCATTGATGTTAAATTTAAAATTAATTTAATAATAAGAAAATATCTTAATCTTGAGATATTTATTCGATGTATATATTAATCAATCAAACAACTTTCAGGTTTTATCATTATTCCTCTAGGAATATCCAAATTATAATCCCTCTAGTATAATATTCATGTTATCCAAGGTCTGTGAATGACATCAATAGAACATTGGGTGTTGTTATAGACAATCTAACAATCTTTAATTATTGCCCTCCATTGAAACACAATCCTTATAGATAGAAGGATTTTATCTCTTGTATTATTGATCATTAGAGGGAGGATGATGTTGATTAATTCTATTAATTTTAAGAGAAACCATAGATATGTTCTTCATTTGAAGAATTTTATATGGAGGAAATATGTTGTGAACAACAATTCATCTACACCTCTAAAATGATATATGTGGAATTATATACACCTAGGGTTTAATATTGATAATTTCATAAAGTAAATTAATCAAATATTAAACCTAATATGTTCTCAATACCAATAAAAATAATAATATTATTATTATTATTATTATTATATAATGGCACACACCAACTTGTGAAAAAAATAATTTTCATAAAATAAATAACTACTTATTTATTTAAATGGTGTCAAAGATTATATCATTATAGTTACCAAGATCTTAACTCATCTAGTACACCTTCCTCGGTATTAACCAATCATCGAATAATAAATTAATTTTATTTAATAATTATAAAAATAAATATTATACTCACAATCTTGATAATAAAAAAATATTTTAATATTCATATAAATAAATAAATATTTATATAATATTTAATATTATTTATTACCTTCTGAATTGAAAGAAGTGGTAAATAAATATTCTATTTAAAAATAATATGAATATATATTTATTTAATTTTCAATACATGTGAGGTATATTGTATTTAATTTCTCAAGAAGGATACATGGAATATGTCATGTACTTGAAAAAGGGTTAGTGGGAGTGCTAGTTGATTAGCCACAGCTCCAATACAATTGATAATATCAAATGTGATGACATACTTGGGGCTTATATTTCCCCTATTCCCAAATCTCATGACTCTTTTCCATTGAGATATGTGAATAAAAACTTTATCCCTGGCCTCAAACTCGAGGTATCATCAACAATTGTTAGCATAGATATTATATTGACTCTGAGTAGTCCAGATGTTTTGAAAAATGGTCTTAACCTTTTCAACCATTTCCTCAACCATTTCAATTTCCAACATCTTGCATTCACCAACATCATCCCAACATAATGGTTTTATGCATCTCTTCCCATAAAAGGGTTTCATATGGAGTCATTTAGAATCTTGAGTGGAAATTATAATTGTATGAGAACTCGACCAAAGGATGATTTTGATCCCATTCTCTACCTAAGTTCATCGATCATGATATCAACATGTATTCCAATGTCTGAATATTTATCTCAGTTATTCCATCATTTTTGGGGTGATAAGCCATACTAAATTTCAAATCAATATTTAGTTCATATTAAAGGCTCTTCAAAAAAATATAGGTAAATATAAAATCTCAATCAAATACTATTGATAGCGGGATTACATGTAGCCTCACCAACTCTATGATATATATCCTTTTAAGTTGATCAAGTGATAAGTCCCCTCAAATTGCGATTATGTTAGCATCCTTTATAACACAATCCACTATAACCAAAATGGAATTGTTTCTTATTGAAGTCATTGAATTACTAGTAACAAATTTCATAGTGATGTTTTCTAATTTCCTTGTAGGTATGGGTAATTGTTTCATCATAACCTGTTACTTTATCCTTTTATCCTTCACTTTCTGACATAATAGACACTTTTATTTATATTCAGTGATATCCTTATTCATATTGACCCCCCAATAGTTCTCATGGAGATCTTGATACATCTTCATAATTTATGGATGGATGGAGAAGTTAAATCTATGTTTATCTTTCAACATCTATTTCTTTATCTCTATACTTAATGATGCACAAATTCATAACCCAAACTTATAACTCTATCATCAATTTTGAACTCTGAGGATTTACCTTTTCTAAAATCATACACCTTATTATGTATTTCCATATCATCTCATTGAGACTCCTTTATCTTTTCTAGAAGGTATGGATGAGAAATAATTTGAGAAATGAATTATTATGTTCCCTCCTTTGTGATTCCCATGTCCATCCTTTGTATATCTAAAAATATTGGATCCTTCTCAATTCTTATTAGTTATAAGGTTTTCATATTCTTTCTACTTAGGGAATCTTTACCTTTATTTTCTTCCCCAAAATTGTAATGTACTGAGTATTCATAGTCATTGATAGGATCTAAACAACTTCATTGGTGCATATTAATCCCCTTATATGTGAATATATATTTTGAGTCTCTTATGTTCTATATATATTTCACACTTCTCCCCATGGAGATAATGTTACCACATTTTCAATGAATAGATCACTACAGTCAACACCAGATCAAGTGTGGGATGGTTTTAATCATGAAGCTTAAATAGTCTTGACATGTAGGTTATCGCTTTATTATTTTTGATCAATACACATCCTAATACCTTCTTTGAAGCATCATTGTATACCAAAAAATTTCCCCACTTGAGAGAATCATGAGGATTGGTGTAGTAATAAGCCAATTTTTCAACTCTTTAAAGCTATCTTCACTATCAGTGGTCTAGAAAAACTTTATTCCCTTACATTTTTACTTGGTTATTGGGTTTTAAAATCAAAATAATTTTCTAATGATTCAATGGTAATAACAAGATAGTCTAGGGAAACAATGTATCTACATTATAGATATTTTCCTAGGCTAGTCATCCATTTTCATTGACTTGGAAGGTTCCACATATATCCATTTTTTGGTGATAATATGCCCTATGAATGATACTTTTTTATCTATAACTGACATTTGGGATACTTTTCATATTTATTATCCAGTTTGAAATCCATTATCATAGTATTAAAATTCTCTTAATTTTCATCCTTCCTTTTTGAGTAAATCAAAATTTTATCTATAAAGACTATCACAAATTTAGTGAGGAAATACCTAATGATTCTATTCGTAAATTCCATAAATATTTTTTGATAATTACTAAGTCCAAAAGGAATAACTTTGAAATCATAGTTTCCATACCCTATTTGAAAGTCTTCTTGGGGGATATCTTCCTTCTTCACCTTTAACAAGGGATGTCCCAATCAAAGTTCCACCTTTGAGAAATATTGGGCTCTATGCAGTTAACTAAACAATTAATCTATCTATTTGTGGGGGTAATTTTTATTTATCATGGTTTGTTTTAGTTCATGATAATCAATGAATATGTTCATTGACACATCCTTCTTCTTAACAAAGAGGACCGACACACCCTATTGTGAAACACCCAGGTGTATAAAAACTTATTTTCACATTCTCTTGTAAGTTCTTATTCATCTCTTCCTAATAAATGATGGTCATTATTTAAAGAGTCTTGGATATAAGTATAGATCTATATTTTGATTATCTTAAGAGCTCAACCTCTCGTTTAGGATGAAGACTAGTAAACTCTTTACACTACTAGAAATGGAGGATATACCAATGGGTTTTTCACAACGGTTTTTATAAATTGTTGAAGTAGGAAGTTTGAGAGGTCTTTACCCAATGGTTTCAATAAACTATTGTAATAGAGAGTTTTAAATGATTTTTAACCAACGATTTGATAAAACCGTTCGAATATGTGAGACTTTACCCAACGGTTTTATAAAACTATTGGTAAATGTGAGTTTTAGGATCCCTTTTCCAACAGTTTTTTAAACAGTTGGTAAATCTTAACATTCCCAGTGGTTTTAAAAAACATTTGGGAAAGTTTTCCCTGAAAATTTTCACCATCCCCAATCCCCCATCTACCCGATTGCAGACTTAAAGTCGAGACACAGAGCTCTCTCACTCAGAAAATTATTACACCCTTCAATTAGAGAGTTGTTTCTTTCTACACTTCAAATATGTAAGTGGTACCATAGGTTCAATTTTTTCCATCTATTTTTTTGTTTTATTTTTTGATTTGGCCTAAACTAGAGGTCTGTGCGGTATGGTATACCCAATAATTGCAATTGTATTTGTTTTATGTTTTTGTTCTACCCTTCAACTGTCATGATTTTGTGAGCCAGATTTTCTGATTCAACTTTATTTGAGGTATTTATATCCACTATTGTGTATATTTAGTGCACCATATGAAGGGATTGGGGCCAGTTAGAGTAGTGGTGTAGGTGGAGGTGAGGTGGGGGGGTTGTGCAAGTGGGGGTGGGCTGTGCAGGGTGGGGGTGTTGGGGGGGGGATGTACAGGTTGGGGTGGGGTGGGGGTGGGATGGGCTAATGGGGGTGGGGGAGGGGGCGGTACAAGTGGGGGTGCATGTGGTGGGGGGTACAGTGGGTGGGGGGAGGGGGTGTGCAGGTGGGGGTGAAGTGGGTGAAGGGGGATGTGCAGGTGGGGGTGTGTAGTGGGGGGAGCTTGTTGGGCATGAGGTGGGGGTTGTACAGGTGGGATGGGGGTGGGCTTTGTAGGTGGGGGTGGGGGTGGGGGCTGTGCAGGTGGGGGTGTTCAAGTGGGTGGGGGGAGTGTGTAGGATAGGGGGTGGGTTGGGCAGGTGGGAGTCTATTGGGGGTGAGGTGGGGGGTGTACAGGTTGGGGGGGGATGTGCAGGTGGGGTTGGGGGAGGGGGCTGGGAAAGTTGGGGGAGCAGGTGGGTGGGGGTTATGCAGTGGGTGGATGGGAGGGGGTGTGCAGGTCGGGGGTTGTGTAGTGTAACAGTGGGGAGGGGGTGTGCTGGGTGGGTGTGCTGGGGGTGATTTGGGGAGGGGGTTGTGCATGTGGGAAGTCATCACTTCCATAGTTCACAAATAAGCACTGGGAAGTCATCGCTTCTAGATTTTGGATAGGTCTGAGGCCTCTTCGGTTTTGGTTCTTGTCTAGTCATCTTGATGAGTAAGGAATCACATGATCTAAAAGTGACATCAACTATATAGGATGAATTACTTCACCAAAAACACATTTTTTTAGAAATAATATATCCTTGGAAGGTGGTGGGATCCTTTTAGAATCCTTTCATAAAGAGACCAGGAGAGGAAAATCTCCATATATCCACCTAGAACAGGGACCTACTACTATATGCACGTCCCATATTCATAATCCTACCTATCCATGTATTAAATGAATAGTGATTCTATCTAGACTTCATCTTCTGATGACATCCTAAATTTAATTGAAGTTATGATGAAAAAAATATTGAGGATTCCATAAAAACTTCACATCGGAAAACAACCTCAATCATCATGCCATGATGATGAAAATCCTTAAAAACTCATTACCATATATCATATCATTCTTAATAACTACCTATAGATATTCACTAACACATATTCGTTCCACCAGAATCCAATTCCACAACATTTTCCAATTGCAGACTTGATACCATCATGTTATCAAGTCACCAATCCTACCAAATTGGATTTTCACTAAAAAATATGGTTGTAATCCCTAACACCCATCATTTGTTTTCATAACATGAATGACAACACAATTAAATCTCATAGCTCTTAGTCACACCCCCGTGGATAGCCCCCACCCCTGTGGACAGCTCGTACCCCCTGGACTGACCCCACCCTCGTGGACAGCCCACCCACCACCCCCTAGACAACCCCCCCCCCCCGGACACCCCCACCCCTAGACAACCTCGACCCCCTGGACAACCCCCCAACCCCCTGGACAACCCCTCCACCCCCTGGACACCCCGACCCCCTTGTAAATCCCCCCCCCCCCACCCCCACCATTGTGGAAAGACCATCCACCCCCCTACACACCCCTACCCCCTAGACAGCACCGCCACCCCCATGGACAGCCCGCCCACCCCCTGGACATGTCGCACCCCACTGGATAGCACTTCCACTACCGTGGACATCCCTCCCACCATCTGTACACCCCTTGTCCCCCTAGACAGCCCCCCATCCCCGTGGATAGCTAGCCCCCCTCGACACCCCAACCCCCCTAGACTGCCCTGCCACCCCCGTGGACAGCCTGCCCGCCCACTGGACACCCTGTACCACCCTGGACAGCCTCAACACCCCCGTGGAGATCCCTATCACCCCCCTGGACACCTCCTACCCCCTACACAGCCCCTCAACCCCATGGACAGCCTTCCCACCCCCATGTCAACCCCCCTCACCACCCCCCGGACACCCCCACCACCCCCCGGACACTCCCCCATCCCCCCGGACACCACCACCCCTGGAAACCCCATACTCCCCTGTACACCCCCCCCCCCCACCCACCCCACCCCCATGGACAGCCTTCCCCCCTGGACACCCTCTACCCCTGGATATCCCTGTCACCCCTATGGACACCCCCCACCCCCACCCCCGTGGACAGTCCCGCTTACCCCCTGGACACCCCCTGCCCCCTAGACAGCCCGACCACCCCCGTAGATAGCCCCCACCCCCTAGACACTTTGTACCCCCTTGACAACCCCGCCACCATCATGCACAACTAGCCCACCCCCTGGACACCCCATACCCCCTTGGATAGTCCCCAACCCTATGGACAACCCATCCTCCCCCCTGGACACCCCACCCCCCCCCCCCACCCCCACCCCCCCGAACACCCCCTCCCCTTGGACTCCCCGTACCCCCTGGACATCCCCCACCCCCTTGGACACCCTGGACACCCCCCCCCCCCCGTGGAGAGCCCGCCCACCACCACGGAAACCCCGACCCCCTGGATATCCCCACCACCCTAGTGGACAGCCCTACCATCCTTGTGGACAGCCTACCCACCCCCTGGACACCCCTAACCCCCGTGGATAGCCCCCCACCCCCCCGGGACATCCCCCACCCCCTGGACACCCCCCACCCCCTGAACACCCCACCCCCTTGGGTAGTGTATGTGATCAATCAAATAATCTACTAAAATATTAAATTTTTTCAATATTAAATTTACTCAACTCCTGAATAATTCTCCTCCACATGTGTACATGATCTTGTACACTCATGTATAGTTTTTCAAAGATATTTTGTTATAAATATAGTATTATGTTGTTTTTTATATTATGATTATCATATAGATTAGTGTGTCAGTTATGGTTTCATATAAAGTGAAAAATTCTAATTATTTAAATATATTTTCTATGGAACTTCAATATTATTGAATTTTTTCTGATGAAATGACATATAACAATTTTTTTATAGAGTTGATAAAATTTGGATGCATGAAAACGATCATATCTCAAGTGATTTTCAAAACAATTTGCGGATATTTTTAGATTTTTCTTTTCACAATTCTTCAGATAGTGGTCGCATGCACTTCCCCTATTACAATTGTGTTGGAAGACCTTGTTTGAGCTATGAAGATGTCATCTATCACATAACCAAATATGGTTTTCAAGAAAACTACTATGTGTGGTATCTCAATGGGGATAAAATGAAATCTCAAATTTCTTATTATCCAAATGAGAGGACTGGATTGGAGAATTTGTTATATGACCGATTTATATTTATTCATCATCATGAAAAACAAAGGATTTCGATCCAAGAAGATTTTGATATAAGAAAACTTGATGCATCTAATGAAAATGATGATGTTGTCAGGGTGAAAAAATTGAATGATGTTTCCATGACATCAGTATATCAACTATGCGGTAAAATTAAAAAGATGTAATTTTTAATCTTATTGTTTCATGGGAGAACTATGTATGGGATTTATAATACTATAATCGATTAAATTCTTACCTTCATGAAGGAATTACGTCTATATTATTCATATATTAACTCAAACCACTATATGGCATGGAATTTGGTTGAGGAACTTAGATTTTCAAGAAAAAAAATTCATGCTTTCCTGAAAGATTGCAGTTCATTCTGGGAGGAAACTGCTGAACAAAATGATTGTATAAAATGTGGAACATCCCACTGGAAGACAAAAGCTAATAGAACACCATCCCGTGTGCCATAGAAATTAATGTGGCACTTTCCGTTGATCCCCAAACTCCAAAAAAAATTTATGTCTGGTGAAATATCAATAAAGATGTGATGGCATGATACCGAGAGAGAAAATAATGATGATGATTTGGTTCACCCTACTGATGGATTTTCAGGGTAGAGATTTGATGCTCGATATCCTGATTTTGCATCTAGCGTGCATAATGTGAGGTTTGGTCTTTCAGGTGACGGTTTTAATCTTTTTGGGGAGATTCTTACATTGCACAACACATGGACGGTTTTTATACACATTTATAATATTACCCCATGGTTGTGTATGAAAAAATATTTAACTTTCATGAGTATACTCATATCTGGACCTTCTAATCTCAGCAATGATATAGATGTATACATGAAACCTTTAATAAAAGAGTTGAAAATTCTTTGGGATGTGGGTGTGCGCACATACGATGCATGTTTGAAAGACATATTTCATATGTGTGCTGTGATTATATGGATGGTCAATGATTTTACTACTTATGTAATGATTTCTGTACAGATCACAAAGGGAAAACAATCATGTCTTGTTTTTATAAAGAATACATGATCCAGAAGATTGATACATCATTGTAGTTTAATTTTTATGGGACATCAATGATTCTTGCCAATGGACCATCCATATAGAAATAATAGTCGAAGATTTGACAATACCATGGATACTGATGATCCACCTCATTGTATGTCTAGAACTAATGTGCTTAATGAATTGAAAGATTTCACTTTTTCATTCGAGAAGGGTCAAATGAAATCTGTGAAGAGAAATAATGTTTCCACTGTAACTTGTTACAATTGGAAGAAGAGAAGTATCTTCTTTTATTTGTCTTATTGTTAAACCAATTTATTACGTCATTGCTTAGATGTAATTCACATTGAAAGAAATATGTGTGAAATGTTGCTTTCGATTCTTCTAAATGTTAAGGGAAATAAAAAAGATGATTTATGGTCTCGTCATGACTTGGTGGATTGGTGTATCAGAACAGAATTGCATCATGAGCGTATCAGTGAAAATAAATGGAAAGTTCCATTTTTCTTCTTATGTGATGACACCTACTATAAATAATCAATTTCTAGAAGTACTAGAGACTATTAAGGTTCCTAATGGCTATTTAAGCAACATATCAAAATGGGTCAACAGAAGAGAGTTGAAGTTAAATCTTTGAAGACTCATGATTATCACATTTTTCTGCATGAGTTGATTCTAATAGAAATTCATCATATTTTTTCCAATAATGTAAGGTTGGTTGTTATTCGTTTGTTCTATTTGTTTAGAGATATTTGTTCTAAGAAGTTGTCGAAGTCTTTATTGCAAAAAATGTTGGCAGATGCCCCATTAATTTTGTGTGAGTTAGAGAAAATATTTCCTCCATAATTTTTCACATGAATGTTGTATCTGACTGTCTGTATTACAACTAAAATAATTCTCATAGGACCTATTTCTTTTCGTTGGATGTATCCAACTGAAATAATTATGTACACATTAAAGTCTTATTTCTGTAATAGGAATCATCTCGAAGGTTCTATAATGAATTGTTACTTGGATCAAGAATGTATGGATTTCTGCTCTATGTATTTGTCTAATCTTACTACAAGAATGAAACGACCAATGAGAAATAAAGAAGAATAGTATGAAAAAATTGTACCCATTTTTTCATCACTTCCTCAAATAGGAGTAATTTCTGGATCATATACATTGATGACATTATGCCTTGAAGAGCAGGAGATGACACATCCCACAGTTTTTTTCAACTGTGAACTATTTGATGACTACATCTTGTAAGTAAATTGAATTTTTATATCTTATATATATATATATATATATTAAACTATTCCTATTTTTATCTACAGGGAACATAAAGCAATGATAAATAGAAAGCATCGTTATTTATCTTTGAGAATGAGGGAGAATTTGTATAGCAAAGAGTTTTCTGCTTAGTTAAAATTGAGGGTAATAATATTAATATTTAAAATAATTAAAAAAATAATTAATTATGTTTAATATTTATTTATATTTTAGTTATTGAATTTTATAGCTGACTCTGTCGCTGAGGAAATAAGAGCTTTGGTTTTTGGTCCTAATACTATGTTTCATGACTGTAAATCAATTGTTATCAATGGGTATAGATTTATTATCACTGAACGAGCAAAGAACATGAGAACACAACATGATGGTGTTATGGTTAATACCACAATAGACTGTTATGCTAGTGCATCGGATAGTGTACCGCAATTTGAAAATGTAGGTTATTATGGAGCCATTGAAAAAATAATAATATTGGATTATTATTCTCATGGACGAGTCATGATAATGAAATTCTAGTGGTTAGATTCGATGATGAGGCAGGGGAAATTTATTGATGATTGTGGATTTCGAGTAATTGATATGACTCTCAATCATTCTACTGATGAACCATATGTATTGGCATCAATGTCAAAACAAGTTTTTTATGTCAAATACCATATTCGACCTGAATCTGGTGTCTTTATTGAAGTAATTCCAAGACATATTTTTGATGATGGTGATAATGGAATTGACACCATCCCTAATACCATTGTAAATGATCCATTTATTACTTTTGATGACTCTGACATCTTAATTGTCAGAGTTGACTATGAACCTGAAGTTGTGGTGGGAAATATATAAAATCTTCCATTTATGTTCTCAATTATTTTAGTTTACCTCGACTTGGGTTGTTAAGGTTAGTACTATTAAAATTGATTTAATATTGATTACAAATATGTTGTATCTGACTAGACTGTTATGTAAATTTTCAATGTTTGTTGGTTGCAAATTTATTTGAATTGCATTTTCTAATTTGGAATTGAACTCTATTCAAACCAACAAAACCAAAATTTCTAACTTATTGAAAATTTCAATGCTTCAACTATGATTTGTATAAAATTTTTAAAACTCTAAGACCTATCTTTAACATTTTACCAGGTAATGAACATGATGGTTTGTATTCTTCTACACCCCATATATTGAAACCTACATCATCTACCTGGGATAAAAAAATAAATTTTTCCTTAATTTTGACGACAGTTTTACCCCTTATGAATCTGGTAGTATCAATGTCGCATGACTGAGCATGGAATTCCACCACTAGTGCCTGAAATGAGTATTTTATTTCAAATATATATAATTAAATAATATATAATGTCATGTGATTAATTTTTTAAAACATTTTTTTAGGATCCATCTATTAGGCAATAATTATTTGATGAGCAGCCTAGTAGTGGTCTCAGTACTCAGGGTGTTCGTGCAAGGGGGTGGTACGAGAGTTAGATGATCTGGTCGGCATACCCGATTAGACCATTCCCCTCCCACTGATATACCACCCATCCCATATTCTTATCCCAGTGTGTCATTAGGGACAGAAGAGATATTTATGCCTCCCATGTTTTCACCACACTTTACATCTAAGCCTCTTTGCCCGCCTGTACCATATCCGATGATGATTCCCACTCCCCATCCAGAGTTCAGCCATCCATCCCTATTATCTTCTTTTACTTCTGCTTCATTCTCTTTGGCATTTTATATTCCATCTTCTTCGACTCCTTCTCCACAATATTTTGTCCCTACGGAGCATAAATTAGGACCCACTCCATCTATATAGGGTGTTACTTCAGTTTTTATAGATCCAGTGGCGCCCATTGATCAGACTACCGTAGGTATACTTATACTACCCAAAAAAATTACACCATTATTTATTTTCATTATAACATGAATTGATAAAATATTTGTTTTTATTTCATAAAAAATACATCTACTGATAGTAGGCGGGGGCGAGGCGTACCTTCATGTGTATGGTGTGGAACTGCCACACATAGTTTATGGTGGACTACAATGAATATCATCAAAGGATTGAAAAATTAGGGCAGCAATGTCAGAGTTTTTGGTAATGCTTTCCAAATACTCCGGTATCATTCCTGTCAGCCCGCTATCATGGAGATAGCTACAAAATTAAGTCAAGGATAAATCTTGGGAAGAGATATGGGTAAAAAATATATTTTATTTTATGCAATATATTATTTTTTGTATTTATATGAATTAATATTTTGGTGTTAGTAATGGTTTAATTTCTCTGATGGTGAGGGTGCACGGGCAGCACATCTAAAGGATTTATTCAAGCTTTGGAGAGCTTATAAGCATGAGTTGTACATTAGATGGTGTGCTAGAGTGGGAACAGAGTTAAAGGTTGTCCTTGTCGTGGATTATTTTCCAATAGAACAGTATTGAAGGATGATTATCATTGGACGACTAGCCAATTTAAGGTATTAATCACATTAGAGGTATTTAAATGAAAATTTTCATGTTTTTCATTAATACTAATTATTGATTTTTATTTAGGATTCATCTGGAAGAAATAAAAAAATATTGATGCTAAAAAATATGTCCACGCATTAGGATGTACTACGATGCCATATCATGAGAGGCAGTAGGTATGACAGTTTATAATTTTTCTTTACGAATTGCAATTTCTATTGCTACCTTCTTAATTTATTCGATTGTTAAAGTTGTTATATAATTTTAGTTATGAAATTAATTATTGGTATCCTGTAGAGACCCGAAGCTTGACGTACATGGACATTACATTACTTTTGAGAAATACTTAGTACATAACAAAAACACACACACAAGGACCGTAATAGTTTAGTGTCTTTGGAAACTCAGAACGTAATCTTCTAATCATGGTGAAATATCTTCAACATCTCCCATAAAGATCTTCCCTTTTTTTTCTTACCTAAAACCTTTCTTTATATCCTGGGGAAATGAAAACATAAAAGGGTGATCTCAAATGCTCAGTAAGGGTAAACAAAAGAAATATCAATCACATCATATTCATAATAACATAACATTTTGGAAATCATAACCTGCAAAAGAGATCATAATATCATAACATGGGATAAATCACAGTAGTGAAATGTAATCCCAATAATCATAACTTAAAACATGAAATTTTGTGTCATACACACATAATCATAGAGAATCATTTCTTATTAGTCAAGACTCATTTCCAAGACTATCTTAGTGGACAAAGTCCTTTTCTGAACCGAGTTCACACCTCGTTTCAGTCCTGTTTCACTGAACCGGCATAACCTACCATTCCATCCATGTCTATCTCATGAGATATAAAATCTTTACCCAATGCATTGGATGGAGATATAGGTCCCACCCATCTCATAATGAAATCATTCTTATGTGTGCCACAAAATCATAAATCATACATCATTGCATAACCCATGAAATAAAAATGGGATTCTTAAACAACATGACCTCATAAAACAATTTATATAAGATAAAGGAATTAATAAAAATAATTCCATCACAACATAATCAAATCAATGTAATAATAGGGATATAAACAGTACTCTTTATTATCTTAGATGGAAAATAATTTTGATAAAACACTTGAACTCCATTCTTGTCGAAAATATCCTTTCTACTTCAAAAACATTATCCTTTCTTAACATGTCTTACAATTTTAAACTAAAAGAAGTTGATTAAAAATAAAATTGAAAACTTGTAAAGGAAGCTTCTTTGAAATAGTGTTTTAAAAATCCATTCATGCTGTATAAGTTAAAAAAAACATTCTTCTCGTACTTTTGTCGAAAAAGTCAAAAAGTACCTCGTATGAAAAATGACAAAAGATTCCTTTCATATGTTTTACTAAAAACTCACCAAAGGGTAAAATTGGATTTAAACAATTGTAGGTGGATGGAAATAACATTACTTATTGAGGAAACATGGATTTGGATGATAAAATACACCCTAGTAAATACCAAATTATAAACAATCTTGGATAAAAATGAGATTCTGATATTTCCCTTACGTTAGGTACAATTTGCTTCGTAAGTGTCCGAACCTCCTGTATAATGATTTAAATAATGTCATTGACTTATTCCAGTATCATACTAATTTTTATTATATCATATATGGTTCACTTATGACTTTATATTACCCGTTCTTTTGTAAATTCCATGTTAAAGAGCGTTTTGGGTAAAATCGTCTCATTTGTCGTTCGAGTTTTAACTTGTAATTATTCATATGATTACTTAGATCATGATTAATTAAATACAGAATTTAAAACATGATTTATATATAATATACATTCAGAATATACATATATATAATATATCAGTAATTGGAAAGAAATACACCGTTCATGGAGATGGTAGGTCGTACGTACGCATGAACGCTGTTTTCGTTTCCTTATTGAGTTGAATGGAATTAAGTAGATGACATACATATATATATACACATAAATCAAGTATTATTATGTCATATATTTCATGATTACTTATTATATATACTTTATAATCATTCATGAATGGTTAACGTGAGGAATGAATCTCATCGCGTCGTGGAGACGGTAGTCCGTACGTACGTACGAGCGATGATATCGTTCTCATGATCGTGGGACTATATTGGAGTGTATGTATACTATCTCAGAATCAATATCACTTTAAAATAATCATATATAGTTATTATTTACACCATTATACGCATCCAAGTATGGTGGTGGTGGAAAATAGATTACACCACAGCGTGGAGACGGTATTTCGTACGTACGCACGCACGGTGATTTCATTTTCTGTAGGATGGATAGATGGTGAAATAGGGTTTCTTAATACTTATAATAACATATCAGTATATGAGTGATACTAATGTTATTACTTAATGATGAAACAACTAAAGAAGAATAAGTGGAAGAAGAAATAAAGATGAAAGAATCGGTAACAGGCATTACCTCTTCTTTGAAGCGCTTCTTTGAGACCTCATTTTAGGGCACTAAAATTGGTCTTTGAAGAATACCAGGACCTCTAGGATGTCTCTAGGGAAGTGGAGAGAAGAAATTGGCAGGGTTTGGCCGAGCTTTAAGGCTCAAAGTGGTGTGAGGAAGAGAGGGAGGAGGTGCCCTTTTATAAGGGAGGAGAGGGGCTCCTTTGGAAAACTAAAACTATTATTTTATTATATAGTAATATTCGGTTTTAAATAGCTCCAAATTGATTTATTTCAAAGATAAGGTGGGTATGGGTCTAAATCCTATCATCCAATAGAATTTAGACAAGTTTAGGTTCCTATTTTAACCTTATCATTTAGATTAAGTTAAATAATTTTACTTTTACAGTGTCTTCTTCTGTTATTACACTATAAAGTTAATAAACATACTATAACAAGCCAAAAGAACCCCAAGTTGTTTATTATTAATATATATAACCTTATCTAAGTCATTTGGCCGAACCTTAGATTTTTAGGAATAAAATAACAATTAATAATATAATATTTGTTTTAAAAACTATTTTATGTCAATTTTGACACTATTTGGTAATTGATTTTTGTAAAAATCATAAAAGAATGATTAGTTCGAAAAACGTTAATAAAATCAATAATAACATGTCATATTAACCTATAAAATTATTGTAATTCATAAAAAGTCTCAAATTACATTTATTTGGGTATTTATAACATCAATTATGTCAATATTTCATTAATAAGATAATTACTGCATCATCGTTGTGTCCCAAATAAATTAAATTATTTAATGTCTAAAAATTACAAATAAAATATAATTATGTAGGAAATCTTTTTATCTTTCTAATTAATATTTATAGTCGAATTTATCTTAATTATAACCCTATATTAAAAATGATTTATTTATTAAACTTTGATTTTAACTATTTTAACCCTTCTTTAAATAAATTAATAATAAATGTCCTAATATAATCCAAGTGGGCTTAAATGGTCATATTTTATTCCTAAGGTTGTTTTTGGTCGAATTAAACTTATACAATAGAATTAGGACATGTGTTAGGGTAATAATAATATCATTTTTACCCTTAATTACACTATTTACTTTTAACAGTGGTAAAAAAACGTCAAAAGTTATTATTCACCAAAAATTATTTTCATATCATTGAACCAAATTTTAGTCCTTGATATTAACCGTGTCTCTCAGACTTTTGAAATTCCACTCACAGAAGTGGTAAAATTATGTTTTATGAAAAATTCAGTTTTTTAACTACCACTTAGTGGTTTCACTATTCATCAAAAAATGAACTTTTCCAGAAAAATAAAAACAATTAGGCCTAAGCTATTTTTGATATTATGAAATAAAAAATGATGTCTATTTTACCAAATTCAAAACATATCAGTTACATTAATTAATTAAAAAAATAATTCTCGTCGTCAAAACAAATAGCGTGTTTTTAAGAGATAATAACTATCAAAAGATTGACACTTGTTTATGTCTGGTTTAAATGTGAAATTACATCCAATGACAACCATTGTATTAAATTGTAAAAAATATATTCTTAATATACTTTAAAACCACTCAAATTAATAATTTATCACTATTAATTATTTTTATTAAAAAAGTTGTTTTTAATTAAAATTTAGTAATTTCACTATTCATCAGAAAATGAAAGTTATCCGAAAAGTACCAAAATTTCACCCTAAGCTAATTTTGATATTCCGAATCCAAAAATGAAGTCCATTTTGAAAAATAAAATTTACAAAATTTTAAAAAGTGGTTATTACTATTCATAACGGCTAGTTTTTAATAATATTTTAATAGCATATCGTTGTTTGATGAAACTCGGTATTGCGTACAACACACGCTATCGAGGAAGGTCGCGATTGCGTTTAATTCAAGCCAAGTTAGGGTTGCGTGTTGTGCAAGAATACTTCATTGTTTCATATAACAGAATTCAACCATATTTCATTTATACATTGAATATATATATATATACTCAATGTTGCGTAGAATAACTATTATGAAAATTGTGTGTAACACGATCCAAGAATAGTGTTGCGTATACTGCAAGCTAATACGGTGTTGCGTATAGTGCAAGGTAATCTTGGTGTAGAATACAAGACAAGACATTAATGAAATTAAAAGAATATTTTTCATAAAATCTCGGGGTGTTACATTCTACCCCCCTTAAAATGAATTTCACCCTCGAAATTCGTCGGGTTATAAATGGTTTACTACTCGAAATTTTCGTTAATAGAAACCCACATCGTAAAAAGAAATACCAAAACCAATCTTTAAAAACAAAAGTATGAAACATAACGGTTACCCAAATAAACTATTCACTGGGTTTCCACATAGGAGAACATAGGTGAAAATATGGATATGGAAGAGAAATCTAACTGTTATGTTCTGATGGACAGTGGTAGAGAACATGGCTATGAAAAATCCAACAATCACAAAGCCATAAATTTGTGATGATCTAGGGTACCATATGATTTATCGGATATAAGGGCATTAGGACAACATTTTTGGTTTTCAAGATCATATCCCTAAAGTTGATGAATTAAAAGAAATACTTACATGATTTTGGTACAATCTCACTATTTTTTGTGAATTGAACAATTTCCACTTCATCCCTTAAAGAAATGAAGTTGAATTTGTTATTGTGTTAGCAGATCATGTGATAGAATGATGGGTCATTCCATCTGTTTCAAACAAAAGGTTAGAAAAAGTTATAAGTCCATCTTATGGTTAGATTAATCGTATTTGGTTCCAAAAATGAACTTATACTTCATATATCATACCGCTTAATAAAATAAAACTAGTTTCTACTAACCAGGGACTTCCTATAGGCCAGTGGTAGGTGATAAATTCCAGTCGAACTTCGGTTGTGGGTTCGATTACCACAGCCTTGTCCGATGCGATTGGTTGTCGCTTGTCCTGCAGGTTGTCCTTTTTCTAAAACTATATTACTATAACATCCCATCAATAATATCGAAAAAAATTCTATCCTTAAACAATACTAACTTTGTCCAACATAATCCATTCCAATATTTAGGCTTATCCATAATACTGCAGTCCACTCTCATAATATAGTGAAAACGATTACCAGAGATTTAATACCATCATTGATCCCCATATATCATAAGATATGTCTTGTTGGTAACATTCCAAACATTCGAAAGCCTTAATCATGTATTTTCTTAAAAAATCAATACCCATTGAACCTTAGTGAAAACATGAATGCAGTTAAAAGTTAACACTTTTCACATACCAAAATCCTCAAAATTCTATATACTCAAACCATGATATCACTTAGTCCTTATATCAACCATGAACTCATGAATACAATCAAACATCTCATTATCTTCTTATTCCTTCATTATGCGCATATCATCTACTTTACAAAAATATCTGAATAACCTTCCATGGTTACTGGTACCATTCAACATATACTTTCAAACACTTTTAGGAAAAACAATAGTTTAACAATCCTTAGATAATTCTTTATTCCATAGTACCATTAACTATACAACATAACTCTCGATAAACATACAATCATTCCACTACCTTCTAAAACAACTGACTGAGCTTCAACACTTCTTTCAGCTCATATATCATTTGTAGTCTCCTCCTCATCATCCACATAAATACTACCCATATGACCATGCTGATTGTCTTCATGAGATTTTCCATTAGGGCATTGGTTTGCATAATGCTAGTACATTCCACATTTAAAACATCTAATCATTGTTGATGTCGTAGCAATACCATTATCCTTGTCCATGGTGTTAATTGAACCTTTTCCTTTGCACTTACTGGCTTTGTGTCCTTCTTTTCCACACCCAAATCATCTTCCAATTCCTTTGAAACAATCTCCCTGATGCCTCTTCCCACATGATTTACATGAGGGAAATTGAACTTTCTTTCCTCTATGATCATCATGAAACTCCATCTTTCTCTTATTATCTGAGTTGGGAAACTTACCAAAGTTGAGATTATTGATCATATTATGAGATTTCTGATTAGCATAATAATGATGTTTGGACTTCCAGATCCCGTTTCATTTGGTTTCTCATGAATAAAATCATTCCATTGTCTATCATATCCTCCATTATCGTGAATCTTCCTGTTTCCAGCCATTTTCTAAAACCCAAAAAGAATAGTGTGAGAGGAAAAAATCATGCTAGGGAAAACAACATAGTAAAGGGGGAGTATCCTCAATATCTAACATCTTAGGTTAAATTCTATGATCATTACCGTAGTTCTAGGACTATATCCTATACGTATACTTATCCTTAGGGACATCCCTAGACATACCTTAGAAATATCTCTAACGTTTTCGCATCCTAGTTTCCAAAGGTTGACTAAACCTTTCCTCTAATACCAACTGTAGAGACCCGAAACTTGATGTACATGGACATTACATTACTTTTGCGGAATACTTAGTACATTACAAAAACACACACACAAGGACCGTAATATTTTAGTGTCTTTGGAAACTCGGAACGTAATCTTCTAATCATGGTGAAAGATCTTCAATATCTCCCATAAAGATCTTCCCTTTTTTTCTTACCTAAAACCTTTCTTTATATCCTGGGGAAAAGAAAACATAAAAGGGTGAGATCAAATGCTCAGTAAGGGTAAATAAAATAAATATCAATCACATCATATTCATAAGAACATAACATTTTGGAAATCATAACCTGCAAAAGAGATCATAATATCATAACATGGGATAAATCATAGTAGTGAAATGTAATCCCAATAATCATAACTTAAAACATAAAATTTTGTGGCATACACACATAATAATAGAGAATCATTTCTTATTAGTCAAGACTCATTTCCAATACTATCTTAGTGGACAAAGTCCATTTCTGAACCGAGTTCACACCTTGTTTAAGTCCTGTTTCACTGAACCGGTATAACCTACCGTTCCAACCATGTCTATCTCATGAGATATAAAATCTTTACCCAATACATTGGAGGGAGATATAGGTCCCACCCATCTCATAATGAAATCATTCTTATGTGTTCCACAAAATCATAAATCATACATCATTGCATAACCCATGAAATAAAAATGGGATTCTTAAACAACATGACCTCATAAAACAATTCATATAAGATAAAGGAATTCATAAAAATAATTCCATCACAACATAATCAAATAAATGTAATAATAGGGATAGAAATAGTACCCTTTATTATCTTAGATGGAAAATAATTTTGATAAAACACTTGAACTCCATTCTTGTGGAAAATATCCTTTCTACTTCAAAAACATTTTCCTTTCTTAACGTGTCTTACAATTTTAAACTAAAAGAAGTTGATTAAAAATAAACTTTAAAACTTGTAAAGTAATATTCTTTGAAATAATGTTTTAAAAATCCATTCATGCCATATAAGTTAAAAAAACATTCTTCTGGTACTTTTGTTGGAAAAGTCAAAAAGTACCTCGTACGAAAAAACGACAAAAGATTCCTTTCATATCTTTTACTAAAAACTCACCAAAGGGTAAAATTGGATTTAAAAAATTGTAGGTGGATGTAAATGACATTAAATATTGAGGAAACATGGATGTGGATGATAAAATACACCCCAGTAAATACCAAAGTATAAACAATCTCGGATAAAAATGAGATTGTGATATTTCCCTTACCTTAGGTCCAATTTGCTTCGTAAGTGTCCGAACCTCCTGTATAATGATTTTAATAATATCATTTACTTATTCCAGAATAATACTCATTCTTATGATATCATATATGGTTCACTTATGACTTTATATTACCCGTTCTTTTGTAATTTCCTTGTTAACGAGCGTTTTGGGTAAAATTGTCTCATTTGTCGTTCGTGTTTTAACTTGTAATTATTCATATGATTAATTAGATCATGATTACTTAAATCCACAATGTAAAACATGATTTATATATAATATATATTCAGAATATACATATATATAATAGATCAGTAAATGGAAAGAAATACACCGTTCATGGAGACGGTAGGTCGTACGTACGCATGAACGATGTTTTCGTTTCCTTATTGAGTTGAATGGAATTAAGTAGATTACATACATATATATACACATAAATCCAGTATTATTATGTCATATATTTCATGATTACTTATTATATATACTTTATAATCATTCATGAATGGTTAACGTGGAGAATGAATCTCATCGCGTCGTGGAGACGGTAGTCCGTACGTACGCACGAGCGATGATATCGTTCTCATGATCATGGGACTATATTGGAGTGTATGTATACTATCTCAAAATCAATATCACTTTAAAATAATCATATATAGTTATTATTTACACCATTATACCCATCCAAGTAAGGTGGTGGTGGAAAATAGATTACACCACAGCGTGGAGGCGGTATTCCGTACGTACGCACGCACGGTGATTTCATTTTCCGTAGGATGGATAGATGGTGAAATAGGTTTTTTTAATACTTATAATAACATATCAATATATGAGTGATACTGATGTTATTACTTCATGATGAAACAACTAATGAATAAGAAGTGGAAGAAGAAATAAAGATGAAAGAATCGGTAACGGGCATTACCTCTTCTTTGAAGCGCTTCTTTGAGACCGCCTATTAGGGCACTAAAATTGGTCTTTGAAGAATACCAGGACCTCTAGAATGTCTATAGGGAAGTGTAGAGAAGAAATTGGCCAGGTTTGTCCGAGCATGAAGGCTCAAAGTGGTGTGAGGAAGAGAGGGAGGAGGTTCCCTTTTATAAGGGAGGAGAGGGGCTCCTTTGGAAAATTAAAACTATTATTTTATTATAAAGTCATATTCGGTTTTAAATAGCTCCAAATTGATTTATTTCGAAGCTAAGGTGGGTATGGGTCGAAATCCTCTCATCCAATAGAATTTAGACAAGTTTAGGTTCCTATTTTATCCTTATCATTTAGATTAAGTTAAATAATTTTACTTTTACTGTGTCTTCTTGTGTTGTTACACTATAAGGTTAATAAACTTACTATAACAAGCCAAAAAACCGCAAGTTGTTTATTATTAATATATATATCCTTATCTAAGTCATTTGGCCAAACCTTAGATTTTTTAAAATAAAATAACAATTAATAATATAATATTTGTTTTAAAAACTATTTTATGTCAATTTTGACACTATTTGGTAATTGATTTTTTTAATACTTATAACAGAATGATTAGTTCGAACAAAGTTAATAACATCAATAATAACATGTCATATTAACCTATAAAATTAGTTTAATTCATAAAAAGTCTCATATTACATTTATTTGGGTATTTATAACATCAATTATGTCAATATTTCATTAATAAGATAATTACTGCATCATTGTTGTGTCACAAATAAATTAAATTATTTAATGTCTAAAAATTACAAATAAAATATCATTATGTAGGAAATCTTTTTATCTTTCTAACGAATATTTATAGTCTAAATTATATTATTTATAACTCTATGTTAAAAATGATTTACTTATTAAACTTTGATTTTAACTATTTTATCCATTCTTTAAATAAATTAATAATAAATGTTATAATCTAATCCAAGTGGTCTTAAGTGGTAATATTTTATTCCTAAGGTTTTTTTTGGCCGAATTAAACTTATCCAATAGAATTAGGACATGTGTTAGGGTAATAATAATATCATTTTTACCCTTAATTACCCTATTTACTTTTAACCGTGGTGAAAAAACGTCAAAAGTTACTATTCACCAAAAATTATTTTCATCTCATTAAACCACATTTTAGTCCTTGATATTAACTGTGTCTCTCGGATTTTCGAAATTCCACTCACAGAAGTGGTAAAATTAAGTTTTATGAAAAATTCAGTTTTTTAACTACCACTTAGTGGTTTCACTATTCATCAAAAAATGAACGTTTCTAGAAAAATAAAAAAAATAGGCCTAAGCTATATTTGATATTATGAAATCAAAAATGATGTCTATTTTACCAAATTCAAAACATATCAGTTACATTAATTAATTTAAAAATTAATTCCCATCGTCAAAACAAATAGCGTGTTTTTAAGAGATAATAACTATCAAAAGATTGACACTTGTTTATGTCTGGTTTAAATGTGAAATTACATCCAATGACCAACACTGTATTAAATTGTAAAAATATATTCTAAATATACTTTAAAACCACTCAAATTAATAATTTATCACTATTAATTATTTTTATTAAAAAAGTTGTTTTTAATTAAAATTTAGTAATTTTCACTATTCATCAGAAAATGAAAGTTATCTGAAAAGTACCAAAATTTCACCCTAAGCTAATTTCGATATTCCGAATCCAAAAATGAAGTCCATTTTGAAAAATAAAATTTACAAAATTTCAAAAAGTGGTTATTACTATTCATTTCGTCTAGTTTTAATAATATTTTAATAGCATATCGTTGTTTGGTGAAACTCGGTATTGCGTACAACACACGCTATCGAGGAAGGTCGCGATTGCGTGTAATGCAATCCAAGTCAGGGTTGCGTGCTGTGCAAAAATCCTTCATTGTTTCGTATAACATAATTCAACCATATTTCATTTATACATTGAATATATATATATATACTCAATGTTTCGTAGAATAACTATTATCAAAATTGTGTATAACACGATCCAAGAATAGTGTTGCGTATACTGTAAGCTAATACGGTGTTGCGTATAGCGCAAGGTAATCTTGGTGTAGCATACAAGACAAGACATTAATGAAATTAAAAGAATATTTTTCATAAAATCTCGGGGTGTTACATATCCTATTTTTTATTATGGTTTCCTACATTTAATTTCATTATAGAGGCATAAATTGAATATAGAAACACCTGTGCCTCGAGATAAACTATTTTTCTCGAGTAGAAGGAAGAAAGATGGAAGTGCGGCTAATGAACCGAATCTGCAGAAGATTGTACGTGTTACTTTTTAGATTTAAAATTTTAGCCTCTATTTTGTAACTTAATAATCTATTTATATTTGTATCAGGCTACCTTAGAGGCTCTTGATGCTCCGGAACCTGACAATTTTGGGCCAAACGATCACTTACATTAGGTGTTGGTAGATGAGCACCCTAGTAGAGTATGCTGCCAACCTGGGAATAATATAGTTTTGACAAGGTATTGGCCCTCCTCAGGTACAATTTGTAGTGCAACTGAGTTATAGAAGGTTAAGGAACAGGCAGAATAGGCTGAAAAAAGGGCTACAGAGACAGCAAAAAAATCTACTAGGTCAAACAATGCATTTATGAAACTGATGGATGTTTTCATCCAACACTTCCACTAGAGGCTAGAACAGCTTGTGATGAATATATTTCATTGACGTGTTCTATATATGGTGAAATAGGTAGAATTTCTAGTGGTGTTCGAGACAATGGCAAGGAGGAGGTCGAGGTAGAGGTGGAAGAGGGTGAGGAGGAGGTCGAGGCTGAGTATGAGTGTGAGGCAGAGGAGGAGGGTGATGAGAAGGTTGAGGCTGATTATGAGGGAAAGGAGGAGGGAGTTGAAGAGGGAGGGGATGATGATGGGGAAAATGATGAGGACAAGGGTGAGGCTAATGATGAAAGTGATGATAGTGATGGTGATGAGGGATAGATTGATCTGTTACATTTTTTACTGATATTACTGACTTTGATTCTTATTGATTTGTTGTGCCTGAATATATGTGTGATTAGGTAGGTCACATTATCTTTATTTTTTTATCTATAAATAATAAAACTTGACTTGATGATTTAATATGACTGATTCACCCATCCCATGTACACCCCCCCACCCCGTTGACAGCCCGCCCACCCCCTGGACAGCCCAGCCACCTCCGTGGAAAACCCTCCCACCCCCTGGATAGCTCCTCCCCCTGTGGACAGCCCCCCACTCCCGTGAATAGTCATCCCACCCTCGTGGATAGCCTTCCCACCCTCATGGATAGCCCGCCCACCCACTTGGACAACCCCTACCCCATGGATAGCCCGCCCACCCCCATGGACAGCCCGCCCACCCCACTGGACACCTCGTACCCCCTGTACAGACCCACCAACCCCCTGGACACCCTCGAACCCCTGGAAATCCCCCCCCCCCAATCCCCTTGGACTGCCCCACCCACCCCCATGGACACCCCCGACCCCCGGGGATAGCCCCCCCCCCCCCACCCCTAGATAGCCCGTCCACCTCCCCTAGACACTCCCTACCCCTTGGATAGACATGTCACCCCTGTGGACAGCCCGCCCACCCCCTTCGACACCCTGTACCCCTCTATACAGCCCCGCCCACCCACCTAGACAACCCCGACCCCCCTGGACAGCCCCCACCCCTGTGGACAGCCCTTCCCACCCCCTGGCTTATAAAAATCCCTTTTAAGGTTCCATTCCAAAAATAAAATAGTATTTTTGTTCCAAAATAAAAATGAAATCCAAAACCATTTTGAAAATACCAATGATCTTAAAATCCATGAAATTCATTCCATTAAAACCATTATAGCTTCCCCACCCATCATGGACACCACCCCACCACCAGGACACCCCCACCCCCATGGACACCCCCCCACCCCACCCCCCTGGACACCACCTCACCCCCCCTGGACACCCACTCCAACCCCCTGGACTTCCCTCCACCCCCCTAGACACCCCCACCCCCATGGACAGCCCCCCTACCCCCTGGACAACCCACCCACCCCCCGTGGATAGCCCTCCCACCCCATGGATAGCCCGCCCACCCCCATGGACAGCTCACCCAACCAACGGGACACCCCATACACCCTGGACAGCCCCACCCACCCCCTGGACACCCCTGACCGCCTAGACAGCCCCCCCACCCACCATGAATAGCCGCTCCCACCCCTTGGACACCCCCAACTCTTGTGGACAGCCCCCCACCCTAGTGGACAACCCCCCTGGACAGACCCCCCACCCCCACTGGCAGCCCCCCTGGACACCCCCTCCCCCTGGACAGCCCCCCCAACCCTGTAGACAACCTTCCCCCCTGGACACCCCTACCCCCATGGACAACCCCCCTAGACCCCCCCCCCCCCCCA
This sequence comes from Viscum album, assembly GCA_963277665.1. Lineage (NCBI taxonomy): Eukaryota > Viridiplantae > Streptophyta > Magnoliopsida > Santalales > Viscaceae > Viscum > Viscum album. The sequence continues at coordinate 1,246,176,636 of OY728157.1, read as the reverse complement.
GACACCCCCTACCCCCTTGGACATCCATACCGCCCCCGTGGACAGCCCACCCACCCCACTGGACAACTCATACCCCCTGGACAGCCTCACCCACCCCCTGGACACCCCTGACCCCCCTAGATATCTCCCCAACCCCGTGGATAGCCTCGCCCACCCCCTGAACACCCCTTCCCCATGGACATCCCCACCCCCTCCCCCACCCCCACCCCCATGGACAGACCCCCACCCCCGTGGATATCCCCCCGCCCACCCCCACCCCCACCCCCACCCCCTGGACAGCCCCCACTCCCTGGATAGCCCCCCACCCCCATGGACAGCCCTCCCACCCCCGTGCACAGCCCCCCCCCCCCCCCGGACACTTCTCTCCCCATGGACACCCCCACCCCACCCCTGTGGATAGCCCGCCCCCCTGGACACCCCTACCCCCTATGGACAGCCTGCCCACCCCCTGGACACCCCCTGGACAGCCCTTCCACCCCCGTGGATAGCCCGCCCACCCCATTGGACACCCCATACCCACCTGGACATCCCCGCCCACCCCCTGAACACCCTCAACCCACCTAGATATCCCCCACCCCAGTGGACAGCACCGCACACCCCCCTGGACACCCTCTACCCCCATGGACACCCCTCACCCCCATGGGAACCCCCCCCCCCCTCCCCCCACCCACCCCATGGACAGCCCCCCACCCCCTAGACAGCCCCCCACCACTATGGATTATAGGGTTTCTAACAATTCAAAGATCCCATTAATCATAGATACCCACTTGGTTTCCTCCAGGGATCCTTGATCACCGATAAAAAATAGTTGATGGTATTTTAGAAACTCCAATGAATAATAAATGATCTGGTAAAAACATGGTTATTCCACCTCCACGAGAGTTTGAGTAGAGACCAAGACACAAGAATGACTACCTGAGATATCCCCTTATGAACTTTTTGATTCATTTATAGTCGTAATATTCTAAAGAGTTATCAAAAACAAAACCTTTAGTAAAATAATCTAATGTTCTAAAACAAGGGACATAAATTCACAAATCCCATAAAGATGCATCATAAATAATTCTTCATAAAAACATTTCAAAATCACATAATAGAGACTTCTTAATATTTAAAACTCCCCAGTGGTTTATAAAAATACCTTTCAAGGTTCCATTTCAAAAATAATATAGTGTTTTTATTCCACAATAAAAATGAAATCTTTTTCCTAATAACCAAATCCCCCTTCCTACCATACACACCAAAAGAATTCATTTTTTCCTAAAGAAACACATACTATTGATATAAACACTTCCAAAACCATACTAAAAGTTCAAATGATCTTAAAATCCTTAAAATTCATTCCATTAAAACCATTACAGCCCCCACCCATCTTAGACACCACCCCACCACCTCGACATCCCCCTACCCCCTGGACACCCCCACCCCCATGGACATCCCCCCACCCCCTGGACACCACCCCACCCCCTTGTACAACCCCTCCAACCCCCTGGACCCCCCTCCCCCACCCTCCTTAGACACCCCCACCACCATAGACAACCTCCTACCCCTAGACGCCCCCCCCCCAACCCCCTGGACGCCCCCCCCCACCCCTCCTAGACACCACCTCACCACCGAGACACCCCCCCCCCAAACACACACACACACCCCTTGGAAACCCCCACCTTCATGGACAGCCACCCCACCCCCTAGACACCCCCACCCCTAGAAATTCTCCCCCCCCCCCACCACCCTGGACAGCCCCCCCCCCCCCCCAGACACCCACCAACCCCCTGGATGGTCCCCCACCCCTCCTAGACACCACCCCAGCACCTGGACACCCCATCCCCTTGGACACCCCCACCCCCATGGACAGCCACCCATACCCCCCTTGGACAGCCCCCCCAAACCCCCTGGACACCACCCCATCCCCCTTGGACAGCCCCTCCCCCCAACCCCCTGGACACCACCCCACCCCCTGGACACCCCCCACCCCCTAGACCCCACCCCACCCCCTGGACACCCCCATGGACACCCCCCACCCCCGTGGACACCCCCATCCCCTCGGACATCCCCACCACCTGAACAGCTCCTACCCTCCTTGGACAGCCACCCCAAACCCCTGAACAGACCCCCCAATCCCAGAATTAGTAATTGAATTCATTATGTATATAATTAACTTATGAATTATGTGTTAATGGTGTATGGGTATAATTGTTGTATGTGTATACTTTATGTAATTACCTTCTGAATTGTGTGTTAATTATGTTAATGGTGTATGTAACTTGGACTATTGTCTTGTGAAGATTGAAATGGGTAAAACTATGTTGTGGTACATGTCATGGTTGGAATAGTGTGTTGTTTTTATGTGCTATTTCATGTATTTTTTTTCTATTATAAGTGTTGTTTGGAGGTGTGTTTACAGGTGTATGTAACAGAGGGGATGGGTGGCTATTGTACTGGCTGCTGTTCTGATTTCTAGAACTATAATATACCAACGGTTTTAAACCATTGGAAAAGTGTATTTTGAGAATTTTTTTACCAAATTTTTGAATAAACCATTGGTAAAACACTATACCAAAGGTTTTGAACCATTGCTAATTGTATTTCTAGAATATTTTTACAAACGTTTTTAAAAGAACTATTGGTAATAATATATACCAACAGTTTCTAAACCATAGTTAAACTGCATGTAAACTATATATCTCAAAAGTTAATAAACCGTTGGTATAAATATATAGCAATGGTTTCAAGAAAATTTTGGCATACTGAAGATTAAACTACCATATACCAACGGTTAGAGAAGAACCGTTGGTATAATCCTTTCACCACGGCTTACTAACCAACGGTTTTCAAAACCGTTGGTATATAGTATACTAACGGGATTTATGTCTATACCAATGGTTTGAAATTGTTGGTATATATTGTATTTCTAGTAGTCTTAAATAATAAATCAGTATAATCTCTCACAATAGTCATGTCTTCATGCATGATTATATCTTTTTTCTCAATAATTTGGTAAATATATTCTTTCTCATAAGGTAACAATATCAATTTTTAAATAGAATATTCCATGGGAGATTATCCTCCTTTATAATTTTGTATTGAACTAGACGACAACTTGGAACTTGAAGAGTGATCTCTCTCTCTTAATAGTTTATGATGGATTTATATAAGGGTATACAATCCATTCCTAATATAGAATCAAACTCCACTAAAGGGGGTATGTGGAGATGTTTTAGAAGTTTTAGTCCACAAACATTAACTGGGGAGGAGTTATATACTTGGGATGTAACCATTTCTCTATTTTTTGTTCTCAAAAATAGATCCAACCCCATGTTTTGAGGTGGTTTTTGAATAGTTATACTAAACATGAAATATATGAAAGAATCTGTAGAAATATACTCAAATAGTATATTTTCTATTCTTGAATGAAAAACTAGACTATTGGTAATCATATTTTTTTGGGATCCACCTCAGAAGTAGTGATAAAATATGTTCTTACTTGATATCTAGGATTTAGAGTTTATTATCATTGATTATATTTAACAACCCCTGACATAGGGAATTGTATTGAACAATTATTATTATCCTTCCAGTGGAAACACATCATCATAGACTGAGTGTTTATTTAAACCTTTTTTTATTCTACCACATTAGTGGGTTTATTCATTTTATATTAGAACTAGATTTTTGGATTCTCCTCTTTTCCACATTTGAAGCATCTCTTGGTTCCCACAAGACAGTTTCCAAGATTATTCTTCCCACTCCTTTTTCAAGTGGTATATTGGGTTTTCCTTCCTTAATATGATTTATCTATGGGTTCTTTGAAAGAAAACTCCATTTTATGTCTTTTTTCTCCAGCCCCACAAGACCACTAGGATTCATTGATCTCCATATTATCTTTGAGAGAATAATATAAAATCACTTCATAGGTGTCAATGTATCAAATTGATAATGCTTTTCATATACTTTTGTTTGACCCACTAAATAATGGTTCACCTTATTTTCGGTTTTGATGAAAAAAATAAGAGGTATACTATGAAATCCATTTTAATTATTTCCTCACACACATTGATATACTCTTATTCCTTATTATAATAATTAAGGAACTCCCTATCCATTTTAAGATGGAGAGTTTGGTGGAAATATTTATTGAAAAATATTTTCATGAAGTCTTCCCATTCCATGGAATCAATATCAACTTTGGAATATTTGTTCTTGATCAGTGTCCACCACTTATAATCTTCCCCTTCAATGTGATAAATAGCTAGCACATCTTTCTCATTCTCTAAGAATTGAAGGGGGAATACTATCTTATCAATGAAGATAATTCTTTGTTCCGTGATGATGGGTTCATAAGATCCACTAAAGGTATGATTCTTTTTTCACATAAAATACTCGACTATAACTTTCACATTCTTAGGAGAAGGTAATTCCACATAATTCATGTTGTTATTCATAACATAAACTATTTGAGCCAATATTACCATGTATTTTTTATATCCTAATACCATAAGATTTAGAATATCATTAAGGTAATCCTCATATTGTCTATCATGTTTCCTTTTAAACATGATTCTCTTATTTATTACCATTAACTGAAAGAGGAAAAAATACGAGAATACATTAAATAATAAATGTATAAAAGGGAACATACAAGCTTTGGAGGTATGACTTAAAAATTATAAGTATATCCAAACTTATGAGTCTCTATGTATCAATCTAGTTTATCCATAGAAATTTATCTATTAGGTTTTCTAACCTAATAATTTTTTTAAGACCATTATAATGGTTCTTAAAGAGTTTTGTGAATTTCCAAGTAATATACCCCAGGAGTGTCAAACCAGGTGTGCAGAAATGCCCATTGTCATCCACCAAGTGATGATCGAGTCTAGATTAATATTCTCTTTTCATATTTATTACACCTAGGTAAAAAAATCCAAAGACACATCCACTTATAATATCTTGATATGGACTTAATTTCTTAGAAACCACTCGCTCTATCCTTCGCCAATATTCCTAGATATTTTCTTATACTTAGAATTATCCTCAAACTTATCATTGGGGTTTTCACTAATGTTTTCTCATACTAGTTTTCAAATTTTAACTAATCATTTTCTATAATACCAACTATAATGACCTAATCCTTTTACACATATTATTGTAAGATTTTTAAACATAAATATTCAATAAGCACAACCCAAAAGATCATGAGGCCTTGTGTATTTGTGAGAATAGGTTCATAATATATCGAAATGAAATAAAAACATGACATCCTCATTTTATTCTCCATAATGATATCCTATGTTAATTTGAGTCTATAAAACTACATAGAATAACCTAGAAAATAAATCAAAGAAAGTGGTGAGCTAAAAATCCATGTAATGTAATAAAAATGATCAGGAAACAGTAGCATTTGATTCAAAGGTACAACATGATATCATAAAGGAGATGGATTATGACTAATCACATGAAAGCATAACTTAAAGAACATAGTATAATAATATCATGGTGACATAGGAAATGTGGTAGAAACATATAACATTACATAAACATGAGTCAAGTATGACTTCCTATATTATATAACATTTTGGAAAAAGTTTCATAATAGATTAGGTTTACTCTATAATCCCATACATCACGCCTCATGATACTAAATATTTACCCAATGAATTAGAGTGAAATATGGGTCCACCCATCATAAAATTTTCACTATATATGGGTAAAACATAAATAAAATCAATCATAAGTCATAACATAATAATTACCGAAGTAAATAAAATGGGTTGCATAATATTTCCTTATATCATAATCAAAGGAAATTTCATAATTAATTTATTTCAGAATTAAAAATACAGAATGTATTTCCCCATTAAAGGATGGTAAAATAATCTATGTATATATGTGATAGAAATATATACATAATTTATAATGATTCCACAACATTAAATAGATAGATAAAGTGAGTTAGAGAGATAATGGTCATAACTAAAATGAAAGGGTGGTTTAGAGAGATCCCTTACCTTGAACACAATTCGCCACATATGTTCTTTACCTTCATAAATAATAAACAAGTGTAAATTATTTACTTTATTATGAATCTTTTTATATTTTATTATTCCTTTTATTTTTTATTATTATGTTATATTTAATTACATTATTATTTAGTTTCAAGTCAGACTTTTTGATGATATTCATCTCATACATCTAAACTCACTTTGGAAAATAGACTAAGGTAAAATATATTATTATTTCATAACCTAAAGAATAATAATAATGAAAAAAATTTATTTTTATACACCAATTATACTTTTGAAATTATTCATGAAGTATGGTTATGAAAAATTAATTATGTTACTATCATGGAGATGGTTGGTGGTAAGTAAACATGAGTAACATTTATATTTTTTAATGATAATGATGGAAATAAGGTAAGTGTCATTTTTTATTTATAAAACTATAATTATATCATAAATATCATAATAATTATTTAAATACAACTTTACATACCATCCATGTGATGTGGTTATTAAAAATGAATCACATTGCTTCGTAGAGGTTGTGGTCCACATTTACACATGAACGACGTTATTGTTTTTATATGAATGGAATGGTAAGAAAATTTATGTTATATAAATTTTAATAAATGATTAATATGTAATTAATATCATTTATATATATATATATATTAAATCAATTGTCATAAACAACCATTTCATGCAATGATGGAAAGTTAATTACATCGGTTCGTGAGGTGGTAGTCTGTCGTACACACGAACGACGATTTCCTTTCCCATTTTATGTAATTTGAGATGGATTTAGATTATGAAATTAACATAATAAAATATTATTATTTGGTATATACAAATTTTATATATCATCATGATTGATTAATATTTTAAGTATTTTGAAGAAGAAACAAAACAAAGATGCTCAGATAAGAATTGTACCTCTTCTTCGGACCACCTCTTTAGGATTATACCTGAAACCTCACTATGTTATATTTTTTATTAATAAATGTATATAGTATGTAGGGCGGGGATTAATGGATTTGAGGAGGAGTTTTCCAAACCACATGTAATTTTATGTGTGTAAAGTAGAGGATAGAAGGTTCTCTTTTATAAGTGAGTGGGAGAGTCATTTTTTAAATATCTAAACCTATTCAATAATGGGAAGTCACTATCAATCCAAGTGACACAAAAATTGATAAATAATGGATTTCATGGGTGATATATATGATAAATATCTCCATAATTCAAAAAATACATTTTTTAAACATGTTACTCTCGTACCTCTAAGGTTACTTTCTTTTAAAAGTTTATTTTTCCACCACGGTAACTAGTTTTATTTTTTATTTTTCAATATTCATTATGACCAAAATTAAGTTGAACATATTAAATAATATTAATTATGATAATTAAAAAAATATAATCCATTTTATAAAATTTAAATAATATATGTGGTTGAATTAAATTTAAAATTAATCTCTCAAAACGTGTCAAAAAATAGTTTTTCAAGGAACATATTTTTCAAGAATAAGATGATCATACATTAACTATATGGATAGTAATAATAATTATATGAATTTAAATTCATATAAATAGAAATATAATTTATAAATTTAATTTAAATATTTCTTTAATATGGGTTATTTTAATTAATTATAATTTATAGACTTTTCTCACTTAAAGACGATTTGGAGGAAACTATGTTTTTAAGCATAAAAAAAATATTTTACCAAAATCAGGAAAATTACCGTTAAAAATGAAATTAATTAGATTATTATAAATAAGATAATTAATATTTAATTTTAAAACTAAATAAAAAATATGATAGAACTTAAAAATTACTTTATTTAATGAAAATAAATGATTGTATTTGAAAAAATCTGTAATTTTGATTATTCACTGAAAAATTAAACATTTCAGAAAATACCAAAATTTAATCCTAAGTTAATTTTGATATTATGATTAAAAAAATTATGCTAGTTTTATATAATAACATTTATAAAAGTTCAATAAATTAATTATAATATTTTCTTGAAAAATCAATAAAAATAGTTTTTGAATGAAATATATTTTTTGAAGAATAAAATGTCTATTAAAAATTGAGTGCTTATTTAATGAGAATTTATCAATTCATTTTTTTATTATGACCTTTATATAAATTTCATAAATTATTTAATACTATTTATACCCTCCAATTTAATAGTTAGGTTATAAAATTCATAAATAATGATGGTTCGTTTAGTCTTAGACTTGTGTGTCACCTCTGTTATCACTAATGAAAATTGAGTTAGTTGCGATAGGTTATTAGTGATGGGATCTCATCGCAAATAACCTGTTTTAGAAAATGGTGTCACAAATAGTTTCTTCAAGTTTTTTTAGAAACCCTTTTGCAACGATTCTGTCATAAATAACATAAAAAATAAAAAATATTAATATTAATGAAATAAAATAAAATAATATTAATGATAAAATAATATCAATAAAATAATATTAAAAAATAATTATAATAATAACAACAATAATATTATTATTAAAATAATATTAATAATATAACTATAATAACAATAATATATTAATATAATAATAATAAAAAAATTATAAAATAATAATAACCTCAATATTCGTAAAAATTTAAAAAATAATAACAACGAAATAATAATTTTAATAAGATAGTAAATAAATAATAAAAATAAATAACATAATTAAATAAAGTAATAAAAAAACAAAATAATAATAATAAATTAAATAAATAATAAAATAATAAAAAATGCAATATTCGCAACAATATAAAAAACGTAGTATATAGAAATGTAAATATATAATATTATAAAAAAATTACAGTAAAATGTTTTATCATAAAAAATCAATACAGCATAAAGGGGGAGGGCTATCTGGAGGAGGTGGAGGATATAGTGGAGGGAACCCCATCCCTAAACCGAGGGTCAGACATCGCATGTACTCCAATATCTTCTCATTCTATTACTGCAACGGACGCATCTCCTCATGTTGTTGTTGTTAATGCTATCAACATATTACATCCTGCTCCCTATGCATACTCTCTATAAGATCACCCTGAACTCATAGCTTCTCTGGATACTGTACATAAGATGATGATGAATCTCCAAGATCTCCTCTCAAACTACACGTCGACATCATAGTGGTACCATAATAACTCCCAAGCATCAATTGAGAGTCGATACCAACAACTCAGCCTTTCTTAAAGGCATACTGGGTCCCCTATATCTATACTACCTCATTAAATCTTACTGCACTAGTCTGATCATCAGTCTCAGCCGGACTCGCAGTCTCCATCTGAGACGTCATGGCCTCATATGAATCCTTCAATTAAAATTTAAAATTAAAATAGATAAAATATAATTTACAGTTAATTTTAAAACTCAAAATGAAATTATACTGACCACAATAGGATACTGGAAATCACCTCTAATCACTCCAGTGATAGGATTGTTGTACATCCTCCTATAAATGTCGAACTCTATAATATTGGGTTATTAGACTGCCTATATAAATATTAAATAAAATTTAACATTTAAATTTCTATAAATTAATTTAAAAAAGGTACTTACCATATGTTCCCTATGCGTATTGAATATACCACTACTAGCTTGATGTGTCTCCATCTATCTCTCTTGATTTTATCGACCTACTGATGATATCCTCTAAAAACGACTACTCATCTAGTATGAACATAATCCATCCCAAACCTGAGATCAAATGTAATCAAGTCAATGGATGCAACAAGACTAATCAAACTCTATGACTTTTGCTTCTATCATTGTTGTTCTCTTTAAATTATACAAAAAATTGATGGCAACGATCATGCATACAACCTTCCCTTGACTTCTAGAGAGAATCATGCATGATTTCATTGATGGGATACCATAAACCCTACAAACAATTAATAATATCAAGTTATTAATTTAATAAATTTCAAAATAAATATTATTTATTTACATACCATCCAATGATAATACATGTGGAGCTGAACATCTATGGCAATCTGATCACATGTAACCCATGCATCAAAAATATAATTTTCCAATATAGCACTCCAATATCCAATATCTATATGCCTAAAGCTATGATAAAAAAGAACAAATAATCAAACAATTAGTACATAAATAAATTAATGATGATTAATGAAAACTAAATAAAATAACTAGGTAAAAATACATCTACATACATAGATCGAAGCCAATATGTGGACATCGCTCAAGGACAGGGTCAAAAATTATCAATCTTGCAAGACCACACCCCCTCTGAGTTCTCTCTGAACCGTTAGTAGTCTGAGGGTCAGATGATCCAACATCCTGTTCATTTTCATGTAGATCAGCCTCCTGAAACTGATGAAACAGATCCAATTCCATCTGAAACATGAAAAAACAATTGTTATAAAATAGTTGAAAGCTACTAGTATATATATATTTTTTTATATGATTATAACCAGATTTTAGTGTTTTAATATTCATATTCATACTCATTTTTATATCTGATGGTTTCAATAACTTCATATTCCTCCTCAACATCATCAATTTTCATATGAGTTTCAGTTTCATCATCTATTGTCATTTTAAAATCATTTGTTACATCATTAACATAATCATAACCATCAAACCTTAATTGTGGGGTTTCAAAATCAATATTCGTGTCTATTTGTGAAAAAGATGGATTTGGAGTAGTCCCTTGAAAAGTTTCAATTCCTTACATTTTTTTGGAACCACATTCACTTTGAGTAAACTGATTTTCTTGAGATTTAATTTTTATTATGCTCCACCAATCACACAACTCTCTTGAAGTAGCACAGTAATTTACATAATATATTTTATGTGCCTGATGAGCCAATAAAAATGGTTCATTTACTGAAAGTTTGATTTTATATTTAATATCAATGATTCCATGGCTCGAATAAACATTCAATCCTCAGTCAGTATCCAACCATTAACATTTAAACATCGTTATGTAATTCTGTCCAAGATAACACATTTCAATAATTTTTTCCAGCATGTCATAAAAGTCAACTTCAAATTCTCTAGGATGATATCCTCTCAATAAAACACCACTATTCATTGTTTTTCTTGATTCCCCATATACACATGTATGAAATCAAAAACAATTCACCACATATACATTATAAGATTTAACCACTTTTGATGGTGGGTTACTCAATACACACAATCGATTATCAGTTTTATTAGCATGTTGAGATACCTAAAATTTTCTACAACAATTATCAATATAACAAGTCAAGAAATGATTTTATATGGTAAACAATAAATAATGTAAGTTTCCAGTATTTGAAACCAGTAGGAAAAATTAATTTTCCGACATTTTCAAGATAAGAAGCAGTGATTTATAAAAGTATTTTCTGAATATGATTATCATATAACTTTTAAATAAAATAATATTAATTTACTATAATAAATATTATAGAATAAGTGATAGGATCACCGATAGTAAAAATGGTGTCATCTCTTTATTGCCTAGAAAAATATATGTATGAGCTCTCTGATGTTCGTCATCTGGAAGACATCATTCATGAACTACACTGAAACTAAGTTCGGGCTAATTAAAAATAGATAATTGATTTCTTATTTTATATTAGACATTTCTCTTATTATGTCCCATGTGGTTTTGTTTTGAGGGATATTCAGATTAAAAATAATGAGATAAGAAAACATAAATTTCTTCTGGAAAATAAGCTTCTGCAATTGAGCCTTCAACCGATGCTTTGTTACGTACTTTTTTATTCAATTTTCTCATGCATCTCTTGAATAGGTACATCCATCAAAACTATACTAGATATCCAAAATTTTCTTCATGTAAAAAATAAAATATCAAATATGCCATTGAGTCAAAGAAAGTATTCAAGAATATTTTTTCCAGCTTATGTAAAATTAAAGCAACATCTTCTCGCAGACTACTTACTTTATCATAGTTTGTTTTCATGGTAAAAATGTCTCAGAAAAAATATAATATTTATGTCATCATTTCCTAAATTATAGAATTCAACTAACCTATTAATCCTATCAGTATAAGTCTTTCCATTATAACATGAAATTCATGACTTTTTAATCTGGTAATATGACTATTTCTGACATATATTCCCAAATTGGAAGCATAACCATCGGAAATTATTAAATATTTAATCCAATGAAAAAATAATAATTGATTTTATTTGGACATTGTATAAGTAGATTTTTTCTTCATTAACTTCTATGGGCTGTCATTTTCAAACAATTCAAGTTTTGGTTACTTGCAAATTTGGGCAAGATCTAATCATACCTTTATATTATATTTGGTCTTACCTGCTGTATCCAAAAATGTATGAAATAGATTATTAAAATATTTATTCTTAATATTCATGACATCCAACATGTGATGGACCAACAAGTTAGACCAATATGGTAGATCATACAAAATTCTCTATTTTATCCAATTGTGATCTTTCCCAAAGCCATCAATTTTCTATCAGTATATTGTTGGTAAAAATGAAATGGGAGGTGATGAAGAGACAAATGATTTTAACTCTCTACATGATACCAATATTGGATTTCCATCTCTTTCAATTTTGACTTTTCTGAAATGATATTTTTTTCATACGAAAAGAATGATTGGTTTGAAGGAATACATTATGATAGTAAAAAAACAAGGTTTTCTTCCATTGACGAGCATAAATGTTTTTTAGTCTCTCATACAGTACTGACATGATTTTGAATCATGCGTACTCCAGCCAGATAACATGTCATATGTTTAGAATTTAATAGTTTTCCACAACAATCCATCTTTTATTAGGAAGTTTTGTTTCACAGTAACATCATATATACTAACATCATTAATCCATAATAAATTTAACTCATAAATAAATGGTTTCAAATAAACATCAATATTATTTTTCAGATGTCCTATAATTAATAAAGTCAAAAATATATATGGTTCCTTCATCAACATCGAAAGAGGTAAATTTTACAGAATTATAAAGACAGGAAAACCTGAATATTGACCACTATAAGAACCAAATGGACAAAAACCATCAATAAAAATATCTAAGTGCATGTTTTCGGTTTCTGAATCAAAAGATGGATGTACATGGCCAAAGTATTTCCATTAAACACCATCAGAGGGATTATTTCAGCTTTTACTAGTTGAAATATTTGTTTTATGCTATGACACCAATGTCATTGTGTTCTGAGACAAAAATAAACACTGTAACTTGCGTGTAAGTAGGAAATACCTCAACTGTTTTATAGGAATAAATCTATAGTTCCCTAGATAATCCTATATATTACTCAATTGTACACATGTGGGATAAGTATCCAATGACTCATTTTTACCATAATATAAGATGCAATCATTTGATCATGCATGAATTTTTTGATAACCAATACTCAGACTAAAAACTAGCCTCTTGATCTCATAAAAATTTATAGGCAGCACATTTCTTTTAGGTAACAGTGTTTTAACCAAAGATAATATCTAATAAAAATAGTTATTTTATATTCTATTATCTGATTTAATAGCCATAAATTTTGCAACTGCTTCGAATTTTATTATCTTACAACTAGGATATAAAGCATCCTCAACATAACTCAACAACTCATAAAATTGAGATGGTTCCAACTCATGAGTTAAATCAATATCATCCAAAGTTTTAGTTTTTAGAAAAGATAGAATTTCCACATATTGTACTAAATTTTGAAACTATGATAGATCTGAAACCAAATTATTAGTATCTTCCTTAGAACTGTGTTCACCATATTGATACCAAAAAACATAATCTTTTTGAAAACCAAAATGCAATAGATGGCCTCCAAAGTTTTCAAATGTGCTAAACCTCCTCATACCACATTTTTTACATGGACACATAATTCTCCCTAAGTAATTTTTTTTGTTTTTAATGACATAAATGAAAATAAAGTTTCAGCACCCTCAATATATACAGGATTTATACTAGAACCATTTGAATTCTTACACTGATTCATCCAGGAATGATCATCTAATAATGACTGTTGTCCAATTCATTATTACATATTTCTCTAAAAGTATAAAATAATTAGTTTTTTATGAATAATTTGATATAATAAAAACATGAATCAAATAATGAAAAAAATTGTTAATTATTCCTAATTACCATTATTTTATTATTTCCTGTTAATTAAAAAATATTGTTAATTACCGCTAATTACTTGATTATTACTAATTATTACTAATTAGTACTATTTATTACCATTTATTACTATTTACTACTAGTTACTAATTATTATTACTAATTATTACAATTTATTACTACCATTTATTAGTAATTATTATCATTTATTGGTTATTATTAGCATTTATTAGTAATTATTACCATTTATTAGTGATCATTACCATTTATTAGTGATTATTACCATTTATTACTAATTATTCCAAATTATAACTAATTCTTATTAATTATTACTATTTATTTCTATTTATTACTATTTATTTCTATTTATTTCTATTTATTTCTATTTATTTCTATTTATGACTATTTATTTCTATTTGTGACTAATTATTTCTATTTATGACTAATTGTTATTAATTATCTCTAATTATGAGTAAGTATCACTAATTATTAGTAATTATCACTAATTATGAGTAATTACCACTAGTTATGTTTATTTATTCCTAATTATCACAAATTATTACTAAATATCGCTAATTATTAATAATTATCACTAATTATTTTTAAGTATCACTAATTATTTCTAATTATTAGTAATTATTCTTAATTATCACTGTTTATTCTTATTATAACTTTTTAATTCTATTTATAACTATTTATTCCTATTTATTACTATTTATCCCTATTTATTCCAATTTATTCTTATTTATTAATATTTATTTCTAATTATTAAAAATTATAGAAATAAATATGAAGGCACTCATCCTGCTCCACCCTCTATTTGCGATGGATGGCACAATTTTTAGCGGATTGGCGGCATCACTTTTTCTCGATAACTCATCGCCTTGAAACTTTATTCGACTGAAATCACTATGAAATATATACTCTGACTTACAAATATGTATTTTTGTATGCACTAGAATGGAAAGCAGGGAGGCCTCTCCGCGCAGCTCTCCATTATAGTGCATACGAAAATAGATATCAGTATATCGGAGTAGATTTTTCATAGTGATTTCAGTTGGAGAAAGTTGCAAGAAGATGAGTTACCGGCCAAAAGAGATGTTTTCAATCTAATAGAAATAATGCAGTCCGTTGCAAATAGATTGTGCAGCATTCTTGGTTCCATCCTATATATTACTAATTATTACTAATTATTAGTAATTATTACTAATTATTACAATTTATTATTATTTATTACTATTTATTACTATTTATTACTATTTATTACTAATTATCACTAATTTTTACTAATTTTTACTAATTATTACTAATTGTTACTAATTGTTACTAATTGTTACTATTTGTTACTATTTATTACTATTTATTACTATTTATTACTATTTATTACTATTTATTACTATTTATTACTATTTATTACTATTTATTACTATTTATTACTATTTATTACTCTTTATTACTATTTATTACTTTTTATTAATAGTTATTACTATTTATTACTATTTATTCCTATTTATTACTATTTATTACAATTTATTACTATTTTTTACTTTTTTTACTATTTTTTACTATTTATTACTATGTATTACTATTTATTTCTTTTTAATACCATTTATTACTATTTATTACTATTTATTACAATTTTTTACTATTTATTATGATTTATTAATATGTATTACTATACAATACAATTCATTACTATTTATTATTATTTATTACTAATTATTACTAATTATTACTAATTATTACTATTTATTACTATTTATTAGTAATTATTACTAATTATTAATATTTATTACAAGTTATTACTAATTACTATTAATTATTACTATATATTAGTATTTATTAATAATGAAACAACATATTTATAAAAATAAATAATGCAAAATAAAACTATCTAATTCTAATTTAATTTAATTATCTCAAATTAACAATAATTATAAATAACATAAAACTAAATGAATTAATTAATAAATAAAATAAATAGATAAAGACCTTAAAACATGATCTTTTGTATCCTGAAGGTCTTGAAAATTTCCCCGATATGAAATTTTAAGCATTGGAAAAAATTTAGAGAGAAATATGAGAGTTCAGAGAGAGAGGATTTGAGAGAGATGTGAATAAAAAATAGATGGGGGTATATATAGGTTAGATTATTTATGATGGGAGTATTTTTGATGGGTCTCGGATCGCAAATAGTAGTATTTGTGATGGGTTCCATCACAAATACTAACCCCCAATTAATTAGGGGGTGACTAAAAAAGTATTTGCGACGGGTCTCGTCGCAAATACCTAGCTGTCGACATAGCATTTGCGATGGGCAATAAATCCCTCTGCAAATGCTAAACCCCTATTAATTATGTGGTGGCGGTGAAAAGGGGCATTTACGATGGGCCCTTTGCAAATACTAAAGCCCTCCGATGGTTATTTGGAAAGGCTGAAAACCACCCTTCGCAAATAACCTTCTTGTGGTTTGGCGCGCAATGCACGCCAAACCATTTGTGACAGGTGGTTTTCACCTTTCACAAAAAAACTAACTATTTGTGATGGGAAGATGGTCCCATCACAAATAGTCCCTCAAGAATGGCTTTTTGAGATGTAACTCTTTCCCTTCGCAAATAACCTGTCGCAAATGACGGGTTTTTCTATAGTGTATCAAGAATAGTTTTCCACTTAAAAACTAGCAGTGTTAGAAACAAGTTCTCTATAATCATATCATTATAATTGAAACATACTGAACTACTTATTGATATAGATAGTTTATTTTATCATTCATGTTAGGGTAGTAACAATTTGGTTATCACTACATCAAAACATTGATCAATATTTCATCCTTCTTTTCTCGTTTTTCTAGAACATCTATAATGGCCTCTGATTTTCAGGTGAATTATGAGTCAGTCTCATCCTTTAATATTGTTTTTTCAATATATGAATTGTTTAGGTTTATTATAGGGGGTTTCTAGTTGGTTTTTAAGAGTTTTAGAGGGTTTCTTAGAGGTTTATGTTTAGAGCACAGTTTTCTCAAACCATGTTGATCCTCTAGGTTACTATATGCCTTGTGGAAGAATAACTTAGAGAGTCTACAAGGCTTCTCCAGTAATTTCCTTCCCTTATGAGCTTGATGCTGGCTAATCCAAGGGTTTTTATGATCATGAATTAAGGTATGTAATCCATGAACATCCATTCATAGGGTTTAATATAGATATACCCTTCTTCTCATTCAGATAATCATAGATCCAGCATATCATTTCTAGATCTATGGATTTTTATTTTATCTATTGATGAATTATTATATCATTTCTATAATAGTGGAAGATCTAGTGTGTTGATGACCCTCCTTTTATTAATCTCAATTTTAGAAATGTTGATGGATCTAGGGCGGTATGTTATTTCTGATCTAATTACTTGGACCTTAAAATCTTCATGAATCTCATTCTATAACCTTGATGTGTTTGTGTTGGGATTTATTTTAGGGGTCCATGGTGTGTAGGCTTGATCTTTTTAGTGCTCAGGTGAGACTCAGGTATCATCTCTCACTGAGTTTTGGAGTTTTTCATTAAAAAGCTTATGGTAGAAACTTCCTTATCATTTTGGGTTCATTATATAATCTTTTTTATGTGATATGATACTTTTATTAGCATACCTTATTTGACCATGCTTGATATTGATTACATGTATGTGTTTTTATCCCATGATGTCTATATATGATGCTTTATTCCATTAGTATTATAGTGTAGCTTGATAGACCATGATTGATAATGATCACATGTACTTGTCTATTTCTACTAATTATCATGATGATATAGTATGTTCTACCATTTTTTTCTGCACCCTGTTGTGTGTAAATACTATTCCTTTGGTTGTATTGGTTTTGGTACTTGAAATAAGTGGACCACCATGATATGGTTATCCAATCGAGGGGGAGTACAAATGAGATGTGACAATGGGACTGAACTCTAGGTAGGGGTATGAAGGCCTAAAGGTCAAACTTGTGGCAGTGGCATCAGGGGTACCACTACCTTGTGGCCTGACTGGTGACTGGTGACAAGGTTCAATGGCCTTGAAGAAATACTTGTGATAGAGGTGTGATGTTATGTCCTTATGGCCTGATTGAACTCAATGCCTTGTAAGTGCCTAATGAAATTTTTACCAGCCTTGTCTACAGTTCTTGATCACATCTGACATCCTTGCAACTTTCCTTTCAGTATGGAGTTGAGGCAGGTACGGGAAAGGCTCTTGATTTCTTATTCAGCACACTAGTTCTCATAAAAATATTCTTTATTTTTTATTTTTTATTTCTTATTATCATGTAATGCACCTATTATACCTATTCACACATGTTAAAGATGAATTAGTGGAATCCTTCATGTTTTTATTACTCACACCCTGAATGAGAATTTCTATGCATGTATAGACTTCATGGTTATGGACCCATGTAAGGGAAATGGGTCCATGGAAAATAGTTGAGCTGTGGATCATAGATCTAGTATAAGTACTAAGATAAACTCCAAAGGATTCAATGGTGTTATTATTCCTCTTCCTATACTATATATTCAATAGTTTGGATTTCCAAATTTGGAGTCTATTTTCTTTATATGTATGACATGAGTAAATTTTTTTATTATAATATATGACTTTATTTTCTTCTTCATACTTTGAGTAGTTATATTTACTTATATTTAGGGTGTATGAATATGATTATTGAGGGTATGGTCTCCCCATTTCATCCTCATACCCTCACTGATGTTCGATAACCACTTACATATGTGTAGGCGCACATGAGGTCTTATGGATCTTCATCTCAAACCTAGTGGTTCAGGTCCGGGCATTAAAAAATCATAACATAGGTTTTCCTTTATTTTCTTAGTGGTTATTCTGATACATTTTTGGAAGGAGAAAGGTTGTGTGGAACCCAGGTAGGAGAGTTTTCATGTTCCTGGCTATCTCATGTGTAACAGACCTTTAAGTTACCAGTGATGGGATTTCTATTAGTGTTTTATGGGATTTGGGTGAATTCAGGTCTCATGAGTTATAACATAGGATCACATGTCATAATATATATATTATTTTCCTCATAATAGTTTATTAATTTACTATCTTGACTTGTGCTACCTTTTTAAGATAAATTTGTATCCTCTATTGTGATATATCTATATGAAAATATTTATTTGAAGTTGATCAGGTTGTTATGTTTTGTATATATGTGATTGTAATTAATGTGAAACTATGGGGAGTATTTAGTAGTACTAGTTGGTTTGTTCCTTCTTGTTATGGGTAGCCTCTAAGATGGGTTTACGTACAAATCCATTGAGTTTACCTTAACTTCCAAGGTTGTTTTTTTAACAAGTTGTTATGGGTGTTGTAAATATTTTTTTAGAATTTCAACAAATTTAGGTTATAGAGATGCTTGAATTCTCTTACTATAGTGGAAATCCCAATACCACTATAGGCTATGCAGTAGGATACACTTGAGAATTCTTTGACACATTCTCTAATGATTCAATCATTGGAACCACTCTATCCTAGAGTCGTTTATATTGTAACTTCCCATGATAGAGGAGTAGATAGGACCATGGTTGACTAGACCAACGACTCCCATATTTGACATCTTTAATCCTAACAAGGAAATGGGGGACCATAGGATATCTAGTACTAGATATAAATCATTGAATAAATATTTAAATTGATCAAGACACTATAGTATAGAAAATTCAAACTAGTGGTGTTTATGCTTTAGGGGCTCTCCATGTGATGTTGTGGAGTCGTAGGACAACCAGGTAGATGTGAAGGTCTTAATTAGGAGGCCTTAAAGAACCTATTATTTGGGTAATTATTTACCAACACACTAAATATGGATCATTACAAGTAATTCATGAATTTTAATCACAGATCCATGATAGTATCTATATACTCTACTCATTTCATTGAACTGCTTCATTTTTATCCCATATTGATTGAAAAAGAGGCACTTAAGCCCATGAAATTTGAGATCAGTATTTGTTCCAATATCATATGTAATGTTATAATTTTTTAATAAATGATATACCTGGATGTTCTACATAATTCTTTAACCACTTATAAGGGCCTATAAGATAATCGAGCTGTTTTAATTCTTTCATCCTTCAGTACTCCGGTGGGTGGACCTTCTACTACTATAGTGACTATATCTTCTATTACCAAGAAGATGAAGACTAAATAAAAGCAGCATGGTAGTGGTAAGAAGGTTTAGTAGAGTATAGATTCTTTATTCCCCTCAAGAGGAGTTCCGCAATTCTTAAATTTTGGAAAGGTTTTACATTATCATAGGTTTGGTACATTACCTTTGAGAAAGTTTCAATGGTGTAGCAAGATATGAATCTCCAATAGTTCTTATTAATATATTTTTGGTCTGGTTTCCATAAATTTTAAGGAAAAACATGATTTACGACCCCAATATCTAGTTGGGTTCTATATTAGTAGGTTCAAAATCCTTGGATGACATTAATTTAGGTGATTCATACACATCAGGATTAAGGTATTAGATCCAAGTTGGTTCAAGTGCTTGAAATAGACTGGGTTTTGGTTAACAGTAGAGAGGGTCCATTAACCTTTTTATGTAAGGTATTAATCACCACAACTCTTTCTATTTATCTATTCGATACTATTGGTTCCCAATATTTTATATATGCTCATATTGTTTTTCTAGTATCAACTGACTAATTATGTTTTATTTAGATTTCTTTCTCTCAATACACCCTTGTCTAAGAAATTTGATCATTTTCAAATATATCATGTAGTTTCTTCAGGTCAAGGTCCTTGAAAATTGGTTTAGACTCCTTATATGATATTAAAATAAGTGATTCATCCACCTCGGGGTTAGGGTTATGGATTTTAGTTGGGATAATGTATGTACTAGAATGGGTTCTAGTTGAGTATAGAGAAGGGACATTGACTATTTGAAGCATATTCTTGATCACCTCCTCTATTTCTATCACTCTTTTCAAAACTGGTGTTTCTCATTATTTTATATATGATCAATTTATTTCTTGTCTTGACTTACTAAGTAAGTTTTATTCAGAGTTTATTTCTCTTGAAACACAAAAAATCCAATAAAGTTCCTCAAAATTAGGTTTAGACTCCCTAAAATACATTAACGTTGATGATTCATCCACCTTAGGGTCAAGGTTGTGGAGCTGAAGTGGTTGAGTGTATGCAATGGACCCAGTTTTAGTTGACTACAGAGAGTTTACATTAACCATTAGATTTATAGTATTGATCAGCTCTTATCTTTCTACCTGTATTTTATATACTGTGGATTCTCAATATTTTATATATACTAAACTTGTTGTTAGTATTGACTTATTGATTAAGTTTTCTTTGAATTTTATTTCTCATGACACACCCTTTTAGAAAAAATCTGGTCATCTTTAAAGATTTCTTGAGTGTCATTTAGTTTCTTCCTCCTATATAAATTTTTTGGATTTCATGATTCTTAAGATGACTATCTTTTGTGTGATTCTGGGAATAACCTATCTTGTTATCATTCATGTTCACATTGATTTTTATTGAAGTTGGGTATCCTTTACTTCACCTAATGGAGTGAATTATATGAAAAAAGATGAGTGGGATGTATAAAACCACAAAATTATGCCATATTTGAGATATATTAGATCCATCACATCCCAGATAGTAGGCTCAGATCTTGAAGGGGAATTGAATATTGGGTCTTCTTCTTTCCCTCCTATTTTTTATCTCTATCAAGATGTATTTCCATATGACTTCTTAGGTCTTCCTCTTATTCGAGGAGTAGATTTTGAGATATAAACCATGCTAGGATCATAACTGATTATGTTTTGTCCCTAGTATATTATATCATCTGAGTTGATAGAGCTTAATATTTTAGCTTAATTACCTAAAGATGAAGGTTTTAATTGGGCATAGAACATATTTGTGGGGTTCAATCACATTGTTTTCTAAGAATTTGAATGGTAGTATATATCTCTATATAGACAATAGGAATCTGAATCAAGTGATGGTAAATAATAGGTATCTTTTACCTAGTATATATTATCTCTTTGATCAGCTATGGAAATAGTGGTGGTTCTCCAATATTGATCTTCATTTAGGCTACCATCATGTGTGGGTCAGAGAGGCAGTATCCATAATATGGAATTAAATAGTAGATATAGCCTAAATGAGTACCTCATTATGCCCTTTAGATTGACGAATTCCGTGACAGTGTTCATGTCTCTCATGAACAAGACCTTCCACCCATATCTAGTATCTTTTATCATGGTATTTATTGATTATATCCTTATATATTCACATACTATTGAGCTACATGTCATACACATTGAAACTATGTTGAGTACTCTCTGAGTGCATAAGCATTAATCCAATATTTCAAAGTTTCAATTTTTCATACAAGGGGAATGTTTCCTTGTACATGTTATATCTAATTTTGTAATTTCTATGGACCTAGAGAAGGTGGAAGTAGTGATGTCTTGGTATTTCCCTTGGAATGTGTTTGAGATCTAGATTTTCTTTGGGTTATATGAGTACTATCAATAGTTCATTCATGATTTATCCCTATTAGAATCACTAGTGATTGGTCTTACTAATAATGGGGTGATGTTTTAATGGACTAATCAGTATAATAAGTCCTTTCTTAAACTAAAGAGGATGTTGATGACATCTCCAATTTTGAATCCTCCAGAACCAAGGATTGAATTTGTAGTTTATTATTGTACATCAATATTTGGGTTGGGATATATACCTATGTAGATGTATCAGGTAGTTTCTTATGGATCACATCACCTATGACCTCACAAGTGGAACTACCAAACACGTGAGATTTTTGTTGTTTACATAAACCACATGATCCTTTTATATATATTCTCCTAGTGTGGTATCAATTTGATACAGAGTCATTAGATATATTATCTATATAAATTTAGCATCGACACAGCCTTGGCCCAAGAAAATGACAATTTCATGATAAATTCTATTAGTATGAAGATTCCATTGGTACAAGAGCTTTGTGACTGGTAATCACCTAAGGAATGTAATCTTATGGGTTTTTTTTAGGAATGGATTATGAATTCATATTATAATCATGGATTCATTACATGTGTAATATTTTTCATCATGTCTTAATTAGTGGTCCAAGTGAATAATAGATAATAGTTAGATCCCAAGTGTGTGATAATGCAAGAACGATTGGTGGGAAGTAACCCAATTCTTACATAGTCAGGGGATGATGATGATAAGATTTGAATACATGGGAGGATTGTATTTTTTGAATCCTTTTTAGAGGATCTAATGAAATACTCACATGCTTCATAATGGGTAGTTTATCCAATATTGACAAATATGTACCCAAATATTCAATGTTAATTTTGGTGGTCTGATATTATGATGGACATCATTGGTTTTGTTTCACAGTGTCATTCCTACTAGAGGGTAAAATTTGAGCATCAACATCATAGTGTTTTGCTTCATCCACTTCGAGTATCGGTGTGTAATTGGGATAATGTGATGACAGACTTCATAGAGAGGTTACTCGAACCCTAAGGGTTCATGATATAGTTTGGTTGATAATTTAACATCTTATAAAAAATCTCTTTTCTTTTTAATTTTTGAGACCCACTAAGTAGATTAGCTAAAAAGGTTTTATATATATGAAATATTATGATTACATGGAGTTCTCATGATAATTTTTTTTCTAATAGAGATTCTTGTTTTATGCTAGGGTTTTATTTCAACATGAAAAAGGATTTGGGTACTTATTAGAAACTATGTAAAACATATCATCCGCTGACTGATGGTTAATTAGAGAGAATGATCCAAATATTGTAGAATATTTTGAAGGAATTCATATTAGATTTTGGTGTAGCTTTTGATGATCATCTATTCATGTTTTAACTCATGTGTAACAATATTTTGTAGGCTTCTATTCAGATTTCACCTTTTTAGGCTCTCAATGTTTTTTCATGTCATTCATTTTTATATTGATATAAGCTATGTACGGTTACTATGGTGGAGAAGATTAGGGTATAGGAGACCTTTGAGAGATTTTATCTAATCTCGAAGTGGTTATCCACCTCTTAGAGTTTGTAGCGATCATATTTCTATTGGAGGATACAAACCTTGGAGTTTTCTATTGGAGAAATAATTTCTTGCGGGTGACTCCTTGGTATGGGAATCAACCTTTGCGTAAGTAAAGACAACTATCTTTAAGATTCATTGGACCATTTTATATTTACAATTGTATCAAAACCATGGATTACCATCAGGATCTTCCTCTATACTGCTAAGATATGCACAATACGTTTAATGTTTCTCAACTCTATGTACATTATTGATCCTATGAATTTCATTGACTATGATGATTTTAAGATGGATCCTAACAAATCATACATGGAATAAATTCTGTCAATTTTAGACTATAATAAGAAGGTGTTATGAGGGAATATAGTGCCACTTGTTGGATCCTATGAAAAAATAGATAGATTCAGGAGGAATCTTGGGATTATGAGTCTAATATTTGGCCCTAGTGTATTGATTTGTTCAAAAAAGATTCCTAGAGATGCTTCTTGGAAAAAATAAGTCTTTATAGGGATATATTGTAATGACCTTTTATTTTTCAGATTCATTACAAGTAAATTTTATCCTTTAATCTTGTTTTTTTGAGCTATGAGTTGTTTGGGAAGAGTTTCAGGGGTTTATGGTTTGTTTTGTAGAGTTTTATAGCTATTATTATAGGATAATGTTTATAGAATGGTGTTCCCAAACTTTTATTATCCTCTAAGAAACTATGAACCTTGTGGAAGAAGTACATAGAGTGATCACAGTTAAGGTGCATAGTTTATCAAATTTTGCAACCTCACCTAAAAACTATTGGACATGTTTCTATGGCATAAATAATGGTTAGAAAAAAAATTGATAAACCTTGAAACCAAACCATGTGGGTTTCCATTAGTGGTATAATGCCTCCCAAGATTGGTGCACGATTTGTAAAATCGTGTGACTAAACCATGTGCAAGTATATTAATTATTCAAAAAACACATTAATGGTTATTAGTTTCCCAATTTGACTCATTATTACTACTACATGTAGACCTATTGAATCTTGAGACTATATAGTCATTATCCTTTTTGTTTACTTTACTTATAAGCTAGATTTTGGTGTATTAAATGGGGTTAAAGATTGGGAATTAAGGCAAGTTATCCATAAAAGTCCATTATTTGGGTTTCTTCTAGATCTGCCCTTCATTTCTTGATATGAATCATAGATTCATCATGTAATTTCTATATCTACAAAGTTTATTCCATTTAAAAATTAATTCTTAGATAATTTATATAATGATGTTGGATCTAGTGCATTGAATACCCTCATTTGATCAATCTCAATTCTAGTCATGTTGATGAATATTGAGATGTATGTTGGTGATTATCTAATTCCATGGACTTATAATCTTCTTGATTCTAATTCTCTAATCTTTGTGTGATTTGTTTTGGATCAGTTCTAGGGTTTTTTGGTGGGTGTGATATATTAACTTAGAGATTGGGTGTGACTCAAGTGTCATACCTCATTAGGTTTTAGTGTTTATCTACAAAAAGAATAAGGTACGAAGTTCCTTTCCATTTTTGGGGTCCTTGTATACTATTTTTTCCTTGATATGATACTTGTGTTTTCACATCTTTTATGGCCATGATTGACATGTGTTTGTGTAGCCCATGAGACCCATATATGATGCTTGATTTCATGAGTAAGCTATTATTGCTTCATAGACTATGTTACATATTGATCACTTATATTTGTATGTTTATATTGATTCTCATGATGGAATACTATATTTTGTCCTTATATGATATACAATTCTCTATGTAAATACCATGCCCTTAGAGGTATTGTTTTGGTACTTGGAACAGGTGGACCATTATGATATGGTTATCCCTAGAGGGGGGTATGCATTAAATACGACGATAGACCTGAACATAAGGTAGGGGTATAACATCCTTGAGGTTGTACCCATGGTAGTGAAATAGGGGGTATGCCAACCATATAGCTTGGACCAAGGCATAGAAAGTATATGAAGGCCTTGAGGCATGACCTGTGACTGGTGATGTGGTTTGATGGTTTTGAGGCTTGACATGTGATGGATCCAGGATTTGATGGCCTTGTTTCTCATTCTGACTAGATGCCTTGAAAGTGTTAAGAGATATGTTCACTATCCTTCTAATTAGTTCTTAATAAAATTTTATATCCTTACAATTATCCTTTTGGAACAGAGCTAAGTAGGTATGGATGGGGCTCGTGGTAGCTTGGTTTACACATGAGTACTCAGTATACAATTGTTTATTCTTACTTTTACAGTAATTCTTGTCATATCCTACACATTTATACATGTTCACACATGTTAAATACACATTGTTTGTGTCTTACCAGGTTTTATTACTCACACCCTGAATTTTGATGTTCTTACAAACTTCATGATTAAGGATCCAAGTAAGGGTCAAGGGGCTATAGTAGATAGCTGAACTATGGATTATGGATCTGATAGAAGTATCAGGATAGAATCCAAAGGATTTCAAAATGTTCTTATTTTTCTTCCTATACTATATATATTTTTGTTTCTCTTTCCACACTGGGAGCCTAATTTTTATATATATATTACATTGGTGACATTTTTTATTACATTATGTTACTTTATTTCTTTCTTGATAAACTGATTTATTATATAAATTTATGTTTATGGTGTATGGCTATGTTTAATAAGGGTATATTATCCCCACTACATACTTAGATCCTTTACACTAGTCAGTAGCCTCTTGTGTATTGGGAGGCACACATGAGGTCTTGTGTCTCTCCAACTCAGACCTAGTGGTTTGGATTAGGTTATTACAATAGCTCTATTATACTGTTTATCAAGTTAACTTTATTTTGAAATACATAACTTCAAAACTAGAGAACACGTATAATGATTCAAAACTATTTTTATTTATTACTCAATAATATTTTTTTATTGAACCATATTCCAATTTAAATCTTGTGTCATTTAATCCATTTTAATTATAATATGCATTAAGCATGAATTTCATCTCTTATTTAAATTTCATAAGCTAATCAATGGGAACTTCAAACTCTTATCATGATCTATAATTCAATGAATCACACCTAAAACTTGATTTTAATTCTAGTTAATTTTGCTTATTCCATAGAATAATATTTCATATCAAGTAATGTTAAAATATAAATAATGTTGTGAAAACATTCCCCTTAAAATAAAATATTATCCATCAAAGGAATAATAAATTTAAAAAATGTTTCATAAATTTTTTTTAGGGAAATTGTGATAATTTAAAAATTCCTTTTCATTAATTAAAACACATTAACATACTACTCATTTCAGTTTGGAATAATATTTTAAATTCATAATATGATTTAAATTTTATATTTTAAAACTGTGAGATATATTATAAAAGAATATAATAATATCATCATATCAAGATAATTTATCACAAGTAAACACTATAAAAATAATTTAAAACCAATTTTTAAATCCAACTATGATATTGATTCATGTACCATTAGTGTGATTAACTATGAACTTATATAATTTTATTCTCCTAGAGATATTGAATAATCCTTAATAAAAATATCTATTTTAAAACATGAAAGTATTTTCTTAGAACCAATGCATTAAAAACATTATAAGAAACCATAAATGTTTTATTGAGTAACATTTAAATATTTTTGACAAAATTATTTTAACAAAAAATATTATGTTATTTTTTAAATAATGATACTAAATGAACCATTCTATAAAATTATTTAAACAATTTACATGATCAATTGAAAATATTTATAACCATTGTTAAAATAAAAATTTCTATTGATTGAAAAACAAATCACATCATAGTTTAAATATATTCAAGTACTCGTTACTAATTATTTTAACCAATCACTTAAAAAATTTAAATCATTATTTTTGTTAAGTTAATATCAATGTGTATAAATTAAAAACTACAGAGTTTGGATTGACACATAATATTCATTATAAAGTATAAGGCTGAAACAATTTAATTTTTTTAAGTTTATAGGTCCTCGAAATCATTAAAATATCTACAATTATTATGGATACACCCAAGAAAACACTATATGAATTTCAACATTTCCATTTATCATTTACTTCTAGTGAATTTTTAATAATTATCTAAAATTTTAATTTAATACCACATTAAATTCCTCAAACAATTTATGCACAAATATTATAATAAACAAAACTATCACAAGCATGCATACCAAGGGAACCCTTCCACCACACAATGATATTATTCACTTTGGGAGAACCTAACTCACCCACATAGTTTTAAAACATGTCATGAATATAATGAATCTTGGTGGGAGAATTATCCCCTATCATCCTATTATTGAATCCATAATGTATGTCACTTGAAAAAAAACCCCTAATCCATGTAGAATAAAATTTATTCATATTCATTTAATTAGGTTTATTTTATTCAAAAAAATAAATATATTAAACGACAAGCACAAAAGAAATAAACATATATACATCTTTTATTACTCTACACATCATGAATTACCACCTCAATTGGTCATTCAGTAGGCTCAAAATCCTTTCTTTGGATTACCGAGGGGGCTAAAATCCCATATCCTAACTGGTCTCCAAGGAAAATGTGATGCACCAACCATAACTGATATTATTTACCTAGAAAATCACCAAAACCTTACATTCTGAAACTCAAAATTTCATCCAATATCTCAAACTAACCTTTGATATCACTATTTCATGACCCTCTCCCCCATAGGTGCCTCAACAGGGCTAATAATGAAGGAATAGAGATAATGACTCTTGATTCCCACCTTCAGTAAGCTCGGGTTGGCGACTAACACTAAGGGTAAAAAACTCACATATGGAAGTCATTAACCTAAATTAAAAATATAGGATTAGGATATATGATATCAATCACAAAAAAATCCATTATAATAATAAAAAAGGAAATCAAAACATCTCAGGAAGCATGTAAATTCTCAAAAAATACAACAAAGTCTCCAAATAAAGTACCAAAATATAATCTAATGGTAGAGAATCAACATTAGCTCCAATATCCAAGATAGTAATTTCTACCTCAGTCCTTTAATCACTCCTAGAAACCTAAAAATAGTTTATATATATGTAGGGTGAGAATAACATGTATACTCACTACTAGAACTCAAGGTATTTGCGACGGGTTATTTGTGACGGGGCCACGTCACAAATAGCCCATTGCAGAAAATGTCATCGCAAAAAATATTATTTGTGACAGGCTCATCGGAAATGGTTTTCGTTTATATATAAAAAATATATTTATGATGGGCCATCGCAAATAAGCTATTGCGACAGGACTTTCATTCCGTCGCAAATAGGTAAATAAAAACTTATTTGCGACGGGCCCGTTGCAAATAAGTTGTTGCGATGGGCCGTTCATACCATTGCAAATAGGACAATAAATAACATATTTGTGGCGGGGTCCCGTCGTAAATACTAAAAAAATATAAAAAATATAAAATAATTAATATAAATCATATAATATTATATAATATTATATAATATTATTTAATAATAATATTAATATTTATAATATAAAAAAATTATATTATTATAATATTAATAATAAAAATATATATATAATACAATTATGAAATATTAATATCGGAAAATAATAATAATATGAATACTATTAATATAAATAATATAATATTATATAATATTAATATTGATATTAATTATATAAAAAATTAATATAATATTATTATTATTATTAAAATAAACATACATATTTATGAAAAAATAATATTAATATTATTAAAATTATAAAATATTAAAATTCTTAATATTCAAAACAAATATAAAATATTAATAAAATATTATTAATATTATTATTAAAATAAATAGACAATAAAAATAATACTAATAAGTAATAAAATCTTAAAAAAAATAAGCAATATTCATACCAATATGAGAACGAGAAATTGTAAATATTTAATATTACAATAAGCTATGAACTCAAATTATTGTTACATGTAAAAAAATCACTAGGGGTGGATAATCTGGAGGACCCGGAAGAGATGGTGGAGGAAACTCCATCCCTAAACAACGAGTCAGATATTGCATGTACTCCATCTGTTCCTACTGCCACTCCTCATATCGACGCATCTCCTTATCATGTTGCGGATGATATCGATGCATCTCCTCATCGTGCTGCTCCTTCCACTGCTGCTCCCGCTGACGCATCTGCTCCTGCTTCTGATTATTACTAATTATTACTAATTTTTCAATACTTAGAAAAATTGATCCTGATTATTACTAATTATTACTAATTTATAAATACTTAGCAATACATAGAAAAATGAAAACTGCTTGAATAATGAAGGAAATTTGGTAATCATCATTGTGAAGATGATTACAAATTTTCCCTTCATTATCCAAGAATTTTTTGTTTACTAATTATAATTATATCTAATTATTACTAATAAAAAAATTATATTATCAATATTTATGAAAAAACAATATTAATATTATTAAAATAATAAAAAAATATAAAATATTAAAATTATCAATATTCTCAACAGGATTTGCTCTATTCTTAACATGTTCAAATCTCAAAGGGTCGTCAATTGTCAGGTCATGCGCAATAAAAAGTTTGTGTCATCCATGTCCAATGTAAACTCTATAATTTTCCTTGCATGGTTGATCACCTCACAAGTAGTGTTGCAATAGGATGACCAAAGTAATGTCATTCTCATCTCTAAGAATCATCTTGCTCCCTTTACATATATCATTCTTCATTAAAAATTTGAGGGGACATCGGTATCTTTCCCTTAAATTTTCAAGGAAGAATGGTCTATGTAAAGGGTCATGTGAGGTAATTCTTATAGATGAGAAGGGCATGACTTGGGTTGTCCTATTGCAATGCTAATTGTAAAGTTATCAACCAAGAAAGGACAATTATATCTAATTATATCAAATTATATCAAATTATATCTAATTATATCTAATTATATCTAATTGTTACTAATTATTACTAATTATTACTAATTATTACTAATTATATCTAATTATTACTAATTATATCTAATTATATCTAAATTATTACTAATTATATCTAATTATTACTAATTAGATCTAATTATTACTAATTATTACTAATTATATCTAATTATTACTAATTATATCTAATTATTACTAATTATTACTAATTATAACTAATTATTACTAATTATTACTAATTATATCGAATTATTACTAATTATTACTAATTATTACTAATTATTACTAATTATTACTAATTATTACTAATTATATTTAATTATATCTAATTATATCTAATTATTTCTAATTATATCTATTTATATCTATTTATTACAAAATATTACTAATTATTACTAATTATTACTAATTTTTACTAATTATTACTAATTATATCTAATTATTACTAATTATATCTAATTATATCTAATTATTACTAATTATATCTAATTATTACTAATTATATCTAATAATTACTAATTATATCGAATTATTACAAATTATATCTAATTATTAGTAATTATTACTAATTATATCTAATTATTACAAATTATTACTAATTATTACGAATTATTACTAATTATATCTAATTATTACTAATTAATACTAATTATTACTAATTATATGTAGTTGTTACTAATTATATCTAATTATTACTAATTATATCTAATTATTACTAATTATATCTAATTATTACTAATTATATCTAATTATTACTAATTATATCTAATTATTACTAATTATATCTAATTATTACTAATTATTACTAATTATATCTAATTATTACTAATTATATCAAATTATTACTAATTATATCTAATTATATCTAATTATATCTAATTATATCTAGTTATATCTAAATATATCTAATTATTACTAATTATTACTAATTATTACTAATTATTACTAATTATTACTAATTATATCTAATTCTTACTAATTATTACTAATTATATCTAATTATATCTAATTATATCTAATTATATCTAATTATTACTAATTATTACTAATTATATCTAATTATTACTAATTATTACTAATTATTACTAATTATTACTAATTATTACTAATTATATCTAATTATTACTAATTATTACTAATTATTACTAATTATATCTAATTATATCTAATTATATCTAATTATATCTAATTATATCTAATTATATCTAATTATATCTAATTATTACTAATTATTTCTAATTATTACTAATTATTACTTGTTATTACTATTTATTACTATTTATTACTAAGTATTACTATTTATTAATATTTAATACTATTTATCTCAATTTATTAGTACAAATAAATACTAATGACAAAACAATTTAATTTTAATTTAATTACAACTAATCAACAATAAAAAAATTAACATAAAAATAAAATAAATAATAAATTAAAAAAACATAAATATCTTTAAGACTGATTTTATATTGATGCAAACGGCTTCACAACTTCTTCGTGAACAAAAAAATTAACTTAGAAAAATGCTCTCTCTAAAATCCGAGTTTAGAGAGAAACATGATCTAAAATTTGAGTGGAATGAGTGGAAAAACGGATGGGGGTATATATATGTTAGATTATTTGCGACGGGATGCCCGTCGCAAATACCTATGCCCGCATTAATTATTATCAGCGGCTAAAAAGTTATTTGCAATGGGTCCCGTCGCAAATAGTCCCTGCCGACACACCTTTTGCGATGGGACGACATCCCGTCGCAAATACTTAACTATTTGCGACGGTGGGATCTCACAGTCGCAAATAAACTTCGCGCGGTTTGGCGCGTTATCCGCGCCAAACTATTTGCGACGGGAGACGAAATCTCGTCGCAAACAGTTGGTTATTTGTGACGGGTCGTTACCCTCGTCTCAAATAACCTCTTGGACGGAGCTTTTGCGACGGGATTTATTCGCGTCGCAAAAGGCCCGTCGCAAAAAGCCATTTTCTTGTAGTGACTTAGTAGGATCATACCCAATCTCTCTCATGTACAAGAGGAAAGAGAACACTAATGCACCAATTGAAAAATAGAAGAACCAGTATGCACCTAAATAGGCCATCTAACCAATCCCAGACTCACCATTTCACTCTCACCAAATAATGCATCCATGTATAATAATATAATAATAAGAATATTGAAAAATGGTACCACACACCACTTCCCCATAGGTTTACTTCTCTCATGACCAAATGTCATACATCCTGGCACTCTCATCCCTTCTTTATCCATCATCCTCATACCATCACAAGACTCACTATAATGGGAAATCCCCATATCTAAACCTGTTCCACAACCATCACATCTTGATCATCCCATAACCACTTCCATATAACTTGAATAGTAGGGTATTCTTAACATGAAGGACATCAACTTTGTTCCCTCCTCCTACCATGAATAACCAACACTATGGACCACCTCATCCTCTCATTAATAATTAACTCTAGTGAAATATAACCATAAGTCATCACAGCCAATGCGTAACAACCTCACTTGAAAGAGGGGGTAGGGGATATGGGGAAACCAACCATCCTTCCTCACCAACCTATATGTTTCAAGGACACACCCAAAACCGAAAACCATTGGGTTTCTATTCAAACACACGAATCAGGTGGGTGCATAAATAAATAATATAAAAACATGATAGATAGTCTCACACAAACCTAGCCTATGGGTTAATATCAAATAGTTCTAGAAAATATCACTCCACCACCACAACTTCACACTACAACCACCACCAACCATTTCCACCACTAAATGCGTCACAATGCACCACCACCAAACACAAACATCCCAATATCAACTTCAATCACTTCTTACTCTATTTATATATTTACCAAGTTACCAACCATACTCATTTAATAATCCATTTTATTACACATTAATTTCAACCCATGCTTATTAGTTTTCATCCCCCATTTAATAATCTAGACAATATATTCAATTACAATAGATATATTTCAATGAATATGCATTAATTTTCGTTTCATCATTACTAGTTCATTCTATGGATAATTAGGAAACATTACCACTAAATACATCCCACATCAACCATCATCACAATACAAAAAAAGCATAGATATAACCACAACCATCTCACCTACGCAACCTAACAAAAACAAGCTCAAAACATTTACCGTACATCATACCTCATCAAAACCCATGTTAACTAGATATAAACTCACTTACACAACATTCTATGTCAAACCAGGCCACCACCATCACTATTAAAATCCCCACAAGATCCTGAAAAACATAAAAAACATAGAAACAACACTAGACCTTATAATAGTGAATTTATCTCGCATATTTACTAAAAATCGAGATTCAATAAAGGTCTGTAATCACATTATTTCATTACTTTCATGGGTACTCAAACAAATCCATATTTCTATGGGCAATCAATTCATTATCCATATATAAGTAATTGGAGCTTTTTATGAATTGTAAGTCCAAGCAAAGCAACACAACAAGTGTTTCACAAACCACCATATCTACTTCACATACAAGGTTTCCCATAAGCATGATTTTAATGAATAACATCAAGAAATATTAATCTCATAAACAAAATCCTAAAAAATTTAATCACATGTGAATAATCCCACTCCCATTAAATTTTAGTTTAAGCCAATTATTTATCTTCTTATGTCAACCAGTACTATTAACTGAATGGAGAACAAAAGCATGAAATTCCCATATATTCCTAGAAAATAAAGAATGATGATCCCCTACTATAAGTAAAGATTTCCAAATCTCTATGTAATGATAAAGCAAGGGGAATACAACCACCAAGAACCAAAGTACAATGAAACACCTATATTAACTAAGAACATAGTATCCCCATCAATATTTTAACACCCCAAATTTTTGTGAAATATTTTTTTTAATTAATTTAATATTTTTGATTTTTTTTCATTTCATGCAACATAAAATATAGCTTCTGTTATATGAAAGAACTAAATCTGGCTTTCATTTAAGGAAAAACCAAGTTAAACTTGAACAACATTCAACACTTAGATTATCTTTTTGTACAAACAAAACTATATTTGGATTGTGTAACACTCAATTATGAGTTTCTTCAATAGCTTTCATTACATGTAAGGTCTAGTGTTACTGAACTACAATATACTTTTAATATTGTTATAAAAATATTATAATAATTACCACCTAACCGTTGGAATATAAGTAACAAATAATATTTACTAAATTGTAAAAATATGATTTAAGTATGTATATAAAATTAAACATTTTTTTATAAATAAGTCAGAAATTAAAGTAAGAACTATTTTAAAATAAAAAATTCCATTTTCCATGAAAACTATTTTTTCTATGTTCAAAAATAATTTAATCTCAATAAATATAACAAACCACTTTTGTTTAATGTTTTAAATAAAATTTATATATAATATATTAAACCAAAATTTTGACACTCATCTAATAGACTTGACAGGCGTAAAATAAGAATAAACCCAATTTTTTGAATAAAATTATGTATTTTTCAAATATGTAATTTTACCACCTTTTAATAGAGAACACATTTAAAAAAATAATTTTATAATCTTCTGTAATTTTTTATTTCAAAAAATAAACTTCATTATTAAAATCTTAATATCAAAATTTACTTTGGTTGGTTTTTTTGTATCTAACAAAGAAGTTTCATTTTTTGATAAATAGTGAATAACACTGAATTTTAATTAAAAACTTCTTTTTCGTCAAATTTATTTATATATTTAAATTATATGTTGAATTTTTTTAAAAGTTAATTCAGATTAATTTTAAATTTATTAATCCAATTTTGGTCATTATAATAAATTCCACATTGAAATTGGATATAAAAACTATTCAAATTTTTCAACATTTTCACTTTAAAAAACTTATTATTTCATCCCGTAAGTGGGATTAGTTTTAAATTAATTTATACCAATTCTGTGATTATAATTTGGAAAAATTGAATTTATATTTGGAATCATCATAATTTATAATTTATAATAATTTCAACTTATTTTTTTGACCAAAAATATTAGTGAAATTAATTAAAATTAATTACAATAATTATGCTAAAAACAATATTACTTAGTAGAAAAAATTTAATTTAATGAGTCAATAACCTAGAAACAGGTCCAAAATAAAATATATATAGATATTTAGACTATATCTTGCATTTTATATAAAATGAAAAATTATTTGAGTCACATGATGTAAGGGATACCTCTCAATATTGTTTACATTTTTATATTTAAAAGAATGAAACCCCTCATCCCCAATAAATGGGCACTCACCCACTCACGTATTCACACCTATAAATTAATTGGTATATACCAAAACAACCCCAAATAATCTCCCAAAGTCCCTACTATCATCATAGAATCATCACTTTGGGCATAAATCCAACCAAGGAATCCCTTTGGTGTAAATCAAAAGAAGTTACTTGAAAAAGAGGTAATGTACTCCCATATGATTTTTTGATTCATTTATTTATCCACCCATTAATTTATTATTATTAAATGATAATATAATAACATCATTATACTGAATATAATGATATTTTGTTATTATAGGGGTTCAACCTACACCAGCACACACTTCCATTAAATGGGTAACGAACTTACCATTCGTGTGTACGATAGACAACCACCTCACAAAATTATGTCATCCTTTTTTCCTTTACCACATATCATGGTTGGGAATTATTATTTAATATAATTCATACCTTCATAATTTCTATTTTTTGTAAATATGATAACTTTGTTTCTGGATATTTCGACTACTTCCTCCTCAAAGCGATGCGATTTGTTCACACTTTCCATAGAATGTGTTAAGGATGGGTTTAGTAAACGTATATGATGTATATGAAATAAGAAAAATATTTTAATATTAATATATATAAATATATTTTATTTACTT
Organism: Viscum album; assembly: GCA_963277665.1. NCBI lineage: Eukaryota > Viridiplantae > Streptophyta > Magnoliopsida > Santalales > Viscaceae > Viscum > Viscum album. The sequence goes on along the minus strand of OY728157.1, from coordinate 1,246,139,553 downwards.
TCTTTCTTTCAATTTGAAAATAAAGATAAATAGTGTTCATGCGAACATACGGCATACCGTCACTATGAATGGTGTATTCCATTTCATATTTCTATATTTTATAAATTAGTATAAAGAATTATATGATGAAGATATATTATATTTAAATCATTTTTTACATTATTTAAGTATTTAATTAATGATCTAATTAGGATTATCAATAATAACGAGTCAAAACATATGTGAAAACAAAGCGTATATTACCCGAAATGTAACATTAACATGAAATTATTAATAAACAGGTAATATAAAGTCATAATAAAATAATATATGGTATGATATATAATAATATTTTTATGTGGTAGATTTATAATAAACTTATATTTATTAATACATAAATTTTTAATGTGTAATAAAAAAGTCAATACTTAAGGTAAGTGTTTTCCAATATCACTTTTATTTATGTGAGACTTATGCCTTGTTCGCCACTTATTTATTTTGTTTGGTATATATACTGAACATGAATGTATTATATTATTATTATACTTAAATTTATAGGTATTTACATATCCATTTTATTATATTTATTTCATGGGGATTATGGTTCAAAAGTTTCTGAATTGTAAAGTAATTTTTGTATCAATTTGTCTTCTTTGAGATATATGTTATGTTATACACCTATATTTTTTTATGGTGTGCATATAGTACTATTTTAAATGTTATATCATGAATATAATTATATTAATGATATTTTAAGATTCATTTAATGTTTTTATTTCGTTGGGATTATGATTCAAAGCTACCAAAGTGGTAATAGTTTATTTCTACAATCGCATCGTTTATCGGGATTGTTTTTTTAAGGTTGGGGTTGAAGCCTCATTTTATTATTAAAGTAAAGACCTATTTTTGTCTGGGTATAGGGGGGCCTATTAAATATCTCGAAGGACCAAGGCCATGTGGCCTGAATACAAGGCTTAAAATCCCATTTTTTGGCACAAAGGGCCCTTTGATGAATAGTATTGGTACTTTGCCCGAGTTGCTATAGTACCTACTACAATAACACTGTAACTACAGTTCCTGCTATAGTGCCTCTACTGCTACAGTGTTGCGGCTTCTATAGTACTACTGTAGTACCTAGAATTTTATCCATGCCCAGATTTGATTCTGGGTCTTTTAGATTCCAAGAAGGAGCCTTTACCACTTGGGTACATGCTCTTTAGCATTATCGAGAATGTTCATTATTCTCCCCTATCCAGATTTTATCATGATTGTTTATGATTATACTTCCATTGATAAAATATTATTATCCATATATCAAGAACCCTCATGAATTTTCTTCTAGACTGGTTAATTATGGTATATTCAATAAATGGTACCATTTTCCCACTCTTTGGTACTTACGATAATTGATAAAATCTTTTTTAGAAAATATGACTTTATTTCTCTTTTCATTCAGAAACATGTGTTCTTCCAGAACCATGTTTTCTTATGAAATTAAAGCTTACTTATAATTTATTGTCAAATAAATAGTTTTCAAAATGTTTTCAAGGTTACTTTATAACTTTTAAAATTAATTTTCAAAGAAAAGGTTATCAAAATGTTTTAAATCTTCCTTTATATGTTTTCAAGGTAATTTTTGAATAAAATTGTTTTAAAAGATTTTTTGTTTTAAAAATAATTTTTCAAAGAATAAAGGATATTTTACTCAAGAAATTTTTTATATATTTTAAAAAATATTCCATTATAAGTTTTTAAAATTGTTTTTTAAGGATATGCATTTTGAAAATGTTTCATTTTTTAAAAAGATATTCTCAATGAAAGATTATTTTCCTTTATAAATATTCCAAGTGATCTTCAAAATACTTTCCCATAGACATTTAGATCCTTTGATATTGTTTATTCATTACTGGGGATATGATACAAGGACACCATTCTTATTATTTCTGTGAATGGTTTATATTAATATAAAAATTTGTTTATGAAACTTGTTTCACTTCCAAAGGTTATACCATGATAAAACAATTATGAGACCTATTTTCTTTCATGGGTTATTCTATGATGAAATGATTATGAAACCAATCACTTTTTCAAAAGTTATAGCATGATGAAATTTTTATAATACCCATTTCATTTCATGGTTTATGATGTGATTTTTATGAAACCCATATCTTTTTATGGGTCATGATATGATGAATGTTTTGTTATCTTATGGAATATGCATGAAAGATTTCATTATGTAATGGGTGGGAACTATATCTCCCTCCAATTCATTGGGTAATAATGAATGTTTTATGAGATAAAAGTGTACAAGGGATTTCATCCTAATCCTGAAACAAGAGGGTACAATGGAGGGAATCCCAATCCTAAAACAAGAGGGTACACAGGAGGGCATCCCCAACCTAAAACAAGAGGGTACATAAGAGGGACTTATAACCTGAAACAAGAGGGTACATATAAGTGAATACCAAGAATGAAACAAGAGGGTACATAGGAGGGTATCTCAATACTGAAGCTGGTCTACAAGTGATTATCGCAAGCCTAACATGTTATGAAGATATTGGTAGATAGCTTTGACATAGGATTTTATATGATTATGTGTATACCACAATTCCAAGTCTTGTTAGTATATTATGGTCTCACAAATTATGATCACGATTAACTTATGATTCATGTCTTATTAAATTAAAATATTTATTACATTACTCTCCAATATGATCTTTGAAATGTATAGTATGATATTCTAATGTTATGATCATGTTCCCATGCCCTTATGATCATGTTATGCTTACAGATCTTCTTTGTTTACCCTTACTGATCATCTGAGCTCACCCCTTTCTTATTTTTACTTTCCATAGGTTATAAATAAAGGTTTCAAGTAAGAGTAATAGTAGGTAAGATCTTCATGGGATATGTTTAAGGTATTTCTATAGGGTATAATATTTTATTCCCAAGTTTCCAAAGACACTAAACTATTACAGTCATCATGCATGTATCTTTGCAATGTATTGAATATTCATCTATAATGGTGTAATATACATGTATTTTAATCCTAGGTCCCTATAGTTGGTATCAAAGTAAATTTTTAGTCAATATTTGGAAATTAGGATGAGAAAAATTTAGTGATATTTCTAGGGATTTTCTAAGGATATGTCCAGGGATGTCTTTAAGGATAAGTCTAAGGATGATTAAAATTTTAGAAAAATGTCCTAGAATTTTGGTAAAGGACTGAGAGGGTGGTTTCATAGTAACACATAAATTTATATATCCTATAAGTATATATGGATATTGCATCGATGTACCTAGCTGTAACAACCCCAAAAACACCATATTGAGCTAGACTCAATCAAGAATTGGTGAATGGTAATAAGTCATGTTGCACACCTGGTTTAACACTCTTAGGGGATATGCTATGGAAATTCAAAAACTATTTACAAACCATCATGAAGGATTTAAATAGAATAAAAATATAAATAACCTAGGATAAAACAAATGTGTCATAGATTAAATAATTAGGTTTCATGATTTAAGATATACAATAAGTTATTTTTCATGATTATGTTGTTTTCCTTTATGATAAGTGATGCTCATGTTATGATTTTAGGTTTTGATCAATGGTTAGAACCCAAACGAACAATGTTAATGAGAAATTAAATGGAAAATAAAATTATGGTCATCCTGAGAAACTGAATTTTATGGAATATAATGTAAAAAACCTTGTTTAAATAACCACACATCCTTATCAAGACATGAATCATGTTGTGTTTCTAAATGAACAAGGGAGGGTGAATGTTTTCTTGAATCCTTCTTAAGGAAATGTCCACCTTATTTTAGTGGATTGAATGATCCTAAAGTTGCTGAGAAATGGATCTGAACCATTAAAAATATATTTTTCATTCTCTATTTTTTAAACAAAAAAAATATATGATTTAAACATATCTCTTTGAAGGTGAAGTGAATCAGTGGTGGAACTTTCTAAGGAATATGAGGAAAAATGATATAATTTTATTACTAGACTTGGAATAGTTAAATAAATTATTTTTTAGTATGTACCATCCTTTTATTTTTCTTTAAAAAAGGAGATTTAATTTTCCCATTAATCTCATGGTTATGATAAGAAAATAAGGATAAAATTCAAAGTAAAGTATAAAAAGAACAAAGATAAGAATATTAGATTTACTTTATAATCAATGTGTGAAGGGAACATGGATTAAATTGTCTTAGGGGAGAAGCTAAATTTTTTATTTGTGGAAATAAAGGTCATTGAGCAGTTGAAAACCAAAGTAATGGGAATAAATATAAATCTCTAAGGAATGCACCACCTGTAATTCAATGTCTCAAATTTAAGGAGTATGAGAATTATGTTATAAAGTGATAAAAACCAAATGTTAATGACGATGATCAACATCATAAATCTCTCAAGATGAGGGATTTAGGTAAAGCTTATGAAATAAAAATGGATGGTGTGAATCATGATAATTAGGGAACACTTATCCTCTCATTCTATACTGGGAATTTCATGTTTGATTTTTTATGAATGAGCCCTATGAAAATATTATTTTTCATCATTTATTGAAGTTTCATGTGATTATATCCCTCTACATGGATTCTAGAATAATAAAATCACATTTTATATTCTATCATCACAAGGACGGAAAAAATTTTCTAATAAAAATGTTTTGGTATAAGATAAAATATTATTTAAGGAATAAAGGGTGAATTATATTTTGGAAGGGTTATAAGGTCAACCATTTATATAATAATTTAAGTTAAACTTCATGTGATGTTTTAGAGATTAAAGTATTATCCAGACATATGAGGATTTATACATATTGGTTAACATTTTATAACCGTTTTTATCTGATGATAACTAAAGACAGATGGAATAACTTAACATTCTACTTATGGATCTTATGATCTGTTAGTGCTTCGGGCATAACAAATTCACCATCATTTTTAGAGTAAAAAATGAAATGTAAATTGATATATGAATAATAAAGGGTTATATTTTTCTGAAATCAGGTAAGTATATCTTCTCATGAAAATTATTTATCATTAGTAAAAGGGTCTTGAAATAAAATTCTGTTCAATTGTCATCATTTTGATGATATAAATGACCTTTTTAAGCCTCTTTGGGTAATGTATTTCTATTCGTTAACTTTATCATAACCATGTTCTCTATCACTCTCCATCAAAACATGATAATTTGATTTCTCTTCCATGTTCATGTTTTCACTTTCCACCTATGTTCAGTAATGTGAAAACCAATTTATGTGTTCCTCTAGGTAACCACTATGTTTCTAAATTTTATTTTTAAAACAAATTTTTAGTATTTATTTTTACGATGTGGGTTTCTATGAAAGGAACTTCAAGTATTAAACCTTTGATAACACAAATGAATTTTGAGGGTGAAATTTTTTTAAGGGTGGTAGAATGTAACACCCTGAGATTTGGTGAAATATTTTTTTTTTGAATTAGTTTATTCTTTTTTATATTTCACATTTCACATAGAACTGAATATACCTTGTGTTTATGAAAGAACTATGTTTGGTATGCATTGCACGCAACACCAATTTATGATTACACTACACGCAATACTTATATTATCTTATGGTACATGCAACAATATTTTTTGTATTGTGTCGCACACTATTTCATGTTCCTTCAGTAGCCTATGTAACACACAAGGATGGGTTTTACCAAACTATGATATAATATTTTCATTTTTATTAAAATACTATTATAACTACAACCTAGCCATTGGAATGGAAGTCACGAATAATATTAACTAAAATTTAAAAATATTATTTACACATGTATATAAAATGAATCATTTTGTTATAATTTATATATAAATTAAAGTAATAACTATTTTAAAATAAATAAAATCTTTTTCTACAAAACTATTTATTATATGTAAAAACACAATTTTACCACAATAAATTGAAAAAACCAATTTTGATGAATTTTTTAAGTAAAATTTATATATTATATATTCAATTAAATTTTTTGAGACTCATACAGTGGTTTTTATAGGCATAACATAAGAATAAATCAAATTTTATGAATAAAAATATATATTTTTCAAAAATGAAATTTTACTGCATTTTAATAGAGAACTAATATTAAATATCATTTTTAACACATTTATAATTTTTATTTGAAAAATTAATATTACTTTTTTAAATAGGAATATAAAAAATTACTTTTTGTGACTTTTTGGTATTTTTTTAGAAGTTATCTTTTTTTATGAATAGTGAAAACACTGAATTTTAATTGAAAACTTCTTTTTCATGTAAATTATTTATATAGTTAAAATATATTTTTAATTGGTTTTAAAGTTAATTTAGATCCATTTTATATAAATTATTTTAATTTATTTTATTTTAATCAATTTCACATTGAAATTGGATATAAAAACAATTCAAACTATTAAACATTTTAACTTTAAAAAACTCATTGTTTCATCCCATCTGCGGGATTAATTTTAAATTATTATTGCCGCTTATGTGATTATAATTTAGAAAATTCTACTCTATATTTCTTATCATCATAATTTTTAATTTTTAATAAGGTAAATTTATTTTTTAACTAAAAAATGTTATTGAAATTAATTAAAATTAATTACAGCGATTAATGTAAAAACAATATTACTTTGTAGTTAAACTATAATTAAAAGAGAAAAATAACATAGAAACAAGCCCAAAATATGTTTTATGGACCTATTTAGACCATATACTGACTTTTCTATACAATTTACAATTTTTTTAGGCACAAGATATAAGGGATACCTCTCAATAGTATTAACCTTTTTATATTTACAAGAATTCCACCCCTCCTCCAATATAAAAGGGCACTCACACCCCTCACTAATTCACACCTATAAATCCAATTGTCTCACAAAAAACTACCAAAATAATCTCCCAAAATCCTCCCTATCATCATAGAATCCTCACTTTGGGAATGAATCCAACCAAAGAATCCCTTTAGTGAAAACAAAAGGGAGTTATTCAAAACATAATATTCTAAACTAAAAAATCATTAACCGACTAAAATTTCAAATAAAAATCCACCATCCACTCCTAAAATCCCTTATAAATTATATTAAGAAACTCTATAACCTATAACTCATAATGTAATAGACTAGAGAGGTCTGAGTTGTTGCATCTGATACCTCTTGAATGATTCTCATCCTTGAGAATCAACACCAAACTTTATAAAGAAAGAAACCACAAAACCATAAACACATCCCTAGAATATACTTCTAAAAAAATACTAAGCAATTATCAATGGAAAATACATAGTATAAGGCCTAAAAATAAAATATTTCACATGTAGAAAAAAAATTCATGTCATGACCCGACCCTACCCGAGCTCGAGCCGCAACTACCCCAAGCCCGCCTCCATAGGACAGGGGCTGGAAACTAGCGCCGAAGGCACAAAAACTCGGGGAGGCCTTTGCCTAAGTACATGTACACACACACGCAGCACACTCAATGAAATAGTGCAGAATAAAAAGAAAAGACAAGTAAAGAAATGGGCAACTGCTATATAAATACCACAAATATGCATCGACCTCTACAAGTACAAAGAAAGCTGAGAGTACACTGAAAAGAAAAGGGGAAAAACACACGCCCAACCAACAAGTGCCACAACCCGGCAACAGGTAAACAAAAAGGAAACGGCTAACGGGTCTCCCACATGGAACCCGGCCATGACCACCACACGCGGTCCATGCTATCAAGCTCCAACGCTCCACTGGAGTCACGCTCCACCTGTCCGTCATCTGCAAGGGCACACCAAGTGCGGGAAAATCCTAAGCAGGGGTGAGTATAAAAATACTCAGTTGGATAACCCGAAGGCTCGAGGGAGCAACAAAAGGAGGTACTGAAGGGTGAGAAGTAGAGTGAACAAGAAAGTAGAGGGGTACAACAGAGAGTACAGTAAAGAGTCCAGCTCAACCCAACAGGAGGAAAGAAGGTAGAATCGTCCAGACATAAGGAGCTGGAAACGGTGAGAAGACGAACTTCCCGTCGAGTCTTCGCTACCTATAGAAGGAGATTAGACTCGTACAACCACGAGAAGCTAGACATGGAAAGCACGTGGCATACCCTGCGCTTCTTCACCTATCCTGGAAGGAGAGTAACCAAACCCAAGAAGTGGGTACCGGAAACAAGGTATATACATATCTGTATGCTCAACCAGAAACCCGAACAACGTCGTAAGGGGATCTCCATCCTGTAGCTCAGCCCAAGAAAATGAGTCGCCAACAGTCCCAGAAGTAACACCATCGATGCCCAGCATCCCACACGTCTTCCCCGAACCGCAAGCCAAGGGCTCAAACACCACACCTCGACACTATCCGCTTTGGGCGGCACTGACTCGCCCGCACGGTTTTAGATCGTGTCGCAAGAATGTGTCTCGGTGGGGAAAGTGCCCCTCGTACTTGAAAGTTCTAGGGGAACGTCAAACCACAACTCATCACTACCCCACAGTCAAGAGGTCTCCTAAAAGTCAAGTTGTTCCACCACCGACCCGTACAACCAAGGGTCCCGCTCCGGTAATCACGGAAGAAAGCCACAGACTAGCCTAGTCGGAAGGACTGAGTCTAGAATGCCAACCGGTGTCCCACTGCCCAGCCCTGCTGGAGGGTAATTCCTAACCAGATATCGGGTGACCCACTAACCAGCCCCGCTGGAGGGTAAACCCCAACACATCATCAAGCGACCCACTGCCCAGCCCCGCTGGAGGGTAAACCATATTAAGATACTGGGTGACCCACTGCCTAGCCCTGCTGGAGGGTAAACCATAACACATCATTTGGCGACCCACTGCCTAGGCCCGTTGGAGGGTAGACCTTAATACATAATCAGGAGACCCACTACCCGGCCCCACTGGAGGGTAGACCTAGAATAAGTCGACAGGCGACCCACTGCCCAGTCGTGCTGGAGGGTAGACCTGGAACTAGACGATGGGTGACCCACTGCCCAGCCCTGCTTGAGGGTAGACCCTAAGAGGTCGTCGGGTGACTCACTGCCCAGTCTCTGCTGGAGGGTAGACCCTAAGTGCATCAGGTGACCCACTGCCTAGTCTCTACTGGAGGGTATAACCTAAGAAGTCAGCAAGCAACCCACTACCCAGCCCTGCTGGAGGGTAAACCCGAAGAAGTCGATGAGTAACCCACTGCCCAGCCCCGCTAGAGGGTAAAACTCAGAACTACTATGGCCATCTCTACTGGAGGGTACAAGATTGGCCAATCAAACACAGAGTGGGTATCGCATAACCACCCAACTCCAGAACAACTCTCCCAGAAGAGTTGCAGCATCTGCTCTAGCACTGGGTGTCACTAGCACCGCTACTGGCCAATCCATCGAGAACGAAACCAGGGGGAGACCACTCAACCCTTCTGGTTGAACAAACGAGCACAAAGGGACCCTCTACACCGCGAGAGGTCAAAGGTACGCAAAGCAGAACACAACACGTTCATGGGGTCCACACGACATGTGGCCCAAATTTGACCCCAACCAAGCGCATGAACGTCTCAGGTACGAACCACGCGTACCTCCAAGCGCTCTTGTATACTCCCAGAGTATACCACGTCTCCAGCCCAAGGGCTATCGTGCTCACGGCACCCAACGTCAACGCGAAGGCGTGACGTAACAACTTCACCTCAAAGGCTCAGGCACGGCCAACCACGTCACCTCAAGAATTTACATCACTCACACGGGAGTGCACGTGATCACTCGCCAAAGGTCCGCTACAAACACGGTAGAAGGACTGCCACCGGGGCACCTCCACATTTCCACATTTAACAAGATTGTGCACGAGGCTCTGTATAACCAAACAGATTGCACCATTGTAATCCTCACGGAAAAACATGCGAGATCGACTACTCACTCGCCTCCAACGGACATCCGACGGAAAAGTCACCAACACCGCCTCACGCCCGAACGGCGCCCTGTGATCCCGAGCCTCGGCCCCGAGAAAAGTCGGGCGCATCACACCAATGCGACCCCCTCGGGAAAACACGTCAAAAGCACTACTCACTTGAGTGCAAAAGATATCCGGAGAAAAAGATGCATTCCGGCACATCGCACACGAGCGGTGCCACGTGGGACCCACATCTCGGTCCCGAAACTCAACGAACGGATCACACTGTTGCGATCCTCTCGAAAAAGCACACAAGATGGACTATCCACTTTTCCAAAACGGTCGCCCGTTGATTAAGATGGAAAATCACCATCGACACCCAAATGGCCCTCATGGGCCCCGCACCATCGTGTGGAATTACAGCGGGAAGACTGCGCCAACGCGATGCCCTCGGAAAAACACCCAACATCGACTGCTCGCACGCCCCATACGGACGTCCGAGTAAAAAGCCGCTAAAAGCTGCACACAGCTCAAAAGACAGGCCGTGGGGGCCACGCCTCAACTTCGGCCTCAATGCCTGGAACTGCCCTAGAAGGCTTCGCCTCGGTGCTAGGGTCCCAACACCACTTACGACGTTTAAATCGGACGTCGGATGCGTCTGCGCCGTCCAAAACAAAAACTCCTGGAAAACATCAAATTTACTTAAAGAAACATCGCGCCTTCGAGGCCTAACGTTTCAGGAATTAAAAATTTCCAAAACCATCTCAAAACGTTCCCCTCGACGCGAGGTCCATGCTTCCGCGGACGGCGCACAAAACGGACGTCCGTAGAGAAAGCTACGGTCGTCGAAAATTCCAAAGGGGGGGGGCCCTTGGGCCGGACTGGCCCGGTTCGGCCGGTCCGCCCCGCTCGAACCGGCCCGCTCCGGCCAGAACGTTGGGACAGTGGACCAGCCGCCTCCCACGAGTTACCCCGCCCATGCCACGTGGGCGGATCTTCCACCGACCGGCCGACAGGCCGGTCGGCCTTCCACGCGGAGACCCGTGTCGCGCAGGTCTCTGTCCAGACGCGGGGTCGCACAGCGCGACCCCGGCCGTCTCCTCTCGCCGGCTCCCGCAGCCAGCGCCCTCAGCCGGTGAGCTGAGCCGCCCCGCACCATGGAGGTTCCGACCAGCTGGCCGGATGGACGGCCGTCCTTCCGCCGCACCCGCTGTCGCGCCGCCGTCCCGGAACCACCGTCCGCTGCCAGGAACCACCGGAAAACGAGAATTCCGGCCGGGACATCCCGGGACTGCCCCGGGCACCCCGGGACTCGGATTTTCGATCCGAGAAGAGCGTCGGAAACCTTAGAACATATAATACACAACTATTTTCTTGGATCGAAGATCGGTCAGCAATTAGACACTAAATTTAGGATTCAAAGAGGCGTTCAGAATTTAAAACGCAAACGAACACCGCCTACCTCACTGGGCTTCGCCCGGAGCTTCGCGTCGATCCTCCAGCACCACCGCACCTTACCGGAGTCGCCTCTCCAGACCTCGCCTCACCGGATCTGCCTCGCCGGAGGTGAAGGAGGGGGAGGAGGTTTTGAGGAAGGAGAAGAAGAAGAAGAATGGGGGGTGTTTAAGTACAAATCACTTAAACGCCCGCCCGACAGCCCCAAACCCGAACTCCCGACGGGGTCGGGATTTAGCCTCCCCTAGGCTAAGAACCACGCTCTGAGCGCAACGGCGGTCTCGGAATTTTATTCCAAGACCCCGTTCAAAAGTTATTAAGCTTAGCACTCGACGCCACCAAATTACGAAAACGCCCCTGGGGCCATTTTTCACAGACGGTCCATGCCCGCAAAACTTATACCCATCCTAGGGTAAACGACATGCTCTGAACTCAACGGTGCCCTTGGTTTTCCAATCTGAGCCACCCTTTGAGAGATACCTGCATCTCAACATTAAAAGAATTAATTAATTAATTAATTAATCCGTTTAACGTTCCACAAGCGGGCGAGGGGTCCAAACGCCCCGCACCGACAAGTTTTTTGTCGTTCCTAGGGTAAACGCCCCATTCCGGACCCATCCATACACTCGGATCTCTGATCCGAAACTCCGTTTAGGAGTTATCCCATTTATTTAGCATTTCCAGTGTGAACACACTGAAAATTTAATTCCGACCACTCCGGGGCTCGGAATCGCACGCCGTCTGAAGGCACTACTCTGAAATATTATCAAGAATATTCCAAAGTCTTTCTCAGCAAAACCCGGGTTCTTAAATCATTCCCTACTGCAAGCTTTTCATCCCCGAAAATCAAAACTAGGGAGCAACATAGGGTACTAAGCGCACACCTGGCTTTCCCATACCCAGAAGAACCCACGCACAGCTCTGCGTCACCGCAGACAGACCAAAGGATTGATCTGTCCACAGGAAGTCGGCCCTTGCTGATGTCGTGCACCCACTCCAGACTTTGGGGTTAGGGAGAGGTGGTAGACAACCTCACCATCTCTTTTCATGGTCTCAAATGACCCAAAGGCTCTCGGGGGTAGCCCACCTCCTCGATCAAACCTCTACGTCGCACACCGCGACTGGAATCACTGGCCACACCTAGAACAAGGCCCAGTGATTCCCTCTTTCAGAATATCCATATGGTGAAACAACCAAGGATATCTGGTCACGCAAGATTTCACAGTCGATGTCTCTCAACCAAAACTCTCTTACACGCTCGGAAGTGAAGGAGTCACACCATCGACTAAAGGAAAAGGTCTCAGGCCTTTTTCCTTACCAACACAGGGTTACACCCGACGCCCTGTGTCACCCTGGTAACACCTTAAACAAGGAGAAGGGAGAAAATCCTTTCACACGCAGAGCCTAACAATTCTACTGCAAAAAGTAGAAGAGTCCCAAGGGGTACCTTTCACAATCCCATGCTCTGCAGGATCGTAGACATCCAAAGCTTGCGGCTGTCCGTAGTCCCAACCGTCAGCTCCTGGAGCCTGACATGGACCGCCTAGTGGTGATGGGGAGATCTCGTAACATCGTCCCCCACTACCAGATCCTCCCTCTCCTCTACTAGAACCACCTCCCTGGGTACTACTCTGATCACGGCACTACCTCTGCCGTGGTGGTGCGCCTGTTGTCTGCCCGAAGCTCTTAGAAAATCGGGTCAGGCAGTCTTGTGCCAAGTGACCTCGCTCGTCACAAGCATATCACCGACTCTCTCTGGTCTGCACTGGTTCCCTCTGGCGCCACTGTGGTGTACGACCATGCCCCTGATTCTAGTTGTCAGAAAGCTACATGCGTCGAGGTTCTGTTTGCCGACACCCACTAGTCGCGGCAGACGTCTCGGCTCCGACGTGCCTGCTGCCACCACTAACACTAGAACGTGACAGGAAGACCTCTGTCACCTGCTCCTACTCTAGCACCCTGACATATGTGGAACTGCCCAAGGGTAATATGACAACATGAATCTCTCAGCGGAGACCCTGCTCAAACTTCCACGCTCAGAAGTTGTCTTCATGGACCAAGTTCGGGTAAAAGCATGCATGGACTGCAAAACTAGCCGCGTACTCGACCACCGTCATCCCTCCCTGCTGAAACTGCAGGAACTCCTGAATCCGAACGGAGTGCAAGTAGGAGGGGAAAACACCTCACAAAACGACAACAGAAAGTCGTCCCACGAAAGTGAAAACTAGTTAAGAAGATGAGTCACCAGACTCCACCAACACCAAGATGCTCCACGAAAAAGGGCGGCTTCCAAAGCCATTCTATGATCTGTCGGCGTCTGCACAAGCCTGAAAAGGCTAACCACTACCTCGAGCCAAGCCTCTGATGCCTGAGGGTCTGGCTCACCACTGAACCTCAGCAGTCTCTGCCGCTGGAACTTACGGAGCGCGCTCAACCCGCGCTCAAACTCAGCCTGCTCTGCTGAAACTGTCTGCAGATCAACAGGTGGGGGGTGCTGCTACCGGCCCACCTGGAGAAAGGGCTCGCATGATGGGTCCTAGACTGTGGCCTCGTAGCTCACAGGGTCATCTTAATGCACCCAAAGATGGTATCCTGGCTGGATGTCTTCGCGGAGACATCCTGAATATTATCAAGGAGTGTCGCGGTCAGATGAGCATATATGTATATACCAACAACAACAACGATGGGGAGCTGACTCAAGAAGGACAGTCAAGACTCAGTCCTATGTGATGCACAAAAAAAAATTCCCTACAACAAGTGTCTCAGCATGTCGAGTCGACAAGCGGGTTATCATGGTCATGGTGAATGGATACGTCGGTCACCGCACCATCACTGGACTCCCTGGCCTAAGAGCCGCTCTCGAGACACGTTAACACTGTTTCCCTAAATCCCAACCAATTCATTTTATTTTAGGGACGTCCGAACATCGTCCCAAGGAACGAACCACCTCTGATACCACTTTGTCACGACCCGACCATACCCGAGCTCGAGCCACAACTACCCCAAGCCCGCCTCTATAGGCCAGGGGCTGGCGACTAGCGCCGAAGGCACAACAACTCGGGGAGGCCTTTTCCTAAGTACACGTACACATGCACACACCACACTCAATGAAATAGTGAAGAGTTAGAAGAAAAGACAAGTAAAGAAAATGGAAATTGCTATATAAATACCACAAATGTGCATCGACCTCTACAAGTACAAAGAAAGCTGAGAGTACACTGAAATGAAAAGGGAAAAAACACACACCCAACCAACAAGTGCCACAACCCGACAACAGGTAAACAAAAAAGAAACGGCTAACGGGTCTCCCACCTGGAACCCATCCATGACCACCACACACGGTCCATGCTCCCAAGCTCCTACGCTCCACTGGAGTCACGCTCCACCTGTCCTTCATCTGCAAGGGCACACCAGGTGCGGGCAAAGCCCAAGCAGGGGTGAGTATAAAAATACTCAGTAAGATACCCCGAAGGCTCGAGGGAGAAACAAAAGAAGGTACTGAAGGGTGAGCAGTAGAGCGAACAGGAAAGTAGACGGGTACAACAGAGAGTACAGTAAAGAGTCCAGCTCAAACCAACAGGAGGAAAGAAGGTAGACTCGTCCAGACACAAGGAGATGGAAACGGTGAGAAGATGAACTTCCCGTCGAGTCTTTGCTACCTATATCAGGAGAGTAGACTCGTCCATCCACGAGAAGCTAGACACGGAAATCACGTGGCATACCACGCGCGTCTTTGCCTATCCTGGAAGGAGAGTAACCAAACCCAAGAAGTGGGTACCAAAAACAAGGTATATACATATATGTATGCTCAACCAGAAACCCGAACAACATCGTAAGGGGATCTCTGTCCCATAGCTCAGCCCAAGAAAATGAGTCGCCAACAGTCCCAGAAGTAACACCATCGATGCCCAACATCTTACACGTCTGCCCCGAACCGCAAGCCAAGGGCTCAAACACCACACCTCGACACTATCCGCTTTGGGCGGAACTGACTCGCCCGCACGGTTTTAGATCGCATCACAAGAATGTGTCTCGGTGGGGAAAGTGCCCCTCGTACTTGAGAGTTCTGGGGGAACGTCAAACTACAACTCGTCACTGCCCTGCAGTCGAGAGGTCTCCTCAAACTCAAGTTGTTCCACCACCGACCCGTACAACCAAGGGTCCCACTCTAGTAATCACGGAGGAAAGCTACAGACTATCCTAGTCGGAAGGACTGAGTCTGGAATTCCAACCTGTGTCCCACTGCCCAGCCTTGCTGGAGGGTAATTCATAACCAGATATCGGGTGACCCATTGCCCAGCCCCGCTGGAGGGTAAACCCCAACACATCATCAAGCGACCCACTACCCAACCCCGCTGGAGGGTAAAACATATTAAGTTACTGGGTGACCCACTTCCCAGCCCTGCTAGAGGGTAAACCATAACACATCATCTGGCAACCCACTGTCCAGCCCCGTTGGATGGTAGACCTTAATACATCATCAGGCGACCCACTGCCCAGCCCCGCAGGAGGGTAGACCTGGAATAAGTCGACATGCGACCCACTGCCGATCCGTGCTGGAGGGTAGACTTGGAACTAGACGACGGGTGACCCACTGCCCAGCCCTGCTGGAGGGTAGACCCTAAGAGGTCGTCGGGTGACCCACTGCCCAGTCTCTGCTGGAGTGTAGACCCTAAGAAGTCAGCGAGCAACCCACTGCCCAGTCCTGCTGGAGGGTAAACCCGAAGAAGTCGATGAGTAACCCATTGCCCAGCCCCGCTAGAGGGTAAAAATCAGAACTTCTCTGGCCATCTCTACTAGAGGGTACAACACTGGCCAATCGAACACGGAGTGGGTATCGCGCAACCACCCAACTCCAGAACAACACTCCCAAAAGATTTGCAGCGTCTTCTCCCGCACTGGGTGTCACTAGCACCGCTACTGGCCAATCCATCAAGAACGAAACCAGGGGGAGACCACTCAACCCTGCTGGTCGAACAAACGAGCACAAAGGGACCCTCAACGCCGCGAGAGGTCAAAGGTACGCAAAGGAGAACACAACACGCACATGGGGCCCACACGAAGTGTGGCCCCAAGTCGACCCCAACCAAGTGCATGAATGTCTCAGGTACGAACCACACGTACCTCCAAGCGCTCTCTTATACTCCCAGAGTATACCACGTCTCCAGCCAAGGGCTATCGTGCACACGGCACCCAACGTCAATGCGAAGGCGTGACGTAAGAACTTCACCTCAAAGGCCCAGGCACGACCTACCATGTCACCTCAAGCATTTACATCACTCACATGGGAGTGCACGTGATCACTCGCCAAAGGTCCGCTACAAACACGGTAGAAGGACCGCCACCGGGGAACCTCCACATTTCCACATTTAACAAGATCGTGCACGAGGCTCC
Source organism: Viscum album (assembly GCA_963277665.1). Taxonomy (NCBI): domain Eukaryota; kingdom Viridiplantae; phylum Streptophyta; class Magnoliopsida; order Santalales; family Viscaceae; genus Viscum; species Viscum album. Next base: position 1,246,122,858 of record OY728157.1, on the reverse strand, counting down.
GCACAACCAAACAGATTACACATTTGTAATCCTTACGGAAAAACATGCGAGATCGACTACATACTCTCCTCCAACGGACATCCGACGGAAAAGTCACCAACACCGCCTCACGCCCGAACGACGCCCCGTGATCCCGAGCCTCGGCCCCGAGAAAAGTCGGGCGCATCACACCAATGTGACCCCCTCGGGAAAACACGTCAAAAGCACTACTCACTTGAGTGCAATAGATATCCAGAGAAAAAGATGCATTTCGGTGCATCGCACATGAGCGGTGCCACGTGAGACCCGCATCCCGGTCCCGAAACTCAACGAACGGATCGCACCATTGCAATCCTCTCGAAAAAGCCCACAAGATGGACTATCCACTTGTCGAAAATGGTCTCATGTTGATTAAGATGGAAAATCACCGTCGATGCCCAAACGGCCCTCATGGGCCCCGCACCATCGTGCAGAATTATAGCGGGAAGACTGCGCCAAAGCGATGCCCTCGAAAAAACACCCAACATCGACTGCTCGCACGCCCCATACGGACGTCCGAGTAAAAAGCCGCTAAAAGCTGCACGCAGCTCAAAAGACGGGTCGTGGGGCCCATGCCTCAACTTCGGCCTCAACACCTGGAACTGCCCTGGAAGGCTCCGCCTCAGTGCCAGGGTCCCAACGCCACCGACGGCGTTTAAATCGGATGTCGGACGCGTCCGCGCCGTCCAAAACAAAAACTCCCAGAAAACGTCAAATTTACTTAAAGACACGTCGCGCCTTAGAGGCCTAACGTTTCTGGAATTAAAAATTCCCAAAACCATCTCAAAACGTTCCCCTCGACGCGAGATCCACGTTGCCGCTGACGGCGCGCCAAACGGACGCCCGTAGCGAAAGCTACGGGCGTCAAATATTCTAAAGGGGGGGGGGGGACCCCCTTGTGTCGGACCGGCCCGCTCCGGCCGGAACGCTGGGACAGCGGCCCAGCCGCCTCCCACGAGTCACCCCGCCCGCGCCGCGCAGGCGGCTCTTCCACCGACCGGCCGACAGGCCGGTCGGCCTTCCACGCGGAGACCCGCGTCGCGCAGGTCTCTGTCCAGCCGCGGGGTCGCACAGCGCGACCCCGGCCGTCTCCTCTCGCCGGAGATCCGAGCCGCCCCGCACCGTGGAGGTGCTGCCCAGCCGGCCGAATTTCCGGCCGGCCTTCCACCGCGCCCGCTGCCGCGCCGCCGTCCCGAAACCACCGTCTGCCACCAGAAACCGCTAGAAAACCAGAATTCCGGCTGGAACTTCCCGGGACTGCCCCGAGCACCCCGGGACTAGGATTTTCGATCCGAGAAGAGCTTCGGAAACCTTAGAACATATAATACACAACTATTGGCTTGTATCAATGATCAATCAGCAATTAGAGACTAAATTTAGCATTCAAAGAGGCGTTCAGAATTTAAAACGCAAATGAACACCGCCTACCTCGCTGGGCTTTGCCCGGAGCTTCGCGTCGATCCGCCGGCACCACCGCACCTTTCCGGAGTCGCCTCTCTGGAGCTCGCCTCATCGGATCTGCCTCGCCGGAGGTGGAGGACAGGGTGGAAGGTTTGAGGAAGAAGAATAAGAAGAAGTGGGGGGGGGGTGTTTAAGTACAAATCACTTAAACGCCCACCCGACAGCCCCGAACCTGAACTCCCGACGGGGTCAGGATTTAGCCTCCCCTAGGCTATGAACCACACTATGAGCACAACGGCGGTCTCAGAATTTTATTCTGAGACCCCGTTCAAAAGTTATTAAGATTAGCGCCTGAGGCCGCCAAATTAAAAAAACGCCCCTGGGGCCATTTTTCACAGACGGGCCACGCCCGCAAAACTTATACCCCTCCTAGGGTAAACGGCACGCTCTGAACTCAACGGTGCCCTTGGTTTTTCAATCTGAGCCACCGTTTAAGAGATACATGCGTCTCAACATTAAACTAATTAATTAATTAATTAATTAATCCGTTTAACGTCCCAGAAGCGGGAGAGGGGTCCAAACGCCCCGCGCCGATAAGTTTTATGTTGTTCCTAGTGTAAAAGCCCCATTCTAGACCCATCCGTACATTAGGATCTCTGATCCGGAACACCGTTTAGGAGTTATCCCATTTATTTAGTGTTTTCAATGTGAACGCACTGAAAATTTAATTCCGGCCACTCCGAGGCTCGTAATCGCACGTCGTCTGAAGGCACTGCTCTGGAATATTATCAAGAATATTCCAAAGTATTTCTCAGCAAAACCCGGGTTCTTACATTTCCAATTAAAACCACACAATTGACACCAAGGCCACTTAAAAAACCATATCAAACCCAAATAACAATATATATCAATAAATAAACTTTTTTACCATCCGTTTAACATGAATTAATTTTAGTAAGAAATAATATCATCACTCAATTTCATATTTATAGGAAACTACTTTCATTAATAGCTCTAAATGATTAAACTTTGATAAAAGGTAGTCTCAAAGAATTAATCACAGTAATAACACATAATCATAATAATTGGAAAAAAATTGAAAATAAATAACTTCACACTGATTATAAATAAAAGAGGAAAAATATAAATTTAATTCTTTTATTTAAGAAAAAATGATATTATCTAAGCTTTAACATAAACACTTTTGTTTGGTAAAAATAAATTTTCAATAATAAATGTCAATATCCCAGGACAATAGTTAATAAAATATTACATCGTGGAAAATTATTAATTTATTCAAATATATTTAAAATAAATCCCTATATTTGGAACTTTATAAATTTTACTAAGGTATTATTTCGGATAACAATGTGAACATGCTTTATCCTCATGCATCATGATATATATTAAGTAATCACTAAGAATTCTACTATATAGATAGAATGGTTTTATTTTAAAAAATAAAAATACACAAACTCCATTCATTCTAAATGCCTCTTACATAACCAAATATATAAAAATCAATCAAGTAGAAAATTTAAATCATATACAATGAAATCATGCAATGAATTTAAATAATTATGTAATCCTTTATAACTTTCATTCCCACATATCATATCAATATATCTCTAATGTTTAACATTCTCTTATGAAAATAAAATTAAGAAAATTCATCTATAAAAAATCTTATCACTTTTTCCATTTAATTTATACCATATATCATTATCAATTATTAAGCATAGTAGTAAACCGGTACATATCTCAATATTAAATCAATTTTTCTAAAAACCTATAATATATGTTATAGAATTACTTTTAATTAAATCTTTGTAACTTGTATCCCATTTTAATTAACACCTTAAAAAGTAAAAAAATTTAACATATGAAATAACATTTCATTTTAAGAAATTAATGGATCCTAAATATATCGAATAATATTTTTTCAAAACTTTTTTTTAATATACTAAAAAAATTATAAAATCATGTTTAATCAAGAAAGTTTTCAAAAAAATTATGGAAAATCAAAGGTTTATACATGACCATATATTAATATTTTCAAATACTACTCTTTTATTAAGGTTATATCTTACTTTTAATCCATTAATTTATTTCCACATGTTTTATTCTTCATGATTTACATGAAATTAAAACATAACATTATAATAATTTAACAATTTTAAATAATGTTGTAATAAATGGAACTCATCACACTCAACATGTAATAAACAAAAAATAACATAACATATACTTTAACACATTCAAATTTAAAATCACTAATAGCATTTTAATTTTTTTATACATTTTGTTCACAATAATAAGTTCAAGTTCTATAATAATTCATTGAGTCACACATGATCAAAATCTATAAATCTGGTAGGCTTATAACTCTATCTGAATTTTAAAATAACTATAGATGAACTCATTTTAAAAAATAAAACAAATTTAAATAGTAACCCATGTCTACTACTTATTGAGGGAAAATTTATTACAAACATGGAACACCATATATTAAATAATTCAATTAAACATTAACAAACTTAATTATATATATTATGACATACCAAGGAAAAACTCTATCAAGATCAACAAGTTAAATTCCAAACATAGTTTCTATAAACATTTCACTATAATTTAACCATACTCAACTACATGTTAACATATTTGGTCTAACTTATCATACATGTCAGGTTATTAACATTTCAGTTATCATGATATCAAAACATTGATCAATCTTTTATAAACCTTTTCCTATTCAAAAATCATAGATCTACCATATAATTTATCGAGTTAATTTTCTTTTAACTTGAATAACTTCAAAACTAGTGAACATATATCATGATTAATAATAATTTACCTTTAGTCCACATTTATATTTTTATAGTACACTATATTCTAATTAAAATCCTGTTTTATTAATTAAATTTTAAATATAATATACATTATACATTAGTTTTTACTCTTCTTTAATTTTAACACGATAATAAATAGGAATTTACAAATATTAATATGATCCATGATTAAGTAAATCATACCTGAAAATGTAGTTATTTCTAATCATTTTATCTTATCCAATGGAATAAAATTTACATCAAGGAATTTTAAAATCTAAATCATGTTGTCTAAACATTTCACTTAAAATAAAATATTATCCATTGAAAGAATTCATAATTAATAAATTTTAAAAAAAAATCTGGGAAATTTTGATATTTAAAACATCTATCTTCATTAATGAAAACACATTAACATACTACTCATGTCAATTTAAAATAATATTTTCATTTCTTAACATCATTAAAATTTTAAATTTCAAAACTTTTAGGTGTATAATTAAATAAAACTAAGAAAATCATCATATAAATATACTTTAGCACAATTAAACACTCTAAAAATAATTGAAAACCAATTTCTAATTCCAACTACAATAGTGATTCAGAAACCCGTAAAGGGATCAACAATGCACTTATAGATTTTTATTCACTTAGTAGGCCTAAAAATACTTTTAAATATATATCAATTTTAAAAACATTAAAAGTATTCCTTGAAACCAATGCATTAAAAACATTAAAAACAATCATAAAAAATTTAATGAGTAACCTTTAAATATTTTTAAAAAAATAATTTTAACAAAAATACTTAGGTTTTATTTTAAATAATTATTCTAATATAATTATTTATAAAAATATTTAAACTAGGTATATTATCACTTGAAAAAATATATATATATATAACCATTATTAAAATAAAACATTCCATCTATGGAAAAAAATCACAACATGGTTTAAAGTAAGTCAAGAAGTCATTACTAATTATTTTAACCAATTACCTCAAAATGTTAAATAATTTTTTTGTTAAGTTAATATCAATGTGTATAACTTTATAACTATGGATTTTAGATCAATACATAACATTAATAATAAAATTTGAGGTTGAAATTTTCTTTAATTTTAAAGGTCCTCCTAGTGATTAATATATCTACAGTTCTCAAGGAGACACCCAAATAAACACTACATGAATTTAAATATTTCTATTTACCATTTATTTAAGGATAATATCATTAACTATATAGAGTTTTACATCAATACCACATTACATTCCTAAAAAAATATAATCACTTATATCAGTATAAACAAAATTGGACCAGCCATACAAATCAAGGGAACCCTTCCACAATGACATGATATTGACTTCTTTGGGCTACCTTGACTCACCTGAGTTGTTTTAAAATGTATCATGATGACAACTTCTCTTCACGGGATAAGTTTCCCCTACCATCCTATTCTTGAATATATAACATATTTCACTAACACAAAACATTCCATTAGTCTAAAAGCATGGAATTCATTCAAATTCATTAATTTGGTTCATTTAATTCCCTAAATCATCCCATTCAATCATAATTTCTAACAATAATGATGAATGTACTTATCCTGGATATCTACCATACAAGTATTTCCACCTCACTTAGTCATTTAGTAATCTCAAATTCCTTACATCGAATAATTTGGGGGCCAAAAATCAAGTGTCCAAGCCTATCTCCATTGACTACATCATGCATCAAACTCAACTCATATCTTTTCTCAACCAACTCATGTAATCCTCACAGTGCATAACTCCAAACTCTATCCAATATCTAAACCTTACCTTTGATACTAATCTATCAAAAACCACTCTACCCATAGTTATATATCCTATATTAATAATGAAGGTAAAATAGATAATGATCTTTGATTCTCGCATTCAGTAGGCCCTAGGTTGGTTCCTAGCACTGGAGGTATAAAAATCTCATATATAGAAGGTATCACCTTCAATGATAAATATAGGATTGGGAGATAGGATATCAATCAATATGTAACTCTATTATAATAATAAAATAATTGAAGTCAACCATCCTAGTATATATGTACAATGTTAACAAATATAACAAATTATCCAAATAAAGTACCAAAAGAAAATCTTACGAAGTGACTCAATAGAAGCTCCAATATCCAAGATATTAATGTCTTACTTGGTCCTCAAATTACTCCTAGAAATCAAAATAAATAGTTTGTATATACATAGGGTGGCCATAAAATGTATACTAAGTAGGATCATAACCAAGGTCTCTCATACACATGTATAAAGAGAATAATAATTCACCGTTGAACAAACATCAGAAGAAAAATGCATTGAAACTGTTCAATTAACCAATCCAAATCTCACCATATCATTCTTACAAAATAAAGAATACATGTATAATAACATAAGATAAATCATATTGAAAATGGGTACCCCAAACCTCTTCCACATTATTTTGTTTCTCTCAAACCCTAACGTCAACTTACTAGAACTCCCATCATTTTTTAATCTATCATACCATACCATCACAACACATATCATAATGAAAAATCCACATCTCTAAATCTATTACACAACCATCACATCCTCATCATCACATAACCATATCTATATAACCATGATTGTAGGGTATCATGAACCTGAAGGACCTCAACCTCATGCCCTCCTCCTACTATACACAACACCCACTCTAAACTCATACTATCATTAATCATCACCTCTAGTTAAATATAACTATAACCCATTATTGGACATCTGTAACAACCAATCCTAAAAGAGAGAATATGGAATATGGGGTATCCATCCATCCATGATCACCAATAGGGATGTTTGGGAAGACACTTGGAATTGAAAATTATTGGGCATCAGTGTAAACACATAACTCGTGTGGGGTGAATAAAGAAATAAAATGAAAATTCAAGATAGATGGTTACACAGAAACCTAGCCTATGGGTTAGTCATCATATAGTTATAGTGAAACTCACACCACCACCATAACTTCACATGACAACCACTTCCACCAACTACTACCACCAAATGCATCACCCAACACCACCACCACACACAATCCACACAATACCACTTTCAATCACTAGTTAGACCATTTCCATATTTACAAAGTTACTAACCATCCTCATTTATCAAAAGAAATATTTTCACATTAAATTCCTACCCATTACTCATAATTAAAATCATAAACCAATTATTACACATTCATTTTATCCCATACTTATTATTTCACATCCCCCATTTAATCATCTAGTCCATTGATTCAGTTATTATAGATATATTTCATCCAACATGCATTCATTTTGGTTTAAGAATTAAAAATTTAGTCCATGTCTAATTGATAAACTAAAACAACTACTCCACACAACATCTCATCCACCCCATATTAAAAAACATCATAATACAACGTATTCCAAGCCATACCCATAGCCCAACCATCTCACAACAACAAAATCTACCACTACAAAACTCAGTTTTCACAACGCTAGTAAAGGTCCTATAATAGTGCTTATAAAGTGTTGTCTACACGGACATGGTTAAAGTGTAGGCTTTAACAGTGATCACAAAAATCATTGATAAGGGCTCCATTTAACATCAATTTATTTAGTTTTTTTAAAGTAACCTTTTAAAAGTTTTTTTTTAGAACTATTAAAGGATCCATTTAATAACACTTTTTTTAGCGCTTATAAAGGACAACTTTATCATCGCCAAAAAAAACACAATTTGAAGGGGTAAATTTTAATTTTTTCCAAAACTTTATGAGCCTGACCTTATCAGTGCTTCCATGACCCCTTTAACAGCACTCCACTCCCTCCCCCTCCTAATCATCACTTTTCACCTCACTACCACATTATCAGTGCATTTTGAATTTCACAGCCTCCTACGCACGCTTGGATTCAAAACCTCTAACTCTCCTTTAAAGATGGAATGCCTTTACCAATGAACCATGTTTCTTTGTTGTCTATATAATGATATTTATATTTATTTATATATATTTACAAAGATATTTTTTATTCTTATATTTATATAGTTATTTTTAAATATATTTATAAATATATTATAGACTATATTCATTTATATATACTATACTATAATATAAATATATATGTATTTATTAATACACACATATATGTATATATAAACATTATTTATATATTTTTATAATATAAAAAAGGTTAAATATTGTTTTAAATACATTTTTATAATATATATTTATTTATATATATTAGAATATACATATACATGTATATTTGTTAATTATTGGAAAACACATGTTTATATATATAAATTAACTGTATAGGTATACATACACATATTAATTCATTTTTAAAAGGTATATAAAATGTATAATTTTTTACATTAAATAAAATTAATAATAAATATTTATTTTATATATTTAAAAATATATTTCTACATAAATATGTTGATATATGTATTTAAACAAGTGATGTATTCTAAGTAAACATAAGAAAATATTCATATATTTAATTATAAATAAAACTACACTATGAAAAATGATAAAATTTCAAAAACCATAATATCAATATAATGGTAAGAACTGGGAATTAATTTAGTCCCCACTAAAAATAAGGAAAAAAAATACCCCTTTAAATGAGGCTGAAATTCCATCAAATGTTCAAAAATTGGGGTACCCTAACTAAAGACTTATTTTTGGATACTTATGGGCCTTTTTTTCCATGAAAATGTGAACTAGGGTTCTTCCAAGTCATTATGGCATATAGCTCCTCACAGTCTTCAATTTGATATGTGGTAGAGCCCAAATTGACACTTAGATCAAAAGTTATTGTCGTTTGAAGTTCAAGTTAAATTTTCAATTTATTTTAGACCATTTAGTAATTTTTTGATGTTTTTTATCTGCAAATTGTTATTAAATTACTATTACTAGATAATAATTTGAAAATTATTAATTAAAAATATTTTTGTAATATTTTATAATCTATTTTTCAAAAATATATTATATATTAAGTGTAAATTTCTATTTAGAATTATATAAAACATATTCAATATATATATATATATATTATATTTATATCAATATAAATATATTTATATATAAATATATTATCTTCAATAAAATTTAATTTTTTTTAAATATACCCTTTAATAATTTCAGTAAAAAATCACGGATAAAGACCCCCTTTATCACCACTTTTTTACAAGAATTAATAAAGACCCTCCTTTATCATCACTTTTTTAGTAGTGTTGATAAAAGGCCCCCCTTTATTTGCACTTTTTACTAAAACTGATAAAGGAGGGCCTTCATTAGTTCTTTTTTACAAGCACTAATAAAGGACCCCCTTTAACAGTGCTTTTTTTACTGTTGTTAAAGACCTCCTTTAACAACCCTTTTTCCAGCACTAAAAAAGGGTGTCATTAACAATACTTTTATCTGGAATTGTTAAAGTACTGGAGAAAGATAAACCTATTTTTTTATTATTGATCATAACATTTATCCTACATTAGCCCTCATCATAACCCATTTCAACTAGCCTTAGCCTCACTGCCACCACATTCCACATCGAACATGGTCACCACAACTATTGATAAAATCCCCATAAGATCTCTAAAAAAGAAAAAATAAAACATAACAAGAACTCTATCACTAATAATAGTGATTTAAGCTTCCAGATTTACCACAAATTCATACTTAATATAAGGATTTAATCATATTACTATATTACTTTCTTGGGTATTCTCAAAAAAGTCCAAATTTATATGGGAAACCGATTCATTATACATATATAAGTGATTGTCCTTTTTATGAATTATGAGCCCAAGAAAGAAAAAAAATTATTTCATAAACCACCACAGCTACAACACATACAGTGTTTCCCAAAACCATGATATTTAGTAATTTTAGCAAGAAAACATAATCTCATAAGTAGTTCCATAAAAATAATAATTATATGTGAATACTCTCATTCCTATTCATTTTTAGTTTAATCCAGTTATTTATCCTATTAAGACGACCCATACAATTCACCAAATGGAGAGAAAAACACAATATTCGAACATATGTATAAAAAATAAAGAATGATGATCTCATACCTCAAACAAAACTTTCCAATTCTCTACGCACATATGAAGCAGGTGGAAGAAAACCACAAACCCCCACAATTTAAGAAAACACCTTGATCAACATAAAACACAATATCCCCATCAATATCCTTCCATGAAACTACCTAAACCATCCATCTCCTCATCCAAATCCTCCCCAAAATGATAAAAATAGAAGGAAATAAGGGGATAAAGAAGGGAACTCACCTAGAATCACTAATGTTTCATATCTAGATTATAAGGATCAAAGACCACAAGAAAAGGGTGAAATTACTCTAAAAACACACCAAGGTCACCCAAGGGTTGAACGAGAAGTTTGAAGAATAAAGAGTTTGAAGGGGGTTTGGGAATTTATAGACAAGACTGGAATTAAAAGGCCATGGCGCAACACCCTATAATACGATGCAAACATGTTGACATAGGAAAAAACCACAGTGTAAAGGAAGGTTCCATACCATAATGGGGATAGAAAAAACCACATCTAACAAAACATGGTGATTCCCACACAATAATACTATGAACTAGTAAAATTACCATGATGCATGAAAAGCCAGATGTTGCAAGCAGATTGGAATTATTCAAGGAACCGTGCCTCAGTTCAGATCCACAATGAAACAGTCCTAAAATCAATATAACCACTAAAACTCACCTCTCTAGGACCCCATACCACATAGATAAATAAATGTTTTATCTATATTTAAATATGCATAACCTCTATAATTAAACTTCATATAACTCCCCATTACAGCCAAAATCTCTACATTGTCATACCAACCACCAAAAAATATCCATGACACATCACTATTTTCCATACCACAAACACTGCCTCTATGACACAAAATAAGCCTCCACACCTCAAAAATAAATACCTTTTTGAAGTTTTTCTACAACTCCCCAATATGCTCCTTAAATCACTCATAAGTTTCCCCAATAAACTTCATTACATAAAGTTCACAAAGTAATGGACTAGAGAAGTCTAGTTCATTACACACCAATTGATGTAAATCCCAGTAGGTGAAAATGGGTATTTAAAATAAAGTTTTACAAGGAAGTTAAATTTAGTACCAATAAAGCATGGATAGTGGCTAAAAGTAATAAACATTATTAAGGAATTGACTATAATGAAACCTTTTATCTAGTATCCATTATTAAATCAAACAAAATTATTCATTTTAGAACAACATTCTAAGACTATGAAATTTGGAAAATGGATTTCAAACATGTATTCATTAATAAGAACCTTCTTGAGGATGTCTATATGAAACAACTAGAAGGGTTTGGGACTCCATTTGAAGCCAATAAGGTATGAAAGTTATAGAGATATATTTATGGATTAAATCAAGTATCTTGGTCATGGAATATTTAGTTCAAGGAGGATATAAGTGAGTTTGGTTTCATAAAGAATTAATTTTACCCATGTGTTTATAAGAAGTATAGTGGTTGGTCATTCATATTCATAGTAGTATATTTCTATGACATATTACTTATTGGAAATGGAATATTAGTCTTACATATGGATAAGTGTTGGTTAAATACATTTTTATCCATTAAAGACTTAGGTTAAGCATCCTGCATTCTCAGGATCAAGATCAAGCATAATGGAACCAAAAGGCTTCTTAGACTATGTCAGGGTTCATAATTTTAATAGATACTAAAGAGATTCGATATGGAACAATATAATATTGTATTGGTTTCAGTGTCACATGTTATACAACTCTCCAATAGAAATGTGTCCTTAAACATAATAGGATATAAATAAGATGATTAGGATTCCATAATACTATATGATAGGAATAATTATGTATTCCAAGTTATATAATAGGAATGATGATTCCAACTCCTTGAGGATGGTAGAAAATATCAAGATGATCCAATAGAACAATAATGGTCAATTATTAAGGCTATCCTTAAGTACCTGAGGAATTTTAAGGATATATTCCTATTATATGGAGGATGTTAGAAACTATTCATCAATAGATATACTGATGATAGTTTCTAAAGATATTATAACAATCTAAATACATATCCAATATATGTATTCACACTCAAAGGAGGAGCTATGAGTTGAAAGAGTTCAAATCATCCATTTGTGATTAATTACACCGCAGATTCCAAGTATATTATGTCTTATGATGTAGATGAATAATAAGTTTGGATATGAAACATTTTCCAAGAGATTGATATAGTTCCCAGCAATAAATACACTATCACATTATATTTTTAAAATATTTTAGTGGTTTCTCTCTCAAAGAAACCAAGATTACATCAACGGATGAAACACATACCTAGTAAATATAATATCTTATGGAATTTTTATCAAAGGGGGTGAATTAATGGTGAGAAGATCTTCCAGAATGGGGAACATGGAACCCATACTAAATCTGTATCTTATAAAAATCATGAACATAATCTAAGATCTAGTGGACTTATAGTTATTAGTAATTGGCTTTAGTGAAAGTGGGAGTCTGTTGGAGTTAGTTCTCTAAAACCAAATTCTCTTATACTTTTCATTAAATTGTATATTAATGGTATCTTTTAATAAAATATGTATTATAATATCTTGATAATTATATAACAAGACAATGTATGTGATAATGTCATAGGACACATATCGCATCAAAAATTCACAGCAGTTCCCTACTATGACGAGATGCATAAGATGTTTGTTGGAGACTTAATACACTAAGACTCAAGAGTTGGTGAATTTAGTTCTTAAATTTTCTTGAATTTGAAAACCAACACCTTTAAAGATACGATTACCTATTATCTTTTATTACAACATTCACATAATTAAAATTAAAGAAAAAAATGAAAAAAGATGAGACACAAATATTTATAGTGGTTCAGGGAAACAAATCCTCTAGTCCACTCCACCAATGCTCAACTCCAAGATCATAGTGATTTTGAATATAATATTCCTTTTAATAGGTACTTATAGCCCTTTTCATATATACATAATTATTAAGTTAAATCATTTGACACTTTGTTTTATATCAACATCTTTGAATTGATCTCAAATAAGTCTTTAAAAAACCCATCCTTTAATGTTATTTTACTAGGAACCTCTATAGAGAGATAGTGAATAATTAGAGAGTTTACCAATAAGGCTCATTGTTTCATGATACAACTAATATAAGAGAAAAATTATCAAAGAGATATGTTAAGAATAAAATTTAGATCAAGGAGAGTCTTCTAAAATATAGAAAACAATATCTTGATAGAGCAGCTATAGACCTTGGATCTTTTTATTCTTCTTCTCATAAAATATAGAATCATGCAGATATATTTTAGAGAGTTATGAGATGATAGTTCAAGAACCTTAATTATTAACTATATTGTATTTTCCACACTCAAAAAAAGGCATGAAAACTTCTCTTTTAATGACACAACATCAGATCCATAAAATCTGGGCTTTGAATAAAATTCCACATATCCCTTTATTATAAATATCGTGGAAATTGTTTTGATCATTAAATTATACTTATAATTATTTTTTCTCCTGGTAATTTAAAATTTTTATATTCATTTTTATGATAAATAAGAAATCCAATAGTTAAAGAAGGCAAAGAAGCATTAATTTCCACTAAAAGTACACCAATGTTAATAAATAGTAGGTTTGAGATCCATGTAGAAATTCTGGATCACCCTATATTCAAATTCTACTGATGTGAATTCATAATTTCTATTGATCCATGTAGTCATTTTTCATATATGTGATGTATCCATGTAGCCAAATTTGTGTAAAACTTATTCACGTAGCTGAATTTCTTGACGTATGATTCTTGATCACAAAGCCAAATTTTATATAGATGAATGAATTACATTTCCAATTAGAACCACAAATCCTTTTTCACTGCAAATTCAAATCACAAATCTTATTACTCCATCTAAAAAATTTATGTATCCATTTATTCTATGTATCATATTTCTCGTGTAGGTGATTCATCCACATAGGTGATTTTCACAGAACGGATTTCATGATTTATCTTTTTTAGATAGCAGGATTCTTCATGTACGTTATTGGAATATATGATTACTTGATATAGTGATGTCTCTATATAGTTGAATACCTCACATATCCAATTTTTCATAATTAATGAAATTTGCAGAAAACTTCCAAAATTTAAATATTTCAACAGAATGAACTAAAATAAATAAAAAACATGAAGAGCATAATTAAAACAAAAACTTTAGTAACATATGAAGGGTATTTTATATCATCAAAATCTAAAGAAAAATCGATATGTTGGAATAATATTAGTAGTCCAATATTCTCCCCCTTTTGATGATCAAAAAACATATAAGGCATTAAACATTAAATGTTTAAAAGGTTTTATAATATTTTGTAGAAAACAAAATAAAATAGATATTTATTTTAAAATGTTTTGTTTATCCATTTCTTCTCCCCCAAAATTAGATACTTCTTTCACTTTGTAAAACTTCTCCCACTTGAGTGATCTTCTTTAGACTTTGGAGGAATTATCCCCCTTGGGTAAACTTCTTGAGACATATCCCCCTTTTATGTAATTAAAAAGGAAGGGTAATGTAAGTAATAAAACAATTTTAATGTAGCACTATGAGTAATGAACTGATTAAGTATAGTACTGAAACTAAATAAGAATTATATAAATACTTGAAATTCAATAAAAAACAAATAATAGAAAATGTTAAAAGGAAATAATCTCAATGAAACACATGAGAACTGAATAAAGAATAATTTCATTTATTGGAAACATTTTAAAATTTTACATCCAATCAACTCCCATAAAATTACATATAAAAATACTAGTCAGAATATCCAAGATTATGGATAGCGTGAAATTGACAAGGTGGTTTGGGTGGACATCCAATGTTAACCAAGAGGTGAATAATAAAGGTCTGTAATGTTATTAGAGTAATAAAGGACTGCAATATTTAGAGTATATCTATGCATGAAATAATCTCTAGAGAATACATCAATGTATGACAATATAAATCCAGAGTATAAAGGGGAAACTTTACAACCATAATTTTAGTCCCAACATGACAAAAACAAGAAAAAAGAAAAATATAGAGAGATCCCAGCTCCTAATCTCCGAGTTCGGCCACCAAACATGGTCAATGAACTTAATTACCATTATTCTCCACGTAGTCATTGTTGACATTCCTGTCATCCACATAAGATATAACACATGTGGAAAATACCATACAGGTGTGAGTATATACATACCTAGTTGGACACCCCAAATATCATAAGGGGAGAAATATTAAGATGCAATAAAAATAAACTCAACCCATAACAAGAGGTAAACAAAACCCAACAAATATATATACATATAAAGAAACCCATATGAGAGAGAAAGGGGATATCCATCTCCACATCCTGGACAAAAATGATGAGTCTTATGTATCTCTAAAGTTCCATATCATATTCCTATCATCACGCATAACCTATCAAGAATCAAAGTGGAGGGGGCCACTCCTCGCTACTACACTCCACCAACGAGCAAGAACTCTCTCTCATAGGGGACCTTCTTACTGCCAGATCATGAAGATGGGGGAATACCACTGAGTAGATAGAGGACCCCTTATATAATATATTATAGATAAGTACCAACTCTACTTGAGTAAATATTATGTGGGACCTACACCCTAGTATGATAGGTGAGTACCGACCCCGATATCCCTCTGATGACCCTTCCTAATCACTGCCATTGGTTAAGCATCACCTGAAGAAGCTCCATTCTTGGAACACCACACATTGTATCTCATATGTCACAATGAAGGATACCACCATGTCCCACATCGAAAACTACTCAATATAGGCTACTCATGGGATAAAATATGATTCTTTGAGAGTTAAATACATAAGGTAGAAGTTCCTTGGAGAATTGCATAGCATGTACGTGGGGTCACACGGTGTGTGACCTCACCTCATAGTCGTTCCATGTTCTTCCCTAGACAAATAATGGGAAGAAATTTCATACAACATGGTATCTGTGAGTGGTACATGACATGTTTCATCCACCTAGAACCTACCTGTGTCCTCCCACCTCATGCTTGTGTTCACTGTTCATGCCCGTGTACATTATTCATGTCTGAGTACATGGACGTGCATGTGTACTCTAGTTAGGCCCATGTGTCTGGACATTCTAATGCTCATGTACTCCAAGAGTACACACTAATCCACCAGCATAGGGTCACACAATGTGTAAGGTCAATACATTACATGTGATCCTTATCTTCACCTGAAACCGCAGCTATTGTAGTTGGGGGGATACACAACATGTGTTCCTCCAAGATAAATGGTGTAAAGTTGGGAAATTTTCATAATGTGAAGAATACTTCATGCATCTTTCATACGTCACTTTTGTGACCACTTCCACCAAAAATATTTTCAGTGTTTTTGGATATAGGGTTAACTTTACCTCATCCATTGTCGATGGATGGATTCCATCCACTCAAACCCTGTAAAACACAATTTTTTACACCACACCATTCTTGTGGATGAGAAAAGAAGAATCAATATCCCATTTTTTCAATATCAGCTAAAATACACATCTTATCATGATATGTCCCTAAATCATTGATCCATACATATTTCACACAACAACAATGAATCTAGGGATTCCATCACATTTTAACCCTCTCTAGAAATGTTTAACCACAACCACATCAACTAATAAAGAAGAATAAAAAGAAAATTGGGGACAAGTATATATCAACAAAGGTGATGATAATTGTTAAACAATGTGATCCAGACCAATGATATTAAAGTGTAAAATCAATGTTTAAAATCATAATATAAAAAATATAAATTGTTTCAATAATTAAATTTACATTTGGGATCATGTGAAGATTAGGTAATCATAGATCAAACATAGAAGATAATAAAAACCACGCTTATCAAATCAATTAAGGTGGAAACCACAATTAAAGAGTCTTTATTCATGTATGGATTGATCATTGATGAATACAATTTCTTATAGTGATGGATAAGATGATCTATTTTGGTCTCCATATATACCATGGTCCACCTTGATCAGTTCGTCGATCTGCGTCCTCCAGTTTTATAACACCAACGAAGAATGATCCTAGTTCTCTCAAGTCCTCCCAATGTTATATGGATAACCTTGTTGATTTTCCATAAGTGGGAATTTATAAGGGAGTATTAGGTTTTGAGTCATTTAATAAAAATAAATAAATTATTTATTAATTTTATTTAACACACTTCCAATGTACAACTTCCAAGAAACCTCTAATGTGGACTAACCATAATTCACAAATAGGTTAAACCCTGTGTTATGGAATCAACTATGGTCTTGAATTTCCCATCCAAGGTTTCAAAAAATGGGAAAACCATTAATATCAAAATTATGCATGTGTGTGCTATAAAATATATTAATTTTTTTAATATATTAATTCTATAGGGTAGAGACACCCAAAGACCATGCCGACTCTGAGGAAAAATACACACACACACACACAAACACACACACACACACAAATATATATATATATATATATATATATATTCAAATGACTAATCCAAATAAAATAGAGTCACTATATTCTCCACTCGTTCAAGTATTTTCAACCCAAAATTAAAAATCTTCACAAAAATAAGGGTGTATTAATCTCACAACTAGCTCTCATGCTCTCAAGATCTCTCTTGCACACTCCCATACTGCCAAACAACATGAACCAAACAGATTTTCCATTCATGTAGGATCCTTTCCTAATGATATTCAGTATCCATTAGGTACTCTATAAAGTTAGTTACATCATTGATGTCCTAATCACCTCGGTCAAAAACATGTGTGGGTCATACACATATCTATTCAGCTATGAAAAATAGAAGACAGTATGTACTTGATCCAACTATGGTGAAAGGAAAATCAGTATGAATCCTCTCCAACCATCTATAGGATCTTGAACAACCTAATAAACATTGGGGATAGATTTTCCTCCCTGGGAAAACCTTTTTGATCCTAAATATTGGGATACTCTCAATAAAACATGGTCTCCATAATCGAACTCCAAAGGCCTACACATCGGTCTGCATAAGATTACTATCTTCTCTAGAATATAAACATACGCTCATAGATTACATGTACATTTTTCTTCATCACCTTCACCATCTCTAACACAATAAGATATGTATTTACAACCTCATTACAGCATAAGGTTAAACCATATCAGTCCCATACTAGGCCTTCAAAGGTTAAATCATGATAATAAAGTGATATTTGTTATTATAAGAAAAATATACCAATGGAAAGTAATCCACCTAAATATGGTTGAAGT
Source organism: Viscum album (assembly GCA_963277665.1). Taxonomy (NCBI): domain Eukaryota; kingdom Viridiplantae; phylum Streptophyta; class Magnoliopsida; order Santalales; family Viscaceae; genus Viscum; species Viscum album. Next base: position 1,246,104,231 of record OY728157.1, on the reverse strand, counting down.
TTAACACGTAGTCCCTACAATATCCTACAATGCTGGGATAGTACGCTTGGTCTTCCTATCTATTAGTGGACGAAATTTCATGATTATCTGAAATTGGGTCCCAAAATCCTCTTATGGTCCCCTCTAAAACTGTGATATGAACCAAACATCATAGCTCAAGATAATCAATAAGTGTAACACCCCAACCTCGGTTACCCAGATTCGTTGCATTATTATGTAACATTGGCATGATCACAAAATATCAAGTCTCAAAAGTCCGATTAGTTTAGTAGCCTTGAAAACACTAGATACATTCATAAATGTTACATTACATCATAAAGTGAAAACTACAGCACATCTTGTCTCCACACTCATATCCCCTTATACTATCCCTGCAGTTCATTCATAAAATACTTCTTCACATCCTGGGAAAAATAAAACATAGAAAGGGGTGAGCTCAAATGCCCAGTAAGGATAACAATATAGCAGAAACTTTTATAAATAAGCATAAACTTTTAAGGAAATGTATAACTAAAACAAAAGTCTCTTAAACTTGAACTTCAGCATAATATGGTAGAAATAAAATGAAATAATGACAATTACTTATTCACATGGATATTCTACTTGTTGAATAATCACATTCAATATCAATAACCACTTTCATAATGATGGAATGCATAGTGCCAGACTATCATAACTACATAGTCAAGGCCTTGTGCCAAGACTACAAATAAGATTTTTTCAAGGCCTTGTGCCAAGAAACTAGTTTGTCTCATGAGACCTACCGATGCATCTAGGATCTATAGTGGGCTCCACCCATCACTTATTAAGTCCAATGCATTCCTCATATAAACAGGTTTAAACGTAACATAAACATTCATATTAAAACTAGCATACGAAATGTCAATACTTTCTCCATAAACCATGAATGGTATGAAAATAACACATACATAGTAAAACATATCACCAAACCTTGATTACAATATGGAAGTTTTTTATCTTAATAAATAAACTTCAAATATGCTTAAAATCCATCAAAGGATGTTGACATAGATGAAATCAAAACTATTTGAGAGAAATATCTCTTTTTTGAAATCATTTAAAAGTAACATAATTATAAAAGAAACCATTTAATTTGAAAATATTCTTATGAGATTTTAAGGTAAGATATTGATGATTTTATAATTCTGTAAAATAGCCGCACCCGCCGTATAAGTTAAAAACGACATTCTTACCTTGATTCTGTCGAAAATGTTAAAAAGGACCTTGTTTGGAAAACGACATAAAGATTACTTTATAAACTTATTATAAAAACTCAACAAGGGTATTAATGACTTTAAACCATAGTCTTTAAAATAGTAAGAATTGTTTGAAATACATTTTTATGAAACATGTATGTGGATGATAAAGATGTCCCAATAGATAATTACGTATAAACAACCTCGGATAATGAGGAGATTGTGAAATAAACTATTACCTTGTACTTTTTCATGGTTGATGGTAGGTTAACCTTATGTATAATGGTGAAATAATTGTTATTAAATTATACAGGAATCATATATATTAATATGATATCATATATGATCTTTTAACATTTCTTTGTTAATAATACCTTATTATTATCATCGTTTCAGGTGTTAACTTACTCGTTTTATTTTATATGATTTGTTACATAAGTCATGTTTTTTATAGATAGGTTTTATATTATTCATATACATAATGATATCAAGTCCTTAAAAATTATTTTTAACCATCAAATGAAAATTATTCTTGAATGGATACAATGAGGAATGAATCTCATTGCGTTCGTGGAGACGGTAGTCCATACGTACACACGAGCGACAATATCATTCTTTTGATATTACAATAATATTTAATTGGATGGTATATCATATGTACAGAATAATTATCATGTTATATTTATTATTTACATGAATTACACATCATTATTATACCCATCCAAATAATAATATATTGAATAACAATTACACCACGACGTGGAGACAGTCAGCCGTACGTACGCACGTATGGTGACATGTCATTCAAATGATGGATAGAATACTGAATATGGTTGTACCATATTTATAATAACATCACAGTATATAGAAAATACTGGAGTTATTATTTTATAATTGAAATAACAAATAAAGAATAAGTGGAAGAAGAAAGGAACTTGAAAGAGGGTGGTGAAAACATTACACCTTCTTCGGGTTCTTCCATTTGATTTGATCAGAAGGGCTAAATAGGTTGGATTTATGAACAAAATAATGCATCTAGGTTGATGTGAGAAAATTTGGGAGGATATTTGGGTAGAGTTTGTCCGAGCCAAAGGGCTTTGGAGGTGTAAATTTGAGAGAAGGGGAAGTGTCCTTTTATAAGAGGGGTGAGGGGCACCTTTGGAAAAGCTAGAAATATTATTTTATAATAAATTCATATTCGGCTTATAATGGCTATAGAGTGGTTTATTTAAAGTTTAAGGTAGTTATGGGTCTAAATCCTTTCAACCAATATATTATATGCAGGTTTGGGTCAATATATTAACCTTATCATTTATATTTAACTCTTAGTTAAATAGTTTGACATTTAACATGACTCTTTTTATTTTTATATTATATAGTTAATAAACTTACTATATACCTCCAAGAGACCCCCAAGTGGTCCATTAATGATACACCTATCATTATATAAGTCTTTTGGCCGAACCTTAGATTTTTAGGAATATAATATCAATTAATAATATAATATTTGTTTTAAAAACTCTTTTATGTCAATTTTGACACTATTTGGTATTCGATTTTTGTGAAAATCATAACAGCATGGTTACTTCAAAAAAACATAATTAACTCAATAATAACATGTCATATTAACCTATAAAATTAGTTTAATTCATAAAAAGTTTCAAATTACATTTATTTATATATTTATAATATAAATTATTTTAATATTTCACTAATTAGGTAAGTACTGCATCACCATTGTGTCATAAATAAATTAAATTATTTAATCTCTAAAAATTATAAATAAAATACCATTATATAGGAAATACTTTTATATTTCTAATTAATATTTATAATCTAATTTATATTATGTATCACCCTATATTAAAAATGTTTTAGTAATTAAAATTTGATCATAACTCTTTTAACTCTTCTTTAAATTAAATAATAATAAATGTCCTAATCTAATCCAAGTGGAACTAAATGATAATATTTTATTCATAAGGTTCTTTTTGGTCGAGATACACTTTTCCAATAGAATTAGGACATGTGTTAGGGTAATATTAATACCATTTTTACCCTTAATTACCCTATTCACTTTTAACCGTGGTAAATAAAAGTAAAAAGTTACTATTCACCAAAAATTATTTTTATCTTATTGAACCACATTTTACTCCTTGATATTAACCATGTCTCTCGGATTTTCGAAATTCCACTCACAGGAGCGGTAAAATTACGTTTTATGTGAATTTCCAAATTCTCCTAGGAGTTGGGTAAAAGAATGTGAAAAGTTCCATAAAATTTTTATATATCTAAAATTATTCTAAACCAACTCCAATGAATTACATCGAACTTATATAGGTATTATGTATCCATTTTGACATCAATTAAATTTAAATAAAATAAATAATTATTTAAATAAAAATTTGGTTTTAAACTACAACTCAGTGTTTTTTCACTATTCATCAGAAATTGAATGTTTTCAGAAAAATACAAAAAAAATAACCTAAGATAATTTTGATATTCCGAATTCAATAATGAAGTATATTTTACCAAATTCAAAACATATAAGTTAAATTTATTAATTTAAAATTAATTCCCGCTGTCAAAACTCTAAGGCGTATTTTTAAGAAATAATAACTACCAAAAGTTTGACACATGTTTATGTCCAATTTCAAAGTGAAATTACTTACAATGACCATCATTGGATTAAATTGTAAAAATATAATCTATTTATACTTCCAAACCATTAAAATGTATAATTTAACAATATAAATTATTTTGATTTAAAAAGTTGTTTTGAGTTAAAATATTGTATTTTTTACTATTCACCAAAATATGAAAGTTATTAGAAAAAAACAAAAACTTTATCGAAACAAAATTATTATATCCTGATTCTAAATAAGAATTTTATTTTGTCAAATTGAATATATAAAAGTTTCAAATATTGGATTTAAAAAGGCTTCACCATTAAAAGGCAGTAAAATTGCATTTTTCGAAAAATACTTCTTTTATCTAAAAAATGCATTTGTTCTTACATTATGTCTAAGAAACTCATAATATGGATTCTAAAATTATAAGGATTATATAAAGTTCAAAATTCAGTTAATACTATTCATAACCGCTTTTGAATGGCTTGTTTGGTAAGTTATGGGGCGCTAGAACTTAGTGTTGCGTGTAATGAAAGTTATTGAATTACTTTGAAGAAATAAAGTACTATGAAATCATGGGATGTTACATTCTTCCCTCCTTCAATAAATTTCATCCTTGCAATTTGAAATTATTTTTCAAAAATAAAAGGTTGAAAATAGAAAATACCTTTTGGAAAACCCACATCAGAAATTAGGTTAATAAAATTTAGTCTTAATAAGAGGAAAAGGGATTTGAAAGGGTCGTCACCAAATTATGATCTCGATTAGGAGAACATTGGTGGAAATTAGAGACATATAATTGGAGGGAAAACGTAAATATTTATAGTAGTGTTTGAGGTTATCAATCACAAACAAGTGTAAAATTAAGGGCATTAAATTCATCAATCTATGATGATTTAATATACCATCGGTTCAACAAAACATATGGTATTAGGATAACACATTTTTTGTTTTAAGATATCTTCACTAAAGTATAAGAATTAATTTCTTCATAGAATAAGAGAAGAAGAAAAATATATACTTGACAAGTAGAGTCCCATCCTTTAACTAATTTCTACCACAAACTCATCTTTCACACTAAAAGATAATAGAACTTAAAAATAATATTCTATTTATCCAATTCATATAGGGTTCAAAAAAATGAATTTATAATTCATCTACCAATTTTTTTTAAGAAGATTACCTTATTCAATCCAGGGCATCACGTGGGCCAGTGGTAGGTGATACACCCTTATCGCCCTTCGGTTGCGGGTTCAAGTCTCGCGGCCTTTTCAGACGCGACGGGTTGTCGCCCGACCTCCGGGTTGTCCTTTTATAGAAATCCAAAAATAATCTCAAACTAGAATTATCCAAAATACTTTTTTCCAAACTCACAGTCCAAAATTTATAAGGAAGGTAAACACAATTAAGATCCTTTTTGCCACATAATAACATGTGAACACCTTCATCAGGTATTCTTTAAAAACACTGCAACATCCTGAATTACCATAACACCTTATTGATTACATTCATGATCCCTTATTCCTTATAGAATATTGGATATACTCCTTCTATCAAAAAATGTTGTAAACTCCAACAATTATAGAATATACAAATCATTAATCAGTTTCAAGGTAGTCAATAATATCCAATATAATTTATCCAAAATCAATCATGTATTATTCCAAAATCACTACCTCGGTATCAGAACCATATTATGGTTTATCTTTCTCTCAACCATATATTTTCCAAAAATTTAACCTCCTATTGAGTCACTTTTCTTGGTTCCACACAATCTCAAGTCCTTAATGAAATAGTACTGCAGTACAATCCTTATATACTCCATATTTATTATAACCAGTACATTTTTGATACAACACTCAAATGACATAATTCTCTAATAACAACATAAGAACTCTAATCATTCCTCCTCATCTGTGGTAGTATCATAACCTGATTATTATCCAATAGCATCATTTTAGGAATACTCTGATGATTTGGACATCGGTTTGGATAGTGTCCCAACTCCTTGCAGATGAAGCATTGTTCATTTGAAAACTTTTTCTTACCCTTGCAGTCACGTACTTGGTTTCCTTTTTCTCCATACTTATAACAAACTCCAATTTCATTCAGGAAATTTCTAGGGTTTTTCTTCCCATAGTTATCACATATGGGAAAATTCTTCTTTTCCCTCTTCCCTTTATCCATCTTTCTCTCTTCCGTCCTTTTCTTCTCTTGCTTCCCTTCAAAGCCATAGGACACGGAGAATTCTTTACTTATCTTATTAACACATGATATTATTTCTTCATATGTTGAGAATACATGGGAGACTATTTACCTTCGAAATGTTGACTTAATACTGTGAAAGATATGATCCTTATTACTCTTTGGATCAAACGTATTGCTGGAGTTCACATTCCTTATAAGGGGCGCCATTTCTATACAATAGCATAAACTAGGTCAGTTTATGAATTTCAATAATTCCAAACTTGTAAAATACCTAATGTAGACTAAACAGTTTATGGATACAATCCATAATAAAAAAGTTTTTTTTGAAAAAGTATATACTCATAAACCCTTCATAATGATTTGTAAAGAAAATGAGAATTATCCTAAGCATATCCCCCGGGAGTGTCGTAACCAAGAGTGCAGCATGACCTATTGTCGTGCACCAGTTCTTGTTCGAGTCTAGCTCAAAGCGGTGTTTTAGGGTTTTACCCCTAGTTACATCTGTGCCAGTGCCGCCTCTACCTGCTCGTATCCATACAGGGATGTATTTCTTTGAAAACTCACAAAATCTCTACAATACCAAAATTCTAGGAAATTATTCTATACTAATTCTCAAATTCAATCTTAGGTCTATGTCCTCTAATCAGAGTTTATCTAAATATAGCTTCCAAGTTTTGTACTAAACTTTCTCTGATACCAAATGTAATGCCCCGACCCCAATTACCCAGAGTCAGTGCATTATTAGGTAACATTGTCATGATCACAAAAGATCATGTCTCGAAAGACCGATTAGTTTAGTATCCTTGGAAACACTAGATACATTCATAAATGTTACATTACATCATAAAGTGAAAACTACAACACATCTTGTCTCCACACTCATATCTTCTTATACTATCCCTGCAGTTCATTCATAAAATACTTCTCCACATCCTGGGAAAAATAAAACATAGAAAGGGGTGAGCTCAAATGCCCAGTAAGGATAACAATATAGCAGAAACTTTCATAAAAATGCATAAACATTTAAGGCAATGTATAACTAAAACAAAATCCTTTTAAACTTGAACTTCAACATAATATGGTAGAAATAAAATGAAATAATTCGATTTAATTATTCAGATGAATATTCTACTAGTCGAATAATCACATGAAATATCAATAACCACTTTCATAATTATGGAATGCATAATGTCATACTATCATAACCACATAGTCAAGGCCTTGTGCCAAGACTACAAATAAGATTTTGTCAAGGCCTTGTGCCAAGACACTATTTGTATCATTAGACCTACCAATTCATCGAGGAGCTATAGCGGGCTCCGCCCGTCACTTATTAAGTCCAATGCATTCCTCATATGAAGAAGTTTAAATATAACATAGACATTCATATTAAAACCAGAATACGAAATGTCAATACTTTCTCCATAAACCATTAATGGTTTAAGAATAACACATCCACAGTCAAACATATCACAAAAGCTTTAATACAATATGTAAGTTTTGTATCATAATAAATAAACTTCAAATAAGCTTAAAATCCCTCAAAGGATGTTGACATTGATGAAATCAAAACTATTTGAGAGAAATATCGCTTTTTTGAAATCATTTAAAAGTCACATAATTATAAAATAAAACATTTACTTTGAAAATATTCTTATAATATTGTAATGGAAGCTTCAAAAATTTTATAATGGCGGAAAATAGTCTCACCCGCCGTATAAGTTAAAAAAGACATTCTTACCTTGATTCTGTCGAAAAGGTTCAAAAGGACTTTGTTTGGAAAACGACAGAAAGAATCCTTTATAAACTTATTATAAAAATTCAACAAGGGTATAAATGAATTTAACCCATAGTCTGTAAAATAGTAAGAATTATTTGAAATGCATTTGTAAGAAACATGGATGTGGATGATAAAGAGGTCCCAGTAGATAATTACGTATAAACAACCTCAGATAATGAAAATATTGTGAAATAAACCCTTACCTTGTACTTTTACTTGGTTGAGGGTAAGTTAACCTCCTTTATAATGGTAAAATAATTGTTATTAAATTATAAAAAAATCATATATATTAATATTATATCATATATGATCTTTTAACATTTCTTTGTTAATAATACCTTATTATTATCATCATTTTGGGTGTTAACTTATTCATTTTCTTTTATATGTTTTGTTACATAAGTCTTGTTTGTTATGGATAGGTTGTATATTATTCATATACAGAATGATATCAAGTACTTAAACATTATTTTTAACCATCAAATGAAAATTATTCTTGAATGGATATGATGGGGAATTAATCTCATCGCGTTCGTGGAGACCGTAGTCCGTACGTACGCACGAGCGACAGTATCATTCTTTTGATATTAAAATAATATATAATTGGATGGTATATCATATATACAGAATCATTATCATGTTATATTTATTATTTACATGAATTACACATCATTATTATATCCATCCAAATAATAATATATAGAATAACAATTACACCACGACGTGGAGACGGTAAGCCGTACGTACGCACGTATGGTGACATGTCATTCAAAGGATAGATAGAATTCTGAATACAGTTGTACCGTATTTCACTACTAAAAAATAAAGCTATATCCACAGTTTGGAACCGTGGCTATAGGCCCAAAAACCGTGGATATAGGTTATAGCCACGGTTTGAACCATGGCAATAGCCTATAGCCACATTTTTTAAACTGTGGAAGAATCCTAAGTCTGGAAATATATATAGCCATGGTTTAAAACTATGGCTATAGGCCTTTTTCCATGGTTTCAAACCGTGGTTATAGGCCTTTTGCCTCGGTTTTAAACTGTGGCTATATGTCCCCCCATTCCATAAAAAAACAACTCCCACGTGCCCCCTTCCCCAGCACAGCCTCCTGTACTCCCCACAGCCTACTGCACACACCCCTGCCCCCTACCCACTGCACCTCCCCCCCAGCCCACTGCATCCCGCCCTGCACACACACCCTGCCCCCAGCACACCCCATGCCCCTGCACATCCCCCCTACCCACTGCACTTCCCCCCCAGCCCACTACAAACCCCCCTGCCCCCAGAAAACCGCCCCTGCCCCCTCACCCTGTCCCTTGCAAACAATCCATGAGTTGTTATGTCTGAAAGGAAAAGGATAAGACCTCAAATTTCTAGCACATACATCAATCAGGATGGGATTATGATCAGAGTGATGTTTTGGTAAGATGAGTCCATAAATAATCAAGGTCTCATTCCCTTCATCGATGTGGGCCAAGAATCTATCAATACTGCTGGCTTGCCTCCCATTAATGGTGTACCTGTTCTAGGTGTAATCACCCCCATAGTGGTCACTTCAACTAGCCTACAATTTTTAATGCAAGAAAGGAAGTCAGAAGCAGCCATCCTGTTGAAGTTATCACCAGTTTTCTCCTATAGTTGGAGCACAGTATTAAAATCACCCAATGACATCTAGTTGTGTGAAATTTTCTTAGAAATATAAGTGATATCCTGCCAATTCTCCCTTCTATTAAGATAGAAGTTAGAGGCATAAACAAAGACTATATATATCCCAATATCATGGAACACCATATCAACCAGGACACTCTAATGATCATCAGTGCAGGAAAGAACATAAATGCTTTCATTATTGAGGGCCCATAAATCTGTTGTGGAATCATTGGGAGACACAATGATAGAAACGAGGAAAAAATAAGGAAAGAAAGCAAGGGACCCAACGATTTACGTGGTTCGGGAAAAATCCCTACGTCCACGAGAGAGGAAGAATTCACTATATCGGGAGCACAAACTTACAGAGTATTTTTGTAGTAAAACCTAGCCCGAAATGGGCTATATATGAAGAAGACGGTCCACTGTTCCGAAATATAATTACGCGTTGCAACAGTGATCGGCGGCCAACTTTGTCAAAAGCACTGCAGTGTCTACCGGATGGAAGTCAAAAGCGCTACAGTGAAGTTGACCCCGAAGTCTTTGGATATAGCATCAATTTCTATTAGTTTTTATAATAAAATCATAGTATATAAAAGATACTTGAGTTATTATTTTAGAATTAAAATAACAAAGAAAGAAGAAGTGGAAGAATAAAGGAACTTGAAAGAGGGTGGTGAAAACATTACCTCTTCTTCGGGTTATTCCTTTTGATTTGATCCAAAGGGCTCCTTAGGTGGGCTTTCTGATCAAAATAATTCCTCTAGGTCGAAGTGAGGGAAGTTGGGAGGATATTTGGTCAGAGTTTGGCCCAGCCAAAAGGATTTGGAGGTGTAAATTTGAGAGAAGGGGAAGTACCCTTTTATTAGAGGGGTGAGGGGAACCTTAGGAAAAGCTAGAAATATTATTATATAATAAATTCATATTCGGTTTCTAATGGCTCCAAAGTGGTTTATTTAATGGTTAAGGTGGGTATGGGTCTAAATACTTTCAACCAATAGATTTTAGACAGGTTTGGGTCATTATATTAACCTTATCATTTATATTTAACTCTTAGTTAAATAGTTTGACATTTACCATGTCTCTTTGTAATTTTATATTATATAGTTAATACACTTACTATATACCTCCAATAGACCCCCAAGTGGTCCCTTAATGATACACCTATCATTATATATGTCCTTTGGCCGAACCTTAGATTTTAGTAATATAATATCAATTAATAATATAATATTTGTTTTTAAAACTCTTTTATGTCAATTTTGACACTATTTGGTATTTGATTTTTGTGAAAATCATAACAGCATGATTAATTAGAAAAAACATAATTAAATCAATAATAACAAGTCATATTAACCTGTAAAATTAATTTAATTCCTAAAAAAATCTCAAATTACATTTATTTATATATTTATAATATCAATTATTTTAATATTTCACTAATTAGGTAATTAATGCATCACAATTGTGTCATAAATAAATTAAATTATTTATGTATAAAAATTATAAATAAAATACCGTTATGTAGGAAATATTTTTAGATTTATAATTAATATTTATAATCTAATTTATCTTATGTATAACCCCATATTAAAAATGTTTTAGTAATTAAACTATGATTTTAACTCTTTTAACTCTTCTTTAAATTAAATAATAATAAATGTCCTAATCAAATAAAAGTGGACCTAAATGATAATATTTTATTCCTAAGGTTTTTTATGTTCAAGATACATTTGTCCAATAGAATTAGGATATGTTTTAGGGTAATATTAATATCATTTTTACCCTTAATTACCCTATTTACTTTTAACCGTGATAAATAAAAGTAAAAATTTACTATTCACCAAAAATTATTTTTACCTTATTGAACCAAATTTTACTCCTTGATATTAACTGTGTCTTTCATATTTCCGAAATTCAACTCACAGGAGCGGTAAAATTAAGTTTTATGTGAATTTCTAAATTCTCCTAGGAGGTGGGTAAAAGACGGTGAAAAGTTCCATAAAATTTTTATATATCTAAAATTATCCTAAACCAACTCCAATGAATTACATTGAATATATATAGGTATTATGTATCCATTTTGACCTTAATTAAATTTAAATAAAATAAATTATTATTTAAATAAAAATTCGGTTTTAAACTATAACTCCGTGTTTTTTCACTATTCATCAAAAATTGAATGTTTTCAGAAAAATATAAAAAAAATTACCCTAAGATAATTTTGATATTCTGAATTCAATAATGAATTCTATTTTACCAAATTCAAAACATAGAAGTTTCATTTATTAATTTAAAATTAATTCCCACTGTCAAAACCAAAAGGCGTATTTTTAAGAAATAATAACTACCAAAAGTTTGACAGTTGTTTATTTCCAATTTCAAAGTGAAATTACCTACAATGACCATCATTGGATTAAATGGTAAATATATAATCTATTTATACTTCCAAACCATTAAAATGTATAATTTAACAATATAAATTATTTAGTTTTAAAAAGTTGTTTTCAGTTAAAATATAGTCTTTTTCACTATTCACCCAAATATGAAAGTTATCCGAAAAACACCAAAACTTTATCGAAACTAAATTCTTATGTCCCTATTCTAAATAAGAATTTTATTTCTTCAAATTGAATATATAAAAGTTTCAAATTTTGGATTTAAAAGGGCTTCGCCATTAAAAGGCAGTAAAATTGCATTTTTTGAAAAATACTTCTTTTATCTGAAAAAATGTATTTGTTCTTACATTATGTCTAAGAAACTCATAATATGGATTCTAAAATTATGAGGATTATATAAAGTTAAAAATTCAGTAAATACTATTTATAACCTCTTTTGAACGACTTGTTTGGTAAGTCATGGCGCGCTAGAACTCGGTGTTGCGTGTAGTGCAAGTTATTGAATTACTTTGAATAAATAAAGTACTATGAAATCATGGGGTGTTACAATAAGGGTACCCCAAAAATTCCAACGATCACCCACACATAAAACGTCCCAATACTCTCAACCAAACTCTTCTCTTGGATGGTAAGAAAGCACACATACTTGGAAAGTCGATCAAAAATCACCCAGATATCATTGCAATGTCTCACTATTCTTGGAATACCCATTAAAAATTATATTTACATTTCATCCCATTTCTTATCTGGGCCAGAACCTGGTGTCCAGACTTTATCTGTTGACATGTGAGAAACAGAGATAAAAAATTAGTGATGCTTCACCTCATTTCATCCCACCAAAACTATGGATTAAGGTCCTTGTACATATTTTCCACACTGGAATGTACATCCAAAGGGTAAGTTTGAAGCCCCCTCATCACCTCCACTTATAATTGTGAAACCCTAGAAAATGATGATGTGATCCCCTCATTTAGAAAATCCATCAAGTGTATCTTATGATGATATATGGTCACATAGAGCCTCACAGTTTATATCTTATAACTAAGAGTCTCTCACACAATGAAGTAGTAGAGGAGACACCACCACTGACTAGAAAAAAATTGCACCTATCCCCTCCAGCAGGGTCAGCTATAGAAAATCCAACTACTCAGAAGCCTCCTCTTCCAAGAAAGAATATGAATTCCTACTAAGGAAATCTGCCACCACATTTTTCTTCCCAGGAGTATATAATATCTCTAATTCGTTGTCCTATAGGAACTCCAACCAGTGCCTCTATCTCAGGTTAAGGTATCATTGAGTGAAGATGTACCTGAGACACTAGTGGTCTAAGTAAACAACAAAATTCCTACCGAAAAGATAGAGTCTCCACATCTTTAGAGTAAGTAATACCACTACCAACACAAGTTTTTGATTCATGTAGTTCTTATCATGGGGTCTCAACTGGATCAACCCATATGTGATCACCACCTTCCTCTAAATCAACATTAAATCGGTCCCATATTCATAATCATTAAAAAAACTACAAACTCCACTCCCTCCTTTGGTATTCTCGACATAGGATCATTGTTCAACCTTATCCCTAACTTCTTAAAGTCTCTCTAACACTACTCATCTTGGTAAAAAGATTCGCTTTTCTGTGTGAGGGTGGTCCAAGGGAATGAAATCCAGGATAATTCCTCCCATGAACCTCCTTTAGTAAAACTCTAAACTAAGGAAATTATACATATATACCACACTCTTTTATAGATCCCAAGAAATCACTACATCATGATTCATCAGGTCCATAGCTAAAATATTCTCGTAGATGACATGCCTTATGAAGTGAACCTCAAGATCAAAAACTATCACTTCAAGAGCTTACCATAAAGCTGGTAATCTCGGAGTAAGTCTAGGTCCATCCTCAAAATCTTTGCATTCTCCTCTTATGATACAAAACAAATGAGTATTTCATTGATAAAGACAAACATGAATTGGTTCAAGTCTGGCTGGAAGATCTGTTTCAAAATATCCATGAACAAAATGGAAGAATGTTTCACACCGAAATGCGTCAGTAGGAACAAATAGAATCCATAGTGACATTAGAATTACATATTTAGAATTTCATCCTGAAAACCCTCAACTAATGGTAGAAAAACTTGAGATGCATCTTTAAGAACCAACTTGAACCTCTAAACTAGTTAAAGGGGTCATCAATCCCAAGAAAGGGTTAATTGTTTTTTATCTTTATGTGATTTAGAAGACAATAATTAAAATAAATCCTTAATCTTCCATACTTATTTTACATGATCAAAATTGTAGATGGATAAGTGGAAAAAATAGGTCTAACAAAAAATTTCATTTGATATTCATCCAACTTCAACCATATCTCCTGAAACTAAATAGTGAACATCTGATATGTCGCAAAAGATATTAGTGCGGTCCCAGTGTGCAATTTAATGAAGAATTCAATCTTCTGCCTCATAGGATGTCTTGGAACATCCTCAAGGAAAGAATCTATAAAATCATCCAAAATGAAGAAATCCAGATACCTGAAGATCCCACTATAATAAGGGATAAACTTTCTAACTGATGGGTTATGGGTAGAATCTTTCTGCTCATAAGGCCCACTCGCTTATCCATGTGATCTCTCTCGCCCACAAAGAAGAATCTCATCTCATCTATCTGAAGTCATCAAAATCCTTTATTATGATAGTAAATATGGGAACAAACCATGGATATCTAATATATACCTAATATGAAATCATAATATTTCATCATGATGATCAAGAGTCTCCATGAGAAACTCTCTCAACTAAGGACCAACTTACACTACCAACAGATATGTGATTTCAAGGAATAGATCCTAGTATAAACCTATAACAAAATCTACTGGGCTAATACCTCAATGGGAAAATTAGATATCACATGAGGGAGAGGGAGATTAAGGAATAACTCTAACATGTATCCACAAGTACTGTAGAAAGAGTATAAACGGCAAAGATCATACCTCGAATCATCTCATAAGTTTCCTGTTCATATCACTCTACATCATGAAACTACATGTTTGCTTGACCTCTAACTCTATAAACATGGAATGGTCCACCTATAGCTATTGTTGGGAGTAGCTCGTAGCATCGACCCCCACCAACAACTCCTCCCTCATGAGCTCCACCTGCTCCTCTTCCAACACTGCATTCTTGTGGGCCACCCAAGCCACACCTAGGAGATCCTTGATCATGATGTTTCCTCTATCAAGAAATAAAATTCCATGTGGCTACTCCCTTCACAAGAAGAGCATCGTACCTCTATGGGATTACTAGATCCTCTGCGTATACCCTGTGCTGTAGTTCTGCGTGTATATATCTGGGCATGGTTATGCCGCCTATATCGAGACCCTGACATTTTCCTTCTATTAACTACTTTGGATGAATCAATCCCATAATGATCACTACCATATCCAACCTACTGGAATCCTTTTTCTTGGAAGAACTCATTCACTAGAGACTACTCTAGCACTCCAACATAGGTAGGAATTCATAAGAATACTATGCTAGAATGAATTTCTCTATGAAGACCCTACTCAAACTTCCATGCCCAGAATAATCCATCCCATACCATATCAAGGGAGTAACTATTGAGGTTACATAACCTCGTGATATGCTTAGAAACCATCATATCACTCTACGTATATCTAGAAGATTTTGAATTCACATAGAGTATAAGCATGGTGGGTAATAATCATTATGAGATAACAGCTCAAAGTATTACCATGAGAGTATTTTCTCAACATGTTTCAGGGTAATTAGACTCCACTAGCACCATGTTGCCCCATGAATAAGGAGAAAGGCAAGAAAACCCATTTTATCGGTCATGGTTCGAACAAGACTTAAGACTTGTACCACCAACTCAAGACAATCCTTCAATACCTAATGATCTAGCTCATCGTGAATCTTCTTTAGCCTCTATTTCAAGAACATAAATAATGCTTTAAATTTATATGCATCATCATCCTAACCTACTAAAACTATCATCTTCTCAACTTGGGGTGGTACTTCTCTCTTCTCACCTGGAGGAAATACTTCATAAGAAGGTCCCTAAATAGAGGCCTCACTAGTCAATTGATCATCATCATGGTCCTATATCAGTAAACTATATTTCATTATTTGTAGAGGCATCTAGAAATTTATAAAGATGTACCATGATTATATGAGTATATATATATATTTGGTGATGACTCAAGAAGGATTCAGAGATAAAAATTTCAAATCTGATATGATGCATGTAACATTGGTTCCCAGCAATTGATATTTAGAAATTTAGAGTTGAAAAGATGATATTTAGAGTCATGGTGTATAGATACATAATTATTTACACCAAAAATAAGTTCCCTAAATTTAAATCCATAATTGAGATACTCTAAAATCATTTTTTGAAGTTCCCAAACCCATACTCACCATGTTTTCCACTCCAACACTGACCCTAGGATGAAATTATTTCATACTGCTTGGACATGTACTGACCTACTAGGACCCTCCTGACTAGAGGAAGGTTTGTCATGATAACCCCATGACAACATCCAATAGCATAGGGGATGATGACAAGCACTGAGGAGGCATAAATAGAAATGACAGTCCATACCATGACTTATTTTTATGCACAAACACAACCATATCCATGAAAAAGTTTAGAGGAATAATAAATTAATGAAACATCTAGAGTATAACCATTCATGCAATAATATTTATGAAATACATTAGAGTATGATAATATAAATCCATGTTATAAAGGGGGAAAATACATTCCCACTAGAACTATAGTCCCAACTTGAAAACTATAAAAATAGAAATCTAGAGAGATCCTAGCTCATAATCACTAAGTATGACCATTGAATATAGTCAATGCACCCAAGTGCCACTATGCTTCACCATACTCAACATCAATCTATCTGCGATCTTTATAAAACATGACATATATAGAAAAATCCCAAATAGGGATGAGTATATAAATACATAGTAGGATTCCATGAAAACCATAAATGGTAAAATAGGAAGATAAAACAAAAATCAGATCAACCCATAACAATAGATAAATAAAACCTAATATATATATATACACATAAAGAAACCCAGACAAGAGAGAAATGGGGTCTCAGTCTCCACATCATATCTAAGAATAAATAGTATTCCTATAGTTCCAAAAGACCACCTCCAATGCATAAAATTATGAATAACCTCACAAGAATCTGAGTGGATGGGCCCACTCTTTTCTATTATGCTCTACAGATGAGGGAGCACTCACTCCCATGGAGGACTCACTCACCACTAGAACTAAAATATGGGGTATTACCATTCTATAGATAGATAAACCATAACTTTTTGTAGTACATGGGACTACCAACTCTAACTGAGAAAAGAGTATGGTGGACCTATCCTATAGTGTGATAGGGGATTGCTACCCTTGTTATCTCTATGATGATCCTTTCTAATCACTACCCTTAGTCCAACATTACCTGAAGAAGGATCACACTTGGAACACCTCACATCATATATTGTATGAAACAATGAAGGCTACCATCGCATCCCATGTGGAAAAATAATCAAGATAGGATACCCATAAACCAAAATCCAAGTCCCAAAGAGGGATATATAAAAGTTATAATTTATTAGTAGAAGTACATGGTGTGTACATGGGGTCACATAATGTGTGGCCTCGCCTTTTTTCATGGGAGTATTCTCCTTTGGAAATGACTTGGGAATTCATGTCACATTACATGATGTGTATAGTT
The DNA here is from genome assembly GCA_963277665.1 of Viscum album. Lineage (NCBI taxonomy): Eukaryota > Viridiplantae > Streptophyta > Magnoliopsida > Santalales > Viscaceae > Viscum > Viscum album. The sequence goes on along the minus strand of OY728157.1, from coordinate 1,246,086,579 downwards.
GGAACATGATGTGTCTCATCCACCTAGGACTTTCCTGTGTCCTCTTGGACCTTACCCATGTACACTATTCATTCCCACATACACTGGTCATGTCTAAGTACATGTTCATTCCCATATAATCAAGTTGTTCCCATGTTCTTGGATGTGTCAGTGCCTGTGCACTCTCAGAGTGAATTAAAAGACACTATCATAGGGCTACATGGAATTTAAGGTCCATACATGGCGTTTAATCCTTATCTTCACCAGAAACCTTAATCATCGCGGTTTTTGGGGGCTACCACTACCACAAAACAGGGCAAGGGAAGTGCTGCCCTTTATCAGCGCTAACCAGAAAGCGCTGATAAAGGGGTATGCCTTTATCAGCGCTATATAAAAGCGCTGATAAATGAATGTTTTATCAGCGCTTTTATTTTAGCACTGATAAAACATACCTTTATCAGCACTTTTAATGAGCGCTGATAAAGGTTCTATTGGTTTTTATTTAATAACCCTAACAGGCCATCCTCGCTTGCACGCAGTCGATCTCTCACGGAAGCTGAACCAGGCCCCTCACCACGCAACCTCATCCTCCTCATCCTCCTCCTTCCTCCTCCTTCCTCCTCCTTGTCCTCCTCATCCTCCTCCTTCTATGCCGCCGCCGCCGCCTCCTCCCCCTTTCCCGCTCCCGCTACCACGACCACCTCTGCCTTTGCCGCCTCCACCCTCGCTGTCGCGACCGCCGCCGCCTCTGCCACCGCTGCCGCCTCCACCCTCAATGCCACGACCACCGCCACCTCTTCCTCTTCCTCCTAGTTCTCTCAAGGTGGGATGTGAGTTCCATGGATGGTATTCCCTTGGTATATTATTTATATATTGTTTGTGTGAGGAACAAATAGTGAATATAGATGTGAGATAGGAATGATACCATATCTTAAGCCTAATTCCAGTAAGGATTTCCATAATAGATAGTGTAGTCTTAATGTGATTTTGATTGTGTCTAGGGATGTGATTCATAATTAGTGATGAGTGTTGAAATAAGAGATGTTATTGATATTTAGCAACACAAGTGGGTTGTTTGTGAATGATGTGGAATTGGATACCCTATAGGTTCCATAGGGATATCTTGACTCTAAGATGAAGTATATGGTAATTGGTTAGTTATGATGGTTCACATGTGTGAGAGGTCTACCAAGGTTATGTGTGATGACTTCTGTGGATAACCAACCCTTGTTTTCATTTTTTTTATTTTGAGTTACCATGGGCGGTAAGTTCTACCCCTTCGAGTTGAATATGTATGTATGAGATACAAAGGAAATAGTTTTTAATCTTATGGTTATATGGATTCCCAAATATTATCCCAATGGAAATGATGATAGATACATATTAATTTTCATCACATAGCATAATCTCATAGTTATATGATTAGACAAAGATGAACCCATATTACAAAACATATCACCTAGTATGTCTGTCACATATACAAATAAATAAATTAGAAAAAAAATACTACAAAGCATAAAGTTACCATTAAATACTTACATTGGTCAACCTGTTTTAGAAATTATTTATCTTCATCTGTGCCTTGTACTTACACCCATGAATTTGAAGGTGAGTATGCGTACACGATAGTTGACCTTCTTAGAAAATAGTTTCTAGAAGAGTATAAGAGACATGAAGCAATGAAGATCATTAGAGTTTTGGAGCAAATGTGGTTGCTACAAACAATGTGGCAATCGGCTTGTGCAACGAGACCTAAGTTACAACTGGCAGGTATTGTAACTTAGGCCGCGTTGCACAAGCCTATTGCCACAATGAATAGCAATGATCATTCCAAAATGCATTTACACTGAAACCACATTTGATCCAAAAATCTAATGATCTTCATTGCTTCATGTCTCTTATACTCTTCCAGAAACTCTTCTCTAAGAAGGTCAACTATCGTGTATGCATACTCACCTTCAAATTCAAGGGTGCAAGTACAAGGCACAGATGAAGATAAACAATTTCTAAAACAAGTTGACCAATGTAAGTATTTAATGGTACCTTTACGATTTGTAGAATGTTTTTTTCTAATTTATTTATTTGTATATGTGACAGACATACTAGGTGATCTGTTTTGTGTTATGGGTTTATCAGGAGTCTGTATGATTTCCTGTTTCCACATTTCATTATAGATAGCATGTTATAATTATATATTTATTGTACCCTAATTGCTCAAATAGTCAGGCATATTGTAAATGTTGCTAGAATGCTGTAGGATTCTTTTTCCCCAATGGTAGTACATTTTTAGGATGTTTTCACTGATGAGGTATAAAATTTACTTCTTAATAAAGAGATAAACTTTATAATCTAGTTAGTTTTGGGAGAAAATTCAGTTTATATCACAATTTATAAAATAACACCAAAAGAGCATCAGTTGTTTGAAGTAAAATTTGATGATATAGAATATAATGGTTTCATATGGAATAGTACTTTACCATGGGGTTTTATAGTTCTCTAAAATAGATGGTTTATTGGTATTTATTCTTTTGTTGGACTATTGGAGATTGAACCTGATGAGAGTCATGAATATGTATCCTAATCCACGCATTGATAGTCACATTGATCATCTATGAGGTTCTGTGATCTTCTCCAAGATAGATTTGACATTAGGATACCATTAGATGAGTTGGACATCGATGGACCTACCATGGACTGATTTTAGGAGTACTTATGGCCTGTATGATTTTTTAGCGATGATTTTTGGTTTAACTAATACATTGGTTGTATTAAGGGAATTGATGAATAGGATATTTCATCCTTTTCTGGATCAGTTTTTAGTAGTTTTTTTCAATTAAATATTAGTTTACTCCCAACCCATAGTTGATCTTGACCAACATCTTATCATCCCCTTGAGTACATTGAGATAGCATCATATTTATTATTGTTTTCTCCTATTACTCATTGGTTTCCTCTTGTTCGCATGTCATGTATTTTCTAAGGCATCATTTAGTCTTTGTAAGACTAACTTGGAATAAATTTGATATATGTCAGATTAAATCAGGTATCTTATACATACACGATGTTCACCCTACTGGACACACCATGTATATGGATTTCACATGTGTTTAAAGGCATTTGTACCATGATTTGTTTTTATAAAACCCAAAAAAATCTACCTAATTAATTAAAACATGATATTAGGCAAGTTCTCGAGATCGAACCCATAAAGATGATGAATATAAATAAAGAATGGGTGAATTCCAATCGGTTGACAAAAGAGTATGAAGATGGCGTGAAAGAGTTTATCAAGTTTGCAGAAGATCATGCATGTGACCCTTCTCAAATCCTTTGTCTATGTTTATGTTGTTGTTATTCAAGACAAATTAGTCCAGAGGAGTTGGAAGAACACCTGATCTGTCATGGAATAGATCGAAGTTATACATATTGGAATAAACATGGGGAAAAAACCAATGTAGGTAGTGACTCATAGAACACGAAATTTTATAGATCATCTGATATGACTAGAAGCATTAATAGTGAAGACGATCGTATGGAGGGTGTGATTACAGATGTGAACGATGATGAAGATCATATTGAGGAAATGAAAAGGAAAGTTGAAGATGAACTTCGTGATTTCCAAATATTGTTTGAGAAGTTAAAGAGTTGTGAAAAAAGGCCATTGTATGTTGGTTGCACTAAATATACAGCATTGTCAGTCGTATTGAAGCTGTATAATTTGAAAGTAGGAAACGGGTGGAGTGACGCCAGTTTTATGGAACTACTTGCTCTCCTGAATGACATGCTCCTAGAAGATAATAAACTCCCAAGACGAACATATGATTCCAAATGAATGCTGCGATTGATGGGTATGATCTCTGAAAGAATACATGCTTGCCTGAATGACTGTATATTGTTTTTCAAGGACCACAAATCACTTAAAGAATTCCCAAAGTGTGGTGCTTCCTGATATAAGAAAGATGATTCTAATCATACGAAAGTTTTATGGTACTTTCCGATCATTCCTAGGTTTAGACGCCTATATGGAAGTGAGGAGACTGCAGGACAATTGACATGGAATGCATATACAATAATTAAAGATGGGAAACTATGTCACCCTGCAGACTCTCCTCAGTGGAAGAGAATTGATCACAAGTATCCTGAATTTGGGAACGAGCCGAGAAACCTTCGCCTGGCGTTATATAAAGATGGTGTGAATCCTTTTGGTTTTCAAAGCAGCAGTCACAGTACATGGCCGGTTATGTTGGTAAATTATAATTTACCACCGTGGTTATACATGAAATGAAAATACAACATGTTATCTATGCTTATATCAGGACCAAAACAATCGGGTAATGATATTGATGTTTATTTGGCCCCATTGATCTAGGATTTGAAAATATTGTGGGATTCAGGTGTTACGATGTATGATGCTTACAAAAATGAATAGTTCACTTTGAAAGCCATGTTATACGAGACGATAAATGACTTTCATGCTTATGGAAATTTTTCAGGATATAGAATTAAAGGAACTCAAGGGTGTCCCAGTTGCGAATAAGGTACACAGTCAATTAGGTTGAAACATTCATCGAAAACCGTGTTTCTGGGACATCACAGATTTCTACCCCGACGACATAAGTACCGATCTTGGACGACATCATTCGAAAGAAGTTCAGAGGAACGTACAACACCATCTCCATTAACAGGTAATCAATTGTTTGAGAAAGTGAAAGATTTGGACCCTACTTTTGGTAAATTGTTTTCAAAAAACCTTACGAAAACTGGTTGGAAAAAGAGATCGTTTTTTTTTTTTTGAATTACCATACTGGAATTGTCTTTATGTCAGACATTTTCTTGATGTTATGCATGTTGAAAAAAATGTATGTGATAGTGTCATCATCACGTTTCTAAATTCACCCAGCAAAACAAAGGATGAAATTAAGGCTAGATTGGACATGGTTGAGATGGGAATACGAGAAGAGTTGGCACCAGTGAAGGGTTAAAAACTAACATTTCTTCCTCCTGCTGCTTACACTACTTCCAGGCAGGAGAGATATCAGTTTTACAACTTCTTGAATGACATAAAGGTTCTAGAAGGGTATTCATCAAATATCAAGAACATCATGTCAATGGGAGATTTAAAATTAAATGGTCTGAAATCACATGACATCCATGTTATGATGCAAGATCTAATTCCTATAGATTTACATTGCATTTTTTCCAAGAATGTCCACCATACATTAACGAAGCTCTGTTTCTTTTTCAAAACTATATGAAGCAAAGTTATAGACCTGGTGAAATTGCCAACTATGGAATGAGAAATTGTCATCATATTATGTGAATTGGAAATGTTATTACCGCCGACATTTTTCGATATGATGGTTCATTTGGTGAGATAGATTCGACTATGTGGTCTTGTACATTATATATGGATGTACCCCATTGAACGTTATATGAAGATTTTGAAAGGGTATGTCAAAAACCAAAGTCGGCCAGAGGGTTGTATTGCGGAGAAATATATTGTTGAGGAAGCTGTTGAATTTTGTACCGAATACCTGTCTGGTGTGGAAATCGTTGGCCTATCGAAATCTTGTTACACTGAGTGACTTGAGGGTGAAGGAATTTCTGGAAGAGATGTTTTCACAATCAATATTACAGATCGGGAGTAGGACCAACTTTTCGTTTTGCATAACAGTTTTGACGTTGACCCATATGTTCAAACCCACAATGAAATTCTTAGGCATTTGAATCCTTCTAGGGATGAAAAATGGATATCAGATACACATAATCGACAGTTTATAGGATGGTTTAGAGACCATATTTTTAAGCAGTTAGACGAAAATCCAGACTCAATTTCAGAACGACTTCAATGGCTGGCCGGAGGAGCAAGTGTGTACGTATTATCTTACAATGCTTATACAGTTAACGGTTATACATTCTATACTAATGAACATGATGAAGACAGTACCATGCAGAATAGTGGGGTTACACTTGTTGCTGAGGTGATGCATATTTACGGTGCTAAGGAAAAAATCCAATTTATGCGAATATGTCATACTTTGGCATCATCAAATGAATATGGGAGTTGGATTATACGAAATTCAAAGTGCCGATTTTTCAATGCAAGTGGCTTGATAGCAGGAGTTCTGTTAAAATAGATGAATTAGGATTCGTGAAAGTTGATTTCAGTAAGGAAGGGGAGAAAGATGAACCATTTATAATGGCATCATAGGAAGTACAAGTATTTTATGTTCCAGACCCCGCAAACCGAAATTGGTCAATTGTTCTGTTATCGACCAAAACAACTGAAGGGTCAGATGAAAGTTCAACGGAGGTTGACCCTTTTATAGGGACTTCACAATCATTTCACAGCAGTCCACATGTAGACGGCGTTTTGTATGTCATAGGAGACCACAGTGAAGGAATTTACATAGTCGATAGAGGAGACAAATCACTTCAGCCTTTAAAGAAAAAAAAAGAGAGTACAATAATCAGGTTATTTGTTTATTGTAACATAAATTGTGTTATGTTATGTTATTATCTGTTCTCTACTGTTTTAATGTAATCTAAATTAAATATTAAACCACTTCTGCAAATAATGAGTTCTGCACCTGCTGATGCACCCAATCCCGAGGCACAAAATGTCTCTCAACCAATAGCTGGTGGTCCCACTGCAGAGCAACAATAGGTTTCTCAACCAAATGCTGGTGGTCCCAGTGCAGAGCAATAACAGGTTTCTCAACCTATTGTTGTTGGTCCCAGTGCTGAGGTACAAAAGTTTTCTCAACCTGTTGCTTCTGATCCCATTGTCGATGCTAGAACTCTGGGGGAAGATATTGATGCTACTTCTGAGGAAATGGTAGGAAATGAAACCCTGAAAGTGAAAAAAAAACAAGAGTGTCGTAGTTTGACAGTGTTGGCCAAAATCCTTACGGCAAAATCAAAAGGCATCAAATTTGAGGTGGGATGGAATAAGCAAGGCCAATATGTTAACCCCAACAAAACCATCTTTAGTAGCTACATTGGAATCATCACTCGGCAATGTGTGCTGATTGATGTACAGTCATGGCACCATGTTGTCACCGGGCTGAAGACACTAATGTGGGAAGAGATTACAGTAACATTATGATATCATTTTTTTAATTTATTAAAATAAAATAAAATACCAAAACATTGACTTACTCTTTATCATCCATTGCAAAGTGCATTTATAGTAGATGTCTCGCACAAGGAATATGTATTAAGAGTTTCAGGAAGGATTCATAGAGGTTTCCACACAATTTTAACAAAATATCATCTTAAAGATGCATAAGGGAAAATCAAGACGCACCCACCTCCTCTTTACGCACACTTGATATCCCAAGGAGCGTGGGATGCGTTTAGCAACCGTCGTGGGGAGCATACTTTTCAGGTACATTGTGTGGGGTAATATGTTGTTTGACGTTTGCTTGTATTCATCACTCTGATTGACAGTTTTTTATTTATGAAACAGCTACTGAGTGCTGAAAATAAGAAACGCGCAATAGAACCAGCGTACCCTTACTATAAGGCAAGTATGGGGTACTCTAAACTTGAGAAAAAATTGGTACATCTTTTTAATTTACCCTACTACTAGTATGTGACATAAAACAACACCATAACCATGTTTCTCTATTTATATGCAGATTGATGAATCGAAATCAAAATCCATATCCATCCTACGCTATGTTCTATGAAAGGAGGCTCGTGTAAATAATGAAGGGACATTGATAGATTAAAACACACAAAAAGTTTGGAAAACATGTGTAAGTATGACATAATATAAATTTGAGTTGATTTAAATCGCTATTACATTACAATAACAACTTATTTTTTCTATATTTTCTATTGGAAATAGTCAAAAAAATCAACAACAACTGCACCAGATGCAGACATACTTTTAACAGCCTTGAAGCATCCAGAAAAGTATGGCCGCGTCAGAGGTGCGGGTTTTGGGGTGACCCCCCGAACATATTTTCAAAAACAAAAACAAGGGGGGGATCAAAATAAAAAAATGGAAAAGCTACAAGAAAAATTATCTATTTTTCAAGAAGAATTACAATACCAGAGAGATATGGTAGAAAAATGGATGGGGGAGAGGCAAATAGAATAAAAAACTCAACAACAACCCATGCGTGACGATCTCACCCCACCCCCACCAGCTTTGAGGCGAGCCATTCCCCTAAAAAACCTGACTTAGATGAGGAAATCAATGTTTTAATAATTGTTTCTGTGAAGTGTGATTTACATAGACACTGATACATTTCCTATACTAATATTTCATAGGGTGAAAATGACTGTGATTTATATTTATCAACTCCCACCTATCGCCTTGTAGCGAGGGCTACGGTGTTCAATACGCAAAACGACATGCCACACAATAGAAATCTTCCGAAAGATCATCTTAGAGTGTCAATTAACGTAGCTAATGAGCCTAGTGTCGAGCTACTTATTCCAAATGATGATGAAGACATTCATACGGTTGAACAAGCTATTGGAACATTCATCGCATGGACGAAAGTTCTTGTAAAAAAAAATGTCGACAAAAAGGTATTAATTTCTTATTTATTTTTCAATCTGGACCTTTAACATTTAATGAAAAAAGGTCTGAACCGATGACTGTTATTACAGAATGAAAAAGACTGTGGGGTGAAATGAAATATCAGCTCAAAACTATCTAAAGGATCAACCAACAAATTGAAACGGTCTACTGAGAGCACCTTCACCCCGCCCGTTCTATATCCAGAGTTAATATCATTGCAGGCTCATGTGGATACAAAGTTGAAAGACGTAAGTACTCACATAGTTTCTTTTGAAAAAGATATGTATGGAGAGGGGATATCAGATTTCATTAGTGATGAAAATTTAAATGAACTCCTAAAGTATGAATGGATAGGCGCCTCAGTTGTAAATGTATACATGAGGTAAGTTTTCATGATTTTATTTTACAAATGATGATATACTCTGATAATTTTGACTAAATACATTTTATATTTGTCGCAGACGTATAGATGAAAAACAATTGAAGGGATTTCCTTATGAACAAAAATTTTGACTCGTTAGTCCTCACACAACATCTTCAAAAGACGAAATAGATTCTGTTAAAAGGGCTGCAATAATGTCATCCCTTCTCAAATCGTTTGAAAACAAAATTATGGATGACAGACTCCTTTTAATACCAATGATGTAGGGGTAAAACTCTACAATTTAATCATATCAGCTATATTTTCATTTCTTTATTTACTTATTCCTTATTGTATTTTTAGGGAGCATTGGATGCTGATTGCAGTCAATTTGGATACTCCAAAGATTTATTTTCTGTATTCAATGCATGGATATCCAACAAACCGAACACGCATGATGGCGTTTGTTAATTTGTAATACACTAGATCCAATATTTTAAAACAAAACATCTAGTTATATAATTTATGTTATCTTTTAATGAGGATTCTATTATGATAGGGCGGTGCATCAATATCATCTAATGTATGGAATGAATCCAAGGCATAAGGATGAGCACGCCTACAAGATCTACAGCTAGAAAATTATCTGGGTATATATAATAACATTGCACTATCCAAACACATATCAAAACAAATTACTTATTATTGTTGATGTTTCTGTAGTGTCCAAAACAAACAAACGGAAAGGACTGTGGTTATTTTGTTTGTAAATTTATGAAAGAGATCGTATTTCATCAACAAACTAGCATCCCTGATGAGGTATTTTCGAAAATAATTACGAGTTCATTTAAAATATTTATTAATCCTTTGTGTATTTATATTTTTTCAGTACTACTATGACTGTCGCAAAAACTCATATTCAGAAGATGATATACATGTGTTTAGAAACGAATGGGCAACATACCTGATGGAAGATTGTACACAAATAGGATGAAGGTGAATTCCTACCACTTATGTTATCTATATATGATCATTGATTATCCTCCAACCTTCTTTGGTGAATTGAGAATGCTCCGATGTATTGAAATCTTAATTTATTACTCAATTTTTTCTATCCCCGGATTCATATTATTGATCTTTGAACAAATCAATATTGAAGTAAGGCATGATGGTGTGCAGTGCATATGGGGTGAACGACGAAACCACCGAGGATCAACAAAATCCATTTTCTGTATCTCGTTTGTTTGAACTTGTATTTGAGCACATGTGTTGTTGTTTGACTTGAACAATTATTTCTAGGTAGATGCATGAGATAATCAGTATCGTTGAGGGATTTTTTGGAACCAAAATATGTGTCCCATGATAATTCAAGTAAGGGAAAGGCTGGTTGAGATGAAATCCAAGCTCAAACGACCAGTACATCATCAAAAGAATCAACCCTGTGATGCACCATCATGTAGAATCTGGTCCCCGTGATGTTTTGAGGTGTTTATAGAAGGTATGGGGAGTCTGATAAGCCCTATGGCCACCATAAATAATGTTTACAGACAGCTCCACATGTTTTTTGTGCCTCGTGCCTCTTTATAAGGATCATGCCATTCACATGGTCCATCTTAGCACGTATGTCCCATTCATCCCATTGCTAATCTTGGAAGAACCTGAGAATCTGACAACGCATAAGCCCCACAAGACCCATACTCATCCAACCAAGATTATTCCTAGTGTGAAGGGAAGCTAACCATGGGTAATTCCCACAACATACCTCTTTTAAATATATGGGTTTTGATCCTTGTATTCTAAATAGGGTGTATACGTAGGAAGCCTTCATGAGGTTAAATCCCAACCAATGGTAAACCATGGTGACCCCCTCACTAGGGTACACCTTCGCTTATTTTCCCTCTTTTATTTCCCTTAGTGGCATCCGAATAATTCTTCAAAATGAGAACCCTTACCTTTATGGGATGCACCACACATGGGTCATACCTCATTGGGCGTTTTGATCCATCTATCAGGTAAACATTCCAGGTGCTCCCTCCTAGAGATGTACCTACCTGATCCACCGTTATAAGTGTTTTGATCCACCCAGGTCTTAAATCTCTATAAGACATTAAATCATGACCCTCTATCCTTGTGGGATGTTAAACTCATGTAATACCACAAGTTAAATATGGGTTTCCATTAATATATTCAATATTAATGTTAAATCGGTCCTTATTAAGGTATTGTGGAGGTGTGGTTTTATGTTTTCCAGTATATTTCGGAAGATTCCACGCTTTATGTAGGTGATTCCATGCTTTTACATTATATGATGATTTTATTATGATGTATTTGATTGCTAAGTGTACTATATGAAATGTTTGTGTGGTTAAAAATGTGTTATCAAAGGAATTTGGGGTGTGTATAGACTTGAAAGTTATTTTTAAAATGAATCCAGTTGTATTTCTTGTGTATTTTCATTCTACAGTCCTTTAAATGTGTTTGAAGAAATGAGAAATTTGTGTGATGTGTGTTTTCAAATGGATTTAATGTGTTTGTGAATTTTAAAGAGGGTTTTCTTATGAGATGTAGAGAGTCGATATATGTGTATTTACATTTAATGAAAGTACATGAGAATGTGTTGATATATATGATGTGTATAATGTAAATTGAGCACAATTTCCATACAAGGTATTTTCATTATGATGTGCAAAGGACAGGGAGAGAGGGCAGGGGTGGTTTTCTGAGGGAGGGGGAAAGGGGAAAAGTAATAGGGGGAAGGGGTAGGGGGTGTGTTGGGTTCTTTTGAAATATGTATGGGTGGGCAGGGGGTGTGCAATGGGAAGGGGGGAAGTGCAGTGGGAAGGGGTGTGCTGGGGAAGGGGGCAGGGGGTGTTCAGGGGGCAGGGAGTGTGCAGGGGTAGGGGGTGTGCTCGGGGGTGGGCAGTGTGTAGGGGGTGTGCTGGGGAAGGGGGAAGGGGTGCTTATTTTTTATGGAATGGGGGGAAATATAGCCATGTTCTACTAAACATTGGTCCATTTGATTATTGTAGATGATTATCCCCAACCATGCACCAATTTCGTTAATTGGTTATTTTATGTTTTGTGCCTCACTAGTATAATTACATTTAGCAACCCCATTCTTTATTTAATTATTGTATTACTAACATAATATTTGTTTTATTATGTAGGTTAAATCTTTTTCTTCAGTTCGAATTCTTTGTTTGGAAACTGTCACCATGGAAGACAATTTTTTAGAGCGGATGGATGCAAAAAAGGATGGAACATCATTGTTTTTTAACTGTTTGTTGGATAAATGTAATTGTAACCAAATTAAACATTGTTTGAAATGTATATAGAAGTGTTTTGTTTTGTATTCATGATTTCAAGTAAATGTATGTATCATTTTTGTTCTTATGTTCTTTGTGTGTGGGTGTTGTGTGTGTTGTGTGCAGGTTTTGTTTGGACTACGTGCAGGTGCTGTAATGTGTGCAGGTGCTGTAATGTGTGCAGGTGCTGGGCAGGTTCTGTGCAGGTTCTGGTTTTGGACAGGATCTTTGGCCTTTATCAACGCTAGTTAAGTGCTGATAAATGCATAATATATCAGTGCTATTTTGAGCGCTGATAAAGGTAGTTTTTATCAGCGCTCAAAATAACATTGATATATTATACGTTTATCAGCACAGAAAATAGCGCTGATAAATACTACCTTTATCAGCACTTTCTTAGCGCTGATAAAGGGGACCCCCCTTTATCTTCTTCAAGATTAGCAGTGCTTTTTTAGCATTGTTAAAGGCCATTTTTAGCGCTATTATAATCCGTATTTGTAGTAGTGTACACAGCATGAATTCTTTCAGGATGCATAATTTATAGTCAAGAGATTCTCCAAAAGTGAATAATGCTTCACGAATCTTGCATATTCCACCACTACCACTACTTCCACCTAAAATTTCACTGGGGGTTCTGAATATAGGGATGACCATGCCTGATCAATTTCCAATGTCTATATTATGGCCACCCAAACACTGTTCATCTTGATCTATCACACTAAGCCTCTCCTATAGATGAAAAATCGAGAATCAATATCTAATCTAAGTCTTCGTCACCCACAATATGCATTGCACCACAACCCATCCTCAAATAATTTATATGTACATTATTCAGGAAACCACTATGAATTTAGGTGTTTTATCACACACAAACCCTCCTCAACAATGTTTAGCCGCAACCTCATGGGCCAGTGATGAAGAATGAAAAGTATAGTGGGGAGAAATTCACTTAAACAAAATTGATAAGAATTGTTGGTCGATGTAATCCTGGATAATGATCCTAAATTTTGGAATCAAGGGGTTAAATAAATATATAACAAATAAAAATTGGATAAAAAATCAATTTACATTTGGTCTCATGGAAAGATCGATTAATCATAGATCAAACAAGTCTGATAATAAAATCCATTCTTATTAAATCAATTAGAGTGAAAACCATAAATAATGATCCCTAAATTGAGTGTGGAATGATCATTGGTGAAGAACACATCTTATATCAATATAGGATTAGATAGGTTGAATTCATTTTCCTTACCATGATCCATCTTGATCTGTTCATCAATTTGTATCCTTAGGTTTTCCAATGTCAATGAATAATTCTCCTCCTCCTAACAAATCCTCCTTGGGTTATACACATAAATTTAATGATTTCACCTAACTGGTCATTTATAAGGGAGGATTTTTTTATTATTATTTAATTAAAATAAATAAATTATTTATTTATGTTATTTAATGCACTTCCAAAGGAGAAATTTAATGAAACACCCAATATGACCAACTTTAATTCATGTCTAGGGTAAACCACATGTTCTAGAATCAACTATGGTCTAGTATTTCCAATCTACAGTCATAAACAATAAGAAAACCACTCATACCAAAATGATTTTCATACATTATTTAAAAAATATTAATATTTTTAATATATTAATTCTGGGATCCTTAGACACTCAAACATTGTTCTCACTACAAGGAAAAATCAAGATATATACATATAAAGTTTCAAAGGAATAATCCAACAAAACAAGAGTCATTATAATCATTCAAAAGATACTTCTTGAAATATTTCATTAGTGTAGTTGTGAATATATGATACTACATAGATTGAATCTAGGAATCCATAAAATTCATCTCAAATAACATTTATTCAAATTTTTCCTTGAGATCTAGAACCATATAAGGTTCTGTGATGACTGTGGTAGAGGGATGAAACCTCTTGATAAACTAATATTATCTTATTATTATACTTTGTAAGGTGGGTAATAAATCCTTCACCTCTAACTTAAATCTTTGAATCTCATTCACTTCATCTTGAATCATATCAGAATGGATCATAAGAACTTTTTGAATCATGTATCTTTGAGATGAAATAAGAAAACCTAACTCATTCAATTAAGACTTTATATAATAGACCTCTATTATTCCATATACTTGAGAACTTATATCATAAAAACTTTTATAATTAAATTCAGAGGTAACTGATTTCATAAGTGGAACTATTTTATGTTTTTTGATCAATTCAATCTATGTTTCTAAGATTCTAAAATGCTAGTAAAAATCTACTTTGAAAAAGAACTTTTATTGATTTGTATGACCTCATTCTTAGAGGATATCATCTCTCTTTTCAACCCATCATAATATATCATGAGATTATTAAACTTAGTCATAATGAAAGAGGAAAAAGTATGTATACTAAAAAATTTATAGATATTACTAACTGAAGGTTAATCCATATACACACGATGAGAAAAAACCTCTAGAGTATGATAAACAACCTCTTGAGTAAAATAAAGAACTACATATTCTTCTAAAACTATATATCCAACTCCATCTCTTATAGTAAGAGATCTAGAAATTATTGGATCAATTATCTAAGCTCTAACCTGAGCTTCTACTATTTTCTTAGGAGATGACACAATAGGTACAGTCTCAACTAGCCTCTCACCATGAGCTACAACAATTGTCTCAACAGCAGGTGCATCCTGATAAACATATTCAAATACTTCAAGAACTTTATGTTCTTATCTCTTTAATGGTGTTTCCCCATAAAATATTATCATTGGTTAGTGAATCTCTAGTATGGAATCAACTTTTCTTGTACCTCTCTAGTTGGTACCATCTCAGTAGGTGTTACATCCCTAGTTGGTGAGGTTTGGTATGGCTCCCCCTGAGCAACACCTTCATATCCATTTAGTAATAAATAGTTTGAAGATGCATCCCAGTAGTAACCAATTTTCATAAAAATCATAGCTAAAATGGTATTAATTTTATATCATTTCATAACCTCTCCATCATTGAGATACACCTCTTTATTCTTTAACACTAGAGAGATAAGCCTTCCAAAATTTCAATAGTTCATCTTCCCATTCCATTTATAGTAGTGATGCATAAACCATATCATATACCAGGGAAGATTTAGCTTGAAATTTTTGATCATGATATATAAGAGGTACATTTATAGAAGCAATACCTTCTCCATTTCACCTGCCCTATAAAAAATCCCAATTTTTAGAAACTTACAAAAAATATTCTATTTGGATTATAAATATTTTATAGGATTCTTCTCAAAGGAAGAGGTTCCAAATAGAAACATAAAAAACTCAATTGGTCTAACTAATTTCATACCAACTATAGTCTATAAAAAATTAAACTCCCCCTAATGGTGATACTGAAAGAGTTTGTCCATTTCTATTGATGAAACAAGAACAAATTTACCATTTACATTCAAAGAAATAACATCCTCTATTTCATTGAACTGGAACTCAAAATTCCTCATGAACTTGTTCACTTCTTCCTCAAACAATAAAACTGACTTCATTTCATCAAAAACAAACACCTAACCTTGAAACTGAGAGACTTTATTTACAAACATCTCTATAGTCTTCATCCAAACTATATCAATGGCCTTTTCAACTAGTACCCTACAAGGCACACTGCCCGACTTAACTTTCTTAGAAGAACTAGTGCTTCCATTGTCACCATGCTAATAAATTCCCATGGAAGAAAGTCAATATAAGGTAAAGAGGGAATTGAGATAGATTAAGAGGGAAAAGAGATGTGGTTTAGCTTTTGAGATAAAGGATGTAGGTTAAGAGAGAAATAAATGAGGTATGGATGGAATTTAGGTCATGGATAAGATTAAAAAATGTCTTACATACTTGATTTAGGATTTATGGTCATTTATGTTTTAAAATAAATAAAAAAACGAGACTAATTTTTTCTACAAAACACATCTAGGTTAATTCAAAACTTTCAAATGCATGAGGCATAGAGAAAATATCCTCATATGGATTCTCAGTAGAGATAAATTCAATATTAATATCACCTTTTTATGTGTGATATCTCAATAAATGTTGCCTTAGGTCCAAATGCTTTATTCTAGAATGATTTATCAGATTTTATTGCTATGTTGATTGCACTAGTGGTATCAAATTTGATTAATACTTGATTGAAATTAAATCCAAAATCCATCAAGGAGTGTTTCATTCACAACACCCATGCACGATAACAACCAGTGTCTATGTATTCTGATTTAGTAATAGATAAAGAAACTACGTGTTTTTTCTTAATAGAATAGGATACTAGGGATTTAACTAAAAATGGTAGGTTCCTGATGTACTCTTATCCAGTCTACAACCTCCAAAGTCAAAATTGGAATATGAATTCATATTAAAATCATAAGTTTTTGGAAAAAGTTAGTAAAATTAAATAGTTCCTTTTAAATAACCGAAAATTCTTTTGGAATATTTAAAATGACATTGCATAGTATTTTCTTGGAATCATTCACAAAAGAATAATGAAAACATAATTTCTAGTTTACTAGGCATAAAATATAGTTGAATACCAATTATTCCTCTATATATCTTATTTCCTACCATTTTCCAAGCTTCATACAAGTCAAACTTTTAATTATATATCATAGGATTTTTAGGTACTTTACCATTTTTGAATAAAAACCTTTTAAATAAGTAATGTGTCTATTTACTTTGATTCTACACATTTCCAAAGTATTTTTGATAAATCTAAAAACAATGAAAATAATTTAACTAACCCATCATGATCACTTCAAATTCTTTTTTCTTGAGTTTTGAAAAATCATTACATAATTTTTTACTTATAGAACCAAAAATCACATCATCAAAGTATATCTAAACTAACAATATATCTGAAGATTAATTTTTATTGAACAAATTAATATCTTAAACTCCCACTAAAATCCCATTTTATAAAACAAATAAACGTTCATCCTAAGCTCTAGGTGCATATTTAAGGCCATAAAGAGCTTTGGTAAGTTTGAAAACTGAATTTGGAAAATGAGGAATTTCAAAACCAAGAGGTTGTTTAACATAAATTTCCTACATAATAAAACCATTTAAGAAAGAAAACTTTATATACATATGATATAATTTTAAATTCATGTGTAATTCATAGGATAAGAGAATATTTATGTATTCTAATCTAGATACAAGTGCAATGGTCTCTTCATAATATATACCTTCTTCTTGGTTATAACCTTTAGAACCTAGTCTAGACTTTTTTCTAGTGAACACACCATGATCATCTTATTTATTTCTAAAAATGCAATTTCCCTATGACAAGATAGTCAAAGGTTCTATCAACTAATTCTTGTACCTAGTTTCTCTTGAACTGGTGTGATTTTTCTTGCATTTATAAAACCTGTATCTCATCTACTATGTCTTATTATATAGTATTAGGTTCTAGTTGATATAAAAAGGTATAAAATTCTACAATATTTTGTATACTTCTTCTATTTCAAATCTATTTATCTAAAATTCTTATATTTGTTTCTAAGGTATGGTTATTAAGGGTTCTAGGTTTTCTAGGGAGCATACTTTTTGGTTCATTAGTATCCATATTTTTAGAATTCGGTTAAACAAAATCATGTAATAAATCATTACCCTTTTTATTTTCAAAGAGAGGTTTGGGTATCATTTTTTCAAATTAACCTATCATCTCATCAACTTGAGTCATTTTGTGATCAAATAGATCACTTACATAAAATTTCACATGATTTGATGCTTCTATAATATTTTACCTTTTTTAAAACTCTATATTCTTTTTTTCAAAAGGTTGGAGCCAAAGCCTCATTTTTATTAATAAAGCAAAGCAAAGACCTCTTTTAACTGGGTATAGGGAGACCCATTACATAACCCAAAGGCCCAGTGGGCTTGTAGCCCATTATATAGCTCGTAGGCCCAAATTTTTTCCAAATTTCTATTCTGTGAATAGTAACCCAGCTCCTACAGTACCCGCACAGTACCGTCGCCGCTACAGTGCCCTGCCGCCGCTACAGTGCCCGTCGATCAACAGTACCGCTTCTGCTACAGTACCTGCTACAATACTGTTACAGTACCTACGCCCAATGGGTTTTGAACCCCAATTTTTCATGTAGTATTACGGGGTGCTTACCACTAAGCTAAACCCCAACTACTCTATATTATTTTAAAATGGTATAATATTCAAGGAATATTTATTCATCTACCTTTAGATCACATTATCAAATATTATCATTGGTGTTTAGACTATAAACCTTGCACCCAAACACTTATAAGTATCAATGTTTTGGCTTTCTATTATTCCATACCTCATATGTTGTTTTCTTCAAAATCAGTGTTTTTAGAACTATATTTATGACATAACATGTTGTATTCATATATTCACCCCATAAGTGATTGGGAAATCTATATTCACATAACATTGTCCTATAAATTTATTACAAATTCCTATTCCTCTTTTCAATAACACCATTATACTAAGGTTTCCTAGGGTAAAAAGTATGCTTTATTCCATGTTTTGAAAAATATAAATTAAACCCATGGTTTTCAAATTATCCCCCATGGCCACTTCTCAAATAAATAATCTTGTAATATTTATATTTTTAAACAATTTTATATAAATTTATAAAAATAGAACAAGCTTCACTCTTAACCCAGAAAAATAAAACCCTTGTAAATCTAGAGAAACTATCAACTAATACATAAAAAGTATTTTAATCTTATACTTTCATTTCTATATGGTCCAAAAAAAATCCATGTGAATATGTTCTAGGGCTATATAAGTACAAACCTATTTAATTGGTTTAAAATATTACTTGTTTCACTTTCTTATTTGGAACACATCACACAGTTTCTTTTTATTCAATTTCTGTTGAGGAAAATCTAAATTAAATTACTTTTTGAAAATTTTCTTAATAAATAACCATTATAATGTTCTATTATTCAATTAAAAATACATGATTCATTTGTTTTAACATTTAAGTAATTCAATTTTTTCTATTCAAAGAACTGAGATCTATAGTATAGATAATCATCATTCTTGGTGTCATAAATTTAAGAATTTTATCTTTAAAAATAGAATAGGACTTTATAAAAATAAACAAATAAAATACATCATAATTTTTTGAAATAATTGTCATATTTTGATTTAAAACAACCACATAAATAACGTTTTTGATGAGGACTAATCATGGATTAAAAACTCATTTAACTCCCATAATCTTTCCTTTGTAATTTTCAAGAAAAGTGACTAGCCTCCATCAAATTTTGATAAAGAGTATAAATTTGAGAAATATCCACTCATATATCTTGAATAACCAATATCCATATACTATTTAAAATTATTTATCTTGTATATTTTCCATATAAATAAAAAAAAATAATGATTTGTTTGGTACCCTTACTCTCTTGGGTCTTGTAATGATAGTAACTAAAGATTCGAGAACCCAAATATATTTTTGGTGTCTAGAAAATCATGGATTAAATGCTAAAAAAATTAAAATAAAATCATGATTTATTCCTAAAAATTAAGTATTTCATAAACTAAAATTATTATAAAAGTTCCATAACTCTCCAAAGTGAAAAAAAGTAACTTTGTAAGAGCTTTTATTTTTAGATCTAGGTATAAAATATTTTTTCTAAAACCTTGGTTTTTCACCTTTTCTTCTTATTCCAATTTTACTTTTATGAATAATATTATTTCTAATAATTTGATTCAAGTAATATGAAACATTTGTGAAAACACTTGCATCATCTTTAAAGTCTTGGACTTATTTTTGTAATCTTTAAATATTGTTACTTCTCTTAGTATAGGAAATAAAATAATGGTATGTATTGGTTTTCAAATATAATTTTTTTTATTTAAGTACTCTTTTACATTTATAACATTATAATAAGACTTTTTTAGAGTTTGGTTTTCTTTTTCAAAGATTCATATTTGGTTATTAGAGATATCCCAACCTCTAATCTCCGAGTTTGACCACCAAATATGGTCAATGAACTTAATTACTGCTTTGCTTCACGTAGTCACTATCGACATTCATATCATCTGCATAAGATATAACACATGTGGGAAATACCATACAGGTGTGAGTATATACCTACCTAGTAGGAAACCCAAAAAATCATAAGGTTAGTAATATGAAGATACCATAGAAATCAACTCAACCCATAACAAGAGGTAAACAAATCCCATGAAATATATATACATATAAAGAAACCCATATGGGAGAGAAAGGGGATTTATATCTCCACATCCCAAAGAAGAATTATGAGTATTATGTATATCTAAAGTTCTATATTGTATTCCTATCATCATGAATAACCTCTCAATAATCAAATTGGAGGGGCCCACTCCTCACTAATTCACTCCAACACCGATCAAGCACTAACTCTCATAGGGGACCTGCTTACCGCCAGAGCTCGAAGATGGGGGAGTACCACTGAGTAGATAGAGGACCCCTTCTCTAATATATTATGGGGAAGTACCAACTCTACTTGAGTAAATATTATGTGGGACATACACCCTAGTAATATAGGGGAGTACCGACCCCGATATCACTCTGATGATCCCTCCCAATCACTACCATCAGTTATGCATTACCTGAAGAAGCTCCATTATTCAAACACCTCACATTGTATATCATATGTCACAACGAAGGCTACCACCATGTCCCACAAGGAAAACTACTCAATATAGACTACTCATGGGAAAATAATATGAGCCTTTGAGAGGCAGATACATAACGTATAATTTCCTTGGAGTAGTACATAGCATGTGCGTGGGGTCACACAGTGTGTGACCTCACCTCATAGTTGTGTCATTTTCTTCCCTGGATAGAGCTTGGGAATAAATTTCATACAACATGGTGTCTGTAGGTGCTACATGACATATTTTATCCACCTAGAGCCTGCTTGTGTCCTCCCACCTCGTGCTCATGTTCACTGGTCATGCCCGTGTAAATTATTCATGTCTGAGTACATGGACATGCCCATGCACTCTAGTTAGGCCCATGTGTCTGGACATTCTAATGCCCGTGTACTCCAAGAGTACACACCAATCCACTAGCACAGGGTCACATAATGTGTAAGGTCAATACATTATATGTAATCCTTATCTTTACTTGAAACCCTATCTATCATAGTTGGGAGGACACACAACATGTGTTCCTCCAAGATAAATGGTGTATAGTTGGGAAATTTTCATAAAGTCAAGAATACTTCATGCATCTTGCATACGTCACTGTCGTGAGCACTTACACCAGAAATATTTTCAGTGTTTCTGGATCTAGGGCTAACTATACCTCATCCATTTTTTTATAGATGGATTCCAACCACCCAAACCCCATACAACTCGATTTTTCACACCACACCACTCTTGTGGGTGAGAAACCAAGAATCAACATCCGATTTTTTTTCTATATCATCAAAAATACACATCTTAGCTTGATATATCCCAAAATCATTGTTCCATACATAATTCAAACAACCACAACGATTCTAGGGATTCCATCACACTTGAACCCTCCCTACAAATGTTTAACCATAACCACATCAACTAATAAATAAGAATAAAAATAAAAATGGGGAGAAATACATATCAAAAAATGTGATGATAATTTTTGTACAATGTGATCCAGACTAATGATATTAAAGTGTACAATCAAGGTGTAAAATCAGAATAAAAGAAATATAAATTGTTTCAACAATTAAATTTACATTTGGTAACATGTGAGGATTAGGTAATCATAAATCAAACAAAGAAGATAATAAAAACCATGATTATCAAATCAATTAAGCTGGAAACCACAAATAAAGTGTCCTTCTTCATGTATGGATTGATCATTGGTGAATAACATGTCTTATAGTGATGTATAAGATGATATATTTTGTTCTCCATCTATACCATGGTCCACCTCGATCAGTTTTTCGATCTGCATCCTCCGGTTTTATAACACCAACGAAGAATGATCCTAGTTCTCTCAAATCATCCCAATGTTATATGGATAACCTTGATTATTTTCCATAAGTTGGAATTTATAAAGGAGGATTAGGTTTTGAGTCATTTAATAAAAATAAATAAATTATTTATTAATTTTATTAAACACAGTGCCAATGGGAAACTTCCAAGAAATGTCTAATGTCGACTAACATTAAGTCACACATAGGTTAAACTCCATGTTCTAGAATCAACCATGGTCTTGGATTTACCATCCAAGGATTCAAAAAACGGAAAAAACATTAATATCAAAATTATTCATGTGTGTGCTATAAAATATTTTAATATTTTTAATATATTAATTATAAGGGATAGAGACATCCAAAGACCATGCCGACTCTGAGGAAAAATACATACACACACACACACACAAAAACACACACACACACACAAATATATATATATATATATATATATATTCAAATGACTAATCCAAATAAAATAGAGTCACTATATTCTCCACTTGTTCAAGCCTTTTCAACCCAAAAAGAAAAATCTTCACAAAAAGGTGGGGGTGCTAATCTCACATCTAGATCTCATGCTCCCAAGAGCTCTCCTGCACACTCTCATACTGCCAAACCACATGAACCAAAGGGATTTTCCATTAATGTAGGATCCTATCCTAAAGATATGCAGTCTCTATTGGGTACACTATAATGGTAGATCTATCCTCGATGTCATGTTCACCTCAGTCAATAACATGTGTGGGTTCATACACATATCTCTTAAACTATAAAAAATAGAATACAGTATGTACTCGATCAAACTATGGTGAAAGGAAAATCGGTATGAATCCTCTCTAACCCTTTATAGGGTATTGAACAGCCTAATCAACCTTGGGGATAGATTTCCTCCCTAGAAAAACCTCTTTGATCCTAATTGTTGTGAGACACTCAATAAAACATGGTCTCCCTAATTGAACTCCAAATGACTGCACATCAGTCTGCATACGATTTTTATCTTCTCCAGGATATACACATATGCTCACGGAATACATGTACTTTCTTCTTAATCACCTACACCATCTCTAACCCAACAATAGATGTATTTACAACCTCATTCTAGCATAAGGGTGACCCATATCAGTCCCATATAGGGCCTTTAAAGGTTAAATCATGATAATAAATTGATATTTGTTTTTATAAGAAAACTCTACCAATGGAAAGTAATCCACTTAACTTTGGTTGAAGTTTAACACAAGGGCCCCCACAATATCCTTCAATACCTGAATAGTACGCTTGGTCTTCCTATCTATTAGTGGGTGAAATTTCATGATTATCTGAAATTGGGTCCCAAAATCATTCTATGATTCCCTCAAAAATTGTGATATGAACCAAACATTGTGGATCAAGATAATCACTAAGGGTACCCCAAAAATTCAAATGATCACCCACACATAAAACAGCCTTATACTCTCAACCAAACTCTTCTCCTGGATGGAAATAAATCACACCAACTTGGAAAGTTGATCAAAAATAACCAAGATATCATTGCAACATCTCACTATTCCTGGAATACCCATTACAAATTCCATTGATATTTTATCCCATTTTCTATCTGGGCTAGAACTTGGTGTCCAGACTATACCTGCTGACATGTGAGAAACAGTGATAAAAAATCAGTGATGCTTCACCTCATGTCATCCCACCAAAACTATGGATTAAGGTCCTTGTACAAATTTTCCACACTGGGATGTACATCTAAAGGGGAAGTTTGAAGCCCCCTCATTGCCTCCACTTATAATTGTTCAACCCTAGAAAATGATGATGTCATCACCTCATTTAGAAAATCCATAAAGTGAATCTTCTGATGATATATGGTCACGTAGAACCTCACAGTTTATGTCTTATAACTAAGCCTCTCTCACACATTGAAGTAATAGAGTAGAAACCACCACTGACTGGAAATAAATTGAACCTGTCTCCTCCAGCAAGGTCATCTATAGAAAATACAACTACTTAAAATCCTCCTCTACTAAGAAATAATATAAATTCCTACTAAGGAAATTACCACCATGTTTTTCTTCCCAAGAGTATATAATATCTCTAATTCATTTTCCTATAGGAACTCCAACCAATGCCTATATCTCATGTTAAGGTATATTTGAGTGAAGATGTACCTAAGACTCTAGTGGTCTAAGCTAACCACAAAATGCCTACCAAAAAGGTAGTGCCTCCACATCTTTAGAGTAAATAATACCACTACCAACACAAGTTTGTGAGTCACATAGTTCTTCTCATGGGGTCTCAATTGAATCAACCCATATGTGATCACCACCTTCATTTGAGTCAACATGAAATTGATACTATCTCCATAAGCATCACAAAAAACTACATACTCCACTCCCCACTTTGGTAGTCTCAACATAGGATCACTAGTCAACCTTATCCCTAACTTCTCAAAGGCACTATAACACTAATCGTCTAGGTGAATAGATTCACTTTCCGGTGTGAGGGTGGTCCAAGAGACTGAAATCCAGGATAATTCACCCATGAACCTCCTAGAGTACCCCTCCAAACCAAGGAAACTATACATATATACCACACCCTTTTATGGATCCCAAGAAAGAACTACATAAATACTCATTAGGTCCGTAGCTATAATATTCTCATAGATGAAATTCCTTATGATGTGAACCTCACCGATCCAAAACTATCACTTCAAGATATTACCATAAAGCTAGTGATATCAGAGTAAGTCTAGGTTCATCCTCAAAAGCATTGCATTATACTCCTCTGATACAAAAAATAATGAGTATTTCATTGATGAAGAAAAACATGAATTAGTTCAAGTCTGGCTGGAAGATCTGTTTGAAAATATCCATGAACACAATGGGGGAATTTTTCATACTGAAATGCATCAGTAGGAATAAATAGCATCCATAGTGACATTAGAATTCCATATTTAGATTATCATCCTGAAAACCCTCAAATGCAGGTAGAAAAACCTGATACGGATCTTTTATAACCAACTCGAACCTCTAAACTAGTCAAAGGGGTCATCAATCCCTAGAAAGGGTTAATTTATTTTATCTTTATGTGATTTAGGAGACAATAATCAACATAAATCCTTAATCTCGCATCCTTATTTTACATGATAAAAATTATAGATGGATAAGGGGAAACACTAGGTCTCATAAAAATTTTCATTTTAAGTTCATACAACTTCAACATTATCTCCTGAAACTACATAGGGAACATATGATATGCTGCAAAATATATTAGTGCAATCCCAGTGTGAAATTCAATGAATAATTAAATCTTCTGCCCCATGGGTAGTCTTGGAACATCCTCAAGGAAGGAATATATATAATAATCCACTAATGAAGAAATATAGATACCTAGAGATCACACTACAATAAGGGATAAACTTTAAAATTTATGGGTTATGGGTTGCATCTTCATGCTCATAAGGCCCAATCACTATAAATGAGATCTCTCTCACCCACAAAGAAGAATCTCATCCCACCTATCTAAAGTCATCTAAATCCTTTATTATGATAGTAAATATGGGAACGAACCATGGATATCTAATATATACCTAATATAAAATTATAATGTTTCATCATGATGATCAAGAGTACCCATGAGAAACTCTCTCAACTAAAGACCAACTTACACAACCAACAGATATGTGGTATCAAGGAATAGCTCCTAGTAGGAACCTATAACAAAAGATAATGGGCTAATATCTCAATGAGGAAATTAGATATCACATGAGGGAGAGTGAGATTATGGAATAACTTACACATGTATGCACAAGTACTGGAGAAAGAGTATAAAAGGCACAAATAATACCTTGAATCATCTCATAAGCAGCCTGTTCATATCCCTCTAGATCATGAAATTGCATGTTCCCTTGACCTCCAACTCCCTAAACATTGCACGGACCACCTATTGGTAGTATTAGGAGTAGCTCATATCATTGACCCCCACCAGCAGCTCCTCCCTCAGGAGCTCCACCTACTCCTCTGCCAGCATTGCATTCCTGTGGGCCACCCAATCCACACCTAGGAGATCCTTGATCACAATGTTTCCTCTATCAAGAAATTAAATTCTATGTGGCTAATCCCTTAAAAAGAAGAGCATTGTCCCTTTATGGGATTACTAGATCCTCTATGTATACTCTATTATTCAATTCTACATGTTTATATCTGGGCATGGTTATTCCTCCTATATCGAGACCCAAACCTTTACCTTCTATTAACTATTGTGGATGAATCATCCCCATAATGATCACTACAATCTCCAACCTCTTGGAATCCTTTTTCTTGGAAGAACTCATTCACTAGAGACTGCTCTAGTACTCCAACATAGGTAGGAATTCATAATAATACTATGCTAGTACGAATGTCTCTATGGAGACCCTACTCAAACTTCTATGCCCAAAATAATACATCTCATACCATATCAAGGGAGTAACTCTTGAGGTTACATAACCTCCTGATATGCTTAGAAACCATCATATCACCCTCTGTATCTCAACAAGCTCTTGAATTCACACAGAGTATAAGCATGGTGAGTAATACTCATTATGAGACAACAGCTCGAAGTATTACAATGAGAGTATTGTATAAACTTGTTTCAAGGTAATCAGACTCCACTAGCACCATGTTGCTCTATGAATAAGGAAATATTCAAGAAAAACCATTTGATCATTCATGGTTCGAACAAGACTTAAGACTAGGACCACCGACTCAAGAAAATCATTCACTACCTGATGATCTACCTCATCATGAAACATCATTGGCCTCTATTTCAAGAACTTATGAAATGAGTTAAGTTTAAATGCATCATCGTCCTAACCTACTGAAACTATCCTCTTTTAGGTGGTACTACTTTGTTCTCACCTAGAGTAAACACCTCATAAGAAGGTCCCTAAACAGAGGCCTCATTAGTCAACTAATCATCATCATGATCCTGTATCGGTAAACTGGATTTCATTATTTGAAAATCCATCCATAAATTTATCAAGATGTACCATGATTATATGAGTATATATATATATTTGTTGATGACTCAGGAAGGATGAAGAGATCAAAATCTCAAATCCTATATGATGCATGTAACATTGGTTCCCTACAACTGACATCTCGAAATGCTGAGTTGAAAACATTATACTTATATTCCTAGTGTATGGGTACATCAGTTGTTACACCAACACTAGGTTCCCTAAATTGAAATACATAATTGATAAACTCGTACATCATTTTTCTATGTTCCAAACCCATACTGACCATGGTTTCCACTCCAACACAGACCCTAGGATGAAATTACCTCATACCACTCAATCATGTACTAACCTACTGGGGCCCTCCTGGCTAGAGAAAGGTTTGTCGTGATAATCCCAAGACAACCTCCAATAGGATAGAGGATTATGAAAAGTACTAAGGAGGAATAAATAGAAATGATAGTCCATACCATAACTTATTCTTATGCACAAACACAACCATATCCATGAAAAAGTTTAGAGGAATAATAAATGAATGCAACATCTAGAGTATAATGATTCATGCAATAACCTTTAGGAAATACATTAGAGTATGATAACATAAATCCATGTTATAAAGGGGGAAATACATGCCCACTAGAACTATATTCCCAACTTGAAAACTATAAAAATAGAAATCAATAGAGATCCTAGCTCCTAATATCTAAGTATGACCATCAAAAATAGTAAATTCACCCAAGTACCACTATGATTCACCATACTCAACATCAATCTATCTGCGATCTGCATAATACATGACACATATAGGAAAATCCCAAATTGGGATGAGTATATAAATACCCAGTAGGATGACATGAAAACCATAAATTGAAAAATATGAAGATAAAATATAAATCAGATCAACCCATAACAACAGGGAAATAAAACCCAAGATATATATATTCATAAAGAAACCCAGACAAGAGAAAAAGGGGGTATCTGTATCCACATCATAGCTAAGGATAAAAAGTATTCCTATAGTTCCAATGGAACATCTTTAATGCATAAAATAATGAATAACCTCACAAGAATTTGAGTGTATGGGCCCACTCTTTTCTACTACACTCCACAGCAAAGGGAGCACTCACTTCCATGGAGGACTCTCTCACCGCTAGAGCTCAAAGATGGGGGATTACCATTCAATATATAGAAAACCCATAACTTGTTGTAGTACAGGGGACTACTAACTCTACCTGAGTAAAGAGTATGGGGGACCCACCCTATGGTGTTATAGGGAATTACTA
This sequence comes from Viscum album, assembly GCA_963277665.1. NCBI lineage: Eukaryota > Viridiplantae > Streptophyta > Magnoliopsida > Santalales > Viscaceae > Viscum > Viscum album. Next base: position 1,246,058,151 of record OY728157.1, on the reverse strand, counting down.
GCCTTGTTATCTCTATGATGATCCTTTCTAATCACTATCATCAGTCCAACATTTCTTGAAGAATGATCACACTTGGAACACCTCACATCATATATTTTACGGAACAATGAAGGCTACCATCACATCCCATGTGGAAAAATAATCAAGATAGGATACTCATAGACTAAAATCCAAGTCCCAAAGAGGGATATATGAAAGTTATAATTTCTTAGTATAAGTACATGGTGTGTACATGGGGTCACATAGTGTGTGGAATCACCATTTTACATGGGAGTATTATCCCTTGTAAATGACTTGGGAATCCATGTCATATTACATGATGTGATCAGGTGGTACATTATGTGTCTCATCCATCTGGGACATGCTTGTGTCCTCTTAGACCTTACCTGTGTATACTATTCATTCCCACATACACTGGTTATGTATAAGTATATGGTCATTCCTATATAATAAAATTGTTCCCATGTTCTTGGATGTGTCAGTGCCTGTGTACTCTCAGAGTAAATTAAAATCCACTAACATAGGGCCACATAGAATTTAAGGTCCATACATGGTGTGTAATACTTATCTTCACCAGAAACATTAATCATCATGGTTTTTGGGGGATACACTACATGAATTCCTTCGGGATATATGATTTATAGTCAGTAGATTCTCCAAAAGTGAATAATGCTTCACAAATCTTGCATATTCTACCAATACCATTGCTTCCACCTAAAATTGCATTGGGGGTTTTGAATATAGAGATGACCATGCCTGGTCAATTTCCAATGGCTATATTATGGCCACCTAAACCCTGTTTAGCTTGATCTATCACACTGAGCCTCTCCCATAGATGAAAAATCAAGAATCAATATCTAATCGAAGTGTTAATCACCCACAATATGCATCACACCACAATCCATCCTCAAATAATTGATTTGTACATTATTTAGGAAACCACTATGAATTTGGGTGTTTTATCACACACAAACCCTAGTTGACAATGTCCAGCCAAAACCTCATGGGCCAGTGATGAAGAATGAAAAGTATAGTGGGGGGAAATTCACTTAAAAATGTTTATGAGAATTAGTGGTTGATGTGATCCTGGAGAATGATCCTAAAGTTTGGAATCAAGGGGTTAAATAAATATATAACAAATATAAATTAGATCAACAATTCAATTTACATTTGGTCTCATGAAAATATTGGGTAATCACATATCAAACAAATTAGATAATAAAATCCATTGTTATTAAATAAATTGGAGTGAAAACCATAAATAATGATCCATAAATTGTGTGTGGAATGATCATTAGTGAAGAACACATATTATATCAATATAGAAGAATATAGGTTTCCTTCATCATCCTTACCATGATCCATATTGATCTATTCATCAATCTGCATCCTCAATTTTTCTAATGTCAGTGAAGAATTCTCCTCCTCCTCACAAATCCTACCTAGGTTATACAGATAACCTTAATGATTTTCCCTAACTGGGAATTTACAAGGGAGTATTAGGTTTTGGATTATTTAATTAAAATAAATAAATTATTTATTTATGTTATTTAATGCACCAAAAAAGGTATAATTTAATGAAACTCCCAATTATGACCATCTTTAATTCATGCCTAGGGTAAACCACATGTTCTAGAATCAACCATGGTCTAGTATTTCCAATATTCAGTCATAAACAATAAGAAAACCATTCATACCAAAATTATGTTCACAAATTCATTAAAATGTATTAATATTTTTAATATATTAATTCGGGGATCCTTAGACACACAAAAATATTTCTCACTCTAAAGAAAAATCTAGATATATAAATAGAAAGTTTCAAAGGAATAATCCAACAAAACCAGAGTCACTATATTCATCCAAAAGATCCTTCTTCAAATATTTCATTATCATAGTTGTGAATATATGATACTACATAGATTGAATCTGGTAATCCATAGAATTCATCTCAAATGTCATTTAGTCAGATTGTTCCTTGAGATATAGAACCATAAAAGGTTCTGAGATGATTGTGGTAGAGGGATGAAACCTCTTGAAAAACTAATATTATCTTATTACTATACTTTGTAAGGTGGTTAATCACTCCATCACCTCTGACTTAAAACTTTGAATCTCATTCACTTCATCTTGAATCATATTAGAATGGATCATAGGAATTTTTTGAATCTTGTCTCTTTGAGATGCAATAAGAAAACCTAGATCATTAAATTTAGACTTTATATAATAGACATCTCTTGTTTCGTCTACTTGAGCATTTATGTCATCAAAACGTTTAGAATTAAATTCATAGGTAACTAATTTCATAAGTGGTACTATTTCATGTTTTTTGATCAAGTCAATCTGAGTTTCTAAGATTTTAAAATGCTAGTAAAAAACTACTTTTAGAAAGAACTTTAATTGAGTTGTATGACCTCATCCATAGAGAATATAATCTCTATTTTCAATCCATCATAGTATCTCATGAGATTATTAAACATAGTCATAATCAAAGAAGAAAAAGTATGTATACTAAAACATTTATATATATTACTAACTGAAGGTTCATCTCTATTCACACGAGGATAAAAAAACTCTAGAGTATGATGAACAACCTCTCAAGTACAAGAAAGAACTATATATTCTTCTAAAACTATATCTCCAACTCCATCTCTTATAGTAGGCGATCTAGAAATTATTAGATAAACTATCTGAGGTCTAAACTCAGCTTCTACTATTTTCTTAGGAGATGAAACAATATGTATAGTCTCAACTAGACTCTCCTCATGAGCTACAACAATTGTCTCAACAGTAGGTGCATCTTCATAAATAGATTCAAATACTTAAACAACTTCATATTCTTATCTCTTTACTAGAACTTTCGCATCAGATATGATCATTAATATGTGAATCTCTAGTATGGAATCAACTTTCTCTTGTACCTCTCTAGTAGGTACCATCTCAGTAGGTGTTACATCCCTAGTTGGTGAGGTTTGGTATGGCTCCCCCGGCGCAACACCTTCCTATCCATTTGGTAATAGATAGTTTGAATATGTATCCCAATAGTAGCCAATTTTCTTAAAAATCAGGGCTAAAAGTGTATTAATTTTATATCATTTCATAACTTCTCCATCATTGAGATCCACCTATTTCTTCTTTAACACTAGGGAGATAAGCTTTCCAAAATTTTAATAGTTCATCTACCCATTCCATTTATAGTAGTGATGCATAAACCATATCGTATACCATGGAAGATTTATCTTGACATTATTAATCAGGATATATAAGAGGTACATTTCTTGAACAAAATACCTTCCCCATTTCACCTGCTCTCTAAAAAATCCCAATTTTTAGGAACTTACACAAAACAATTCATTTGGATTCTAAATATTTTATAGGATTCTTCTCAAAGGAAGAGGTTTCAAATAGAAACATAAAAAACTCAATTGGTCAAACTAATTTCATACCAACTATATTCTATAAAAAAATTAAACTCCCCATAATGGAGATACTGAAAGAGTTTGGCCATTTCTACTGATTAAGCAAGTATAGATTTACCAATGACACTCAAAGAAAGAATATCATCCATTTCACTGAACTGGAACTCAAAATTCCACATAAACTTGTTCACTTCTTCCTTAAACATTAAAATTTACTTCATTTCATCAAAAACAAACACCCAACCTTGAAAATAAAAGACTTTATTTAGAAACATCTCTATAGTTTTCATCCAAACTATATCGATGGCCTTTTCAGCTACTACTCTACAAGGCACACTGCCTGACTTAACTTTATTAGAAGAACTAGTGCTTCTATTGTCACCATGCTTATAAATCCACATGGAAGAAGGTTAATATAAGGTAAAGAGAGAACTGAGATGGATTAGGAGGGAAAAGAGAGATGGTTTAGATTTTGAGATAAATGATGTACGTTAAAAGAGAAATAATTGAGGTATAGATGGAATTTAGGTCATAGATATGATTAAAAAAAGTCTTACATACTTGATTTATGATATATGATCAATTATGTTTTAAAATAAATAACAAAAAGAGACCAATTTTGTTCTACCAAACACATCAAGGACAATTTAAATAATTAGAAAGGTATAAAAATTTGAAAATAAATGTAATAGATTATATTAATTTTTAAAAAGAATTAAAATAATTAATAAATTAAAATTTAAAGAAATAATATAAACTAAAATCATTTAAATTTAAATAACATCAATGCTCTTTGGATTAAATAAAAACTTTCAAATGCATGGGGATTAGCAAAAATATTCTACTGATGTATTCTAAATAGAGATAAATTCAATATTAATATCACCTTTTTAAGGGTGATATCCCAAGAAATGTTGTCTTAGGTCTATATGCTTTATTCTAGAATTCTTCATCATATTATTTTGATATGCTGATTTCTCTAGTGGTGTCACATTTGATTGATACTTGATTGAAGTTAAATCCAAAATCCATCAAGGTGTGTTTCATTCATAACACCCATGCACAATAACAACCAGTGTCTATGTATTCTGATTTAGTAGTAGATAATGAAACTATGTATTTTTTATTTCTAGACTAGGATACTGGGGATTTACCTAAAAATGGTGGGTTCCCGATCTACTCTTATCCATTCTACAACCACCAAATTCGGAATTGTAAAATGAGGTCGATTTAAAATCATAAGTTTTTGGAAAAGGTAAGTTAAATGAGATAGTTCCTTTTAAATAACCTAAAATTATTTTGGAATCTTTAAAATGAGATTTCTTAGTATTTACTTGGAATCATGCAAATAAGAATAATGAAAACATAATGTCTAGTCTACTAGGCATCAAATATAGTTTAATCCCAATTATTCCTCTATATATCTTATTTTCTACCAATTTAAAAGCTTTATCCAAGTCAAACTTTTTATTAGAAATCATAGAAGTTTTAGGTACTTTACCATTTTTGAATACAAACCTTTTAAATATGTCAAGTATCTATTTACATTGATTCTACACATTCCCAAAGTATTTTTGATGAATCTAAAAACAATGAAATTAATTTAACTCACCCATCATGTTCATTTCAAATTCTTTTTTCTTGCGTTTTGAAAATTCATTACATAATTTTATACTTACAAAAAAAATCACATCATCAACGTATATCTAGACAAACAATATATCTGAAGATGAATTTTTATTTAAAAAATTATCATTTTCCACTCCCACTAAAATCCCAATTGATAAAACAAATAAACATTCATCTTAATCTCGAGGTCCATATTTAAGGCCATAAAGAGATTTGGTAAGTTTAAAAACTAAATTTGTAAAATAAAGAATTTCAAAATAAGGAGGTCGTTCAACATAAATTCCCTACATAAAAACCATTTAAGAAAGAAAATTTTATATCCATATGATATAATTTGAAATTCATGTGTGATGCATAGTCTATGAGAATACTAATTGATTCTAATCTAGATAAAAGTGAAATGGTCTCTTTATAATATATACCTTCTTCTTGGTTATAACCTTTAGAACCTAGTCTGTCCTTTTTTATAGTGAACACACCATGATTATCTTATTTATTTCTAAAAACCCATTTTCCCTATAATAAGAGAGTCAAATGTTCTATCACCTAATTCTCATACCTTGTTTCTCTTGAACTATTATGATTCTTTTTCATTTATAATACCTGTTTCACATCTACTATAGATTATTATATAGTATTAGGTTTTAATTATTATAAAAAGGTATAAAATTATACAATATTTTTTATACTTCTTCTAGTTAAAAATTTTTTATGTAAAATTCCTATAATTTCTTCTAAGGGATGGTTATTAAGGGTTCTAGGTTGTCTAGGGATTACACTTTTTGGTTCATTAGTATCCATATTTTTAGAATTTGGTTAAACAAAATAATGTTCTAAATTATTACCCTTTTTATTTTCAAAGAGATGTTTGGGTATTATTTTTTCAAAAGAACCTATCATCTCATCAACTTAAGTCATTTTGTGATCAAATGTATCACTTTCATCAAATTTCACATGATTTGATGATTCTATAATATTTTACCTTTTTTTAACTTGATATTCCTTTGAAATGGTATAATATTCAATGAATATTTATTCATCTACATTTAGATCAGATTATCAAATATTATCCTTGGTGTTTAGACTATAAACCTTTCACCCAAACACTTAAAAGTATCAAAATTTTGGATTTATATTATTCTATACCTCATAGGTTATCTTCTTAAAAATCAGTCTTTTTAGAACTATATTTATTACATAACATGTTGTATAAACATTTTCACCCCAGAAGTGAGTGGGAAATTTATATTCACATAACATTATCCTATAAATTTCTTAAAAATTATTATTCCTCCTTTCTATAACACCTTTATGCTGAGGTTTCCTAGGGGAAAAAATTATGCTTGATTCCATATTTTGAAAAATATAAATTAAAATCATGGTTTTCAAATTATCCCCATGGCCACTTCTCAAAGAAATAATCTTGGAATATTTCTATTTTTAAAAATTTTTATAGAAATTTATAAAAATAGAACAAGCTTCACTCTTAACAAAAAAAATAAAACCCTAGTAAATCTAGAGAAATTGTCAACTAATACATAAAAATATATTTTAATCTTATACTTGCAATTCTATATCTCCCACAAAAATCCATGTGAATATGTTCTATGGGTATAGAAGTAAAAATATATTTAATTGGTTTAAAATATGACTTTTGTCACTTTTCTATTGGTAACTCATCAAATAGTTTCTTTTTATTCAATTTCTGTTGAGGAAAATCTAAATTAAATTTATTTTGGAAAATTTTATTAATTAATGACCATTATAATGTTCTATTATTCAATTAAAAATACATGATTCATTTTTTTTAACATTTAATAATTCAATTTTTTCTATTCAAAAAATTGAGATCTATATTATAGACAATCATCATTCTTGGTTCTATAAATTTAATAATTTTATCTTTTAAAATAGAATAAGACTTTAGAAAAATAAAAAAAATAAACTTTATCATAAATTTAGGAAATAACTTCCATATTGTGATTCAAAATAACCACATAAATAACTTTTTTGATGAGGAATAATCTTGGTTTACTAACTCTTTTAACTCCCATAATCTTGCCTTTGTAATTTTTAAGAAAAGTGACTAACCTCCATCAATTTTTTATAAAGAGTAGAAATTTGAGAAATATCCACCATATGTATTGAACATCCAATATCCATATACTATTTAAAATTATTTATCTTGGATATTTTCCATATAAATAAAAACAAATAATGAATTTTTTTGGTATCCTTACTCTCTTGGGTCCAATAATTTTAGTAACTAAAGATTTAGGAACCCAAATATACTTTTGGTGTCTAGAAAATCCTGGATTAAATTCTGAAAAAAATTGAAATAAAAGCATGATTGATTCCAAAAAATTGACTATTTCATAAACTAAAATTATTATAAAAGTTCCATAACTCTCCAAAATGAAAAAATTAACTTTGTAAGAGCTTTTATTTTTCGAACTAGGCATAAAATATTTTTTTCTAAAACTTTGGTTTTACACATTTTCTTCTTATTCCAATTTTACTTTTCTAAACTTTATTATTTATAAGAATTTGATTCAAGTAATTTTCACCATTTATGAAAACACTAGCATCATCTTTAATGTCTTGGAATCCTTTTTGTAATCTTTAAATATTGTTACCTTTCTCAGTATAGGAAATAAAAGAATGGTATGTATTGGTTTTCAAATCTAATATTTTTATTTAAGTCCTATTTTACATTTATAACATTATAATAAGACTTTTTTATAGTCTTGTTTTCTTTTTCAAAGATTCATATTTAGTTTCTAGAATGGTACAATATTCATTTAATTATTTATATTAGAATTTTTTATTTTTTGATTCATATTCATTCCCAAAATAATAGTAAAAATGTACTTCATATAAGTGTTCCATAAAGAACATGTTTCCATTTTGATTAGAAATTTCACCTTATAATTTTGGAGATGTATTGTCACTAGAATCTTCATAATTACTCCATGTTAATTTCATAAATTTATTGTCTTTATTCTTAAGAAAACTTTATTGAAGTAATTTTTCTAATAATTTTTGTTTTCTATCACCTGGTGACAGTCTGGCTTGATATTCCAGAGCTTCTTACACTCATAACATCTATCTTATTTATAATTCCCCTTATGATTCTTTTACTTAAATAAGGGTTTCTTGAAATATATTCTCTTATTATAGAAAATTTTGAACTTTCTTGAAAAATGATCAAGTCCATTGTCTGAAGTAGAACTATTTGAGGTATCTTCATCGGATGGATCAACCATTTGTATCTTGTCACTTTTCTTGTCATCTTTTTAAGTTTAAACTTATAAATTGTAATTCTCTATATTAACTTATCTATTTTATCTATTTTAAGCTTCCATCTTAGCCCCATACATCCTAATATTTCCAATAAGATATTTTATTTTGAAATTTAAACCTTTATTGGTTTCCTAATGGTAGCAAAGATTCTACTCCATTTGGGTGGTATAATTCTAATTATTTTCAGATCTTAGTCCTCTTTTAAAATAGGCTCCTAAATCAGAAACATTATTTACAACCTCAGTAAGTCTTCCATTTGGTTGGATTATTCTTTCTCCTTCCATCATTTTGAATGTATCGAAATTAATTTTAGTAGTATTATATCAAAGAGATATGACATTGTCAATTCCTTCATAAGGAAATTATATAGTATTACACATTTCATGGATTATTTCACATTAAAAAAATTTGTTGAACTCATTTATACCTAGTCCACATAAGGTAGTTTTCATTACTATGTATTTTAGATCATTACTGGATTTGGTATTATCATCCCATGTTTTAGGTTGAGTTCTATGAATTTCATAAGGCTTCAAAGATTTTAAATAAATCTTGTGATCAAGGTTATTTAAATAAATTATCATGTATATGTTCCAGTAACCATAATTCTCACCGTTAAAGTAGGGATATATTACCATTTACATGCCATATCTATTTACAATCATAGAAACCATTTTAAATATGATCTTTAGACTTAAACCGTTGAAATCTAAGAACTCAAAAGTCACTACCTTTGATACCAATTATCGGTAGGAGATTGGTTGTTCTAAGACTCGATATGGGGGTGAATTGATTTATTGAAATTTTATTAACATAGAAAACCACCCTATTTAAATATATGATTAATTATAATGGATTTTTAACACACACACACAATGTAAATAAAAAAATAAAAGAGATAAAACATTGATATTTAAAGGGTTTAAGGAATAAAAATCCCCTAGTCTACTCCACCAAATCTTAAATCAAATATATTTATGATTTTTATTACATAAATACTTTTATCAAATAATTCCGATACTTTTCTCAGAGATTACATGATTGAGTTCAAGCATTCAAAACTTATTATAATACTAGGATATTCCAAAAATGCTTCAACAAGGCTTTACAAACACAAGTGTTCTGGTTTCTTTTAACAGGAACCACCATGGTGAGATAGAGAATAAAAAAATATTTTATATTTGAGGCTCATATTTCTAAGATAAAACTAACATAACATAATAAATCTATAGTAGATATTATAAGAATAAAATTAATCTCAAGTAGATCCTTCATAATCACAACAAATATTATCTTCATAGTGCAGTTGTATATCTTGGATTTTCTTTTAATTTTCTGTATAAAAAATAGAGGCACACATAGATTGAAATATTTAAAAGATAATATTCAAAGAGCCTCTATTATTAACTATATTTTCTTCTCTACACTCACAAAAAGTCACGTATAACTTCTATTTTAATAACACAATATCATATCCATAAAATCCAGGCTTCGAATAAAATTCCACACATCCCTTTCTTGTAAATACATTCTCAAAATTATTGACTATTAAATTATCATTATAAAAATATTTTCTCTTAGTAATTGAAACTTTTAATAATTATTTTTACCATAAATAAGAAAACCAATAGTTAATTCATACATGATAGAATTAATTTTCACTAAAAGTTGACCAGTGGTAATAAATAGAAGGTTTCATATCAATATAGTTGATTCTAGATTTCCACATAGCTAAATTAATATGATTTAAATTCACATAGTTTATTGATTCACATGGGAATTTTTTCATAACATATTTATCCTTGTAACTGAATTTTCATAGGTCTTATTCATGTAGAAAAATTTCTTAGTGTAGGATTCTTGCACACATACCCAAATGAATTGTATATCCAATTGAAACTGCATAGTTTTTTAAAAAATTTATCTAAATCACATACCCTATTACTCCATGTAACTAATTCATATAGCCTTTTGATCTATGTAGTCATCTTCTCACTTAGGTGATTCATTGAAATGTGTGATCTTCCAGTAGCTAATTTTGTGACATATCTATTTCACATAGGTGAATACTTCACATAGGCGATTCCATATTTGATTTTCCAATGTATCCTTTTATCCATGTATCTAAATGCATCACATATCTGATTTTATATACTTATGAAAATTTTCAAAAAATTATTTAAATTTTAGATTTCAAAATAATGAACTAAAATAATGATAAAACCCGAAGAACACACTTGAAACAAAAACATCAGTAACATATCAATGGTATTTAAGATCATCAAATCCTAAAGTACATGGGATATTTTGGAACAAAATTAGTATTTTAGAATAATATTCTATGAGATTAAACCTTAAACCTATATTCTATGTCTATATGATATTATCTTATGGGGCCCAAACAATATAGGTTACTAGGATTAGAGTAATCATAAAAATATTGAGATTCATTCTCATGGTGTTTTCCTCTGGTAATCTTCTATATAGAAGATTATGAGAACTGAACCACTAATAGAAAATCCATGTGGTTTTTGTTTCATTGTATTTTAAAGACCTGTAATTTTCAAGGAATTTTTTTTCTTAATTCTTTGGAATTTTACGAGTCTGTGGATTCTAACGGAACTTGATTCTGAGGCCCGGTGTGCCCGGAATCAATTTACAAAGTTTTGTTCGGGTAAGTTCAGTAAACGTACGTGCGAGTTTTTCTATATTTTGAACCATTGCTCGGAATTGAAATCTGATGACACAGATGAACTTGCAGTACTGATAATTGCTTAAGGGGACCTTTACTGTAGTTGTGTTTTATGTAGGTTGAAAGTTAAAAATTGGGGTTTAATTAAGAAGTTAAATAAAATTGTTTAGAACAATTTTATATATCTATGGAAGTTATTTCCTCCCATGGGAAGTTATTGGTGGGGCCCACACCCACCTAACTTCCCATGTGTGGATATTTGAGAGGGGGGCCCACAAAAGCCCCAACCTTTCATCTCCCATAACTCTCCTCAAACTCCCCAATTAATTCCCCTTTATTATGACAACCTCCTTATTTATGAGTTCTCTTCACCTCCCCCTCTCTCTATCTTTAAATTTTTTCTAAAACATGTTAATTAATGAGTTCAACCTCTTTAATTGATTAATTAAATTGTTTGAATTTTGAATTAATTGTGTGAATAAAATAATAGATTAGCTATTGTATTATTTTGGCACTTGTTTGTGTTGGAACTTTGTGGGAGCTTTGGAGAAATAGAGAAGGGTGTTCTTCTCTCAAAGAAAGAACACCATCCTTCCAACGAAGAACCACCGAGGAATGTCATCATCACCTTCTATATTCGTCCAAATCAAAGGATAAGGATCCAACCACAGGGAACGTCGAAGACGTGCCATCCTCAGCTCTTCTTCCCCGACGTCAACGAGTTGACGCCATCTTCCCGAAACACCGTCTTCCGCGACACTCGACTACCGTGAATATTTTCCAAGGTAGGGTTTTGTTCATATTGAAATGATTACCTAATACCTCTTTATTCATTGTAAAATGTTGTTTATTTTCATCCAATTGCTACTGCTTAACACGGAGGCCACGGGCTGAACGCACACGGCCTGACGACCCTCCGTAATCTCCTTGTTTGCGATTGAGGCGCGTTGGAAGAGGCGACGATGGGAGAAGCGGCAGTAGTGCGCCGGCCACGTGCGGAAGAACTATGGCCCGCAACTGCGGGCCGCTCGACCAAGGAAGAACCAGCAGGCCATAGCCGGCAGGGCCGAAGAGAGGAACCGCAGTGCCCCACGGCATTGCGCTGCGAAGAACTGCGGGCCGCAAAGGGCGGGCCTCTTCAGCGGAAGAACCGGCCGGCTCGATGGCCGGCCAGGCAGAGGAAGGCCGTGGCACCCGAAGGTGTCGCGCAGCAGATCTGTGGCCCGCCCGAGTGGACCGCTTGAGCCAAGAAGGCCGGTCAGCTTTGGCCGACCGGTTAGGGAGGGCGGCGGACCGCTCGGCCCCCTCAGGCCGAGCCGCGGCCAAGCCGCGCCCTCCCGGGTTGGGGCCCGCCGAGCCGGGTCATTCCGCGCCCACGCCACGCGTTTCATCGGGCTGGTCAGACCCACTGCCGAGTCGGACCCACCAAAATTGGGTTGACCCGACCCGCCAGCCCACTGGGCTTAACTGGTCGCGCCCGTTTTCACTTAAGGGTGAATAACTTGAAGATCGTGCATCTGATACACGCGCCGTCTGCGGCGCTGGGACCCCCATGATGTGACTGTCATTTTGCGATACTCTAAGTGATTTTTGGACGACTTTGGAAAACGGCCGGGTTTGGAATGAGCATATTTCCAACCAGGCCCCTAGAACAGAAAAGCCAATATCTTTCAGACCGGGATTCTGATTGACCGTCGTCTGTCGCGTCGGGTTCCTTTTGACGAGATGGAACTTCGGGATACATCAACTCTGATCTTTGTGACAGTTGATGTATCAACCCCTTGGCTCGAGGAGTAGACCCTCCCGGAATCAAGCGTGTTGTGTGCGGAAACCCTAGAGCTGGTTGCGACTATAACGACTACCGTACTAGAATCCTCTGTGGGTTCGACGAAGATGGAAAATGTAATGGAATCGTCCGTAGGATTGATGATGACGACAACTGTACTTTTATCCTACGTGGGTCCGACAGTTCAACTACTTTACTTGTATCCTACACGGGTCCAACAGTTTGACTTTTGTTCTAGTATCCTATGTGGGTCTGATAGAGTAGCTAGTCTAGTATCCTACGTGGGTCTAATAGATTAGCTGGACTAGTATCCTATGTGGGTCTGATAGCTTAAATGAATCAGTGACTGCATCTGATCATCTTTATCACTTTATGAAAATTGTATACCTGTGTGAGCTGAGTGTTGACTTTCAATAATTATCCTTAATGTGATTGAATTATTTCCTGTGTGGACTGAGTTGTACTTGGGCTTGAGAGTTGGAGCTGAACTGGGATTGATGACTTAGGTATATGTATGGTAATATACCTAAGTAGGGTTGGTTGATATATTGTGATTGTATCTTTTCTTTGTGGTTTATCCTTCATGTATTCTGGGAGACCTTCGGGGATCTCGGGGTCCCTACTAAGTATCGTTATACTCACCCCTGCACCGGATATACCCGCACTACATTGTGTTGGATTTAGACGACAGACAGCGCTGATCGTGGTAGAGGCTTGTAGAGCTGGATGGTACCCGGAGGTGGACCACTTGGTGAGACGTACTCGGATCATACGGACGGACCCGAGGTGCTAAGGAGACTATCTGTACCCACACTTCAAGTGGGATTTCTAGAAGACGACTCAGTGGTTGCTTCTTTACTTTACTGTTGTTGTACTAGTCTTTCAGTTGTTTTGTACTTTCAGTTGGGTTTGTATACTGGCCCATTTACGACCAGCACTTACTTTTTGTACTCATTTTACTTAGTTCTTACTTTTTTTGCATACTCTATTGTTCTTGTTCACTATATAAAGGCAATGCCTTCCCTTTTTGTCAAGATTTACGTCTTGGTGCTAGTCACCAGCCCCTGGCCTATAGAAGGCGGGCTTGGGGTAGTCACGGCATGGGCCCTGAGGACGGGTCATGACATGGATGTTATTAGATTTGAGTTTGTGTAATGGTCCATTAACTATATGATTATTATTAATGCATATCAAGACTTAAGTGCTTTAACATATTTTTTAAACCATGATGAAGTATTCTTATGGTGAAGTTCGATATGTTGGCTCAGTCATGAGTGATATTTCATTAATGAATAATGTGAGAAATAATTTATCCCTTCCATTAGAATCTCCATCCTTTTTATGGAATCAAACAGCTAGGCTATAACTATGGCCATTGAATATTTTCAGCAAGTTCATTCCAAAAATATAAATAAAGAGAATCAAGAACATATGTTAATGATAAGAGTTATACAAACTAATTTATTGGAGATATAAAGACAAATGAATTATCTTATATATTGAGAATTAGTAGTAGGTTGAATGGAATTACATTGTTAACTCTTTTCTTGATGGGTGTCTTGGTGTGAACCTCTAGCCACCTTTCTCAATGAGTGCCCTAGAATTTATTCAATTAATTAAATTATTATTATTTAAATTATGATAAATATTGAGGAATATTTGGTCTAATTTAATGGATCAATGAGAAATAAAATATTAAATATTAATTTACTTATTTGGGAAAAGTAATATTTACTTTATCTATGAGTTTATCACATGTTAATTAACTAATTAATTAGTATTATTATTATTTAAACTTGAGGTTCATCAGGGATTTAGAAAATAATAAGGGTCTTAATGAAATTATTTTTTTAGATCATAACATTATATAAACCTGATTATATCATTTTAAAATTAAATCATTAGAGAGATTTTTGTGCATAGTGGGTGATCTCTAGGGAATCTTCTCAAGACTATAGAGGAATTATCAAGAACATTACCATGAATGGTGAGTTGTAAGGATCCTTCTTCATACTCTCTAGCACAAATAGAACCAATTAATATAACTAGACTCATTATGATTCCATATGTGATCAATGGTAGATAATGCAAGACCTAAGGACATTCATGATAGCACTCAAAGAACCCTACAAAAATGTTTTGAGATTTGTAAAGTATATATGGGTTGATCACTGCTAGAGATATCCAACAGTTGAACATATAAACATGGAAATAGGTTCATCGTAATCATCAACATTGAAAGAAATTTAATTCGAGGTATTTTTTTATACAAATAAATTAATTATATATTATATGTGATTATCCTAACTACTTAGTTCTAGCATTCATGTAAATTAATATTTGAATTGATTTATTTAGTCATTATGATCTTCATCATGTAAAACTCATATTATTAATTTATTACAACAAAATTATGAGCAGTATATTTCCCAATATCTGCTTCCAATACACTTTAAACCATAAATGTGCATTGTATGATAGGGATAACCTTGGTTCCTTGGCACATTTTTTCTCTTATGATTTTTTTATGTGATGTGAAGATTTTATATATTTCACCTTCACTCTATTATCCATAGATACTTCCCTCATATGAATCTAATAGGTTGAATCTAGGTGATATTCAAGTATAAACCTTAGAAATTATACACATTTTTGTTATAATGACCCTTAAATTTTAAGGTATGGATTTGAGGCTTGTTTTAGATTTAATTTATTTATTCATGGATATTTTTGGATTTGTTTAGATGGTTTCAAGGATTGATGGTATTTTGAAGAGGGGTGCTGACTTACCCATGCCAAATAATATAGTAATAGGGTACCAAATAATCAATTTTCTATGAAAAATCCTCATGGGGGATAGAGCCCCACCAATTAGACATTAGGGGTGTTTCAGGTGACCGTTTGAGTATCGGGTATGTTGTATAGGTTAACCAAATACATGGAGGCATTAATGTATGTTTTTTAGATGTATTTTTCATATTTTTATCCTAAAATTAATTTTAATTATCTTTTTTCTCTTCCAAAATCCTCACTCTATCGAACCCCTTTGGATTTTTTAATTATCTTCAAAGGATCACTCTTCAGTTTTTTCACCATTTAATGTTCTTCCAATTGTGATTTCTTTTAATAGGTATTGTTAACCCCATGCATGATTACATTTCAATTAAATATCAATTTTTATCTTTTACCAATCTCAAATCCCTAATTATAAGGGTTTGTATCTAATTTTAGGTGTTTAGAGGATTGGTACTAATTAGTTAGTGTGGATAGGTGAGTTAACTCTCCAATTATTGAGGTAGTAAATCCTTACCATGTTTTGGTATTTTATGGTATTCAATGACTTTACATGCATTTGGGTTTATATATTTTCAATTTAATCATCTATCTTGGCTATAAAAGTTATCGGGTGGGTCTGAAAAGATGAAATCAACACCAAGGAGGTTAGATATGGGTGAATTGTCTCGGGAATGATGAAACCATTGTGCGTATTATGTTTTGAGGTTGGGACATATTCCATAGATATTTAGTCTTAATTTCAGACACCTAGGATTTTTTGTGGTGATGGTTAGCCTGTGACATGGAATATAGGAATGGGTGATGATATACTTTAATCAAGAAGGTTTTAATGGATGGAAATGGTTAGTAAAAGAGGCATGTGATGTGTAGAGTTAATGGGTAGCTAATGGATGATCATTATGAGGTCCTTATGAATGTGGTGGCATGTTAAGTAATGTTTTTGAACCTAGGTAATTATGTGATAGATTAGTGACTCTACTACCTATTGTATTTCATGTTAAAGAAGATGAGTTATTTGACCACATATTGAGTGGTAGGGTAGTGGTTCATGAATTGGTTTTGCAACCTCAACCTAATAAATAGGGTATTTGTATGAATTTTTTATCATGATTCCTCACTCCGTGTGATAGGGTAGTAGTATTAGATGAAGTTCTATCACCCCAACTTGAGTGAAAGAGTTTTGTCCTGATATTTTATGATAGTTCATACCTTTATTGATAAGGTACTAGTCATACTCTAAGATATAATTAAGGTATGAGATGAATCTTCCTTCTAAAATGAATTCATGGAGGTATGGTCGAGGCTTGTGGAATCTTACTTAGTACATGATAACCTAATATGGGTGTATTCTAACTTTTCTATTTATTTCCCAACAGAGCATACACTCACATATATATTTTTTACTTATACTATGTAACAATTGGTGGTGTCTTACTAGGGTTTTATACTCACACACTACATGGGTACCTTGTTGCAAGTTCAGACTTTATTATCAAGGATTTATCCAAGGGAAAAGTCTCAATGTCAAGTGCTTGAGTATTTAGAGTTGGGTAGAGCTGATGAAAATTCTTGGATACACACTAGAGAAATTTTTTAACTATGACTCTATTATTCTTTTGTTACTTTGTTTGTTTTATGTATTGGTATACTGCCTATGGGGATAAATTTTTATTACTAATGTATGACTAGAATACACTAATTTTTTATAGCATGTGATATTATTTATATGGTTTCATTACTGCAATGATATTATACAATTACCTTAATTGTTTGTTAAATCTTCCATTGAATATGTGATTAGTGTGCTATATGATATCAAGGAAATAGTCTCCTAATTATATGGTTTATTCCCTCGCTACTAATTGGTATCCTCTAGAATAGAGGAGTTGTGCATGAGGCTACGTGTCACTCTAGATCGGACTAAATGAACTATGTTAGGGCATTACAAAATGTATTATATCCCTTTTCATTTGATATATTATCTAGGTTATAGTATATTTGAGATAGGTTGGATTTGTGTTGGTTAGGAAGCTAGGATTATTCCTATAAAACACTTATATAGTGGGTGTTTTAGTTATCATATATGTGTGGAATTATTTTATATATTCTGAGGTTATGGTTTTATGATTTTCTTCAAGAAAGGTTTTATAGTTGCAGTTTATTGGTGTATCCTCTTTCTTGGAATGGGGAGTTTATTATAACATTCATTATGATTTTTCACATAGGTTCTCATGAAATAAAGCATTTATATGTTATTATTAAAGGTTTTAATTAATTAAATTTCATCAATAATGTATTGATTATTTTCCCAAAGACATTACAGGGGGAATCTAATTAATTTAGCTAGAGATTTTTTGTATTTTCTATTATATATTACTATGACTGATGTATAAGTATGAGAAATGTGGGAATATTCCATACATGATTAGTGGGTTGTTTTATTCAAGTGTCGCTTATAGTATAACCTTGGGGTGTTCCTTTTAAGGGGATATTTGTGATTCTGTTGTGCCCAAATGAAACCAGCATGTTCCCTAAAAAGTTGATTGTGACAAGGAAATAACCACCCTACTTATTGGAAGCAGGGTTTCATGGTGTCACCATAGAGTTTCAAGTCATGAAACTTTCCCCTAAGACCCACGTCGGGGCTTGAATGGATTTTAATAATGAATATAAGTCCCTTTTATCCCCTACCTGTTATCAAGGCATTTTCCAAGTATGGGTGAGTGTCCAAGGGTCATAACCTTATAGAACACTTGGAAAGAAAATTCATTAGGTTGGATCCATATTTGAAAATGTTATTAATGTAATGACTATTTCTAAGGTCCTAAAAGTGGTATCAGAGCTTGTGTAAACTTCATATCTTTAGGTAAAGTTATTAGGGCATGATTTTTTGTGCCCAAATGAAATTAGAATATGCCTTGAAAAGTTTAACATGACATAGGATTAACCACCACGCTGCTTGTCAGGTGGGTGTCATGGTGGGACCATAGAGTGTCATGCCATGACACTTTACCCTAAGCATCACATCAGGTCTTAGAGGGGGATTGGGAATGAATATAATTCCTCCATATCCCCCTCCCCATCATCAATTCATTTTCTATTTATGGTTTAATTCCCATGGTTTGGATCCCTATGGAATCCTAGGAAAGAAAATCCATGTGGTTGGAGCCAAATCAGATAACATTATTATTGTAGGGACTGTTGTTGGGTTCGTACAGTTTTATTTATTTTTTATGATTAAATTTTATTAATGTTTATCATATTAAAGTGATTTATTAGTCTATATTTTTATTTCATAAAAATTCCACCTCAAAAAAATCTTGTTTTGACACCCAAAGAAACCACCAAGGATATCCCCAATGTTAAAAATACTACTTACATACCTCCAAATATTTAGGAGGGTGAAGATCAAAATAATATCAAGGATACTTTAAAGGTTCTGATAGTTAAACCCCTTCTTCCATGGTTGTTTTGATAGTGTTGGTTAGAGGTATAGGTGCATCTCATGGTGGATCTAGCATAGTTGAATTTTATCAGGTCTTCCAGATACACTATCATATGGATTTCAAGGGAATTAGTTGTCCTATGGATATAGAGTACTGGGTTAGAGATATAAAGGGAATATTTTGAGTTGGTTAAAAAAATTTATGAGTAGCAGGTGATGTTAGCAATCATTCTGCATTAGAGATCCCCTTGGTGATGGTAGGGTGTCATGGTTCAGGCTATATGTCATGAGGTATTATCCTAATAAATCATTAATAACCTCTTCTTAGAGTAATTTCACCTCATTTAATTGAATATATACTAGGTGAGGGAGACTATAGACGTGTATTAGGGGGGTTATAACAAACAAATTATGTCACCCGATTCTTAATGTTTTTGTGGTTTCCTCTTTTATTGGATATAGAAAGCCTATAGGTTTGAGATTATAATTCAACCTGATTTGAGGCACCAATTGAGAATGATCATCCTAACTTCTTATTTTGATATGGCCCATAAGGCTCTTACCATTGAGAAGAGCCTGGTGGAAGATATTATTGTGGGTTCCCATCATATCTTCACTAGGACAAGAGATGGATTTCCTAGTTGAGCTAGTGGTTCCTCTTCTTGTGGATGGAATATGAGAAAAGATGATATATAAAAGGGAGTATATATTTAGTCTGGGTAGGGAAGAGGGCATTTGTTTTCCACTAAAGCATAATTTTCCTTTATATGTTATCAAAGTGGCCAATCAAGTCATTTTCATAGTTCATGTCCTTGCCTACCAAAGGGGTTCCATATATTTGTTAGGATGGGGAATATTTATAAATTATATGAAAGGATAATTTAATGGGGTGTCGACATAGGATTTATGTAGACTTAGAAATCCTAGTGTTGGTCTGAGAGACATCAAAAAATGAAAAGCATGGCTTCACTTGGGAGGTTGGGTCAAGGATCCAGTCAAGGTTCTCAGGGGTAGTAGTAGTCAAAAACACCTCAGGGGTTAGTTCCTCCATACAATAAAGTGTCATGAGATCAATTCTTCATATACAAGGTAAGTAGGATCTATAAATTATACAAGGTTATGAATAATGGGAAAGGGATCCCTTATACTATGATAAGTATGGTTATAGTAACTTTTATGTTATTTTCTACTCTTTTTGATGTATAAAAATATCATTATTTATAACTTTTCATGTGATATTTGGTTTAGTGTTGGGTGTGGAGTTCTTTCCCAGTATTCTTTCTCTTTATATATCTCTAGGGAAGATTTTTTATTATATTTAGAGATGTCCATGGTGTACTATAGTGGCTAGGTCTATATACACTTGATGGACTTCTTTATCTTAGGTATATAGATATTTTATATTATCAATGAGATGTATTATTTGGTGCACTTATAGGATCACAATGACTACTACCAGTGGTAGGTGTCTTTTAATTCCATTATGGGAAGGATTATGTCTTCATGGGTGAATGGGATATTGAGAAATATAGAGAAATGCCTAACATTATTCAAGTTAGAAATAATATATAACAAATAGGGGGTATGTTTCATGTAGTAGATTATGTGATGGTTTCATCTACTTTTACCCCATTAGTGGATTGATTTTAGGATATATTTTAGATGATTTATCATGGTTACCTCTGGGTAGGGAGATAGATTTAATGATAAAGTTAGTGTTGAGTTTGGAGAACATATCAGTACCTTGTTATTATATGCCACCTGATAACTTGATAGAGATGAAAGTACATATCAAGGATTTTTATGTGGAAGGTTTTTTCATATGATAACCTCTCCTTAGGATGCTTTTGTATTGTTCACCAATAAGGGTGATGATAACTTGAGATTATGTGTTTATTATTAAAAGATTAAACAATTCAAACTAAATAATGGGTATCCATTTCCAAGGATAGAAAATATATTTAATTATTTTAGAGGAGCTCAACGGTTCTACAATATTTATCTTGAGTTAGGCTATTGTCAGATGCAAGTTAGCGAGGAGGATATACCGAATAAAACATTTAAGAGCATATATTGGTTATATAAGTATATTTTTATGTTATTTGGAATTTA
The DNA here is from genome assembly GCA_963277665.1 of Viscum album. Taxonomy (NCBI): domain Eukaryota; kingdom Viridiplantae; phylum Streptophyta; class Magnoliopsida; order Santalales; family Viscaceae; genus Viscum; species Viscum album. The sequence continues at coordinate 1,246,036,969 of OY728157.1, read as the reverse complement.
GAATGTGACAATGGAGTTTATTTCTTTCATCACCCATGTTTTCCATCCCTACCTAGAATGATTCATTGTGAGCACACTTTGAGCTCATTGGATCAATTCATAATTGTTGAAGTGTCACTTTAGGATTTTGTAGTTTCTCTTTCTTAGACATTTTATATATGTGGTTGGGGTATCATTTGACCTAAATAAGGTAGAGGTGGTGATATCTTGGGATATTCCAAAGAATATGTTCAAGATAAAGATATTCCATGGTTTATTTAGGTGTTATAGGTAATTCATTTAGGTATTCTCTCACCTTGAAGCTCCTATGAAAAAGTTTTCTAATAAGGGTAAAAATTTTGAGTGGTCTAATAAATCTAAACCAGCCATCTTGGATTTGAAATAAAGGTTAAAAAATCATTATATTTTTATTCTACCATACCCAGGTAGGGGTTATACTATTCATTTCAATGCCTATGGTACTTAAGTATAAGTTTTATTAATACTATAGGATCAAGTGGTAGCTTATATATCTCATTAGTTATAACCTCATAAGTGGAACTACCTTATCCCTGATCTAGATCTAGTTATATTTTTCTATCACTTAATGTGTAGATAGTTTTACCTCTTTAAGATATATTTTTTTCTATATGTGTAACTTTCCTAGCCTTGTATCTAACTATTGGCCCAAGATGAAGTGCCACATGACCTCAAGAGTGAATCCTCCATATACTATATAATTCTAACTAGCAATGATAGAATGATAAACCTCATAGGGAGATTATATCTTCCAGTTCCATCATAACAATAAACAATAACATAACTTTTATAATATGAATCATATCAGAGTATAGAATATGTAATTATAGTAAAATCCAAACTATAAGAATAATATAGCCATGCTATTAAAAATAAACATGTAGGTTATACATTATACCTATTTGTAAATCACACAATGGGATGATCATAAATAATATAGGATAAACATAAAATAAAGACATAGATACCCTACTATTATCCTTATCAACACCTTGGACCTATCTAGAGACCCACATAAGCTCCACTAACTCCTCCACTTGTACTAGGTTCATTACCCAAGACTAAATTTATACCATAATATATTTATATGCGCCAAATTTCTCATGTACAGTGTCAATATAAACTCATTAGGTCATAACCAATGTTTCCTCTAATAAAAACTTGTATATATGTGTACATGTGTATGAAATGAAAATGAAGTCAAAAACTAATCACATTCACACACCTATCAAACCATGGGTACTCAAGATTTCACCCTAATGGTAGAATCATACCTACCCTGAGTAGTTCTGGAATAAGTCTGATCATATCATAGTAAACCATAAGTCCAATGGGGAAGTAAACTCTTATACCTCTTAGGATCTCTATCTATAGAATGTCTCGATCATGAAGTACAGTTATATAAAGATAATGGGATTGGAAACCCTATGTTTTTATTAGTATCAGTCTTTAAACATCTTGATTATAACTCATTACAATGTCAAGACAATGGGAGAGGAAAACACATATCAATATCTATCTGATTTTATATGTATATTTATAACTAAAAAGTAATATAAGGTCAAGGGGAAAGGAGTAGCCTACCTGCATGGTCTCATATACCATTATTATTGACCTAAGATCCACAATATAAGACTGGTTGGATGGTTTTTCACGGTTATAATGATTTCAACCCATTTAGGATCCTTCTATTTTTCTTAAATAATAGGTCTAGAAGCTGGTTCCAAAAATTAGATAAGGAAATCCTTGACATATGGGACCAAATTTTTAATTCATTTTTTACTAAGTTTTATCATAGAAACACTAAAATTTAAGCGAGACAAAAAATCACTAGTTTCATTCAATATAAAGTTAAAATTTTTCATGAAACTTGGTACAGGGTTAGATAAATTCTTATAAAAGGTCCTAATAATAATATTTTCCCTCATCTCTTGATAGAAAATTTCTATAATAACCCCACTCCTTATAATAAAAATATTATAAATCAATATTTTGCTGGTAATTTCTTGTACATGACATATGATGATGTCACGACCCGACCCTACCCGGGCTCAAGCCGCAACTACCCTAGGCCCGCCTCCATAGGCCAGGGGCTGGCGACCAGCGCCGAAGGCACCATAACTCGGGGAGGCCTTTGCCTAAGTACCTGTACACACACACGCAGCACACTCAATGCAAAAGTGCAGAGTAAAAAGGAGAAGTAAAGGGAACCTGCTATAAATATAATCCACAGATGTGAATCGACCTCTAAACAGTACAAAGTACAAGCTGAAAGTCAACTGAAAAGAAAAGGGGCAAAACGCGCGCCCAACCAAAAAGTGCCACTACACGACAACAGGTAAACAAAAGAAAACAGCTGGTAGGGTCCCCCACCTAGAACCCAACTCCGACCACCGCACGCGGTCAAAGCTCCTGGCTCTTAAGCTCCTCTGACGTCACGCTCCACCTGTCCGTCGTTTGCAAGGGCACACCAAGTGAGGGCAAAGCCCAAGAAGGGGTGAGTATAAAAATACTCAGTAGGATACCCCGAAAGCTCGAGGGAGAAACAAAGGAGGTACCGAAGGGTGAGCAGTAGAGTGAACAGAAAAGTAGAGGAGTACAACTGAAAGTGCAGGAAGAGTACAGTAAAGAGTCCAGCTCAAGCCAACAAGAGGAAAGAAGGTGGACTCATCCAGGCGCAAGGAGCTGGAAACGGTGAGAAGATGAACTTCCCGTCGAGTCTTCGCTACCTATAGCAGGAGAGTAGACTCGTCCAACCACGAGAAGCTAGACACAGAAAGCACGTGGCATACCCCGCGCGTCTTCACCTCTCCTGGAAGGAGAGTAACCAAACCCAAGAAGTGGGTACTAGAACAAGGTATATACAAGCCCATATGCTCAACTAGAAGCCCAAAAAAACTCGTAAGGGGATCTCCGTCCCGTAGCTCAGCCCAAGAAAGAGTAGCCAACAGTCCCAGAGGTAACACCATCGATGCACAGCATCCCGTACGTCTACCCCGAACTGCAAGCCAGGGGCTCAATCACCACACCTCGACACTGTTCTCTTTGGGCGACACTGACTCACCCGCACGGTTTTAGGTCGCGTCACAAGGACGCGTCTCGGTGGGGGAAAGCACTCTTCGTGCTTGAGAGTTTTGGTGGAACGTCAACCACAACTCATCACTGCCCCGCAGTCGAGAGGTCTGCTCAAAGTCGACAGGCGACCCCCTGCCCAGCCCCGCTGGAGGATCCCTGGAAGTCAACGGGTTCCCACTACAGGGAGACCCGGAAAGTCGACAGGTACCACACTGCCCAGTCCCATAACAGGGTAATCCACTGGAGGGCGACCCGGCTAAAGTCGGCGATGGGACCACTGCCCAGCCCAGCTGGAGGTAACCCGGCATCGGGGACCACTGCCCAGCCCAGCTGGAGGTAAGCCCGGCATCGGGGACCACTGCCCAGCCCAGCTGGAGGTAAGCCTGGCATCAGGGACCATTGCCCAGCCCAGCTGGAGGTAAGCCCGGCATCGGGGACCACTGCCCAGCCCCGCTGGAGGTAAGCCTGGAACTGCTCTAGCCATCCCTGCGGGATGGTACTGCTCGGTGAACCCCGCTGTACTGTCCATCCCTACTGGATGGTAACCCACTAACGAGCCCTGCTCGATACAACCTCAACCCTACTGGAAACAACCTCAGCCCTGCTGGAACAACCTCAGCCCTGCTGGAAACAACCTCAGCCCTGCTGGAACAACCTCAGCCCTGCTGGAAAAACCTCAGCCCTGCTGGAACAGCCTCAGCCCTGCTGGAAACAACCTCAGCCCTGCTGGAACAACCTCAGCCCTACTGGAAACAACCTCAGTCCTATTGGAACAACCTCCTGGGTAGAAGATCGGTGCCCACGTAAAGTGTTGGTCACACCGAAAACACAAGCTCTACTAGGGAACACAGAGCAACGGGAGAACTCCCCAGGCCTCACAAGGCGATCACGCTCCAATCTGCTGAGTCACTGTCGAAGCGGACCGAGACATCTCATCCCAGAAAGTGGGGAAAACACCCACGTTGTACGAACACCCGTAGTCGCAGACGGTGTCACAGTCCGGTGAAAGGGGAACGGTACTGAAACCCCTCCCAGCTGAGGAAGTAGAGAAACCAAACCATCTCTTCCGGCCAAACCATCGAGAACAAGACCAGGGGGAGACCACTCAACCCTGCTGGTCAGACAAAAGAGCACCAGGCTAGGGGAAACTCCACCCTACTGGTCAAACAAACGAGCGCAGAGGGACCCTCTACATCACGAGAGGTCAAAGTACGTAAAGAAGATCACGACACGCACGTGGGGCCCACGCAACGTCTGGCCCCAAGTCAACCCCAACTGAGCGCACAAACATCCTCAGGTACAAACAACCACACGTACCTCCAAGCGCTCCCGTATACTCCCAGAGTATACCTCATTCCAGCCTAAAGGCTATCGTGCACATGGCACCCAGTGTCAACGCGAAGGTGTGATGTAACAACTCCACCTAAAAGGCCCAGGCACGGCCAACCACATCTCGTGGACCAATTATATCACTCTCCCAAGAGTGCGCGATCACACGCCAAAGGTCCTCTACAAACAAGGTAGGGAGAACCACTACTGGAGCACCATCCATGCTTCCACATTTAACAAGATCGCGCAAGAGGCTCCGCACAACCAAACAGATCGAACCGTTGTAATCCTCACAGAAAAACACGCGAGATCGACTACTTACTCGCCTCCAATGGATATCCGATGAAAAATTCACCAACACCGCCTCACGCCCGAACGACGTCCCGTGATCCTGAGCCTCAGCCAGGAAAACAGTCGGGCGCATCGCACCATTGCGATCCCCTCGGGAAAACACATCAAAAGCACTACTCACTTGAGTGCAACGGATATCCAGAGAAAAAGGTACATCCCGGCACACCGCACACGAGCGGTGCCATGTGGGACCCGCATCCCGGTCCCGAAACTCAACAAACGGATCGCACCGTTGTGACCCTCTCAAAAAAGTACACAAAATGGACTACTCACTTGTCCAAAACGGTCGACCAGTGATAAAGCTGTAAATCACCATCAACTCCCGAAACGGCCCTCGTGGGGCCCGCACCATCGTGCGGAATTATAGTGGGCAGACTGCGCCAACGCGTTGCCCTCGGAAAAACACCCAACACCAACTGCTCGCACGCTCCGAACGGACGACCGAGGAAAAAGTTGCTAAAAGCTGCACTCAACTCAAAAGACAGGCCATGGGGCCCGCGCCTCAACTTCGGCCTCAACGCCTGAAACCACCTTGGAAAGCTCTGCCTCGATGTCAGTGTCCCAATGCCACTAACGGCGCTCCAAACAGACGTCGGACGCGTCTGCGCCATCCAAAACAAGAATCTCGGGGATTACGCTCGTCCACTTAAGGACACGTCGCGCCTCAGCGGTCCCCTGTTTCGAGAATTAAATATTCCCGAAACCATCTCAAAAAGACTGTCTCGTCAATACAGATCTACTGCCACAGACGGTGCTCAAAACGGACACCCGTAGTGGAAATTACGGGTGTCCGAACACCGAGGGGGAAAGGCCACTGGGGCTGGACCGGCCTGGACCGGCCGGTCTGCCCAGCCTGGGCCGGCCCGCGGATTAGCCGCATGGCCGGTCGCGGCCGCCGCGTGAAGACCCGCGCGGCGCGGGTCTTTGTCGCCACACAGGGGTCGCGCGATGCGACCCCGCTGTCGCCACTCCCTGGCGACCGCTGCCTCGCCGGGTGCTCCGCCAGACACCCCGGCCGACGCCCGAGTACCCCGCCGGACACCCACTTCCGCGCCCCGCTCTTCCCCTGGACACCCGCGCTGACGCCCGCGGACACCGCCTAAGACCGCCCACCGCACGTCGTGACACTGACTGAGGCCGCCTGCCGCACCAGGGCTCGCCGGACCACCAGAAAAACCCGCAACCTTCGACGATCGACCCCGGCCTCCTCCGAGCTCGGATTTTGGTTCCGAAAAATGCGTTGGAGGGATAAAAATGTATACTAAGCATTTATGGGCTTTGATAGAAGTTTTGACAAGGAATCTACAGTGCAAAACGAGCTCAAAGTAGGTACGGGAATAGAAAATGCAAACGCAACATCCTACCTCGTGGGGCTTCGCCCGAAGCTTCGCGACGATCCGCCGGCACCACCGCACCTCGCCGGAGTCACCTCGCCGGACTGCCTCGCTGAAGATGGAGGAGGATAGGGAGAGGAGGGGCTGCCAGGGGGAAGGGGAAGGAGAGGAGTGGGGTTTAAATAAATTAATTAAAGATTTAATTAAGTTAAAACCCCTGAAAAGACCCGTATCCGAAACTCCCGACGGGGTCAAAGTTAAGCCTCCCCTAGGGTAAACACCACCTCCCAAGCACAACGGCGGTCTCAGAATTTTAATCCGAGACCCCGTTCAAAAGTTATAAAATTTAACGTCTGAAGCTGCTAAATTACGAAAACGCCCCTAGGGCCATTTTTCACAAACGGCACGTGCCCGTGAAACTTATACCCCTCCTAGGGTAAATGGCACATTCCGAACTCAACGGTGCCCTTGTTTTTCCAATATAAGCCACCGTTTAAGAGATACATGTGTTTCAACATTAAACGAATAAATTAATTTATTTATTTATCCGTTTAACGTTTCGGGAGCGGGCGAGGGGTCCAAACATCCCGCGCTGACAAGTTTTATGTCGTTCCTAGGGTAAACACCCCATTCTAGATCCATCCGTACACTCGGATCTCTGATCTGGATCACCGTTTAGGATTTATCCCATTTATTTTGTGTTTCCAGTGTGAACGCACTGAAAATTTAATTCCGGCCACTCCGGGGCTCGGAATCGCACGCCGTCTGAAGGAGCTGCTCTGGAATATCATCAAGAATATTCCAAAGTCTTTCATAGAAAAAACCGGATTCTTACAGATGAGATCAAAAAAGTATTTAAAAAACATTAAGAAATTCCCCAACATAAAATCACAAGGAAGATAGTTATTAATATGGATAAAAATAGCACCTTGAATTTTTTAGTTAATGAAAATTCACTTCGGGAGCAGTTATAGGAAGTATGTTCATTCTAAAAACTATTGTCCCAAAATTTATCTCTCTATGTGGCCTAAAGAGAGTTCCAAATTTATTAACTATAGGAATATAATACAATTTTTCAATGACCCTTTTTCAAATCAATATAATGCTAGTTATAAAAACTATCCCAACTTATCATGGAAAGATCAAGGTGTGTTGAAATGATATGAAACATCAGTTTTACCACACCAGCCTATACCTTCATTTTAGAACTAATTAAATAATAAATCAAAAAATTCTTAAGTGGGTGTTAGTGGCATGTTTCGATATTTGATAGGAATATTTTATTCTCAAAAAAGTTGAGTTAGATTCTCAAAAATCTATATTTGATTCAGAAATGGATAAAATAAATTCTAGAATCTATAATCTTGAGTTAAAAATGGTGTAACTTTCTAGGGAATTGGAGGAATAAATAATGGTAAGTTAACTATAATTATTATGAGGAATCCCATGGATGATGTGATGGATTAACTAATAGATCTATTTTGAAAACTCAAAGAACAAGTTATTAAAAATCCAGGGGATATTGAACTTAATGTTTTTTATGGACTTGAAATTGAAAATATGGAAAACAAAAAATGTGGAAGTATGGACATCAATGTCCTACATCAAAAAATTATTGAATATTCAATTCAAAAAATCAATGAAAAAAATTAAATGAAGTGGGAACGCAACAAAGAAGGAAAGAAAAATGTGAAGTTTGAGGATGAGGAGATTTAATGACCTATTTTGAATAATTATAGTCCTCTCATTACTTTTATTCAAAGGATTAAAAATCAAAATGAATCATTTTTCTTAAAATTACTTTAATTTTTTAAGACCTTTAATGTAAATCTCCCCATTGTGGAAGATTTTATTAAAGTTCTTTTTTGGTTAAAGTTTCTGAAAATATTCTTAGATAATGAGAGGGATTAGGTGAGAGTTTAATTTTAATGATGATTGCATTTAAATTATTTAAAAAAACATATATATATATAATTTAATAACCTTGTATCCTTTTCTATTTCTTATAAAATTTTAGTAAGTGAGGATATTAAGTGATTGTGTGATTTATGTGCTAGAATTAACCTCATTCCCTACTCATTATTCCAAAACTTTGGTCTTCAGGAGTTAAAAAACTTCAGTATCACTAGAATTATCTAATAGTTCACTTTCATATTTATATTTAAGGGTAGATGACTTGTTAGTTGATGTATGAAAGCTCACAATTACTATTAATTTTCTCAATCTTGAAAAAAACAGTGATAATAAAGTCTAAATAATTCTAGGAAGACAATTTGATGACACTATTGTGGCTATTATTAGTATTTATAAGGGAAATGTGACCCTTATAGTCAGTGATGAATAAGAAGAGTTTCATGTTTACAAGGCATCCCTTCTTATGGTGAGATGTAAGATGATAGATATTTCTAGTGAAGTGTTTAGAGATTAATTTAGGAGGTAAAATAACCATCATTTTGATGATTTAATCAGTGATTTTGTTAATTAACATTTTGAAGAAAATTTTCTTGAAAATGCTTGATATGAAAAATATAGGGATACTTGAGAGCTAGATCATGAGATTAATTGATCAGACCTTGAATCGGTCCATCCATGCCCAAATATTTAAGTTTAAATGGTTTCTCATGCTGATACTCAAAGTTTACAGTCCTATCTGGTTTCCAACGTGGAAACATCTTACTATTCCCATTAACAGAAAAATTAAAAGCCTATTTCATATTCTAATATAGCTAAAAGTGATTGTTTAAAGAAATATGAAAATTATTGTGTGTGTGTTGTTCCTTTAGAAACTAAAAATGAGTCTTCCTATCTTTTTTAGAGTGTATGGGGTCATATTCTATGTTGTTCCATAGATCTAGACAGCCTGTCTACTCCTCCTAATCTAAGCTAATTTGATGATTATTTTGTTATCCTTGATCTCAAATAATTATTAGGAAACCTTGAGAACATTTTCATGAAATCTCATAAGGAATATGAATCTGGTAATTTTTTTGGTAGTATAAATTATTCCCAAACAATAGTATCATTGACTATACCTTATGCATTGTATTACATGGATGCTGATTTTTTCCATGAATCTAACAAGTTCTTAGATGAGATTAAGTATTTTTCCTCTACTTCACCAAATTTAATTATTTCTGAGAGTCATTCTAAGGTTGTTAGTGAGCTGTTTGTAGCAACTATTTCACCTAATTCTAACTTATCGATCATCTCATGTGTTGGGGGGTATGGGTGAACAAGTAAGAAGTGAATATTGTCATTGTATTGATAAAAATTTACTTTTTTACTTTGATACTAGATTCTATCAGTGAAATATTTGGATTTTAAGCTGTTAGTGATGAACAACTATGTATTATAAGTTTGGGTTATTTGGAGATAGTTCTGTAAGATGATGTTCTACTAGATTAGTTGAGTGACCCTGGAATTTTTATAACACAAAATAGTAAATTTATAGTTAATGATGCATCTTACCCACTAAATAAACATGGATAAAACATATTAATGGGTAAATTTTGGATAAATACTTTAAATTCAGTGCTACATGGAAGATAACCTATGGTTTTTTATCTTTTCTTTTAATTTTATTTTCTAAAAAAATCTCTCTAATTATGTTCTAATACATCTCTAAAACTTCCCAACCTCCCTTTCAAGTAGTCCTATAGTGACCTAGGCGTAACATACATGAATATTGAACAATTTTAGATGAATATTCAGTACATTACAATAATACATTACCAAGGACCGTAATATTTTAGTGTCATTAGAAACTTGGAAAAATCTTCTATCCTGGTGAAAGATCTTTAACATCTCCCATAAATATATCCACCTTTATTAATTCTACCTAAAATATTTCTTCATAACTTGAGGAAAGGATATATAAAAATGGGTGAGCTTAGATGCTCAGTAAGGGTAAATAAATTAAATGTGTAAGCATAACATGAACAAAGGGTATATAACTTGAGAATAACATTTGAAGATCATACCCTACATATTAGAGATCATAGTAAAGATTGGAAATCCATAAGACATGGATAATAATATAATTAAGAGAATAAGTCATGAAATCACAACATAGGAATAAAACATAGTATTTTGGTAGACGTATAAGAATATAATATGATTTCTATAGTAGCCAAGGCATCACTGGCAAGACTATCTTGGTTGTAGGGGTTCACTCCTTATACCATCTTAGAAGTCATGGTTCACTCCCATAGCCATCTTAGTAGCATGATTTCACTCCTCATACCATCTTGGTAGTCAATGTTCACTCTCATATCCATCTTTGTAGCATGAGTTAACTCCTCATACCATGTTGGTAGTAATTGTTCACTCTCATAGCCATCTTAGTAGTCAAGGTTCATTCCCAATACTATCTTAGTCTATCTCATGAGATATAAATCTTAACCCAATTCATTAGAGGGAGATATAGGTCCCACACATCTCATAATGAAATTATATATATATGTTACACAAGATCATAAATAATCATATCATAACCCATGAAATAAAATGGGTATTATAAACATGTAATCATATCATAACCTATGGAAAAAAGATAGGTTTCATAATCATTTCATCAAAAGAAAAACCCATGGAATAGAAACGGATTTCATAAACATATAACCTATGAAAGAGAAATGGGTCTCATAAATAGAGTGATATTAAGCATAGACCATTCATATAAATAATATGAATAGAACCTTTAGATAATTTCCTATAAGGGAATGAGTAACATCAACAGATGTCATCCTGGATGGAAAATAATTTTGAAATATCTTTCAAAAATGTTTCTTAAGGAAAATATCCTTTCTTCTTTGAAAGGGGATTTTTAATACATAAAACCATTTGAAAATCATTTTCATAAAAAATACCTTTAAAATTTATAAATAATACATGAAATAATTTTGAAAACCTTTTTCCTTGAAAACTTATAAAATAAACTTCATAACATTTTAAAAACCTTTTTCTTTGAAAACACTTGGAAAACATATAATGAAATCTTGAAAATGTTTTAAAAAACTTTTTACCTGAAAACACATGAAAGGAGATTGAAAATGTTTTTAAAATAATTTCTTTGAAAATAATTTGATAACATCTAATGAAATCTTGAAAATTTTATAAAAACCATTTATTTAAAAATACTATAAAAACTTACAAAAAAGGATTCAAAACATTTTGAAAACAATTTTCCTTGGAAATATATATAAAATAAGGTTAAAAACATTTTGAAAATAATTTTCCTTGAAAATCACTTAAAAAAAATTCATAAAAATTTACCTTTTAAAATTTTAAAGGAAGCTTGAAATAAATAATGGTGGGTAAATCCATACATGTAATATGAGGTAAAAAGAGCATTCCTTTTTCATGGTAAAAAGGTTATAAAAATTCCTTGTTTGAAAATAAATAATAATATTCCTTTTAAGATATTGGTAAAAGAAAAAAAGGGGTAAAATTTTCTTTTAAAAATTAAATTAAAATGATACAATATTCTTGGGAACCATTTTTGGAAAAAATTAAATTGAAAGAACATAGATTTCAGACCAAAGAGAGGGTAAAATCAAGATTTATGAAAAATGATTTATTAACTATTATATATACCAAAGAGTGTAATAAATGGTAGAAATATATGAATATATAATTAATAATAATAGGAGAATAAAATTCATTAATGTTATTGAGATATGAATCATAATATTTCATCAAATGAATCATAAACATAAACAATCTTGAAAAGTGATGAGATTGTCCCATAAACTCTTATAACTTTGTTACTTGGGATCATACTCTCCATGTAATAAAATGAAATTAAATGAAACATAAAATATAATGAATATAAGTAAATTCCTGACATAACATGTAAAATTTAAGTATATATACCTCAAAATAGAATTTAGGTGCATAACAAAACATGAGTCTTAAAGAAGGCAAATTGAGACAAAACTATTTCATCAATTTGGTAACATTTTTAAATTAATCCCCATGAAATAAAGATAATGAAATAGATATGTCAATACCCATAAATTTAATCATAATATAAATATAATACAATCATGGTCAGTACATACACCATACAAAAGTAAAGAGTGGTGAACATAGCATGTATCTCATGGAAATAAAAAGTGAGACGAAATCCCCTTACCTTATGTCTTGACTCTCGTCGTACTCATTAAAACCACCTGTATAATAAATATAAATTTATTATAAATATTTTATAAAACCATATTCTTATATCTAATACCATATCTGGTTTTATTATTACTTTATATTACCCCCTAGTTATCCATCCTATGTTAATGTTTCACTTCAGATAATATTCGCTTTGTTCTTCGCATGTGTCTTAATTTGTTATATTGTTGTTCCTTATACTTATATCATGATTCCAAAATGTAAAACATGATATAAATATCATTTATATACAATATATTTGTATTATAATAATCTATATAATATATAATTATGAAATGGAATACACTGTTCATGGAGACGGTAAGTCCTATGTATGAATGAACGTTGTTTTTGTTTTTATTATCGTATTGAAAGAATGAAAGAAAATGAAATATATGTATATATATATATAATAACATTAAATTATTATTATAATGTTATATATATCATATAATTTTACTAAATGCATACTTAATACATTCCATGTAGTGTGTGAACGAATCGCATCACTTTGAGGGGCAGTAGTCCACACTTCCTCAGACGAAATTATTGTATTTACACCAAATGGAAAGGAAAAAAGATATATCTTATAAAAGTAATACATAATATTAAATAAATAATAAATATAATATATAATATATATAAACAAATTTCTCACCATAATTTCCAACATGAGAGGTGGTAAGTAAAATTGAATCATCATCGTTTTGTGAGGTGAAAGTTCATCGTACACATAAATAGTATGTCTGTTACCCATTAGATGGAGGTGTGTGTAATCATAGGTAAAACAATTAGAAAAAAACATCATAGTATATTTATGATACTATGTTCATTATAAAATCATGTAATAAATAGAGTGGAAGGGTGGAGAAGGAAAATAAAATAAAGGAGTTTGAGAGATGGTGTTACCTTTTAATCGGGTAACTCCTTTTGGTTTGTGCCAAAAGGCTTCCTTGGAATAATTTATTCACAAAGGGAGACTTAAAAGATGAAGGGGGGGATTTTGGAAAATTTATTTTGTAGATATTTTTCTAAAATAATTGTTTTAATAGGTTTTAAGAATAGGGAGAGGTGGTGGCCTATTACAGGGAAGGGAAAGGACACACCTAGCATTTTTTAAAACAACTTCGGTGTACCAATGTTTTTACCTAACATGAGTCATAAAAAATAAGGAAAACTAAATAATTTAAGGTTAATGGACAATTAATGGCCATATAGTGGTTTTTTAACAAGTTACTAGGTCATTTTGGTCTTAAATTTAAGTTTTAGTCTTTAGTTAAACTTAATTTTACCTTAACCGGTATAATTAATTATAATTACTTTCACTGATATATTAAGTAAAAAAATAAGATTACCTTATTATAAATTATGTATTATTCTATGTAAAAATATGGTATCTGTTTTTTTAAAATCCAATCATAAGAGTGGTAGAAATTAATTTAAAATTAATCATGTTGATGGAACGACACTGCGGGTTTTTAAAGTAAAAAAAATGATCAAAATTTTGCTAAGTTTTTATATCCAATTTCAATTTGATATTGGTTCCAATTACCTAAATTGGATTAATTGATAAAAATATTATCTAATTAAACTTTTGAACTAATTTATAATTTAATTTAATCTTATAAATAAATTATATGAAAAAGCAGTTTTAAATTAAAATCCATTATTTTTAACTATTCATTAAAAAATGAAACCATACAGAAAAATACCAAAAAATTATCCTAACCTAATTTATATATTTTTATTCCAAATATAAAGCTTATTTTGACATATTAAATCTATAAAAGTTCCAAAAATTGGATTTAAAATGGGTTTTCCGTTAAAAGGCCTTAAAACTACCTTTATAAAAATATAGGTTTTTATGCATAAAATTAGTTTTATTATTATCTTAAGTCTATACAATATATTGGATGAATACCAAAAATATTTGATTGAATATATAATATATATATTACAATAATATTACTCACTAATTTTATTAAATTTAATTTATTACGGTAAAAAATCTTTGTGACCAAAAAAATATTAATATTGTCCTTTATATTCAATTGGTTTTCATATTCATTTATAATTAATTTATAACCTATGAATTAATATTATATTTGTTTAAACCATATATTTTCATACATTAGTTAATAATCTTCCTAACTAATAATTTAATTACTAGGTTATATCTTATTATATTAAATAATAATATTTTAATAATATATTATTGTTTGGTAAAACTTGGTCATGCACGTTATGCAATCCAGTGAAGAAAGTAATTGTTTCCTATAATACAAGATAACCTCAGTGTTATATATAGAGAAAGCTAAAATTTATATTGTGTGTAGTGTATGATTAACTTGGTGTTGCATATAATGAAAGACAAACATAGTGATTTAATATTAAATAAACTACTTTCAGTGTTATGTGCAATGAAAAATATTGAAAAGGTTAAATTAATTCAAAAAATATTGGGTTTCTACATTCTACCCCCCTTAAAATGAATTTTTTCCTCAAAATTCCTTTTGGTTATCAAAGGTTTAATACTGGAATGTTTTATTCATAGAAACCCACATCGTAAAAATAGATACTAAAACTTCCCTTAAAAAGGGAAAGTTTGAACCATAACAGTTACGCAAAGTAACATATAACTAGGTTTCCACATAGGAGAACATAGGTTGGGAGTAAAGATCAGACATGGAGGAAATTAATAAATATTTATAGGGAGTGATTTAGGTCATCAATCTCAAAAAAGTGAATGATAAAAGAAAATTTTAGGGCCTCAAAATCATAAATCAGTGATGATTTAAAAGGCAATTGGTTTAACAAAATTAAGGTATTAGGACAACACATTTTCTTTTTATCATTATCCTAATGTTGAGTAATTATTTTATTGACCAAGAATATAAGTAAATATACTTACTTGGTATATTTCTATAAATAAAATTGTATTCTTTAGTTGTGCTTTTATCAATTTATAATTCATCCCTTACTTCATGTAATGGAAATCCAAAAGTTAACATCAATTCCTTTAGAGATAAAATACATTTTTAGAAGATCTTAAGGCACATAAAAGAATGAAATTATAACTATTAATCTATATATATTCTTAAAAAATAAATATGGTTAATACATTAATCTATAAAAATAAAAGTCGCACTGCAGTTTCATTATAAATTGTTATTTATAAAAAATAATTATATATTAACCAGGACATTGTGTAGGCCAGTGGTAAGCATGAAACCCTTATCATCATTTGGTTATGGGTTAAAGACCCACAACCATTCTAGACTTGATTGGTTGTCACCCAACATACATGATGTCTTTTTTCAAACCACTCTAATATAATTTCCAAAATATGATGGACATCCTTAAAATACGTTTAATCACTAAATAGCCTTTTAACCAAGGTTTTCAATACAAACATAGTGTATAAATACTTACTCCTAAGTTTAACTTAAACTTTTCATGAACAGTTAACCATATTACCCAAATAAAATATGAAAATAAAAAACTTTTAAAAATAGATTCATGAACCCATATTAACATTGATTCCCCATATATCATAAATTTTCTTTTGGTTGTCTCATTCCAAATATGTGAATACACTCATGGTAAATTCTCTTGGAACATGGTAATAACCTAAATTACCATAAATACCTCTATAAAACATTCATACTTCCTTATTCCATAGATTATTGGATATATTCCAAAAATCCAAGAAGTTTTAAACTTCATCCATGATAGCATAAACTACTTGTCAATAAGCCCTTGATTAATTCCAAGGTAATAAGTACCGTCTAATTTACTTATTCATATCCCATATGTCTTTATCCAAACAGCATTATCATAAAATAAGAAACATATTAAGGGTTATCTTTACCTTAATAGTGTGTTTTACATGGACATATCCTTTCCATTATATCACCTTTCTATTCTATCAAAAACATTCAATGTGTTTTTGTAAATATATAGCAAAAAACATAAATTGAACAATACTTATATATTTCACCTTTTATATAACATACTTATTTAATCCAAATACATAAAATCTTTTATTATTCCACTTCATCCTTATAAAATTATCAAGGATACCTCATCCTATTACACAATATCTCTTTCCATTCACATTTCATTTGTAGTCTCTTCATTATCAGTATTGTAACAATTACTCATACCTCTTTACTGATACTCTTTAGTATATTTCCTCTTAGTACATTAAGCTGCATAATGACTGTTTATTCCACACTTAAACATTGATGATGTCTTAAGGAGGCCAATATTTTCATCCATTTCATTAAGCAAACTCTTCATATTTTCTTTGCATCCACTTTCTTTGTGTCCTTCTTTTCCACAATCAAAACATCTTCTTATTCCTCTAATAGATTCACTTATGTGATTATTTCCACATTCTAGACATAAAGGAAACAAAATCTTTTTTCCTTTATGGTCTCCATTACCTAAAATCTCAGTGAACTCATTCTTTCTCTTCCTTGGTGAGTCCGAGAGTTGGTTAGGGTACACATTCCTAATCATGTTTCATGAAAACTAATTAGGCATGATCATAACATCTCTCACTTTAGTGATTGTCCCAATTGAATGTTCATCAGAAAATAATCAATCACATTCAACATTAATCCAGTTCCTTCTGGTTCCTACCATTGACTAAAACCTGAAGCATAGAGTGAGCATTACTTATCATAGAGGAAAACCACATAGTCACAAAAGTAATTACTTATAGGATGTCTAAATAATAATTCCTTAATCTATGACACCATAGGTTTATCCTAGGTTATTCATAAATAAATTATATTTAAATCCTTCATGATCATTCATAATGAGTTTTTTTATTCCCATATCATATCCCCTAGGAGTTTCAAACTAGGAGTACATTAAGGCCCGTTTTCAAATACCATATTACCCTGAGTCAGGCCTGAAACATCTTGTTATATTTTTTACCCCTATATACATTTGTGTCAGAGCCACATCCACTTTTATTATCCAAATAGGGATGTATTTCTAGGAAACCAGTCACTCTATCCTTTACCAAAATTCTAATACATTTTCCTAAATATTAACTCATCCTTGTACTTATCCTTAGAGACATCCCTAGAAATATCCTTATAAATATACCTAGGGATATCACTAATGTTTTCTCATATTAGTTTCCAAAGGTTGGATAAACATTTACTTTGATACCAACTATAGCGACATGGGCTTAACATACATGTATATTACACCATTTTAGATGAATATTCAGTATATTACAATAATACATGCCCCATGACAATAATATTTTAGTGTCTTTGGAAACCTGGAAACAAAATCTATTATCCCAGTGAAATATCTTTAACATGTCAAATAAAAAACTCCATATTTAGTACTTCTACCTAAAACATTTCTTCATAACTTGGGGAAAGGAAACATAAGAAGGGGTGAGATCAGATTCTCAGTAAGGGAAAATAAAATAAATGTGTAGGCATAACATGAAAAAGGGGTATAGAACTTGAGAATAACATTTAAAGATCATACCCTGCATATTATAGATAATAATAAAGATTTGAAATTCATAATACATGTATCAACATATAATTAAGAGCATAATTCATGAAAAAACAATATAGTAATAAAACATAGAATTGTGGAAGACACATAATTATATAATATGATTTCTATAGTGGCCAAGGAATCGCTGCCAAGACCATATTGGTAGTAGGGGTTCACTCCATGTATCGTCTTGGTAGTCCTGGTTCACTCTCATTGTCAACTTAGTAGCATTAGTACATGCCACATATCATATTTAAAGTAATATTTAACTCCCATGGCCATCATAGTAGCATGAGTTCACTCCTCATTCAATCATAGTAGTCACGATTAACTCCCATGGACATCTTAGTAGTCAATTTTTATTCCCATGATTGTCTTAGTCTATCATATGGGATATAAATCTTTACCCAATTCATTAGAGGGAGATATAGGTACCACCCATCTAATAATGAAATCATACATACATGTTACATAATATCATAAATAATCATATAATAAACCATGAAATTAAATTGTTATTATAAACATGTAATCATTATATCATAACCTATGGAAAAATATAATTTTCATAATCATTTCATCAAAATCATAACTCGTGGAAGAGAAACGGATTTCATAAACATATAACCCATGAAAGAGAAATGAATTTTATAAATACCATGACATTAAGAATATCCCATTCATATAAATAATATGAATGGAACTGTTATATCATTTCCTAGAAGGTTATGAGTAACATAAACAGATTTCATCTTAAATGGAAAATAATTTTGAAATATCTTTCAAAAAAATTTCTAGAGAAAAATATCATTTCTTCTTTGAAAAGGGATTTTAAATACATAAAACCATTTAAAAATAATTTTCTTAAAAAATACCTTTAAAACTTATATAGAATACACGAAATCATTTTTAAAACCTTTTTCCTTTAAAACTTATAAAATAAGCTTCAAAACATTTTAAAAACATTTTTCTTTGAAAATATATAAATAAAGACTGAAAATGTTTTGAAAACCTTTTTACTTGAAATCTTATGAAAGGAGCTTGAAAATTTTTATAAAACCATTTCTTTGAAAAAAATTTGAAAACATATAATGAAATCTGGAAAAAAAAATTAAAACAATTTATTTGAAAATGCTTTGTAAACTTATAAATAAGGCCTAAAAACATTTTGAAAAAAAATTTCCTTAAAGACTTTTAAAATAAGGTTGAAAAAATTTTAAAAAAAAAATTCCTTAAAAATCAGTTCTTTTAAAAAAACATTAAAATTAATCTTTTAAAAATGAATAGGAAGCTTCAAAGAAACGATGGAAGGTAAATCCATACATTTCGTATGAGGTAAAAATAATATTCATTCGTATAGAAAAAAGGTCAGAAAAATTACTTATTCAGAAAGTGAAAATAAGATTCCTTTGAAGAGATTTTTAAAAGAAAAAGGGTAAAATTTATTTTAACTATCAAATAAGAATCGAACAATATTCCTAGAAACCCTTTTTGGAAAACATGGTTTTGATGGAATATATATTTCCGAATGAAGAAAGGGTAAATTCAGGATTTCTTAAAAACAATTTTTTAGATATCTTATGTAACACAGAGTGGAATAAATGGTACAAATATATGAATAAATCATTAATAACCATCAAAGAAGAAAATTCATGAATGTTCCTAATATTTGGATCATAATATTTCATCAAAGTAAGCATAAAAAACTTATCTTTAAAAGCAATGAAATTGTCTTTATAAACTCTTATAACTTGGTAACTTGGGATCATACTCTCCGTTTAAGAAAAGGAAATTATATGAAAATTTCAATATCATTAAAAGAAGTAAATTCATGATATGACATGTAATATGGAAGTATATACAACTCAAAAGATAATTTAGGTTCATAACAAAACATGAGTCTTAAAGAAGGAAAATTGAGACAAAATTATTTCACTGATTTGGTAAATTTTAAAAATTTATCCCCATGAAAGAAAGATCGTAAAATGGATATTTTAATAAAAATAAATTTAATCATAAGATACATATAATACAATCATGGGTAGTATATACACCACACAAAAGGAAATAGTGGTGAACATAGCATGTATCTCATGGAAATAACAGGAGAGATGAAATCCTCTTACCTTGTGTCTTGAATCTCATCACACTCATTAAAAATAAATTTATTATAAATAAAAATTTATTATAAATCTTTTAAAGAACCATATTATTATATGTAATACCATATATGTTTTTATTATGATCTTATATTAAATAATTTTTAATCATCCTATGTTAAGGTTTCACTTTGGATAATATTCACTTTGTTCTTCACATGTGTCTTAATTTGTTATATCGTTGGTCCTTATACTTATATAATGATTCCAGAATATAAAACATTATATAAATATAATTTATATCCAGCATATTTTTATTATAATAATCTATATAATATATAATAATTAAATGTAATACATCATTCATGAAGACAGAAAGTTTTACGTACGTATGAACGTTGTTTCTTTTTTTATTGTCCTATTGAAAAGAAAGAAAGAAAATAACATATATGTAAATATGTATATAATATAATTAAAGTTTCATTTTAATGTTATATATATAATATAATTTCTCTAAACCCATCCTTAAAACATTCCATGTGGTGTGTGAACGAATCACATCTCTTTGAGGGGTGGTAGTCCACACTTTCTCAAACAAAATTATCATATTTATACCAAATAAAAAGTAAAAAAGATATGTGTTTTAAAAGGAATGAATAATTTTAAATAAATTATAAATATAATATAATATATATATATATAAATATATTTTCCATCATAATTTCCACCAAGATATGTAGTAAGAAAAATTGAACAATCATTGTTTTGTAAGGCGGAAGTTCACTGTACACTTAAACAGTATGTTCGTTATCCATTAGATAGAGGTGTGTGTAAGTTTAGTTCCAAACCTTAGTATAAAAAAATAATATTATATTTATTATTTTTTTATATAATAATTTAATAAATATAGTGGAGGGAGTGGAGAAGAAAAATAAAAGAAAGGAGCTTGAGAGAAGGTGTTACCTCTTAATCCGGTAACTCCTTTTGGTTTGTGCCAAAAGGATACTTGGAAGACTTTATACCAAAAGGAAGGACTCAAGAAGTAAGTTATGGATATTGGTAAGTGAATTGGGTAGATATTTTCTGAACCTTGGTGGTTTGATATGTGTGAAGAATAGGAAGAGGTGGTGGCCTTTTATAGGGAAGGGATAGGTTATGCTTGGAATTTTTTAAAAAAAGTCAGGTGTACCCACATTTTTACCTAACAAAAGTCATAACAAACTCAATAATGGAAGGTTAATGTCCAAATAATGGACATATAATGGGTTTTTAACCAGAATTTAGGTTTTTTGTGTCATAAATTTATATTTTAGTCCTTAGTTAAGCTTAATTGTACCTTAACCGATGTAATTAATTTTAATTATTATCACTAATCATTTTGATAAAAATAATAATTTGACCTTATTAGACATTAAAAATTATTATTATTAAAAATATGGAATTAATTTTCCCAAATTCTGATCATAGGATTTTCATAAATTAATTTAAAATCAATCCCACTGATGTGATGACAGTGCAGGGTTTTAAAGTAAAAAATGATCAATGTTTTGTTAAGTTTTTATATCTAATTTCAATATGAAATTGGTTTCAATTAACTAAATTGGATTAATTGATAAAAATATTATATAATTTAATTTTTAAATTAATTTAAAATATAATTTAACCTTTTAAAAAAAATACATGAAAAAATCAGTTTTGAATTAAAATTCAGTATTTTTAACTATTCTTTAAAAAATGAAACCTTATAGAAAAATACCAAAAAATTATCCTAACCTGATTTTTAGGTTTCTATTCCAAATATAAAGTATATTTTTACATATTTTAACTATAAAATTTCAAAAAAATGAATTTAAAATTGGTTCACCATTAAAAGGCACCAAAACTACCTTTATAAAAAATATAGGTTTTATGTATAAAATTTGGTTTGTTCTTATCTTATGACTATCAAATATATTAAATGAATTATAAAAATATTTGATTGAATATATAAAATATATATTAAATTAATATTACTCACTAATTTTAGTTAATTGAATTTATTCGGGGAAAACATCTTTGTGATTATAAAAATATTGATATTGTCTTTTATAATAAATCGGTTTTAATATTCATTTCTATTTAATTGATAACCTATGAACTCATATTATATTTGTGTAAAAAATATATTTTCATAAATTATCCAATAATGTTCATACCTTAAAATTTAATTACTAGGCTATATCTTATTATATTAAATAATAATATTTTAATAATACATTATTGTTTTGTAAAACTTGGTCATGCGTGTTATAAAATCCATTGAGGAAATTCATTATTACATGTAGCCCAAGCTAACCTCAGTGTTCTATGTAGATAAAGATAAACTTTATGTTTTGTGTTTACAATTAACTTGGTGTTTCATATAACATAATACAAACACAGTGATTTAATATAAAATAAACTATTTTTAGTGTTATGTGAAAGGAAAAATATCGCAAAGTTTAAATTAATTTGAAAAAAAATAATTCACAAAATCTCAGAGTCTTACAAGTATAATGATAAAATTTTCACAGATAGATTTTTTACTGTTATTCGTTACCATAAGGATTTACATGCCTGAACGAACTTCTTCAAACTCCCTTGAACTTTATCTCTGGAAACATTCTTTCCTGAACATTAACTCCTATATTCTTATGTTTCATATTTCCATATTTTAGGTGATAAATATTTTTTGAGTCTAGATGGATTGATCATAAATAAATATGGTAGTATTTATAATAAATATCATGAGAAAATATTCTTCTTACCATGGGATTTTTTTTCTTTAATTGTTTAATTTTTACGCTTCATCGTCTATTTGAATATTGTTTCTAGTCAGTTTTTTTCATTGCTGAAAATTAATTTTTGAAGTTCTGTGCCACATGTTATAATATTATAAAATGCTATTTTCCATTGCTATTTTTATTATTTTGTCCTTAAATAATGCTTGTGCATGATATTTTATGAGGTATTTTAGAAATTATTGCTAAAAATTAAAATGTGAAATCATGTATCATTCCTAAATTTCATGTAACATGACAAACTATTTTGTTATGCCCAATATAATTCATGTCCATGATGTGGTTATTGATTTTGTTTGGAAAAAATAAGTTTTGAACATTATGGAAACCAATACATAAATTGTAATAGTTTATCTAAAAAAATTAAAATTTTAACTATCTTAAATATTTTTTCACCTTGAATTCAACATTGGGGACAATTTTAGGTTTTAAGTGTGTGGGGTATTTTATAAACATATATGCTCTTTAATGTAACCCATCAAAAACCCCATAATTGTTTTTGAAATTTTGGGTTTTTAAGAATCACTTAAGAAATTTTTAGTGGGTGATAATTTTCCATAAAATTTAATGCTGTGCTGCCACTTTAATAATATTAATTATTATTACCTTATAGATTTAATTTGGTAAATCATTTTTCATTCCCCCTTGAAAAAAATTAATTTTAGTAAAACTTTGGGAGAATATTAAATAATAATCACTGATTTTGAACCTTTTAATTATCCTCCAATGGCCCTAAGGCCTTAATTTTTTATTCATTTTGATAATCCACCTTTCAAGGGGTGAGGTGGAACCCTTACAAGGCCCATAGGCATAAGTATTACATGGCCCATAGGCCTTAGAAGAATTAATTTCCCATAGGCTTCAAACATTACATACAACCCAGACTAACTACTTGGAACTTCTCCTCCCCAGCATCTTTATCATGAAATCATCTCTCCACCTTCACATGGTTGTTCGACTATGATTTCTCATGCATGCACAGGCTTGTCCCGATGAAAAAAAGACATACCCTCTCATTCTTGCAATCTATTTAGCTTCTGTAATGGTGAATTCCCCTTTCTCATCCTCCTTCTATAACTTTTTCCTTGTAGGTTTTCTGGTCTGCATCTACACTTAAGGTAGCTCGAAGGCCTTAAGGCGGCCCGAAGACCTTGAGGTATCCCTAAGGCCTTACTGGCCCAAAGGCTTGGGTGACCCGAAGTCCTTAAAGGACTTGAGGACCAAATCGGTGGCTCAAAAGCCCAAATGGGGGAATATTTCCAGGTGCTACAGTGCCAAACAAAACCTACTACAGCTCCCACACCTTTCCTATTCGATAGTGTGTTTGTCTATTATGGGTTATAAAATTTTATGAGTCTATTCTCCTGGAGGAAAAAATAATTTTGGACTTTCAGTTGGATTTATATAGATATTTATTAAATTATCTTTAAATTTCAATTTTAATCATTTTTTATGAAACAGTTTCCTTTTTTTCACAAAATAAATTTAATTCGATATGGTATTCTCATTTTCAACTTAAAATAATCCATAAGGAAAATAATTTTGAAGATAAATACTTAGTGGTTTTTCAATTCTTCTAATTTTAGATTTATTTCCTACCTTGGAGTTTAACTAAAATATTTATTAAGGACAATCAATTTCTTAAGTGTGTGGTAATTTGATGTGTCCTTTAATTCATATCTTTTATCACATCAATTTTAATGTTTAAATTATGTTTTTTGTAACGCCCCGACCCCAGCTACCCAGAGTCGGTGCATTACTTCGTAACATTGGCATGATAACAAAAGATCAAGTCTCGAAAGACCGATTAGTTTAGTAGCCTTGGAAACACTAGATACTTTCATAAATGTTACATTACATCATAAAGTGAAAAACTACAATAACAAAGTCTCCATAGTCCACACTCATATCCTCTTCTGACTATCCCTGCAGGTCATTCATAAAATATTTCTTCACATCCTGGAAAATATTAAAACATTGAAAGGGGTGAGCTCAGATGCTCAGTAAGGATAACAATATTGCGGAAGCTTTCATAAATAAACATAAACATTTAAGGCAATGTATAACTAAAACAAAAGCCTTTTAAACTTGAACATCAACATAATATGGCAAAAGTAAAATGAGATAATTCCATTCACTTCTTCACATGGATATTCTACTGGTCGAATAATCACATGCAATATCAATAACCACTTTCATAATGAGGGAATGTATAATTCCAGACATTCTGAAACATTTTGTCAAGGCCTCAGCCAAGACGTCTAAAATGATTAAGGCCTCGGCCAAAACCATAAATCAAATTGGGAAAGGGCCTCGGCCAATTCCACGTCTAGTTGTCTCATGAGACCTACCGATGCATCGAGGAGCTATAGCGGGCTCCACCCATCACTTATTAAGTCCAATACATTCCTCATATGAATAGGTTTAAACATATCATAAACCATAACATAATCGTATCACATAAAACATGGATAAAGGAAACTTAACATTTCCACATTTCAATCACAAGATATCAATACAACACATTGATATAATAAAAATTCTTTCAAAACCATTTTCAATACCAAAATAAAAGAAAAGTATAACATGGTATTTATTTTTCATTAAAAAGGTATGGCTTGAAGAAGAAGCCGAAACTCAAATAGTGGTCACGGCGGCGGAGAAATCATTGTCGCCACATACGTACGACAAAAACATTCCATTTTTTCGTTTAGTAAACGCTTCGTATAAAAAAGATTCCTTTTGAATAAATTTAAAAGTCAAAGGGGTTTATACACCGTATAAAAGAAATTTGTGTATAAAACAAAGTATGCCTCAATGAAAGGAGATTGAGACGAAGTCCTTAAAAAGATCATTTTTTAAAATGAAATAGATCTGTTATGTGTATTCACTATATGTACACATAAAGAAATTACAAATACAATATAGGACATAATAATATCATGACATAATTTGAAAGTAGGATATTAACCCAGAGATTGGAAATTGGGTTAAGAAATTCCCTTACCTTGCGTCTTGTCCTGACTCGACCGTTTTTTAACCTCCTGAATAATAAACTAGAGTTAATTTCTATTTACTTAAGAACCTTTTTCATGTTCATTATTCCTTTTATATCCCTTATTACCATGTTATGAACATTATTTAATTATTTAAGTTAATAATGGTCGTTTTGTCGATCTTTGGTACTTGAGTCAAAAATAAACTTCCTATAATTTCAAGTTGTTCATGTGATGAAATATCCATTATATCCAGAATTATATTCATGATTTAGATATCATATATATGATATATATCTAGTATATACATTCATTCATAATGTCACGTAACATTTAGAGGTAAGAAATGAAATGCACCGTTCATGGAGACAGTAAGTCGTA
The DNA here is from genome assembly GCA_963277665.1 of Viscum album. Classification (NCBI taxonomy): domain Eukaryota; kingdom Viridiplantae; phylum Streptophyta; class Magnoliopsida; order Santalales; family Viscaceae; genus Viscum; species Viscum album. Next base: position 1,246,010,870 of record OY728157.1, on the reverse strand, counting down.
CGTACGTATGAACGCTACTTTCATTTCTATTTCGTATTTAATGGAATGAAATCATAATGATATAAATTTATAATATAATTAAAGTATAATATAGTGTATAATACCATTTAATCCATCCTTTATACATCCCACATATGGCATTAACGATTCAAATCACTTTGAGGGGGCGGTAGTCCGCACTTCCTAAAATGAAATTATCGCGTTTTACCCATAATGGAAATCATAAAGTATGCCATAAATGAGAAATACAGAAGCATAAGTAAGACATAAACATATTATATATAATATATAAATATAGTGACATCTTAATGGCCACCTTTGAAGGTGTTATATAAGTGTTGAACAATCATCGTTTCGTGAGGCAGAAATTCGCCATCCACAGAAACCGTATGTTATTTAACCATTAGATGTAGGTGTGTGTAAGTGTAGCTCGAATAATTCTTATAAAAACATCCTAGTATATTGATGATACTGGTGTTTTTACAAAAGAAATGAATAAAAAGAGTTTATGGGGTTGGAGAAGAAAAATAAAACAAAACAACATTAGAGAAGACATTACCTCAAAATCGGGTAACTCTTTTTGATTTGATCCAAAGGCTTCCTTGGGAAGAGTTATTCCCAAAGTGAGGCTTCTAGGAGTAAGAGGGGGAAGTTGGGAGAGTATTTGGGCAGAGTTTGGCCGAGGAAAATGGCTTGAAGGTGTGAATAAGGTGGGAGAGGTGGGGGCCTTTTATAAGTGGAGAGGAGGGGCTCTTTTGGAAAGATTGAAATGTTACATTATTACACAATGCTTTTCGGATTCTAAAGGTCCCACACTTATATAATTCTTGGATAAGGTGATAAGGGTTCGAAATCTACCCATCCAATAGTCTTTTTACAAGTGTAAGCCTTGGAATTTACATTATCTTTTCATTTTATTAAAATCGTTAAATAATGAGGTCATCGCTGCATCATAATGATGTCATAAATAATTTAATTTATTTAATGTCTAAAAATTATAAAAAAAATACTATGATGTAGGAAATCTTTTTAGATTTCTAATGAATATTTATAGTCAAAATGTGGACTTGTGTAACCCCACTTAAAAACTGTTTTAGTAAAATAACTCATGTTTGTGTCAATTTAATTTTAACATTAAATAAATATATATTAATGTCATTTTCCAACTAAAGTGGCTCCATGGGGTCCCCAAGTTGACCCATGGGTTGTCTTGGTCGGCCATGACTCATCCAATAGGAGTAGGACAAGTGTCATGCTCATCTCATATTATTAAAACATTATTTGTACCTTAAACTACACTAATTACCTCTAATCGCGATTAAGAACTTAAAAGTTACTATTCACCAAAAAATTATTTTAATCTCATTGAACCACATTTTACTTCTTAATGACAACCATGTATGTCGGATTTTTGAAAATCAAATCACAGAAGTGGGAATATTTCATTTAAATGAAAAATCAGTTATTTAACTACCACTTAGTGGTTTCACTATTCATCAAAAATTGAAGTTTTTCAGAACAAGGCCAAAATTTCACCCTAAGCTATAATTGATATTCCGAATTCAAAAATGATGTCTATTTTAAAAAATTCCAAACATATAAGTTGCATTAATTAATTTTATAATTATTTCTTGTTGTTACGACAAATAGCGTGTTTTTAAGAAACAATTTATATCAAAAGATTGGCAATTGTTTATGTCCAATTTCAATGTTAAATTAATTCTAATGAACACCATTGGATAAAATGGTTAAAAATATTCTAATTATACCTTAAAACTACTAAATAGTATAATTTATCACAATAAATTATTTTGATTAAAAAGTTGTTTTAATTATTTTTCACTATTCATAAAAAATTAGAAGTTCTCAGAAAAATACCAAAAATTCAACATAGGCTAATTTCGATATTCCGAATCCAAAAATGAAGTCCATTTTGAAATATAAAATTTCTATAATTTTAAAAAGTGGTTATTACTATTCATAACGGCTACTTTGATTAGTCGCGGTGTTTTAGAACTCGAAGTTGCGTAAAATTCAAGCTATTGCATTATTGAATGAGAAGCGTATCATGGAAGCTCGGGGTGTTACATTCTCCCCTCTTTCAATAAATTGCGTCCTCGCAATTTGAAATTTTTCTTGGAAAATAAAAGGTTGAAAATATAAAATACCTTTGTGGAAAACCCACATCGGAAATAAGGTTAATAAAATTTAGTCTTAATAAGCGGGAAATGGAAATAAGAAAGTCACCACCAAATTATGATCTTGATAAGGAGAACATTAGTGGCAATTAGAGACATATAATTGGAGGAAAACATAAATATTTGTAGGGAGTGATTGAGGTCATCATTCACAATCAACTGTCAAATTGAGGGCGTCAAAGCCTTCAATCTATGTTGATTCAAAATATCATCAGTTCAACAAGACATAAGGTATTAGGATAACACATTTTTTTTGATTTAATATCCCTTTACTAAAGTTTAATAATTAATTTATTCATTGAATAATAGATAGGTATATATATATTTATGCTTGACAATTAGAGTTTCAACCTTCAACTCATCTTTCACTCAAAAAGATAATAAAACTCAAAAATATTATACTTATCCTAATTGTATAAGGTTACAAATTTTAACACATACCATTTAGATTAGAAAAAATATTTTGTAAAAACCAGGGACTTCACGTAGTCCAGTGGTAGGCGATTAATCCCAATCGCACTATGGTTGTGGGTTCGATTCCCGCAGCTTTATCCGACGCGATGGGTTGTCACTCGGTCTACGTGTTTTCCTTTTTATAAATATCCAAAAATAACCTTAACAATAGTATCCAATGTAAAATATAATCCATTCCAACCTTTATAGTTATCCAAAATACTTTTGTCCAACTCACAGTCCAGATTTTATGAGGAAGGTAAACATAATGAAGCTCCTTTTTTTCTGCGTGACAACATGTGAACACCTTCATCATGTATTCTTTTAAAACACTGCAACATACTGTATTACCATAAATCATTATTGATTACATTCATGATCCCTTATTCCTTATAGAAAACTAGATATACTCCTTCTATCCAAAAATGTATACAAATCATTAATCAGTTTCAAGGATGTTAAGAATATCCAACATAATTTATCCGAATCAATCATGTCTTATTCCAAAATCACTATCTTGGTATCAGAACCATATTATGGTTTATCTTTCTCTCAACCATATATTTTCTAAAAATTTAACCTACTGTGGAGTCACTTTTCTTGGTTCCACACAATCTCAAGTCCTAGATGAAATAGTACTGCAGTACAATCCTTATATATTCCATTATTATAACAATTACATCATTGATACAACACTCAAATTACAAAATTCTTTAATAACAACATAAGAACTCTAATCATTCCTCCTCATCTGTGGTAGTATCATAACTTGATTATTATCCAATAACATCATTTGGGGCATACTCTGATGATTTGAACATTGGTTTACGTAGTGTCCCCACTCCTTGCAGATGAAGCATTGTACATTTGAAACCTTTTTCTTACCCTTGCAGTCACGCACTCGGTGTCCTTTTTCTCCACACTTATAACAAACTCCCATTCCCTTCAGGAAAATTCCAAGGTGTTTCTTCCCACAGTTATCACATATTGGAAAATTCTTCTTTTCCCTCATCCCTTTATCCATCATTCTCTCTTCCATCCTTTTCTTCTCTTTCATCCCTTCAAATCCGTAAGACTCAGAGAATTCTCTACTTATCTCATTAACACATGATACCATTTCTTCATGTGTTGATAACACATGGGAGAATATTTCCCTTCTAAATGTTGGCTTAATACCATGAAATATATGATCCTTCTTACTCTTTGGATCATACGTATTGATGGAGTTCACATTCCTTCTACTAGGCGCCATTTCTATACAATGCCATAAACTAGATTAGTTTATGAATCAAAATACATAATTCCATACTTATAAAATACTTAACATAAATTGAACTATTTATGGATATAATCCATAATCATAAAAAGGTTTTATTTGAGGAAGTATATACTCATAACCGTTCATAGTGGTTTGTAAATAGAACTAGAATTATCCTAAGCATATCCCCCGGGAGTGTCGTAAACAAGAGTGCAGTAAGGCCCGTTGTCGTGCACCAGTTCCCGTTCGAGTCTAGCTCAAAGCGGTGTTTTCGGGTTTTACCCCTAGGTACATCTGTGCCAGAGCCGCCTCTACTTGCTCGTATCCAGACAGGTATGTATTGCTCGGAAAACTCACAAAATCTCTACAATAACAAAATTCTAGGAAGTTCTTATATACTAATCCTCAAAGTCTATCTTTGGGCTATGTGCTATAATCAGAGTTTATCTAAATCTAGCTTCCAAGGTTAGTAATAAACTGCCTCTGATACCAACTATAACGCCCCGACCCCAGCTACCCAGAGTCGGTGCATTACTTCGTAACATTGGCATGATCACAAAAGATCAAGTCTCGAAAGACCGATTAGTTTAGTAGCCTTGGAAACACTAGATACTTTCATAAATGTTACATTACATCATAAAGTGAAAAACTACAATAACAAAGTCTCCATAGTCCACACTCATATCCTCTTCTGACTATCCCTGCAGGTCATTCATAAAATATTTCTTCACATCCTGGAAAATATTAAAACATTGAAAGGGGTGAGCTCAGATGCTCAGTAAGGATAACAATATTGCGGAAGCTTTCATAAATAAACATAAACATTTAAGGCAATGTATAACTAAAACAAAAGCCTTTTAAACTTGAACATCAACATAATATGGAAAAAGTAAAATGAGATAATGCCATTCACTTCTTCACATGGATATTCTACTGGTCGAATAATCACATGCAATATCAATAACCACTTTCATAATGAGGGAATGTATAATGCCAGACATTCTGAAACATTTTGTCAAGGCCTCAGCCAAGACGTCTAAAATGATTAAGGCCTCGGCCAAAACCATAAATCAAATTGGGAAAGGGCCTCGGCCAATTCCACGTCTAGTTGTCTCATGAGACCTACCGATGCATCGAGGAGCTATAGCGGGCTCCACCCATCACTTATTAAGTCCAATACATTCCTCATATGAATAGGTTTAAACATATCATAAACCATAACATAATCGTATCACATAAAACATGGATAAAGGAAACTTAACATTTCCACATTTCAATCACAAGATATCAATACAACACATTGATATAATAAAAATGCTTTCAAACCCATTTTCAATACCAAAATAAAAGAAAAGTATAACATGGTATTTATTTTTCATTAAAAAAGGTATGGCTTGAAGAAGAATCCGAAACTCAAATAGTGGTCACGGCGGCGGAGAAATCATTGTCGCCGCATACGTACGACAAAAACATTCCATTTTTTCGTTTAGTAAACGCTTCGTATAAAAAAGATTCCTTTTGAATAAATTTAAAAGTCAAAGGGGTTTATACACCGTATAAAAGAAATTTGTGTATAAAACAAAGTATGCCTCAATGAAAGGAGATTGAGACGAAGTCCTTAAAAAGATCATTTTTTAAAATGAAATAGATCTGTTATGTGTATTAACTATATGTACACATAAAGAAAGTACAAATACAATATAGGACATAATAATATCATGACATAATTTGAAAGTAGGAGATTAACCCAGAGATTGGAAATTGGGTTAAGAAATTCCCTTACCTTGCGTCTTGTCCTGACTCGACCGTTTTTTAACCTCCTGAATAATAAACTAGAGTTAATTTCTATTTACTTAAGAACCTTTTTCATTTTAATTATTCCTTTTATATCCCTTATTACCATGTTATGAACATTATTTAATTATTTAAGTTAATAACGGTCGTTTTGTCGATCTTTGGTACTTGAGTCAAAAATAAACTTCCTATAATTTCAAGTTGTTCATGTGGTGAAATATCCATTATATCCAGAATTATATTCATGATGTAGATATCATATTTATGATATATATCCAGTATATACATTCATTCATAATGTCACGTAACATTTAGAGGTAAGAAATGAAATGCACCGTTCATGGAGACAGTAAGCCGTACGTACGCATGAACGCTACTTTCATTTCTATTTCGTATTTAATGGAATGAAATCATAATGATATAAATTTATAATATAATTACAGTGTAATATAGTTTATAATACCATTTAATCCATCCTTTATACATCCCACATATGGCATTAACGATTCAAATCACTTTGAGGGGGCGGTAGTCCGCACTTCCTAAAATGAAATTATCGCGTTTTACCCATAATGGAAATCATAAAGTATGCCATAAATGAGAAATACAGAAGAATAAGTAAGACATAAACATATTATATATAATATATAAATATAGTGACATATTAATTGCCACCTCTGAAGGTGTTATATGAGTGTTGAACAATCATCGTTTCGTGAGGCAGAAATTCGCCATCCACAGAAACCGTATGTTATTTAACCATTAGATGTAGGTGTGTGTAAGTATAGCTCGAATACTTATTATAAAAACATCCTAGTATATTTAGGATACTGGTGTTGTTACAAAATAAATGAATAAAAAGAGTTTATGGGGTTGGAGAAGAAAAATAAAACAAAACAACATTAGAGAAGACATTACCTCAAAATCGGGTAACTCTTTTTGATTTGAGCCAAAGGCTTCCTTGGGAAGAGTTCTGCCCAAAGTGAGGCTTCTAGGAGTAAGAGGGGGAAGTTGGGAGAGTATTTGGGAAGAGGTTGGCCGAGGAAAATGGCTTGAAGTTGTGAATAAGGTGGGAGAGTTGGGGGCCTTTTATAAGTGGAGAGGAGGGGCTCTTTTGGAAAGATTGAAATGTTACATTATTACACAATGCTTTTCGGAATCTAAAGGTCCCACACTTATATAATTCGTGGATAAGGTGATAAGGGTTCGAAATACACCCATCCAATAGTCTTTGTACAAGTGTAAGCCTTGGATTTTACATTATCTTTTCATTTTATTAAAATCGTTAAATAATGAGGTCATCGCTGCATCATAATGATGTCATAAATAATTTAATTTATTTAATGTCTAAAAATTATAAAAAAAATACTATGATGTAGGAAATATTTTTATCTTTCTAATGAATATTTATAGTCAAAATTTGGACTTGTGTAACCCCACTTAAAAACTGTTTTAGTAAACTAACTCATGTTTGTGTCAATTTAATTTTAACATTAAATAAATATATATTAATATCATTTTCCAACTAAAGTGGCTCCATGGGGTCCCCAAGTTGACCCATGGGTTTTCTTGGTCGGCCATGACTCATCCAATAGGAGTAGGACAAGTTTCATGCTCATCTCATATTATTAAAACATTATTTGTACCTTAAACTACACTAATTACCTCTAATCGCGATTAAGAACTTAAAAGTTACTATTCACCAAAAAATTATTTTAATCTCATTGAACCACATTTTACTTCTTAATGACAACCATGTATGTCGGATTTTTGAAAATCAAATCACAGAAGTGGTAATATTTCATTTAAATGAAAAATCAGTTATTTAACTACCACTTAGTGGTTTCACTATTCATCAAAAATTGAAGTTTTTCAGAACAAGGCCAAAATTTCAACCTAAGCTATAATTGATATTCCGAATTCAAAAATGATGTCTATTTTACAAAATTCCAAACATATAAGTTGCATTCATTAATTTTATAATTATTTCCCGCTGTTACGACAAATAGCGTGTTTTTAAGAAACAATTTATATCAAAAGATTGGCAATTGTTTATGTCCAATTTCAATGTTAAATTAATTCTAATAACCACCATTGGATAAAATGGTAAAAAATATTCTAATTATACCTTAAAACCACTAAATAGTATAATTTATCACAATAAATTATTTTGATTAAAAAGTTGTTTTAAGTATTTTTCACTATTCATAAAAAATTAGAAGTTCTCAGAAAAATATCAAAAATTCAACGTAGGCTAATTTCGATATTCCGAATCCAAAAATGAAGTCCATTTTGAAATATAAAATTTCTATAATTTTAAAAAGTGGTTATTACTATTCATAACGGCTACTTTGATTAGTCGCGGTGTTTTAGAACTTGAAGTTGCGTACAATGCAAGCTATTGCATTATTGAATGAGAAGCGTATCATGGAAGCTCGGGGTGTTACATTTTTACTGTTAAAATATGACTCTAATTGTTTAATTATTATGTTGAGGGTGATTTTTAATTAAATTGTTCAATTAAGGAATTTTATGTTTAATTTATGTTTTTATGTTTAAATTATAGATTTTTTTCCATCTTTGTGTTTATTATTTAATTTTAAAATTTCTTAAAATATTAATTTTTTATGTCATTGTTTATTTTTTTTCTATTAATTTAATTTTCCATTTCCTTATTTTTTTAATTAATTAATTAATTATAGTTTAATTTAATTTTTAATCTAATGACATAAATAACTAATAATTTTTAACATTAATTTACAATTTAATACTTTTGTAATTTTTATTATTTATTTGTTTTATTACTTAATTAATTAATTAATTAATTAGTTTTCAATTTACAGTTTTCAATGGTTGAATTTTCACTCGAGTTGAGTTTTTTATATAGTATAATCCACATAATTTTATTTTCAAGCTGTAGTGACATAACTAAATTGCTACGTATCCAATTTTAGAGGGGCATTCACATATCCAATTTTCCACTACTCATATAGGGGGATTTGTAAAGCTGGTCATGTATCCAATTTTCTCAAGAGGGATTCACATATCCAAATCCTATAATCCACCTATGTATCTAATTCTGGATGAGCATCCCACATACCAAAACTTACAAAGTTGTTACCATGTATCCAATTACCAAAAACCCTCATGTATCCAAATTTCCAAATGGATACCTACATATCCAATTCTAGATGGGAACCCACGAAACTGAAATTTAATCTGAGACTTTAAAAATTGAGTTGAAGATGATGACTGATGGAGTCTAAAAAATTTGTATTGATGTGGAAGGATTCTAAACACAAATTACGAAGATAAAGTTGATCGAGTCAGGCTGTTGTGGGGAATCATTTGATGGTACAGAAAAATCCAAAATGGGAAAAATGATTTTAACCCAAAATCTTGGTTGATTTTAGAATATTATTGAGACTAAACTTTCTAAGAGAATCTTATAGATATATGTTAATCAATATGAACCATAATAATTTGAAAAATATATCACTATAACTGAAGGAAGATGAACCTAGGTCACCTAAGTTTGACTGATGATGAGTTGTGCACAATTCTCAGGAATCTGTTTCATGGTTGTTCTTACAGGTTGAGTTCAATGATATACTTTTCCATACTGGGTTGAATTAAGAAGTTGAAGAAACCTGAGTACATCATTGAAGACTATAATTCTATTTGAGGTTGAGAAATCATCATGTAGAAGCTTCTAGAATAGAAAAAGTATGATTTCTCTTATGGAATTCTTCAAATTTATGATTAAGTTGATGAATATTTTTTGATGTATTCATCTAAGTTACCTATCAATTGATGGATTTGTTTGATTTTATAGGTGTTAAAAATATGGAGTGACCTCAATTGATGAGTGTAGTTTTACACCAACTACTCAACACAATTTTTCAAATGTGTATTAAGAGATGTGGTGTTAAGGATAAAGGTTTGTGTGAATAACTTGATACTAGTTTGAAAATATTCATCACCAAATCTAGTTCAAGTAATGTGGGAGTTCATAGTAGGAATAGTTTTTAGGTGGGAATAATAATATGACACATGTATTCTTAAAGTCTAGAAAGTTAATGTTTAAGGAACCATAATTAAATAATATGAATACTAAAGCGACAACCAGCTTTAAGATTGATGAAATATAATATAGATGTAAAGAATAAAATTTTAAGAGCATCAAATTGAGGCAGTGACGTTGATGAGTGAGGGTAGAAATTTTAAGTCAGTGGGGTAATTTTTTTAAGTGTCAAGGGTAATTATACGGATAGGACAGGTATGGATAATTTAGGGTAAAATATGAGTGGATATTCAAGAGTGGAGGTTATAGTTGGAGATAAGAACATTCCTAAAGTCGAAACCAGTAGAGCTGGAGCTAGGGAAAGAATGAAATTCAAATAGAGAAGCTTCCTTTCTCTCTCTCATTTTTCTATATTTATATTTTGAGATTAATTTTCTTGAATATATTTTTTCTACCATCTCTTTTAACATGCGTGATTAATTTATTTTTAAGGAATCAAATTAGAATAGATTGATATCCTCAATATATTTTGATTTCATTTTACATAATTGGGTTAGATTAGTTTTTTGTACGATGTTCTTCATTCCATTCTTAAAGATAATCATTTATATGTTATTCTAAGTACTATAAATAGATTATAGTTAATCTTATCACCATTGAGAATCATCTGAAGTACCAAAAATTATAAAATGATGGTGAAAATATTCTCCATTAATGAACAATTATTTTCTTAAATTTTATCTAACCAATCATTTTTTAGGAGAGTTCACTATACTATGGAATTTACTTAATGATAGTTATGTTTTTTGAGACATGTTCCTGATATGAACTGGAATAGTTGTTCAACATTAATTTTAAATAAAAAATTAATTTTTATCATTTCTAACCAATCTTATCCCATAAATTTCATCAATAATTTTTATCTATATCTCTCATTTTTCTTGTTCACAATCACCATCACAGCACCACATTCACTATTTAAGTTTTATTTTTGTTTGTTTTTATTTTTATTTTTCACACATTCCTTTTTCTCTTCTCTATGTAATTTATAATACTACTCTTTAATATAATAGTTTAATTAGGTTTTAAATAATTTAATTTGACCAGATTCAATATAATCTATGATCAATATATGAATTTTCATCGATATCACCATGTCCAACAAGGTGTGTCTCCCCCTTTCACTAACACCATTCCACTATAGTGCATAAGGACTAAGTTGTGAAAATATCCCAAACTATTTTAGATAATTTATTAAATATTGGTTAATATATTCCTCAACTCAATTTGAATATAATTTCTTTATTTTCTTATTAAGATAATTCTATAATTTATTCTTATATTCTTTAAAAAAACACAAAGGAATTATATTATATCTCATTGATTATATATAACCATATCTACTAAAATCATTAATAAAAGTTATGTAAGATCATCCACATCTATCTTATATTATAAATCATCCAAACACATCTATTTAAATAAATTATATAAGCTCTATATCTCTTTTACCTTTCCCACTAATAGAGATTTAGTCATTTTTCCTTATATTAAAGTGTAACATATATCCAAGTATTTTAGTTAAAAATAATCTAAATATCCTTATTAATATAATTTTTTTAAGGTTTCTCATTAAGATAACCAATTCATTGATTCTATAATCTGGTGTGATATGATTCAATCAAACTTGAATAATTATCTATTGATAAGACTTCATTTTCATATTCTATAATGTAAATACCATTAATCAATTTTTTTATCCCATAATATATGTTATCTTCATAAAAGTAGCAAATCTTATTTGAAAATTTTAAAACAATGTTATCTATTTCTAAAATACACAAAAATATTATGTTCTTGGTTACACATGGAATATAATAAAAAATATTTAAAATTAAAATCAACCTATTCAGCAATGTAAGATATTAGTTTCCTACAGTCGGTATAGCTAGTATCACTCCATTTCCAACATGAACATCTACCTCCCATGTGGTAATCTTCTATAATCTACTCGGTTCCTATATTTGTATAAAAATGTGATATCCATAAGTTATATTTAATACTTAATTTGTATAAATTAAAATATTACACTCAATAATGAATGTTTCTAAAGATTCTACTTAATTATTTACTGAGGTACAGTTCTTCTTCCAATGGCCTTTCTTTCCAAAAGAATAATATATTTCATCCTTCTCCTTAGAATCTCTTAGGATATTTATCCTTTTAGAAGGGTGAGATTAAGGTTCTTTATAATTGGAGTTAGTATTAAACATTTTTTAATTTCCATTCCTCTTGTTCACCATAAGTATTGAAGGTTATTTATGCTTTAAGTCTTTGTCTACTTGGTTAATCATAGTTAAAAGATCTAAGAGAATCTTCTTTATATTATTCATGTTGAAATTCACAATAATATTTGATAACCTCAATATAAGTGAGGTAAGTATGAAGTTTGTGAAAAATTCTTTATACATATCGAATCCCAAATTTTCTAAATGGTCAATATAACCAATTATCTTAACTACATTAGCTCTAGCTAGAACCCCTTCTTTAATATTGTACTTAAATATTGACTTGGAGATCTTATACCTTTATTATCTTAATTTATTTTTATATATATCTCAATTATGTGATAGAATTGTGTATATATCCATATCTTTATTAAGCATCTAGATCTCACTCATAATTGATAATAACATGAGGAATTTATCATCCAAGCATCATCAATGTGTTTTTTGGAAGATATTTTATACCTCCTCACTTGCCTCCCTAGAGGTATCAACAAGAACAGGGGACTCTAGCACATAAAACATCCTCTATTTTCATAGTAAAATGGGAATCCACCTATACCACTCCCAAAAGTTATCACCATATAGAAAATTTTCTTTCTCTAATAAGTATTGTAATGATAATTTCATGATATAATTGCTTACCATTTTCTAAAAAAAATGTTATAACTTTATCTTGATTAATTGTTATAAATTAATAAATTAATTTTATTAGTCGCCCATTATTTTATCAAATCCCAACATATCACACCATTGGATTCATAATATCCTATATCTTAGATATTTGGGTGTCAAGAATCCATATTTCTTTAAAAATAATCTAGATGAGGGCCTAAAAATTTATTCAAAAGTATTTTGGTATTCTATTCTTGATAATGGCATTAACTCATAGTTCCTTTGTCTTTTGAGTGGACTCACCAATGCTAAAATATTAAACTTAGATTTCCTCAATGTCTATCTCTAAGTTACATCAGGTCTTGCTAAGGTAATCAAACCTTGTTACTAACTAGGATAGGTTAACCCAAGACTTTTTTTTGAACTCCGTGATGATTGAAAGCACCCTAAAGAGAGCTAGACAAGTACATTGAAATATGGTTGTGTTCTAACTCAATTTATGGAAGGCATTTACTTAATAAATATTTCATTTGAGGGATTTTTTTAAAAATATATGCATAAATATTATTTATTTTTTCCCTTATATACTAGTTAATATTATGTAAATTTTACATAATTAATTAAATATAACTGATAAAATAATTTACACATATTAAATTTATTTTATTTCATCATATCAAGCTTGTTAATTTATTTACTTTATGCAATTTCATTTAATCATCCAAATAAACAATGTATCGTATAAATAAATACATAATCATGCACTGATAAATAAAATAAATAAGTTATGTGATCATGATTTTTTATCTACTGGTTGGTTTATCAACTATATATACACCAACTTAAACACTTTGAGATTATAACTCCTTCATTTGATGCATATATCAAGTTGCAGAACTATACCATTAACGATTGTATCTCTTTGGTATATTTTACCTTATCTATGGTCCTTAGTTTCCTTCTCTCACTGAGATATTCATACTTTACAAATGTTTACTCACTTATAGTTGGGGGTACTAAGAGTTTAGGGTTATATAAAATAAACCTTGGACATATAGGTTCGTGAATAATAAGGATGAAGGCATTATATATGGATCAAAATACTTAATTTAATAATAAAATATCACATAAAACCCATAAAATAATTAAATAAAATTAAATAAATTGAACACATTCAAATTTTGGTCAAGAACATGGTCATTCACAACATGTAATTACTATGAATATTAATTTTATATAATTAATTTCAATTAATTATTATTAAGATAAATTTACTTTAATTAATAAATTAATCTACTAATTTTTTATTTATTTATTTATCATAATAATATGCCCAAACAGTCCTTGAGATATTAAAGAGTTTCATCTTTGTTATCAAGTACATTCCATGTACTAACATGGTCACATGGCATGTACCCTCCTAGTCAGTTTGAATTCTTTCATAGTAATTTAATATATACATGACATTTATTCTAGAGGAAACATGGTGTGAACCATTCTACATCTAATTAAATCCATTTATGAACTTTAATAGTTACACGATGTGTTTTTTCACTAGACATATTGAGTGACCTAAGTTGTGTATGGTCTATATTGTATATTGTGTACTTGCAAGGCATTATGCCCACATGGTGTGTCATGATATAAATGATGTGTAGTTACATGGTTCAAGTTGTGTAGTTTATGTTGTGCGTATGACCACATGTAATTCCATAAATATACATTGTGTGTATTTCTAGAAATGTGTGTAAAGAACATGATGTGTAGTATGGCCTTAAATACTATGTAGTTTCATAATTACATGAATAATAATTATTAAGAATTTATATTCACATGACACACTAAAGATTTCTCAATATGTACCTGGTGTCGAATAACGCCTCTTACATGGCATGTACAACTAGATACACAGCTTTTATTTATGTCTATATTTAATTATTTATATGTATACTCACACAACATTCATGTTTTGGTGTGTACCTTCTGAAAATTTTCACTTGTTACATAACATCTATAACTAGATACACATTATGTAGTACACTACTGGACACCTGCATAAAATACCTTAAGTCTTAATGTGTATCTTGCATGGGATATCACATTTTACACAATGTTTATAGCTCAATGCACACCGTGTAATTCATATATGGACACATCGCTCGGTTGGTAGTCAATATGTTGCATGTAATGACATTGCATAGTTGACCACATGAAATGAAACAATTTACATGGAGTTAAATACATGTAGGATTACATAACATGTTATACAAAAACATTCCCTATAATCTCTATCAAACTATATTCCACACTAGTAATCAATATACAATGTGTAATAACATTACTTAACAATCCACATGGTGTTCCATGATTGCCATGGATCATGCCTTGTATGGTTGATAGAGCGTACATGGAGTGTAATTTATCATGACATGTTGTGTATTCAAACAACTCAATTTGTATTCATGGTGATAGTATGGAGGAACCTAATTCTTTACATCATTCATCATTGATATAATTGAAAATATTATTTTGCTCTCTTTTTTTATGAGATGGTGGGTGGGGAATTTCTTCTCTAGTGCTTGAGAGAATTCTAAAGAGTTTCCATTATGCCCAAATACTCTCCTATCTAAAATGATATAAATCATTCCTAGTCCCTTTATCAAATATTCATTCTAAGTTATTCTCCATGTCTAATAATAATAACAATAACAAAAACAACAACAACAACAATAAAAAAACAATAATAATAATAATAATATCACTTGACATGGGCATATTTAAATATCAATTTTTAAATAAATCAATCAATATTTATTTAAATGATATTAAATTTAATATTACATTTTCATCGGACTATTAACTCAGCCTATCAATCCTCCTTGGTATTTATTGAACCTTTAATAATAAAATATTTATTTAAGTAAATAAATATTATTCGTTCAATAAATATATAAATATTATATTCACTAAATTCATGAATAAATTTTTATTTTAATATTTATATAATTAAATTAATATTTATATATTAATTTACTCATTAAACTGTAGAATAAATAAATATTTATTTATTATATTTTTAATAAAAAATAAGGGATAAAATTCAAATCACATATTCTAAACTTGAATATTTTCTAATTGAATTTATTTGATCTAGGATGCTTGAAAAAAATTTATTTCATTAGATGATAATAATATTTATTTTAATTATTAAATTTATAAAAAAAATTAATGAGATTATGGATATACATAGGGTGTGGCCCTCTCTTCCTCTTTCTTAATTACAATAGGTTAACTTATCTAAAGTCCAATATCTATTTCTAACAATGTGTCAAGGAACCCATAGAGAAATAAGTTACTATCTCAATGACAAAAACCTTCCAATAAACACTATTATGTAATGTAATCCCTCAATCTAAATATATCATTCAATGGGATTCATACTTGTTTCATCACTCAATATGCTTGATTTATATTTCTTTGAATTTCAAAAAATAAACTCATCAATGAAGTACCATGGGAATGGATTTAATTAGATATATCCATATATTTCAAAGAGCTAGAGATATCTTCTTCCATTAACATGGGGGGAATAGGTCCTTTATTAACATATTCAATTAATATCATATCACTTATGATGTACCCAATGTATTCTACCATACCACAAGCATATTCCATCATAATTTTTTTCATACATCAAAGTACATGATTCATGATATACATTTATAATAATATAAAGTCTAAGGACTGATACATATGTCTATGGATAGGAATATCCAATGAATCATACAATATATGGTATTTTTATTACTAGGTTTATCCTCATAACATCCATTATTGAAAATTACCAATTGTAAATTTCATGAGAAGAATTATTGATTTATTATGAGCCTCCATAACCTTATTCTTAAACAACATACAAATCTTGTAAAATAGATGATATCTAGAACATATGAATTATGTTTAAGAATATTTTCATAGCATTTCTAAGTTTTAATTATATAAGGTAACTGTTATAAACTTTTTATGTGAAAAATACTCTAATTAAATTATCAATTTAATGTTACATATAAGAAAAATCAACATATGATAAAATATTTATTAATATTCCAAAAATTGAAATCATAAAGTCATTTAGTTCTAGGTAACAAAATATTTTAGTTATCCCATGCACACACAAATGATCGTTTATTATAAAGAATAAAACAAGGGAAAGTGGATGGCCTATAACCCTTTGGTATCCTGCACTAACCAAATTACATTTAAGAACCAACTTTATCTCTTTTTATGATTTGGAACCAACCATTCCTACCTTGAATGCCAAATTCAAGTGGATCCTCTTTAAGTGTGATCATAATTGTAGGATTGTATCTCTTCTAGATATAATTGGCATGATCTCCTTGAACAAATATGAAGCAATCAAGTGGATTACTCTTATGAATAACAATAATTATTGTTTTTTCCACTATCTCTTCAATGATTACAATTTTTAGATATCATAGGTTGGCCTTATTAATTCTCATTCTACAACAATATTTAAGGTTGTCTCACACCTTCTTCAAGAACATTGAAATCTGATAATCAATGTAAGAAAGGTCAACTCTCTCTCTCTTTCTCTATCTTTTTATTCTCTTCTTCTTAAACATACAGGATTTTCAAAAATAGAAGTGTTTGGATTCTCACTATTTTCCTTCAACGCTGAATAAATTCAATAGCAATAGTATTGGGTTCCCTCTCATAGTTTTTTATATCTTCTTTTTTCTCCTATTGATTCTCTTTATAAACTCATGATTATCATGAGGATGTTTTTTCCATATTTTAAAAATGATTATTCCATGATGAAATGGGATAATACAGGTTCATTCTTCAAGGATCATATTCATGAGATGCTAAAGTGGAGTAAATTTATGATCATTTGGATCTTGCACAAGATTAACAACTCACATAATTTAAAGTTATAATAGAATGTTTTATCCTTTATCATTGAGTCAAATTTTACAATTGTATATGTTCTCACTCAACCCTAAAAAGTTTTTTTGTCTTGAAAATAAATAAAATGTAATTTGTAATAAAGAACACTCTATGGTATTTACCATTATCAAATATCTATGATCTTTGGTCTTTAATCCTCATTCAAATTTATTTCTTTATTATTTATCAATATCTCCAAAATTATATCATTATTATTCTTATTTAACTTGATCAAAGATGTTTATTTAAACATACTTTAGGCTTTACTTCCTCATCGTGATGTTCTTTAATTATTTTAGCCACTTTTCTTCTTTTTAAAAAATTTATAAAACACAAACCTTTAAATACATGATAACATGTATTGATGTTCATTATATTGCAACCCTTCCTCTTCATGATGAAAACAATTTCCTTCATGTGAATGTGATAATAAACTACAGTATGGATACTACTATTGAAACATTAAAAACTTCTTCTATCTCCTTCCAGTGTTGTACATCCTTTACACTACCTGTTATTATAGCATAAAAAATTCTTTCAATCCTCACTCAACTTTAATATCAAATCCAGTATGATATAATGTTCTCCTTCACAATGCACAAAATTCTAAATTTTTATTATATAATTCTTCCTCAATATTTAATTATGGAATGGTTTTATTATTTGAGATAAAACTCATTAATCATATTAAATATTCATCAATAAATGTCTTGAATAACATCTCACAAATCATGGTGATATATTCAATGAATAACAACAAAGAATCATCTGATTTATCTCTTACAAGCTTCATTTTAATATCACACAACTTTTACAGGAATTTTTTGCATCCTATGATAACTTTAATTCATTCTTACATGAACCTTAGTACTCTATAATTAAACTAATGCAGCTCCCAAAAATTCATAAATTGCCTTTATAAATCTCTATATTTTATTCTGTTACAACTAGAGTTAATCACACATTAGAACATTTTATTCTGTCATAGATCTGGGTGGGCATGATTTAAAATTCCACAGCACTATATAATTATAACATATCTCAATTTTTGTGGAATAAATATGATGTAGATCCTTTCTTGGTGAAGCTATTCATATATGGGATTAGTTGACATTACTTTAATATAATGTATCTCAAGTTTAATAATTCATAGCCAATGTAATTGTGGATATATTCTTACATGATCACATTATGTTCTACTTAATCATATGTAGAGTTAGTGTATACATGTTTAATCATACACAATTTATTATTTTAAAATTTCATTAAATTATATAACCTTTAAACCACTATAATTTGATACAATCCTTATCAAGTCAATTTAGAGCATCCCCATCAATTTTAATCCCTCTCAAAAGGTTTAAGATAATTCTAAAAATGTTATTTGAATATTTCAAAATGACTTTCAAAGAATTTTAGCATGTTTATACTCCAAAATATGTGCCTATATATAGTTTTAATTACCTCAAATAATTCCTCATTTTTTTATCAAAATACCTATAATGATAGTGCTAAATTAATCATCAAATAAAATTCACTACCAACCCCATCAATTCAGAACTCAATTTCTATCTGTACTTACTACTATATATTCTACTTTATTCAGAACTAACCTTTATCAAAGTTAAAAAAGATAAAACAAAGGGAAACCTTTTTTCAACAGTAACTAAAATAACTAATAAATGTAACTTTATTAGTTCTAAAAAATTTGTAAATAAAGGGTGACCCTTTATGAGTGTTTTTTAGAACTAAAAAAGTTTCCTTTTATTAGTACTGATAAAATCCTCACCTTCAAAGATGCTAAAATAATTTAATTTATATGCATATTTATATATTTTTAAATATTATTTATATAAAAATAAGTATATATATGTAAATATAATATATGTATATATATATGATTTATATAACTATATTAAAATAAAAAATTATTATTAATCTTATTTTTCATAATTTTATATGTAAAAAATATATATAATTTATATTAATAAATAAAAATTAAAATAATTTAATTGGGAGTGAAATTGGTTTACTAGAATCAATTTAACACCATATTACAGCGATGGAATTCATGCGCCTCCTAGAGTGGGTGGTATATGGTCGGTTTCTCGCATGATAGTGAGACACAGACGATGTGAGTGGATGAAAGAAGGTGGAAATGAGGCGATGGTCCCAATGATGCATGGTGGTGGAAGATTTTTACTGATCATGACCCCTACTCTCAATGAGGGTGTGATATTTCATGGGCTAACTGCTACGGTGCCTAACGGTCAGTAGTGCTGGAAAGCACGGGTGGCAGATGCATGTGTCATAAAACCAATTGGTTTGTTCTTTAGATTGCTGATTATTTTCGAATAGGTGAATATTAAAAATATATTATCATATATAGATTATTATTCTAAATGTCATTAATGTTAATGTCATAGGTTATCTATCACATTAAAATATGTTATAGTAGTTCCTCGTTATGATCAGAACCTTCAAATGATATGACGATATCTCTTACATATTTTTTCTTATGGTTAGTTTGATGATTTATGATGGAACACATAGTTTTTTGACTATTGATTGAAAGTGATCATAATAGGATGAATCTTCATCTCCTGAATTTTTCACTTAGTGATCTCCATGATGGGAGATTATGAGGACAACCAGCCAATAGGAATTTTACATGTTTTTGTTTCATCAAATATTCCTATCAACAAGCATGTGTGATGGTATTTAGACTTGAATATTATTATTAATTCATATCTTGACTCATGAACTTAGATGTATTGATGAGACCTATGATGCACTATGTTCACACTAAGTAATATATATTGGGTATATCATGATTGGTATGTTATTAATGAATAAGTCGAGGAAGGATTCACCCCTTCCATTTATGGAAGTTAATATTTCATCCCTTTGATTGGAATAGATATATCAAAATAAATTACATGGTCATAGTGATATAGGCATGTTCAATTTAAATAATTGAAGAAAGATATATCAAGAATTAAGGTTGATGACACAAGTACAGACCCACTTGATGGGATATCGAGACAAAGGGTTTATATTACATAGTTTGTTCTTGTATTTGATGGTAGATGTTGTGACATTAACTTCTTCCTCTTGGGTGACATGAACTGTTTCTAGATAGTAATATTAGAATTTATAAAAGTTCACCAGATTACAAAGATGAATAAGCATATAGTTTCACACAGTAAGGGTTTATATTGATCTAAATTAAATTCTGTTTTAATTTAATTATTTGAATAAATATTATTATCAAATTAGGGGAATGTTTTTATTCAGGTTTTGTTGATCACATAAATTAAATAGATATTTATTCACAAGGAAATTATTTAATTATGTAGGCTGATATTCATATGGACATTGTGTCATTAATTCACCATGTGTATTTAATACATGACACATGTAGGCTGATAGTCATGAAACTTTAAATACATGTTGTGTATCCTTCCTTATAACATATACCTCATAAATATCCATGTGAATTTCATATAGAGCCTCTAGGTGTGTACTTCAGACATTTGATGATGCAAAGTACATGTCATATGGACAGCCTTCACACGTTGTTTACATTACCTATTTACATAGAAATATTAAATTTAAATAATTACACTATTAAACCTTTTTGAATTGAGTTTCATGAGTCGTTAAATTAAAAAACACATTGGTAGTTAGTTTTTATATTATATTAAATACTTAATTAATTCCTCGTGATATTATAAACTACAAGTCAGGTATGGTCATTTCATACTAATGAATTAGTGTATATTAAATAATACAGGAAATGTAATTTTAATTTGTTTTGTGTGACATTAATTTGAAAGTAAACATCATGAAATTATGACACATTCCTTGTACACAATATGTCATGTGAGTGAGTTGTATACAATAAGAACCATGTAGATTAGTTAATACTAATAATTGCAGAGTTTCTTCCAAGTGGAAAATTGTATAGTATTTTATTAAATTGTAAATAGAATTTAATTATTATTTTTATTTAAAATCATAGTGGATGGGAATCTCTAGGGTTATTGGATATAATAAGATAAAATTAATTAATTGATTAATAATATAATTAATCAGATTAATGAATTCATGTTTTATCTTATAGAATAATTAATTGGAATCAATGTTAGCTAATTATTTTAAATGCATAGTCATTGAAAGTTTATGACTAATCATAATATTTGTCCATACTTCAGTTTTGTTTGGTTTAATGTAGTTTGATTTTATAATATGGGATTTAAATTATTTATTATTAAATTAAATATGATGGTATGTATGTAATCCCTCCCTCCTTTATTATTAGCACCTATGCATCCAATGTTGTATAATGTAATTCACCTTAACCAATCCTTTGGTTCCCCTCACATGTTAGTCAGTTATAAAAAATATGTAATAAAAATGAGTATCTAAAGGTAGTTCAAGATGAAACTAAGGTGGAGGTAGTTCAAGATGAAACTAAGGTGAAACCAACTTGATCAATACATAGGTGGATAAGTGGCATGTTTCAACTCATTCCATGGCTAGAATAAGGAGTTTTCTCTAAGGGTCAAAGGTTGAATTGTTTTCTACTAAATAAATCAACCATTAGATAAACCTCATGATCTTTTCATATATTTATTTATTTTATTTATATCTATTACATAATTTGTTTTATGGATGCAATATTGTGGTCATATAAATAAATGTACTAATATGAAAATATGGAATTAAAATAAATGGATTATGCATAAATTTTTTATCATAACATGGTTAATCGCTTAAGTAAAGTCCACTTAATATTAAAAAGACATGTAAAGGATAAAACAAGAAACTTTTATGCATAATAAATAAAATCCACCAACAAAATATTATCATACTAATCCTTACCTCCAAATCATTTTATTTTTGTTATTTTCATGAAAAATACACTTTTTAGGGAAAAGTGGGAACTGTAAAAAATACACCTTACAATTTCAAAAATCAAACTAGTCCCATATTCAAAATTCAAACAATGTAGGAATAGCTATAGTAACCAACACGTCAGCAAAAAATATCACAAATCTCACTGCCACGTGCATCACCGACACCATCATAGAACCATCATCAGCATTCCATCACCTCCTAAGTCACCATGCCGGTGAGAACCCCACCAGATATCACACTTGTACCATCATCGAAGTCATCACACAATCGTCATTTCCTTCAACAGCCTTCAGTGCCATCAACGTCAACCATCACCATCAGAGTTGATATTTGAAACAAATAGAAATTGAACATCCACAAAATCCATCCATGTCTTCATATCTCTACTGATGTTGCAAACATCTCCACCATAAAAGCTCCATGAGAAACTTCTCAAAAGTTGAACCTTCATTGAAGAGCCATTCACCCACCGAGAGACCAAAATATACTTGAACCACACCTCCCATAGCCTCCTTGAATATCAGAGCACTAGACCTATTGGGAAAGGTGTGTAGGACCAGGATTCCATAGCAGGGATGAGCATATGGAGGCCTCATCAGGGGACCATGCCAAAAGACACAACATCGACCACATGGGGAAGCAAACCGCCAACAGAGACATAAAACCAACATCACCAGTTCAGATCTACGCTAACGAAGAACCCAAGTGTGATAAAATTTCCATCCCTCTTCTATCACCATCCCAAGTAGACCCAAATCTTGAATCAAGCCTATCTAAAGTGGAGTCGAACATGATTGGTAGGCCAGAAAGGGCAGTGGAGAAGAAGGGCACCAGACACCGAACCAAGTCATATAAGGCTTCAACACATAGACTTCGATGGGGGTACGATGAGTTGGGATGGACGGAAAGAGGGTTGATAAGCATCGTGAGATACCCACACCAATAATATTCCTCAAATAGGAGTGAAGAAGAAGAGAAAAACAAGATAAGGGAGAAGAAGGAACCAGGAAAAGCGGGTAGAGTCTTCGTTGATCAGACCCTCAAAACCCTAGGATAAGGGAATGAGGAGGCATTGGGAGAACCGAGAGCTGGGCAAGTGTGGAGCCATTACCCACAAACTAATACTTCCATTACAATATTAGCAATGAAACTATAGAACTAATTTTTGGTCCAAACCTTATTGGGACACTTACTTTTATTGGGGAGTTCTTATGAAAGTTTTGGGTTGACTTAACCATTTTACATCAAGAGTAATATCTCTTCATATACTTGATGTAACTTATAGGAAATTATTGAGGAAACTTTAGAAAGGGTTTATAAATTGGTGAGTCCAGTCAATGGATCAAGAATTTATAATCTCGTATATGGAAAATACTTTCCAACCTAAATACCTTCGATTAATTGGACAAGTCTTTTCTTAGGTTATGAGAAGGGTCATATAGATCCTTACCATTATAATGTCCAAGAAACTAGATATTCCAAGTCCAATGATGAGGGTTTTATGGACTTGATAAAATAGTGGGAGACATATAATTACATTTATTTCATATCACTTTTACTAATCAAATAAAGTATTAATAATCTACTCATAATTTTCATAGAATCAAATTTCAATTTCAACAACCACAACATTATCCCAATGAACTATCCTGGATAACGAAAATATCTTTATCAGTATAAATTTTTGGGAATCATATAGGGTATTGTGCAAAGTACTATACCAAGAATGGAAGTTATATGTGTTAGAGCCCTCAATTTCAAATCCACTCATTATGGAGGCAAGTGAAGATTATTTACTTGTCTACAATAAACACTTGGACAATTCAGTTGATTTTCAATGTTTGATTTCATTTTCCATATCCAGTGAACTATAAAAATCACATGAGACCCTATATTCATATGAAAAACTCAATTATCACCATGATATTTATCATGAGATAGAAAGAAAAGGATATTTTTATATCTCCAAGGCACTCTTAATGTGTAATCTTGGAGAACGTGAACCATCTCGACCTCACATAGCCAAAATTATTAACTACATTGAACATATGGAAATTATAGGGTTTAAAATACATAGATAATTGTAAATCGATCTCATTATCACCTCAATTACTTGGATATTTTTTAAATTTATTGTGAATTTCACAAGAACATTATAGAAAATTCACTCCCATATCTCTCCACCTTAATTCACCAGACTGATAAGGAAATGAAGCCAAAAAGTATTATGTTGTTATGGTGAATATGATTAAAATTAATTAAAAGATCACTAAGACTAAGCCCAAATATAAGGATTTTAGGAACTTCCCTTCTATAAAGAGGGATATAAAAGGGGAAGCAATTGAGTAGGATGTTTTCTATTTCTAATGTGGCAAGAAGGTCCACTAAAAAATTACATAGTGTGAAGGAAGAAAATTAATGCTTCATAAGTATTCATTTTTGAGTGTAACCTTTAAATTTATATTAATAGAGTATTGGATACCACATGTGGTTCATATATTTTTATAAAAAATCTAGATCCTAGTATATTTCAAAAGTTTTCATGGGGTGAGGTGGTTTTCTAGGCTACAAATAGAGTAAAGTTGGCAGCACTAGCCATTGGCGACTACCACCTCACATTACCGAAGGGAATTATCTAGGTTCTTCATGATTATTAAAATGTTTTAGGAATTAAAAAACATAATTTATAAATCTAAATTATAAATAGGAGATTTTATTTTCAATTTTATTTTCATAAATAAAAGTTTCTTATTTTATAAAGAAATATAATGTTATTGTAAGCCACATTTATATAATGGTCTTTATATATTAGATTATAAGAACCAAGTGTTGGTAATGGATATTGAATTTGGATCACATGACACATACCACACCCATCTATGTAATCACTGATTAGGTTATGTAAATGAGAAATGATAGAAAAAGTTACAATAAGATGGTTATTTTGATTCTTTCAAAATAAAACCACTTAGTATTTTTTTCAATTGTTTTTACAAGGTAAAATGACTAAATATCTAATCAGTTTAAAAGATAAAAGGGAAACATAGATTCTAGAGTAGGTTTACACTGATGTGTGTGGACTACTCCCAGTTGAATCAAGTTATGGGTACTCACACTTCATAACTTTTTCTATTGAATTTAGTGGTCATGGATATATCTACTTAATGAGGTAGAAGTCATAATCCTTTAAGAAATTTAAAGAATTCAAGAATGAGGTTGAGAACCATCTTGGGAATAAGATAAAAAAATTCCACTCAGAACATAGTAGATAATATATTAATCAATAGTTAATTGAAAATTTATGGGGTTATGGGACTTTATCAGAACTCACTTTTTTATACACCCTAGTGGAATGGTATGATAGAAATGAGGAACTGCACCTTGTTGGATATAGTTATGTCAATGAGGATTCATAAAAACCTTCTACTATCATTTTTGGGATTTTCATTATATATATTAGCGCACATACTAAACCAAGTACCAACTAATGTAGAAGACAGTATTCTATACCAATTATGGACTAGAAAAAAAACTCATGTTTCTAAATTTACAAGTGTCAAGATGTGAATCATTTTTTAAGTCCTCTCCCGGAAACAAACTTTCACCCCAAGTTACAAAGTGTCTCTTCATAGGATTACCCAATGAATCAAGTGGATATTACCTATACAACCCATAATATAAAAAATAAATATTGGAAAGAAATTTCATATTCCTTGAGAGAGAGAACATCTCTAAAAGAGATAGTGAGAGTGATGTAGACTTTGATGAAGTCCAAGATCAGGATACACAGAAGTTGGTACAAGAACATGTTTCACCAATCCTTATGAAAGAAACTATTCTAGATATACGAGTACTATATAGAAGTATAATATATTTTAGAGGACCTAAAAGATATAGTTTTCTAATAACCAAGGATATTTGATCATTTTTAGTCAATAATAATGATCCTCTAACATATAAGGAAGTATTAAGTGGTATAAATTATACCAAATGGTAATAAGCAATAAATTTTTAAATAGATTCCATGTACCAAAACAAATTTTGTATTTTTTAGATCCTAAAATAGATGTAAAGACTATTGGTTACAAATGTGTATTCAATAAGAAATTGGACATCGATGGTTAAGTCAATGCCTATAAGGCACAAATCGTTACAAAAGGGTACATATAGCTTCAAGGCCTAAAATATAATGAAACCTTTTCACCAATCACCATGCTTAAATCCATTAGAATTATAATTTCTATAGAATTATACCAGGAATATTATATTTATATGATGGATTTTAAAACAACCTTCCTTAATGAGAACATTTAGAAAGATACCTATATGACACAATTTGGAGGATTTGTGACTCTAGGTAATGCTAATAAATGATATAAGCTGTAAACATCCATATATAGATTATAGAAAGAATCCAGGTCATGGAAAATTTGTTTTGATGAATCCATAATGTAATTGGTTTTCATAAGAAATGAATGTGAGACTTATTTATATAAATGGTTTAGTGGGAGTGAAATTTTTTTCCTAATAGTATATGTCAAAGACATTTTACTTATTGGAAATGAGATACCGGTATTACAAATTGTTAATATGTTCTTAAATATATGATTATCTATAAAAGACTTGAGTGAAAGAGCATATGTTCTTGGGATCAAGATCTATCATGATATATTCAAGAGACTGCTCAATATAAATTAGGGTACGTATATTGATAAGGTACTTAGGATATTTAGTATCCAACAATCCAATAAAGAATTGTTTTCCTATGTCACATGGTATTCATCTTTTCAATAAAATGAAACCCCAAACACATGAGGATAGATATAAAATGGAAAGGATTACATATGTGTCAGTAATAGGGTTAGTCACATATGTCATGCTATGCACCAGGTTAAATGTTTCTTATGCCTTAGGTGCAGTAAAAAGATATCATTAAGAACTAGGAGACCTCCATTGGATGAATGTTAAAATTATAATTAAGTATCTGAGGAAAACTATGGATATTTTCCTAGTATATGGATGAGATGATGATATATCCATCATGGGATATACATATTCTAGTTTCTAAATATATCAAGATGATTTTAAGTCATAGTTGAGATAAATATTCACTTTTAATAGAGGATTCCTGAGCTAGAAGAGCTCACAGTAAATAGTGGTTGTTGATTATACATTAGAGTCAAAGTATATTTTTTCTTTTGATGCGACTAAATAGGAAGTATGGATAAGAAATTTCATCTAATATCTAGATTTTGTACCAAGAAATAAACACTATATTACATTTTACTATGATAATATTATAGTGGTGGCTCTCGTTAAAAAACCAAGGTCGCATCAGTGAATCAAGAACAAACTCCAAAATTATCATCTCTTAAAGAATTTTTCTCAAATAGCTAAAGCTTCAATGAGCAATATTTCTATAGAATAAAATTTGGTGGACCCATTAAAAAATCCCCAGTCTCATCAGAAACATGATCTTTATGAGAGAGATAGCAGGATAAATGTTATCATTAGTTGTCTCTAGGCTAATTAGAAGTTTATTGGAATTGGTTTCCTAGAATAAATTAGTTTTTAATTTAGATTACCTATTATATTAAAATAATTGAATATTAAATATATCTTATAAAATTTTTATTGTTATTGTTCATTAATTTAATGTGATAATGTCCTAGGGTATTTGTCGCAACAAAATAGGATATAGCAGTTCCCTGTTATGATAATAACCTTAAAATGTTATGAAAATATCTCTTAAATATTTTTTCATATAGTCAAGATGATGAACTATTATGGGGCACATATTTTATAAACTATCAGGTGAGATTTATCATAAGAGGATGAGGCTTTATATTAGGAATTTTCCACTTGGTGATCTCTAATATGGGAGATTATGAGGACAGGCCTTCTAATAGAAATTCATCATGTTTTCATGTCTTCAGATATTCCTATCTATGAGCATTTATAATGGTCATTAGACTTGGATATTATTATTAATACATATCATGACTCACATACATAGATGTATTGATAAAACACATAACACACAATGTTCACGCTAAGTAAGATACATTGGGTATGTCATGATCGGTATGTTATTAATGAATAATTCAATGAAGGATTTGTACCTTCCATTTATAAAAGTTAATATCCCAACCCTTTAATTAGAATAGAACTGAAGAAATAAATTCCATGGTCATGGTGATTAAGACGTGTTCATTTTGGATAATAAAATAAATATATATCAAGAATTAAGGTTGATGACACATGTATGTAACCATTTTGATGAGATATCGATACAAATGGATTATATTACACAATTTTTACTTATATGTGGCTATCATTATTGTGACATTAACTTATTCCTCTTGGGTTACTTGACCCACTGCTAGAGATTAATCTTTTACTTTATTCAGGCCCACTAAATGCCAACGAGGAAGAATCCTAGAGGATCACACAATAAGTTTTTGAATTGGTCTCAATTAAATTCTATTTGAATTTATTTATTGAAATAAATATTATTCTCAAGTCTGATGAATAGTCTTATTAAAGTGTTATTGATGGCATAAATTAAATAAATATTTATTCTCAAGGAAATTATTTCATTATACATATAGATAATATTTATTTATCTATTTAATTATTGAATAAATATTTAATTAAATATTTATTTGACTATTTAATAAATTCTGAGGATGAGTGAACTAAGAGGATTTCGGGTGATCTATATTAATTTCCAAGATTATAAAATAATATTTACCATTACACTAGTTAGTGTATTCTATGAGAAAATAGTAATATTATTATTATTATTACTTGTAATGATGTCATTTAATGGTTTAATATATTATTAAGGGCTTATGTTCCATTAAATAATATTTAACCTTAACCCATTACTCTATAAATAGTCTATTGTGTCTATTATTCTAGGGTTAATTGAATTGTAAAATCATTATGCACAGAAAAATATAGAACTTTCACTCTCAAGAAAAAATAATTATCTAGATTTATTTCTCTCAAGCCTGAGAGATTCTCCTCCCTCTTTCATCTTCTCACAAAAAGGGTGAAATGATTATTCTTTATTCTTGGAGGAATCATAGCAGTGATCAAGGAAAATGTCTCAAGTTGATCGATCCACCATGTGTGCCCCAAACAATCTATCTACATTGTTCAAAGTTTAAGGGAGCATGTGGGGATCACCACTGGAGGGATTATACACATGGATCATATAAGCGTACTGACAATAAACCGAAAGGGTTTAAAATGATCAATATCTTCATCAAAGAAAAATCTCAAGACTGGGGTATTCTTTCTACCCATCTATTTAAATTAATTATAAATTTAATTTGAAAGAACCTCTTGGTTATGGTGTGTTTGTCAAGTTTCATAAAAAAAATCATTAATCATGGCTCTCATGTCATGTACATCATGTAATTTATATTAAATATGATAATTACTTAGTCATACCTAAACTGGATAAGCATTTTTGTACACCCAGATCCATCATTCAGTGGCGAGTTAGTGGTAGTAGAAATAGACTATGTATACAAGGGTTAAGGGCTTGATTGTGAAATCCAGTGCCTGGTCAGGTAGTGTGTAATATTCCGGACCTCTCTGGTATATTCCCTTGCTGAAATATGGTGGTTGAGGTGTTCTGGGAGGTCAAGGTGACTCATCCCTAACACTTTTCCAAATTTCCAATTCTGTGAATAGTGTTTCTAGTTTTATAAACAGTGTCCTAGTGTCATCGAAACTGTGTCACATAAACGGAAGATCTATAGTGTTTCCAGAACATAAGATCTACAGTGTTTCTATAATAGTATATCTATAGTGTTTCTAGACTGGAAGGTCTACAATTTTTCTATAATGGTAGTTCTACAGTGTTTCTAGAACGAAAGATCTATATTGTTTCCAGAATAGTATATCTATAGTGTTTCCAGACCAAAATATCTAAAATGTTTCTAGAATGGAAGATCTATTGTGTCATATTTTCATGGAAATAGTGAGTCTATAGTGTCATGGTGTCACAAAAACGG
Organism: Viscum album; assembly: GCA_963277665.1. Taxonomy (NCBI): domain Eukaryota; kingdom Viridiplantae; phylum Streptophyta; class Magnoliopsida; order Santalales; family Viscaceae; genus Viscum; species Viscum album. Next base: position 1,245,980,322 of record OY728157.1, on the reverse strand, counting down.
TGAGTCTACATTGTCATGGTTTCAAAAAAACGGTGATTCTATAGTGTCATAGTGAGTCTACAGTGTTTCTATAACGGTTTCATATTTTCTTTTCCAAATTTCCAAATTTTTCCAGTTTTACCGATTTAAGGTTTTCTTTGGTTAAAAATACGTAAAAGGCATTGTTTTAAGATATTTAAGGTTGATTCAAATCCCATAACTCCTATATTAATTTTCCTAAGGTTTGAGATGAATTTACTTGGTTAAAGCACATGGTTTAATGCGACCCTCTTTTAATGGAAAATCTAGTGTATCTTAAACCACTACTGCATTAAATCTTCTAAAGGGACGAGATATCTTCCTCCCTTGTTCTTCCTCCTTGTACTCTAGTACAATATGATTGAACCTTTCTTCCATCCCATAGGAGTAGTGCAATAAAACTTTCCTCCTTAGATTGGTTCCCCTTGAAGTTCTTCTTGCTACAAGTGCATCCCCTATTTTGGTGCAACCAAGCAGTATCGATCAATCTTCGATATAAGGTATGATTTATCATTGTTATTTTGGGTTCATCTTCTTATGTTTCTCCTTGACCTGTTATGGAAATCTATCTCCATGATCCTAATAGAATTTTCTTGGGTATTGGCCAGTGTGGTGGTGTCTCTCCATCCTCGGGTGGATGCATTCCTCCAAGAGAGGTGATCGTGATCTATTTTGTTTGTCTGTTTGAAGATCATAAGAAACCTATTTAGGTAGGGGATTCATTTCTTCTCTATTATTTTTTGTGAAACTATAGATTTAGCATGTTTTAGCCCACTAGATCACATTGGAATTTACATAATAAATATTTTAACCAGATAAATAAATTGATATCGATCATATGTTATTGCCTCTTTTTTTCTAGATAGTGTGATATTTATGCTTTCTTTATTTATATTTTCATTGTTGATGTGAATTGGTAAATAATTCAAAGATGTAATTAATTGATAATTATTTGGATAAAGACAAAGAGGCATGTAAATGAATCTGTTTGTTGTTGTTGTAATCTTATGCTAATAAAATTGATGTAGTAAGATTGTTTAATTATTTATGATGGCTATGATAGATTTTTGTTTAGGTTACCCATAGTTGGAACTTACTATTAATGAACCGATTAATTCAAGATGGATTAAATAATTGGTTATTTGATAAAATATATTTTCCTCGTAGGGTTATGAGTTACCCTCTTGCTTGTTTAAGGGTCAAGATCCCAGTTGATATGATTTTTTTTCTTGCTAATTGTGTTATAATGTGATCCTAGATGGCTATTGTGATATGTGGGGGTAGGGAGGTCCATTGTTCATGGAATCATTTGAGGCCTAGAGTGGTGAGATGCATAGGTTTATGCATGTGGGTGTTGGGGAGGACACCAAGGATGATGAAATGGGTTGGATGTGAATGTTTAGATGCTTGCTGATTATTGGTGGTTGTTTATCTTCTTTACTTTCCCCACTACTCAAGGCAACTGGTTTTTTGTACCCTCCTTCCAAAAGGGGCAAAGACGTGTGGTGTATGACATTTTCTTTCCATGTTTAGCTTCTCAAGGGAGGATGGGTCTATGCTCTTTATATAGGTGGCAAAGACATGATGGGTAGTTTATCTACTCACCAATTTGTTCCCCCATGTGTTTAGTAGCTTAGAATGTTTTTTTAGAATACTTGGGAATATGGGAAAGTAATAATGTTGTTAATAAATGATTGAATAAATGATTTTAACTCATAGGGTTAGATATTATAGGGATGCAATGCTGATGTTGTAATTTAAAGGAATGGTGTACTTTGGGTGTGATGCCAATAAAATATAACGTGGAATTATTAATGGTTAAATAATGTTTAAATAGTTAATTAACCTAAAATGCAATTGATAAAAATGGAATGAAGTATTGTAATAAAGTTCTTTAAATGGTTTCATGCTTATAGGATACCTAGTCTTAGAAGTGGAAGTCAGGAGACTGAGAGAAGTTAGTTGCAATTGAGTCTAAGACTAGGTTATGCCCATAGTGTGGTTGTGAGCTATAGTATATTCTGTACTTTTTGTGATTCTATATGCTACTCCATCCCATCAGTTAGGTAAACTGACACCCTGGTGATTCTGATCCCTGGGGGTGTTTTTCCCAACATTCTGGTGGGAGGATGGATGATTGACTACCCCCTTTACCCCACTCTATTCTTTTGTTAGTTACTTGTGCTGGTAGGCACAACGGTTAGTTTTCCCCATATATGTGTGTTGAGGGCAGTAATTTATTTTTTTTATTCACACACATATATTTTGGATATAGCTTCTTATGGATTACTATAGGTGTAACGTGTGTAGGCTATGATGGCTTGAGGATCTTTACTCAATGTATGGGTTATAATGGCTTGAGTTTTAATACATAATGTATTATACATGTTATGTAATCTTTGGTGGCTCTCAGAAACTACCTGGTTACTTTGCTTATGTAGACATGGTGGTTTTGTTGTATGGGGTGCATGTTGTGGTGTTTCACCCAGGTGTCTGTGGGAAAGCCTTTTTGGATAGAGATACTGAGGACGTGCGATGTTGGGGAAAAGAGGCAAACTAGTGGGGAAGTAATATTGGGGTACCCTTGATATTATTTTCTTATATTATATACTCTTGTATTCGATACTTGGTGAGAGTAACCATGGTGAGGCTGGGAACTTAGTATACCTGTTTAGGTGATGAGTTAGTTTTACTTTTTGTTAATTGTGCTTTAGAATGATTTCTTTACATTTTCACAAGAGGCTTCGAGGAGGATCCTACTGAGTATACTCTTATACTCATCCAATGTATATATAAACTATTTTCCAGGTCACTTAGAACAGGTTGGAGATCAGGATGGTTACCACTAGCTTGGGGTTGCAGGAGTTGTCTGGGCTTCATATCGTTGTTGTTTTAAATTTCCTTTTGTAGTTATAGTTTTTTCTTCTAGTTGTAGTATTTTTGCATGACATTACATATGTGTTCTTGGTTTTTATTTTGTATTGCAGTTTGGTTTGGATTTGGTTGGTTTATGTCTTGTCTCTCTCTTTCACATGTGTTCTCTTAGAAAGTAATGCTTCCCATTTGTGTGTTTATTATACCCTCAGTTCTATTCTCTAACCCTGGGCCTACTGGAGGTGGGACTCAGGGGTAACTATCTCCCTTATCACATTGTCAACCTAGGAGGGGTACACCTTGTGGGGATGGGGTCCTGAAATAGTGGTATTAGAGGTCTGGTTGAGGGATTGGATGGAGTTTGGTGTTAAGAATGGGTGAGGTTGCATGGGTTGGTAGGGAAATGGTGTCAGTAAAGTTCAGAAAGTGATGTAAACACTGAAGACCGGCTGAGACAAAGGTGTTTAGGTCCCCTATGATCTGATGCATGGACCTTTAAGTTTATAAAGGCTACTAAACAAGGTGATTCTAGTTTTCGGGTAGAGACTTAGGAAAGTATCATGCATCATTTTTCTTTGTTCCTATGTTTAAATGGCTAGACCTTTGGATAGATTAATCTAAAATTAATAAAAGAAAAAAATTAATTAATTAATGTTGAGTCTTCCATATTCCAGATTTAGGAGCTCTAACTATTTTTTATTTTACAGGTATGTCTCTAGGTCGACGTCCTTGTCAGGTTCACATAGAATATGTCAAGTAGGTTGCACCTATAGATCATAAAAGGGTAGAGGTTGAAGATGAAGAAACTTGGAGGAGGACACTCTAATATTTTTAGCTATAGATTCTAAATAAGTATGAGGTATCCATTTCAAGTTCATTCATAGAATACTGGTTGGAGGAGGTCGAGATAGGATTCAATTTGATCTGTGCTCGAAAGGAGCATTGGGTGTCTTTATTTGTGACGATTCTGTGTGGATCAGCGAGTCAGTGGTGGTTCTTATTCCTCAGGGATCGCAGGGAGTCAGTGATCTCATGCGAGGAGTTCCAAAACAAGTTCAGAGTCGAGTTTATTTATTCAACAGTGAAGGCTTCTAGTCACAAAGAGCTTCTTACCCTTTGACAGGGGAGATCCAGTGTGCGAGAATTTGGAATCCATTTCAAGAACCTTTTATGATATGCTTCATACCTATTTCCAGATGAGGAGACCAGGGAGATGCATTTAAAAGAGGATTTTCATCCAAATATCCAGTTCCAGGTCACCCCTTTTATGTTGAAGACATATCTTGAGGTGATGAAGAGGGTAGAGGTTGTCAAGTGGACATTGTCTAGAATCGGGTCGTCATAAGAGGGAAGTCATCATGATTCCTCACGAAGCAAAGCTATGGTCTGGGTGTAACGTCCCGGTTTTGGAATCCACCCAGAGGTACCCCGTACATGGTTGGTGACATGAACTCAAGCACATTTCCCCGAATGCCAGAGGCTTTTGACTAGCAGCGAGGGCCTTGGTTGTGATAGTGGGGAAACTATGCCCTCATTGGCAGAGTAACACAGTAGAAGAGAAACAAATATACAATAGTGGAAGCAGTAAACATCCAATAATGGTAAACAGAAGAAGACTGAAACAATAAACAACTAGAGAACATATATATATATATATATATATATAATGATGCATGATACATATGTCTCAGAAAATAGCCAAACAAGTCAAAATGCTGAATACAAATAGTACTAAATCCAAGTATAAAAGAAACAGATTACAGCTCTTCAGCATCTCAAGCCTAAGCTTGGTCTCATACTCTCCATCTCCACAACATGTCAAGTACCTGAAGTAGAAGGGCGCTTAACCTTGTCTATACCTATAGAAATATAATCATTTTGGACCCAAAATCATGTCCCAAACAGGGTGTGAGACTAAATCCCAGTAGGCAACCACCACGAGATCTGTGCCTAACAGTCAGTGAATATATGGCAGGAAAAAGTAAAGAAAGCATTAAAAAGGAAAGTACTCAATAATAAACAATACATAGTTTCAATATCAAGAAAGAACTATCCAAGAAGATAAATACAAATAGGTAACCCTTTGGGAAGTACCCACAACCTATCCTTTTTTGTCATACCTAGTAATACAAGCAAGTAGCTAACAAACAGGTAACCCTCTAAGAAGTTCCCACAGCCTATCCCCTCTGGTCCTACCTATCAAGTACAAGCAACTCTCTAGGTAGTAAACTCTGTCTAACCCCTCTGGTTCAGCTTAAGCATAGACTCTCTCAGGAATCACTCATCTTCAATTCCCTCTATAGTCTCATATCATATCTAATGGCACTATAGGGAAGCACTTGCATCACATTACCTCTATGGCCCACGTTGAGGAACTACAAACTCTTTAGGGAAGCACTCAACATCAATTCCCCCTATGGTCTCACATAATAAATTATAAGACACTCTGAGGATGACCTTACATTCATTCTCCCTATGGTCTACTACACTAGGTTCTCATGGCCCTGTGTAAGTCAAACAAGTATAAAAACACATATCAGCCAAAGTAAACCTCAAGAACTACTTGGCTAGCAGTCTACAACATATCATCATGTCAGATAAACAAGATCCCTCCATCCTACAATACTAGGAATGGGAAACAAACAAAGCAGCCTAACAGGATAAGCAGAACCAAACAGTCATAAATATAACATGCATGGGAAACACCTCTAAAGCATAAAAATCAACCCTATTCACATACAAATAACCTCTACCCACACATACCAGAAAAGCAGGCAATTAACAGGGTTAAAACGGTAAACACACAATACCATGTTCATGGGTATTGGTGATTTTGCACATACAATTCAGAGACCTTAAACTGAAAGGCGCAAACCACCTACATTTAGGGTTTGGAAAAATCAACCACTTCGCCCAAACGAGCTCCAAACCGGGTGAACGCCTCCTCAAAACCACCTCAAAAACCCTTCCCTAACATCAACAAGGTAAACCTTTAACATATAAAGGCAACACAAATCTAGATCTACATGAAACCCTTGTAGATCTAGGAAACAAAGAGAGGGAGAGAGCTAACCCTAACTAAAACCTTAAAGAACCAAGAGAGGGGATTTCTCGAGTAGAACTGCCTTTGATCCACCAAGAAACCCTTTCTATTTGCCTCCAAAACAAGCCAAGGATCTCCCCCAACCTCTGAAAATCAAAACTCCCACGTGAGCCACGAGTGGGAGGAAGAATGGTTGAGGAATGGGAAATCCTGAGTGGCCCAAGACTTAAAAACCCTAACTTTAAGTGGCCTCACAGTTACCCAGCACGGTTTGGAAAATTATGCGCCAACCATGCGGTTTACACTGTCTCACCCAGGGACTTCACATGGCATGCCCGCACGGTTTGACAAATCGTGCGTCGCCCGTGCAGATCCCACTCTCATGGGTGCACGGTTTCCTAGGTTCGTCGCACGGTTTTTTCAGACCGTGCGCCAACCGTGAACCCCTGTACAACCTTCCAAAAAACCACTTTTTCTCAAAAACAACCATAAAATGATAACATTCCTGAAAAGAAGGTTCAGGTTCTTACAAACTTCCACCCTTAAAGAAATTCATCCCCGAATTTCCCTAGCGCGGTGCAGAAGAAGAAACCCTGAACAGCTCTGGCCACTGAGCTTGTACATCGGCCTCCCTCTCCCAAGTCTCATCCTGTACTCACTCATGTTTCAATAGCACTCGTACCAATGGAATAGACCATCCAAATAGAACCTTTGTACTATGATCAACATTCCTGATAGGTTGCTCCTCGAACAACGCATCCACTTCGAGCTCAACCTCCTCAGGTTGAAAGACATGAGATGGGTCTGAAAAGTAATTTCAAAGCTGTGAAAGGTGGAATATGTAACACCCCAATATTCCACAGTACTCTTTTCTTTGAATAATACAATAGTGTGTGTTGTACGCAACTTCGACTTCTAACACACCACAACCAATCAAACTAGCCGTTATGAATAGTAATACCCACTTTTTGAAATTTTATAAATTTTATCTTTCAAAATGAACTTCATATTTGGATTCGGAATATAGAAATTAGTTTAGGGTGAATTTTTGTTATTTTTCTAAAAACTTTCAATTTTTGATGAATAGTGAAAAAAACTGAGTTATAGTTTAAAACCAAATTTTTATTTAAATAATTATTTATTTTATTTAAATTTTTTTCGGTCAAAATAGATACATAATACATATATAAGTTCAATGTAATTCATAGGATTCAGTTTATAATAATTTTAGATATATAAAAAATTTATTGAACTTTTTACCGTCTTTTACCCACCTCATAGGAGTATTTGCAAATTTACATAAAACTTAATTTTAATGATTCTATGAGTTGAATTTTAAAAATACAAGAGACATGTTTTATATCACTAAGTAAAATGTGGTTCAACAATATGAAAATAATTTTTGGTGAATAGTAAATTTTTACTTTTATTTACCACGCTTAAAAGTAAATTGGGTAATTAAGGGTAAAAATGATATTATTATTACCCTAACACGTGTCTTATTTATATTTGATAAGTGTAATTAGACCAAAAACAACCTCAGGAATATAATATGATCCTTTAGGTCTACTTTTATTAGAATAGGACATTTATTATTATTTAATTCAAAGAAGAGTTAAAAGAGTTAAAATCAAAGTTTAAAAACTAAAACATTTTTAATATAGGGTTACACATAAGATAAATTCTACTATAAATATTCATTCGAAATATAAAATTATTTCCTACATAATGGTATTTTATTTATATTTTTTAGACATTAAATAATTTAATTTATTTATATCACAATGATGATACAGTAATTACCTAATTAATAAAATATTAAAATAATTGACATTATAAATATCCCAATAAATGAAATTTGAGACTTGTTATGAATTAGACTAATTTTATAGGTTAATATGACATATTTGGGTTGTTTAGAGGAACTTATTTCTAATTAATAATGCTTTTATGAATTTAGAAAAAACAAAATACCAAATAGTGTCAAAATTGACATAAAAGAGTTTTCAAAACAAATATTATATTATTAATTGATATTATATTCCTAAAAATCTAATGTTAGGCCAAAAGACTTATATAATGATATTTTTATCATTAATGAACAAATTGGGGTTCTCTTGGAAGTATATAGTATGTTTATTAACCATATAATATAAAAATACAAAGAGACATGGTATGTCAAACTATTTAACTAAGAGTTAAATCTAAAAGATAAGGTTAAAATAGTAACCCAAACCTATCTAAAACCTATTGGTTGAGTTTTTTCGACCCATAACCACTTTATCCTTTAAATAATCTACTTTGGAGCCATTATAAACCATAAATGATTTTATTATAAAATAATGTTTCTAGCTTTTGCTAAGGTGCCCCTCACTCCTCTTATAAAAGGGCATTCCCCCTTCTCTCAAATTCACACCTTCTAAGCCATTTTTCGCGGCCAAACCCTGCCCAAATACCCTCTAAATTGTCATACCTTCATTCTAGAGGCCTTTATTTAGTCATAAAGCCAACCAAAGGATCCCTTTTGATCAAATCAAAAGGAAGAACCCGAAGAAGAGGTAAATATTTCATCACCTCCTTCAAGTTCCTTTCTTCCTCCACTTCCTCTTTCTTTGTTATTTCCATTATAAAATAATAACTCCTGTATATTATATATAATTTGATGTTATTATAAATATTGTACAACCATATTCATTATTCTATCCATCCTTTGAAAGACATGTCTCCATACGTGCGTGCGTACAGGTTACCGTCTCCACGTCGTGGTGTAATTGTTATTCAATACATTATTATTTGGATGGGTAAAATTATGATGTGTAATTGATTTAAATAATAAATATAACATGGTAATGATTCTGTATATATGATATACCATCCAATTATATATTATTTTAATATCAAAAGAATGATATTGTCTCTCGTGCGTACGTACAGATTACCGTCTCCACGAACGCGATGAGATTCATTCCCTATCATATCCATTCAAGACTAAGTTTCATTAGATGATTAAGAATAATGTTTAAATACTTTATATCATTATGAATATGAATAATATAAATATTATCCATAATAAGCATTACTTACTTAACAAATCATATAAAGTAAAACGAATCAATTAACACCCAAAACGATGATAATTCTAAGATATTATTAACAAAGCAATGTTAAAAGATCATATATGATATCATATTAATATATATGATTATTTTATAATTTAATAACAATTATTTCACCATTATACAGGAGGTTAAACTACCCTCAACCAAGGAAAAGTACAAGGTAAGGGTTAATTTCACAATCTCTTTATTATCCGAGGTTGTTTTTACGTAAGTATCTACTGGGACCTCTTTATCATCCACATACATGTTTCTTAAAAATGTATTCCAAAACATTTTACTATTTACTAGACTATGGGTTAAATTAATTTTTACCCTTATTTTACCTTATATGTTTTTAAAGGAATCTTTCCATCGTTTTCCAAACAAGGTACTTTATGACCTTTTCAACAAAATTAAGGTAAGAATGTTTTTTTAACTTATACAGCGGGTGTGGCTATTTTCTGCCGTTATAACATTTTCGAAGCATCCCTTACAAGTTTATAAGAATATTTTCAAAATAAATGTTTTTTTATAATTATTTGACTCTTAAATGATTTCAAAATAGAAAGGGATATTTCTCTAAAAAAGGTTATTATTTCATCTATGTTAACATCATTTGATGGATTTTAAGTTTATTTGAAGTTGATTTATTATGATACAAAACTTCCATATTGTATTTAAGGTTTTGTGATATGTTTGACTATGGATGTTCTATTTTTATACCATTCATGGTTTATGGATAAATTATTGAAATTTCGTATGCTAGTCTTAATACGAATGTTTATGTTATGTTTAAACCTTTTCATATGAGGAATGCATTGGACTTAGTAAGTGATAGGTAGAGACCGCTATAGCTCCTCGATGCATCGGTAGGTCTCATGAGACAAACTAGTGTCTTGGCACAGGGCCTTGATAAAATATTATTTGTAGTCTTGGCACAAGGCCTTGACTATGTGGTTATGAAAGTCTGGCATTATGCATTCCATCATTATTAAAGTGGCTATTGATATTGAATGTGATTATTAGACTAGTAGAATATCCATGTGAGTAAGTAAATGGAATTATTTTGATTTATATTTTCCATATTATGATGAATTTTATGTTGAAAAGGATTTTGTTTTAGTTCTATACATTGCCTTAAATTTTTATGCTTATTTATGAAAGTTTCTGCTATATTGTTATCCTTACTGAGCATCTGAGCTCACGCCTTTCTATGTTTTATTTTTCTTAGGATGCAGAGAAGTATATTATGACTGACCTATAGGAATATTCTATGGGATATCAGTGTTTTCTATGGAAACAATGTTGTTGTAGTTTTCTATTTTATGATGTAATGTAAACCTTATGAATGTATCTAGTATTTCCAAGGCTTCTAAACTAATCGGTCTTTCGAGACTTAATATTTTGTGATCATGCCAATGTTATGTAATAATTCACCGAATCTACGTAACTGGGGTTGGGGCATTATAGTTGGTATCAGAGGAAGTTTAGTAAAAACCATGGAAACTATATTTAGATAAACTTTGATTATAGAACATATCCCTAAGATATACTTTGAAGATTAGTATAGAAGAACTCCCTAGAATTTTGGTATTATATAGATTTTGTGAGTTTTCCAAGAAATGAATCCCTAACTGAATACGAGCTGGTAGAGGTGGCTCTGGTACAGATGTACCTAGGGGTAAAACCTAAAAACACCGCTTTGAGCTAGACTTGAACGGGAACTGGTGCACGACAACGGGCATTGCTGCACTCTTGGTTACGACACTCTCAGGGGATATGCTTAGGATAATTCTCATTTTCTTTACAAGCCATTATGAAGGGTTTATGAGTATATAATTTCTCAAAGAAAACATTTTTTATGATTATGTATTATATCCATAAAATTTTCAATTTATGTTAAGTGTTTTACAAGTTTGTAATTATGCATTTCAATTTATAAACTAATATAGTTTATTCCATTGTTTAGAAATGGAGAATAGTGGAAGGAATGGAAACCGTATCAATGCATGCGCTCCATGTAGGGATTTCCCACCTCCTCAAGATAATTATAGTGGAGCTGGTGATGCAACTGGTGCTAATCAGCTAATCACCATACTGGGATAACTCACTCAGGTTATGAATAATAACCTTACCCGTATGGAGCACCCTGATCCACAGTGTGGAGGATCAATGTTAGATTGCTTCATAAGGAAACAACCACCAACATTCAATAGGGGTACAAATCCACTAGTATCTAAATAATGGATAAATTCCTTAGAGAAAATATTCCACGCCTTGGGGAGTAGCAAAAGAGAAAAAGTTATCATGGTAGTTTACCGCCTCCCTGGAGATGCTGATCAATGGTGGTCATTGATTCAAAACACAAAGGAAGATGATGAAGTATAAAATATGGAATAGAGGTAGTTTAAAGAGATTTTATTAGAAAAATACTTTCCTCATGACCATCGAGCGGATATGGAAAGACAATTTCTGAGTCTAAGGAAAAAGGAGGATGAGAATGTCACAAAGTATAAAGCTAACTTTACAAGGTTAGCGTGGCATGTTGCGGAATATATATATAACCCAAGAAGTAATATTGATCGTTTCTTTGATGTGTTAAAACCATTTCTCCATTGAGCATTAGTATCAGAATCTTTCTTGTCATACGAAGATATTGTCTCATGTGCTATCAAGACAGAAAAAGAATTCTCTAAGTCTTATGACTTTAAAGAAAATAAAGGTAATAATAGATCTGTTGAACACTCTGGAAATTGAAATAAGGGGAATAAGGGAAAAATTTAATATCCATCCTGTAGTAAATGTGGGAAGAAACACCCTGGTACTTGGCTAGTGGGAATGGGAGTTTGTTATAAGTGTGGTGAAAAAGTCCACAAATATTGTGATTGCAAGGGTAAGAAAGAGGTTATTGATGTTGAATGATACAATTGTAGAGAAAGGGGGCATTATGAAAATTAATTTCCTAAGAGTCAGGGGAACTTACCTCATAAAATTCCAAGGGATCAAGGCCAAGCTTATGTTATCACTACTACTGAGGTTGAAGCTCCGAAAGTCGTAGTGGCAGGTAATTTAATGGTTTCCTCAAGTTTAGAAAATGATTTATTTGATTCTAGATCATCGCACTGTTTCATATCTTCCAAGTTTTCTAGGAAAATTAGATATTTCCAATTTGATTTAATAAGGGAGTTATCAGTCAAAACTCCTAAGGGAAGTATCATTACAACAAAGTTTTGTGAATCAGTCTCCATTAGGGCATATAAATGTTCTTTATCTGCTGATCTCATCATCATACCAATGATTGAATTTGATATAATCCTTGGTAGGGATTGTCTTTCAGACCATGATGCAAAAGTTTATTGTAAGAAGAAGGAGGTTACTATTTTTTATGATGATGATAAAGAACGCATTATCTTTAGAGAAGAATCGTCACCACCTAATTCTTATCTAGATCCACCCTCATTAGCTCAACTAAATTCAATTATTGGAGAGGAAGAGAATGAAATAACTGTGGGTGAGCAAAATAATGTTCAAATAGAGGATATACCTATTGTGAAATAATATGTTGATGTGTTTCCAGAATATTTACCTGGATATCCTCTAGAACGAGAAATTGAGTTTTCCATTGATTTAATTCCTGGATCAAGGCCCATATCAAAGACCCCTTATAGAATGGATATTATAGAATTAGTGGAACTAAAAAACAACTAGAGGAATTGAGTAATAAGGTATTTATTCGCCCTAGTGTTTCTCTGTGGGGAGACCCTATCCTTTTTGTTAAAAAGAAATATGGATCTATAAGGTTGTGCATTGACTACAGGGAGATCAATGCTATAACAATAAATAACAAGTATCCCCTACCTCGCATTGATGATTTATTCGACCAACTTCATGGATCTCAATACTTTTCAAAGATTGACCTTCGATCTGGATATCATCAGTTGTGTGTGAAGAAGGAAGACATTCCGAAAATAGAATTTCGAACCAGGTATGGGCATTACGAGTTTATAGTAATGCCTTTTGGATTGACTAATGCACCCTTTGTCTTCATGGATCTAATGAATAGATTTTTCAAGGAATATCTTGATGAATTTGCAGTGGTATTTATTGATGATATCTTGGTATAATCCAAAATCTACAAAGATCATGAAAATCACTTGTGCATTATTCTGAAGACTCTTAGAAGACACGAATTATATGGGAAGTTTAGCAAGTGTGAATTCTGGCTTCTGGAGATTTCTTTTCTTAGCCATATTATCTCTAAGGATGGAATTAATGTTGATCCTTCTAAGACAAGAGAAATCCAAGAATGGCCAGCATCGATGAGTATAACTGAGGTACGCAGTTTTATTGGTTTAGCAGGTTATTATCAGCATTTCATCTAGAATTGTTCCCTATTGGATAACCCATTAACTAAGTTCACACGTAAAGGGGTTAAATTTTTTTGGAAAAAAGAGTGTGAATAATGTTTTTAAGAACTGATGAGAATATTATTCAATGCTCCTATATTGACTGTACCATCGGTGAATGATGGGTATTTTATTTATATTGATGCATCAAAGAAAGGACTTGGTTGTGTCCTTATGCAGAATGATAGGGTTATTGCCTACACATCATGACAGCTAAAAATTCATGAGAAAAAATATCCTACTCATGATCTTGAGTTAGAAGCTGTAATATTTTCTTTGAATATTTGGAGACACTATCTCTATAGTAAAAATTGTGAGATTTATACTGATCACAAGAGTTTGAAGTATATTTTCTCATATAATGAACTCAACATGAGGCAAAGGAGATGGCTTGAACTACTCAAGGATTATGATTGCACTATACACTACCACTCGGGGAAGGCAAATAAGGCGGTAGATGTTTTGAGTAGAAAGGATCGTAGAGTTTTGAACAAGATGAGAGTTGAAAAGGATCCTATATACATGGATCTTGTAAAGATGGATATGGGAATAACCATGGAAGGTGAAACATCAATTCTTTTTCAAATGGTTTCCAAACCATCTTTACTAGAAAGGATAAAAAGTTATCAGACTGATGATGAAGAGTTTCAAAAGAATATTAAAGCTTTATATAATGGGAGATTGAGTGACTTCGTATATGAAGATGGAATTTTGAAATTTGGGAAGATACTTTGTGTTCCCGATATACCTGATCTAAAAAGAGAATTGTTGGATGATGCTCATAGCTCCAATTTCTCTATACACCCTCAGAGCACCAAAATGTATAGAGATTTGAAGGAACATTTTTGGTGGGACAGCATGAAGAGGGAGATTGCTGATTTGGTGTCAAGATGTATGGTTTGTCAACAAGTTAAATCTGGAAGGCAACAGTTTGGAGGATTCATGCAACCTCTTCCCATACCTGAGTGGAAATGGGATAATATTATGATGGACTTTGTCATGGGACTACCAAAGACTCCTAGAAGGAATGATGCAATATTGGTCATTATTGATCATCTTACCAATTCAACACATTTTATTTCTATAAGGGAAGATTTACCACTTTAACGTTTAGCAATAATATATATTAATGATGTTTTAAGACTTCATGGAGTACCATTATCGATTGTTTCTGATTGTGGTCCATGTTTTACATCAAGATTCTGGAAAAGTATTTAAAAATCCCTGGATACTGAACTTCGTTTGAGCACTGCCTACCACCCCCAAACTAATGGACAATTATAAAGGACTATTCAAATGTTATAATACATGTTGATATCATACTCACTTGACTTTTAAGGTATGTGGGATCAATATTTACCTCTGGTAGAATTTTCTTATAACAATAGCTTCCATTCAAGTATTCATATGGCACCATATGAAGCGTTATATAGAAATAGATGTCGCACACCAACCTGTTGGGATGATGTTGGTGAAAGAAAACTTGTAGGCCCAGAACTTGTAGAGGAAATGATGTAAAAGGTGAAGGTAATCCAAAACCACATCAAAGCAGCTCAAAGTAGGCAGAAGATCTATGCTGATAACCGAAGGAAGGATTTGGAATTTCAGGTAATATATCATGTTTTCTTGAAGGTATATCCATGGAAAGGTGTTATACATTTCGGTAATAAGGGAAAATTGAGTCCCATGTACATCGGACCATTCAAAATTCTAGAACGAATTGGGGTTGTAGCTTACTGTTTGGCAATACTGCCAAGTCTTTCCAAAGTTTACAATGTATTCCACATATCACTGGTGAGAAAATACATGTCTGACCCAACACATGTACTCACCTATGAGGAATTAGAACTGGAACCCGATATGTCTTATTGCAAAGAGCCTGTCAAGATTCTTAATACAAGATAAAAAGTGTTGAGAAACCGGACCACTCGTAGGGTAAAAGTTCTATGGAGAAACCATA
Organism: Viscum album; assembly: GCA_963277665.1. Taxonomy (NCBI): domain Eukaryota; kingdom Viridiplantae; phylum Streptophyta; class Magnoliopsida; order Santalales; family Viscaceae; genus Viscum; species Viscum album. The sequence continues at coordinate 1,245,964,923 of OY728157.1, read as the reverse complement.
AGATGGAAGAGGCAACGTGGGAACTTGAGGAACTTATGATAAAGAACCACCTGTGTCTTTTTACGCAGTAATACTATAGAAATTTCAAGGAAGAAATTATTTGAATGAGGTGAGAATGTAACACCCCAAGCTTCCACGGTACGCTTCTCTTTGAATAATACAATAGCATGTGTTATACGCAACTTCGAGTTTAAACACACCACAACCAATCAAACTAGCCGTTATGAATAGTAATACCCACTTTTTGAAATTTTATAAATTTTATCTTTCAAAATGGACTTCATTTTTGGATTCAGAATATTGAATTAGCTTAGGGTGAATTTTTGGTATTTTTCTTAAAACCTTCAATTTTTTATTAATAGTGAAAAACATTGAGTTATAGTTTAAAACCGAATTTTTATTTAAATAATTATTTATTTTATTTAAATTTATTTTAGGTCAAAATATATATATAATACCTATATAAGTTCAATGTAATTCATTATATTCGGTTTATAATAATTTTAGATATATAAAAAAATTATTGAACTTTTTACCGTCTTTTGCCCACCTCCTAGGAGCATTTGAAAATTTACATAAACCATAATTTTACCGCTTCTATGAGTTGAATTTAAAAATTTTGAGAGACACGGTGGATATTAGTAAGTAAAATTTGGTTCAATAACATGAAAATAATTTTTTTTGAATAGTAACTTTTTACTTTTATTTACCATGGTTAAAAGTAAATAGGGTAATTAAGGGTAAAAATGATATTATTATTACCCTAACACATTTCCTATTTATATTGGATAAGTGTAATTTGATAAAAAACAACTTTATGAATAAAATATGATCCTTTAGGTCCACTTGGATTAGATTAGGAAATTTATTATTATTTAATTCAAAGAAGAGTTAAAAGAGTTAAAATCAAAGTTTAATAAATAAAACATTTTTAATATAGAGTTACACATAAGATAAATTAGACTATTAATATTAATTAGAAATATAAAAATATTTCCTACATAATGGTATTTTATTTATATTTTTTAGACATTAAATAATTTAATTTATCTATGGAATAATGATGATGCAGTAAATACCAAATTAATGAAATATTAAAATAATTGATATTATAAATACCTAAATAAATGTTATTTGAGCCTTTTTATGAATTACACTAATTTTATAGGTTAATATGACATATTAGTGTTGGTTAGATGAATATTTTTAGAAGTAATAATGCTTTTATGAATTTATAAAAAGCAAAATACTAAATAGTGTCAAAATTGACATAAAAGAGTTTTTAAAAAAATATTATATTATTAATTGATATTCCATTCCTAAAAATCTAAAGTTCATCCAAAAGACTTATATAATGATATTTTTATCATTAATTAACCACTTGGGGTTCGCTTGTAAGTATATAGTAAGTTTATTAACCATATAATATAAAAATACAAAGAGACATGGTAAATGTCAAAGTATTTAACTAAGAGTTAAATCTAAAAGATAAGGTTAAAATAGTAACCCAGCCTATTAAAACCTATTGGTTGAGTGGTTTTAGACCCATACCCACCTTATACTTTAAATAATACACTTTGTAGCCATTATAAATCTAAAATGATTTTATTATAAAATAATATTTCTAGCTTTTCTTAAGGTGCCCCTCACTCCTCTTATAAAAGGGCACTCAACCTTCTCTCAAATTCACACTTTAAAATCCATTTGGCTCGAAAAACCCCTGACCAAATACCCTCTAAAATTTCCTCCCTTAATCCTATAGGCCTTCCTTTAGTCATAAATCCAACCTAAGGATCCCTTTTGATCAAATCAAAAGGAAGAACCCAAAGAAGAGGTAAATATTTCATCACCTCTTTCAAGTTCCTTTCTTCCTCCACTTCCTCTTTCTTTGTTATTTACATTATAAAACAATAACTCCACTATATTCTATATAATTTGATGTTATTATAAATATGGTACAACCATATTCATTATTCTATCCATCCTTTGAAAGACATGTCACCATACGTGCGTACGTGCGGCTTACCATCTCCACGTCGTGGTGTAATTGTTATTCAATACATTATTATTTGGATGGGTATAATAATGATGTGTAATTGATGTAAATAATAAATATAAAATTATAATTATTATTTATATATGATATACCATCCAATTATATATTATTTTACTATCAAAATAATGATATTGTCGCTCATGCATACGTACAGATTACCGTCTCCACGAACGCGATGAGATTCATTCCCCATCGTATCCATTCAAGACTAAGTTTCATTAGATGATTAAAAATAATTTTTAAAGACTTAATATCATTATGAATATGAATAATATAAATTTTATCCATAACAAACATTACTTACATAACAAATCATATAAAGTAAAACGAATCAGTTAACACCCAAAACGACGATAATACTAAGATATTATTAACAAAGCAATGTTAAAAGATCATATATTATATCATATATGATATCATATTAATATATATGATTCTTGTATAATTTAATAACAATTATTTCACCATTATACAGGAGGTTAATCTACCCTCTACCAAGGAAAAGTACAAGTTAAGGGTTAATTTCACAATCTCTTTATTATCCGAGGTTGTTTTTACATAAGTATTTATTGGGACCTCTTTATCATCCACATCCATTTTTCTTAAAAATATATTCCAAAACATTTTTACTATTTACAAGACTATGGGTTAAATTAATTTTTACCATTATTTGTCTTTATATGTTTTAAAAGGAATCTTTCCGTCGTTTTCCAAACAAGGTACTTTATGAACTTTTCGACAAAATTAAGGTAAGAATATTTTTTTAACTTATACGGCGGGTGCGAATATTTTCCCCCGTTATAACATCATCGAAGCTTCCCTTACAAGCTTATAAGAATATTTTCAAAATAAATTTTTTCTTTATAATTATGTGACTCTTAAATTATTTCAAAATAGAAAGGGATATTTCTCTAAAAAAGGTTTTGATTTCATCTTTGTCAACATCCTTTGATGGATTTTAAGTTTATTTGAAGTTGATTTATTATGATACGAAACTTCCATATTGTATTGAAGGTTTTGTGATATTTTTTATTGTGAATGTTCTATTTTTATACCATTCATGGTTTATGGATAAAGTATTGACATTTCATATGTTAGTCTTAATACGAATGTTTATGTTATGTTTAAACCTTTTTATATGAGGAATGCATTGGACTTAGTAAGTGACGGGTGGATCCCGCTATAGCTATTTGATGCATCGTTCGGTCTCATGAGACAAACTAGTGTCTTGGAACAAGGCCTTGACAAAATCTTATTTGTAGTCTTGACACAAGGCCTTGACTATGTGGTTATGAAAGTCTGGAATTATGCATTCCATCATTATGAAAGTGGCTATTGATATTGCATGTGATTATTCAACTAGTATAATATCCATGTGAGTCAGTAAATGGAAATATTTTGATTTATATTTTCCATATTATGATAAAGTTTATCTTGAAAAGGATTTTGTTTTAGTTCTATACATTGCCTTAAATGTTTATGCTTATTGATGAAAGTTTCCGCTATATTGTTATTCTTACTGAGCAACTGAGATCACCCCTTTATATGTTTTATTTTTTCCAGGATGTGAAGAAATATATTATGACTGACCTGTATGGATAGTCTATGGGATCTCAGTGTTGTCTATGGAAATAATGTTTTTGTAGTTTTTCATTTTATGATGTAATGTAAACCTTATGAATGTATCTAGTATTTCCAAGGCTACTAAACTAATAGGTCTTTCGAGACTTGATATTTTGTGATCATGGGAATGTTATGTAATAATGAACCAACTCTAGGTAACTATGGTTGGGGAGTTATAGAAGACATCGTTCATAGCTCAGTACCTCTGAGGTAACTGCAACCGATAGGCAACCAGCCCAACTCTCTCCAACACCTCAAACAGACCGACGTACCTCGGTGAAAAATTACCCTGTCTCTGGATCCTTCTGTGCCCCAACCTCGGTCTGACACATAGAAAAACTTGATCCCTGGCCTCGAACTCTAGATTTCGTCTCTACTGATCAGCATAAGACTTCTATCGAGACTGTGCAGTAGTCATCCTCTTCCAAATCAACTCTATCTGTTCTGTGGTCTCCTGAACAAGACGAGGTCCCAGAAAAGCTGCCTCTCCTACCTCCAGCCAACATAAGGGTGATCGGAATGGACTACCGTACAAAGCCTCATAAGGTTCCATCTGAATAGTTTCTTGAAAACTATTATTGTAGGCAAACTCTACAAGAGGTATATGCTTCTCCCAAGAACCTCCAAAATCCAGAATGCTTGCTCGGAGCATAATTGTCTGCTCAGACTGGCCATCTATCTGAGGGTGGTAGGATGTACTCAAAAGTACCTATATACCCAAAACCTTCTAAAGCCCCTTCTAGACCCGAGAATTAAAACATGCATCCCTGTCTGAAACGATGGAGTGTGGAACTCCATGTAGACGTACAATCTCTCAGATGTACAACCTTCCCAGCTCATCAACACTGAAGGTCTCCTTAATCATCAAGAAGTGAGAAACCTTTGTAATCATGTCAATGAAAACCCATATTGCATCATTCCCTTGGGGTGACCTTTGAAAACTTGTCACTAAATCCATCGTGACATCGTTCCACTTCCACTCGGGAATGGGTAACTGCTGCAAAATCCCTACTGGTTGCTGGTGCTCTGCATTCACCTACTGACAGGTGGAACACCTCATGACAAAACTAGAAATGTCTCTCTTCATACCTGGCCACCGATACTGATGGTGTAGATCATTATACATCTTGGTGATTCCAGGATGAACTGCCCAAACTGAGGAATGGAAGTCTCGCATCAGATCCTCATGTATGTCTGCTGGCACCCATATGCGTCGGTGTAAATGAAAGATCTCATCCTCGCTTATGCTTCATCCAGGAATAGGGTCCTCTCCAGACAAGCTCTCTCTTAGGACTAAGCCTTCAGAATCTGATAGCTACCTCATTCGCACTCGATCAAGAAGAGTATAGGTAACCACTACATAAGAAATAAAAGTCTGCCCCTGTCTGTCATGCACCTCCAAATGCATCTCAGAGAACAGAGCCATAAGCTTCCACTCATTGTTGGCCTCCTAAACTACTTGTATTTGAGTCCTCTTTCTCAACGCATCAGCCATTGCGTTGCCTTTACCAGGCATGTAGGCAAGCTCAATGTCAAAAGACTAAAGATACTCAACCCACCTTCGATGTCTCAAATTCAGATCACGCTAAGTGAATATGTAATTGAGACTTTTGTGGTCGGTGAAAACCATAAAATGCTCTCCTAGAAGATAATGTATCCAACAGCATAAGGTATGAACAAAAGATGCCAACTCCAGATAATGTGTCGGGTAATTACTCTCATGTGGCCTCAACTGCCGATACCCGTACGCAACGACTCCATCTCCATGCATAAGCACAGCTCCTAGCCCAATACCTGATGCATCACAAAAAACAGTATAGCTCTTGCCCGGCTCTAGCAAGACTAGTATCGGTGCTGAAGTCAACCTCCCTTTCATCTCTTGAAAGGATGAATCACAAGAATCTGACCATAAGAACTTCACACCCTTCTTAGTCGGACCCGTCAGCGGTGCTGCTAAGCGTGAGAAGTCCTGTATGAAACGCATGTAGTATCCAGACATCCCTAGAATACTCCACACCTCAAAGACGTTCTTTGGCTGCCCCCAGGAAACTACTGCACTCACATTCTTTGGGTCTACTAACACTCATGTCTCTAAGATAACATGACCCATAAAGTGAATTTGATTCATCCAAAAGTGGTATTTTGAGATCTTAGCATATAACTGATACTCTCTCAGTGTACTCAAAATGATCTCAAGATGTATTGCATGGTATTGTCGAGTGTGAGAGTACACCAAGATATCGTCCACGAAAACAACCACGAAGGAATCCAAGTATGAATAGAACACAGGGTTCATCAGTGCCATGAAAACTACAGGCACGTTCATGAGACTGAACGGCATAACCATATACTCATATAGACCATACCTACTCCAGAAGGATATAAGAGGTATATAATATGGTCTAATGCACAAATGATGATAACTGAATCTCAACTCAATCTTCGAGAACACCTGAGCTCCTCAAAGCTAATCAAAGAGATCATCAATCTTGGGCAAGGGATATCAGTTCTTGACCATCAACTGGTTAAACATCTGATAATCCACACAAAGTCTGAGGGTACCATCCGCCTTCTTTGCAAATAGTACAAGTGAACCCCAAGGAGAAGTACTAGGTTGGATGAAACCCTTTACATGAAACTCCTCCAACTGCTTCTTGAGCTCCTGCAACTCTAGTGTATCCATCCTATAAAGAGGAATAGACACCGTTGCTGCTCCTAGAATAAGCTCAAACGAGAAGTCTACCTCGTGCTCTAGAGGAAAACATGAAAAGTCCTCTGTAAAGACATCTATGAAATGATCCACCACTGGAGGAAAGTCTAAATGAGAAGTCCCCAGATCATCCAGATACAGACTAGAAATCTGTGTTGTAACTCCTCCCAACCCATGATGCTCTAGTTCCGCTTTTCTCACCTAGAAATATCATTCGCCCTTATGAAGAAACGATATTCCCTCTAGTGATGCGAAACTCACCCTACGATAATAACAGTCGATGAATTCCTGGAAGGGAACCAACCAGTTTATTCTGAGAATGACATCATATCCTGTCATCTCTAAGACATAGAGGTCCCATAAAAAGTGACACCCACCTACCTCAATAGGGAACTCATTGCACTAATGAAAACTCTCCGTTCTATTCCCCAATAGAGTGTCTAGCGTCAAGATATCAGTAGAAGAAAATATGCAGAGCCCAAGGCTCTCCAGGATAGAAACAGATATAAAGGTATGGGAATCCCCTGTATTGAAAAGAGAATAAGCTAAAACTGAGGCTACTAAGATCATACCTCAAACTGTAGAGGGTCTGGGATCATACTCCTACTAGGTCTGCTCCACTGCAAAAGTCTGGACTATGTCATGGCCCTGTGACCCTACCTGACTGCTCAGAGCTGATCCACCATGCTGTCACTGGTAGCCTGGTGACTAACCACCATGGCCGCGACCTTTACCTCAGCCTGAGCGGCTGAAATTACTCTAATTCTCAGACTGGTGAGAAACTAGTGAATTTGCTCCTGTACGAGGAGTCATAGATGAACCACTGTCACCAGATACTGGTGAAAAGATCTGACAAAAGTGCTGAAGATGTCACATATTACCACAAGATCAGCACTCCACTGGGTCTCTCTGGTAATGTGGCCTCGTATGCCCTCTTCTCCCACACTGGTAGCACACCACCTGGATATCGGAAGATGCATCCCACCTGCTCGGATCTCCTCATGCAGCCTTCCTATGGGGCTTCCTGCTATTAGTAGAAGAAACTCTAACTCCAGATGTCGAGCCTCCCTGGCTCACAACTCTAGAATCCCTCAAATTGTGCTCCGTGGTCAGTTTTTGGTTGATGATAGAAGTGATGGAAGTCAACCTGAAGGTGTTCACCTATGATCGGATGTTTTGACTGAGACCATCCTCAAACTTCCTTACTAGAAATAACTGATCACCTCCTGAAATAGGTGTGAAACGTTGTAGCTCTGTGAAGCGAGAAGAATACTCCATAACATTAAGAGTACCCTTCTCCAAACTCATGAACTCTCGGGCTCGATCGGCCCTCAAGTTCTCAGGATATAAGTAATCAAAGAAGATGCATTGGAACTCATCCCACACCCTAACTTGTTGGTGTCCCGCTTGTGAGATCACATCCCACCACCTCTTGGTGGAGTCCCGAAGCATATAGGTAGAGAGCTTCAATCTTCTCTCTAGAGGCATCTCCATATGCTCGATGATCATTAGTATGGATTTTATCCATGACTCTACAGCCTGGGGTCCCCCATCCCCTGAGAAGGTGGGAGGATGCTGTTGTAGAAAGACCCGCATCAAATCTGCCATTGACGAGGCAGGAGGTGGTGCTCCCTAAAAGGTCTGTATCATCCTCATAAAACCTTCCATGAACTATGCATCAACACTTGGGCTAGGTATAATTGCTTGTGCCAATATTGGAACAGTAAGAGGATCTACAAGAAGTCCCTGATCAGCCATATCCGGTGTCTGATCCCCGCCTTATGGCTGGCGTACAACTGAAGGATGTCTCGGTGGGATGACTCTGTAAGTTCAAATGCACACCACAGATCAAGATTAAGGGGTACTAAAACATAAGAGTACACGGAGTGTATAGATAGTACATGGCATGTACTTAAGAAATATTGTTTCTTCCTGAATAGAAGAACACATATCGTGTAGTCAAAACTACACGGCGTGCGTTCTGGGTTTTTTGGACAATAAGCCTCAGAAACTACTCCAGAACCCAGAAAACGCTGAAGAAAACATTGAAAGTGCCAAATTCCGATCCGTGGGAGCCCATACTCCCCACGAATCAAAGCTTGACTTTTTATACATGTTATAAAAAAGAAAGTACAAGGCAATGATACACTAAGTTCTGGTCTATGAGGGCCCATAACACCTCAGGAACCAAAATTTGGCACTCATTCCAAACAAAACCTTACTCAAACAATAAACTATCAAACAATAGGTATTTTTATCAAGGAATATATCACAAATTCATGAATATCCTACACAACATATATCAAAACAACATGCAATTGCTAATGAATCCTAGATGGCATGGCAAGAATGCATGACATGTGATTTATAAAAAGTTCCTATATGATGCATGAGATTGAATACCCTCATCTCATCGGGTTGCGACAAAAATAGAACCTCAATAGCATCAAATATAACAGAACAAAACATTTGAATCACCCAATGGTGAAATCAAATCAACTGTGAAATTGCAAAACCAGAAAAATTGTAATAAATGAGGTAGATTGGCTTTTCCCAGTACACGGGTTATCTACTCTCAGGAACAACTTATTACCAAATACCTATTTCATCCTATCCCTGACTATAGGCTCCAAACAGTAAGTCAAGAAGAAAATAATTCCTCTGAAACCACTTTGTAACGTCCCGGTTCTAGAAGCCACCCAGAGGCACCCTATACCTGGTTGGTCACATGACCTCAAGTGCATTTCCCCGAACGCCAGAGGCTGCTGACTAGCTGCGAGGGCCTTAGGTGTGATAGTGGGGAAACTATGCACTCATTGGCAGAGTAACACAGCATAAGAGAAACAAATATACAATAGCGGAAGAAGTAAACATCCAAGAACGGTAAACAGCAGAAGACTGAAACAATAAACAACTTGAGCACATATATATATATATATATATAATGATGAATGATACATATGTCTCAAAAAATATCCAAACAATTCACAATGTTGAATACAAACAGTACTAAACCCAAGTACAAAAGAAATAGATAATAGCTCCTCAGTATCTCAAGCCTAAGTTTGGTCTCATGCTCTCCAGATCCACAACACGTCAAGTACCTGAAGTAGAAGGGAGCTTTCCCTTGTCTACACCTATAGAAATATAATCTGTTTGGGCCCAAAATCATGGCCCAAATAGGGTGTGTGTCTAAATCCCAGTAGGCAACCACCGTGAGATCTGTGCCTACCAGTCAGTAAATATATGGTAGGAAAAAGTACAGAAAGCCGTAAAAAGGAAAGTACTCAACAGTAAACAATCCACGGTTTCAATATCAACCAACAACTATCCAAGTAGATAAACACAAACAAGTAATCCTCTAAGAAGTACACATAGCCTATCCCCTCTGGTCATACCTAGAAACACAAGAAAGCAGCTAACAAATAGGTAACCCTCTGGGAAGTGCCCATATCCTATCCCCTCTGGTCCTACCTATCAAGTACAAGCAACCCTCTGGGCAGTACACTCGGTCTAACCCCTCTGGTTTAGCTTAAGCATAGAATATCTGAGGAATCATTTGTCGTTAATTCCCCCTATAGTCTCGTATCGTATCTAAAGGCACTCTAGGGAAGTACTTACGTCAAATTCCCTATGTGGCCCGCATCGAGGAACTACTGACTCTCTAGGGAAGCACTCAACGTCAATTCCCCATGTGGTCTCGCATTGTAAATTATAAGACACTCTGGAGAATCCCTTACGTCCATTGTCCCTATAGTCTACTACACTAGGTTCTCACGACCCTGTGTAAGTCAAACAAGTATAGAAATGTGTATCGGCCAAAGTAAACCTCAAGAACTACTTGGCTAGCAGTCTACAGCATATCAGCAAGTCAGATAACACTACAATAAATAATGATTTTATCAGTGCTAAAAATGGCCTTTAACAGTGCTAGAAAAGTGCTGTTAATGCCAGCGAAGATAAGGGGGGTCCCCTTTATCAGTGCTCAAAAAAGCGCTGATAAAGACCCCTTTTATCAGTGCTAAAAAAAAGCACTGATAAAGGACCCCTTTATGAGCGCTTCCTATCTCAGTGCTTTCGTTTTAGCACTGATAAAGGACCCTTTTTATCAACGCTTTTCTAAAAGCGCTGATAAAAGTTAAAAAAATTAAAAAAAATTAAAAAAAATAAAAAAAAATAATAATAATGCCAATCGGGGGGGCTTTTATAGCACTTGAGACCCCCCCCCCCCCTCCCCTTTTACAGTGCTTTTCTGCCCCCCTACAACACCCCATGCACCCCCTCCACCCTTTATTAGCGCTTGCTCCCATATTCCCTCATGCGCGCACGCCCCTACCTCCACCAGAATTTGAACTCGAGACCTCCCCCCTGCGCGCCTAAGCCCTTACCACTCCTTTATTTTGATTTGTTTTCCATTTCATGATATCTCTCTCTCTATATATATATATATATTTAGTAATATTTATTTGTATAATAATATATATTTATATTAATATATATATAGTTATATTAATATATATATATATAGTTATATTAATATATATATATATATATAGTTATATTAATATATATCTCTATTTATATATATATATAGTTATATTTATTCGTATAGTAATATATATATAGTTATATTAATATATATATATATAGTTATATTAATATATATATATATATAGTTATATTAATATATATCTCTATTTATATATATATTTATTAATTTATTTATTTAGTTATATTTATTCGGATAGTAATATATATTTATATTAATATATATATATATAGTTATATTAATATATATATATATATAGTTATATTAATATATATATTTATAGTGATATTAATATATATATTTATAGTGATATTAATATATATATTTATAGCAATATTAATATATATATGTAGTTATATTAATATATATATATATATAGTTATATTAATATATATATAGTTATATTAATATATAGGTATATAAATATTCATATATTTGTATTTTAAATAAAATGGATATTATTTATTATTTATATAGAGCTAATATATTTTATATGTAAATATATTTTATTATTTATATTTATATAATTAAATTTTTATGTGTGAATATATAAAAAATATGTATATATTGTTATATATTTGATTATAAATAGTAGTTCATTATAAAAAACGATGAAATTTCAAAAACCTAATATCAATATGAATGTAATACCTTGTAATAAATTCAGTCCCCACCAAAAAAAATCCAATAATACCCCCTTAAACGAGGTAGAAAATCCACAAAATGTTAAAAAATCGGGATACCCCGACTAAAAACTCATTTTTAGAGGCTTTCTGGGCCGTTTTTGGCCTCAAAAAAAACTTGACCAAGGTCCACCTAATCACAACAATGTAGATCTCGTCGCAGGCTTCGATTTGATATGTGGTAGAGCTCAAACGGACACATGGATCAAAAGTTATGGCCGTTTGAAGTTCGAGTTGCGTTTTCAACATATTTTGGATCTTTTTTTAATTTTTTTTAATTTTTTTAGTCTTCAAATTGATATTAAATGACTATTACTCCATAATAATTATCAAATTTTTAATTAAAAATATTTTTTTAATTTTTTTATTAGCCATTTTCACTAAATATCTTATATATTAAGTATATTAAGTGTAAATGTATATTTATACTTATCTAAAATATATTTAAAAATTATATATTATATTTATATCAATATAACTATATTTATATATTTATATATTAATATATTATTTTTAATTATTTTTTTTTGAAGTCGACCCTTGATCAGCGCTTTTAAAAAAAGCACTGATAAAGGCTCCCCCTTTATCAGCGCTACTAAAAAAGCGCTGATAAAGCGGGTACCTTTATCAGCGCTAAAAAAAACGTTGATAAAGGGGTGCTTTTATCAGCGCTTTTTTTAGCACTGATAAAGGTACTGTAATGTCTCGGATTTTTTCCATATATTATTTTAATATTATATGGGAATTCTTTCGAGACCAGGCTTTGTGACGGCGTGCAGTTCCGAGGCCTGGTGAGCCCAGAACAAATGTTTGAATTTAATTAAATAATTAAATAATGTGCACGTATGGTTTTCCTGAAAAAATAGAATAACTCCTGAACGGGTGCTCAGGTCGGAAATCTGAGGGCACCGTTGTGTCCAGAGCAGCGGGTTTACCCTAGGAGAGACCTAACATCGGCTGGCACAAGTCGGAGGTGAAATCCAGTTTTTGGACGTAACCATAATAAAATATTTAATTAAAATATTTTATTAAATTTTGTTGCAGCGGATATCTTTTATCCTTTTTAAATAAAGGCTTGGGCAGGGGTCCAGGGTTACATACCTCATAACCCTGAAACCCCTGGAGGCTCTGGGAAAGCTCTGGAGGAAACCCCCAACGCAGCGACGACGTTCAGGACGGATTTCGTCGGTGACGACAACGTAGTGACCGGATCTTCGCCAACGAGCATCGCAGATCCTGGTAGGGCGTTTAATCTCTTGTGATTTCTTTCCCATTCTTGATTCCTTACGACGAACGCAGACTAATCCACGAACAGATTAGCCCACGGATCGATCGTATTTGTGGGATGGGATTTTGCGGGATTTGGGGAAGAACTTCTTTATTGCGATTTAATCTGTTGATCATTTTGGTTTTGATCTAATGGCGATGAACTCGGATCATCATGAACAACAATCAAGGTTCGTCCCTCTTGTTCATTTTGCGATTGAATTCCCCGTTCTTCGTGAAGACTCCTCTTTCTTCCCCACGCTTGACATTCTTGGAGGAAATCGATCGTTGCACATTCATTTGTTAGTTCAATGATCTGAGATTGTAGATCCAACCCCAGAATGATGCTACGGAGGTGCGACTGCGGTGGCAATGAATGATTCGGAGCGGATCGAGAGATATGAGTTTTTGGGCGTTTTTCTTCGTATGGATCGTTTGAGGTTTATAATCCGATCGAAGGATCGAAAACACCCGATTCGGTGTTCGTATGATAGGATGAACCAAGACCTAATGTATTGGGATGAACGCACGAGAGAAATGGAATCCGGAGATCTGGACAAGGCGCACGGAGGAAGACGGCGATTCTGGAGAAATCCCGACTACACGGCGTGTAGTATGGGCTACATGGCGTGTGTTCATCGGCGGACTACCTGGTGTGTACTCCGGGAGTACATGGACACGGTTTGGGTACACAGCCAAGGACATGGCGTGTATATCCTTCCTCGGCCAGACCCGACCAGATACATGGGATACCCCGTGTACTGGTACACAGGCAGACAACACGGACGGACACCGTGTACGGGCATACGGCCAGGGTACACGGGTGTTTCCCAGTTGACAGGACATGGTGTGTGCTTCGACTTACGCGCCATGTATATTCCTTCCTACACGACTTAGATTTTAGACACGGGTCGTTTATACGGGCAGTACCGGAGTCAAAGAACACGGCGTGTGATCCTACTACATGCCGTTTAGTTGAGTTTTACACACCTGGACTGGAGACATAGGTTGTTTACACGGGCATTACCCAGAGTTAAGAAACATGGCGTGTAACCATACTACACGTCGTGTAACCTGTTTTACATGGCTTGGGCTATTTGTCTTTTGTGACTTGGACTAGCTTTCTTAGGGTTCGTTCCCTTGGTCTTTTCCCTGAAGGTTTCTGGTATCATTTCCTATGTACAAGAGTATGATCCCTTCAGCAGGACTTCCTGAATAGAGTTTTTGGAATCCCCTCTGTGAGACTTGGAGCCAGATCCTCTATTCTTTCCTAGAACCCTACGTATAGTTCTTGGTATCGACGTGACCAACTTTACCTGGGCGCCGATCCTCTACTTAGCGGATTAGTTCAGACTGAGTTGTTGGAATCACCCAATAGCTGTTGGTTGTGATCCTCATCTGAACCTCGTATTCTCAATTACATGTGGAGTGTATTCTCTCGAAATGAGTACTTCTCATCTCTATCTTAAAACCAAGGAGTGTGTTCTCCTTGTTACGTGCTTAGTGGAATCTTCGAGCAGGATCTTAGTGGTTGTTTCGTGGGAGTAATTGTGTATGAGTATATCTGGATATTCTTGTTAATATGTTCTGTGAACATATACTATGTAGAGATGAATGTATCTTTCCTTTGTGGTATTTTCCCTTGTTGTATTCCTTTGTGGTTTTGGGGTGTCCTACTGGGTATATTTATACTCACCCATGCACGGGCTTTGCCCACACGTGTCGTGTCTTGTGCAGATGAGCAAGCTTTTGAAAGGATTCTAGGAGGAACAGTACCAGACAGTGCTCAGTGAGATCAGACAGGCCGAGGTGTGTTCCTATGAATACGTATTGTAGTCCCAGTACCTTTCTTTATAGGTTGGACTTTGTTGCAGACTCTCTTTTAGTGGGATTGTACTTTTGGCCCAGGGTTTTACACTTGTTGTACTTTAATTTCCTATCGTACTCTATTGGTTGGGATTTTTTTAGTGTATGCATGCATTTCCATTTTTACTAGTTTTTACTTTTCATATTTGTGGGCTTGGAGATGTGTGTGTGTGTGTACAGGTTTAGAGGAAATGCCTCTCATGTTAGTAACATGCCTACTCAGAGCTAGTCACCAGCCCCTGGCCTATTGGAGGCGGGATTGGGGAGTTGCGGCTCGGGCCCCACTGGGACGGGTCGTGACAGAGTAGTATTAGAGGTGGTCGGTTCTACCTTAGGACCAAGAGTCTGTGAGTTGGTTTGGGGAAACAGTGTTAAGTGTTTTGAGTTCAGCTTTCAAGACAGGGACCCCAGTGTTGGTGCGGGCGGCCGACGTATCCATACACCAGGACCCTGATAACTTTATCTTTGACTCGAAGCACAAGAACACTAGTTGCAGGGGGGAAATAATGGTACATGCATCATATAGGAATGGGTTGTGGTTTCCATGCCCTTCTTGAGTCATCTCTCCAGATATACTCACTGACTGAGATACATCTTGTTTCGTTACAGGATTCCTCTGCGATGCGCACCTACTAGGATCCAGCAGCTCGATCACGAGGATGACCCCCTCAGTGATGAAGCTTTAATACAGGGACCAGATCCCCCATTTTTACCCTCCGGTGGTGTACCAGTTATTCCACCACCTTTGGAGTAGTGTTTAGTGCCTTTTGTATTAGTAGAGGAGGAGCGCAGGCTGAGCGCACTCCACGAGTTTCAGAGATAGAGACCCCTCAGGTTTCGAGGAGAACATGACCCTCAGGTAGCAGAGGACTGGCTTGAGGCAGTGACCAGTGTCTTCTGTTTGGTCAGGACACCAGTAGATCAGATGGTGATCCTGGCAGCGAGCCTTCTGCAAGGATCGATAGGATGATGGTGGAGTTTGGTTATCCAAACTCACGACGAGGTGAATCTTTCATGTTCAGAGTTTGAACATCTCTTCAGAGAGGATTTTCCACCAGTTACCCTAAGATCGGTACGTATACAGAAGCTTCTTCAGCTCCAGTAGGGAACCATGATGGTGGCTGACTATTCATCGAAGTTTACCGACCTCTCACGGTACTCGATGGATATGGTCAGGGATCAGTACTTTAGAGATTTGACTTTTGAGCGGGCCTTTCGCAGATACATCTGAGCTAGCATCATCCCTATGAGCATTCCTACTTATTCTGGGGTGCTCGAGCAGGCTTTGGTGGTCAAGAGCTTCTTGGCAGAGTAGAGATATCCGATAGTTGTCAGTAGGGAGCGAGCTGGAGCAGAGAACTTGGCAGTAGGGAGCCGACGTCAGGGACCCAGGCATGGGAGACGTTTTCAGAGGAGATCCTAGGACAGGGGATCTGTCATAAAGGGTTCACAGGTCACATCCAACCAGCCTCGATAGAGGCGATGCTACTCTTGTGATGGAAGGGGACATCTCGCTCGAGATTTTCTGACCCGCCGTACTACTGAAATGGAAGCAGTGGATGGACCACCAAGGTAGAGGCAACGTGTGGATCAGACAGATCCGCGGGGTGGTGGACGTGGTAGAGGAGCTGGGAGAGCAGCTAGAGGTGGTCGGCGTTTTGACCTTTTACCACCACCACCCCCAGGCCGTCCACCCCAGGTTCAGGGAGCTAGTGGACAGAGGCAGGGACAGCTGTAGGTAGTATAGTCTTATGACCCAGGTACTCCTGGAATGATTAGAGGTACAATCTGTGTCTTTTCTACTTTGGATGTCGTACTGATAGACACAGGTGCTAGTCATTCTTTTCTGGCTTCTTATCTTGTTCGTGACCTTGAGATTCTAGTTGAACTGTTGACTCGACCCTTATGCTTATAAACACCGACTGGAGAAGATTCAGATATCACACACCATTGCAGAAAGTGTGACTTGACCCTTGGAGGCGAGAGTTTCGGTTGGAACCTCTTGTTGGTAGCATCGAGGCCTTACGATGTCATTCTTGGTATGGATTGGCTATCCAAAGTTCATGGTCAGATTGACTATTTTAGGCGAAGGGTGTGGTGTGTCTGCAGTGATGTAATGAGGTTCTCCTTCGTCGGTGAAAAGGAGACCGAGGCAGCGTAGGATGGACTCGTGCATAGGAAGGCACAGCTGATTTCACATCAGTTGGATAGCCTAGCCCTTGGCGTAGTAGATGTTACGAGTTTCCAGTTTCTAGCAGTAGTGGCTGAGTACGAGGACGTCTTTCCAGAGGATGTCCCCAGACTACCTTCCCTTCGGGAAATAGATTTATGCATTGAGTTGCAACCTGGGACGACACCGATATTAGCATCAGCATATCGGATGTCTCCTGCAGAGCTTCGCGAGCTGAGAGTGCAGCTGGAGGACTTGCAGAGGAAGGGCTTCGTGAGACCCAGTGTTTCACCCTGGGCGGCCCCAGTGTTGTTTTCCAAGAGGGCAGATGGGAGCTTGAGGCTGTGTGTGGATTACCAGCACTTGAATCTGGTGACCGTGAAGAACTGGTATCCACTACCGAGGATCGATGACCTCTTCAACTAGTTAAGAGTGGCATGGGGTTCTCGAAGGTTGATCTACGATTAGTCTATCACCAGTTGCGAGTACGATATGGGGATATACCGAAGACAGCTTTCAAATGTCACTATGGTCTCTATGAGTACTTGGTGATGCCCTTCGGCATGACGAACACCTCGGTAGTGTTTATGGAACTTATGAACCGGATCTTTCAGCCCTATCTAGACCGGTTCGTAGTAGTCTTCATCGATGATATCTTTGTGTACTCTGTGTCTGAGGAGGAGCACGTGAGGCACCTAAGGATGGTTCTGGACACACTCTGAGAGCACCAGTTGTATGGGAAACTCTCGAAGTATCAATTCTGGATATGGGAGGTCCACTTTCTGGGACACGTTATCTCATCATATGGTGTATCAGTGGACCCAGCCAAGGTAGAGGAATTTTTAGAATGGGAGCCACCCTAGAGCATGACGGAGGTGTGGAGTTTCCTTGGGTTGACAGGCTACTATCGGAGATTCATTCTTGATTTCTATAGCATTTCAGCACCCATGACAGCTTTGACCCGAAAGGGGTAGCCTTTCATGTGGGCCGAGAGATTCTCTTAGCAGGAAATTCAGTTCAAAGTTGTTGGATGAGGATACGAGGTAGTTGGCCTCTTTACATTTATCCTTCGTGGATAGAGATGAGGGATCTTACATTCAGTCGATGGTTGTTACCTCTCCGCTCTTATAGTGATTCAGGGAAGCACAGCTCGGGGATGCTAGCTGTGAGACTCTATGTGCTCAGATATCCACAGGTGATGCTTCCAAAGGATATTCAGGAGGTGGGGAGCACGTTGTTCTTTTCAGAGCGCACACAGTAGTACCAGTGACGTTGTAGGAGGAGGTTTTGGGGTAGTTCCATACATCTCCTTTGGAGGTTCATCCAGGCATGGAAAAGATGTACCAGGACCTCCAAAATCAGTTCTGGTGTCCAGGAATGAAGAAGAGTGTGGTAGAGTTTGTTTCTCAGTACCTTACTTGTTAGTAAGTAAATGCCGAGCACCAGGTCCCAGCAGGTTTGACTCAGCCCCTTGAGGTGCCAGAATGGAAGTGGGATGGGATATCCATGGACTTAGTGATGGTTTTACCACGTACATCCATGGGACACGATGCCATATGGGTGGTCTTCGACCGACTCACCAAGTCGGACCACTTCCTAGCCATACGGGAGCAGAGTTCAGTAGAGATCTTGGGACGCCTCTACGTGCAGGAGATAGTTAGACTTCATGGAGTTCTATCCAATTTCGTCTCAGATCGTGATGCTCGTTTCACATCCCGTTTGTGGAAGGGATTTCAGAAAGATTTTGGGACTCAGTTACGCTTGATCACAGCGTTTCATCCTCAGACTGATGGTCAGACAAAGCGGACCATCCAGGTCCTGGAGGATATGCTACAAGCTTGCATACTTGACTTTGGGCATAGCTGGGAGGATCACATAATAATGGTGTAATTTTCTTATAACAACAGTTATCATTCCACTATTGGTATGCCACCATTCGGAGCTTTGTACGGGCGACCTTGTTGGTCACCACTTTGCTGGACTGACCCAGGAGAGTCAGCACTCATGGGCCCAGAGATGGTCCGAGCTACTACATAGAATGTGCAGGTCATCCAGGATCGGATGAAGACTACACAGAGTTAGCAGAAGTCCGTATGCCGACCGAAGATGGAGGACCTTGGAGTTCGAGGAAGGAGACCATGTATTCCTTCAGGTTTCACCTCGACGTGGACTGCGGAGATTTGGCTGAGACGACAAGCTATCTCTGAGGTTCATTGGCCCTTTTCAGATTTTGAGTATATTTGGCGAGGTGGAATACAGCTTGGCTCTACCTCCTGAGATGGACCGGGTACACAATGTCTTCTATGTTTCGCAGCTGCAGAGATACGTGCATGATCCATCGCACGTTATTGAGTGGGGCGAGCTGGACATCGATGATGGAGCGACCTTTGCTGACTACCTAATGGAGATCGAGTACTGGTAGGATAATATCCTTCATGGGTGAGCTATTCCCTTGGTGCATATCTGGTGGTAGCACGGGAATCTCCAGGAGAGCACGTTGGAGCGGGAGGCTCAGATTCGTGTGTAGTACCCACATCTTTTTTAGTAGCCTTTGTTTTGGCTTTTCGAGGACGTAAAGCCCTAAGGTGGGTGTGATGTAATGTCTCAGATTTTTTCCATATATTATTTTAATATTATATGGTAATTCTTTCGAGACCATGCTTTGTGACAGCGTGCAGTTCCGAGGCCCGGTGAGCCCAGAACAAATGTTTGAATTTAATTAAATAATTAAATAATTTGTGCATATGGTTTTCCTAAAAAAGTGGAATAACTCTTTAACGGGTGATCATATCGGAAATATGAGGGCACCGTTGCGTTCAGAGCAGCGGTTTTACCCTAGGAGAGACCTAACATCGGCTGGTACAAGTCGGAGGTGAAATCCAGTTTTTGGACGTAACCATAATAAAATATTTAATTAAAATATTTTATAAAATTTTATTGCATTGAATATCCCTTATCATTTATAAATAAAGGCTTGTGCAGGGGTCCATGGATATAGACCTCATAACCCTAAAACCCCTGGAGGCTCTGGGAAAGCTCTGGAGGAAACCCCCAACGCGGCGACGACGTTCCTGATGGATTTCGCCAGCGATGACAACGCAGCGACCAGATCTTCGCCAATGAGCATCGCGGATCCAGGTAGTTAATTTAATCTCTTTTGATTTCTTTCTCGTTCTTGATTCCTTACGATGAACGTGGACTAATTCACGAATAGATTAGCGCATGGATCGATCGTATTTCCGGGATGGGCTTTTGTGGGATTTGGGGAAGAACTTCTTTCTTGAGATTTAATCTATTGATCATTTTGGTTTTGATCTAACGGCGATGAACCCGGATCATCACGAACAATGATTGAGGTTCGTCCCTCTTGTTCATTTTGCGATTGAATTCCCCGTTCTTCATGGATACTCCTCATTCTTCCTCACGCTTTATGTTCTTGGAGGAAATCAATCGTTGCGCATTATTTTGTTGGCATAATGATCCGAGATTGTAGATCTAACCCCGGAATGATTCTACAGAGGTGCGACTGCGGTGGTGATGAACGATTTGGAGCGGATCGAGAGATATGAGTTTTTGGGCGTTTTTCTTCGAATGGATCGTTCGAGGTTTATAATCCGATTGAAGGATCGAAAACACCCGATTCGGTGTTCGTATGATGGGACGAACCAAGACTTGAAGTATCGGGATGAACGGATGAGAGAAATGAAATCTAGAGATCCAGCCGAGGCGTGTAGAGGAAGACGGTGATTCTGGAGAAATCCCGACTACACGGCGTGTAGTATAGGCTACACAGTGTGTGTTCGCCAGCGGACTACCTGGCTTGTACTCTGGGAGTACACGAACACGGGTTGGTTACACGGCCAAGGACACAACGTGTATACCCTTCCCCGTCCAGACCCGGCTAGATACACGGGATACCCCGTGTACTGGTACATAGGCAGAAAACAAGGATGGACACCGTGTATGGGCATACGGCCAGGGTACACAGGTGTTTCCCAGTTAACAGGACATGGTGTGTGCTTAGACTTACACACTGTGTATATGCCTTCCTACACAACTTAGATTTCAGACACTGGCCGTTTACAAGGGCAGTACCCGGAGTCAAAGAACACAACCTGTGATCCTACTACACGCCGTGTAGTTGAGTTTTACACACCTAGACTAGAGACACGGGCCGTTTACACGAGTAGTACACGGAGTCAAAGAACATGGCGTGTGATCCTACTACACATTGTATAGTTGAGTTTTACACACCTGGACTGGAGACATGGGTCGTTTACACAGGCAGTACCCAGAGTTAAGGAACACGAAATGTAACCAAACTACACGCCATGTAACATATTTTACATGGATTGGTCCATTTGTCTTTCGTGACTTGGACTAGCTTTATTAGGGTTTGTTCCCTTGGTCTTTTCCCTGAAGGTTTATGGTATCATTTCCTATGTACAGAAGTATGATCCCTTCAGCAGTACTTCCTGAATAAAGTTGTTGGAATCCCCTCTATGAGACTTGGAGCTGGATCCTCTATTCTTTCCTAGAACCCTAGGTAGAGTTCTTGGTATCGACATTACCAACTTTATATGGGTGTCGATCCTCTGCTTAGCGGATTAGTTCAGACTGATTTGTTGGAATCACCCCATAGCTCTTGGTTGTAATCCTCATATGAACCTCATATTCTCAAGTACTTGTGGAGTGTGTTCTCCCGGAACGAGTACTTCGTATCTCTCTCTTCAGACCTAGGAGTGTGTTCTCCTTGTTACGTTCTTAGTGGAATCTTCGAGATGGATATTAGTTGTTGTTTCGCGGGAGTCGTTGTGTATGAGTATATCTGGATATTCTTGTTAATATGTTATGTGAACATATACTGTGTAGAGATGACTGTATCTTTCCTTTATGGTATTTTCCCTTGTTGTATTCTTTTGTGGTTTTGGGGTGTCCTACTGGATATTGTTATACTCACCCATGCATGGGCTTTGCCTACATGTGTCGTGTCTTGTGCAGACAAGCGATCTTTTGATAGGATTCTAGGAAGACCCGGACCGGACGGTGCTCAGTGAGATCAGACAGGCCGAGGTGTGTTCCTACGGCTAAGGATTGCAGTCCCAGTACCTTTGTTTACAGGTTGGACTTTGTTGCAGACTCTCTTTTGGTGGGATTGTACTTTTGGCCTAGGGTTTTACACTTGTTGTACTTTACTTTCCTGTCATACTCTATTGGTTGGAATTTTTTAGTGTATGCATGCATTTCCATTTTTAGTAGTTTTTACTTTTTAGCTTTGTGGGCTTGGAGATGTTTGTGCGTATGTACAGGTTTATAGGAAATGTCTCCCATGTTAGTAACATGCCTACTCGGTGCTAGTCACCAGCCCCTGGCCTATTGGAGGCGAGCTTGGGGAGGTGCGGCTCGGGCCCCACTGGGACGGGTCGTGACAGGTACCCCCCTTTATCAGCACTTTTTCATTAGCGCTGATAAAGGTTGGTGCTGGAAAAAATTGTTTTTGTGGTATTTTAAACAAGATCCCTCCATCCTATAGTACTAGGAATGGGAAACAAACAAAGTAACCTAACAGTATAAGAAGAACCAAATAGTCATAAACAGAACATGCATGCGAAACACCTCCAAATCATAGAAATCAACCCTATTCACATACAAATAACCTCTACCCACACACACCAGTAAAGCAGAAAATTAACAGGGTTAAAAACGGTAAATGTAAAATACCCCGTTCATGGGTATTGGTGATTTTTCACATACAATTCAAAGACCTTAAACCAAAAGGCACAAACCACCTACCTTTAGGGTTTGGAAAAATCAACCTCTTCGCCCAAACGAGCTCCAAACCGGGTGAACTCCTCCTCAAAACCACCCCAAAAACCCTTCCCTGACATCAACAAGGTCAACCTTTAACATAAAAAGGCAACACAACCCTAGATATACATTCAACCCTTGTAGAACTAGCAAACTAAGAGAGGTAGAGAGCTAACTCTAACTAAAACCTTAGAGAACCAAGAGAGGCACTTACCCGAAGAGAATATCCTCCAATCCACCAAGAAACCCCTTCGATTTGCCTCTAAAATGAGTCAATGATCTCCCCCAACCTCTGAAAATCGCAACTCCCGCTTGAGCCACAAGTGGGAGGAAGAATAGTGGAGGAATGGGAAATCCCAAGTGGCCCAGGACTTAAAAACCCTAACATTAAGTGGTCTCATGGTTACCCCACACGGTTTGGAAAACTGTGCGCCAACAATACGGTTTCCACTATCTCGCCTAGGGACTTCTCATGGATTTCCTGCATAGTTTTACAAACCATGCGCAGCCCGTGCGGAGCCCACTGTCAAGGGTGCATGGTTTCCTGGGCTGGCCACACTATTTTTTCAGACCATGCGCCAACCGTGCGCCCCTACACAACCTTCCGAAAAACCTCTTTTTCTAAAAAATGACCAGAAAAAGAAAACATGCATGAAAAGAAGGTCATGGTTCTTACACTAGGGTTCCTGGTTTTCAGGGTTGAAGAATTTCTGTTCGGCTAGGGGTAGGTCCTATCCCTCAACATCTCGTTTATCCAAGGGCAGAAAATCTTAGGCCTATCCCAAGGGGTCAGGCACTTTTTTTCTTGTGGAGGATGATGTCATTAGTAGTGAGAGTGCCCAACATTTCAGGGCAGTCATTGTGCACCAGGTGTTCCATTCCAGGTTCCTCTATTGAGGCAGTTCTAGCCGAGGCAGCAGCAGTATGTTGCACCAACTTTGGATCAACAGAGAGAATATGGGGTATGCAGAGGACATCCACGTGATGCTCCCTTTACTTAGAGATCAAACTTCAGTTGTGGTGGTGGTCGTCATTTGGGTCAGAGAGGTCATGGATGAGGTCATGGTCAGCTTCATGCTTTAGTGTTTCCATCGCCATGCAAGCTCGATGTTGTTCAAGGTTCCCTTTGCTTGTTTTATACTTGGGTGTATGCCTTGTTTGATTTAGGAGTGACACACTCCTTCATATCACCTTCCCTTGTCCAGGCTTTGGGACTTGATATAGAGAGGCTTCCAGTGCCCTTGGCGTTGACTATGACAGTTAGAGGTTGAGATAACTTGTTTAAAGTATGTAGATACTGTAAACTGGTGTTGGGGTAGCACCACTCTTGGGGAGATTTCCTATGTTTAAAGATAAAACCATATTATGTAATTCTTGGCATTGATTGGTTATATTCGGTTCAAGCTGTTGTGGATTGCTTCAGGAGATAGGTGTTGTTCTTCAATGTTGATAGAGAGTCAGTGGTGTTTGTTGGCGAGCGAGACCCTCGGATGGGTCAGAGGAGTGTTTCATCCTTATCATCCTTGATGGATGAGATGATGCTGAGTTCTTCAGAGGTTCAGTAGTTGGCATTTCCCAGCGTCATAGAATAGTACCCTGATATCTTTCTAGAAGAGGTTGTAGCGTTACCCCTCAATGAGAGATCGAGTTTGGGATCGAGCTAAAACTAGGAGCATATCTTATCTTTATGTATCCATATAGGATAGACCCTTCTAAGTTATGAGATCTATGTATACAGCTTCATAGTATGTTACAGTTCGGGGTTTTTTTTCAAGTGTGTCACCATGGGGTGCACTTGTATTGTTCATGAATAAGGCTGATAGTAGTTTGCAGTTGTGTATCGATTATCGTTGCTTAAACAGAGTGATAGTGAAGAATCTATATCATCTTCAACAGATTGATGATTTATTTGATCAATTGAAGGGTAAAAGTTTGTTCCCAAAAATCAACTTATGGTCAGGATATCATCAGATGCATGTGAAGGATGAGGATATCCCAATGACTACTTTCTATTGTCATCATGGGCATTAAAAGTTCATTGTAATGTAGTTCGGTGCAACGGATGCTCCTTATGTGTTCATGGGATTGATGAATGATGTATTCTGTGAGTTCCTGGATAAGTTCATGGTGTTTTTCATCGACCGCATCCTTGGGTACTCCACATCTAAGGAGAAGCATGCAGAGCATATACACGCCATTTTGGGAGTTTTTCATCAACATCAGTTGTTTGGGAAGTTATCGAAGTGTGAATTTTTGGCTCAAGAATTCCATTTATTGGGGAATGTTGTGTCCCATTAGGTAGTAGTTTTGGATCCATCAAATATAGAATAAGTTTTGTCTTGGGAATCCCCCAAGATAGTGGTAGAGGTGATAAGTTTCCTTGGTCTTGCTGGCTACTATAGGAGGTTCGTAGCCGATTTATCTCAGGTTGCACCTCCTCTGATAGCATTGACCAGGAAGGGTCAAGTATTCATGTGGACTGATTAGTGTTAAGAAGATTTCGAGTATCTAAAGGAGAAGTTGGTAAGTGCTTCATTTCTTTATCTTCCATCTGAGGGAGTTCAGTTTGATGTTTTTTGCGATGCTTCGCATTTGGGGTTAGGTTGTGTTTTGATGCAACAGAGTTCAGTCGTTTCTTATGGGTCTCGGCATTTGTGTCTCCATGAACATAACTATGCCACCCACTATATTGAGTTGGAATATGTGGTGTTTTCTATAAGGTTTTGGATACATTACCTCATTGGATAACGCTTTATGGTTTACACCGATCATAAGAACCTAAGGATTGTTTTCTCCCAGCGTGACTTAAACTTGTGACAATGTCAGTGGATGGATTTATTACAAGAATACAACTTCAAAATATCATATACAACTAAGAATGGTAATTTTGTAGCTGATGAGCTAATCTGGAAGTCACGTAGTGATGCAATGAATGAATCTAGTGATTTATGGAGAGTAATGGAAGAACTTTTAGCATTACATCTCGATATGGGAGAAGTTGGGGGCATAGGTTGTCTTTTTAATATGGTGGTGCAGTCATCTCTGGTGTAGCAGGTGGAAGATTCCAAGTTGGGGGATCTAGAGGTGGAGGTCTGGAGAGACTGAGTTGTTTGTGGTGAGGCCCTTGATGGTTGGTTTGAGGATGAACAACATCCGGTGTTGTATCATGGAAGTATTTTTGTTCCTTTTGTGATGTTTGATATGGTTCTAAAAGAGTTCCATAGTTCACCTTTATCAGTGCATCATAGAATGGAAAATATGTATTGAGGATTGTGGAGTCAGTTTTGGTGGCTTGGGCTGAAGTGTGCAGTTTTAGAGTTTGTGTCTCAATGTTTGATCTTCCAGAGAGTGAAGGCCGAGCACCATGTCCCAGGTGGTTTTATCCTTCCATTAAATATTTCTTAATGAAAGTGGGAGGGAATATAAATGGACTTTGTTACTGGTTTACCTCAATATCAAGGAGGACATGACGCTATTTGGGTGGTAGTGGATCGTTTATCAAAATCATCCCACTTTATAGCAATCAAGGAGTCAATCTCAATGGAAGTTTTGTTAAGGCAGTATCTAGAGGAGGTGGAGAGACTCCACAGAGTCCCGAGGATAATAATTTTTAATTGAGATCCACGTTTTACCTCTAGGGTGTGGTGAGGTCTCCAGTATGATTTTGGTTCTCAGTTATGCCTTATCACTTCTTTTCATCCACAGATGGATGGTTATACATAGAGAACTATCTAGACTCTTGAATACATGTTCTGGTCTTGTGTTCTAGATTTTTGAGGTTCGTGGATGAGTCACTTACCCTTGGTGGAGTTATCTTATGATAATAGTTTTCCCTCCACCATTGGTATGGTGTCGTTTGATTTCTTGTATTGTTGACCTTGTTTCTCTCCGTTGTGCTGGACTGGGGTTATAGAGTCATCAATTCTTGAACTAGAACTAGTGCAAAATAAAATAGAGATGGTTCAGGTGATTCATGAGAGGATGAAGGTAGCACAAGATTGTCATAAATAATATGTTGATCAAAGGATGATATCCTTAGAGTTTGATTTTGGGTATCACATGTTTCTAAAGGTGACTCCCCATCGTGGGCAGTGAAGTTTTGGTCGTGGGAGTAAGCTTTCTACCCAGTATGTTGATCCTTTCAAGGTGTTGGCTCATGTTGGATTTGTGGATTATCGAGTAGAACTTCCCCCGTAGATGAGCTGGATACATGATGTTTTCCATGTGTCATAGCTCCGTCATTATCTTAATGATGACACTCACGCCACTGATTGGGGAGAGATCGATATTGATGATGATGTGGCCTTCGAGGAGCAGCATGTGGAGATCCAAGACCACAAAGAGAAGGTGTTGTGCAGGTGTCATATCCCCTTGATTCGTGTCTTGTGGAAACACAGTGTCATAGAGGAGAGTACTTCGGAACGTGAGTCAAATATACGTGATCAATATCCCAAGTTTTTCTATGTTTACCTCTTTTCATGTAAATTTTTTTTCTTTGTGGTTATAGAAATTTCATTTTCATAAGATGGCTTCTTTTTTTTCTTCTTATGCCATGCTCTCTTTTGGGAGGTATCTTCATGGGTGGTTGTTCAAACCCCTTTTCTATTTCCTTTTGGGTTGGTTTTGGATTCTCGAGGACGAGAATGTTTTTAGAAGTATCTGATGTAATGGCATGAACCACTCTAGACCATTCCCTTGTTGAAATCTAGTGGTTGAGGTGTTCTGGGAGGTTAAGGTGAATAATCCCCAACACTTTTCCAAATTTCCAATTCTGTGAACAGTTTTTCCAATTTTATGAACAGTTTCACAAAAACGGAAGATCTACAATGTTTTCAGAACATAAGATCTACAGTGTTTCTAGAATGGTGGATCTATAGTGTTTCCAGATTGGAATATCTATAGTGTTTCCAGAACAGTATTTCTACTGTGTTTTCAAACTGGAAGATCTATAGTGTTTCCAGAATGGTAGCTCTACAGTGTTTCCAGACTAGAAGATCTACGGTGTTTCCTGAACAAAAGATCTACAGTGTCACGGTGTCATAGAAACGATTAGTCTACAGTGTCACATTGTTATAGAAATGGTGATTCTACCATGTCATAGTGGTTCTATAGTTTCATGGTGAGTTTATAGTGTCATAGTGAGTCTATAGTGTTTCCAGAATAGTTTCATATTTCCTTTTCCAAATTTCCAGATTTTTTCAGTTTCACCGATTTAACATTTTCTTTGACGAAAAACATATTAAAAGACTTGTATTAAGGGATTTAAGTTCTATTCAAATCCCATAACTCCTATATTAATTTTCCTAAGGTTCTTGATTCCTATCTTGGTTAAACTACATGGTTTAATGCGACTCTCTTTTAATGGAAAATCTATTATATCTTAAACTGTTGTTCTGATATTTATTCTAAAGGGATGAGATATCTTCCTCCCTTGTTCTTCCTCCTTGTTCTATAGTGAGATATGCTTGAACCATTCCTTACATCTCTTATGAGTCGTGCAATAAAACGTTCCTCCTTGGATTGGTTCCCCTTGAAGTTCTTCTTGTTTCAAGTGCACCTCCTATTTTGGTGTAATCAAGTAGTATCGATCAATCTTCGATATAAGGTATGATCTATCATCGTTATTCTGGGTTCATCTCCTTCTACTTCTCATTGAACTGTTATGGAAATATATCTCCATGTTCCTAATGGACTTTTCTTGGATGTTGGCCAATGTGGTGGTTTCTCTGCATCCTCAAGTGGATGCAGTCCTCCAAGAGAGGTGATCGTGATCTATTTTGTTAGTCTATTCAAAGAGCATCAGAAACCTTTTGAGGTAGGGGATTTATTGCTTCTCTATTCTTTTACATGCAACTATATAGTTAGCATGTTTTAGCCCACTGGATCACAATGGAATTGACATAATAAATATTTTAACCGGATAAATAAATTGATATCAATCATATGTTATTGCCTCTTGTTTTTATAGATAGTGTGATATCTATGATTGATTTATTTACCTTTTCGTTGTTGATGGAAATTGGTAAAGAACACAAAGTCAGAATTAATTTATAATTATTCAGATAAAGATAAATAGGATTGTAAATGAATCCAGTTTTTGTTGTTGTAATTTGATTCTAATAAAATTGATGCAGTAGTCATGTTTAATTATTTATGATAGCTATGATATATTTCTTTTTAGGTTTCCCATAGTTGGAACCTACTATTAATGAACCAGTTAATTCAAGATGGATTGAAGAAATTTTTGTTTGATAAATTATATTTTCATCATAGGGTTTTGAGTTACCCTCGTGCTTGTTTAAGGGTTAAGAGCCCAGTTAATATGATGTTTGTTTTCTTAATTCTTGTGTTGTGATGTGATCCTGGATGGCAATTCTGATATGTGGGGGTTGGGAGGCCCATTGGTTGTAGAAGTGGTTGATTCCTAGAGCGGTGAGATGCATTGGTTTATACATGTGGGTCTTGGGGAGGACACTGGGGATGATGAAATAGGTTGGATGTGAATGTTTGGATGCTTGCTGATTCTCGTTGGTTTTTTATCTTCTTTACTTTCCCCACTACCCAAGCCAACTGGTTTTTTTTACCCTCCTTCCAAAAGGGGAGAATACGTGTAAGGTATGCCACATTCTTCTTGTGTTTAGCTTCTAGAGGGAGGATAGGTCTATTCTCTTGTTATAGATGGAAAAGACTTGATGGGTAGTTCATCTACTCACTGAGTTGATCCCCCTTGTGTTTAGTAGCTTAGAATGTTTTTCTAGAATTCCTGGTAATACGGAAAAGAAATAATGTTGTTAATAAATGATTGAATAAATGATGTTAACTCATGGGGTTAGATCTTACTGGGATGCAATGTTGAGGTTGCAATTTCAAGGAACAGTTGACTTTGGGTGTGATACTAATGAAATATAATGTGAAATTTTTAATAGTTAATTAATGTTTAAAGAATTAATTATTGTAAAATGAAACTGATAAAAAGGGAATTAAGTAATGTAATAAAGTTCTTTAAATTTTTGTGTGCTTATAGGATACCTAGTCTTATAAGTGGCAGCTAGGAGTTTGAGAGACGTTAGTTGCAGTTGAGCCTAAGATTAGGTTATTCCCATAGTATAGTTGTGATCTATAGTATATTCTATACTTTTTTTTGTTTCTATACACTACTATGCCCCCATTAGTTAGAGAAACTGACACCCTACATATTCTGATCCCTGGGGGGTGTTTTCCCTAACATTCTGGTGGGAGGATGGATGGATGACTTCCCCCTTTAGCCCCACTCTCTTATCTTGGTAGTTACTTGTGCTGGTAGGAATAGGGGTTAGATTTCCCCATATATATCTGTAGAGGGCTGTAATGGATTGTAGTTATTCACACACATATATTATGGATATGGTTTCCTATAGACTACTATAGGTGTAATGTGTATAGGCTATGATGGCTTGAGGATCCTTACTCAGTGTATGGGATATAATGACTTAAGGTTTAATACCCAATGTATGATACACATTATGTGAGCTTTGGTGGCTCCCAAAAACTACCTGGTTACTTTTCTTACATGGATGTAGTGGTTTTTTAGCATGAGGTGCATGTTGTGGTGCTTTTCCCAGGTGCCTGTGGGCAAGCCTTTTTGGAGAGATATGTTTAGGATGTGCGACATTGGCACAAAGTGGAAAACTATTAGGGAAGTAATAGCGGGGTACCCTTGATATTATTTTATTATATTATATACTCTTATTTGTGATACTTGGTGAGAGTATCCATGGAGAGGCTGGGAACTTAGTATACCTGTTTAGGTGATGAGTTAGTTTCTCTTGTTGTTTACTGTGATTTAGCATGCTTTCTTTATTTTTGCATGAGAGGATCTAGGGAGGATCCTACTGAGTATAGTGATATACTCACCCTATGTATATATAAAATATTTTTCAGGTCACTTAAAGAAGGTTGGAGATCAGGCTGGTTACTACTAGCTTGGGGTTGCAGGAGTTGTTTGGGCTTCTTGGTCGCTGTTGTTTTTACTTTTCTTTGGTACTTTTAGTTTTCCCTTCTAGTAGTCGTAGTTTTGCATGACATTACTTATGTGTTCTTGGGTTTTATTTTGTATTATAGTTTGGGTTGGAGTTGGATGTGTCTATCTTATCTCTCTCTTTTTCATGTGTTATCTTAGAGGGTAATGCTTCCCATTTGTGTGTTTATTATACCCTCGATATTAGTCGCCAACACAAGGCCTACTAGAGGCAGGAATCAAGGGGTCACTATCTCCCTTATCACATTGCTAGCCCAGGAGGTGTACACCTTGTGGGGAGGGGTTCATGACATAGTGCAGGATGGGGGATCAATGGTGTGATGCTTAGGTGAGGAGTGAGGGATAGACTTAGGGTGGAAATAGCTACATGACAGTTAGCTATCGTCTGTACCCGGGTGGATGGTCCTGCACAGATATGATTTCCAAAAATAAAAAAGAATCAAATTTCTGGGTCCTATTAGGCCATGTAATTTCCTTGGTCCACTAGGCCTATGGGACATGTAATTTAATAAAATGGGACCAGTGGGTGTTTTTCATTACCTTTATAGAGGGAGGAGGCTTGACCTACTGGGGTGCTTAAGGTGCATTATTTGTTTCAATGTTGTATCCCTAGTGCCTTAAATAATAATATTTAAACAATTATATAAATATATAAATGAATATATGTTTATTTAAATATAGTTCATATTTGAATTTTTATATTTCTATTCATATTAAATAATTTAAAATATACACATATATTTGTATGTATGTGTATTCATGTGTATGTATGTGGTTATATGTATACGTCAGTGTGTGTGTGTGTGTGTGTGTTTGTTTTCATGCATGTGTATGTATGTGTATCTATGTGTATGTGTGAGCATGTGCATGCACATGTATGTGTTATATGTGTATATGTGCATGTGTATGTGTTTGTTTATGTGTATTTATATAGATTCAAGTGTTGTGTATGTGTATGTTTATGTGTACATGTATGTATATATGTGTATATATGTGTATGTACGTGTATGTGTGTATGTGTATGTGTATATATGTATGTGAATGTATATGTTTATGTGTGTATGTAGATGTGTATGTATGTATGTGTGAGAGTATGTATGTGTATGTTTATATAATATGCATATTTTTATGTTGTATGTGTCTGTAAATGTATGTTTGTGTATGTGTATATGTGTGTTTATGTAAATATATGTGTTTATGCTTGTATACCCTTGTCTATGCATGTATGTGTATGTATGTGTGTATATGTGTATGTTTGTGTATGTATGTGCATGTATGTATATGTCTATGTGTATATATACGCTTGTAATGTATATGTTTGTGTATATTTATATGAATACATCATTATATAATAAGAAAAGTCATTTGTTTTTTTCAATTTGACATATCTCATTATGGTATATATATACGAACACACATAATCACAGGAAAAGTCATTTGGTTTTTCAAATGTAATTAATTCAATTTTTATATAGAAATATATATACACATTTAATATTTTTTAAATTTCTTATATTTGTAATATTTATTTATATATTTTTAATTTTTAATATTTAATATTCTTAATATGTTTGTAATTTATATAATTAATATTTAATCATTTTTGTTTTAATACTTTTTTTATTTAAATCTTTGTACAAATATTATTTATTCATTTTTTAATTAGTAATTTATTATGAATCTCTTATATTTAATTTTTTTTAATATTTATTCATTTTTATTTTAATACTTATCCAATTTTAGTATTTTTGTAACTAATATAATTAATATTATTTATTCATTTTGTTATATTTTTTTAATTTATTTAATTCTAATTATTAAATTTTATTCATTTTTTACATTTATTCAATTAATATTATTTATTAATTTTTAATATTTATCTATTTTTAATATTATTTATAATTTATTCATTTTTAATATTTATTTGTTTGATATTTTTTGTAATGTATTCATTTTTTACAGTTATTTATACACTTAAATATTAATATTCAATACTTTTAATATGTATGTAATTTATATAATTAATATACATTCATTTTTATTTTAATATATTTGTATTTAAATCTTTATATAATTACTATTAATTCATTAATAATCAGTACTTTATTATAAATTTCTTGTTTCTAAATATAATTTTTAATATTTTTATTTTTATTTTAATATTTATTCAATTGTAATATTATATTAATTTATATAATTCATTTTAATAATTCATTTTTTTCTATTTTTTCAACTTATTCCTTTTTAATTATTAAAGTTTATTCATTTTAAATATTTATTGATATTTTATTATCTATTCATTTTTAACACTTATTCACTTTTAATATTTTTTAATTTATTATTTTTCAATGTTTTTTTATTTAATATTTATATAATCAATTCATTTTTAATATTTATTTATACATTTTTATTTATTAATATTTAATATTTTTAATTTTTTTTAATTTTCATAATTAATATTTATACATTTTTATTTTAATATTTTTTATTTAAATTTTACATATTTATTATCTATTGATTTTTAATTATTAATTTATTTTATATTTTTTTATTTAAATGAAATTTTTAGTATTTACTCATTTTTATTTTAAAATTTATTTATTATCCATCCATAACAATCATTGTAACAACTTTAAACATGACTTTTATGTTTTAAAACATTTGATATTGCAAGTGATTATAGTCCTCCAAAAGGAACGTTGGAAGTCATATGGAATTCACCTTCTATTATATGGATCAAATGAAACACTAATGGAGCTTCAAGAGGGAATCTTGGTCCTTTGAGCTTTGGAGTAGTTTTTAGTGACCATAATGGTAATATCATGGGTTGCCTCTATGGATCATGTGGAATTGCATCATATATTTAGGCCGAAATTCTTAGATTTATCAAAGCGGTAGAGATGGCACAATTAAGAGGATGGAAAAATATATGGTTTGAAAGCAACTCTACTTTTATCGTGCAAGCCATTAGATCTAATAACTATCATTTATCTGAGAATATGACCTTACAATGAATCAAATTCTTGGATTTTCTATCAAACATGAATTACTTCACCACTTGTATTTTTTGGGAGACAAATTACCTTGCTGATGGACTTGAAAATAAAGGGGTGAGTTGTGAGAACCTCATTTCTTCTAATAGTACTGACTGAGGAGTTGATGCCTCTCTTTCAAAGAGACTATTGTAAAATACCTTCCTTCAAACTATTGTAATTTTTTCCCTTTCAAAAAAAGTATTTTACGATTAAAAAAATAATTTTATTATCCATTCATTTATCATAACATTGTCACATTTATTTATACATTTAATATAAATAACATTTTTTATTTATTATTATTAATTTTTTAATTTATTTATTATTATTTTTATATATTTTTTATTATAAATTAGTTTTTTATATACATTTTTACATAATTAGTAATTTATTACAATATTTAAATTTATTTTTTATTTTTTTATTTTCCATTAGTATTTATCAACGTTATATTAAGCACTCATAAAAGGTACATTAATCAGTACTTATCAGTTATCACAAAAAAAAGGTATGATTTATCAATGTCATTTTAGCACTGATAAATCCATGGCTTTATCAATGCTCATAAAGTTCTGATAAATCATATCATTATCATCAATTTCCATTTCAGTGATGATAAATATATCTTTTATCAACATTTTTTTGCTTGTAAGGATAACACCCATTCCCATATTTTAAAAGAACCCTATCCCAGATCGCTCATAATCATATCATTCAAGCTCTCATGGAAGATGATTCCTATTTTTTTTCTCAAAAAATATTTCAAATAAATCAACCCTTGAATTGAAGGTACGTTATTAATTATTTTTTAATCTATCATTAATCATTTTTCACGATTTCTTGGTTCTTCATGTTCATTTTTCTCATCTGCTTGATGTTTTGGAATATGTTTTCATAATTTTTGGTTCTACTCACTAGTTCTTCCCTTCTTTCCAATATTTTCCCCTCACTCAAATGAATTTCGGTTGTTCTTCTTCTACTTTTGGAATTATCTCTCGATGTAATACCCTGGAATTTTAAAGGAACGCTATGTTCAATAGCATATACAATGTGTAATACCAAGCTTAAACGAACCATGATATGTTATTATTTAAATGGTAAAGTTATTACTTATACATTAAATTTTTAGTTATGAAAATTATTAAATGCATTAATAAATATATATAAATTTCATGCTCAATTCAAATTTATTGATTAATTCTTAGGAAATTAGTACTCAATTTTTAGTAAAGTCATTTTACTCTTTAAAAAAATTTCTTCAAAAATGGTTTACATTGCCTTTTTTGAAGGAAATTATAATTAATTGATACCAATTTTAGAAATTTTATTTGATAAAAATTATTCCATTTTTTTAATTATAAAATCAAAATTATCTTAGGGTGAATTTTTGTGATATTTCTAAAAACATTGATTTTTAAATGAATACTAAAAAAATAAATTTTAATGAAATACGGTAAATTTTATGGTATAAACAATACATAAATATCATATAAAAATAATTAAACTTATAGGAAAAATAATTTATTATAATATAATATAAATATCATACAAAAATAATTCAAAACATATAAATTAATATGAAAATCATTTCTAATGTCGGCGCAATACTTCCGCAACACTGAAAAAGTAAAATTTGGTGTCCTAAAGATAATAGTTGATAAGAAAGAATTATTTGATCTATATTAATAAATATGAATTATTATTCATTATTTTTATGGATAGATACTAATTTTTGAGTTATATAACAAGTGACTTATCCAAATGCTTGTGCAATGTCTATGCAAGGCTAGAAAAGTCAAAATAACATATTAAATAATTTTTCATGACATAGATGTGATTAAATATACATATTTAATGAATATAAAATTATATCTTGATAATAATGAAATTTTATTTTTTATGGTAATTTATTTTTAATTTTTAGTGATTAAATAATTACCTTAAATGTTTACCCAATGTCAATACAATGCTTGTGCAAGTAGTAGAAAAACCAAGTAAATGATTTTAAAGACTCTAAAAGTAATATTTTTTGGGTGAGTTATAGTGTTCCAAAAACCTTATAGATAAATATGACATATTAGGTATGTTTTAAAGGTTTATCTTAAAATTAAATTGTTATCTTGATGTCTTTAAATTCAAATTAAATTAATAGTTCCAAAAATGACATTAATGATATTTTATAATAAACAATATTTTATTAAATGATTTAAAATTAATAAAAATATTATCTTCATAAAATTAAATGAGATATGGTTTAAAAAAAACATGGTCTATTTATGGGTCACTTTTCTTTTATATCATCTTTATTTACCCATAATGAGTACAAAATTTTGATATCATGATAATCCCCAAAAGGGTTAACGGGGGTTAAAATAAACAGATGGGGGTGAAAATCCCACCTAAACTTGTCTAAAAATAATTGAATAAAATTATTTTGAATAATAATCATAATATATTTTTAATATATCAATTTTGTTTAACTTTTACTTGAAAATTAATTTATATTAATTTAATACTTTAAGAAATTCCAAGAGTGCCCCTCCCGTCACTTATAAATGAACCTCCTCTCCTCACTTACTTACACATTTTTAGCACTATATTTTGATCAATACCTAACCGAATACCTTATTTAAATCCTTCCCCGTGTTCTAATGGTATTAATTTTGGAATAATATCCACCTTGGAGGGATTAAGTTATAAAGAAAAGGAGGCAGTTTGAAGAAGAGGTATAACTTTTAATAGAATGTTTTAGTTTTATTTCTTCTTCTACCTCTATCAAATATTCTTAAACCACATGAAAATATTTAAATTATTATCTTACATATAATTAGATTTTATTATGTTAATTTCATAACATATATCCATTTCCTCTTCTATAAAATGGTAAATAAAACCATCATCTGTGTGTACGGCGAATTATAGCCTTGCGAACCACTGTAATTCATTTTCTATCAATGACTCTCACGGCTGGTTATAATGATATATTTAATGTATATATATATATGATAATTTTTAAATAATTAAAATTCTGTAAATATAAGGTATCATCTATTTTCTTTCCTTTAAATTCATTGAAAAATGATAACAATGTTCGTGCATATGTTTGTACTATCACCTCTACAAAGTAGTGTGATTCTCTTTTCATGTACTTATTTCAGAAATGGTTCTAAAATTGTATCTTATGTATAATAATTATAATAATGTAAGGATTATTATTATTTATATGACTAAATAATGACCACTTTTTTTGGTCAGATAACGATTGCATAGAGACTCAAGAGGGGGTGAATTGAGTTCTTGAAATCTTCTTCACTTAAAACCACCCTATTTAAAGTATGAAAGATTTTGATATTTTCATATCAAATTAAAATAATTTAAAAAAAAGAAAAAAATAATAATATTTAACATGGTATATTTATATTTTTTTCATGGAACATAAATCCCCCAGTCCACTCCACCAATTCTCAACTTCTAGAGCTTGGTGATTTAACTAGAACCAATCCTTTTACTAGGGACTACATGACTGAGTGTAAGAAATCATCACTTGGTACAAAACCAATATATTTTTTTGAGCTCATAAAAGGATTTAAAAAACACTAGACTTCAAAATTTATTATAAGGATTGCTCACTTCTATTATTAGGAAATAATATGAGAGATTACAAATAAAGCACACTGTTTCAAGATGCAACTGATAGAAGATAAGAGTTCTCCAAGAGATAGAATTATAATAAATTATAGCTTAAAGAGGGTCTTCAAAACAAATTAGGTTTAAAATTTGAAGCACATCTATAGAAAACTTGAAACTTCTTATTCCTTTTTTTATCATGTATCAAATATCATATAAATATTTTGGATAGAGATAGTGAGTGAAATTTTTGTTCTTTTTGTTCTTATTTAAATATTATTGCATATATTTTTACTTATTATTGAATATCATGATATCCCATAAAATCTATCCTTAGGTTAATACTTTCAATTTTACTTTCTGAAAAATATGCCTCAAAAAATATAATTGAGTAATAAATTAATTTGTACTATTTTCTCATCTCGGTACTTGAAACCTTTTAGAAAATGATTTTACCATAAATAGGTAGTCTAATATTTAATGCTTTGATGGAAGAATTGGTTTCCACTTAAAGTAAAAGGTAATAAATACCCAATTTTCATAATGATGTAACTGATTCTGGATCACCATGTAGACAAATTCCATGTATTTGAATTCACATAGCCGAATTGATCCATGTAGTCATTCTTCACAAAGCTGATTTTTTTATATAGAGAAATCACATAGCCAACATGATCACATATCCAAATTTGGTATAATTAAATAAATCACTTAGCTAATTGGAACCACATAACCAAATATAAAACAGATCCAAATCACATATCTTATTACTTTATATACCGATTCATGTAGGCGATTCATCGATGTAACCATTTTCTCACATAGTTAATTCAACTACGTGGTTTATTTTTACCGAGTCATTTTTAAAATGTATCCAATTTTCATAGGTGATTCCTTTAATTAGTTGATTAACATATTTGATTTTTCAATGTATCCAAATATCTATATATCCAATTCCTCACATGGGTGAATAGATCTACATAGTCAATCTTCATGTGGCTGATTTTTTTTACATAGCCAAATCACTTTGCCAACATAATCATGTAGAGAAATTTTGCATAGATGAATAAATCACATAGCTAATTGGAACCACATAAAAAATATGAAAAAGATAAAAAAAAAATATGTGATTACTCCATTAAACTGATTCATGTAGGTGATTCATTAGTGTAACCATTTTCTCACACAACCAATTCATCTATGTGGTCGATTTTTACATAGTCAATTTTTCAATGTAACTGATTTACATAGGTTATTACTTTAAGTGGTTGATTAACATAATTTATTTCTTGAATGTAGCCAAATATTCATATATCAATGTCCTTACATAATGTAATTTTTCAGACTTAGAAAAATTTCAGCAAACTTCGTGAATTATAGAATTTGTAGCATAATTGACTAAATAAGATAAAAATTGGATGAACACACTTAAAAAATAATTTTGAAGGGTTTTTTAGATCATCAAAACATAAATCGCATGGGATATGTTGTAAAAACATTATTATTCCAAAAATAACTCCCTTTTGATGATCAAAAAACCCATTAAACATTAAATATTAAATTTTAAAAGGTTTAAAGATATTTTACTTGTAAACTATATGATATATAATATTTTTTTAAAAAAATAAATCCTTTATCCTCCCCCTTTATTTGTATTATCTATCTTCTCCCCCTTTTATGACATTAAAAAGGGAGGGTATATATATTAAAAACACTTTTAATGTATCAACATGATTTATAAATAGTTAAAAGTATAATGGTGAAACAGATTTTAGATAGGGTGGGACTAAAATTCAAAAAATATAATATGTAAATCATTCAATAATATAAAAACATTAAATGAAAACAATAACTTAACTCATAATTAAAGATATAAAAAGTAATTTCATTAATCAAGTTCACTTTTACAAAATAGACAAAGACTCAACCCATACACAAATACATATATATTACATCAGTCAGATGATCCTAGTTTATGGATGGGTTCAAATTTGGTTGGGGTTTGGGTAGAGGTTTCTTAAAAGTTGGAGAGGAGGAAGAGTTGGAAGGAAGGTCAACCACTGTAGGTAAGACTACTCTTCCAAGTTCTATGACTGAACTTTATTCATATCCAAAATCTAATATATCTCTTGGTATATAATTAGGAATGATCAAGAATATATAGAGATTTTGGGAAACAATATTGAATTCATAAGATCCAGAACTTACAAAGGCCATTTTCTTTGTGGGATCTGATGTTGTAGCTTCTTTTTTTGAAAATTCAGAAATAACAGTAGCATAAACCTTTGATTGTTCTCTCTTATAAATGTTGGTTGTCGCAAACACAGCATCCAATATCTTCCTAGAACCTTTATATATATTTCAAGGTGTTTATATAAGGTATATTCTTCCACTTGGAGAGAAAACGGAATCAATACACAAATATATTCTCTAGATTATGTCTAATTTATAAAAATACAAGATTACAGTATAGGCTTGTTTGTGCATCTGAGCAACAAAAGATAAACCAATATTGATCATGCATTTAAAAGTTTCAATCTCGATAGAGGAAAATCAATGACAAGATATAGACACAAGAGTAGTATGTTGAGGAATAGATGGAGCTACAGGGGATTCTAAATAGATCTTGACTTTAATTCTTTTTGTAGACACTTTCAATTTGATCAGCCTCCACTCTAAAGAAGTTAACTTTTGATCCACATGGGCTAGCTACTCTATAATCACTTGAGAAACCTCATGAACAGAACTATAGGGTGATTGAGAAGAAGGATCACTGGTATTAGCTGGTACAAGGAAAAATATCCTAAGAGGTCTATAAAAATCAAGCTCTTTATCCAGAGAGGTTTGTACTATAGGAGATTCCTTAGACTATGAGGAACTATAATATTCTTTAAAATAATCGATGTACATATCTGAAAATCCTTCATAAACCATATCCAGTAATGTGGAAAATTTTAGTTAGTTTATAATTATTGGATTAATAGAGGATGAAACCATATATCTAATCTTCTTGGACACCTCTAAGGTTTCATATACCTTAATATCAATAGAGGGGAAAATTTCCTAAAGATATCCAACTATTTCATTCAGGTAAAATTATGTCTCATGACCTAGTTTGAAAATAACTTATTTGTTTTCATAAACTTAGATAACAGAACCTTTTTAAATTATTACATAAGTATAGGAGTAAACATGTAACATTGGAGTGACTATATCTCAGATGAAATTGAATTCAGATTAGAAAATAGTTGTCCAAACTGATTCTAAACGTCTGAAACCACATAAGGTATATAAGTAGGTGTGGAAATAAGATAAAACCACTTAAGGAATTCAAAATGACTCACAAACACACTTTTCATAGTGTGAAATCTATCCTTTATATTTATCCTGAAAATCTGAATCTCATCAAGTGAAGACATTGAAAAATCTGATTGAACTACTGAAAAACTATGAATCATGTCCCTTTGAGATTCCACAAGCATTCCAATATCATTGACCTCAAACTTGGTAGCACATATCCCTCTAATATCATTCACCTTATCTCTGGCAGCCTTAACTTCCTTAGAATTCACACCAAAGGAAATAGGTTACACATATTTTATGTTCTTGATCAAGGTGGTCTCGGTAGCCATTATCCCAATTGACTTATCAAATTTTTCTTGAAACACTATAATTTCTTTATATGACTAATATCATATTTGGAAGATATAATATCTTTCCTTAGAAAATAATAATCTCCAATTATATTATCAAAATAAGTCACAGCATCATAGGAAAAATTCTACGTGTGTTTCTCAACATCTGATTCTTCAGGAATTTTACTTATAGATGGTGTATCCTTATGCAC
Source organism: Viscum album (assembly GCA_963277665.1). Classification (NCBI taxonomy): domain Eukaryota; kingdom Viridiplantae; phylum Streptophyta; class Magnoliopsida; order Santalales; family Viscaceae; genus Viscum; species Viscum album. Next base: position 1,245,923,666 of record OY728157.1, on the reverse strand, counting down.
AAGAGAAGGAGATGGAATAGACTCTGGGGTATGTGAAATAACACTATAATATTCCATATCCACAATATTATATCCATATTTATAAGTAGTAGGTGATCCATATATTGGATCAACTAATTTGTGATCAACTACAGGTTCTACTCTGACTTCACCAGTAGGTACACCAGGCACATTATCAACTTTCATTTCCACATAATCTCTAGTATTTATCTCAACAGCTAGTATAGGTGGATAAACTAACTCAGTGACACTATCAAGGAAAACCTATTAACTCTAAACATATTCTACTAAAACTATGATCTTAGAAGTAGTATGTTTAGATATAAGGATAATAATCTCTTGTACTTCCCTAGTAGGAACCATCTCAATAGGTGATTTATCCCTAAGAGGTGAGGTAGTGTATGGCTCCCCTTGAGTCATTGTAGGATGTGGTAAAAACACCTAAGCATCAACATCCTATCCAAAATCCCTTATAGAGTTTTAGGTAGCATCCCAAATGTAAACAAATTTATTTCGAATAATTACAGAAAGAGTGTTTCTCTTGTGGCACTAAACATCTTCTCTTTCATTTAATTCCACTTGTTTCTTCTTAAGGACTAAAGAAATAATCCTCTCCTAAGGGTATTAATTTAACTTAACTTTAAGCTTGCAATAGTAGTGAATGATCCTCATAATTTACCATGGGATATTTAAATTGAAATTGTTGATAAGGACATATAAAAGATACATGTCCCGAAATAATAGATTTTTTATCACCCCTTCTCTCTAAGAAATTATAGAATGAATAAATTTTCCTAACACTTTCAAATATTCTTCCAAGTCATTCATAGCCTTTTACTCAAAATTAGAGTACCCAGATAGAAACTTTATGACTTCATTGGGTCTTATGGAGTTTCTACTAACTAAAGTTTAACTAAAAATTTACGCACCTTCAAGAGGATAGTGAATAATTTTCTCCAACTCCATAGATGAAACTAATAAAGATTCACCATTTAAATTAATTTAAATCTCATCCTCTATTCCCATAAACTAAAACTCATAATTCCTCATAACCTCATTTTCCACCTCTTCAAATAGAAATTGTGAATTATTCTCATCAGACAAAAATTCCCATATTTGGAATTAGAACACCTTCTTCAACCATATCTATGTTTCTTTTAACCAAGCCATGTCCACAGCCTTTCCCACAAGAACTCGGTGTGGCACACCACCAACCATATCTTTATTAAATGATCTAAAACTACTTTCATCTCTATGATTATACTTCCCCACCTCATAGAGGTTGGTACAAGGTCAATATAACTGAAGGTGGTGGTTTAGCTTTAGAGATGAAGGGACATAGGTGAATAGAAAAGGATTCAATGGTTGGTTTTCAGGATTAGGTCACGTACCCAATTTGGGAGAGGGTTACATAGCCTATTTAGGTTTTATGGTTAGGACTAACTTAAAATAAATAATAATAATAATAATAATAATAAATAATTTCCTTATTAAATTAAAGTTTAATTTATTTTCTAAAAATTGAATTAGGCACAAATAAATATAAAATTATAGTAAATTCATTTAACTTCCATAGTGAATTAAAATACTATGAAATTAAAAATGAATATTGAAATTAAAATATAATTAAAATAAAAATAAATTCATTAAATTAAATTCATTTAAATTCAAATAACTCTAATTCCCACTTAATAAAATCAAAATGTTTACAAGTAAGTGGCTTAGTAAAAATATAATTTAATTGGTTCTCTGTAGAGATAAATTCAAGAGGGATATAACTTTTTTAAGCCTGATATATAAAGAAAAATGTCCTTAGTTCTATGTGATTTGTTCGTGAATGATTTATAGGATTCTTGGAAATATTGATAGCACTAGTGTCATAAAATTTGATTATTACTTGGTTAAAATTGAATCCAAATTCCATTAAGGTTTGATTTATCTATAGAACTTGTGTACAATAACAACCAGCACCTATGTAGCATGCTTTGATAGTAGATAATGAAACTGAGTGTTTTTTCTTACTAAATGAGGATACTAGGGATTTACATAAAATTGATATGCTCTTGCATTACTCTTCCTATCAAGTATACACCAACCAAATTCAATGTCAAAATATAAGTTCAAATTAAAATCATATTTTTTTTGAAAGAGTAAATAAATAGAAATTATTCCTTTCAAATACCTTAAAATTATTTTGGAATATTTTAAATGGGATTCCTTGGGACTTTCTTGGAATATAGTGCATAATCGTACTATAAACATAATGTCTATTCTACTAACAAATAAATATATTAGACTCTCAAGTATTCCTATATATAAATTTTTGTCAACTAGTTTCCAACTTCATCCAAATCAAATTTTTTCATTAGAACTCATAGGAGTTGCATACACCTTACTATTTTCAAGTAAAAACTTTTTTAGTAAATCAATTATGTATTTTATTTTATTTATCACATTCTAAAATTATTTTTGATAAATTTGGAAACCAAGAAAGAAATTTAACTCACCCATCATGCTCATTTAAAATTCTCTTTCCATGAATTTTGAAAATTCAATACACATTTTTTGTTTGTAGAACCAATAATAACATCTTAAAAATATATTTAAACTAAAATTATATTTTAATATAAAGTTTTATTGAAAATATTAGGATCTTCCACTCTTAATAAAGATCCATTTTATGAGAGTAAATAACTTAAATGCTCATACCATACTCTAGGTACTTGTTTAAGGCCATAAAGAGATTTTCAAAGTTTAAAAATAAAATTTTAAAAATCAGGACTTTAAAAACCAAGAGTTTGTTCAACATAAACTTACTCCATAAGAAAAATATTTAAATTGAATATTTCACATCCATATGATATAATTTGAAATAAATTTGTGATTTATAGGCTAGGATAATCCAAATGAGTTCTAATCTAGCTACAGGTGTAAATGTTTCTTCAAATTCAATCCATTATTTCTGGTTATAACCTTGTCCACTAATCTAGCCATATTACTAGTGATCACACCATGATCATCCTTTTTATTTCTAAAACCCCACTTTATTCCTATAATAGGGTAATCATAAGGTCAATAAACTAATTATCCTACCTTGTTCCTCTTGAATTGTTCTAAGTATTATTTTATAGCTAAAACCTAAATTTCATCAGCTAAGTATTATTCTAGTATTTTAGGTTTCAGTTGAGTTAAAAATGAAAAAAAATCCACAAAACATATTATACTAATTTAAGTCCTAATTCTTTTATCTAATATTACTATAAATGTATTTAAGGTATGATTTTTCATTGTTTTGTGATTTCTAGGTATCTCACTTTTAGGTTTGGTATTATTTATCCTTTCAAGATTTGGTTCACAAAAATAAAGTTCTAAATCATCATACTTTATATTTTCAAAGAGATTTACAGGTCTCATGTTCTAAAAATAATCACTTAACTCATTAACATGATACATTTTATTATCAAATGGATCACTTTAATCAAATTTTATATGAATTTATTCTTCAATAATCATTGAATTTTTTTTTGAAAAATCTATAATTCTTGGAAGTAGTGGAATAACCAATAATGATTCATTATTCAACCTTTGGACCAAATTTACCATGATTGTCCTTGGTGTTCAAAATATAAACTTTTTATCTAAATGCTTTAAAGTATCCAAATTTTTAATTTATGGTGTTTCATAGTTCATAGGGTTTTTTCTTCAAAATATACTTAATTAGAACTCAGTTAATGATATAACATGTTGTATTTATAGCTTCATCCAAAAAGCGAGGGGAAAATTTATATACACATAACATAGTCCTAGAAATTTCTTACAAGGTATTATTCATAATTTCAACAACATCATTATATTGATGTGTCCTAGTGGTATAAAAAGTATTTTTGATACCATATTTTGAATAATAAGAATTGAATTCATGGTTTTAAAATTATCACCAATGGTCACTTCTCAAAGAAATAATTTTGGTATACTTATCTTTTTGAACCAATTTAATGAAACTTATAAAAAATAGAACAATATTAAATTTTTAGACTCAAAAATAAAACCCAAGTATAACTAGAAAAATCATCAACTAATACTTATGAAAAATATATTCCTCTTAGGATTTCTATTTTATATGGTCTAAATGAATCCATGTGGATAAGTTTCAGAGGCACAGATGTAGAAACCTCTTTAATTGATTTAAAATATGACTGGTGTTTTTTTTTCATTTTTCATGCATCAAATTGTTTCTCTTTATTAAATTTAAGTTGTTGTAAATATGATATTAAATTTATCTTAGATAATTTTCTCAAATAATAAAAATTACAATGTATAAGTATTTTATTTCAAATAAAATATTCGTTTTTTAATCATTTAAATAGTTTATCTTTTTTCCATAAAAAGAATTAATATCTAGAGTATAGACATTCTTAGTTCTATGTTCCTTAAACTTAAGTAGATTATATTTAAAAATAGAATAGTCGTTATTTGAAAAATATATAGAATAACCTTCATCAAAAAGTTTTGAAATACTTATTAGGATATGTTTAAATCTTTCTATATAAATAACTTTTTATGATAACTAATATTGGATTTCCAATTGATCCAACTCCTATAATTTTTTACTTTAGCGTTGTCACCTAATGTGACATAGCCTCCATCAATTTTGGTTAAGGAATAGAAATTTGAGAAATATCTAATCATATTCCTTGAATATTCATTATTCATATTTCGGTTTTAATAAATTCTATTGTGAATGTTTTCCTATAAATAAAAATCAAACAATAAATTTCTTTGGTTCCCATATTCACTTGGGCTCAGAAATACTAGTAACCAATGATTTTGGAACCCAAATCTGCTTGTGTTGCCCATAAATTCTAGCACTAAATTTTGATGAACATCTTGAAATAAAATAATTATTAACACTAAAAAAATAAAATTTTATTAATCTATAACTATTATCATAATTTCTAGGTTCTTAATAATTAAAATAGATAACTTGATACAAGTTTGTATTCTTTGAACTAGTCACAAAATAGTTTTTATATGGTTTTGGTTTTTCACCTTTTATTCCTATTTCAAACTTATCTTTTTGGAGTTAATTGTTACCGAGTATTTTATTTAGTTAATTTTATCCTTTTTTTAAAACACTAGTTTCATATTTAAGGTCTTAAACTACTTTTTGTATGCTTTCTATTATATTACCATATTTATCATAAGAATCAAAAGAATTTTCTAGTTTATCTTTCAGGTCTAAATTTTTTTTAAGTCCTATTTTCCACTTAAAACATTATTATAAAAACTTTTTAGGGTTTTATTTTTATTTTTAAAGATTTAATTTTTATTTTATATCATCTTACAATAATCATTTATTTTGTAAAAAGAATAATTTTTAGTTTCAGAATCAGATTCATTCTCAGAAGAATAAAATGATTATACCTCATCAAAGTGTGTAATAAAGCACATTTTGAACTTTTGATTTGAGATTTTAACTTCTAATTTTGAAGATGGTTTAAAACTATAGTCCTTATAAGCAATAAATGTTTCCTTTATAGATATTTTACCCTTTTATTGTGTTTTGGATTCCTTTTATACTTCTTTCTAGATTTCTTTTTTTCTTAAAGCTGTGGAAAATCTAGTTTCACATGTCAAATATTTTTTCACTCATGGAATATTAATTATTTAGAACTTCCATCCTAATTTTTTTTCTTGTTAAATTATTTCTTGAATCCCCTTATCTTATTGTAGAACTTCTTAAACTACCTTAAAAGTTGAGAAATATCACTTTATAATGTAAAACTATTTTAATTTTCTTTATGAAATGATTCATTAATTTGTATTCCTTTTCTCTTATTCAAAACTTTTGAAGTGGAAAATTTCAGAGAATAATTATCCTTTTTAATAATTCTATGCTCACCAGATTCAGATTCCATTTCTACCTTATACATCATGAGTATTCCAATGAGATTTTTAATTTTTAAATATTTCACATCATTGGATTTTCTAATGGCAACTAAAATTCCACTCCAATTGGATGGTAACACTCTGATAACTTTTAGTTATTTGTTAAATTCATGGATTTTCTCTCTGCGAGAAGAAAGATTATCCACATCCTCTCTTAACCATCCATTTATATTTGTTATGGTTTCTCCATTAACCATTCTAAATGTGTCAAACTTCAACTTTTTAGTTTTGTACCTATGTTTTCTTACATTATCATTACCTTCATAAGACACTACATTTTTTTCCACATATCATATGTTCTAGGACACTGAGAAACTCGGTTGAACTAATTTGGACCTATCCCACATAATATAGCATTCATATATTTGGAGTTCAGATCATATTATATTTCTATAGTATCATCCCATTTCTCTATATCTCTATCATAAATAGTGTAAGGCTTAATTAATTTCAAATAAACATTTAGACCAAGGTTCTTCAAGTAGATAATCATTTTTTCCTTCTAATAACCATAATTTTCTCCATTTAAATAGGAATTTATTACCATATACATACCTTCTCTATTATAATATTTATAAAATATTTAAAGATGATCTTTAAGAATTAAACCTTTTAAAGAAAATAAATCAAAATTCACAACCTTTTATAATAATTTTTTGTTGGAGAAAACTACACAAAGACTCAATAGGTGGGTAAATTGAGTTCTTGAAATTTTCTTCACTTAAAACCAACTTCTGTTAAGGTGTGAAATATTATATTATTTTCTTATAAAAAGAAAGAAATTGAATAAAAAATAAATATAAAAATATCAAACACAAGATATATATAATGGTTTGGAGAATATAAATCTTCTATTCCACTCGACCAACACACAACTTCTAGAGCTTGGTGATTTAACTAAAACTAGTCCTTTTCTTAAGGTCTACCCAACTGAGAGCAAGTAGTCATCACTTGGTATAAAACTAGTTTATTATTCAGGTTAATTTAAGGATTTATAAAAATACCATTCTTCAATAATAAATACAATTATTTCTCGCTTCTATAAGTTAGAAAGAATATGATAGATTGGAAATAAATCACATAGTTATAAGATGAAACTGATAGAAGAGAAGATTTCTCCAAGAGAGAGAATAAGAATAAAATATATCTTAAAGAGAGTCCTCAAAGATGTATAAGGATTAAACTTTTAATTAATACTATAGAAAACTTGAATCTTATTTTTATTTTTCATAGCCCAGAGAAAATAACATATGAAGCTTATTGAGAAAGAGAGTGTGAGTGAAAGTGATTTTCTTGTTGTTCTCACTCAAATATTGTTGCATATATTCTCACTTATTGTTAAACAGTATGATATACCATAATATAAGGAATATGTTTAATAATTTTTTTATCCTTTTATGAAAAATGTACCTTGTAAAAAAGAAATGATCAATAAATTAATCTGTATGATTTTATCTTTTCAATAATTACAACCATTTGGAAATATATTTTACCATAAACATGTAGTCTAATAATTAATGGTTTGATTAAAGAATTAATTTAAACTTAAAGTTCACTAAAAATAATAAATAAATAAAATTAGAATGATGTAACTTATTATATATCACCACATATTTTAATTCCATGTACTTGAATTAACACAACCGAATTGATCCACGTAGCCATTCTAGATGATTTTTTACGTAGCCAAATCACATATCAAAATTTCTCACATAGTTGAATTTAAAATATCAAAATTAATCATGTATCCAATTTGAAACACATGTATAGATATGTGATAGATCAAAATCATGTATTTTGTTACTCCACATAGCTAATTCACATAGGCAATTCATTGACATAACTATTTTATCATGTAGCAAATTCATCTCTATTGATGATTTTTACGTAGTTGGTTTTCCTACATATGATATTCCTTCATTTAGTTGAATTATATATCTTATTAATAAATATATCCAAATATCCATGTATCCAAATCCTCACATAGTATAATTTTCAAGACTTAGTCAAATTTCAGTAACTTCTAGAATTATAGAATTTATAGCAGAATTGACTAAATAAGATAAAAACTTGATGAACACGCTTAAAAAATTATCAGAAACATATAAAGGTTTTATTATATCATAAAAACATAAATAACATGGTATATATTGGAAAAAAAATAGTATTCCAACATCATTGACCATATATAACTCACCAAATTCACTTTGGACACATGATCTGAATATCATCAAAACATCTAATATGAATTTTATTGATCAAGAAATTGTATATAACATGGTAATAAATAAAATAAAATGAATAATAAACTTGAAAATGTTCTTAATCATATATATAATTAATATAATTTTATTATTTAGGAATATAAATAATGTATGTGATGAGACAGACTCAAGGTAAGAGACACTTTACATTAAACCCTAATTCTAATTGTATTAAAGATTTAATTTATAAATATTTTTCTTATATGTCTATATTCTTAAAATTATTTTATAAATGTATATTTATGGACATAAAATAATTATAAATTAAATTTTATGTATCCTTTTTATTTCTCTAAAAAAATCAAAAGCAATATTTTTATGGAATGTTTTGATAAAAGAAAAATAAAATATTCTATTTTAAAATATGTGGAATCAATAGTTTTTTCAAAATATTAACCATTATCTAATGTTTTTATTAATTTAAAATATTATATTTTTTATTAAAATAAAAACACTTATTTCCTTTATTCTAGGAATTTTTAAAAATGATTTTCAATGGAATGGATATTTCAATAACCTAAAATTTTTTCTTATGGGTGTAAAGAATATTTTTTATGAGTTTTATGAAGGAAATGAAATATTTAATATGTTATGGTTATGTTATGGTTATTTGGAATTATTTATGATTATGGGTGATGTAGTTATAGATTATGATGATGGATGAGACAGATATATCTCTCCAATGTATTAGGTAAAGGGGAAGAGTTAACCAGTTAGCTTTCTCCTAAGTGATTATTAGAATTTTCATGGTTGGTTATTCCATTTTTAAAAGTAATTGCAATAATGATATTAAAATGATGTCTCAAGTTAAGAAAATAATTTATCTATTAGTTCTATTGGTCTTAATAGAAATAATTTTATTTCACAAGGTAATAAAATGAACTTAAGTTTTAAAAGGGATGTTTATTCCACTTCTTAAGGCTGAAACATATAACTTTGTGAAAAAGTTTTCATGAGTTTTTATGAGTTAAATGAAACCTTTATGAGTTTTATTTTTTCCTTTAAAATTTATTAAAAAATAATTTATAAAAATATTTGGGCAGTGAATTTAATTTCTTGGATAAAAAAATGTTTATTTTGAGATAGAAGTTTATTTTGAAAAATGAAAATTTTTATGAGTATTCATAGACTAATGGGTTTCTTTATTTCCTTTTATATGTCCATTAATATGATTTTTGTTCTTATAACATGTTTTTAAATATTTTTTACAGGGTTTAATTATGATTAAAAGCAAATAATAAGTCATGTTGAAAGTCATGAAAATAAAACATGTTTCATTATAAAAGTTTCATATTGTGGAAAAAATGGAAACTGAGTGAAAGTTTCCACTTTTTAATATATGGGTTTTTATGTAAGATTTATGACTTAATTCTCAAAAACTATAAACTTAAAATATCCTCAAAATGAAAGAAATTGAATTTTTTTCTAAAGATTATATTTATGGATTGTTTAATTTTGAGTCCTTATAGTTGGTATCGGTGGAAAGGATTAGATAAATTTTGAGATTATGATTAGAAAAACTTTGGTGATAACCTTAGGGATAAGTCTAATAAAAGGATAACATACTAAAGATTTAGTAAAGTGTATATTGTTTGATTTACTAACAATTAAATCCATGTCTGGATACTATCGCGTTGATGTTTTTGTAGAAAAGATGCACTCAAGGGTAATAACTCTAAAAGGGGAAGATTGGGTATTAACTCAATTATCATCGGTGCATGATGAGTGGGCCTAAGACTGTACACCCATCTAGACACTCCTAGGGGATAATGATTTGGTTAATTTACATTCTATTTATGAACTATTATAAATAATAAGAATATAGAACCTATAGAAACCTATGATTACCCATAGTGATATGGGATAACCCTAAAGTGTCATGGGTTCATAAGTCTAAGGTTGATCATAATTTTAATTTCATAGATACCCATTTTGAGGTTTTATGTGATGGGAATACTTTGGGATACATTTATTTAGTTTTGATATATTTTTGAGGCATATGTAACCCTTAAGTTTAACATATGAATAATTTATTTGAGTAATAATGTCTTTAACTTTTATAGACATAATTTTAAAGATATTTATAACCTTTATACTTTATATGATCTTTTATATTGAGTTTATTATGGATTATTACAATTTTTGAACTTTTTTTATCATATAGATAACCATGGGATTAAAAATTGATTTGGTGTTTAATTTATTAATTCTGTTTTGGAATAACATCACTATATTTATATATAACATTATATGATTAAGGTAAATCAAATATTATTAGATAATATGGGATTTTATTTAAGGAATAATGGTTGAATTATCTTTTAGGAGAATATATGATTTTAATGTGGCATTATGTAGATTCATGTTATTTATGAAAATGATTATCATAATTTGGAGATTATATGATTATGGGATATTAATTTTTTGGTATATGACTTTTTGAGTGAATAATATTGATTAGATATAAATGTTAAATTAATCTCATAAGAATGTGTGATCAAATCCTTCTGATTTTTTTTGTTTTGAACCAAGAGTATTTTGAAGAGTTATTTGTGGAATTTTTAAATTTTAACTTTGTGTGTTATTATTGAGGATTTTAATATTAATATACAATTTATTCATTTTGGATATTATATTAATGTGTGCTAACTATTATAGTTTTTGTTAATATTTTAAAAAAATAGGAATATATTATTATCCTTTTTTGGATTATTTGATCTATTGAAAATTAATTTTTGTACTTCAATCATGAAAAAAATCATCCTGAACACTCATCATTTGTATAAAAATAAAATATTATGGTGGAAATTGATTAAATAATGAAATTATGCATATCAAGTATGTATATTTTCTTATGTTCTTAGTATAAATGGAAAAGTAAATTCTCAACTATAATAAAGTAATATTGAAATAAAAAATTTATCTAATTACATTTGTTTATGATAAATTGATGGTCTTTTTCAAATCTCATTGGATTATAGTTCTCATGATCACTCACTTTATTGTGATCAATGTTCTCTATCGCTTTCCATAGTTATTTGGACTTTTTCCCTTGATTTATATATTTTAACTTCCCACTATTGTTATCCTATTTGGAAACCTAGTTATGTTTTATTCTATATGACCTTATTATTTCTCTTTCCCTATTTTCAAGGGAAATTTATATTAACCTTTTTTACAATGTGGGTTTTCAAAAAAAGTATTTCAAAATTTCAGCCCCTTGATTATCGAGGTTAGGTTCAAATTATGATGAAGAAATTTATTAAAGGGGGATAATTTACCACCCTAAGATTTTAAAATAACACTATGTCTGGTAGGATATACAACACGCAACATCGAGCTTAAATGAACCATGATATATTATTATTTAAATGTTACAGTTAAAACCTAGTAATTGAATTAGAGGGTATAAATATGATAAACCATATTATGAAATATATATATATATATAAAGGTCCTACTGAATAAAAAATTATTGATTAATTTTTAGTAAATAAGTACTCAAATTTTAGTAAAGTCATTTTATTCTTCAAAAATATGTTTTCATCGAAAATGGTTTTTATTTCCTTTTGTGAGTGAATATTATAATTAATTATTTCTAATTTTATAAATTTTATTTTATAAAAAGGATATAATTTTTTAAATAATTATATCAAAATTATCTTAGAGTGAATTTTTGGTTTTTTTTTTGAAAATATTTATTTTTTTAATAGTAAAAGAAATGCAATTTTTATAAAATATGGTATCTTTTATGGTATCTACAAGACATAAATATTACATAAAAAAATATTAAAATTACATAAAAATACTGTATGATAATATAATACAAATATCATACAAAAATAATTCAATACAAATAAATTATAATTTATTTCCTCATAAATATGAAAATTGTGTTCAGTGTCAACATGGTGCATTAGTTGCATTGAAAAAGAAAAATTCGGTGTCCTTAAGATAATATTTGGGAAGTAAGAATTATTTTATAAAAATATTATAAATATTATAAATATTATTTATTATTTATTATTTTTATGGATAGATACAAAAAAAATTATATAACAAGTGACTTATCCAAATTCTTTGCGCAATGCTTACACACTACTAAAAAAGTCAAAATAACATATTAAATAAGTTTTAATGACATATATGTGATTAAATATACATATTTAAGGAATATAAAAGTAAATATTTATAATAATTAAATTATTTTTATGTTTTTAATTTATTTTTAATTTTTTTTGATGAAATAATTACCTTAAATGTTTATACAATGTCGATACAGTGCATGTGAAAGCAGAAGAAAAATAAAGTAAATGATTTTCCAAACTAAAAAAGTAATATTGTTTTGGTGAGTTATAGTGTACCACAAATTTTATAGATAAATATGAAATATTAGTGATGTTTAAAATGTTTATATTCAAATTAAGTTGTTATATTTATCACTTTAATGTCAAATTAAATGAATAATTCCAAAAATGACATTAATGATATTTTATAATAAACAACATTTTATAAAATGATTTAAAATTAATAAAAATATAATCATCAACCAAGTTAATGCTATATGGTTTAGCATGTTAACCATATTTCATTTATGCATCACTTTTCCTTTTATAGTAACGTTCTTGACCCCTAATGAGTAAAAAACTTTGATATAATAGTAATCATCAAAAGGATTAATAGAGGTTAAAATAATGAGATAAGGGTGAAAACATCACCTAAACTTATAAAAATGTTTTTAATGAGATTTTTTAGAATAATAATCATTATATATTCTAAATATAATTTTTTTTTAATTTTACATGAAAACTAATTTATAAAATTTTAATTATTTGAGTAATTCCAAGAGTTACTCTCCCCAAACTTATAAAATGAAACCTCATATATTCTATTCCTTACACCTTTTGAGAACTATAGTTTAGAAAATACCAACACAAATACCTTCCCAACATCCTTAACCATTTTATAAAGGTATTATTTTTAGTATAATATCATCCTTAGAGGGATTAAGATATAAAACCAAGGAGGTTGTTTGAAGAAGAGTTATAGCTTTTAACCGAATGTTTTATTTTTATTTCTTATTCTTCCCTTTTAAATATTATTAAACCATGATGAATAAAAAAATAAGTATATACCATATACTTATATATTATTATGATAATTTAATAACCTATCTATATCTTCTCTACTGTCAAATGGGAAATGAAACTGTCATTCTTGTGCATGGAGGGATACTGCCTCGCGAACAGATATAATTTGGTCTCCATAAAAGCCTCTCATTAATGGTTATAATGATGGATTTAATTTATATATATGATATTAATTAAATAATTATCATTCAAAAATATATTTTATAATTTATTTTCTTACCTTTACATTCGTTTACAAATGATAGTGTTATTCATGAATATGTGTGGACTACCACCTCCAAAAAGTAGTGTGGTTCTCTTTTTATGTACTTCTTCCAACAATTCTTATGAAATTATTTTTATTGAATAATAATGATAATAATTTCATGATTTTTATTTTTTAATGATATAATGATAACCTATTTGACCACAGTTAACTTACCAAAGTCACTTTGGTCTTATGAGTCGAATATCATCAAAACATCTAACATGAAATTAATTCATTAAGTAATTATATATAACATGATAATAAATAAAATAAAATTAATAATTAACATAAAAAGTATATTAATGATTAAAATAATTAAAAAAATTCATTATTCAGGAATATAAATATTTCACATGATGAATCATACTCGAGGTAAGGGACACTTTACCATAAAACCTCATTTTAAATGTGATAATATTTATTTTCTAAATATTTTTCTTCCATGTACATATTCTTAAAATTATTATATGAATTTATCCCTATGTAAATAAATTAATTATAAATGAAATTTTATGTCAATATTGTATTTATTTCAAAAAAAATAAAAGGAATTTTTTTAGGAAAGTTTTGAGAAAAAACAATGGGAATGTTCTTTTTTAATGTAAATAGCATCAATAGTTTTTCAACTATCATAATTGTTATTTAATTTTTGGATTAAATTATAATTTTATATCTTTTATTAAAAAACCCTCCCTCTATTTTTTGGGGTATTTTAAAAAAGGATATTAAATGGAATGGATATTTCAATATCGTGAAATGTTTTCTTATGGTTGCAAAGAATATTTTTATGAGTATAATAACGGAAATGAAATACTTCATGTATTATTATTATGTTAAGGTTCTTGGGAATTTATTATGATAAATAGTGATCTAGTTATAGATCATGATGATAGTTTATCCTGATATAGCTATTCAATGCATTGGTTAAATTGATGAAGTTAATAGGTTAGTTTTCTCCTAAGAGATTACTCAAATTTATTAGGGAGGTTATTCCATTTATAATACTGATTTCAATAGTGGTATAAAAAATAAATCTCAAGTTACCTATATGATTTATCTACATATTCCATGGGTTTTTATAGAAATATTAGGATTTCACAAGGTAATATAATGAACATAATTTTTAAAGGTAAGTTTATTTAATTTATTAAGGGTGAAATGTATAACTTTGTAAAAATGTTTTCATGAGTTTTTATGAGTGAAAAGAAAAGTTTAAGAGTTCTATTTTTCATTAAATATTTCTTATAATTTTTTTATGAAAATATTTTATCCATGAAGTTGATTTCTTGGATAAAATAATTATTATGAGATCAAAGTTTATTCTGAAAAAGGAAAATTTTTATGAGTATTTATGGAATAACTGGTTAATTTCCTTATTTTTATATGTACCTTTCTGAGACTTTTATGATCAGACCATGTTTCTAAATGGTTTTCACATGGATTAAGGATGATTAATAATAAAGAAGAAGTCGTGTTGAAATTCGTGAATATTTTTCATGAAAATAAAACATGTTTCGTTATAAAAGTTTTATATTGTGGAAAAACTAGATATTGAGTAAAAGTGTCCAATTTGAAATATATGGGTTTATTATGTAAGAGTTATGACCTGATTTTCTAAAAATATAAAACAAAAAATCCTCAAAATTAAATAAAGTGAATTTTTTCTAATTATACTATTTCTAGATTTTTTAAGGTTGGTTCTTTATACTCAATGGATATAAAAAAACACATATTTTTACCTCTTTTTTTTAGTCATGAACTCGTAAAAAATAATATATCAATAGATCCTAAAGGTTTTTTCCTATGATTCGTGAACATTTTTTATAGGATTATGATTTATTTTTTTCATTTCAATTTTAATTTTGTATATAATTTTATTTGTATAATGAAAAATACTCTCAAATTTTTTTATATCAATTTCATAATTTTCTTGGAAAAATAATTTTTATATTGTTCATTCAATTACAAAATTCATAAAAATAGATATATTTTTTTCATATTGTAATTAATATAATTCACCTAATATCATTAAAATTTATTTTAAAAGTTTATATTATTTTTATATGAAAGGTGAATAAAAATTTAAAAATTTTCAATATTTTTAGAATTAAAAATTTTCAAAAACATTAATTTTTATAATTTTAATAACAAGATTGTTTATTTTATGAATTACACTAATAATTAAAATTATTTTTGTGATTAAATCTATCATCTTCATGATTTTGAAATTTTAAATTTTGGGTTATTTTGGTTAAGCTTTAATTTTTTCCATTCTACCCACAGTCTTCTTTATTTTCAAAATATTATGGGACTTTAAATTTTTTATTTTGAGTATTACCAAATAAAGAATTAAAAAATGATTATATGGGTCTTTCCATAGTTTTGGAGGATGAGATAAACTAAAATAATTTTTTCGTAATCTAGAAAACTACCATCAACTCATATTTTAATAATTCAAAGAATTTTATCTTCGCCAATCATATTTTTTGAAAGAGTTATAATTAAAATATTATTAAGATTAATTAAAATTATAAGTTTGAGTGTGATTATTTTTAATATATTTTGTTTTAAAAAATGATCTAAATATATTTTTTACTATAAATATAGATGAAATCAACATAAACACATTAATATTCACACAAATTCACACTTAAAGTTATCAAAATACAAAAAAATATATCAAAAATTGATGGGGGTATAAAAATCAATTTTGAAAGGATGTTAACAATGTTGTGAAATATTTGTCGTTTCACATATCTGATTCACTAAAATTCACTTATAGAACACATTTGAGCCATGATCATTTTCTCAAATCACACTTGTATACACCAAAACATCATATGATCCATCGTGATGTGATTTATAGCCTCATAATAATGGATCCTTTAGATTTTATTTTTCATCTAGAAAGACTAATTTAAATAAATATATATATATTTCCAAAAATGTTCACAAAGCATGAAACTGATGAATTATTTCGTCCAAAATGTTTATTTTAATCAAAAATAGTGTAAGTAATATATCTAAATCTAAAAATATAACAAATTAATAATTATATAATCTTTAAAACATTATATGAAACAAAGTTTTTCACATTTCAATGATGAGTTAAAAATATATATTTAAGAAATACTTATTTAGGGATTCTATCTTGTGAATGGAATATGATTCTTCATCTTTATATGTTATAAAACAATTATTGATGCAATGGAAATTTATATCAAATATGATGAATATATGTGTGTATATATAAAGAATATCCTCTTAGGATTATAAGACCATATCCTTTGTGTATTTATTTCTTTTTTAAATATGAATATTGCTAAATCAAATATGATGCATATGACTCGAAAATTGATGGATGTCAATTGTATGACAAAACATTATAAGTATGGGGTCAAAGAATTCATCAAGTTTATAAAAGATCATGCATATAGACCTTTTAAAATCCTCTGACCATGTTTATATTGTTGTTATTGAAGACCAATTAGTCTAGAGGATTTCAAAGAACACTTTATCTGTAAAATAGTATATTGAAGTTATAAATATTGGGAAAAATATATGGAATAGTTGAATGTTTCTAGTGACTAGGATAACGCTATGTTTTATGAATCATCTGATATGATTACAAGTGTGAACAATATTGAATATCATTTCGATGAAATAATTCAAAGTGTAAATGATGATGAATATCATATTTAGGAAATGAAGATGATAGTTAAATATGAAAATAATGATTTTATAAAGTTGTTTTAGAAGTAAAACAGTTGTTAAAAGATGCCATTATATGATGGTTGGACTAAATATACAACATTTTCATCCATTCCAAAGCTATATAATATAAAAATTGGAAACTAATAAAGTGAAATAGGCTTTACTGAAGTAATTTTTCTCTTGAAAGATATTTTACTATAAGATAATGATCTCTCTTACTGAACATGTAATGCTAAATTAATTATATGTTCAATGGGTATAATATCTAAAAGAATAGATTTCTGTAAAAAATAATTTTATATTATTTTACAAGGACCATGAATCACTTAAAAAATTTCCAAAGTGTGGTGCATCAAGATACAATAAAGATGAATAAATTCCTTCAAAAATATTATGGTAATTTACAATTATTCTAAGGTTTTGGAACCTATATAGTAGTGAGGAGAATGCAATGTAATTGATTGAAAAAAATTAAAAGAAATCAAGATGGGAAAATTCATCACTCAACAGACTTTCCTTGGTGGAAGAAAATTAATCACAAGTATCCTAAATTTGGAAAAAAGATGAGAAACCATCATCTTACATTATCTATATATGGAGTGAATCCTTTTGGTGTACAAAGTATAACTCAAAGTACATGGCTAGTTATGTTGGTAAATTATGACTTTTCATCATGGTTATACATGAAGTGAAAATACATTATTTTTTATCTTCTAATATTAAGACCAAAATAATTGAGTAATGCTATTGATGTTTATTTGGATCTATTGATTGAATATTTGAAATTTATATCAGAATTAGGTGTTTTATTATATGATTCTTATAGAAATAAATATGTCACATTGAAATCCAGATTTTATGGTATGATAAATAAATTTTATATTTATGTAAATTTTCAGGATATATAATTAAAGGAATATTAGGGTGGCCCATTTGTGAACAAGGTACACACCCAATTAGTTTGAAACATTCCTCAAAGACTGTGTTTCTAGGAAATTACAAATTTTTAACCCAAGGTTATAAATATCAATCTTGGATGACATCATTAAATAGTAATTTAGAAGAAGTTAAAACACAATATCCACTAATAGGTGATCAAATATTTGAGAAAGTAAAAGATATGGTTGCCTATTTTAGTAAACCTTATTCAAGAAACCTTATAAAAATATTTGGTAAAACATGATCAGTTTTTTTAATTATCATAATATAATTTTTTATAAATATAAATTTTTTATATTTCATGAACTCATGAGCCACTATTAATGTGGTACTAAACAAATAATTTTTGAACTCCATCTAAAATGTAGTAGTAGTGGGAATCGGGTTTGTTTTCAGAGAGAACAATTATATAGTTGTGTTTCTCATTTGTTTTGTGAGTTCAATTAGTAAAAATAGCAATGAAATTAAAACTAGATTGTTTTTTAAATTCAATATTAAAATAAGTTTCCTAACCTCAGATCATCCCCTTATCTTTCCTATTAAATCATTATTCCAATTTATACTCTCCTATTTTCTCTCTAGTCAAGTGAAATATCACTTGATTACCCTCATGTCAAATTTTTTTTAACTGAAGGGATGAAATAACCACTGAAACCTTTAATATATCTTAGACTTGTAATAAAAGATCTCTAATTACCATTAACTAAACCCACTATTCATGATTGTAATAAATATAGAGGACCGAAGTGGCATTTGTGTGTGATCCAATAAAGATGCTAAGATGAATTCAAAATATCAAAAATAAAAAATCTTCTAATGTCACTTTGAATAAATATATAGATAAAATTAAAAGAGATTAAACAATTAAAATTCATAATTCATTAACAAAGGATAAGGATAATCTCATCAGTTTGGCCACTAAGGGATGAGTGTTCCATCACCAGATTTATTACAAAAAGAAATTAAAGGAAGCAAGAAACAATAGCAGTAGTGAGTGTTTTCATAAAATGGACTCTAAGAGAGAGTAAGTTCATTTATTTTAATATATTGAATATTGTGCTATTTAAAGAATAATTATAAGATATCTTTGGATAACTTTTAAATTCTCCACTTGAGAAGCACGGGTTTCACCAACTTTATCGAGTGACTCTGAGAATGTTCTCTCTTTTTCAGTACAAAGAAGAGTCTTATTATTCCTTGGATTATTGAAACATTTATAGAATCAAGGGTATCAATTATTCAATTAGATAGTGTCTTTTCAATTTCTCCTAGATTGAGAATTATTCATTCCAATTATCAATTTATGTGATTCCTTGAAGAAGAATTGGGTTGGAAAGCTCTAGTGCTTCATCGTTATGGTTAAAAATCATGCTCTATTTTGTGTTCTCATGTGAAGAGGATGATGCACGTGTTGGAAAAATTTTCTACTGATTCTAGCTTGGATGGTGGCCTGGATTTTACTGGACCAAGTGTGAACTTGGGCTTCAATGAAGAATAGGCTTGGCGTGTTATTGATTGATGGGACCCATTTGGATTAGGGTCTTAGTTTTTTATTTTACTTTAGTATAATCATTTTTTTAGTTTCTTAGACTAGGGTTATGGGCATCAGTCAAGGAAATTTGGTGGGTGTTGGGTTCTTTAGGAAGTAGGTTCTCTAAGTTAAAGATCTAGAATTTGGTATGTATCAATTCTAAAATTATCTATAGTTTAGAACTAACCTAAAGTGGAGCTATGTAGAAGGTTATAAAGGGTGAAAGATTTTGGGATATAATTGGGCAAAGAAAATATAGGTATAGGGGGTCTGATTTTTTATGCAATCTTGTCTCAAGGTTTTCATCGATCACTTGGTGTGAAATGTTCTACACACCCATGTTCGGTGGATTGGGATTGAATAAGTTCCTCCTCCAACTTCAATTTCCAACACAGAAATCACATAATTTCTAGAAATTGGATAAATTAAAATATATATAGCTCAAATAGAATTCATCTTCTTCGGGTTTCTTCATAGAGACTTCACTTTAGCCTTTAATGATTATTAACCTATGGTTCAGGATAAATTGTCACGACCTATCCTCGGGACTCGTGCTGTGACTACCCCAAGCCCGCCTCCCATAGGCCAAGGGTTGGAGACTAGCACCAAGGTGTAAATCCCGACAAAAAGAAGAAGGCATTGCCTTTATAAAGTAAACAAACACCACAGAGTAAGCAAGCAGAAGTAAACACTAAGTAAAACTGGGTACAATAGTAAGTGTGGAGAGTAAATGGTCCAGAATACAAACCCAAACGGAAAGTAAGGTACAACTATAAAGAAGTACAGCAACTGAAATTAAAGCAGTAACATCAAGTCATCCACTGGAAGTCCCACCTGAAGGGTGGGTACAGATAGCCTCCTCAGCTCCTCGGGTCCAGCTGTCCGCTCCGTGTACGTCCCGCCCAGTGGTCCACCTCCAGGTACCAACTTTCTCCACAAGCCTCAACCATGATCAGCGTTGTCCATCGTCTGCATCCAACACAACGTAGTGCAGGCATAGCCCGTGCAGGGGTGAGTATACGCTACTCAATAGGGACCCTGAAACCCCCGAAGGTCTACCAGAATCCACAAAGGATAATCCACAAAGGAAAGATACAATCACGAAGTAACAACCAACACTACTTAGGTATATGCCCATCCATATACCAAAGTCATCAATTCCTATTCGGCTCCAACATCCGAGCCCAATTTCGATCACGTCCACATAGGATAGTACAACCCAATCCACAAAGGATAACACAACCCAATCCACATAGGAAGGCAAGTCAATCATATCGAAGATATTGATTGAAAGTCAAGACTCAGCTCACACAGGTATACTTCTTCGTAAGGTGATAGAGATGATCAGATGTAGCCACTGATTCATCTAAGTTGGGACCCATGTAGGATACAAAACCAGCTAAGCTGTTGGACCCACATAGGATACAGACCAACCACTCTGCCAGACCCATGTAGGATTCAAGAACAGAGTCAATACTGCCAGACCCACATAGGATACAAGAACAGTAGTCATCGTCGTCGAACCCACGGAGGATTTCAGTACAGTCTTCATCGCTGCCGAACCCATGGAGGATTTCAGTGCAGTCATCATTGCTGCCGAACCCACTGAGGATTTCAGTGCAGTCTTCATCGCTACTGAACCCATAGAGGATTTTAGTGCAGTCGTCGTCGTCGTTGCAGTCACCGCTAGCTCTAGGGTTCCCGCACACAGCATGCTCGATTCCAGGAGGGTCCACTCCATGAGGAAAAGGGGCTGATACATCAACTGACACGTAGTCCAGATTTGATGTATCTAAAAGTTCCGTCTCAACAAGAGGAACTCAACGAGACAGACGGCGCGTCAATCGGACGCCCGGTCTCAGAGTTATTGGCTTTTTCGTTCCAGGGGCCCGGTTGGTTTTTAAGTAAAAACCAACCCGACCGCACTCCAACTGCATCCAAACCTCGAGAGGAGTAATCCAAAAGGTCTGTCTCACTAAGAGTAATCCAACGAAGTCAATGGCACGTCAATCGGACATCCGGAGCTCAAGTTATAAGTGTTTCTGCTCCGAGGGCCCGGTTGGTTTCGTGCTCGAACCAACCCGGTCAAACACAAAGTTCTCCGAAACCATGAGTGTAATATATAGAAACGACCATCTTGATCCAAGGATCGCATTGCAACAGACTTTGGGTCGATCAGAGTTCTATAGCCCAAGATACGGGTGTTTGAAAGGAACTATCCGAAAAAAGGGGATTTTGGGCCAGGACCGACCCGGCCCAAGACCCCCTGGGTCGGCCCGAACCGGGTCGACCCGCCCCGGGTCTGGGTCCGGCCCATTAGGGCGCGGCCCAGCCCAGTGCAGTTGGTCCGGCCTGGGCGGCCGGTTAGCCTGGCGCGGGCGCGGCCCATGTGGCCATCTCGGCACTAGTCGAGCCGTCGCGGAAGGGGGGGGGGGCGCTGCCCCCCTGATTGAGAAACTGTAGCCACCATGTGGGGGCCACTTCTTTTTCTTGCCGGGGGTTACGACCCCCGGTTTTTGGATCTAGCCGGCCGTAACGGCCGGCCAGGGTGTTGCGCGGGACCAGCCGGTCCCGCCCCCTGTGCACCGGCGGCCGGCGGCTCCGACCGCCCTCTCCTGCTCTACCACAACCTTGGTCCGATCGGTGCCACGTGACGGCGCCTCGCCCCTCCGCCACGGCCCCGCTTCGGCCGCGGTCTCTTCGTGGTTCTCTGGCGCGGCACGACGGCGCCACGCCCCTTTTCCGCGGCCCGACTCTGGCTGGGGATTCTTTTGGTTTCAATGGCTCCGCGCTTCTTCTCCGCATTCCACTATGTTTCCGCGCGGTGTCGTTGCACCGCGCCACCTTCTTTCGAGCCGCAACGAACAACATCAAATGGGAAGGAGGGTCGGTCGTGTTCGTGTGGTCTGACCTCCTCCCATTAAAATGATAACAGGCAGACCAAAATAAAAGATGAAGAATGGAAAGAATAATCACGAACAAAATTCCAAACCCCTACCTCGATGAAGTCATCGAATGAGGTTCATCGTGGGAAAAGGACGTTATGGAAGACGACATTGCGAAAGACGGCATCGCAGAAGACGGCGTCGCGGATCGATGCTTCGTAAGCGTCTTCGTCGTTCACCTGAAAAAAGATGTGGTGTGTCTTCATTCTCCGAAGAAGGTGTCTCTCGCCGGCTGCGGAGAAGACAGGAGATGGCATGGTGATTCCCCTGCGGTGATGGAGTTCTTCGTCGAAGACTCGGCGTTCTTCACGTTCTTCGACGAGGATGAAGATATTCCTCAAGAGCGCAAGAGTACTCTCCTTTCCACACAATGAAACAACCAACCAATAAAATAAGTCATTGTATTATTTTATTAACACATACAAGCCATTAATTTGAAATTCAAAATATCTCATTCAATTAATTGTCTTAATTGAAGAGCGTTAAAAATTGAAATTAATTTGAGGGTTGACTTGCCAATAAAACGAGGTTACGGGTGAGTTACAAAATTAAATGCACATGGGAGGTTAAAAGGAAATAAAGGGGGTGGGGCTCGTGTGGGCCCCACCTCACTAATATCTTACCTAGTGGAGTTAGGATATTAGTGGGTCCCACTCCAACCACCATGCCTAGGTTATCACTACTTAGAATAGAAATAAAATTTGTAGCACAATATTTTATTTTATTCTTTAGTTAACCCATTTAATTAATAACCTCACCCGAGCAAACGCAACTCCGGAAAAGGTGTTCTTTAGCAATTTCCGGCGCTGTGGTTTCATCGGTGTCCTCGGATTTCGATTTCGAGCACCGGTTCAAAAGTTAGGAAAACCCGCTCGTTCGTTCACTGAACGTACCCAATCTAAACTTCGGAACATGATTCCGGGCACACCGGGCCTCGGAATCAGGTGCCGTCAGAAACTGCGTACTTGTAAAATCCCAAAGAAAATTAAGAAAAAATTTCCCTTAAAATTTATGGGTCTTTACATTACTCCCACCTAAGGGATTTACGTCCCTGTAAAGATACATCACAAACTAGGGGCACAAATGAGGGTACTGAGCACGCATATGAGCTTCCCGCTCCCAAGTGCTCTCCTGGAGGTTCTCATGCTGTCATCTGATGCACACTAGAGGTATCGACCATCCACGTAGGACCCGCTCCTGCCGATCCTCGATCTCCACTGGGGCCTCCGCAAAATTCACCCCATCGTCAATGTCCAACTCCCCATGGTCGATGATATGTGTTGGGTCGTGCACGTACCTCCTCAGCTGAGATACGTGGAAGACATCGTGCACCCGGTGCAACTGAGGCGGTAGATCCAGGCGATAAACCACCTCACCTATCCTGATGAGAACCTGGAAAGGTCTGATGAAGCGTGGAGATAGCTTGCTACCCTGGCTAAATCTCTGTAATCCACGTCGAGGTGAGACCTGCAGGAAGACGTGGTCGCCATCCTCAAACTCTAGTGGTCTCTGCCTCCTGTCAGCATAAGACTTCTGCTAGCTCTGAGTTGTCCTCATCCGCTCCTGGATGACCTGGACCTTCTCTGTCGTGGCCTGAACCATCTCCGGTCCCACAAGTGCTGACTCCCTAGGGTCGGTCCAGCACAGAGGTGATCTGCAAGGTCGGTTGTACAATACCTCGTATGGTGCCATCCCGATGGTGGAGTGGTAGCTGTTGTTGTACGTAAACTCCACCAAGGGTAGGTGGTCCTCCCAACTTCGACCAAAGTCTAGGAAACATCCACGGAGCATGTCCTTGAGAGTCTGAATGGTCCTCTCCGTCTGACCATCCGTTTGAGGTTGAAAGGCGGTGCTCAGATGTAGTTGCATCCCGAATGCCTCCTGCAACCCCTTCCAAAGCTGGGAAGTAAAGTGAGAATCTCAATCAGAGATGATATATGATGGCACACCATGAATCCATACGATCTCCTGAATGTAGAGGCGTCTCAAGCTCTCCACTGAGCCCTGCTCTCTAATGGGTAAGAAGTGAGCCGACTTGGTGATTCGGTTAACAATCACCCAAATGGAGTCGTGACCTCTGGAAGTACGTGGAAGTCCAGTCACAAATTCCATAGATATCCCATCCCACTTCCACTCTGGGACCTCCAAGGGCTGTACAAAGCCTGCTGGTACCTGGTGCTCCGCCTTCACCTGCTGGTAGGTGAGGCATCGAGAAACGAACTCTTCCACAGCCTTCTTCATACCCGGCCACCAGTGCTGACGTCTGAGATCCTGGTACATCTTCGCCACTCCTGGATGTACCGCTAAAGGGGATGTGTGAAACTCCCTCAGCACCTCCTCCTGTAAAGCATCCGGTACCATGGTACGTTCTCTGAAAAGGAAGTCATGCTCTCCTCCCACAGAGAATCCATTAGGTGCATGTCCTGAGGATATCTGTGCACGCCGCATCTCACAGTCTACGTCCCCATGCTATGCCTCTCTGGCCTGCTAAAGAAGTGGAGGAGTGACTGTGAGTGACTGAAGAAAGGATTCTCCATATCTATCCACGAAGGATATCTGCAAAGCGGCTAGCTGCTTTGTCGCCTCCTCGAGTAGCTGAATGCTCGTCCTCCTACTGAGAGCATCGGCTACTACGTTCCCCTTTCCATGAGTATAGACTATCTCAAAGTCATAGTCCTGGAGGAACTCGAGCCATCACCGCTGTCTTAGGTTCAGGTCCTTCTACAAGAAGATGTACCTGAGACTCTGGTGGTCATAATAGTCTATAAAGTGCTCGCCCATCAGATAGTGTCACCACATCTTCGGAGCGAGGACCACTTCTGCTAACTCCAGTCATGGGTAGTGTAGTTCTGCTCATGTTACCTCAACTAACGTGATCCATAAACGATCACAGCCTGCTCCTGCATCAGTACACATCCGAGTCTGGTCCCTGATGCATCGTAGTATACTACGTACCCTACTCCCTCCTCTGGTAGCCTCAAGATAGGTGCGCTGGTCAATCTCCGTCTCAGCTCCTGGAAGCTCTGCTGACATCTATCTGACAACATGAAGGGTTTCCCCTTCTTCGTCAAAGCTAAAAGTGGGGCCTCAACTCTAGAAAAGTCTGGCACAAACCTCCGATAGTACCCATCTAGACCCAAGAAACTCCGCACCTCTGTCACGCTCCTAGGTGGCTCCCAATCTAGCACTGCCTCGATCTTCGCAAGATCCACCGCAACTCCCGCCTCAGAGATGACGTGTCCCAAGAAGTGGACCTCACGTAACCAGAACTGACACTTCAAGAGATTTCCATAAATCTGGTTCTCTCAGAGTGTGTCTAGTACAACCCGCAAGTGGTAGGCGTGCTCCTCCTCAGTGGTCGAATATATCAATATGTCGTCGATGAAGACCATGACAAATCGATCGAGGTATGGCTGAAATATTCTATTCATGAGACTCATGAACACCGTTGGAGCATTGGTTATGCCGAACGGCATAACCAAGAACTCATAGTGGTCATACCGACATCTGAAGGCCATCTTATGCACGTCCTCGTCCTGAACTCTGAGCTGATGATAACTTGACCTGAGGTCTATCTTCGAGAACCACCGTGCTCCCTTGAGATGATCGAAGAGGTCATCAATCCTCTGTAGCAGATACTTGTTCCTCACAGTCACCTGTTTCAGGTGATGATAGTTGACACAGATTCGCAAGCTTCTGTCCGCCTTCTTGGCGAACAAAATCGGGGAAGCCCAGGGTGAAACACTGGGTCGGATGATTCACTTGCCCTGCAAGTCCTCCATCTGTACCCGTAGCTCTAAAAGATTAGCGAGGGCCATCCGATATGCTGGAGTAGATATCGGGGTTGTCTCGGGGTACAGGTCAATATAAAAGTCTACCTCTCTGCGAGGAGGTAGCCTTGGAACATCGTCAGGGAAAACGTCTGCATACTGATCCACCACTACAGGAAAACTAGGACTCTGCACGTCAACTACTCCTAGGATGAGGATAGCCAACTGATGAGTGATGAGCTATCCTCTCCTCAGCGTGAGTCCATCCTGTGCTACAAAGGCTCCCTTCTCGCCGGTGAAGGTGAACCTGCTCCCATCGGTGTGAACACACTGCACCTTGCGCCTAATACAGTCAATCTGAGCATGGACTGTAGATAACCAATCCATGCCCAATATGACATCGTAAGGCCTTGACGCCGCTACAAGAAGATCCCAGCCGAAGATCTTGCCTCCTAGTGTAAGCTCACACTACCGGTACCAGTGCGTAATCATCGTTTCTGCTCCCATAGGAGTCTCTAGCCGTAAGGATCGATCCAACGGCTCCGTTGGAATCTCTGAGCTCCGAACAAGGGCAGCAGCAATAAAATAATGAATCACTTCTATTTCTATAAGAACTGCAACAAGGGTGGAGTAGACACAGATAGTACCTCGAATCATCTCTGATGTGCCTTGGTCATAGGCCTCTGCTGCCTGAAGCTGAGCCTGCCTCTGCCCGCCAGCTCCCTGTGGTCGGGGTGGAACTCCTGGTGGTGGTGGTGGTAAAGCTTCAAAGCGTCGCCCACCACCTGTTGCTCGGCCAGCTCCCCTGCCTCGTCCTCCTTCTCTCTGTAGACCGCCACGGTCGACCCTCTTCCTCTGCCTGGGTGGCACCTCAACTGTCTGATACTCCTCTGCATGGCGGGTCGGGCAGTCACGAGCCAAGTGGCCCTACCCGCCGCATGCGTAGCACTGTCTGCTCCTCGGAAGGCTGGCTCTGCGCTGCGTGCCCTGCACCTCTGACCCAGTGTCCTGAGGTCATCCGCCTGAAGGTTTTGTCCTCCTGGACCTTTGTGACATCCGTCGACTGCCAGCTGCAGACGACTCTACTACATGCCGCCCTGCGGTAGGTCTCGCTGCTGGTGTAGGCTCAGTAAGAAATCTCTCTATGAGAAGGGCTCGCTTCAGTACTCCTGCATGTGTCAGAATACTGAGGGAGATCATCGATGCCCTGATCTCATGCCTCAGTCCCTTCTCGAAGGTCCGGGCCTGGAAGAATGGGTCTCGTACCATGTCCGTCGAATAGCGCGAGAGATCGGTAAATCTCGCCGAGTACTGGGCGATCGTCATGATTCCCTACCGCAACTGTAGTAGCTCCTGGATGCGCACCGCACAGAGGGTGGCTGGGAAGAACTCCGAGCATAAGAGGCTCTCAAAGTCCATCCATGGGAGAGATGCCTCATCGTGCACCTGGAGCATCAAGCTCCACCATCTGCCTGCTGCCGCGTGTAGGAGGCTCGCTGCGAGGATCACCATGAGGTCAGCTGGTGTCCCCACTAACCTAAAAACTCGCACAACCGCCTCCAGCCAATCCTCGCCTGCCTGAGGGTTCGTATCCCCACGGAACCTGGGAGGTTTCTGACACTGAAACTCGTGTAGTGCACTAAGGCGATGTGCACTCTCAGTAGCTGGGGCTGGTGGCATCGGTGGCTCGGTGGGTAGTGGTACCGCCGGTGCCTCCGCTGAAAAAGGGCCCTGCACCGAGGCCTCATCGCTCGGTGGGTTGTCGTCTCGCACAAATCTCTGAACCCTAGCTGGCTGCCATCGTGGGACCATCATGAAAAGAAACAGGTGTGGCACGGTCAAAACAGTATACCTGGTGAGCTGACACAAAGTAATCACAAAGAAAACTTTTGAAACACACATGCAATCAATGTTTTCGTGCATTGAGTCGGAAATCAGAAGTCAGGGTCCTGGTGTACGGATACATCGGCTGCCGCACCAACACTGGAATCCCTAGACTGATAACCACACTCAATACCCTTAACACTATTGCTTCACATAGAAGAAATATCAGTGTCCTGAGTTCTGTGGTAGAACTGAACTCCTTTGATACCAATTTGTCACGACCCATCCTCGGGACCCGTGTCGTGACTACCCCAATCC
Source organism: Viscum album (assembly GCA_963277665.1). Lineage (NCBI taxonomy): Eukaryota > Viridiplantae > Streptophyta > Magnoliopsida > Santalales > Viscaceae > Viscum > Viscum album. Next base: position 1,245,895,015 of record OY728157.1, on the reverse strand, counting down.
TGCCTCCCATAGGCCAGGGGATGGCAACTAGAACCAAGGCGTAAATCCCAACAAAAAGGGGAAGGAATTTCATTTATAAAGTAAACAAACACCACAGAGTAAGCAAGCAAAAGTAAACACTAAGTAAAACAGGGTACAATAGTAAGTGCGGAAAGTAAATGGGCCAGAATACAAACCCAAACTAAAAGTAAGGTACAACTGGAAAGAAGTACAGCAACTGAAAGTAAAGCAGAAACGTCAAGCCGTCCACTGGAAGTCCCACCTGAAGGGTGGGTACAGATAGCCTCCTCAGCTCCTTGGGCCCAGCCGTCCGCTCCGTGTATGTCCCGCCCAGTGGTCCACCTCCAGGTACCGACTTGCTCCACATGCCTCAACCACGATCAGCGTTGTCCATCGTCTGCATCCAACACAACGTAGTGCGGACATAGCCCGTACAGGGGTGAGTATACGCTACTCAGTAGGGACCCCGAGACCCCTGAAGGTCTCCCAGAATCCACAAAGGATAATCCACAAAGGAAATATACAATCACGAAGTAACAACCAACACTACTTATGTATATTCCCATACATATCCCTAAATCATCAATTCCTATTCGGCTCCAACATCCGATCCCAAGTTCGATCACGTCCACATAGGATAGTAAAACCCAATCCACACAGGATAACACAACCCAATCCATATAGGAAAGCAAGTCAATCATATCGAAGATATTGATTGAAAGTCAAGACTTAGCTCACACACGTATACTTATTCGTAAGGTGATAGAGATGATCAGATGTAGCCACTGATTCATCTAAGTTGGGACCCATGTACGATACAAAACCAGCTAAGCTATCGGACCCACATAGGATACAGACCAGCCACTCTGCCAGACCCATGTAGGATTCAAGAACAGAGTCAATACTGTCAGACCCACGTAGGATACAAGAACAGTAGTCATCTAAGTTGGGACCCATGTAGGATTCAAGAACAGAGTCCGCTCCACGAGGCAAGAGGGTCGATACATCAACTGACATGTAGTCTGGAGTTGATGTATCACAAAGTTCCGTCTCGACAATAGGAACTCAACGAGACAGACGGCGCGTCAATCGGACGCCTGGTCTGAGAGTTATTGGCTTTTTCGTTCCAGGGACCCGGTTGGTTTTTAAGTCAAAACCAACCCTACCGCACTCCAACTGCATCCAAACCTCGATCGGAGTAATCCAAAAGGTCCGTCTCACTAATAGGAATCCAACGAAGTTGACGGCACGTCAATCGAACATCCAGAGCTCAAGTTATAAGTGTTTCTACTCCGAGGGCCCGGTTGGTTTCGTGCTCGAACCAACCCGGCCATACTAACAGTTCCTTGAAACCTTGAGTGTAATATACCTAAACGACCGTCTCGATCCAAGGATCACATTGCAACTGATGGTGCGTAAATCGGAGTTTTGTATCCCAAGATACGGGCGTTTGAACGGAACTGTCAGAAAAAAGGGGGTTTTGGACTCGAACCGACCCGGCCCAAGACCCCCTGGGTCGGCCGGAACCGGGTCGACCCTAACCAGGTCCGGGTCCGACCCATTAGGGCGTGGACCAGCCTGATGGGTGTGGCCCGGCCCAGCCGGCGCGGCCCGACCCCGCCTGGGCGGCCGGTTGGCCTGGCGCGGGCGCGGCCCGTGTGGCCAGCTTGGCACTGGCCGAGCCGTCACGGAAGGGGGGGGTGCGCTGCCCCCTTGATTGAGAAACTGCGAACCCCACGTGGGGGCCGCTCCTTTTGCCAGCTGGGGGTTACGACCCCATTTTTTTAATCTGGTCGGCCGTAACGGCCGGCCAGGGTGTTGCGCGGGACCAGCCGATACCGCCCCCTGTGCACCAGCGGCCGGTGGCTTTGGCCGCCCTCTCCTGCTCCGCCGCGGCCAAAGGCCGCGGCCTTGCTCCAATAGGCGTGGCACGATGGCGTCGCGCCCCTCCACCACGGCCCCGCTCCGACCGCGGTCTCTTCGTGGTTCTCTGGCGCAGCGCGACGGCGTCATGCCCCTTTTCCGCGGCCCGACTCCGGCCGTGGATTCTTTCGATCTCAATGGAGTCGTGCTTCTTTTCTGCATTCCTCTATGTTTCCGCGCAGTGTCATTGCACCACACTGCCTTCTTTAAAGCCGCAATGAACAACATCAAAGGGGAAGGATGGTCGGCCGTGTTTGTGCGGTCCGACCTCCTCCTATTAAAATGATTACAGGCGGCCCAAAATAAAAGATGAAGAACGGCAAGAATAATCACGAACAAAATTCCAAACCCCTACCTCGATGAAGTCATAAAAAGAGGTTCGTCATGGGAAAAGGACGTCACGGAAGATGATGTTGCGGAAGACGGCGTCGCGGAAGACGGTGTCGCGGAAGACAGTGTCGCGGATCGATGCTCCGTAAGCATCGTCGGCGTTCGCCCAAAGAAAGATGTGGCGCGTCTTCGTTCTCCGAAGAAGGTGTCTCTCGCCGGCTGCAGAGAAGAGAGGAGATGGCACAGCGATTCCCCTATGGTGATGGAGTTCTTCGTTGAAGACTCGGCGTTCTTCGCGTTCTTCGACGAGGATGAAGATATTCCTCAAGAGCACAAGAGTCCTCTTCTTTCCGCACAACGAAACAACCACCCAATAAAATAATTCATTGTCTTATTTTATTATCACACGCAAGCCATTAATTTGAAATTCAAAAGATCTCATTCAATTAATTGTCTTAATTGAAGAGCTTTAAAAATTCAATTTAATTTGAGGGTTGACTTGCCAATAAAACGGGTTTGCGGGTGAGTTACAAAATTAAATGCACGTGGGAGGTTAAAAGGAAATAAAGGGGGTGGGGATCGTGTGGGCCCCACCCCACTAATATCTTACCTAGTGGAGTTAGGATATTAGTGGGTCCCACTCCAACCACCATGCCTAGGTTATCACTACTTAGAATAGAAATAAAATTTGTAGCATAATATTTTATTTTATTCTTTAGTTAACCCATTTAATTAATAACCTCACCCGAGAAAACGCAACTCCGGAAAAGGTGTTCTTAAGTAATTACCGGCGTTGTGGTTTCATCAGTGTCCTCAGATTTCGATTCCGAGCACCGGTTCAAAATTTAGTAAAACTCGCTCGTTCGTTCACTGAACGTACCTGAGCTAAACTTCGGAACATGATTCCGGGCACACCGGTCCTCAGAATTAGGTGCCGTCAGAAACTGCGTACTCGTAAAATCCCAAAGAAAATTAAGAAAAAATTTCCCTTGAAATTTAAGGGTATTTACATCAATGAGGAAGGTTCATAAAATCAAGGAATAATAGCTCGGGATTAATTCCAATAGGTGAAGTGGATCATCCATTCTTTATCAATGAATTTAAGTTTCTATTTCTTCAAGATTTAGTATTACTAGTTTTCATCAACTCTGGTTTGGAAAACTTCATCCTGTGATATTCATAGGTTTCTTGTGATTAGTTTGGTTCATCTTAATGGTAGAGGAATAGAAGAGTAGTATAAAGATATTTCTTAATGGTATCAGAATGGAAGTATTAGTAAATAGTGGCATAGGAGTAGAAGTAAGGGGTTATGCAAATAGATCAGTTTGCTACCATGGATGGTGAGTGGCAGTAGCAGGAATAATGGCGGTAGTAGAAATGGTGGCAGTGGAAGATATAGTAGTTACTGAATAAGGGAGTAGTAACGCATTTTTTTCTAACTAACTGTAGGATTTCCCTGGTAGTGGAATACATTTCATCTGGTGATATCAGGCCAGAGGTAGCTAGATCTTTCCTTTTTTCACTAATAGACCTAAATGATGGTAAAATTTCATGATACATTTTTTTCTAAATATTTTAGCCTAAAAAATAAATACATTTTTCAATGAAATAATTTTCAATTAATTTAAAAAATAATAAAATAATAGAATTCAAAATTGAACCCCTTTATAAAATTAAAATCCAAGATCAATTTCAAATTAATTTTAAAATTAAATTCAACCGGTTAAATCCAAATTTCCCCAAATCACAATATTTTCATCATTCAAAATCACTTTTTTATAGATTAAAAATTCAAAAATATTTTTTTAAACAATTTAAATTTATGGATTTAATTAAATTAAAATAATTATTATAACATTTGAAACTCAAAAATAAATCCATTTAAGAATTAATTATATATTTATATTATAAATAATTTTATATCAAAATAAAGATTCACATTTTAATTCAAAAAATAATAAATCAGTAAAAAAATATTTTGACCAAACTAAATATTTTATCTAGAATTAAAAAAGTCATAAAAATTACAAATTTACCTAGAATTTTAATTAATTTAGGTGGTTTATTAAATAAATAACAGGTAAAAAATTAAAAATTTGGGCTCACATCACTCCCCCATACTTGAACTATTACACTCCTAAGAAATTTTATCATTGAATTCTAAGAAAAGTATTGTCTTGACCAACTTCTAGATACAAAAACCAAAATTTAAGAAGATCAAATAATTCATCCACTAAATAGTCATTCCCCATATGTGACTTTCATTCACTATTTTACTTCATTTAGATTAAAATTCTAGTTATATGAGTGAATTAACTAGATTTAAGTGTAATTAAAATTTAAATAAGTGTCACTTTTATTTTTCCCTCATTTCTAAGCTTCCTAAACCCAAGTTATTTTTAAAACCTCCTTGATACATCCTAAATGATATTTTTTTTAATTCAATTACCTTATTCTTCATCTGGGTTCAATATTCCCCTCACCTGAAGGAATTCATTTTTGTTAATGATCAATTTATTCTTTTTTTTTATTTTTTCTTGCCATGTATGTGAGATGAAATATGCAAAGAAATTATTGAATATATATAGAGGGATTAAACTCACACACCCAATTTCATTTTCTTGGATAATCATTATGGTATCCCAATTTTTCATTTTACTCTGGTTTAAAGGAATTATATGAATTTATTTTAGGTAGGATATCTATGGTTATATTTAATTAAAAGGATAAGTTACTTGAGATAAAGTTTTAAATTACAATAACCATGTGTTATAATTTTTATTTTAAAATGATAAATTCAATTTTCACTCCATTTACCTAGTCCACAAACATAATTTCTATAAAAATAGAGGTTATCTTCACTCAATAATTATTCATATCTAGTAATTCAGAATCAATGTATTCCTCGTATCAATCATGATACATTAATTAGTCCGGATATCATTAAATTTCAATGTGTGTGTGTTTTTTACATCTATTTATTTTTACTCCAAAAATCTAAATATAGAAACATATAAAAGCTATGTATAGGTTCCTAAAATAGAATGGGATTTTTTTGTTCGTTTTTTATTTATTTATTTTTTGTAAGAGAATAAATTTAAAACATAAAAAATTATTCAAATCCTAGAAAACTTTTTCCACTCTTGGAAACTTATCTCAGATACGCATCAAATTAATTACAATATTAATTTTTTTCTCAAAAAAGTCAAAATTAAAAAATGAGTTATCCAAAAAATGTAAATAAAAGAGATAGCATGGGATTTCTTCATTTAATGGTATCATGGAGAAGTTTAGACTCCTACAAGGGTTCCTTCCAATAATATTAAATAAAAATGGTTCAAATTCTCTATATTCTCCTTGAATGGGATCAATGATTCATCACTCTTGATTTTAACTTCACCAGATGGAAAAATATTAGTCACTGTATATGCTCTAGTACACTTAGAATGATTTTTATTAAGCATAATCTTCCTTCTTAAAGAGTACTTCGTCACTTTGTCTATAATTTAAAATTATATATTTTAGGTAGGTTTTTCATAGATTAAATTGGCATTTTCCTTTTACAACATGGGATTCTCATATGCTTCCCTTCTTGATTCATCCAGTTCTATCTTTTAAATCTTCTTATTCTCTCCAGTCTTTCCAAATTCTTGGTTAACTTATTTGGTAGCCTAGTGTAATTTATTATATATATTTAAAAGTAAGTCATTATTTATTGTAGCCTTTATAGGTAAGTTATATTTTTAAATATAAAATTTTAATGAATTCTCTGAATACTACTCACCAATTTCTTTAATTTTTCCAATGCTTTAAATAGTTTATAGATTAAACTCATTTTCAAAAATAGTTTCAGTAATAAAATCATGAGGTTACAAATCCATTTTTAATATAATATTTTCATCCAATATTACAATATATTATTCAAAAAAATGTTAATTTAAAATGGTTCATAGTGAAATAATTTTGTTCCTCATGAGGGTATTTAATTGAGTTAAATATGTTAAAATACGTTATTTCTTCACCAAAGGTCATGGAAATTGTTCCTTCATTTACATTTATTATTATTTTGGAAGTCTTGAGAAATTTTCTACCTAAGATGATTGTGTAATTATTATTACCTTTATCTTCCTCCTAGTTAATAATGTAAAAATTCATCAAGGAACAAAAAACCTTGTACACTTACTAAAACATTTTATAAAACACTTAATGGATAGGCAATGGCTCGATTGGAAATTTCTGCAACCACTCATGTGGATTTTAGTTCTTTGATATAAAAATATGAATATATTTAGTAATGAATTACATTAATTTATTATTATAAATCACATAATTCATTGGAAAAATTAATCTCACCAATTGTACAAGGGATAGTGAATGTACCTGGATCTTGGAATTTTAGGGGGTTTTGTGGGGTAACAAGTGTAGAAAAAAATTTACTTATACTTAACATTATATTATTTGATAAATTTTTCATACCTTGGAATCTAGTGTATGGAATCCAATAAATTTATGTTGATATAAAATTTTTGTAAGACTTACAAGATCTCAAGTTGTAATTATTCTTCATTGGTTTTCTTGGGTTTTTGCATCCTTTCATGGAAGGGTATTTGGGGTTTAATTTGATCTTCCATTTTATATTTTCCTATATCCTTCTTCATAGGGGGGTTTTCTATAAGTACCTCCTATTTAGGTTATTTTATAGGGATAGATTATTTATGTTCAGGTTGATGTTTACTTCCATATTATTCTTTGAATGGTGATTCTTCGCTACTTCCCAGATCCTTTCCAAAATTAAGTATAATAGATAAAATATTTCTTATGGGTGAGGAATAGATTGGACAAGAATATTTTTGGATAATTTTTTATTCAATTCATTGATATCACCCATAATATGGTTTTTGGAATTTAAAATTTCTTCAATCGGGTCCTCTAGTGAGGGTTCTTAATATTTCCTAAGTTAATAACTTTTAGAAGGTTTATAGTTCTCTCTTTAGAAAGGTTGTGGACAGAAATATCATTGAAATCCTTATTTAAAGGGAGGTCTCTAATTTTTTTGGTTTTTAGCTCCATATAAAGTATTAGAGTACTCTATACTTCCTTGGTTGTAGCTTGGTTTTGGATTGGTTGTTGTTGGTATAGTCTTTGGTAAATGGATTCATAGTTTTCTTGAACTTGAGGACAATAATCAGTGAAGTGTTCCTAAGAAAAAAAAAGGCTATCAAAGCCAAGGGGGTATGGTGGGTGATGTCTCGTAAACCTTTTTCACTACTAAATTCTTCCAAAAATAGGTTTTTTCATTAATTTTTTTGAAAAAGGGAGAGTTAGAACCATTCACATCATGTATTCTTATCATGGTAGTTATTATATGAAATTATTGATAATTCTAGGAGGTCCTTTCAATAAGATAACTTACTTCAATAGGTGTCTTGTCGATCATTTATTCTCCAAATAAAGCATACAAAATTTTTTGGTCTCTATTCATCAATCATTGGTAAAATAATACCAAGAAATGACATTATTCGTAGGGTTCATGATGGTAGGAGTTTTTAATCCCTTGAATAAGTCCCAATACTTATAAAAAGTCTCTCCACTTTCTTGTTTGATTATATAAATCTTATTTCTTAAATGTATACTCTTTGATACAGGTAAATACTTCTGGAGGAAGATTGATCTCTACAGGTTGGATATTGAGAGAAGGGAAATTTCTTCTAGCTCATCTAATCCATGGTGGATTCTATAATTAACCAATTATTACCGAGTGATGTAGCCGCTCCAGCGCTCCCACATCCTAGGGTTTGCACCGCCTATTCCTGTTGCCGGATTCACGACTCAGCAGCCCTAGATCGCACATGACGCAGCAACCCTAGATCCCGAATCCCACTGCCAGCTTTTCCCCTCCTCAGATAGAGATCATCTTCTCCTCGCGTGACGCAGCAGCCCTGGATCAAACCGCCATCGATAACCCTGCTCACCTTCGATGGACTCAGTGTTCCTGACGTAGTAGGGATCCCACCGCTGAACCCCGCAATTCCTTCCCCAGTAGTGTTGTCCATGATGACGAAGATGCCTCTCCTAGTTCTCATCGTTGGGAGTTCGATGTCGTCTAGCGCAACCTTTGGCCCCCGACCATGTGTGTGGTTTGAAAAATCGCCCAGAGAAAGTGACCCTGTGGCATCCGACTCCCCTACCAATGATGGACTAATAGTCTTCCCCCACTTAGTTTGTTGTGTCGTATCCGGCACCAAATCTGGTCAGTTTCATTGTGTTTTTGTTTCTTCCCATTGCATTTCGACATCGATTCGTCATCCACTAATTCATAGGATCGTCCTAGCGTGTTTGTGGGAATCCGCGGTGCAAAACGCTCGCAAGCGCACACACATTCGACGGAGGTTAGACCTAAGGTCAGTTTGTGACGATGACCATTGTTGAGGTTTCTTCATTTGGATTGTTCCACGTTTTCTTGGTTTCCTCTTCCATTACATCATGATCCTTCGTGCATGACTCCAATTTGGTGGTGTTCGATAGATTCCATGACGTTTTGGATGGTTCTGGTGACTTTGATGAATGTAGAACCATTCAGATGCTTGTTGGTTGGTTTCTTTGTCCATAGAATCTCAATGATCTCGTGGTTCCTCGTTGTGGAGCTCTGTCGATTAATCCATCACCATAGATCATCCTTCTTCAAAGGCTCCTGTGCAGATTTTCTTCTAGCGTGTTGTTTGATTTGTGTTTCTTGTATTTCTTTGGGTTGGTCTGACTAGTGTCTGCAATGGTGGGGCATGCTGCATTTTCTTTTTTTGTTTGGGTTGGTCTGGCTTTTGTCTTCAATGGTGGATCCCCTTGTACATGATGTCTCAGTTTGTCTCAGTTTGTTTTGCTTGTTCGATTCTCACTTAACCAAAAAATGTTTTTAAAATTAAAAAAAATGAATTTTCAGTCAGTCATCTAATCCATGGTGGATCCTCTAAGTTTGAATCTATTACAAAATTCTTTAAATTCTCAAAGATTCATGTTGGTGTTTTCTCTTGAAAACCCATGAAACTACTGTACGTGACTTATCATTCCAATTCTTAGCTCACAATCTTATCTATTATTCCTTTGTGAATCTCGGGAAACAAAAATAAGGGGATGATAATTCTGTCAATTGGATAGTGACAAAAACCCTTTCCACTTCCTCTATGATTCTCAAAGTTTTAAGTCTAGCTATAAAAGTTCACTCAATATCAAGATCAAAACTAATGATGTGAGATGAATTGGATCTAGACTTTTTTTCCATTCATTTTTAAAACAAAAGTAGAAGAAAAAAATTAACCTCATTTTAAATGGAACCAAGTATGATGAGATTCGATTCAAGAGGAACTTAGAAAAATAATTTTTTAATCCTGGTAAAATGTTGTAGTTGCAGTAGGACTCAGGTTTGTCTCTAGAGAGGATAGTGTTATGGGTGTTTTATTCTTTTTTTATGGGTTTAATTGGTAAAATAGTAATGGAATTAAAAATGGATTGGTTTTTAAATTAAATTTTAAAATAAGTTGACAAACATCATATCATCCGCTTATCTTTCTTGTTAAATCATTATTCAAATTTATACTCTCTTATTTTCTCTCTTATCAACTGAAATATCACTTGATTACCCTCACCAAGAATTTTTAGTTTAACTAAAGGGATGAAATGACCATTGAAACCTCCAATATCCCTTAGCTTAGTAATAACATGTCTCTAATTACCCTTAAGTCAATCCATCTCTCATGAAAGAAAGTGATATATAGGACTAAAGGGGCCATTATGTGCAATCAAGTGAATAGGGGAAGATGAATTCAAAATACCGGAAATAGGAAATATCTTAATGTCGCTATAAATCAAATAAATCAAGAGATAAGATCAAAATAGATTGAACAATTAAAATTTATAATTAATTAATAAGGGCACTGTTAGAATCTTCTTATCTCATCTACTAGGGGTTTAATGTTCCATAGTCAAATTTATTATAAAAATAAATTAAAGAAAGAAAGGAATAGTAGTAGTAGTGATTTTTTTGTAGAAAACATCCTTCCGGAGTGAGTGAGTCTGTGTGTTTCAACATAGTGAATATTTTGTTATTTGAATAATAATTCTTAGGGATCCTTGGAATGCTTCAAAATTTTCTATGTGAGAAACATGGGTTTCATTAACTTCTTTGGGTGACTTTGGGAATGTTCTATAATTTTTAATTAAAATCATAGTCTTCTAATTTCTTTGATGATCGACACATGTACAAAATTGAGGGTCTCAAATATTCAATTAGAGATTATATTTTCTATTTCTCCAAACTTTGTAATTATTACCTCCCATGATCGAGTTTTCTGATGCCTTTGAGAATAATGGGGCTAGAAAGGTTTAGTGCTTCATGTGTCTGGTGGAAAAAAATGCTTTGTTTTGTGTACTTGCGTAAAGAGGAAAATGAAAATGCTAGAAAAATTATCTATTAAGTCATAATTAGATGGTGGGATGGATTTTAGTGGACCAAGTGTGCACTTGGGATTCAATTAAAAACATTCTTTAACCTTTATTGATTGATGGACCCAGTCTTGATTCGGCTATTGGTTTGTTATTGTACTTTGTAACAATAATTTTTGTGGTTTCTTGGATCAAGGGTGTAGGCATCAGTTAAGGAACTTCATTGGGTTTTGGGTTCTTTAATAGAAAGTAGGATCTTCGAGTCAGAGCTTGAAAATTTGGTATGTCTTGGTTTTGGTATTATTTGGGGTTCAGAAATGGTTTTGAGTGGAACTATGAAGAATTCTCTTGAGGGTATGAGATCTTGTGTTGTAATTGGGTAGAAAAAATATAGCTATGGGGGGGAGTCGATTAGTGCTGCAATCTTGGTTCAACATTTTCATCGAGCACTTAGTGTGAAATATTATTCATGCTCACAGCTAGTGTATTGGGATCGAATGAGGTCCTCCTCCATATTCAATTTACTTTATAGGTGTTACAAAATAGCAATAAATTAGAAGAATCCAAATGTGTCCAGCTTAATTTAACTTTCTTTACTTCAAGTTTATTTATAGATCATCCACCTCAACCTTCAATAGTTCTTTACTAATGGTTCAAGATCAACAAGGAAGCTTCGAAAAATAAGGGTAGTATGACTCGTCCATTCTTCATCAATGGACTCAATTTTCCATTTCTTTGATATACAGAATTACTAGTTTTTGTCAACTCTGGTTTGGCAAGCTTCATCTAGTGAGATTCACTGGTTTCTCATGCTTGAATGGTTTCATGGTAGAAATAAAAGAATGTAATAATGGTAACATTATTTTTGTTTCACAGTATCTAATGGATGGTAGCAAGAGATGGTGGTAGAGAAGTGTAAGTAAGGGATGATAGAGGTATATGGGTGTGATACCATGGGTAGTGAGTAGAGGTAGCAGGAATAGTGGAGATAGCAGAAACGATGGTGGTAACAGATTAGGCCATAGTAGAAAAGGGGATTGGTAGTGAATTTTTTTATCACTAATGGTAGAACTTACCTAGCAGTATCATACATTTCATCAGGTGATAGCAATATAGTTATTATAGGATCTTTCCTTCTGATAGTAGCAGTGGACCGATAGTAAACCCAAATGGTGGAAGAATTTCACACTATATTTTTTTATAAAAAAATCATCCTACATAATGACCTCATTTTTTTAATGCATGAATGTTCGATAAATTTAAAAAATAATACAATAATAAAATTCAAAATTTAACCCTTTTCACAATTTAAATCTAAGATCAGTTTCAAATTCATTTTAAAATTAAATTCAACCAATTCAATTTAGATTTCCCTAAATCACAATATATTAATCATTAAAAAATCACATTTTAATCTAGATTGAAAATTAAAAATTATTATTTTTTAAATACCAATTTATGGATTTCCTTAAAATAAAAAAATGATTAAAAAATTGAAACTCAAAAAAATCATTTAAGAATTAATTCCATATTTAAATTCAAAATAATTTTATTTTAAAATCAATCTTCATATTTTCATAAAAAATTGATAAATATCTAAGAACCTTGCTTTGAGATAATTAATAATTATGTCTATAATTATAAAAGTCAGAAAAATTACAAATCTACCCAGGATTTTAATTAAATTATGGGGTATTTTCAATGAATAACAGATAATTTTCTTTTAAAAATTTGGGCTCATGTCATGAACATAGAAAATAATTCATGTGATAGTGTCATTGACATGTGAATAAATAAACCTAACAAAATAAAGGATAACATTAAGGCTATGTTGGACATGATTGACATGGGGATATGGGAATATTTGGTACCAGTAAAGGGTGAAAGTTGGATTTTCTTCCTCTAGAGGCTTACACTCTTTCCAAGAAAGAGTGATATCAGTTTTAAAACTTTTGGAATGATGTAAAGTTTTTAGAGGAGTATTCATCAAATATTAAGAATATCATCTCAATGACTAATTTAAAAAGGGCATAAAATTACATAAATGTCATGTTTTTATTCAATATTCAATGTTTGTAGCTTTACATTTTATTTTTTTCTAAAAATTTCCATCATACATTAACCAAATGTTATTTATTTTTTAAAGTTATATGCAATAAAATTATAGATCTGAAAAAGTTTCTTACTCTATAAAAGGAAATTGTTTTAAAATTAAGTGAATTGGATATGTTCCTCACATCAAAATTCATTAATATTATGGTTCACTTGATGGTTCACTTTGTTATCAAGATCCGACTATGTGATCCTATGAATTATAGATGGATATACTTCATTGAACGGTATTTAAATATTTTGAAAGGGTGAGTAAAAAATAAAAGTTATCCATAGGGTTGTATTATATAGAAATATATTATTGTGTATTTTGTTGAATTATATACCGACTACCATACTGCAGTTGAGAGCATTGGTCTCCCATTTTCATAGGGGTGACTTATGGGTAAAGGTATTTATAGAATAATTGTTTCCATAATTACCATTACATAGTGTGAATAGTCTCACCTTTACATTGTATATAATAGTTTAGAGGTTGTTCCATATGTTTAAATGTGAAAAATAATTCTTAGAAATTTAAATCCATAAAGGGTTGAAATATGGATATCAAATACACATAATTGATACTTTATAATATGGTTTTTGGACCATATTTTTAAGGATTCTGCTAAAAATCCAAATTCAATTTTAGAACAACTTTGAGGGATATCCAGATGACCAAGTGTGCATGTATTATCTTATATGATTGTGTAATTAATGGTTATACATTATATATAAAAAATCATGATGAACATAGTGTTACAGAAAATAGTGGAGTTACTATTATAGAAGAATAAATTCATGTATCTAGTACCAAGTACAGAAATCCAATTTATAGGACTATGTCATATTTTGGAATTATTAAAAAAAATATGAGAGTTGTATTGTATATAATTCCAAGATCTAATTTTTCAATGAAAATGTTTTAATAACAAGATTTAAATTAAAATCAATGAATTGAGACTATTAAAAGTGGATTTCAGTAAGGGATGGTATAAGGAAGAACCATTCATAATGGAATCATGGGAAATATTGATTTTTTTATCTGATCCTACAAATAGAAAGTGGTCAATTGTTTTATTATCAACCAAAACCACTATAGGGGCAGATTTCAATTCATATGAGGATGTACCTTTCATTGGGTTGTTATAATCACTTTATGATGGTCCCAATATAAATGGGGTCTTTTATGTTAGATAAGACCATAAAGAGGGGATTTGGATACTCGATAGAGGTGTCAAATTTCTTCAACCTTTAAAGAAAAAAAGAGATTTCGATAATCATGTTAAAGTTTTTTAAATATATATTGTGTTGCCTCATATTATTATGTTTTCAATACTATATTTATGTAATATAAACTAAATATTCAACTACTTATATAGATAATGTCTTCTCCACATGTTAAAGCTCCCAATCCCAAGGAAAAAAAGTTTCTCCACATATTGATGTTTTTAATCCTAAGGAACAATATGTTTCTACACCTATTTATACTAATGATCTTTAGGAACAATATATTGAAAATATTGAAATTTAATAGATGGTATAAGGTGAACATCCTATGCCTGAGAAAAAATAGGAACATTATAGCATGACAGTCTTAAGAAAAATTATTAAGGTGTGAAGAAATGGAATAAAATCTATGGTTATATATAATGTACAAGGCCAACCTATTATTCCCAATAAATGTTAGATTTGGTTCCCTAGAACCAAATATTTGTACTTTAAATTACATGTATATTCATGGATTTTAATATTAATTCCTTATCACATATTTATTTTTATTCTGCATAATATTAATGTTACAATGTCCAAGAATATATGTTGTATTGAAATGGGCATAGTGGTTCCCCACTATGATAAGAACCTTTAAAATCCATGATGATATTATTAAATATTGTTCTATAGATAAATGACATTCTATGATGGGATATATAGTATGTTTATTTTCAGGTGCAAGCACTCATAATCATTTGAGGATTTAACTCATGAAGCTAATATTTTGTGATCTCTGTGATGGAAGATTATGAGAATAAACCAGACTGTAGAAATTCTATAAGTTTATGTGATATTATATATTCATATCAGCGGGTGTGTGTAATGGTCCTTATACTTTAAGATTATTATTAATGCATTTCATGACTTACACACTTCGATGTATTTTCACAAACCATGAATATAAAGTTCATGGAAAAGTTGGGAACATTAGGTGCATCACAAATGATGTTTTATTAAATCACAATTCAAAGAAGGATTTTTTCCTTCCATATTTATGGAAGTTGATATATCAACCCTTTGATTGAAATAGAATTATCACATTAAATTCCATGATGAAGATGTAATGAAAAGTTTATTTCATATAGTAAAAGAAAGATATATCAATCATATAGGTTGATGACACATGTGTGAAACCTATTTGATGATATATTTCTATAAGGGGATTATATTATACAGTGATCCTTTGAATGTGGTTTCTTTTATTACAAAATATCCACTTTCTATATGGGTACCTTAACCCATTAATAGAAAGTAAACTTGTAGTTTAGGCAAGCCCGTCTAATTACACTAAGGAAGAGTCTAAGAGGATCACGCATAAATTGTTTCCTTTGATCTTAGATAAATATTATATTTTACAATTGGAATAAATATCATTCCCTAAATCAAAAATTATTATTTATTCAGGGTTTATTAAATGGTTATAAATATTAAATAAATATTTATTCATAAGGTAATTGTTTAGTTATGAGAATATATAATATTTATCTATATTTTATTATTAACAAGGTAATAAATAATTATTATTTCATTAAATAAATAATTTTTTAATTATATAAATATAAAAATAAATATTTTATTCTCTAGACTGTGAATATAATATTTATTTATTTATTGAATGTATAATATTTATCTCTTGTTATTTTCAATGTAATGAATAATTATTTTTTAAATTTAATTACAAAAGTATTTTATTCAAAAACCATGAATATAATATTTATTTATGATATTTAATCGAGAAGTCAATAAATTTGAAGGAGGATGAGCAGATCCAGTTATTATTCTAGTGATAAGTATTTATTTACTAGACTATAAATAATATTTATCATTTTGTGGGTTAGCGCAGGCTATTCAATAAAATATTATTATTATTGTTTTACATGGTAGGGGGTTCCTTTTGGGTATAACATATTATTAAGTTCCTTTATTTAATGTATTAATATTAAACCCTAACCATGGGTCTATGAATAAAACATTGTGAGAATTGTGAAATATTGTTCGTTGTGCACAACATTCTCCACCCTAGAGAATTCTCTCTCAATGAAAACATCTCTATGGTTTTCTCTCAAGCTTGAGACATTGTCTCTTTCTCATTCATTTTCTCTCAAGCCAGAGAGATCAAGAGTGATTAATTTAATCTAGAAGTAACATGTTTTGACCAAGGTGGTGATGCAAGATAATTAGTACTGCCATTCTAGAACCCGGAGTACCATCAATGACATTCCAAGAGTAAAGAAGTATGTGTGGATCACTACTAAGAGGGATCTAGTTTTCTTCCTTATAAACAAAGTCATAATACAACAAAATGGACTTTAGATGATCAAAACCTAAATTTAATAAAGAATTCAAGACCGTCTTATTTCTCCATGTTATTAAATTAATTATAAATTTAATGTGAATAAATCCTCTCTTTTAGTTCTGATAAAAAATTTCAATATTCTTCGGAAAATTTTCCATTGGTCATGGTGTCCATTATCATGTACATAGAAAATGATCCATTGAATATGATAAAATACAAGTTGTTCATTGGCCTAATAAGTGATTCTACTATATCTAGAACCAACAAGTGGTATCATATGGGGTCACATTCAATTTATAATTATTTATTTTTTTATTAATAATTTATGTATTTAAAAGTTAGCTTTCATTTCAAGAAATTCATTCTTATAATATAATCATCAAGATCGGTTATTCCACCCTTCACTTCTCTCTCATTTAATCCAGATATTATTAAATATTAATGAAGAACATTTGAAGAACCCGTCCATATGTGTTAGATATTCTGTCTAGATAACACAAGATTACATGTCATGTAGCCTGAAGGTACACATCATGTTCACATGTTCAATGCACTAGGATAACTCTCAAATTAATTTCAAGATCCATATACTAAATACACACCATGTGTCGAACTGTCTAGTCTAGAACATGATTCATTAGACTACACATTGTGTAAATCGCTTACACATCGTGTATTTCACATGTTTCTTCATCAAAAAAACGGGTTCTAAGCTATTTCATGAATTTATTATATGACACAAGGACTAGAAACCATGTAACAAGGATGTTACACAGCATGTACTAGATGTACATGTTATCTACCTCAAGAATATTTATACAGATATATACATCTAGTCTCTATAAATGTATCAAAGATATATAATAAGTTATATGCACAATGTCTAGATAGATGTATATGTCATCTTTCCAACCTATTTATACAGAAAATTAAAATTAACTTATTACTCTATAAATATATTCATTATTTTTTCCATGTGTAATTTGTTGACACATACACAATATATGATAGGTTTTATATGATATTAAAGGCTTAATTAATTTATGTATAAAATTTGAACTAGATACCATATATAGTCAAAATATGTTGACTACTCAGTGCACATTTAAATCACTACATGCTACATTAATTAACATGTGTTCCATGTGTCATTTATTGACTCATAAATTCCATGTAATTACATGAAAAAATGTGTATACTACATGCCACATGAGTAGACTATATATGATATTAATACATGAAGAGAAGTCTGAATAGGTACTCATAGAGTTGCTTCCAAGTAATAATTGTGTACTTATTTTATTAAATTTTAAATAAAATAATTTATTTAAAATCATAGTGGATGGGTATCTCTAGGATATACTATAAGGATATTAATATAAATTGAATCAATATATTAATCATATAATTAATATGATTAATTCTCATGTGTTTTATTTTAAAAAATAATGAATCTAAATGAATATTAAAAACATAATTTAAATCTATATTTATTATACTAGTTAATGATCATGTGGTTAGACGGATATGTGTATGTTTATGGGTTCTTTTAATTTAATTTTTTTATGGGTTTTTTCAATTATCTATTAAATTAAATTTATTTCTTGTGAGTCATCCATCTCCGCTTATTATGTATGGGCCTAGATTCCCATGATTATTTTATGTAAAACCCATTAACCCATGTGTTAAGTAAATGAATTGTAAGGACAAAGATCCCAAGTGCATGGAGTTAGTTTAAGATGGAGTCGATGAAAAACCAAATCAAAGAGATAAAAAGAACAAATGAGGAATGTTTAAACTAGATACCAAACCAACTTAAGGATTTTTCTTTCACCAATGGTCAATGGTTTTTTTATCATTCGCTTAATAAAAAAAATATTAGTTAAATCTCATGAACATTCCAAGTTTTATTTATTTTATTTCTATCTGATGTATGTTTTATTTTATGGATTCAAGATTATGATCACATAAATAAATGGATTAAAATTAAAATATAGAATTAAAATAAATAGATTATATGTAAATATTTTATCTATACATGGTTAATCACTTAATTAAAATTCACTTAATATTAGAAATATATGTAAAAGGATAAAATTGTAAAAATTTATGCATAACAAACAAAATCCCTCAATTATATATTATGTCAAACTAGGCATTCAATTACTTGATTTATAATGAAACAATATAACTAAGTTTTTATATGGACATAGTCTATAGAATTACTTTTATTAATTAGTTGTGATAAGGTTTTTGGGATGACTTACCCAAACTTGTATTTTTACGACCCCCGTCCCCACTAAACGCACCCCTTATAAGCTATAAATAAAGGAAGAGGGATAATTACCCCAATGTCTTACCTTTAGTAGGTCTCAAGTTAGATAATAACACTGAGGGAATAAAATCTCATATATAGGAGGCATTACCCTCTATATAATATAGGATTAGGAGATAGGATAAATAAATTATAAATAAAACCCATGAAAAAATATAAAATAATGGAACTAAAACCATCCCACAATGCATGAATAATGTAAACAAATACAAAGATTATATAAATAAATACTAAAAGAAAAATTCTTATGGAAATGATAAAAACCAATCTAGTAATGTCCATCTCGATCCTCAAAGTCCTCCTAGAAACCTGAAAAAAAATTGTTTTTATATATGTGGGGTGAGAATAACATGTATACTCAATATAATAATACCCAAAGTATCTCATGTGAATGTAAAAAGAGAATTCCAATGCACCTGTGAGTAAAAGGAAAAAAACAATAGCACCTAACCAGGTTAACTAACCAATCACATCCTCACCAAGTCATGCTCACCAAATAACCCATCCAAGTTTATTAACATAATATGAAGCATATCAATAAAGAGGGTAACCCACACCACTTTCCAACTAATTTACCTCTATCACGTCCCAATATAGTACATCTTTTCACTCACATATCTTCTATATAATCCTTCAAAAATGCACCTGGGAAACTGCATCATGACAAGAACCCCACATGTAACTAGTCATCACATCTCTCCCAAAGACACCTTGTCCACAAAATTTCATATCTCCAAATGACACATGGGACATCACATCACATCTTAACTATAATCATATATCTGAAATAGTAGGGTATCATAAGCATGAAGGACATCAGCCTTATTCCCTCATCCTACCATGCATGAACCCCACCATGAACCACCTCATCATCTCATCAAACATCACCACTAGTTCACTTTTGACTTCTAACTATCATAAATCATGCATATCAAACTCACCTCTAAGAGAGATTGAGGAAGAGGGGGTATCCATCCATCCATCCTCACTATCTGGATGTTGTAAAAAACACCCTCTAAAATATTTGGGTGTCGGCACATGGTTCTAGATTTGGGTAGGGTGTGTATAGATTTCAAAATGAAAATGTAATATATATAATAGTCACGTACATAAGACCAACTGATGAATTAACAATAAGAGTACCATCCCAACTTACAAAATAACAACAAAGACTCAAAAACTCTACCACTTCTACTATTAACTCTAATATATAACACCACAAGAGCAAGCTATAAGCCACAATCCACATTTTATATTTTCTTTTAAATTTAATTCATTACCATATTTTATGAATTAAAAACCATTATCATTATTAATCCCATTCAGTTTCTCATTTAACAAAAACATTTCACCACACTTCCCATTTTATTTTTAGAGTTCATTAGCCTTTCCAACCCATTCCATTTCAGTTTCATTATTAACATTTATTCCATCACTACTGTGAAAACAAAATATCTCACAAACACAAAAAAACCCATCCATCACATGTCAAAAAGGACCCATGCTATAACCATATCTCATCACAACCACCAAATCTCATCAAAACCCCCACATATCACAACTACATATAATCCCATGAAAAAAAAACCATCACATCACTACTGAATGCATTATTCATCCCAGTCAGCAACCACCATTGCCACACAACATCCCACACCACATAAAGAAACCCAACTAGAACAATCAGACCAATAAACACAACAAATCTTCCACATATTTCACAATTCAAGTTCATGAACTTTAATTAATTTAGGTTCAAGGTAATTCTCACACAAACCAATATTTTCTATGGGAAACCATTTCTTTAGCCATATATAAGTAATTAGTCATTTTAGTAAAGGTTATATCAAATAAACACACAATAGGGTTCCATAATCCTATAAAATACAACATAAAAAATTCTCCCAATAGTCGTGATTTTAAGCATGGCATCTAGCATGTATAAACTCATTATATTTAACATCAAAGAAGTAAAACATGAGACTTATTATCTTCCCTATTCAATTTAAATTAAACTAATTTTTATTATCATTATTAATCTCATTCATAGAATCTCCCTAAATGAGAACAAAATAATTATCCCCCAATATGAAAAATTAATGGAGGAAAGATAAAGGATATAATACCATAAAGAATCTTTTTGAAACACCACACAAAATAGGGTGAAGGTGAAACAATCATAAGATTATAACAATACATGGAAACCTCATATAAAACTAAATCACACCAAGGGGTTTGGGAAACATATCCCAAACACACCTTGTAACAAAACTAAATCACCTCTATATTTTCCCAAAGGAAGAATAGAGAGGAAACAAGGGATCAAAGAGGATAACTCACCTTGTATTTTTAAAACCAAGCCTCTGTAATCCTAGGATCAAATTTGGAGGAAAGGGGCTAAAGGATCTCCCAAAATCACCTAGGGTTAAGAGAAACAAAATTAGAATGATATCCCTGAAATTTATATACAATCTAGACTTCTACAATTTCACACCATGAATCACATATTCAATTTGGGTTGTGAAATAAATTTAGGCCATGAATTTTTCAAACTCCAAACCCAATAAACATATATTGAATTTCATGGATCATATTCACATCATAACAATCCATTTAAATAGTTCATTTATTGAGAATAGGATTTTTATCTAGAACTCCAAGCCATAAATCATGTGACTCCTAGTCGTGAAATAACCTCTCATGTAATGAACACATATTCACATCATTAACCACTTGTATTAGTATAATTTTAGCTATAAACTCTATCGAACAATCCTTGGTCCTCCTCTGGCTATCACACAACATGCCTCCAAGCACACAAATCAAAAAATTCAACCTTCTACATCAATATGTTATCTTCTTTGTTTGGAACAGACTCACCCACATGGTTTTAAAACATGTCATAATATAACACCTCTTAATTAAGAAGGGTTATCCCCCTCTTCATATACTAGAATATTTAATACAAATTACATTATTAAAGGAAAAAATTTCATCTTATAAAACAAATATTTTCAAAAATCACATTATCAATAAAAATAGACCATGAAAAAAACTAAAAAAACTCTAGGTGCTAGGAATGAATTTATGTGTCATGTTCCAAAGTACTCCTCTCTAAGCCACTATACCTCCATAGCACATGAACCAAGGTGATGGTTCTTCCACACAACACATTAACTTGACAATTTTAGAACTCTAATGGATACTCAACGAATGTCACATCATCCTTGATATCCAAATCTCCTAGATCAATGGTGTGGGAGTCATTTTGAAGATACCAGTGGAGATGGGACCATGGAAAATAGCATGGATCCTATCCAGCTATGGTGGAAGTTCCAATTGATATTCCACCTTGCTAACATGATCCAACACCTCAAAAGGCCCAAATAACTTGGGAAAATCTTAATCCCCTTGAAAAACCTTTGCTACACCCCATATAGGGGATACCTTCAAGAATACATGGTCTCTGAACTCAAACTCTAGGGGCCTATACCTATGATCAACATAAGCCTTCTGGAATTCATGATATGCACCACATCGAGATCAATAAATGTTGACTCCACAACATCTTTCCAACTCAATAGAAAATGATATGGATACCTATAAAATGGATCAAATGGAGCCATGAAAATGGAAGAATGGTAGATATTGTTCTAAAAAAACTCAACCAAGGGTAAATTATTTTCTCAGGATCTACCAAAGTCTAAGATTCAGGCTGCAACATATCCTCCAGTATCTGGATGGTCTACTCCATATCCTCATCTATCTGAGGGTGGAAAGTATCATTAAGGTGAAAGTAAGTCCCAAAGGTGTGTTATAATCCTTTCTAGTCTTGCAAGCTAAAATGAGGATCTTAGTCAGAGATGGTGTTCCTTAGTACCCCATGAATCATAAACAAATCATCCAAATATAGAATCACTAAGACGTCCATAGCACTCAATTCATGGATCTCTAGAAATTGATCTGACTTCATCATTTGGTCCACAATCACCCAAACTGTATCACATTCTCCCTAATTCTAGGGTAACCTAGTGATTAAATCTATCAATATGTATTCTCATTCCACTTAGGGATTTCCAAAGGATGTAAAAACCTCTAGGAATATGGTGTTCTACCTTCACCTACTGATAAACCAATCACTTCTCCATACACTCTGCCACCGATCATTTCATCCCATGCCACAAAATCTACCTACACAAGCCACAATGCATATTAGTCACACTAGGATGTACTGCTAAAGGTGAGTTGTGAAACTCATGGAGAACTCACCTATGCATTTCTAATGGAATAAATAGCATACCCTGAAATAAAAATCAGTTCTAACCAACCTCTAACCATCCCTCTTGAGCATAATCATGTCCAACACAATCATATATCACCTCTACATCTATGTCTCCCCACTGAGACTCCTCTACCTACTACATCACGTATGACTTCACAGTCATCTAATAAAGACAACCTCAACCATTTCCTTCCTCTACATCAAGATTCATCACTACAAGCTCCTCCATCCCTTTCTAAACATCTGCAGACATCTGAACCAAATCTCCTTGGGACTTATAGCTTAGCGCATTGGAAAAAACATTCCCCTTTATTATGGTGTAAGATAACTTAAATTAATAGACCTATAGAAACTACATCAACCTCTATTGTCCCAAATTCATATCACGTTGATAAAATACATGCCTCAAGGTCTTGTGATGTTTTAATACTAAAAAGCATTCTCCAATGTGGTAATGTAGCCAAAAATTCAGTAAAAACATAACTTATACCAAATCGAGATCATGGGTGGAATAGTTATACTCATGGGGACATAATTTCCTAAACCCATAAGAGATTATTTCCTTTTAATGAATCAATAAGTATCCCAACCCATATGGAAAGCATCATAGAAAAACTCAAACATCACCCCTTCCTTTGGAAACTGAAGTATCTAAACACTAATAATTTCCCCCTTAATGTAGTCAAAAACTACCTAAAACTAATTAGTTTAAATAAAAGTTTGGTCTTATGGATCAAAATTATAAATGGGGATGAAATCTATGACAAATCGAACACAAATATCTAGTAATATTCTGCAAGATCAGGTAAATAGAAAACCTCTACTTAATTCTTGGGTAATACCCAAGAAACTACTACCACAACCTTCGATAATTCTATATCCAAACCCTTATTAGACACCATATTCCCAAGTAAACTCACCAATCATGTCTATAAATTTCACCTGGTCAACTTTACATAGAGATGGTGGTGTTGAAGTATCTTTAAGACATCTTTAAGATGATTAACATGCTCCTCCTCTAACTTCAAGTAGATTAAGATATCATTGAAGAGCATGATGGTGAACTGGTCTAATAACTCATGGAATATGGATTTCATGATCCCCATGAACATATATGTTTCATTTTTGACACTTAATGGTGTGTCTATGAACTTGAATTGTCCATACCTGAATTGGAAGGCAGTATTCATAATATCATCATCCTTCACCCTCAACTGGTGATATTTAGAATGTAGATCAATCTTAGAGAACCAAATAACTCCTCTCAACTGTTCAAAAAGTTCATAAGTCCTTATAATATGGTATTTATTCTTGATTCTCACCTGGTTAAATCTATGGTAGTCTATACATATCCTTATAATATCATCATCCTTTTTTATGAATAACACTGGAGCACCCCATGGTGATACACTAGGCTAGATGAAACTCTTTTGCATCAGATCATCTATCTAAATCCTCAAATTTTGAAACTCATAGGGTGTCATCTGATAAGGATCCATTGAAATCCGATAAGTATTCGGATATAGATCGATCTTGAATTTGATATCAAGTTGAGGTGGCATCATCACAACTTCCTGGAGAAAAATATCTAAAAACAATTTGATGGCCTTAGGAGCCTCCACTATCTCAGAATCTACTGATTCTATAGAAAACCCTTAAATAAAGGAAATAAGAGGCTCCACAAGCCTACTTTCCATCCAAAAATCCCATTCACTAATGAAAACTTCATGCTAGCTATTTGTATCCAAGAATATGATCTTCCCTTGGAATCAGTTGATAAATGAATGCTTGAAGTTCAACCAATTGATGTCAAGGATGAAATATTATGGTTATATCTATATAAATAAAATATCTCAATGTGATTTATATTTCCCAATCATCATTATACACCCCTATCACACATCAAACAAGTTTTTATGGCCTCCGATAAGAGTTGTCAACATCAGGGCATAGGAAGCCTCTCTACATCTATTCCCAAATCACTAACTAAATTGGGTGAAAAAAAGTATTGTGACGCTCATAATTCAAATAAGACACATTTAAGGGTATAAAATAAGATTATTGTACCTTTAATTATTCTAGGTTCCTCTGGTTCTATCACCTCCTCATCATACAACTATTCATGCTTGGCTCCTCTACTTTGCTAATGTTGGCCACCTCTACGAACGTGATCATATTAAGGTCCCTATAAACGAGGGACATATTGAAGTTTACACCTACCTACCCTATCTCCTCTCAACATATAATAATCCTACTTCCCCTAATACTGAAACAGCCTCACTATTGATTGGTACTGAGGTTGATGCTGAACCTGAGCACCTTTTCTCTGTTGAGATCCAAAGACCAATAGACACTAATTTTGATGATGACCTCATCCCCCATGAATAAATAACACTGGTAAAAATACCCATATAAAATCAAGAAAACCATTTTCCTCATAAGAATAAAAAATAAACTATTAAGGTCAACTCTCAGTTGGTTGAAACCTTGAAGTCCTTAGTTCTTGAGGATTTCCACTGACAACTCTACTCCTAAAAGAACCCTAATACTTCCCCTCTCACAATAACCCTCCTATAGTGTGAATACGCTTGATCACATTCATATTATTATAAACCTCTAAATATAATGTAAATATAAAAGGATTAATTTTATACTGAATAAAAGAGTGGAGTGCCTCCATAAGATTTCTCACATGGGACTACCCATTAGGTAAAAGATCGTGGGTGAAATACAAAAGTTACTTAAACTTGATCCCAAGATATCAGACTAACATGCTCCCCTACTAAAAAGTAAGTATTTCCTATCTATTCACTAACTTCATAATCAATGATAGAAACTATGGTCTAAACTTCATTTATAATTATTCCCAAGAAACATCTTCCTCTTTTTTCTCATCAAGATACAATGTCCCCACTGATGAGCTGCACCGCTCATCTGACTGACTACTAGTGGGACCCAGTACTCTAACCAAGCCTAAATCAAAATAGAGTCCATATTGAGATTATATAACCAAAGTTATACCTTTATATTAGATATTCTATGATCATACTTTTCCAAAGTTTTCCACTAAAATGCATACAATGTCCTATACCACCAATCATCATCCTCGATTGGATCAACCCTCCAGCGATCAATTGGGTCATCCAGCTAAACCTCACCGACCCAAACCACATATGTATGACATATAGAAACTATATCTAAAAAGTTAAACAAGGATTTACCAAATCCCAACAGTATGGAATTCTATTAATATTCAGCTCAATTAAATTATTTTAACTTCCCAGTAATACCTAATTCAGATAAGAACATAAATTACCATGATGATTGAACCCCTCATAGGTATCTACCCTAAAATTTTTACCACATAACTAGTTATTTGGTAAGATTAGAATACTTTAATCAGATCATGAGGTCCCTAAGATCTTGTTTCCAAGCTGTTATTCCCTGGACTATGTCACACACCAAGATCAACTAATGAATTTCCCTACCAACTTATGCAATCTTCATTGTGCCAAACTCCAAACTCCACCCTGTCTCTCAACTTATCCATATAATAACTATATTTTATGACCCCCCCCCCCCCACACACACACACAAACAAAAATTACCCCTATTAGGATAATAATAAAGTAATAGAGATAATTTACCTAGAGTCCCACCTCTAGTGGGATTCGGGTTGCTAACTAACCCTGAGAGAATAAAATCACACATATGGGAGGCATTGCCCATTATATAATATAGGATCAAAAGATAAGATAAATCAACCACAAAGAAACTCCATGAAATAATATAATATAAAAAAACAAAAACATCCCACAATGCATGAATAATGTAAACAAATACATAGAGTCTCTAAATAAAAACCAAAAGAAACAGTCCTATAGAAGCGACCCAACAAGAGCTCTAAAACCCAAGCTAGTAATGTCCAACTTGATCCCTAAAGTCCTTATTGAAACTTAAGAAACGGTTCCTATATATGTGGGGTGATCATAACATGTATAATCAGTAGTATCATACCAAAATTCTCTCATATTCATGTAAAAATAGCACACTAATGCACTTGTGAACAAATAGTGGAACCAATACCACCAAGTGGGTCAACTAACTAATCTCATCCTCAATAAGGCATGATCACCAAATAACGCATCCAATTATAGTAACATAATATGAACCATATCATTAAATAGGTTACCCTGCACTACTTTCCCACTGATTTTCTACTATCACACCCCAATGTTGTATGTCTTGACACTCTCATCTCTTCTATAGAATCCTACCTGAAGACACTTGGGAAACTTTATAATTATAAGAACCATATGTGAAAATAGCCATCACATCCCACCTAAAGAAACTTGGGCCACCACACTACATCTCATTTGAAGACACATGGGCCATCACATCTTATCTCGACCATATCTATATATCCTGAATAGTAGGGTATCATAAACATGAAGGATATAAACCTCGTTCCCTCCTCCTACCATGCATGACCCCCACCATGAACCACCTAATAATATCATAAAACATTACCAATAGTGAAGTTTTGACTTTTTCCATAATAGTCTATTTATATCAAACTCACCTGGAAGAGAGAGTGGGGAAGAGGGGGTAGCCAACCATCTTTCCTCACCATCTGGATATTGGAAAAAATACCCCCAAAACATTTGGTTATTAGAACATAATGATTGACATGGGTGGGGTGAATATATAAATCACAATGAAAATACAATATATAATAATCACACACAAAATCCCAACCTACGGTTTAACAACAAGAGTACCATCCAAACTCACAGAATTACCACAAAGCCTCAAAACCTCTTCCACTTCCACAACCACCTCTAATTCATAACACCACATGAGTAATCCAAAATAAACAAAACACAATCCATATTATGTATTTTCTTTTCAAGTTAATCCATTATGAAATTTTTTTTAATTAACAATGATTATTATTATTAAGATCATTAATTTTGTCCTTTAACAAACCACTTTAACCGCACTTTCTATTTTATTTTAAGAGTTAATGAGCCTTTCCAAGCCATATCATTTTAGTTTCATTATTAAAATTTATTCCATAACTACCAGGAAACTAAAAAAATATCTCACAAGCACAAACAACCCATCTATCTCATGTTAAAACGGCCCCATACCACAACTGCATCTTATCACAACTATCACATCTCATCAAAACCATCACATATCAAAACCTTGTTTCATCCCATTACACCCAACCATCACATCACATCCCAATATTTTTTGAATCCAAAATAGTCACTGCCATTTACACACAACATCCCACACCACACAAAGAAATATAGTAACCACAAACACACCAAGTTATGCATCTCAGATTCTATATGTTTTACAATTCAGGTTCATAAGATTTCATTAATTTATGTTCAAGGGAATTCTCAAAAAACCAATATTTTCCATGGGAAACCATTTATTTATTAATATATAAGTGATTTTATATTTCATTCAATGTGATATAAAATAACTATAAAATAGGGTTCCAAAATCATATCAAATACAATAAAAATAAGTCTCGAAAAAGCCATTATTTTTAGCAAGGAATTAAGCATGTATAAATTCATAATTAATAACATAAAAGTAGTAAAACATAAGATTTCTTACATACCAGATTCAATTTCAATTAAACTAATTTTTATTATATTCATTCATAGGGTGCATAATGTCTCCCTAAAGGAGAATAAAAGCATGAACCCCCACATGAACAAATAAAGGAGAAAATATAAAGGATACCTTATCTCAAATAGGATTTTTGAAACACCACACACAATAGGGTGGAAGAGAAACAACAAAAATATTGAAACCACATAAGGAAACATTGGATCAACCAAAACCACACCAAGGGGTTATTGAAACATAGCCTAAAAACACCCAAAACTAAAACAGATTCACTGCTGAGACTTCTTAAAGGAATAAAAAGATGGAAATAAGGGATAAAAGAATATAACTCACCTTATATTTCCAAAATCAATCCTATATAATCCATGGATCAAAGATAGAGGAAAAAGGATAAAGGATCTCCCAAAATATCCTAGGGGTTTGCCCAAAGTTTGGGAGAAACAAATTAAGAATGATAGAATTAGGTTGAGCCCCCAAAATTTATAGAAAAGTATTACCTTAGTACTTTCACACCATGAAACACATATTCACATCATGAATATTAATTAGATACTCCAATTCAGGCAATGAATTTATCAAACACTAAACGTAACAAATATCCGCCAAATTTCATGGTGTATATTCACACATGAAAAATCCATTCATGTCATGGATTATTTGAACACCATAATTTTATCTAGAAATTCAAGTCATTAATTGTTAGGATCTTTTCTGTGAAATAAACTCTTGTGTCATGAACACATGTTCACAATATGAACCACCTTCAGCAACAGAATTTCAACTCAAAACTCTACCAAACCCTCCTTGAGCCTCCTTTGAATGTATCTAACTCCCAAAATAGCTAAGTAACAGGCCGAAGAGGAATATATCGTTACATGTATTAAATTTAAAATCCATAGTTTTTTCAATAAAAATTTTGAGTCAGGAGTTAAGGAAATATGATTTGGGATTTTTTGATTGGGGAGTACACTAATCGGTACAATGAACTGAAAGCCCATAGTTGGAAAGACTACCTACCTAAATACCTTTTAATATTTTTCATGGACATAGTATAGATCATAAGAAGGGAAATATGGATCCTTGCCTCTAAAATGTATAATTGGTGGGAATTTTATGAGTTAAATGGTGAGAGTCATTAGAAATTGATAAAATAGTGGGAGGCTTGATAAAATAATTAAATTATTTCATCTCACTTATTTTGTAATCAAGTAAAATATTAATCATATATTTTAATTAATGCAGAAAAATGGAATGAAAAAAAATGAAAACACTACAATCATTTCTCTACTCATGTCATGTCCTCACCTGAACAGATTTCCCAGATTAGAATATGTAACATCCTAACCTGAACCACCTAGTCCAATATAGAAGGTCTCATGATCTCATGTGAACCTCCCCATACACATGAGGCTACCGAATAGAAGACAGGGTATGAGTCTATCAGTGGGTAGACTATACCCTCAATATCATGTAACGGGATCAATAATAAACAATATAATACACAATTAGAGTAAACATGTAGAAACTAAATAAATAAAAAAAAATCATTTAAATAAAAAACTCCCAACATATCAAGCATGTATAATGTAATAAGAAATAAGAGATAACTAAATAAACAACATTATGGGTATAGTGACCCTCACTTTTTATATATTGATATCACATCTTAATAGATATATATTCATTACACAACATAATGATTCATACCATAATCATATGGGTGTATTCCCTTTGAAAAGTTGGATATATAAACAACTGGTTTATAAGTAAACTACATCATATCCCACTATGTTCTTCATAAAAAGAAACCTTCTTAGATATATCATACATAGTATATTTCTTCATAACCTAGGGAAATGAAACATAATAAAATGTGATCTCATATGCTCAGTAAGGTTAAACATGGGAGATATCAATTAATGATCATATGAAAACATAATATAAGAATAAGGGTATTAGATTCATGAATATAACTTACTAAGTTCATAACTAATCTATCATGGATCATAAACATGAGTCAAAATATAAAACATTATCATTTAAAAGGACATGAATCATAAAAGTTAAAAATCCCCATAATTCATTCATGAATCATATGTTCATTTCATATAAGTACGACACTATCATAAGTATAGAAACCATTTCATATATTAAGTTTAACTATTGATACCATAAAATCATAGTGTATTAGGAATAAAAACCTATTTCCCATAGTGGATAAATCACATCAACTTGTTTCCCATAATAAATCAATCACATCATCTTATTTCCTACAGTGGATCAAGTACATCATCTTTTTTCCTATAGCGGATTAAGAACATCGGCTTATTTCCCATAATTTTCACATGAGATATAAAAATTTATCCATTACATTTTAGGGATATATAATTCTAATACCACCCATCATATAATGAAATTCATAAATATGTGTGTCACAGGCTCATTAAATATTTATCATATCATTATATCATAAATCATGTAAATAAATGGGGTTTCATAAACATTTCATCAATTTATCTTAGCATAAACCATTTAAAATAAATTTGTTTCATAATAATATCATAAATACAATCATAAACCATACATGGAAGGAATAAGGATGGTACTATTGGATCGTATACTAAGTAAAACATAAGAACCAACAAAGGTTTTTGTCATTGATGAATATATGTTTCATAAAAATATCATTAAAACATTCTTGAGGAAAATATCATTTCCATTTTGAAATAAATTCTTTAAAAAATAAAATTACCCAAATATTAAAGAAAAAAATTATTTTAAAAAAATTTGTAAACTTATAAAATAATTTTTAAATCATTTATTGATCATGATGGTGGGAAATATTGTTCATGTTGTATATGTTAAAACAAATATTCCTTTCATATTTTTGATAAAAATTAAAAATTACCAAGTTTGTAGAATAACAAAACGATTATTTTTAAACCATTTTTAAAAAAATTCAAAAAAGTATAAAAAATGAATTTAAAAAATAATTTTAGAATAGTAAAAACATTCCAGAAAAAAAATTTAGAAAACAAGGACATGGAAGAGAAATAATTTTCAACCGAAGAGAGAAATAGTCATTTTTTCTTAAAAAATATTCTTTTGGACTCTTAAGATATTAAAGAGAGGAAAACGAAAGGAAAACATGTATTATATATAAATAATCATAGTATAATAAAATATATGAGTTTTTTAAGATATACATCATAATATTTCATCATGATAAACTTAATCATAATCAATCCTGATAAACAACAGTATTGTGACATAAAATAATTACCACCTTAGTAAATTTTGGATCATACGCCCCATAAAAGAGAGGAAATTAGATGGATATGGATATCACATAATTTATATAAGAAGAATCATAAAAATATATTCATGGTTATTATATACACCTCACAAAATAAACAATTGGTGAACATGGCATGTGTCCCACGGAAATAAAAGTGAGATAAAAATCCCTTACCACTTTAGTAACTTTTAAATCATAGACCCATGAAATAAATAACCTTATATGGATATTTAAATCCCAAAAAAATCATAATATTAATCATAAAATACATTCATGGGTATTATATACACCACATAAAATAAATAAGAGGTGAATATGGCATTTGTCCAATGGAAATAAAAGTGGGACGAAAATCCCTTACCACTTTGGTAACTTTTGAATCATAGGACTATGAAAGAAATAACCTTATAAATATATGTAAATACCAAAAAAAATATAATATGAATCATAAAATATATTCATGGGTAATATATAAAATAGATAAAATAATCAAGTGGTTAATATGGCATGTGTCTCATAGAAATAAAAGTGAGACAAAAATCCCTTAACTCAAGTCTCAATTTTCTTCATACATGATTGAGCCTCCTATATAATAAATATAAATTTATTGTAAATATATTAAATAACCATAATAATATATATTATACCATATATTATACCATATATTATTTACTTATTACCTTTTACCACCTATTCTTTAACAATTATTTATTCAAATCATTGTTCTGGGTGATAACTACTTCGTTTTTCATGTATGTTTTGGTTCTGTGGTTTTAGTCCTTGTGATATGATTATGGTTACATAATTTACAAAATTTTAATCATGATATAATATCATATATATTAATTATATACATATTTATAGTCATTCATAAATTTAGGATATGAAAAAATAAAATACACCATTTATGGAGACAATAGGTTGTACGTACGCATGAACGTTGTTTCTATTTTTCAAAGGATGTAATGATAGAAAGATAAATATGAATTAACCTTTACAGAATAATTTTTATATAATAAATATTATATATATTAATTAAATATATCCTTATTACCATCCATGTCAAACTAAAATGAAAAATGTATTACATCACTTTGTGGAGGCGGTAGTCCACACATACGCACGAGCGACGTTATCATTTTCCAATGGATTGGAAGGTAAGATGATATATGTAATATTATAATTAAAAAAGTATAATTGTATCATAAATATAATATATATATATATATATATATATATAAATATACTTTAATTAAATCATTATATCCACCTGTGATAGGCAGTGATGGAAAATAAACTACATCAGTTCATGAGGTAGTAGTCCGTCGTACACACAATCGAAAGTTCCATTTATAATTTCATGTAATAGGAGATGGATATGCATTATTAAAATATCATAATAACATAAAATTATATTATATATACTTATTTTATTATATCATAATTGTTGAATAATATTTTAAGTAAGTGTAAAAATAAATAAAACAAAAAACATTTGGTTAAGAATGATACCTCTTCTTTAGAAAACCACTTTAGGTTTACACTAAAATACCTATTAGGAGGGATTCATAATAAAAATAAGGCCTATATAATGTGATGGGAGAATTAAGTAATATATTTTGATTGTTATTGGCCTAAAAAAAGTCTTTGGATGGGTGAATAAGAGAGGATATTGGGTTACCTTTTTTAAGTTGGGGAGAGGACACACATGGAATTTTTGAAAAGAAAAAGATATACCCAAATTTCACACATGGAAAAATGATCCAAAATAGATAATTATTGAACATTATAAAGTATAGGGTTATAATATTTCTATAAAATAGTAATTTTACAAGTTTTTTAGTCTTTTTAATCCATATCCTTTTAGGTTAACCCCTAGTAAACTTGTTTTAACCTTGACTATGATAATTAATTTTTACTATTTTTATGATTCATTATGACCAAAAATTAAGTTGGTATTATTATATAATATTAATTATTATGATAAAAAAAATATGTAATATATTATATCTAATTCAATTTACCTAAGTGGTTTAATTTAATTTTAAATTAATCCCATAGATGCAATGAAAAAGCAGTTTTCCAAAGAAAAAGTTCTCATAAGTATAAAAAGTTTTTATAAAAAAATTAACATAAAATTGATTTAAATGACCTAAATTGGATTAATAATAATATAATTGAACTAATTTTACTTTTAAAATCATATTAAAATAAAATTTAACTTTAAAATATTTTCAACAAAATTTTTGTTTTTTAATAAAAATCGGAATTTTTAACTATTCACTAAAAATTTAATTTTTTTAGAAAATTATAAAAAATTAACTCTAATAAAATTTTGAAATTATGATTTAAAAATGAAGTTAATTTTTTAAAATACATTTTATAAAAGTGTAAAGAACTAATTTTAAAATAATTTTGCAAACGTGACGAAACCACTATTTAGGGAAAATACAGTTTTTAAACATAACACTGGATTTATTCTTATCCCATGCCAAGAAAAAATATTAGAGGTATAAGAAAAAAATTGAATATATTATATATAAATTTCATTAAAAATCATTCACCAATAGTGAATAATTTAATTTATTAATATAAAACATATTAAGCGCATAAAAATAGTTTTTTAGAAAAAAATATCTTTTATATTCAAATGATTTATATCTTCATTTCTAATCAATTGATAAGAAATAAAATTATTTATATATTTTTAATCCATATAATATTAATAATTTAGTTATTCCTATTAATACCCACAATTTAATGGTTATTTTATAGCTTTAACCTTAAAAAATAATATTTTAATAGTATATCATAATTAATTTAAACTTGGTGTTGTGTGTAACGCAAGAGTTAGAAGAAAAAAAATTATTTAAAAAAATATTTCTAAAATATTGGTTCATTTTGTTTCCCCCCTTCAATAAATTTTTTCCTCAAAATTTTAACTTACTCATTGTAATCAAGGGTTTAACATTTGAAAATACCTTTGGGGAAAACTCACATCATAAAAAGGGTTAATAAAACTTCCTCTTGAAAAACAATAAATTTAAAAGTGATGGTCATCTAAAATGATGAAAAATTAGGTTTTCAAATAGGATAAAATTGATGGGAAGTAAAAATAAGGACATAGAAGAAAATTAATGTCCATATATAATTGATCACAAAAAATTGAATGATCATGAGAAAGTTAATGACCAAAAAACTATAAACCAAAATGGTAAGAAAAATACCATCAATTCATTAGAGATGAAGGTAATATAACTAAATTTTTGTATCAATATTCTTTTCCTAAAGTTGAGTAATTTTCTAGAGAAAATATACTTACTTGATTTTTTTCTATTTCATAAGAATAATATTATCCTTTGGTTGTGCTTCAATTAATTTCCATTTCATCTTCTACTCTAAGAAATGAAGATGAATTTTTTTCATTCCTAAGACATTAAAATTAACTTATAATAGATAATAATATCCATAAAATAATGATAATTCATTCCTTATATATCTATTTATCATAAAAACCAAAATTTTTAGCACAAGTTATCAAATATGGATAAATATTCATATGATTAAATAACACATAAATCTCTAAAACCTCATCTAGAGTTCAACTTAAACCATTACATAAATAACTAATCTTAAAATCTTTCAAAAATTCAAAAATGTATAAATAATGTCACTAAATTTCCAAAATAAACTTAACATTAATCCCCGAAATATCAGTAAGTAACTCTTAATTTTCACATACCAAATATGTGAATACCTTGGTCATATATTCTCTTATAAAATGGTAATAACCTAAATTATCATAAAACCATAATGAAAACATACATGATTCCAAAACTTAACTATTTCCTCATTCCTTAAATAAAATCACAAATTATAGAATGCATTCTATAAATCTAAAAAATGTGTGAATCTATTAAAGATAACATAAAATAATATTTTATTAAATCACTAATCAGTTCCAAGGTCCTCAATACTATCCAATTTAACCTATCCATATCAATCATCTATTTATCCTAAATAAACATAATTATCTTGAAATTATTAACATATTAAGGGTTATCTTTCCATCAATCATGTATTTGCCAAAAAATATTGCATCACTATTAAATTTCTTTTTTAGGTCATCAGTATCATTCAAAATATTATTTCAAATTATCAATGAAAAATTTTGATAAAATAATCCTTATATAGTTCATGATTCATATAGAATAATTCTTTAGTTTTGATACATAAACACTTCAACCATTCCACTTCATTATTAAACCATTAATTATACTTCATTATCATATTCATTAATAACTCATTACTTTCATATTTAGTTTGTAGTATCTTTATCATCCACGGAAAAAAAACCTTTACTCATAAAATTTTTTTTATCTTATTCTTGAGATTTCCCCTTGGGACATCGATTTTAATAATGTCAATAATTTATACATTTAAAACATTAAACCATTGATTATGACTTAGGGAAAACATTATTCTCATTTATTAGGTTAACTAAACATTTTAGTTTTCCTCATCAATTACTTACTTTATTCCATTCTTCTCTATATATAAAATAGCTTCTCATTCTATTGAGAATTTTCATTGAGTACTTCTTCCAACACTCATGATATATAATTAAATAAACCTTCTTTACTCCATGGTATCCACCACTTGGTCCCTTATAAAACCTTATCCTTATATTATTTGGTGAGTTTGAGATTTCGTTAAGGTTTAATTTATTAATCATATATCATTATAACTATTTAGGAATAATTATAATATCCTTCACTTGAGTCATATTCCTATTTGGTTGCACATCAATGAATTTTCTATCACATTCAACATTAACCCATCTCCTTATGGTTCCTTCCATTGACTAAAACCAAAAAGTAAATTTTGAGCAATAATATTCATAGCAGGAAACCATATAGTCATGAAAAATAATTCATAGGATATATAAATCAAGACACCTAATTTTCAATCTATGAAACCATAGTTTTAACATAGTTTATCTATGATCAACATCTATTTAAATCTTTCATCATGGTTCATAAGATTTAGGTAATTTCCAAAACATATCCCCCAGGAGTGCCAAACCAGGTATGCGGTAAGGCTCATTATCATGCACCAAGTGACGATCAATTCAAATCCCAATGAAACCTTTTTGGATTTATTAAACCTAGGTATATCTATTACAGAGACACATCCAATTTTAGTATCCAAATATGGATTTAATTTCTTGGAAACCATTCTCTCTCTCTTTCAACAAAATTCTAAGATATTTTCCTATACGTTGACTTATCCTTGGACTTATCCTTAGGGTTATCACTGAAGTTTTATCATCCTAATTTCCAAAGGTAAACTAAACCTTCCTATGATACCAACTATAGTGAACCTAACTTTTTATACATAGATATCACATCTTAATAAATTAATATCATTATATAACATAATTATTCATGTCATAATCATATGTATCTAGTGCTTTTGGAAACTTGGATGTGTAAACAAATGGTTTATAAGTGAAATACATCATCTCCCACTAAGTTTTTCATAACTATAAACCTTATTAGACATATCATATATAGTGCCTTTATTTAAAACCTAGGGAAAGAAAATATAAGAAAAGGCGATCTCATATGTTTTGTAAGGGTAAAAATGGAAAATATCAATAGTTGATCATATGAAAGCATAATATAATCATATGGGTATGAGATTCATGAATACAACTGATAAATTTAATACCCAATCTATAGTGGATTGTAAACATGAGTCCCATCATAAAACATTATCATTTCAAAAGACATGAATCATAAGAGTGATAAATCATCATAATTCAATCATGAACCATAAGTTCATTTCATATAAGTGTGAAACCATCATAAGTATAGAAACCATTTTGTATGTCAAGTTTAAATACTAAGACCATAAAATAATAGTGTATTATGCATCAACTATTTAATATAGTGGATCAAGCATATCAACTTGTTTCCCATAACAGATCATGTACATTGTACTATTTCCCATAGAAAATCAAGCACATCAGCTTGTTTCTCATAGTGGATTAATCACATCAGATTTTTTCCCATTATTATCTCATTATATATAAAACATTACCCAATTAATTAGAGGTCTATATAATTTTGTTACCACCCACCACAAAATAAAAATCATACATATATGTCCCATAAACTCATTAAACATTCATTATATCATCATATCATAACCCATGTAAAGAAATAGAGTTTCATAAACATTTCATTAATTAATCTTAGCATAACCCATGTAAAATAAATAAGTTTTATAAACATATCATAGTCATAATCATAAAAATATAAATAAAGAGTAATTATGGTACCATTAGATAATATCCCCAATAAAACATAAGTAACAACAAATTTTGTTACCATTGATTAATAGATATTCCATAAAAATATCATTAAAAAAATCTTCAAGAAAATATCCTTTCCATTTTGAAATAACTTCTTTAAAATATAAAAATTTATCATTTAATAAAGAAATATTTCCTTTTAAAATGACATTTGAAACATATAAATTAATCTTTAAATCATTTATCGGTCATGTAACGTCCCGGTTCTAGAAGCCACCCAAAGGCGCCCCATACCCGGTTGGTCACATGGCCTCAAGAGCATTTCCCCAAATGTCATAGGCTACCGACTAGCTGTGAGGGCCTTGGGAGAGATAGTGGGGAAACTATTCCCTCATTGGCAGAGTACACAGTGAAAATAAATAAACATACAATAGAGGAAGTAGTGAATAACCAACAATAACAAACAGCAGGAGACTAAATCAACAAACAAGAGCACATATGTATATATGGAATGATGCTAGATACAACTCTAGGAAAGTAGCCAAACAAGTCACAATGATGAAAACACCACAGTGCCAAAACAAGTACAAAAGAAAAGTAAACAGCTCCTCAGCATCGCAAGCCAAAGCTTGGTC
This sequence comes from Viscum album, assembly GCA_963277665.1. Lineage (NCBI taxonomy): Eukaryota > Viridiplantae > Streptophyta > Magnoliopsida > Santalales > Viscaceae > Viscum > Viscum album. Next base: position 1,245,856,143 of record OY728157.1, on the reverse strand, counting down.
CCTTGCTCTCCTGCTCCAAGCAATCAAGTTCCAGAAGTCGAAGGGCACTTTCCCTTGTCTATACCTGCAACAACATAGTCTGCTTGGGCCCAAAAGCATGGCCCAAACATGGTGTGAGATAAAATCCCAGTAGGCAACCACCCGAAGATCTGTGCCTAACATTCAGTGAGTATATGGCAGGTAAAAGTACAATAAGCATTAAACATCAACAGCAAGCAGTAAGCAGTAAACAGTAAGTAGTGAAGCAGGGTGATACACAACAGTAATCAACCACAACAATAGCAGCAGTAAAGAAAAACAGCTAACACAAACAGAAAACCCACTAGAAATTACCCACAGACATCTCCTCTAGTCCTAACCAAGAAATACCACAACCCTCTGGGCATTGCACTCAGCCTAACCCCTCTGGCTTGGTCAAACAAATTTATGAGACTCTCTGGGGAAACTCACTCGATTAATTCCCCTTATAGTCTAGAGTAGTCAGTGACTCTCTAAGGAAGATCACGCGGTCTAACCCTCTTAACCCCAAGGTCTAGAGACTCTCTGATGAAGCTATCTCGGTCAATTCCTCATATAGCCTCAGGTATACCACAGACTCTCTGAGGAAGCTCACTCTGTCAATTCCTCCTCTAGCCTAGGAAGGTTCTTAAAAAGATTCAAATAAGGTAAGAATCTCTGAGGAAGCTCACTCGGTCTACCCTCCTGTAGTCTATAATATCCAAGACTCTCTGGGAGCTCACTCGGTTCATCCCCTATAGTCTATAATGTTCAAGACTCTCTGGGGAAGCTCTATCGGTCTACCCTTCTCTAGTCTATAATATCTAAGACTCTCTGGGAAGCTCACTCGGTCTATCCCTTATAGTCTATAGCACCAGGTTCTCTCAGTCCCGTGCCAGTCAGTGCATAATAATGCTATAAGACCAAATTACACCTATATAGCTACTTGGCTAACCAAAGTACACCTATAGAGCTACTTGGCTAGAAAGTCTATAGGGAAACAAACATGTTATGAATTTCACTCCAACCTATAATCACAAGGCATGGAAACAGGTGTAACAGCCAAAGGAAAACGAGACCCAAAGGTCTTAAATAGAGAAAAGCATGGGAAAAACATCCAGGAACAACAATTTATCCTCCAACATGATTAAATTACCTCTACACAAGCATACAATCAAGGCAGGAAAACAACAAGGGCAAAAAGGTAAACACGCAATACCCCGTTCATGGGTATTGGTGGAATTTGCACAAAAAACTCAAAGACTTTGAACGGTAAGGCACAAACCACCTACCTCAATCCTAGGAGATCAATATACTTGAACCATGATGAATGATTCTCCCTTAAACATCGTAGATCTGAGAAAACAACCAAAACGTTCAAACCACGATAACTTGAGAAAGAGGAAGAATTGGAAAACAAGGCTCAAGCAGAAGGAATAACTCACCGCTGCGATTCCAATGCAATTGACGGTGCTCAAATCGAAGAACGGACGGAGGCTCGGGAATCTGGAGAAGTTTCGTGGTCGTACGGTGTCTCTTGGTCGAACCAGACCTAGAAGAAGATGTTTATGGTGATCGGGCGTGACCCAGGTCCGATTAATGAAAAAAAAAGTACACGGTGTTTACTTTTAGAGTACATGGCGTGTACTAGTTCTTTCCATACTCTGCCAAAATTGGCCTCCATGTCACCCCTACACACCGTGTGTGTGTCCTGGACATGGCCAGCACACGGCTCCGAGCGGGAAAAGATTACACAGTGTGTACTCAGAAAGTACACGGCGTGTACTTCAAAAATTTCCAGAAACTTTATTTTTCTCAAAAACTCCAGAAAAAGGAAGGACATACCTGAAACGAAGATCCGAGTTCTTACAGGTCATGGTGGTGGTAAATATCATTCATGTTGTATACATTAAAACAAATATTCCTTTTACATTTTCAATAAAAATTCAAAAGTACCTCGTTTGAAGAATGATAAGAAGATTACTTTAAAAAAATTAAAAACTAAAAAAGTCTAAAATTAGTTTAAAAAATAATTTTAGAACGGTAAAAATATTCTTTAAAACATTTTATAAAACATGGATATGGAAGAGAAATAGTTTTTTACCGAAGAGATAAATAAATTCATTTTTCCTTAAGAAAATTATTTTGGTAACATGAGTTATTAAAGAGAGGAAAATGAAATAAATATATGTATTCTAAGTAAATAACTAGTGAATAATAAAATTCTTGAGTTTATTAAGTGATATATCATAAGATTTTATCATCAAAAACTTAATCATAAACAATCTCGATAAGCAATAGGATTATAATATAAAAATTTTACCACCTTGGTAACTTTTAGATCATAAGCCCCATGAAAGAGAGAAACTAAGATGGATATGTATATCACATAATTTCTATAATAATAAAAATAAAAATACATTCATTTTTAGTATATACACCTCAAAAAAGAAACAAGTGGTGAATATAGCATGTGTCCCACAGAAATAAAAGTGAGACAAAAATCCCTTGCCACTTTGGTAACTTCTGAATCATAGTACCATGAAAGAAAGAAACTTATATGGATATGTAAATACTAATAATTTTCATAATATGAATCATAAAATACATTCATTGGTACTATATACACCACATAAAAGAAACAATTGGTTAATATGGTATATGTCCTAGGGAAATAAATGTGAGATGAAAATACCTTACCACTTTGGTAACTTTTGAATCATAGGAAAATTAAAGAAAAAACATTATATATATTTTTAGATACCCATAATTTTAATAATATTCATCATAAAATAAATTCATGGTTATTATATACACCACATAAAAGAAATGAGTGGTGATTTTTTCATGTGTCCCACATAAATAAAAATGAGATGAAAATCTCTTACCTCGAGTCTTGAATCTCTTCATAATTGTTAAAACCTACAATATAATAAATATATATTTATTATAAATGTATTAAAAAATATAATCATATATAGAATATCATATATTATTTAATTATAACATTTTACTACCCATTCATTAACAATTATTTATTCAAATTGATGTTCCAAGTGATAACTGCTTTGTTTTTCATGTATGTTCTTCTTTGATAGTTTTGGTCCTTGTATGTTGATTATGTTTTAATCATTTACAAAATTTTAATAATGATATAATATAGTATATATTGATTATATTAATATTTATAGTCATTCATAAAATTTAGATATTGAAAAATTAATTACATTATTCATGGTGATGGTAGGACGTAGATACGCTTGAACATTGTTTCTATTTTTTCAACAGATGGAAAAAAAGAAAGATAAATATGAATTCACCTTTAAAAATAATTATTATATCATAGATATATTATATATTCATTAAATATATCCTTATTACCATCTATTTCAAAATAAAATGAAAAACATATCACATTGCTTTGTGGTGGTGGTATTACACACGTACGCACGAGTGACGTTATCATTTTACAATGGATTTTAAGGTAATAAATTATATGTGATATTATAATTAAATAAGTATAATTATGTAATAAATATTATATATATATATATACTTTAAATATGTAATTATATCCACCCGTGGGAGGCAGTGATGGAAAATTAATTACATCAGTTTGTAAGATGGTAGTTCGTCATACACACGATCGATGGTTTTGTTTCCCATATGATGGAAGAAGAGATGGATATGGGTTGTGAAATTAACATAACAAAATATAAGTATATGTAAGATAATAATTTTATTATATCATAATAGTTGAATAATATTTTAAGTATGTGTAAGATTAAATAAAAAATTCTTGGTTAAGAACAATACCTCTTCTTTAGACAACCTCTTTAGGTTTTCACCAAAATCATTCTTAGGAGAATTTAATAACAAAAATATGGCCTCTATAAGGTTAGGGGAGAATTAGGGGATGTATTTTGGAATTTATTTTCTAAACCAAAATTATTTTTTGGGTGTGAATATAATATGAGATGGGGTTCCCTTTTATAAGTGGGGGAGAGGACACAATTAGATTTTTTGAAAACAAAAAGATATACCCACATTTTATACATGAAAAAAGGTTCCAAAATGACTCATTATTTAAAATTATATTTAATGATGTCTAAATATGTCTATATAATAGGAATTTGAAATGTTTTTTAGTCATTTTAACCCTTAACGTTTTAGCTTAACCCCCTAGTAAACCTGTTTTAAACTTAACTGTGGAAATTAATTTTTACTGTTTTTACTATTCATTATGACCAAAAATTAATTTGGAATAATTATATAATATTAATTATGATGATTCTAAATATTAAATAAATTTTACCAAATTCAATTCACAGAAGTGGAATAATTTAATTTAAAATTAAACCTACGGACGTAATGAAAAAGCGGTTTTTGATAGAAACAAATTGCATAAGTATAAAAAGATATTATATAAAAATTAAACATAAATTGATTTAAATAAACTAAATTGGATTAATAATAATATAAATTAAATAATTTTACGTTTAAAACCATATTAAAATAAAATTTAACTTTTAAATACATTAAATGAAAAGTCAGTTTTGTAATAAAAATCAGTATTTTTTACTATTCATTGAAAAATTAATCTTTTTAGAAAATTATAAAAAATTCACTTTAAGATATTTTTAAAATTATTATTTAATAAAATTAAATTAATTTTTTCGAATAAATTTTTTAAAAGTGACAAAAATTAATTTTAAAATAAATGTGCAAACACGACGAAACCAGTTTTTAGAAAAATTGTAGTTTTTAAACATAACACTGAATTTATTCATATCACACACATAGAAAAAAATTAGAGTAATGAGAAAAAATTTGATTGAATATATGATATAAAAATTTAAATAAATCATTCACTAATAATGAATAATTTAATTTATTAAGATAAAACACATTTCATGTATAAAAATAGCTTTTCAGAAAAAACATTTCTTTTACTTTCAAAGGATTTCTATTTTCATTTATAATAAATTGATTGACAATGAATTTATTTATGAATATATAAACCATATACTTTTCATAATTTAGTTATTCATATTCATACCTACTAATTTAATGGTTATTTTAAAACTATAACCTCAAATAATAATATTTTAATAGTATATCACGGTTCGTTTAAATTCAGTGTTTCATGTAATTCAAGGTATCGAAGAAATTATATTTATTTAGAAAAAAATACTTCATTAAATCTTGGGGTGTTGTAGTGGAGGTCCTCTGGAGTCCGTCTCGGTCTACCACTTGCTTTGTGATCCTCTACTCAATCGTCCACCATTGGTTTCTTACCCTTATCCAGATCCCTCGAGAAATTTATAAGCATGTTGAAATTCCCATATAGGGTTTCAGTACAAGACTCAGTAGGACACCACTAATGCATCCTTAAACTGATGTGCTCAGGTATAATAATTGTATTTCATAATGATTATGAATGTGTAATGAGTATAAGAATACAATCCAAAATCGAGTGTTTGTGCACTAACCAAGGTGCCATAGACCCCCAGTTATGCCTGCTTCAACTCTCTTCCAAAAGGATAATCATGGTATGTTGTAAAAAAGAAAGGAGCAGTACAAAACTCAAAATCCACCTCTTATAAATCATATGGTTTTGATTCGGATCAGGACCTAAGGCCATCATATTCAGACTCTGTCATGATTCATGCCCCAATGTCATCATACCCCTTGAGTTAGTCCCCTAGGTCATCACACCCCATCAATGCCTCGGATCAGGCCTCGAGGCTATCATGCCCCTCGGGTTAGGCCCCTAAGCCATCATGCCCCTAATAAGTTGCCTCGAGTCAGGCCCCAATGCTATCATGCCTTGTACCCTATAGTTAGGTCCATCATCATTATCGTCACAAGCCACGTACACTCCCCCATTAAGGGATGCACAACACACGAAGGTCCACCTATCTCAATTACTAAACACAACCTCCAAGGAAATGATATCACACATCATAGGGTATGAATACAAGGTAGTAATAATATATCTTCATGAGAAATAAATTAGAAATTCATAACAATATGTGATCATAATCAAACATGGAAGTAAGATACTATAGTAATAATCATGGAATTAAATATCATAGTTTGCCTCGTAGTTTACATACACACTCCACATGAAAACACAATCAAGCACTATCATTAGCTATATGAGTACAATAACAATATAATGGATACATATATAAATGAGAGCTCAATAGAGTAAGTAAATTCCTACCTCAAATTCATCAATATCAACGGTAGGGATAAACAACCTTGAATGGTTCAAAAGCTAGAGTAGAAACCTCAATAGTCAATAACACCTCCTCACAGGCCTTATTATCATAGTTTTTGACACGTCAATGCTTGTATTTTATAGTTTACAACACCCCAACTCCTATGGTACATAAAAGGATCATAGAACAAAAACCAACTATTTTATTTCAAGAAGAAATAAAATATTAAATGTGATGATTCTTTCTCTCTCCTATATAATTTCCAGATTATCATTTTAGGCCAATGCATGCGCCATGAGTTTTCTCCTCAAGAATAATTATAAAACCACACTTGAAAATATTAATCTCTATATATATTAGTCTAAGATCATACATAATTATTCCTTATAATTACTATTTTATAAAATAATAAATTATCTTTGGTAATTTTCCTAGTTATCCTATAATAATTTTATATATTTCTCACTTGATAATTTGTTTATAATTATCCTTGGATAATTTTTATAATTATATTTTAATAAATTCCCTTATAAATTATCCTTCCATAATTATCTTATGAAAATTTTTCATAAATTATTCTGTGATAATTTTCATAATTATAATTTGACAATAAATTATCATTTCATAATTATCTTATGATAATTTATTCATAAATTATCCTTGGATAAACTCATATAATAGTCTTTTGATAATCCAAAATAATTATCATTTGATAATTTCAATAAATTATCCCTTTAACATTCGAATTGAATATCCTTTTATAATTATATTTGGATAATTCTATAAAATTATCATTTTATAATTATTATAATTATTTTTTGATAATTTTATAGAAACTATTTTTAATGATTTTTAAATATTATCCCTTGATAATATAGTCTAAGTATCTTTGAATAATCATTTTTTTATCTTCTAAAAAATTTCATGTAATTTATCCTTTGATAATTTATAAGTTATCCATGGTAGTTTGGGGAATTATACCAAGATAATTTAAGGTTTTACATCATTTATTTAAATCAAATATTTTTATATAAATTTGGAATAATAGAATAAATGGAAGAAAATAAATAAATAATAAAAAAAAGTGAAAAAAACACCTAGAACCTGGGAAGAAGAAGATTTTGGGGGTACCTGCAACTAGGAAAGAAACTAAATAGAATAAGAGAGCCTTCTTCGATCACATGAAAGTATAACCGGGTTCCTCGGACTTCAAAAGTATCGATCAAAATAAGGGGAGGAAGTATTGACCAATTTATAGAACTAAAAATACATATACCTTCTACAAATTCCAAAACTCTGATTTAATCCACCATTTCACTCAAAAAATTAAGGAAAAGTCATTAATTCCTCCCCATTAAGGCATTACAAACTCAAATGGGTTAAAAGGGTTTGATTGTGAAGGTTTTTGATTAACCCATGTATGAAAATGAAGGTATTTGGAATTGAAGAAAAAGTTGGAATAAAAAAAATAAATTTAATAATTAAAATAATAATAATATAATTAAAAAGGATTAAAATAAATTACCTCACATTTGATGTTACCAAATACCTAATTCACACAAAGTTTATGCCATATATAAGGTTAAACCTTCATTCTATACCTAATTGCGGTCTCTGGTTTTACATCTAAAACACCATTGGGAAGATATTTTATTATTTCAAAAAAAATTATTCTAAAAATATTAAATAAATTATTCTCACATGTTATTTTACTAAACAACCAATGTGCACAAAGTTTATATCATACATAGGATAAATCCCACATTCCAGATTTAATGACAGTCTTTGATTTCTCATCTAAGGCACCATTCATGAGATATTCCATTATTTCATAAAAATTATGCATGTGTGAAAATATATATTTTATATTTTTATTATATCATTACTGAGGATCTATGGGCCTCAGAATATCATGCTGACTCAGTGCCTAACTCTAAAAATATTCCATAGAACATTCCAAAGTGTTCATAGGGATTTTACCATTATGTGAATTTAATTCAAAATAAATCATTTATATGGTGATTTTTATTGAAAATTTACATTTTTCACATAAAAACAAACATAAATTGTTAATAAAGAGGGTTTTATTATCATTAAAAATTTTGGATATTACAATTATCCCCATCTATTTACTTCTCATCCCTAAGAAGTAACTCTAGTGGTCTTTCTTGAAAAAATCATACCACTAATCTTGGACATCAGACTCATGCTTCAATGTCTCCTCTTATATTTGTACATGCTTCCACTGAATATGGACAAGTGGTACCATCTTCCCTTATAGGACCTTTTCACTTTAGTGTATAATTTTCCATGTTCACTCCTCCTAAGATGAGTCATGCTTCAGATCAAAATACCCATAGTTGATTCCATGCGCAGGATCGGGTACGTACCTCTAGAACTGAGACACATGAAACACATCATGCATACCACAATAGCATGAAGGAAGATCTAGTTGGTATGTTGATTCCCCTATCTATTTAGTGGTCTCAAAGGGCCTCACAAAACAAGGTGTCATCATTCCCTGATTTCTCATAAGTTGGTTCCCTAACCAAGGATTTACTCTCAAGAAAACTCAGTCACCCACTATGAACTCCAAGGGTCTCCTCCTATAGTCATCATAAGATATCTATCCATTATGAGTGATGATATACCTATTCTAAATCAACTACACTCTCTCAGAGGTCTCCTAAACCATGATGGGTCCAACTACTACTACCTCACCCACTTCATACCAATAGAGAAATGGGAAACCCTACCCCGCCTAAAGAGCCTCGTATGGTGCCATCTAAAATGAAGCCTGGTAACTATTGTTTCATGCAAACTCAACCAAGGATAGGTGATTATCCCACACTCCATTGAAGTCTGAGAAGAAAGATCAAATCATTTACTCTAATATGAGTATAGTCCAATTGTATTTTCTATCTATCTGATGATGGTACACTGTGTTCAACCCCAATTAAGTCCCTACAGCCTTCTATAAGCCCTTATAAAACTGAAACATAAATATTTTGTCTATGTTTTAATTAATTCTCAAGGGAACTCAATGTAATTATATGATCTCACGAACATAGATATTTCTTAGATACTCTATTGAGTGAGTCTCTCTAATTGGTAAGAAGTGAGAAGACTTTCCTTAACCGGTCAACAACTACCCAAACTATGTCACGACTCCTTGGAGTCCTGGTTAAACCCATAATAAAGTCCATAGTGACTTCTTACAACTTCCACATGGGTAAAGGAAGTGGTTAGAAGAAACCACCAGGACACTATTAGTCATTCTTCACCCTCTAATAGGTAAGGTATCCATAGACAACCCCTACAATGTCTCTCTTCGTCCTTAGCCACCAGAATTGTTGCCTGAATTCCTGGTATATCATTTTTTCTCCAAGATTCACTTCTCGTCTAAAGGTGTGATAATCCCTCATTATTTCCTCTCTGATGAAATTAAGGAATATTACTCTCCCATGTACCATGATCACATTTCCGTCGCTCAAGGACCACCCAGGTATTGGATCACATCCAGCAAGTTGTTCTCTCATAACAACACACTTTATTTATGACTCCTATCCATTTTAACCTGATACACAAGATAATATGTTTCTACCAATTGAGAACAAGTTATGTAACCCTAGTCCTCTAAGGAATTCATCCTCTAATCATCCAACAAGGTTATCAAGCACCACTTTTACTCGAATGGTTTCTCACCAAGATCTTTCCCAGCCTGTATCTTATGGCTAGAAGGATATACAATGATGTTATCATTCCTAGGTTCATACACTATATAAAATCCAAAATTCTATAAATAATCAACCCAGTGCCTTTGTATTAGGTTCAGGTCCCTCTGTGTGAAGATGTAGTGAAGACTCTTATGGTCAGTGTAAACAAAAAATATCTCATAGGAGAGATAGTTCTTCCAACACTTCATGGAATGGACGATGACTTCTAGTTCCAGGTCATATATAGGGTAGTTTTCTCATAGTATAATAGCTAACAAGACCCATTTTCTACTACCTTATCTCTCTACGTAGCACGTATCCAAGTCCAACACATGATGCATCAAAGTACACTACATAACCAATCTTATACTTAGAGAGTTTCGGTACTATAGTTGTAGTCAACCTTCTCTTTAACTAAAGGAATGCTACTTCACACTAGTCTGACCATTGGACATTCAGTACTCCCTTCTTCATCAATTATGTCATGGGTGCTGATGGTCAGGAGAATTCCTGGATAAACTATAAGGACCCAGCCTTAAACATTACATAATATTGAATTAAATGAATAATTCACATTGATGATCTTTTCACATTTAGAGTTTTAGAGATTTAGGTCATAACTATTACATTACAACATGAATATTACAAGTAGACACTACTACTCAGTAGCCATTTTTTCATAATATAAAAACTCTTAAAAAGAAACATGTCTAGTTCCATGTTTTAGACAACATGGCTTTTCCTTGATCCCATCCTTGACCCTATTCATCTTTAAGTCCTGTGGAAAACATTTCAAAACCTGGGATGAGCATAAAAGGCTCAATAAGGGTTATAAAACAGTGAATGAAAACATTTGTTAATAAATACATACAAAACATGAACTCTTTTACTTACCTCATGAAATCATAAGATTTATGAAAGACACATAGAAATCATAAATCATAAAGGTAAATTGCGGCATCCATACCATACATACATTGTAGCTATCACAGCTACATAGGGAGTTACTTTGGAATACCCATCACAGTATATTCCCTAAATCTCTTAGGAGAAACATTCATGTTTACCTCCGTCACATTACCCAATTCATTGGAGAGCTATCTCAGGCTCACCCACCCTAGGTTTATCACAAAACCACCCGTATACATAAACAATGCCTAATAACCATAACATAATCATAACATATAACACATGTATAAAGGATAGATAACATTTCCACATTCCAATATATCAAATCAAGATAATTGAAATAAACAATGTTTAATCAAATCATTTTCAAAACCTTTTAAAAAGAGATTTTTGAATCAAAGTGTCACATACCACTTTGAAGCTTTTAAATAAATTATCATTTGAAAATATTAATGTCCATATAAATAAATCCTAAAACCCATTTTTAAAACATGGACATTAATTAGAAATATTTATAATAATAAATCTTTAAAACATTTAAAACTATATTTTAGTTAATGAGTTTTTAACAAAAAGAGGGATGCTTCAATACAATTAATTGAAGAATAAATTTTAATCAGAACATTATAATATCATGAGAATAAATGTATTCATGATATAATATTTCAAAGGACAGTATATAAACCATAAAATATTGAATTGGTGCATAACAACAATGAAGTCTCAATGGAAATGTAAATTGAGATAAAATCCCTTATAAAGATGGAATCCTTAAATTAAGGATAAATCAATCTCATAATTATGTGTGACAAATATAAATACACCCAATGTAAGTGGATATTAAGTGTAAAAAAATCTGAGGTCATTCACACATATTCATAGGATGACATAAATAAAAAAAGAGAATATCAACCCAAAGAATGGAAATTGGGTTAAGGAGTTCCTTTACCGATTTGGTAACTTGAAAAACATATGCCACATGAAAGAAGGATCATAAAATGAAGATGTAAATAATCATAAATGAGATTATATTACAAAAAGAGTACAATCATGGGAATTACATACACCACACAAAGAAAATAGTGGCAAGTATAGCATGAATCTCATGAGAATAAAAATGAGACGAAACCCTTTACCACGTTGTAATCAACTGAGTCGTACGACAAAAAGTTAATAACCACCAAATGAATCATAGAATACCATAAATATAATGATAATCATGATAATATATATATAAAATTTCAGTACACAATACACCACTTGTAATTAATAAGTGGCGAACAATATAAATCTCACGGAATTAAAAGTGAGATAAGAAAATCTCTTACAAAAATTCGACAGCCTAACGGTACCACTTAAAAATTCTTAAAATGACTTGATGAGAGTAATAGGGGGTATCTCATAATATGAAAATAAAAATTATAGTATTTTGAATTTAAAAGAACATCCTCCAACATAATAATATGGAGCATAAATGAAATGACATAAAAGAGAGTACTTGAAAAGAAAGAGAGAGGTCAGATCCCTTACCTCGTGTCCGACTTGACTCGATCGTTCTTTAATCTCCTGAATAATAAACTAAAGTTAATTTCTACTTGATTAATAACATTTTTCAATTTTATTATTCATTTTATATCAATTATTACCATTTTATAAACATTATGTAATCATTTAAGTTAATAATGTTCGTTTTGTCGATATTTGGTACTTGAGTCAAAAATGGACTTCTTATTATTACATGTTGTTCATGTTTTCAAAGGTTCATTATATCCAGAATGATATTCATTATTTATATATAATATTTATCATATATATCCAGTATATACATGTATTTATAATGGTACATAACATTTAGAGGTAAGAAATGAAATGCACCGTTCATGGAGACGGTAAGTTGTACGTATGCTTGAACGCTACTTTCATTTCTATTTCTTATTTTAATGGAATTAAAACATAAAGATACATAGGTATATTATAATTACAGTATAATATAATATATAATATCATTAACTCTATCCTTTATACATCCCACATAAGGCATTAACGAATCACATCACTTTGAGGGGGCGGTAGTCCGCACTTCCTCAAATGAGATTATCGTATTTACCCACTATAGAAACAATAAAGAAATTATATAAAAATGGAAGTACAGAATCATAAGGAAATCATAAACATAATATATATTATATATAAATACAGTTCCATCATAATGGCCACCATGAGAGGCGGTAATATGTAATTGAACAATCATTGTTTCGTGAGGCGTCAGTTTTCCATCCACAGAAACATTATGTTCTTCATCCATTAGATGGAGGTGTGTTTAAGTGTAGTTAGAATACTTTTTATAAAAACATCCTAGTATATTGAGGATACTGGTGTTGTTACAAAAGAAAAAAATAAAAATATTTTAGGGGTTGGAGAAGTAAAATAAAAGAAAACAATTTAAGAGAAACTGTTACCTTTAATTTGGGTAACTCCCTTTGGTTTGAACCAAAGGACTTCTTGAAGTGCCTTCTGCCTAAGGTAATGCTTTTAGGAGGAGGATAGGGATGTAGAGATCCTAATTGGGCAGAGTTTGGACGATCCAAATGTCTTGAGAGGTGTGATTAATTTCATATAAGTGCTCTCCTTTTATAAGGGAGAGGAGGGGCTCTTTAGGAATGTATGAAAATATTATTTTATAATATAATGATATTCGGTTTCTAGTGGTCCAAAAATCATTATGGTAGAAGATAAGATTACTAATAACCGAAATAAAATCATCCAATCATAATTGGACATGTTTTGGATAATATTTTAATCATTATAATCTTATTTATTTTAATCATTTATTAATGAGGTAAATAATGCATCATTATTGTGTCATAAAAAATTTAATTTATTTGAGGTATAAAAATTATAAAAAAAATACCAACATGTAGGAAATAGTTTTATCTTTCCAATGAATATTTATAGTCTAAAATATAATTTATATAACCCCTTCTAAAAATTAGTTTTCTAAAAGATATTTTCTTTTGTAATTTTTGCCTTTACTTTAAGTTAATTAATCTAAATTGTCATTATCACTCCCAAGTGGCTGAAAGGGGTCCCAAAATCGACCCAAATATGACCATGGTCGGCCATTACTCATCCAATAAGGTTAGGACAAGTGTTAAGGTAATTTGGAATTATTATAATATTCTTTTAACCTTGAATTACCTTATTTACCTTTAACCGCGGTAAATAAAAGTAAAAAGTTACTATTCACCAAAAATTATTTTCATCTTATTGAACCACATTTTACTTCTTGATAATAACCATGTATGTAGGATTTTTAAAATTCAATTCACAGAAGTGGTAAAATTCCATTTAAATGAAAAAGTCAGTTTTTTTAACTACCACTAAGTGGTATCACTATTCATCAAAAATTGAAGTTTTTCAGAAAAATACCAAAAATTCAGCCTAAGCTATATTTGATATTCCGAATTCAAAAATGATGTCTATTTTTTCAAATTCAAAACATGGAAGTGGAATTAATTAATTTAAAAATTAATTCTCGTTGTTAAAACAAATAGCGTGTTTTTAAGAAACAATAACTATCAAAAGATTGATACTTGGTTATGTCCCATTTCAAAGTGAAATTAATTCCAATGACCAACAATGGATTAAATGGTAAAAATATATTTTAATTTCACTTTAAAACCAATTAAAAATATAATCTAACCATATAAATAAATTAGATTAAAACGCACTTTTGAATTAAAATATAATATTTTTCACTATTCATTAAAAAATGAACTTTATCATAAAAATTCCAAAAAATTGCACAAAGTAAATTTTTATGTCCCCATTCTAAAGAAGGATTTTATTTGGTCAATTAGAATGTATTAAAGTGACCAAAACTAGATTTAAAAAGGGTTTGCCATTAAAAGGCGGTAAACCGTCCTTTTAATGTAAATTATGCTTAAAATTAGATTCATTCATATATTAAGCCTCTAACTTTTATTGGATAAATATAAATACATGTATAATCATATTATAGTTAGTTTTTTTCATTCCCACCAATACAACGGCTAGGAGTTAACTACCATTTAAAATAATAATATTATATTATTAGTGTGCAACGTAAGATTCCAAAGAAACCTGTTGTTGCGTATCAGGTACGCTATCGAACATAGCAACCCATTTTAAGCTAAAATTAATATTTAATTAACAAATATTAATAAATATAAAAATCTCTTATTCTTCATTTACCTGGGATGTTACATCCTTCCCCCCTTTCGGGAATTGCGTCCTCGCAAATTTAAAACTGGGCTTGGAAACATCATTAAAAGTCCCACATCGGAAAGAGAGTGAATAAACCTATCACATTAAAATAAATGAAGAGAATTAAAAAGTTTACCTAAGACAACATATACTAGGATTCCATGAAAACATGGATATGGAGGAGAAAAAAAATCATCAAGTTCTGATGGAGAGTGATAGAAAACATGTTTAGGAGAAAGTTAACCGCTAGAAAATCACAAACTTGTGATGGGTTAAACAGTCTTTGATTCCCCAGTAGGAAAATTTAACGGACAAGGTTTTTGATTAAAGTTACTTTTAGTTGAGGAATTTATTAATTATACTAACCAAAAACATAAGGAAAAATACTTACTTTTCATGTAGACATTCATCTTTTACTAGATTTCTAACACAAACTCATATTTTCTCCAAACAATGAATATTCAGGATGAATTTTTTTCACATTAAGAGTGTTATAACCAACTTTGAGAGAATCACATAATCCACAAAAGATGAACTATATATTTCCCATGTCTTTAAATATTAACTAAAACCAAAACTTTTAGTATAAGATCATACAATCCCCCAAAAAGATAAACTTTTACATAAAGAAAAACAACTCTTAATCTACAAAAATTTGTCTAACCAAACCCAATGTTCAACGAAGACCATTAGATAAACAATTTGTCTATAAAATTATTCAAAGTTAACCAAACTAAGATTGAACCCCAAATATTTGAAGGATTTAATCACATAGTCTTCCAATGTACAAATTAACATTTATCTCCAAATAACATCAGTTGCTCTTGAAGTCTCATATTGAAAATTAATTAACCTAATCACATATCCTCCATGATAGATTAATAATTTCCATAGATAACCCAAAATCCACTTATTATTGATTCATAAAATCGTCTAACTAAAAAGAATTAGTCAAACTAACCAGGGACTTCAAGTAGGCTAGTGGTAGGCTATGCGCCCTTATCGCCCTTCAGTTGTGGGTTAGATTCCTGCAGCCTTGCCGGATGCGACGGGTTGTCACCCATCCTATGGGTTGTCCTTTTTAGAAAACTCAAAAATAACCCTAACATGTTTTAACCTCAATGGTTTCCTTATACCTCTCATTTTCATCCGAATTCATTACGATCTCAACATCTTAATTCTTGAAGTCTTATTTCACCACCATAAGATAAAATAAAACGATTCCCAAAATGAATAACAGCATACCTTGATCATGGCATCCACTCGGTTTCATCGTCATCTTGTTCACATAGGTAGAAGTCCCAAGCATTAAAATAATTATTTTGAGATCCTTCAAAATCATTTTCTTCCTCCATCTAAATACTCCTTGTACAACATGGGTCATATGGGTGTTCACAGAAAAATAGTTTTGGAAAATAATCATGCATGACATATAATTTTAAAACATCTGATAAAACATGATTTCTATAAAATAGTCGGACAGAATTTGAGTTGAAACTTTCTATCATTGGTCCTTTTAAAATACCATAAGTATGTGATGAGAGACTATATTTTAAAATCAAATATAAATAGGTTGCACAAGGGTCTCCTTCCTTAGCACCATTTTTAAAATCATAATATGCTTCAAATTATTGTGATAAGGTAAAATATTTGAAAATACCTTGATAATATTTACCTTTCTTGAAAATATGAGAATATTTTGAAAATAGTATTTTTCTAAATACAACCCATGATCCATGATGATAACGAGGTATAGTGGAGGTGTTTGATATCTCAAACAACTGCTCGCAAGTGAGTTGTATGCTAGAAAAAGTTTCACAATCATCCGAACATGACTTTGCAATAATTATTGCAAGCATGTCATCAGGAAGAGATAGGAATGTCGTTTGAGATCCTTCTACTTCCATTCGTAACTGACTATACTTGACCTGAAAAAAATTATAAAACAAGGATTTAACTGAAATAATAAATATAGGGAATAACCATGTGTCTAACAAAAACTCATAATCCCTAAAGTTGTCTAAACCGACCTCTGATACCAACTATAAGGACCCAGCCTTAAACATTACATAATATTGAATTAAATGAATAATTCACATTCAAGATCTTTTCAGGTTTAGAGTTTTAGAGATTTAGGCCATAAATATTACATTACAACATGAATATTACAAGTAGACACTACTACTCAGTACCCATTTTTTTCATAATATAAAAACTCTTAAAAAGAAACATGTCTAGTTCCATGTTTTAGATAGCATGGCTTTTCCTTGATCCCATCCTTGACCCTATTCATCTTTAAGTCCTGTGGAAAACATTTCAAAACTTGGGATGAGCATAAAAGGCTCAGTAAGGGTTATAAAATAGTGAATGTAAACATTTGTTCATAAATACATACAAAACATGAACTCTTTTACTTACCTCATGAAATCATAAGATTTATGAAAGACACATAGAAATCATAAATAATAAAGG
This sequence comes from Viscum album, assembly GCA_963277665.1. Taxonomy (NCBI): domain Eukaryota; kingdom Viridiplantae; phylum Streptophyta; class Magnoliopsida; order Santalales; family Viscaceae; genus Viscum; species Viscum album. The sequence continues at coordinate 1,245,838,577 of OY728157.1, read as the reverse complement.
TAACTTGAGGAATCCATACCATACTTATATTCTAGCTATCATAGCTACATAGGGAGTTACTTTGGAATACCCATCATAGTATATTCCCTAAATCTCTTAGGAGAAACATTCATGTTTACCTCTGTCACGTTACCCAATGCATTGGAGAGCTATCTCGGGCTCACCCGCCCTAGGTTTATCACGGAACCACCCGTATACATAAACAATGCCCAATAACCATAACATAATCATAACATATAACACATGTATAAAGGATAGATAACATTTTCGCATTCCAATATATCAAATCAAGATATTGAAATATACAATGTTTAATCAAATCATTTTCAAAACCTTTTAAAAAGAGATTTTTGAATCAAAGTGCCTCATACCACTTTGAAGATTTTAAATAAATTATCATTTGAAAACATTAATGTCTATATAAATAAATCCTAAAACCCATTTTGAAAACATGGACATTAATTAGAAATATTTATAAGAATAAATCTTTAAAACATTTAAAATGATATTTTAGTTAATGAGTTTTTAACAAAAAGAGGGATGCTTCAATACAATTAATTGAAGAATAAATTTTAATCAGAACATTATAATATCATGAGAATAAAGGTATTCATGATATAATATTTCAAAGGATAGTATATACACCATATAAGAGTGAATTGGTGCATAACAACAATGAAGTCTCAATGGAAATGTAAATTGAGATAAAATCCCTTATAAAGAAGGAATCCTTAAATTAAGGATAAATCAATCTCATAATTATGTGTGAAAAATATAAATACACCCAATGTAAGTGGATATTAAGTGTAAAACAATCCGAGGTCATTCACACATATTCATAGGATGACATAAATAAAAAAAGAGAATATCAACCCAAAGAATGGAAATTGGGTTAAGGAGTTCCCTTACCGATTTGGTAACTTACAAAACATATGCCACATGAAATAAGGATCACAAAATGAAGATGTAAATACTCATAAATGAGAGTATATTACACAAAGAGTACAATCATGTGCAGTACATACACCACACAAAGAAAATAGTGGCAAGTATAGCAAGAATCTCACGAGAATAAAAATGAGACGAAACCCTTTACCATGTTGTAATCAACTGAATTGTAGGACAAAAAGTTAATAACCACCAAATGAATAAAAAAATACCATGAATATAATTAAAATCATGATAATATATATATATATAATGTCAGTACACAATACACCACATGTAATGAATAAGTGTCGAACAATGTAAATCTCATGGAATTAAAAGTGAAATAAGAAAATCCCTTACAAAAATCTGGCAGCCTAAAGGCGCCACTTAAAAATTCTTAAAATGAATTGATGAGAGTAAGAGGGGGGTCTCTCATAATATGAAAATAAAAATTACAGTATTTTTAATTTAAAAGAACATCCTCCAATATAAGAATATGGAGCATAAATGAAATGACATAAAAGAGAGTACTTGAAAAGAAAGAGAGAGGTCGGATCCCTTACCTCGTGTCCGACTTGACTCGATCATTCTTTAATCTCCTGAATAATAAACTAAAGTTAATTTCTACTTTCTTAAGAACATTTTTCAAGTTTATTATTCATTTTATATCAATTATTACCATGTTATAAACATTATGTAATCATTTAAGTTAATAATGTTTGTTTTGTCGATATTTGGTACTTGAGTCAAAAAAGGACTTCTTATAATTACATGTTGTTCATGTTGTAAAAGGTTAATTATATCCAGAATGATATTCATTATTTATATATCATATATATCATATATATCTAGTATATACATTTATTTATAATAGTACATAACATTTAGAGGTAAGAAATGAAATGCACCATTCATGGAGACGGTAAGTCGTACGTACGCATAAACGCTACTTTCATTTATATTTCTTATTTTAATGGAATTAAAACATAATTATACATAGTTATATTATAATTTCTGTATAATATCATATATAATATCATTAACTCCATCCTTTATACATCCCACATAAGGCATTAACGAATCACATCACTTTGAGGGGGCGGTAGTCCGCACTTCCTCAAATAGAGATTATCGTATTTACCCACTATGGAAATAATAAAGGCATGCTATAAATATTGAATTACATAATCATAAGGAAATAATAAACATAATATATATCATATATAAATACTTTTCCATCATAATGGCCACCATGAGAGGCGGTAAGATTTAATTGAACAATCATCGTTTCGTGAGGCGTCAGTTTTCCATCCACAGAAACATTATGTTCTTCATCCATTAGATGGAGGTGTGTGTAAGTGTAGTTAGAATAATTTTTATAAAAACATCCTAGTATATTTAGGATACTGTTTTTGTTACAAAAGAAAGAAATAAAAAGATTTTAGGGGTTGGAGAAGTAAAATAAAAGAAAATAATTTAAGAGAAATTGTTACCTTTAATTTGGGTAACTCCCTTTGGTTTGAACCAAAGGACTTATTGAAGTGCCTTATGACTAAGGTAGGGCTTTTAGGAGGAGTATAGGGATGTAGGGATCCTAATTGGGTAGATTTTGGACGATCCAAATGGCTTGATAGGTGTGAGGAATTGCATAGAAGTGGTCTTCTTTTATAAGGGAGAGGAGGGGCTCTTTAGGAATGTGTGAAAATATTATTTTATAATATAATGATATTCAGTTTCTAATGGTCCAAAAATCATTATGGTCGAAGATAAGATGAATAATAACCGAAATAAAATCATCCAATCATAATTGGACATGTTTTGGATAATATTTTAATCATTATAATCTTATTTATTTTAATCATTTATTAATGAGGTAAATACTGCATCATTATTGTGTCATAAATAATTTAATTTATTTGAGGTATAAAAATTATAAAAAAAATACTATCATGTAGGAAATCTTTTTATATTTCCAATGAATATTTATAGTTGAAAATATAATTTATATAACCCCTTCTAAAAATTAATTTTATAAAAGATATTTGCTTTTGTAATTTTTGCCTTTACTTTAAGTTTATTAATCTAAATTGTCATTATCACTCCCAAGTGGCTGAAAGGGGTCCCAAAATTGACCCAAAGATACCCATGGTCGGCCATGACTCATAAAATAAGGTTAGGACAAGTGTTAAGGTAATTTGGAATTATTATAATATTCTTTTAACCTTGAATTACCCTATTTACCTTTAACCACGGTAAATAAAAGTAAAAAGTTACTATTCACCAAAAATTATTTTCATCTTATTGAACCACATTTTACTTATTGATAATAACCATGTATGTCGGATTTTTGAAATTCAATTCACAAAAGTGGTAAAATTCCATTTAAATGAAAAAGTCAGTTTTTTTAACTACCACTAAGTGGTGTAACTATTCATCAAAAATTGAAGTTTTTTAGAAAAATACCAAAAATTCAGCCTAAGCTATATTTGATATTCCGAATTAAAAAATGATTTCTATTTTTTCAAATTCAAAACATGGAAGTGGCATTAATTAATTTAAAAATTAATTCCCGTTGTTAAAACAAATAGCGTGTTTTTAAGAAACAATAACTATCAAAAGATTGATACTTGCTTATGTCCAATTTCAAAGTGAAATTAATTCCAATGACCAACATTGGATTAAATGGTGAAAATATATTTTAATTTCACTTTAAAACCAATTAAAAATATAATCTAACCATATAAATAAATTAGATTAAAACACACTTTTGAATTAAAATACAATATTTTTCACTATTCATTAAAAAATGAACTTTATCGGAAAAATTCCAAAAAATTGCACAAAGTAAATTTTGATGTCCCCATTCTAAAGAAGGATTTTATTTGGTCAATTAGAATGTATTAAAGTGACCAAAACTAGATTTAAAAAGGGTTCTCCATTAAAAGGCGATAAATCGTCCTTTCAATGTAAATTATGCTTAAAATTAGATTCATTCATATATTAAGCCTCTAACTTTTATTGGATAAATATAAATATATTTATAATCATATTATAGTTAGTTTTTTTCATTCCTTCCAATACAACGGCTAGGAGTTAACTACCATTTAAAATAACAATATTATATTATTAGTGTGCAATGTAAGATTCCAAAGAAACCTGTTGTTGCGTATCGGGTACGCTATCGAACATAGAAACCCCTTTTAAGGTAAAATTAATATTTAATTCACAAATATTAATAGATATAAAAATCTATTATTCTTCATTTACCTGGTATGTTACATTCTTCCCCCCTTTTGGGAATTGTGTCCTCGCAATTTAAAAACTGAGCTTGGAAACTTCATTAAAAGCCCCACATCGGAAAGAGAGTCAATAAAACTATCACTTTAAAATAAATGAAGAGAAGTACAAAGGTTACCCGAGAAAACAGATACTAGGATTCCATGAAAACATGGATATGGAGAAAAAAACAAATCATCAAGTTCTGATGGAGAGTGATAGAAAAAATGTTTAGGAGAAAGTTAACTGCTAGAAAATCACAAACTTGTGATGGGTTAAACAGTCTTTGATTCCCCAGTAGGAAAATTTAACGGACAAGGTTTTTGTATAAAGTTACTTTTAGTTGAGGAATTTATTAATGATACTAACCAAAAACATAAGGAAAAATACTTACTTTTCATGTTGACATTCATCTTTTACTAGATTTCTAACACAAACTCGTATTTTCTCCAAATAATGAATATTCAGGATGACTTTTTTTCACATTAAGAGCGCTATAACCAACTTTGAGAGAATCACATAATCCAAAAAAGATGAACTACATATTTCCCATGTCTTTAAATATTAACTAAAACCAAAAAATTTAGTATAAGATCAGACAATCCCCCAAAAAGATAAACTTTTACATAAAGAAAAACAACTCTTAATCTCCAAAATTTGTCTAACCAAACCCAATGTTCAACGAAGACCATTAGATAAACAATTTGTCCATAAAATTCTTCAAAGTAAACCAAACTAAGATTTAACCCCAAATATTTGAAGGATTTAATCACATAGTCTTCCAAGGTACAAATTAACATTTATCTCCAAATAACATCAGTTGCTCTTGAAGTCTCATATTGAAAAGTAATTAACCTAATCACATATCTTCCATGATAGATTAATAATTTACATAGATAACCCAAAATCCGCTAACTCTTGATTCATAAAATCATCTAACTAAAAATAATTAGTCAAACTGACCAGGGACATCAAGTAGGCTAGTGATAGGCGATGCGCCCTTGTCGCCCTTCGGTTGTGGGTTCGATTCCTGCAGCCTTGCCGGATGCGACGGGTTGTCACCCATCCTACGGGTTGTCCTTTTTAGAAAACTCAAAAATAACCCTAACATGTTTTAACCTCAATGGTTTCTTTATACCTCTCATTTTCATCCAAATTCATTACGATCTCAACATCTTAATTCTTGAAGTCTTATTTCACCACCATAAGATAAAATAAAACGATTCCCAAAATGAATAACGGCATACCTTGATCATGGCGTCCACTCGATTTCATCATCATCTTGTTCATGTAGGTAGAATTCCCAAGCATTACAACAATGATTTAGAGATCCTTCAAAATCATTTGCTTTCTCCATCCAAATACACCTTGTACAACATGAGTCATATAGGTGTTCACAGAAAAACAGTTTTGGAAAATAATCATGTATGACATATAATTCCAAAACATATGATAAAACATGATTTCTATAAAATAGTCGGATAGAATTTGAGTTGAAACTTTCTATTATTGGTCCTTTTAAAATACCATAAGTATGTGATGAGACACTATATTTTAAAAGCAAATATAAATAGGTTGCGCAAGGGTCTCCTTCCTCAGCACCATTTTTAAAATCCTAATATGCTTCAAATTCTTGTGATAAGGTAAAATATTTGAAAATACCTTGATAATATTTACCTTTATTGAAAATATGAGAATATTTTGAAAATAGTATTTGTCTAAATACAACCAATGATCCAAGATGATAACGAGGTATAGTGGAGGTGTTTGATATCACAAACAACTGCTCGCAAGTGAGTTGTGTGCTAGAAAAAGTTTCACAATCATCCGAACATGACTTTGCAATAATTATTGCAAGCATGCCATCAGGAAGAGATAGGAATGTCGTTTGAGATCCGTCTCCTTCAATTCATAACTGACTATACTTGACCTAAAAAAAATTATAAAACAAGGATTTAACTGAAATAATAAATATAGGGACTAACCATGTGTCTAACAAAAACTCCTAATCCCTAAAGTTGTCTAAACCGACCTCTGATACCAACTATAAGGACCCAGTCTTAAACATTACATAATATTGAATTAAATGAATAATTCACATTCAGGATCTTTTCAGGTTTAGAGTTTTAGAGATTTAGGCCATAACTATTACATTACAACATGAATATTACAAGTAGACACTACTACTCAGTACCCATTTTTTCATAATATAAAAACTCTTAAAAAGAAACATGTCTAGTTCCATGTTTTAGAGAGCATGGCTTTTCCTTGATCCCATCCTTGACCCTATTCATCTTTAAGTCTTGTGGAAAACATTTCAAAACTCGGTATGAGCATAAAAGGCTCAGTAAGGGTTATAAAACAGTGAATGAAAACATTTGTTCATAAATACATACAAAACATGAACTCTTTTACTTACCTCATGAAATCATAAGATTTATGAAAGACACATAGAAATCATAAATCATAAAGGTAACTTGCGGCCTCCATACCATACTTACATTGTAGCTATCAGAGCTACATAGGGAGTTACTTTGGAATACCCATCACAATATATTCACTAAATCTCTTAGGAGAAACATTCATGTTTACCTCGGTCACGTTACCCAATGCATTGGAGAGCTATCTCGGGCTCACCCACCCTAGGTTTATCACGGAACCACCTGTATACGTAAACAATGCCCAATAACCATAACATAATCATAACATATAACACATGTATACAGGATAGATAACATTTCCACATTCCAATATATCAAATCAAGATATTGAAATAAAAAATGTTTAATCAAATCATTTTCAAAACCTTTTAAAAATATATTTTTGAATCAAAGTGTCACATACCACTTTGAAGCTTTTAAATAAATTATCATTTAAAAACATTAATGTTCATATAAATAAATACTAAAACCCATTTTGAAAACATGGACATTAATTAGAAATATTTATAAGAATAAATCTTTAAAACATTTAAAATGATATTTTAGTTAATGAGTTTTTAACAAAAAGAGGGATGCTTCAATACAATTAATTGAAGAATAAATTTTAATCAGAACATTATAATGTCATAAGAATAAAGGGATTCATGATATAATATTTCAAAGGACAGTATATACACCATATAAGAGTGAATTGGTGCATAACAACAATGAAGTCTCAATGGAAATGTAAATTGAGATAAAATCCCTTATAAAGATGGAATCCTTAAATTAAGGATAAATAAATCTCATAATTATGTGTGACAAATATAAATACACCCAATGTAAGTGGATATTACGTGTAAAACAACCCTAGGTCATTCACACATATTCATAGGATGACATAAATAAAAAGAGAGAATATCAACCCAAAGAATGGAAATTGGGTTAAGGAGTTCCCTTACCGATTTGGTAACTTAAAAAACATAGGCCACATGAAAGAAGGATCATAAAATGAAGATGTAAATACTCATAAATGAGAGTATATTACACAAATAGTACAATCATGGGCAGTAAATACACCACACAAAGAAAATAGTGGCAAGTATAGCATGAATCTCACGAGAATAAAAATGAGACGAAACCCTTTACCACGTTGTAATCAACTGATTCGTATGACAAAAAGTTAATAACCACCAAATGAATCACAGAATACCATGAATATAATGATAATCATGATAATATATATATATAATGGCAGTACACAATACACCACATGTAATTAATAAGTGGCAAACAATGGAAATCTCACGGAATTAAAAGTGAGATAAGAAAATCCCTTACAATAATCTGGCAGCCTAACGGCGCCACTTAAAAATTCTTAAAATGAATTGATGAGAGTAAGAGGTGGGTATATCATAATATGAAAATAAAAATTACAGTATTTTGAATTTAAAAGAACATCCTCCAACATAATAATATGGATCATAAATGAAATTACATAAAAGAGAGTACTTGAAAAGAAAGAGAGAGGTTGGATCACTTACCTCGTGTCCGACTTGACTCGATCGTTCTTTAATCTCCTGAATAATAAACTAAAGTTAATTTCTACTTGCTTAAGAACATTTTTCAAGTTTATTATTCATTTTATATCAATTATTACCATGTTATAAACATTATGTAATCATTTAAGTTAATAATGTTCGTTTTGTCGATATTTGGTACTTGAGTCAAAAATGGACTTCTTATAATTACATGTTGTTCATGTTGTCAAAGGTTCATTATATCCAGAATGATATTCATTATTTATATATCATATATATCATATATATACAGTATATACATGTATTTATAATAGTACATAACATTTAGAGGTAAGAAATGAAATGCACCGTTCTTGGAGACGGTAAGTCGTACGTACGCATGAACGCTACTTTCATTTATATTACTTATTTTAATGGAATTAAAACATAATGATACATGGGTATATTATAATTACAGTATAATATCATATATAATATCATTAACTCCATCCTTTATACATCCCACATAAGGCATTAACGAATCACATCACTTTGAGGGGGCAGTAGTCCGCACTTCCTCAAATGAGATTATCGTATTTACCCACTATGGAAATAATAAATTCATGCTATAAAAATAGAAGTAAAGAAGAATAAGGAAATAATAAACATAATATATATTATATATAAATATAGTGCCATAATAATGTCCACCATGAGAGGCGGTAAGATGTAATTGAACAATCATCGTTTTGTGAGGCGTCAGTTTTCCATCCACAGAAACATTATGTTCTTCATCCATTAGATGGAGGTGTGTGTAAGTGTAGTTCGAATACTTTTTATAACAACATCCTAGTATATTTAGGATACTGGTTTTGTTACAAAAGAAATAAATAAAAAGAGTTTAGTGGTTGGAGACGTAAAATAAAAGAAAACAATTTAAGAGAAACCATTACCTTTAATTTGGGTAACTTTCTTTGGTTTGAACCAAAGGACATATTGAAGTGCCTTCTGCCTAATTTAAGGCTTTTAGGAGGAGACGAGGGATGTAGGGATCCTAATTGGGCAGATTTTGGACGAGTCAAATGGCTTAAGAGGTGTGAGGAATTGCATAGAAGTGGTCTCCTTTTATAAGGGAGAGGAGGGGCTCTTTAGGAATGTGTGAAATATTATTTTATAATATAATGATATTCGGTTTCTAATGCTCCAAAAATCATTATGGTCGAATATAAGATGACTCATAACCTAAATAAAATCATCCAATCAGAATTGGATATGTTTTGGATAATATTTTAATCATTATAATCTTATTTATTTTAATCATTTATTAATGAGGTAAATACTGCATCATTATTGTGTCATAAATAATTTAATTTATTTGAGGTCTAAAAATTATAAAAAAAATGCTATCATGTATGAAATATTTTTATCTTTCCAATGAATATTTATAGTCGAAAATATAATTTATATAGCCCCTTATAAAAATTAATTTTCTAAAATATATTTGCTTTTGTAATTTTTGCCTTTACTTTAAGTTAATTAATCTAAATTGTCATTATCACTCCCAAGTGGCTGAAAGGGGTCCCAAAATCGACCCAAAGATGACCATGGTCGGCCATGACTCATAAAATAAGGTTAGGACAAGTGTTAAGGTAATTTGGAATTATTATAATATTCTTTTAACCTTGAATTACCCTATTTACCTTTAACCGCGGTAAATAAAAGTAAAAAGTTACTATTCACCAAAAATTATTTTCATCTTATTGAACCATATTTTACTTCTTGATAACAACCATGTATGTCGGATTTTTGAAATTCAATTCACAGAAGTGGTAAAATTCCATTTAAATGAAAAAGTCAGTTTTTTTAACTACCACTAAGTGGTGTCACTATTCATCAAAAATTGACGTTTTTCAGAAAAATACCAAAAATTCAGCCTAAGCTATATTTGATATTCCGAATACAAAAATGATGTCTATTTTTTCAAATTCAAAACATGGAAGTGGCATTAATTAATTTAAAAATTAATTCCCGCTGTTAAAACAAATAGCGTGTTTTTAAGAAACAATAACTATCAAAAGATTGATACTTGATTATGTCCAATTTCAAAGTGAAATTAATTCCAATGACCAACATTGGATTAAATGGTAAAAATTTATTTTAATTTCACTTTAAAACCAATTAAAAAGATAATCTAACCATATAAATAAATTATATTAAAAAGCACTTTTGAATTAAAATACAATATTTTTCACTATTCATTAAAAAATGAACTTTATCGGAAAAATTCAAAAAAATTGCACAAAGTAAATTTTGATGTCCCCATTCTAAAGAAGGATTTTATTTGGTCAATTAGAATGTATTAAAGTGACCAAAACTAGATTTAAAAAGGGTTCGCCATTAAAAGGCGGTAAATTGTCCTTTTAATGTAAATTATGCTTAAAATTAGATTCATTCATATATTAAGCCTCTAACTTTTATTGGATAAATATAAATACATGTATAATCATATTATAGTTAGTTTTTTTTATTCCCACCAATACAATGGCTAGGAGTTAACTACCATTTAAAATAATAATATTATATTATTAGTGTGCAACGTAAGATTCCAAAGAAACCTGTTGTTGCGTATCGGGTACGCTATCGAACATAGTAACCCCTTTTAAGCTAAAATTAATATTTAATTCACAAATATTAATAAATATAAAAATCTCTTATTCTTCATTTACCTGGGATGTTACATAAACCATTAGTAATATCCTATTTAACCTATAAATCCCCTGATCTCAAACACATTTTGGGGATATATTAAATACAAGACTATCTAAACTTCCATTGGGCCCAAAGATATACCCATATTAGACAAAAAATGTCCTAGGAACTTCACCTCTCAAATCTAGAAGTCACACTTCAACAACTTGGTGTAAATTCATTGTGCTTGAAGCATACTCAAGACCATCTCAAGGTGCATAGCATGCTGCTCTAGTATCGGTGAGTAAATGAGTATGTTTTCAATGAACACGTGATGAACGATTCTTGGTATGGGTGGAAGATTCATGAGGTCCATGAACATTATAGGTGCGTTCTTTAACCCGAATGTAATCACCAAGTTTTCGTACATCCCATACCTACTCTGAAATGTAATTTTGGAATTTCCTCTTCTCTTACTCATATCTAATGGTAGACTGATCAAAGATAAATCTTGGATAACCACAAGGATCCCCATAACTGATCAAAAATATAATAAATATTAGGCAAGGGGTAATTTTTTTACCATTACTTAGTTCAACCTATGGTAATCAATGTAGAGTCAAATACAATTTTCTTCCTTATCAGTGAACAATATAGGTGAACCCCATGGTGAAGTACACATCTTGATAAATCCCTTACTCTCTATGTTGTTAATCTACACCTTTATTTCCTTATGATTAATTGATTCTATATGATATGGGGGTATCAAAATGGGTTTTGTACCTAGAATGAGCCCAATCTCAGCCTAACTTTTCAATCCTTCATAGTTGATTATAGGTCAAATATTCCCACAAGATTTCAACTCATTATTCAACATTCTGAGGGCCTTCAGTTCCCTAGAAGGATGAATAATTTTGGAGTTTAAATCAATGAATATTTGACCATAGTTCTTAAATCCTATGTCTATGATAGGAATTAAGATAAATACTTTTGGTTAAAGAATTCGTGCTACTTAAACCATATAGTAGGTGTGGGGGAATTCTAAACTACATTCTCCTACACATCTAGTGGTAAATAAGAACATCCTCCCTTGTAGGGGTATTCTGGACTGCTTCACAAGTAGTTCCATAAGACTACATCGAGATGAAATATTTTTTAATGCAAAGTAAACACATTGAAAAGAGAAACATAGTCATTATGATAAACCCTAATCAGTATATGGGATCACATAAGGTTCTCCTAGGAGTGTAACCTTAACCCAAGGTATACCTTTCCTAGCACTAAACCTGGTCTCCATCCATGCACATTAGTCACATACATCATATATACACTAACACAAAAACATGTTCAGTTTAACTAATTAATTCAAAACAAGATATATCAAAAAAAACATGTCAACACAGATATATCACACGAGGAGAAACTATCTCAAATAGATAGCACAAATCAATGCATTTAATTAAATAAATATTATGCAACACAACAACCAGTATATATAGGGTATGTGAACATACATGCCTCTTCATTATGTATAAATACACCCAAAATATCATAAATCGCATATCAATATAATTCACATCACCCAAGGTGAATTTAATAAATAATAATAACAAAACATAATTTACACCACTTTTTGGAAACTCGGAGGTCCACTATACAGTGTTGGCCAGGCACTATCATAGTTCCCCTACCTAAGTATCAATCATCCTATATCCTATCTATCACATCCTATCCTAAGGAAAAGAGAATAATAATTTATTAAATCCTGATTCTTTGATTCCATTTTGTAACATCATGACCCGAACCACTGGGTTAAAACTATAAGGATACATGACCTTATATGTGCCTCCACATACGCAAGTGGATACCAACTAGCATTGAGGATCTGAGTATATTAGTGTGGAGACTATACCCTCGGTATCATGTCATAATATCAATAATAAACAATAAAAACATAATAAATAATCAGATTAAACATTTAGAAACTAAATAAATGGAATACATATCATATAAATAAACCAAATCCTAATGTGGAAATCTTGTCCGGTGTAATAAGCAGCAGGAAATAAATAAATAAATAGAAATATGGGGGTTATCTAGAGGTCTTCTTGGTCTTCTACTTTCTCCATGCTCCTCTTTTAATCCTTCCACCATAGGTCCCTTTCCCTTAGACGAATCCCACATGAAATCTATAAGTGCACTGAAATTTCTAAGTAAGATGTGAGTACAAGACTCGGTAGGACATCACCAATACATCCTTAACATGATGTGATAAATTATAAAAAGTGTATTCCATAATGATAAAAAATGTGTAATGAGAATAAACATACAATCCAAAACTGTGTGGTTGTGTGCTAACTAAGATTTCATAAACCCCTAGTTGTACCTACTTTAGCTCTATGCCAGAAAGATAATCATGGTATATCATAAAAATAACAGACCAGTACTAATATTTAAATCCACCTCTTGAAAATAGTAATGCATTTATTTGGATCATCCCTTAAGGTTTTTGTATCCCAAATCCATCACGGGTCAGTCCCCATGGCTATCATACCCCTTAGGTCAGGTCCCTAGGACATCACACCTTGTCGATGCCTTGGGTTAGGCCCCAAGTCCATTGTTCCCCTCAGTTCAGGCCCTCAGACCGTCATGCCCATAACACACTACCTAGGGTTAGTCCCTAAAGTCATCATTCCCTATACCATATGCTCAGGCCCATCTTCATTATCAATGTAAGGTGCACACACTCTACCTATAAGGATACACAACACATTAAGGCATGCTTATCTTAAGTACCAAACACAACCTGCAAGGAAATAGTATCAAACATCACAGGGTATGCATACAAGGTAGGAATAATATATCATCATGAGAAATAAAGTAGCAATAAATAAAAACATGTGATCATAATTGAACATGGAAAAAAGATACTCCAGTAATACTCATGGAATTGAATATCATAGTAGGTATCATGGTTTACACACACACACTCACATGTGACAACCATTATGCATAGTCGTCAGCTATGTCAACATAATAATCATATAATAGAAACATGTGTGAAATAGATCCCAAGAGAGTAAGGATATTCCTACCTTAAAGTCTTTGAAGTCAATGGAAAGGATAAACCACCCTGTGTGGTTTGAAAGCTAGATTAGAAGCCTCAAAAGTCAATAACACCTCCTCACGGGCCTTATTATCATAGTTGTTGAAACATCAATGCTCATGGTTCTTAGTTTTTGACATGTCAACTCATGTGGCATGTCAAAGGATGCTAAAACCAAAACTGGATATTTTATTTCAAGAAAATATTAAATATTACATGTGATATATACTTTCTCACTACCGGATAAATTTTGAATTATCATTTTAATCCAACTCATGCACTAGCAGTTTTCTCTTTAAGAATTATTATAAAAATACACATGAAAATATTAATCACTCTCTAGATTAATCTGAGATCATACATGGTTATTCCTTATAAATATTATTTGATAAAATAATATAATTGTCCTCAATAATTTTCATAATTATCCTCTAATAATTTTATATCTTTTTCACTTGATAATGTCCTTATAATTTTCCTTGGATAATTTTTAAAATTATATTCTAATAATTTTCCTTAAAAATTATCCTTCCATGATTATCTTATGATAATTTTTTATAAATTATCCTTTAGAGATTTTCATAATTATTCTTTTATAATAAATTATCCTTTAATAATTATCTTATGATAATTTCCTCATAAATTATCATTTTATAAACTTGCATAATTATATGTTGATAATCCAAAATAATTATTGTTTGATAATTTTAATAAATTATCCCTTGAACATTCGATATCATTTTATAATTTTATTTAGATAATTCTATGAAATTATTGTTTAATAATTATTATAATTATCTTTTGATAATTTTTAAATATTATCCCATGATAATCTGATCTAACTATCTTTGGATAATTCATTATTTTTATCTTAAAAAAATCATGAAATTTATCCTTTGATAATTTATAAATTATCCTTGATAATTTTAGGAATTATCCCTAGATAATTTAGGTTTTAACATATTTTATTTCAATCAACCATTATTCCAAAAATTTGGAATAAAGTAATAAATGGAAGAAAATAAATAAATAAAAACAAAAACAAAAACACACCTCAAGAACACATACAATTAAGGAGATCTAGGGGCGTACCTGCAACTGGGAAAGAAACTGAATGGAAGAAGAGGGCCTTCATTAATCACATGTAAGGAGAACCAGTGTCCTCAAAATTCAATAGTACCGATCAAAATAAGGGGAGGAAGGCTCAACCAATTTAGAGAACATAAAATGTGAATACCTTCCAAAAATTCCAAAATATCGATTTAATCCACTATTTCACCAGAAAATTTAAGGCGGAGTCATTAATTCCTTCCCATTGAGGCATTAAAAACTAAAATGGGTCAAAGCGGTTAGATTATAGAGGTTTGGGATCAAACCACATATGAAAATGGAGGTATTTGGCATTGAAGAATAAGATGGAATAAAAAATTAATTTAATAATTAAAATAATAATAATATAAATAAAAAGGGGTAAAATAAATTATCATCACATACGATGTTACCAAAACACTCGATGCACACAAATTTTTGGTCATATCTAGGGTAAAACCCATATTATATACCTAATAGTGGTCTAAATTTTTCCATTTGAAATAATGTTTGTAATATATTCCATTATTTTTAAAAACAATTATGATATAAATGTTAAATAAATTACCCTCATGTGCAATTTGATCAAACACCCGACATGCACAAGTTTATATCGTGCCTAGGGTAAATCCCATATTCCAGATTTAATGGAAGTCTCATATTTTCCATCTAAGACACTATTTGTGAGATATTTCATTATTTTAGAAAAAAATTAAGTGTTTGACAATATATATTTAATATTTTTATTATATCATTATTGAGGCTCTATGGGCCTCGGAATCTCATGTCAACTTAATGCCTAACTCTAAAAATATTCCATATAATATTCTAAAGTCTTTATAGGGATTTTACCATCACATGAATCCACTTTAAAAGAAATCATTTATAAAGGTATTTTTATTTAAAAAATACATTTTTCACATAAAAACTCATAAATTATTAACAAAGAGGGTTTATTATCATTAAAAATTGCGGATATTACAACATAGAGGTTTTAACTACTTTAATATCAAAGAATTTGTATTATGTGTTAGAATTCACTAAAACTGGTCATATTCCCACCAAACATAGGTTAAAAAGGATATCTACAATATATATATATATAAAGGGTGATTACTCCATGATATCATATCTTTTATTTCTTTAGAATAAGAAAAAAAGTTTTAAAGATAAATGAGATTCTCTCTATATTATTTTAGTGTAAACTAGAAAGGGTTTTCTTAGATTATATCATGTCTTTAAGTATAAAAGTACATATTTTAAAGTTAATATTACATTTTAATAAGATATTATCCATAAATTTCATGTTATTATCCTTACCACTAAGTTTCTCCTTATTCATCCATGCACCTGATGTACAATATGGAGAAATTGCTCATAGATCCTTTTTTATGCTTCACCCAAAAAGTATAGTTTAGTGGAAACTTTTTCCTCACTCCTTGTGGTGAAAAGAATGAAAATAGGGTTTAAAATCCCATATAATTTTAAATCCAATAGTGTCTTTACAACGTATTTAAAAGAGACAAAGTATTCAGAGTGGGGATGATAAACATAAGGCTATTTACTTTTTATGTGGAAAGAAATAATTTTTGGAAGAATTGTAATAAATTAAAGTAGAAGTATTTATAAATTTTTTGATAATTATTCATTGATTATATTATTTTAATTGGAATTATTAGGAATTAAATACAATATATTCTCATTCAAGAATTATGAAAGTTCAAAAATATTATAATAAGTAGGGTGAATTCTTCTAGAGGATGATAAGGGTGATTTCTATTTCAGTAATGATAAGTCACAAATTATAAATTTCTAAAATGTATTGATTTGAGTTTATAATAAGTGTTACTAAAACATTTATCTTAGTTTCTAGCTAGAAACCAAGAGACGTTATTTCATATTTGAAATAAATAGTTTTATGGTACTTTATACTAAACTAATAGTTTAGTAACTCTTGAATCATATATATCCATTTCAAAAAATTATGAATATAAAATATAATACTCCTACCTAATTTTGTAAATATAATTATTTGTTAAATAAAACTGAAATTAGTAGCCTTTTTTACCCCAAAAAAAAGTGTTTTAGTCTCTTTTGAGTTAATATACTAGGTATATTAACAAACTACTTATCATGTTTTGATAAATAAACCTTTATAAATAAAGTTATGTAAAAAATATTTTTGAGTTTATTCAATAATTCCATGTGAACTATAGTAAATTTAAAAGTAAATTCATAGACTTCATGATATTCCTTTAAAAATTTAGAAATTGTTAGTGAAGTAAATGAGTGCACTTGGTAAAGATAGTGGAACCGCTGATTTTTCTTATCATATAACATCTTATCCAAGTTATCATTGATTATAAATATAGAATAAAGGTATTTTAAAAACTAAAATTTACTTGTATACATAAATATAGTGATTTTAGTAAAAGTAAGATCAATAATAAGTCTTATATATATTGAAAATATTCCATAATTTCTTCCAAGACATGTTTTGAAAATAGCAGTGAAACAACTATCCATATGCCAACTATATTGAATAATGGATATCATACCAATTATGATATGATAAGAATATATTAGGAAACAATATCAAGTGTTTTTTAAAACCCATTTTTTAAAATCTTTTTTTAGCTACAAATGAATATCAAACACTTAGTGCATCTCAGTTAATAATCTTATATCCACTAAAGATATTAATGTCAAGTCATGACCAATTATGCTTATATAAATGAAAAATATATAATTAAGGATTGTAGGATCAAACTTTTATTATATGGGTTAAGGCCCTAGATGCACTTGAGTTGTTATAGGAATGTTGGAATCCTCTAAGATTAGTGGAGGGAGTAGTTCTAGAGACACATACTACATAGAAATTCATAATCAAATTGGTGTTTTATGTTCACCTTAGTGGGTTATAAATATATTATTATTTAAAAATAAGGATACCTACAAATAAGTGGTAAATGGAAACATTATAATGTTGATAAGTATGTATGAATTCATGTAATGGATTCCATGTATCATGATTCAGGTACTCTATGTTTTGAATGTTTCCTAGACTTTATATCAGTGGTGCATATTTAAGAGAAATTAGACATGTATGGTACAATCTGATACCAATAAAGTGAGATTGATTATTTATAGATTTATTCTATGACAAAAACCTAAACACCAATCATCAAGACTAAAATACTTTTGAATTATAATTTTCAAAATCATACTTATATGATTGTTATATTGGGATATTTCTTTTCAAGGAAAACACATTTAAAGGAAACCATATGGAATATGTCTATAGGAAATGAAAAAAATGATACGCTACAAGATATGTCTATATGGAATAACTAGAAAGGATCGATGAAATAGATAAATTAAAATAAGATATATAGATTACATAAATTAATAAATCATGCATGGTGATCGTAGAATATTCATTTGAAATAAAGGTGTTCCATGGGTATCTAATAGGTTAGTGGGAGAGTTATAAGTTTTCGAGATAAAATTGTTGATAACATGTGGAAAAAAATGTTATGTCTTACCATTTTGTTAAGACTAAGGAATCAATCTCTCCAAGAATGACTTAAAGTAGAAACATTATTCTAGGGAATAATATATGCAAAATATATCCATGGGTTTTCTAAATCTATCCATAGTATATATTTTGAAAAATTATTGAAAATATAAAAATTGAAATAATTCAAGATCAAATTGTTGGAATATAATCATTCCAATAGAACATGAATGGGAATAGGAAGATATTATTGATATTAAAAGAATTTCACAATCTTAAGTTCTAGTGATTTATCTTATATTATATTATATATATTGAAATTTGATATTACTGATGCATGATTCATAGTACATGAATATAAAAGAGATCCAATATAATTGCACTAACTTGTAGTTAAAACTATCCAATAGTACTTAGAAAAGTAGAACTGGATAAATTCATGATATCTGGAGAAGTTTTATTACTAGTGATCAAGATAATTAAACATTTTTCTTCATTTAGTTCAATTTGATTTAGTATTTCAGTAAGGAGAAGATAATATAAAAGATGAACTTACTATAGCATGTGGTGTTTATATCTACAATAATTGAGTATGTTGAAGATTTTACTATATCTTAAGAAGTGGTTTAGAAACATCCTATTACTATTTAAAATTATACCAAAAGTAAAAGTTTTATCAATATTATAAGATTTGTATATGGACTTAACCAATATGTTAGGTTTCTAATAAGGGTAAAAGAGGTGGGTAATCAGTGATATCACAACTCAAGGAATTTTCTCAAGCTATTGATGTCCTGGTAAGAATATTTTTCACATATTCATTTAGTTAAACCAACCCTATCCATAGTAATATGGTAGGCCCAGTAGTTGTAGTCATACTCAGTAAAAACATGTTTAACATGTGAGAAATAACTAGTCATTAGAAGTTGGCTCTAGTGAAAGTGGGATCCTATTGGATTTTGTTCCCTAGAAACAACTAATTTTAACTTTATATTACCTATATATTCATGGATTTGAATATTAATACCTTATCATGTATTAATTATTCTTCTGCATAACATTTATGTGATAACGTTCTGGAATATCTTTCACATTGAAAAGGTTATAAAAATTCTATATTATGATAAGAACCTAGAAATGTCATGTCGATATTCTTAAATATAGTTCTATAGTTGTATAACATTCTATGATGAGACAAATATCATGATAACTATTTGGTGTGAGAAATCATAAGTAGATGAGGCTTTATACCATGAATTTATCACTAGGTAATCTCCAAGATGGGATATTATGAAAATAGACCCCCTATAGTAATTTTTCATGTTTATGTGTCGTCATATATTCTTATTTATAGGCATGTTTAATGGTCCTTATACTTTAATATTATTATTAATGAATTCCATGACTAGAAAACTTATATGTATTACCATAAAATATCATGAAATGGTTCATTGTGAAGTTAGGTATGTTGGGTGCATTACGAATGTTGTATTATTAATTAATAAGTCAAAGAAGTATTTTTTCCCTTCCATATTTATAGAATTTGATATCTTGGCCCTTTTATTGAAATAGAACTATCACATTAAATTCTATGTCCATGTTGTAATGGTGAGTTTATTTTAGATGGTTAAATAAAGACATATCAAGCATATAGGATGATGGCATAGGTATGAAACTTACCTGGTGAGATAACATGATAAATAGATTGTATTATATAGTGATTTTTTGTATGTGTAAAGACCCATAAATTTCAAGGAAATTTTTTTCTTAATTTCTTTGGGATTTTACGAGTATGCAGTTTCTGACGGCACCTGATTCCGAGGCCCGGTGTGCCCGGAATCAATTTCTGAAGTTTAGCTCGGGTACGTTCAGTGAACGAACGAGCAGGTTTTTCTAACTTTTGAACTGGTGCTCGGAAGTGAAATCCAAGGGTACCAACGAAACCGCAGCGCCGGTAATTGCTTAAGAAGGCTTTTACTGGAGTTGCGTTTTCTCGGGAGGAGTTTTTTAAAAATGTGGATTAAGTGTAAAGTGAAATAAATTGTGTTACAATTTTATTTCCCTTTTCTAAGTGGTTATAACCTATGTGCAGAAGTTGGGATGGGACCCACTAGGTTGCTAACTTCTCTTGAAAGGTTAAAGGAGAGGTGGGGCCCACACGAGGCCCCACCCTTTCAAATTCCTTAAACTCCCCTTAAATGTGAGTAACTCTTCTCTCTCTCTCCCTCATTAATCTTGCCAACTTAACACCCCATTTAATTTGACAACTCAAGCTCATTTAATTAAATGGTTTAATTTTTGAATTTTGAATTTTTGAAAGGCTTGGAAAAGTAAAATAAAATAAGGTGTAGCTTATTTGATTTTGGGGGTTAGTTTTGTTGTGTTAAGAGAGGGAGAGTTGTTCTTCCTTGGAGAAAGAAATTCATCTTCTTCGTTAAAGAACACGAAGAACGTCGGTGCCAACCTCGGCTTCCTTTTTCTCGACATTGATGAAGAAACGTCGTCATCCCGCGGCAACGTCAACGGAAAAACAAAATATTTTCCTTCCTTTGTCAAGCGATCAACCTTCTTCATTTGAGGTAGGGGTGTGTTTTTTTTTTTTTGAACAATGCTGATTCTTCCTTCATTGTTTGTTTATCTTGACCCGCTTACTACCAAACTAACGCGGAAGGACTGGGCCAAACGAACACATCCCGATCCCTCCGCCGTTTTTGTGAATGTTTGGTGGGACCTTCATTTTCTTCATGGGTGACGAACACCGTAATGTTGTGAGTTTGTTGTGCGACGCAATGATCCTAATTGAAGACTCGACATCACGACGTCCTAGTGGAGGTATGACGACGATAGCGGGTGACGGATCAAACCGGGACGGGAGGGACCATCCCTTGACCATTCTTCAAGGGGGTGAATCAAATCGTGATTTCGAAGCCGATCGGAGGCCCGAAAACACTGGAGAAGATTACGGGACATCGGGGCGACTTAGTGTCCGAAATTTCGTGATGAACGGACCGTCAGATCGAAGAAGGACATCACGAGAGGCACGATGGCCAGAGGCGTCATTTTTGGAAAATCCCAGAATACACGGCGTGTACCTCTGACGAACACACCATGTAGTGTGGTCGTACTGCGGCTTGAGTTTCAGATTTAGAAACTTAACACACGGTGTGTGACCCCAGCCACATGGTGTGTAATATCTACACAGAATGGAAGAAGCATCTTCACGAGACATGGCGTGTATTCTGGGAAATACACGGACATGTGCAGCAATACACGGCCAAGAGGCACGGCATGTATTCTCTTCACAGAATGGAAGAAGAAGCTTCGCGGGACTTAGCGTGTATCCCATGGATACATGGACATGGAGTGGAGTACACGAGCATGTACTCCACCACACGGCCAGGCATGGCCAGTGGCACGAGCTACCCCGTGTATGAGTTACATGGTTTAGAGAACACGGGTTGAGGCCGTGTATGGGCACATGGCCAGCGTACACAGAGCCGACCCCAGATGTTTGGACACAGTGTGTAACCATACCACATGTCGTGTACATACTTTTTACATGAATAGCCCATCGACACAGGCTGTGGTACCCGGACAGTGCCCATGGACTAAAGACACGGCGTGTAACCATACCACACGTCGTGTACTTTCTTATTTACACGACCAGCCCTGCGACACGGTCCGTAACACACGGGCAGTACCTAGTGACAGATGACACAGCGTGTATCACTTATCTACATGCCGTGTACTTTTGTAAAATGTCTTGGTCGTCTTGTTCCCTGTGACTTGGGCACGTTTTTCTTGGTTTTCCCCTAATACGTGGGACGAAACGTTGGGATACATCATCCCTGGTCTTCGTGACTGTTGATGTATCCATACCTTTGACTCAAGGAGCGGACCCTCCCAGAATTGAGTATGTTTTGTGCGGGAACCCTAGAGCTGGCTGCGACTGCAACGACTATCATACTGGAGTCCTTCGTGGGTTCGACGGTGAAGACTTCCGTACTGGAATCCTCTGTGGGTTCGACGACAACGACAACCGTACTGGAATCCTCCGTGGGTTCATTGGTGACGACTACTGTACTTGAATCCTACGTGGGTACGACAGTATTGACCTCTGTTGTAGTATCCTACGTGGGTCCAACAAATTAGCTGGACTAGTATCCTACGTGGGTCCGACAGCTTAGCTGGTCTAGTATCCTATGTGGGTCCTAGATTAGATGAATCAGTAACTACATCTGATCATCTCTTTTTCCTAAGAATGATATATACCTGTGTGATCTGAGTCTTGACTTTCAATCTTTATCATTGATGTGATTAACTTGCTTTCCTGTGTGGACTGGGTTATACTTTTCTCTATGGACTCGGTTGTACTTTCCTGTGTGGACTGGGTTGTACTTTCCTATGTGGACTGGGTTGTACTTTCCTGTGTGGTTTGGGTTATGCTTTCCTGTGTGGACTGGGTTTCACTTGGACTCATGAGTTGGAGCATAACTGGAATTGATGACTTAGTTATATGTATGGGCATATACCTAAGTAGATTTGTTTGATACTTCATGTTGGTATCTTTCCTTTGTGGTTTATCCTTTGTGGATTTTGGGAGACCTTCGGGGGTCTCGGGGTCCCTACTGAGTATTGTATACTCACCCCTGCACAGGCTATGCCCGCACTACGTTGTGTTGGTTGCAGACGACGGACAGCGCTGATCTTAGTTGAGGCTTGTGGAGCGGGACGGTACCTGGAGGTGGAACACTTGGCGGGACGTACTCAGGGTGGACGGCTGGACCCAAGGAGTCGACGAGACTATCTGTACCCACCCTTCAGGTGGGAGGTCCGGAGGACGACTCGGTGGTTGCTACTTTACTTTTCAGCTGTTGTACTTATTTTTTCTCATTTGTACTGTACTTTCAGTTGGGTTTGTATACTGGCCCATTTACTTTCCAGCACTTACTTTTGTACTCAGTTTACTTAGTGTTTACTTCATCTTGCGTACTCTGTGGTGTTTTTTTTCTTATATAAAGGAAACGTCTTCCCTTATATCGGGATTTACGCCTTTGGCGCTAGTCGTCAGCCCCTGACCTATGGAAAGTGGGCTTGGGGTAGTCACGGCACGGGCCCCAAGGATGGGTCGTGACAGTATGTGGTTATCATTGTGACAAGTCCTTCCTCTATGGGTGTCTTGACCCATTTCTAGATAGTAATATTAGACTTTAGGCAAGCTAGACTAATGCCACTGAGGAAGGTGCCTAGAGGGTCACAAATAAAGAGTTTCTTTTGATCTCAGTTAAATATTATATTTAAAATTTGGGATATATATTATTCTCCAAACTAATAAGTAATATTTATTCAGGATTTATTAAATGATCACAAATATTAAATAAATATTTATTCAGAAGGTAATTATTTAATTATGTCAATATATAATATTTATTTATCTCTTATTATTCAAAAGGTAATAAATAATTATTTATTCATTAAAAAAATATTTTATTTAGTTATGTGAATATCCAGATAAATATTTTATTCTTAAAACTATGAATATAATATTTATTTATTTATTGAATTTATAATATTTATATCTTGTTATTCAAAAGGTAATAAATAATTATTTGTTTATTTAATTACATGAATATTAAAATAAATATTTTATTCGTGATACCTTGAATATAATATTTATTTATAATATTTATTCAAGAATTCAATAAATTTCAAGGAGGAGAAATGATCCTAGTTATTGGTCAAGTGATAAATACTTATTTACCAGAATTTAAATAATATTTATCATTGTGTGGATTAGCACATGCAATGAAATAAAATAATATTATTATTATTTTACATGGCATGAGGTTCCTTTTAGGTTTAACATATTTTTAATATCATTTTTTGTACTTAATTAATATGAAACCCTAACACTGGGTCTATAAATAGACAATTGTGAGAATTGTGAGATGCTGGTCATTGTGCACAATATTCTCCTCCTCGAAGAATTCTCTCTAAATGAGAATTTCTCTAAGTCTTTCTCACAAACTCAATATATTCTATCCTCCTCCTTCCTTTCCTCTCAAGATGGATAGATCAAGATATATTCTTTTAAGACCAAAGGAGTTTGTTGCAATCAAGGAATCAATACAAGATGATTGGTACCACCATTCTAACACCTGAAGTACCATTGGGAACATTCTTAAATCAAAAGAGCATGGATGGATCACCGATAGAGGGGATCTACTTTGGGTACTCATCAATGCAATGAAAATAAAATCTAATGACCATCATATTATCAACACCTAAATCGAAGAAATAAATTAAGGCTGATGTATTTCTTCATGCTATTATTATTATTTATAAATTAACATGAAAAAATACTCTCTTTTAGTTCCAAAAAAAAATAAATATTCTTTGGAAAAAAATTATTGGTCATGGAATTCATCAACATGTACATTGAGAATGATCTATTTAATCAGACTAAATCTAATTTTTCCATAGGCCTAATAGGTTCTCATATTATGTATGTAACCAACAACAAGTCCATTTTTATTAGTTATATTGGGGTCACTACTTGAATACACATTTTGATTGATATAGATACATGGAATAATGTTTTTCTTGTGTTGAATGTGCTAATTTGAGAAGATATGATGGTAACATTATTATATACCTTCACTATTTTACTAAAAAATAAAATAATGAATTGTTGATTTACTCTTCATTATCTCTTTTAGAGTTCATTTATACTAGTTTATTATCGAATGAAATTTGTATTAATGGTCATTGGAGAGGATCATAAATACTTTTAGACAATTATTATGATGCATCATCTCAAGGATGATAAGGGGAATGTAAACTCATACTCACCGTAGATATATGCACACCTAATAAATCAAGAAACATAGAATGTATTTATTGTCCATAGTGAGGAGGCATCATTTCAAGCACATTGTATTTGGTAGTATTTTACTTGGAAATATGTGTATTAATCACTATGATTAAGAGTTATTAGTTTATAAAATAGTAATTGAGTATTGAAAATAAGCAGTATGCATAAAAAACAACTCACATATACCATAAAGTAAGGATGGGATACGCTTTACTTGAAAAAGAATGGTATGTATTTAAAATATATAGTAATACTTTTATATGGTATAAAAAACAACATAATTATATTCCTTTATTTATATATAGATTGATGAATTAAAATCCAAAGTCAAATCTATTCCACATCATGTGTTATGGATGGAGGCTCATGTAAATAAATACATAAGACTAGTTGATTAAAACACACAAAGAGTATGGGAATCATGTGTAAGTATGACATAATAAAATTGTATTCTACTTTTATTTAGTATTACATAATAATGACTACCTATTTTCCCATATTTTTTATCTAGTTTAGACATAGGAATATTCATCGGTTATACTTAATGAATAACTACTTTAAGTGTCCTTGAAGTGTCTAGAACAATATGGCCATGTTAGATGTTCATGTTTTGGAGTGTCACCTTGAACAAATTTAGAGAAATAAAATTCACAAGGGGGGTAATGATAAGAAATTAGATGAGATATAGGCACAGATAAATATTATATAAAAAAATTGGAATACTGAGTTATTAGATAATGTTATGGGAATGAATCAAAGAAAATAAACAATACAACAAAAACCACTACATGAATATCCACCCCACCTAGATTTAAGACTAGTCATTTCCCTCAAAGGACTGCCTTACCTAAGGTAATTTATTTTTTTCATAACTATTTATATAAAATTTTAATCTAGTAGATAATAATAATTTTCATGTACTAATATTATAAAGGTTTAAATTGATTGTGATTTATATCTATCATCATCCACTTATCACCCTATTGTGAGGTTTATAATGTAAAATATCTGAGGAGATATTCTATATAGAAAACAACTTCCAAAAGATCATGTGATAGTATGGATTTTCATAGATTATGAGTTGGTCACTAAGCAACATGTTCCCCTTTATTATATTGATGTTCACATGGACGAACTAATTAATGGAACTTTTATAGAATGGTTGTTTAATCTTGTAAAAATACATATCAGTAATGAGGTATGTCATTTCCAAAAAACATTATGAAAAAACTTTAACAATTAATGAAAAATGGACTGATTCGAAGAATATTATTATAGACAGAGAAAAATAATGGGAAACATGAGGATGAATCAAAATAATATAAAGTATTAACCATTAAATCGAAAATACCATCTGAGAGTACCTTTACTCCTACTAGTTCAACTACTTCATTTACTAATATTACAAGTTCATGTGGATACAACATTCAAAGATAGTAGTATATACTTCATTGACTTTGAATAAAAAATGTATAGACAAGCCATTATAGATAATCTTTTTGTTGATAATCTAAATGAAATACTTAAGCATGGATTTTAAGGAGTATCAATTGTAAATATATACATGACGTGTGTTTTCATAATCAATTTTTTCAACAGTTGATCTGTTATGTTAATTATAGTTAAATATTATTCCTATTTTTTACAGACATATATATTAGTACAATGAGAAGTAAAACCCTTGTGAAAAAAAATGGACTCATTATTACTCAAATAACTTATACACAAAAACCCTTTGGAATAAAAGGAATATTTAATAATAGTGGACCATCTGGACACAATTTTTGAAAAGAAACTTATAGATGATGAAATATTCTTAATACCCACAATACAGGACTGTCGATTATCCACATATTTAAAAGAGAAAATGGATATGTTTAAAAATTAGTGGGTAGAATATATGGTGTTAGATTTTTGTAAACATTAGGAAGAGGTGATTTAGTACTAATTATTAGTAAATTTTTTCATCATTTTATCTACTTATTTTTAGTTATTTTATCATTTTTATCAACTATTTATTTATTTCATTTTCACAAATATCATAAAGATGTGATTTTGTTGAGAATTGATTTTTATCCAACAATTTTATACTCTATGAAGAGAAAAAATGATTGAAGAAAAATCAATTCTCAAAAAAGGATTCAACAAGGATGATGTACTCAAGTACAGTTTTCTCTCTTCATAGAGATATTTTTTTATTTTATTTATTATTGTTTATGTTTTTAGTTTAAAAATGACTCAAAATTTATGTTTTCAGTTTACAAATTACATTTTAGTTAAAAACGTGTTTCATTCACTAAAAAATGTGCAAACATGCTTGAATTATATTGATATTTTAAAAAAATGACCTATAAGTTATTTATAACATATAGGAATCAACCACACATAAATTCAGTATATAGTGTACCCAATATAACTCAAATTTTATGATTTCAGTTTAAAAGTAACATTTTAGTTCAAAATGTGTGTCGCTCATTGAAAAATAATAAAACACATTTGGGAAATCTTAATGCTTTAGGAAAATGATCCATAATCTATTTGTGACATTAGGAATCGGTCTCATGTCAATATGACACACAATGTTATCAATATGAATAAAAGTGTTTTATTTTCTTTAATAGTGTAATTTTAGTTCCAAACACACACCACATACCCAAAACCAAGAAAACGTTCTTGGATTGTTTTGATACTTTAGGAAAATGATCTATAAATCATTTGTAAAATATAGGATTCAATAACATGTAAATTTTACATTGGTGTGTAATGCCCCATCCTAAATCACCTATTCTAGGTTAGGGGAGTGTCACATGACCTCATGTGTACCTCCCCATATACAAGAGGTTGTTGAATAATAGCAAGGGACTAAGTGGAGTCATAGGGAAACTATGCCCTTTGTAGAATATAACACATTAGAGTGCATAATCATAGGAGAAATAATTAGAGTAAGTAGTGTAACCAAAGTGGAAAAAACAATAACATCAACCCATGATATAACATATGGCATATAAGTCTTAAAACATCCAAATAAGTCTCCCACATGCAATAATTATATATAAAATAAACAAGGGGAAAATAAAAGACATCCCTATAAAGATTTCAGAGTATGTCCCTCCATCACCTCAACCAACCCACTCCTCCTAAATAGATGCCTTAAATAGGTCTATTACCCTTGTCTAAATACCTAACTAAAAAAGGCTTCACCTGCACCAAGATGCCCATGTAGGGTGTGAGTATAAACCCGGTATGAAACCACTAATGTGTCCTTAGAATAGATTAAGTTGGTCGTATAAAGTTATATGAGATGATGGAAAACAAATACATAAATGAACATACATCCCACTAGGTTACCATATGCTAACTAGGATGCCAAGAACCCCAACTCTACCTACTTCATCTCATTGCTGAAAGGAATGGTCTGACGGAAGTTCATGAGCACATATTACCCATGGACCATGCTTGAGCATAGGTCACAACCTCATAAGTACCCTAAACCATACCCAAATACTTTGTGGAGTTAAATCATGCACATTGGTTTATCCCTACAGGTTCAAGGGAGTCCAATCAATCACACTGGACCATTCTGACGGTTCATGGTAGTCCCAATCATCACACTAGCATTTCCTAGGGGTTCTTGGGAGGCCTAATCATCACACCATCCCATATAGAGGGTTCTTGGGAGGCCCAACCATACGTGTAGATCCATATTGAGTATTATTGGGAGTTTAATCATTCACACCAACCGATACCCACATGGTCATCATAGACCACACACATAGCCAAACATAAGCATCAACATGCAGAAGCAATGGGAAACGCCCCATTATAACTTCAGTATAAAACCTCAATCACAAAGGCCATCGCCATTAATGGACCAAACCACATCACTCATAGACATACTCACATCACATGTAAAGTATGTTAAGACATCGCCTATACCCTTACATCATTTATTCAAGTCATTCTGGATCATCCCAAGCCTAAATAGCACTCTCCATGACAGTTTACCCAAACTGAGAGGCCTACCAATATACCCTAGTACAAGAATCATACTCACCAGTTAAAGTCACACATCAAAGTGGATTCACTACCTAAACCACTATACCAATTATCCAATTCATCCTATACCTTTCTGAACCAAAACAACACCTTATGGGTCTATTTACCAAAGTAGACAACCCCACTATTATCGTTAGAACATGACCCTCATCCACCATTTATAAAGTTCATGCTCAAGGTAATTCACTTCCCAAACCCCTATGACATCTATATTGGCCACCCTAACCTTAACCAAGCCTAAATTTCCTATTATAACTCCAAAATCTAAGTGTATATACTTTGTGCATTCTCGTTACAAGGTTCATTATCACTACTTTCAAGGAATATAATTCATACTTCCCTTGTAAGGAGCATCTTACATCAATACTAATTGCACGCACTCATGCTAATATAAAAATAGATGTTTCATAGGGCTACACACACATGCACATGAAATTGAAGGCATAAAAATTCATATAATTGTTGTAAATTGGTAAGTACTTCCTACCCCAAGCATGATGGAGCCCAATTTCCAAAAATTACCACTTGAATCGATCCTAATGCACTGGTTCCATGACGATAGCCCTAAATTCATCATATTAGAGTTATAACAAGAAGAATCAAATAAAAACATGGGTTTAAGGGTGAAATGATGTTAAAATTTCCCATAGGAATAAACTGTAATGAATGACACTTGAAATTCCCAAGAAATGAGGGATTGGGAGCTAAAATCACCGAGGAGCCCCCTTCATCACCCAGTTTGAGTGAAGTTGGGGGAGAATAGATGAGGGTAAATAAGGATTTCTCAAGGTGAAAAGACTATATTTACCCTAATTAAAATCACCCAAAATCCCTAATAACTAGATGGTGGCTATCCCCTGACCAATTGGTGGCTCATCGACTGGCTAGGTAGCCTATTGGGCTACTGCCCAACCCTCTGACTAGATGATGGGTACTTCAGCAATCCATCTAGCCTTTGATTCCTCTATCAGTTCTCATAAAGCCTTGTGTTGCCACCCGGTCCTTGAGTCCCATCCAAAACCACCTATTATGGATATTCAAATGGTCAAACCCCCATTCTAAGACTTGGTCCTCAAAATTAACCTCCCATAAAATAAAAGCAAAAATTCCCTTAGGACTATTTCCAACCCATAACGATGTGTGTCATTACAAACTCCTCATATAATGACTTCTCATACTCAAAAAGTATCTCAAGGGTTATACCTCAAACAACTTATCTTCTCAACCCAACATTTAACTCCTACGTCAAGATTTCTTCCTAGATACATCCATATAATCACACATTCAAAAAGGAGGCACTACCTGTCCTCATGGATCTTTTCTCTTTTCTAGTCCACAACAAACGTTGGATTCTCCTCACAAGACATGCCTAACATAAAACTAATATATTACTAATTACCCCATGCATGGGTCTCACTCACCTCCATGATTCATATCAACATTAACGAATCTCATCATTGATCCCACTTGATGGTCTGAGTCTCACTCCACTTGAAAAAACCTCTAGTTCACACCCATACACCATTACTGATGCCCATAAATGGTAATATCTCATTTATGGGTGAAATTAGGCCATTTACAGGCATAGACCAACATATCTAACCTCTATTCATGGGTTAGGTTCACATATACTCCACTCACATCGTACACCAAGAAACTCCATCACCACCAGGATACAAGTACAGTTCACCTCGATATCATCGAACACCGACACCCACATGCACTACTAACACTTTGAACATAGGATCACATCCAAAAATACCAATGGATTAAATTTAAGGGACACACCATTTTGAAAAACCACACCAAGCTAATAATCTCACCACAGCTTCCCCAAAATCCACTATCTTCCAGACTCATTGTATGCCTTCCCGGTATCACTAAAACATCAATCACAACACACTTTATGAAGATTAACAACAAGAACCAGCCTTTAGATAAATCTTTTCATCACATATCTTGATATTGATTCCTACCCCTCTTACATGAGGGTCACCATCCACTAGAACACCTCCCATCACAGGATTCCCATGTATATGCTATTCTAAAATCCTATAGTTCATTTCCAAACACCAAACATGATACCGCTTCACTACTCCAACACTAAGCCTAGAAACACCATATATCTGTAAAAAAATGATTTGATCCTCGAACCATATCAACCATATCATGAACGATGTTCCTGATACAATATTAATCTCACCAAATCTTTTTCTATGAAAAATCACTAGTTGGTCCTTCTCTAGATGACTTTTCTTGAAGGTTCTCAGCCTCACCTTATGACATGCTATCACCTCTAAACCATGATTACTTAACACCTGAGAATCATGAAAATTCTCAACACCAAAACTGTAATATAAACTCAACTCTCGGTTCAACTCCATGATCATTCCCTTGACCAACCCATTTAACCACCATGCTCCACTCATGAGCACGAATGTGTATCTGACTCGACACACCTTCACATCACACTGCCACACTCCATCATGCGAACACACCATGGGGAGGTATGATAATTCATGACATTCCTTATCTTAAGGTTGTTCTCCCAGGAACTACCCTATGGAGACATGTCCAACCAAAGACAATGCTCTCGAAGCAACTACCCATTATAATTTCACACCAACATCAATTACTCACCGTGAGTTCATTTTCCAATGACCCTTATGAAAGTCTGAGGTTCCTCAAACCCTGAAACCCAATCCCCAAAGGCTTTCCAGTATTCTTCTCTAAGTATGACACCTTTTATAATAGTATCATACGTTCACATCATGCATGATCTCTACTTATCCAAGGAGAAAAAAATTACCTCACCTCACTCCAAGGCCCATCCTTGGTTCCAAAACTAAAACCATAGGCTAAACCTTATGCCTTACCATACCAATCCTCTTAATCATTTTACCCGACAGCCCTTTCTTGACACAAGAATTTGGTTTACACTACGAACTGCTACAGGTAGAAACACTTTAGCTATTAGCTAGTCCAATTTCCAAAACTTGCTCTTGATCTACTCTCAAGACACTAAAATGCTCACTTTTCTCAAGCTCTGTAAAATTGAAGAATCACCTAACATAACCCAATGCTCAGTCCCATATTGATTGAGCAACACAACCGAAGGTATCACAACCTAGGATGTGCACTACCACACACCTATAATCATAAAAATCCTAGTCACTTGTTTCCTAAGGCAATGAAAATAACCCACTTGCACACTTCTCAAGGCCTATGAAACTAATTGTCCCACTAACCGGTACAAAAAGAATGGTATCTAAGTGAAACCATTTCCATACATTGATACTAGACCGGTTCTCATACCTAGATTCATATATCAACTACATGGGGTAACATCACCTAATAACCCATCTAACTCATGGGTCTATACCCCAAACAATGCCCCACTAGCCCAACCACTAGAGGGTTTATGACAATATTAGAGCCAAAACAACCACCTTGTTTTCAAAAACCCACTCCACTCAATCTAGAGAGGGCCACAAAGATGTCACATGGCACATCATAAGCTACAATCTTTAGCATCCACAAAATATGCTCTATCTAAAACTCATATGAATGTCACTCAAAATTTGATTCTTCAAAAACATCCAAGATTTTAATATGCATGGACTCACGCATCTCTACCATGTGGAGCTACCATTATTAGAATTTTGGATTCAGAAACTCTCATCCAGTGTGTAAGGATGAAATCCCTTACATAGTTCTCAAATGACTATGAGAATCCCATATATGAGTATGTTTATTACTTCAGTTGTGTCGCAAAAAATGGCTATGTGACTCAATTTGGTTGTGAGAATCATTCAGATACATGAAAACCCATATTTTCCTAAATAGAAGAATTTAGATACATGGTTTTATCTACGTCACTGAAATCAATTTATGAATCATTTTGGATACATCATTTAATTCTCTTACATTTTTGGATCGGCTATGTGATTTTTCTACATGGTTGGAATCACCTACATAGCAATCAGTTATGTGGGAAGTTCAGTTACGTGATACTGTCCAAAATACCTATATATAATATTTGGATCTATGATTTGGATATATAACATATTTTGAAATTTGGATCACTTATATACTGAAAATGCTTATGTGAATCTAGAAAATTCCATATTTCACTCACACTCACTTAGAACCTCTTCAATCGACTTTTATCCAACCTCAAAAACACTAGATAGCATCATGGAACTCTCTCCCATGTTATATATCCAAAAAAAATAGATCAAGTAAGATCATAATTAGCGATCACCTTAAAATATGACTATTAATAAATACAAAAAACCCAAAATCTCCAATAGCCATGGGATCTTCAACCATCCTCAAACAAAGCCACAAAACCATAGGGTTATTTAATATCCCCCTTTGGATTTGTTGAAAATAATATGAAACCCTGTAACCTAACATTCCTGAAATATGAATAATAAAATCATATCCAATCTCAAAGAGATGTATCATGACACCACACTATAGGATAAGGTAGTTTTTTGGGAGATTTACATCCCTCGGTGACAAGCATGTTTGGGATGAGTGATTCAAATGAATATGATTCTCAAACTCCCCTACCACTTACACTCCCCCTTCAACATATAATTCTCTCCCCCTTTGGAAACATAATCCAAAGGAACATGGGGGTATCAAGGAAACAAAAACTAAAGTGTGTAGGTAATGAAGAACATACAATTTCAGCCTTAACACTAAAAATCTCTCATGTGGCATAGCTTTTGTAAAGATATCTATAATATTATCCATTACACTAATAAATAAAAGTTTTATTGCACTTAATTCCAACTTCTCTTTGATAAAATGATATTGAATGTTAATATATTTATACAAATAGTTATAAAGTATATTTTTTAAAAGATTAATATCACTTTGATTTTCACAAAGAATCTTTAACGGTCTCTAAACATCAACCCACAAATATTTTATCATAATATACATCCATAAAGCTGGTGTAACTACATGAGTAGCTACCACATACTCTGATTCATCTATACTCAGGGTCACTAAACTCTACTTCTTGATTTACTATCTAACACAACCATCACAAACAAAAAACACTCCACCTAATGTGGATCTATGATATGTATAGTCACCTTCCCAATTTGTATCTGTGTAACCAATAAATCCTAGATCAGCACTGAATATATAAAGAAATATAATATTCATTGTAACTTTTACATACCTTAGAATTATTTTAATTGAAATCATGTGTGACTCCTTTAGTTTAATTTGATTCCTTGCACACAGTCACCACATAGGTAACATCAGGTCTAGACATTGTGAGATACAAAAGGCATCCAATCCTACCCCTAAATTTCTTCTAATCAACCATGTTCCCTTGTTCATATTTACTTAAATTTTTTAAAACTAGTATTGGTGAAGAAACCTATTTTTAATATTCCATTATAAATATTCTCAATATTTATTTAGCATACTTTTTTTATGAATTAAATACATAATATGAATTCTTCTCAATTTTTTAACCCTATAAAATAGTTTAGTTTCCCCGACATAGAAATCTTAAACTAATTTTTCATCTTTTTTGTGAATTATCTAAATAAGTAACTATTATTACTATATTAAATTATGTAATACATATAAGAAATGATCATATGTGTGTCTAAAAAATCCTTCTTCAACTCTAAGTTGTTATCAATGGTGCCTTTGGAAAAATCCATTTTTCTCAAACAGTCATCCAGTTTAGAATACAATTCCCTTAGAGCCTTTTTTAAGCCATACAATTCTTTATTTAATCTATAGACCATTCTACCATTTTTTTTAAGAATAAAACCTTATATTTATTTAATAAATACTTCTTTAAGTTTACTATTCAAAAACATAGACCTTTAATCCATTTGATATATCATGTAATGTTTATGAGCTGCCACAGCTAAGAAAATTCTTATTTTCTTGAGTCTATAAACTAGAGAAAACTTCACTTCAGATTATATGTCTTCCATTAAATAATAGACTTTGCAAATGATTCTAGACTTATTCTATGTGACTTCACCTTTCTCATTTATTTTTTTCCTGAAAACCCATTTTATACCAACAACACATTTAGTTTTCATTCTTGGGACAAGTTCCCATATAAATTTATTCTAAATTTGATTAAGTTATTAATTCATAGATTCCACTCATTAATCATGTTCAATGGACTTAGCCGCCATTCTAGGCTCAACCTATGATACAAGAGCTATTTGGTTCTCCACTCTTAGCCTCCTTCTGGTCTGAACTAATGGATTTTGATTCCCAATGATATTATATGTTTCTATATGTTTCTTTAACCTTTATAACTAATTTTTTTACTAATAGAACCTTCCTAATCACCACTAGAATATTCTAAGTTATAATCAATAGTTTTCAGTGTGATTTTAATCACTTTTTCAACTATTTTTTAAAAATATTCTCTTTTTTTATAGGAGACTCAAAATCTACTTGAAACTTATGACTTTTTTCCCAAATTTTCATCAACTTTCACGTTTGTACACTCAAAAAAATTATAAAATCTCTTATTATAGTATTTGTATCCATTAAAATTCAATAAATAGCTCATAAAGATTCCATCATCAGTGTTTTTTTCAAACTTTCCAATCATGTTTCCTTTAATTTTAATATAATAAGGACTTCTAAAGACTATAAAATATTTCACTGTAGGATATTTTTGGTAACACATCTCATTGAGTGTCACATGTGTCTCGATTCTAAAAATACATATATTCTTAATATGCACTGTAGTGCACACTACTTCTCTCCAGAAAAATTTTGAAACATTATTCTCAACCAACATTATTTTTCCCATTTCTAAAATGAACTTATTCTTACTCTTGGAAACACAATTATGTTGTGGTGTATAATCTGAGTGATACTAATTCTTGATTTAATTTTTTCCAAGATAAATTTTAAATAAATAACTTGTGTATCCTTTCCCATTATTGGATCTCAGTTTTTTGATACAAAAACTAAGCTCTTTTTCAACCCACCTATTATACATTTTAAGAATAATAATAGCCTGAGACTTGTTCTTGATGAAAATAAAATTGGTATTCCAAGTGAATTCATATATTAATGTAATGAAATAAATATCACCTCAGGTAAACTTCTGTCTCATGGGCCTAAAAAAATCTATGTGGGCTAATTCCAGTGGTCTTATAGAAGTAATCTCCACCTTCTTGTGAGTCTTTTGAGTTATATTTCCCTTCTGACATGCTCCACATATCCCATATTTATCCCTTTTTATCTTGGATAAATCTGTTACCACTTCATGTTTCACAATATTACTTAGGATTATTTGGATGAGATTACCAAGTCTTCTATGCCATAATATGTTGTCATCATTCATGCTCAAGTAACATGTATTGAAAGGATCAACAATCACGAATGAATTTCCATTTGTTCTACTACCTTGAGAGATAGTTATCCAATTACTTATGTTTTTAATGATGCATACATTTCTATTTAATATTACCTCATTCCCATTATCAAAAAGTTAGTTAACACTCAAAAAGTTGTGTTTTACCCCTTCAACACAAATAACATAATCTAATTTTAAATTATCATTATCAATTTCAATTGTTCCAATACCTTTTGATTTTAAAGAAATAGTCATTAACCAATTTTATTGCACCTCCTTCATGTTTCACAATGTTCTTAAAAATTTTAGTATCACTAGTCATGTGGTAGGAACACCAACTATCAAGTATCCTTACCTTTTTCTTCTTGCTTTCTTTAAAAACAACTTCTTCCAAGCATGACTTTTCTTCATTATGTACTTGAACTATTTTCCCTTTATCTTTGATAGGGAACTAACCAAGTAATATTTTCATGATTTTCAATGCTATATTCCCATTTTGATCACACATTCCACATAGCTCTTCAAGAAAATAAAATTTTTTATTTGTTGTCAAATTTGTTGAGAATGTGTTGATTCAACAGTTTCATTAATTTATTTTTGGTTTTGATGCTCACAAATGCCTACATTTGTGTTTCCAATGAATTATATTTTAACTGAATTTTAGGAAATTATTATTCATATAAATATTTATTCTGTAAATATTTTTAGGTCATTGATCAGTGGGTAATATTTTGTAAAAGAATTCGTAACTTGTTTTAACGTATCTTGGAAACACTGTTCATACCCTATGTGTGTATGCATAACATATGGAATCAACCCTATATTCAAAATGGAGCATATGAATCATATACCCTATGTTGTTGAGAAAGTATTTTTAACCAATCCTACATTTGGATGGAACCTTATGTTTGAGAAAATGGAAATTATGGATAAGGAACCCTACATTAGTATGGAACCCTATGTTTGACAAAACAAACATATAGTACATCAACCCTACTTTTGTAATCAACCATACATTGCCAACCCTATGTTTGGTATTTTTTCATCATATAAAGGAACCCTACGTTTGACTATTCAATAATGGGGTTTTAAATATATGATATTATTTGTGATTTATGAAACACTCTTGGTGAACATAAAGATATATTCAAATCTTGTTTACTATTGATTCAAAGGCTCGTTGTGTTTTAAAGGCTCGTATTCAATGGAGAAAATCATTCCTATTTCTAAGGGAAGTTATGACCTCTCTTGAATTATTTTGAATTCAAATATTCATTATTTATTGTGTGATATTTAAATTGTTGGTTTGACCTAGAGATGTTAGACCTATAGTATAAATATCAAGAGACTCTTCATTGGAAAGAAGGATGAATATACAGGAAAAGTAATATATATAAAAAATCCATGGGTCGTTTCCTTCAGAGATACACTTTGGATATATACATGTTTTGATCTATCGAATCATTGTGTTTCTATCATGATACTACAATTTATTGTTACATGTTCTTCTGTAAGAATAATGGAGCATTTTTTAGAGATACACTTTGGAGACATACATGTTTTAACATCTGTCTAGTGTTTATCTATCACTGTTTGAAGAAATCTTACCCGATGTTGAAGATCTATTTGATGTTTTTCATTATTGAAGATCTGAATACATCTGTTAGTTATTACTACAACTATGAAGCTTAATATTTATTATCAACAAAATCAATCTCTATTGATTTGGTGGAGTTTTGACTGCTCGAATTCAATCATGGTTAAGTGTCAGCTTGTTGTGCTAAGCTGTGGATTTATGGTTCCCTATAAAAGAACCAGAAGTCTTTGTAATGTCTTATTGTAAAGGTGTAAACTACCTACACTCATTTTTTGTTTTAAGGTCTTAGGATAAGAGTACCTGATAGTAAAATCACCAAGATCATGGAGCTGAGCATTGGTGGAGTGGAATAATGGATCATTGTGTTCTGAACCACTATACATCACTGTGTTCATTTGATTTATTTATTTCCATTTCCTACTCATATTTAAGAGAAAAGGAAAGTGTTATTTCCCAACAAGAGAGGTTTTTTTAATCTATCAAATTTTTGAAAACCACAATTCACCCCCCCCCCCTTTATGACTTTATCTTCATCATTATCATCCTAACCTAAAAATTGGTTTCAGAAGTTAGGCTCCGCTGGTATATTTTATTCTTAAAAAAAATTCTAATATCAACTATTGATATCAAATGAATTTCTCTATTACTATATTTCTATTTTTATAAATCCTTGAATTTATTTAGCTCTATTTGATACTAAAAATTAATATCAAAGGATATAATTATTATGGAATATTTTGTTTGATCTATTCAATATCAATTGGTTGTTTCATAAGGATCTTCTAAATATTTTTTTGTCTGTAACAACCCTGAGTTAAATATTCAAATGAAGACATCGTGAAATGGTTGATTCTAGAGAAGGTATGTTGATGATATGTTATCCCTATTTTAATGGTGATAACTATGGATGTTAGAAAGCTCATATGATTATTTATTTAAAAAATATTGGAATAAGGGTTTATATAAAGGTTATTAAACCTTATTATATACCAAAGGAAGGTTTGTAAGATTGAAATAATTAACAAGAAATGTAATATGATCTAAATTCAAAATCTATGAATGCTATTGTGTGTGGTTTAGGAACTAATGAATTTAATCAATTGTCTCAATGTCCTAATACATATGATATGTGGCGGGATATTTCCATTGGCTATGATGGAACTGATAATATCAAACAACTAAGGTACACAGCTATGAAACTAAGGTTTGATACATTCAGGATGAATGAAAGTGAGAATATCACTCAAATGAACAGAAGATTGACAGAGATTGTCAACAATGTTGATGATTTAGGGTAATAAATTTCATAATCAGAACAATATTTAAAATTACTTAGAGTAATAACCTCTAATTGGAATGTAATATTTGTATTTATACATCAATCTACACCTGTAAAAATTTTGACTATGAAAGAGTTAATTGGAACTTTAATTGTGTATGAAGTTGAGATGCAAGTTGAAGTTAAAAATACAATGTGAAGAATATTCTCTTAAAACTACTATGGATGAACCATATGATTCAAATCATCTAGATTTAGATAAAGATTTATTAAATCTTGCTAAAAATTTTGAAATGGTATACAGAAAGAAAAATAAAGGGACTAATGAAAGAAGATGTTATGAATAAAAGAAAAAAGGTCATACAAAGGAAAACTATTCTTTAATCAAATATCAAAGGAAACATAATTACAAGAGAAAAGGTAAGAAATTTGTGATGGATACCAAGAGTAATACTTCTGGTTTATGTGATGAAACTTTTATAGATTCTGAGTCAAAGAATAAAAAGAAAATGGCATGTCTTATAACCCAACTAATCATGAGGTACAATCTTCTTACTCTCAAAATTCTAGTTGTGAGAAACAGTCTTATGATGAATTAAATAAATATTTATTTATGCTATAAGAAAAATATGAATCACTAAATAAAGATCATATAAATATTATAAAAACTTGTGATACTATTTTATTAGATAAATAAAATTTTTCAAAACAGATTAATGATTTAAAGTCTAATGCTTCTAAAATTTTCTATGATTTTCATGATACTAAGATTAAATAATTATTATTTGAAGTTTATAATTTAAAAAAATATTCTAGTATATTAATAAAAGTTTAAAAATATTTAAATCAAATACTTGGAAAAAATAAAATACTGAAATAAAAATTTGGAATAGGAATTAATGGTGAAAAACTGAAACTATACAAGAATTATTTTGTTCCTAGTTTAAATAGCAAAAACATGTATACTATTAAATGTTTTTATTTTGTAATTAATGGCAATTATTTAAATTATTGATATGTTTTAAAACCTTACATTTATGTTTTCAAACATACTTATTGTTTAAAAGAATTATTTAACTTAAATAGTAGAATTCCTACTCAAAATAAACAAGTTTGGTTACCTAAAAATTTAGTTGATAACACTACTAGACCCAAAAATCATATGGGTACCAAAAAACACTTGAATTTGATATTTTTTAGGATTATACCACTAAATTATATCTTCAAATATTTAATTGATCAATTTATGGATACAAAAAAGTCTATACCAAAGGAGTGAACATCTCTGAAGTAATTTATTATCAAAAAATCCTCAATACCAAAAAAACACTAATCAAGGAAGAGTTTTATTTTTATATTTATATGCTTCTGGTACAATAATTTTTTAATACAGGGTGAGAAATATATTTCTCAAAAATTTGATAAAGACTAAAACTAAATGTTCAAATATCTCTAAAACCCCTATTTTAAAACATTTTTATAAAATACATTATATTTTTAAACTATGAAGAGTTTATATTTTTTTTTGTAAATAGTTTTGAAATAATTTTATCTCAAATTCTTATAATTTAATTTTATTACAAAACCTAAACATATTTCTTATGAAAAAATGTATTTTCATAAGTTTAAATCTGTAATGATTATTCTGATTTTTTCAACTAAAAAATATTAAACGTCATTTTCATTGTTTCATAAAATAATGTATTATATTCTTCATAAATATTTTTATTTTATACATATTCTTCTTTGAAATTTCTTGTTCAAAAGATTCTATGAAACTAGACATAGCAAGATGAAACATTCAAGTTCTACAAGTTTAGTAGATAATTGTTTTTATAAAAGAACAAAAGGAAATCTACCTGATCTATTGGAAGAATAATCTATTTAATTTGTTAAATATTTTTTGGAAAAGTATACTAAGAGAAATAGAGAATTTCATGGTGATGATGAAATAGAAATCACTTCTTCTCAAAAGTCTTATGGAATTATTCTATTAAAATTTAGATTCTTAAATGAATAAAAGGTAAGTATATAAGTTTATTTTGATGCATCTAAAAAGTCATACAATGATCTAAGGGAAGCATCTTTGTCGAAAATAGATTTTTATTCTTTATAAAAGGAATATCAGAATATGAAAGATAATATGATCTCAAGAGGATACTTTAAAATTTTCAAACTATAAATGCTAAGTCAAATGGAGTTGCTCATAAGAGAAGTTGTTTCCAAGATAGATCTTGATAAGATGAAGTTTTTTATTCTTGAATAATATTCATATTCTTCTTATCAAATAAAAAAAAGTCAATACATATTATAAGATCTATTAAGAGTTATAGCAGCTTTAAGCTAAAAATTTTGAAGTTTGGAAATTTTATACGAACAATCTACTCCTTCTTAACCCTTTAAGTTTATTTTTCTCTTATTTAAAAATCAATGATATGTGTACTGTTTTTAAAATACTATTTTGTAAAAATAGTATTATGATTTAAATTCATAATTTATTTTTAGTTTAATTATGTAAATCATGAACTTAATTTTTCTTAATTATCTCGGTTTATTACTGCAAGTAAAAATTTTGGTTTTATATTTCATTGAATAATACTATATGCTATTATTCAAGGAAAGTTTTAAGAAAATAAATCATTTTATATG
Organism: Viscum album; assembly: GCA_963277665.1. Classification (NCBI taxonomy): domain Eukaryota; kingdom Viridiplantae; phylum Streptophyta; class Magnoliopsida; order Santalales; family Viscaceae; genus Viscum; species Viscum album. The sequence goes on along the minus strand of OY728157.1, from coordinate 1,245,796,204 downwards.
CTCCTTGTTTAATTATTAATATATTTTTGAAGAAAGCATAAATTTAGGGGGAGTTAAATTTACTACTCTTATCTTTTTTATGTCACAAAAAGGGGGAGAAGTTTATATGTTTAAATTCTATATATTTAAGAAGTTTATATGTTTTGATTTTATTTATTATTATTTATTTCTAATATTATTGACATGGGAAAGAATTTTATAATTTATACTTCCAGTTACATTTACATGTTTATCTTCATGGAGAAGAAGTTTTTTTGACAATAAAATAAATTTACCTGGGGAGAAGTTTTAATCCATATAATGTGGGATAAGTTTCCTTTATATAAGAAATATTATAAAGAGAAAAGAGGAATAAATTTATTTTAAAAATTGGTTTTAAATTTTACATATTTATGTTATGGATTTTGTGACCATCAAAAAAGGGAATATTGTTGAGCATGTGTTGATTCATCAATTTCATAATTTCCTTTTAGTTTGGATGCTCACAAGTGCTCACATTTGTGTTAATAATGAATTTTATTTTTAGTGAATTTCAGGAAATTATTATTCTTGGAAATATTTATTATGTAAATACATTCGAGTCATTGATCCATGGAGAATATTTTGTTAAAGTATTCAGAATGTATTTTAATGTATTCTGGAAACACTATTCATACCCTACATGTGCAAGTATAACATAAGGAATCAAACCTACATTTGAAATAGCGAATTTATATCATATACCCTACACTATCAAGAAAGTATGGATAATCAGTCCTACATTTGGATAGAACCATACATTTGACAACATATGGTTGATTAAAAAAGTAGGTTTGATGTACCATACATTTTTTTGCTCAAATGTAGAGTTCCAAATCTTGGAAAACATAAATATCTATTCAAATCTTGTTTAAAACTGATTTAAAGTCTAATATTAAATGGATTAAATCATTCTTATTTATAAAGGAGGTTACAACCTCTCTTGAATGATTTTGAAATCAAATATTCATGATTTATTTTATGATATTTATGGAGTTGGTTTAACCTAGATCTATTCAAACTACAATAAAAATATCAATACACTCTTCATTAGAAATAAGGATAAATATACAGGTTAAGTAACATATATAAAAAATTCATGTGTCATTTCCTTCAGAGATACACTTTAGAGACATACATGTTTTGATTTATCAACTCACTTAGTTGTTTTTGTCGCTACTACAATTTATCATTACATGTTATTATGCATGAATGAAGAAACATTTTTCAGATATAAACTTTGGATATATATATTTTTTAACATTTTTTTGGTATTTTCACTATTTCTGTTTGAAGAAATCCAAGCGGCATTGAAGATCTATTTTTTTTGTTCATTATTGAAGATCTGAATACATCTGTGATTTGAAACTACAACTGTAAAGTTTAATCTTTATTCTCGAAAAAAATATCTATTTATTTGGTGGAGTTTAGACTTCTTGAACTCAGTCATGGTTAAGTGTTGGCTTCTTACACTAAGCTATAGATTTTCGGTTCCCAATAAAAGAACTAAAAGGATTTGTAAAGTCTTATTGTAAAGGTTTCAACTGCCTACATTTGGTTTTTGTTTGAAGGTATTAGGATAAGAGTACCTTATAGTAAAATCACTAAGTTCATGTAGTTGAGCATTGGTGGAGTTAACTAAAGGATATTTTTCCCCTGAACCACTATACATCACTGTATTCATTTCCTTTAATTATTTCCATTACTCTCTCATCTTTAAGAGAAAAGGAAATGATCATTTCACAACAAGAGAGGTGTCTTAAATCTGTAAAAATTTTGAAAACCAAAATTCACCCCCCCCCCCCCATTGTGCCTTTGTCTTCATCATTATCATCATAACCTAACAATTTTGTAGCCACTTTCCATCTATATCTGCTTTCTTCTAGAATATGATTAATTCTCATTGGAATTAATCCCCTTGGATTATTTCCTTATCCTAGGTAAAGAAATATTGTTCCAACGCATATAAGATTTATGTCTGAAGATACCACAACACCATAAATAGCACTGAAATATGGATTTTCTTGAAAACCTAGAGTTTTATCCAAAAATTTTCTGACAAAAATTCAAATTTTTTGAACAATTCAAGCCTGATTTACTCTCTAATTTGAAATATATGTTTCATTAAAGTTTTTAATTTCATCCGGTTTTCTTGTAGTCAATATCTTTCCATTTTTCTTGTCCTATATTTTACCATAATTAAGATTTAAACCTGTATTTTTAGTACCAATAATTTTGGAAATGGATTTTTTAAATTAGGATTTTACCTAAATTTTCTCAACATCTTTATAGGATTCTCCCTTGACTTCAATAGATATTTTGAATTCCTTATTGACATTAGTTGGTTCTTTATAAGATTGAAGATGCTTTGATTATGTAATTGATAATTATTCATCCTTAAACAAATTTTTTTATTCAATATCTTTTATCATCTTCTCATATTCGTTATATTTCAACTAAAGTTTTTTCTTTTCTTCTATAAAAGTTGTCTCCCTTTTAAATTGCCCAACTTTTTCATCAATAGGATTTTTTTTATATTTTACCAACTTATTCTTCTCTTTCTTTAGCATGGTGTTTTGTTTAATAAAAGACTCTAGTTCATCTTTAATCATGTATTCATAATTTTTTGGTTCTGAATTATCTTCATCATCACTCGATGAGTCAACAGTTTTATGAACATGAACCACAAAATTTATAAATTTCTCATGTGTTTCATCATAAGAATCATTTCATGAGATAAAATCAGTGTCTTTTTACTCATAAAATTTCTTATTTTGGTTCTTTGAAGTCTCTTATTGCTTCCATCTATCTTAAAATATTCTTTAGAATTTTTTCTTTACTTCTTTCCTTGAATATTTTTCATTATTTTCATATTCATAATCTACTCATTTATTATTTGTAAAATTAAATGCATAGTGTCCATGTCCACTATATTTATAACATCTACCAGAGAACTTAATATTGTTCTTTATTTTTCCCTTATAAAATATTTTGGAAATAAAATCAATAACTCTTTGATATTCATCTTCATTCTCATAATCACTAGTCTGAAACATCTTCATCATTCAAAATTTTCTTATTCCTCATGGATTCAAAATCCATTTAATATTTCACTTTATTTTTAAAATCTTGAAGCTTTATCATTTCATAAGTAATGAGAATATTATATAACCCATCAAGTGAAATATATTCTCTATCTTCAAGAGTTGATATTTGTTGGGCAAAAATCCCTCAAGGTATCATTGAAGTATTTTTGGGTTGATTGTGTTTGTTGACAAAGCAGGTTTCCATGGAGAATTGTCGAGTTCCCGAGAATTTTTTGACAATCCATGTTGACAAAGAACGATGACAAAGGAAAGGATGATCTGGGGGCAGTAAAAAAGAGCAGTACAAGGTGGCGCCGTTTCCCAGTGTTTGCCAAAGTTTTGGGGTCCAAAATTTGGAGTTTGGTGAGCATCGCGAAAATAGGATTTCCATGAAGAGCATAATTTAATATGGAAAAGACATGAATTTTGCAAAGATGGGATGCATGGATTGGATTTCGCGAAGACCAGAAAAATGGAGGCGGTGATGCTTCGTGATTACGTCAAAGCTTCGTGAACGTTAGAGTTGAAGAACATCGTGGCGGTGAAGGGATTTGTGAGGGAGCTTCACGGCGAAGGTGCGAAGGAATGTTGACGGTGATCCTTTGCGATTACGACGAGCTCCACGAACGGAAAATTGTCGTGGTTCTTCGTGATTTGGACAGAATTCAGGCAGAAACTTCGGAGCTTCGCGATTTGAGATGATGCGGCATTGACTTCGCGCGGAAGGGTCAAGGGTCAGTGGAATCGCCTATAAATAGAGGCCGACCCCCTCGAGAGAAATAGAGAGAATTTTTAGAGAAAATCCTTTGCTCTTGATTTGCGAAGGTGGTTCGCGGAGCCAGTGTGCTTCGTGAAAGAGGAGCTTCGTGGCGACTATTGTAGCTCCGCGAAACCTGCGAGCTCCGCGTTGGCTCAGTGAGCTTCGCGAGGGAAGTTGCTCTGAAATGACTTGAGCTTCGTGGGAGTTCTTCGTGAGGTTGCTTCGCGAGAGAGCTTCACAAAAAGGTAGGAGCTTCACGAAGGATTGTTTGAGCTTCGCGAAATTGGGAGCTTCGCGAAGTAGGGTGCTTTGCGAAGGTGTTTCCAAAAGGGACTGCCCAGTGTTCAGAGGAAAAGAGGTATTCATCAGTGGATGAAAGTTGGACTTCAATAGAGCATCTATCAATAGTTGAAGATGCATTATTTCATGCAAATGAAGAGACCTACAGGTCTATAAACTGTGAGTGAATCCCTTCACAGATCAGTGAGATTAGGAAGAGGAAGAAGGTGATCCTCTCCACTGGCAGTGAGCCAGAGAGAGAGAAACAGGGAGTGACCCTTGGGAAAGTAGTGAGTTGACCCTAAACTTTGTAAAGGCAGTGAGCCTGGGCATAGAAGTGATCTAGCCCGAACTTTGTAATCCATAGATAGTGAAGTTTAGTGGAATTGGTACGACCGGCAACTTGTCGGTGTATGCTCCTTGGACGTAGCCCTTTGCGGTGAATCAAGTCAAATTGGTGTGTCCTCTGCATGCTTTACTTTATCTTTAATTTGTGCAACAGGAAAGAGAGATAAGAGTGTTTTGCTTAACAGTGAAACAAGATCAGAACGTGCGTTAATTTTAAATTGGTCATACCCTGATTCACCCCCCCCCCCTCTCAGGGTATTCAGCCTTGTGGACCTAACAATTGGTATCAGAGTGAAGGTTGACAGTTGTTCTTCTCTCAAATGGAGGTCACTAATCATATAGGGATTTCGATCTTCAACGGATGTAATTTTTAGATATGGAAGAATCAAATGAAACACTATTTTCGATCTTTGGGAATGGATGTGTTCTCAGCAGCTATGCATGGTATCACAGCTGATATTACTAGTGGTGCATTATCAGAAGCAGAGCATAAAGAGTTGGATGTTGATTCCAAAGCAATCAATGCCTTAAGGGGAGCCCTTTCCAATCCCATATATACAAAGGTGATGTCATGCAAAATGTCACATGCCATGTGGGAAAAGCTTTTGAATATTTATAAAGGGGATAAAAAAGTCAGAGAGGCAAAGCTGGAAGTGTTGTGGAACAAGTATGAAGATCTGAGAATGAACCCGAATGACTCTGTTGATGCATTCTTTGATAGGGTAAATGCTGTGGTAGAAGACATGCGGGGTCTTGGAGAAATTATCGAAGATATAAAAATTGTGAAGCGCATATTGAGAAAACTTCCACCTCGGTTCAATCCGAAAGTTTCTGTTTTAGAAGATAAAGACCCAAAAGAACTGACATTAGATAACCTGCACAGCACTATTGTTGCATATGAAATGAGAAACGATGATAACGAGACTGTGGAAAAGGGAAAATCCAAAGAGGTGGCATTCAAGGACATGAAGAAACTCACCATTGAAGATTCTAATGAAGAAGAAGAGACAGATGAGGTGATGTCATTCCTTTCTTCAAATCTGCAAAGATGAAGAGGAAAGTTTAAAGGTAAACTTCCACTAGCATGCTTTCGATGTGGAAAGGTTGGTCATCTTGCAGCAAGATGCCCCAAGAAATTTCAAGATAACGATGATGATGATGATGAAGTTGAAATTCCCAAGAAGAAATCTTCAGCCTATATGAAAGGGAAGAAGCAGTTCAAGAGAAATTTCTTCAAGAGGAAGAATCTTCTTTCACAAGAAATAGATAGTTCAGATGAGTCTGAGGATGAAGAGGTTGAGGAGTTTGAAAATTGTAAAGATCATAGACAAAATGCTATGGTAGCGATCGTCGGTAGTTCTCAGGAAAAGGAAGAAACTCACGTTGGAGAAGAGGAAGAAGAAGTTGAAGGAAGAGTTGATATGGAAGCTGAATTGGAAGCAGCTCTTGAAAAGATAGATGTTTGGAGAGACAAAACGAAGAAAGTAAATAAAGTGGTTCGTGATGCCAAACTCTATATGCAACAATAGGATGAAGAAAAGTCAGAACTGTTAGAAGAAATTGAAAGACTAAAATCCTCAACACCAGAGAGCTCAGAAAAAGTTTTTGAACATAAGCTTAAAATTGAGGAACAAAAGAAGGAAATTGATTGTTTGACTAACACAGGAAAGGAGAAGGTCAGACATATCAAAGAGCTTGAAGAAGAAGTGGTCAGTCTACAACGAAAAATGAAGGATCAAGAAAAACACTTGACCCTCAATGTGATATCAGAAAAGCAGGACATTCAGAAGACAGAGAAGATGAAAGAGGAGGCTCGTAGTTCAGCAGGATTGAAGCAGAAAGAAAGCTCAAATGCTAAGGTTGATTCAGGGATTGATAAGAAACAAAAATTGGTGGCAGTTAATGTCAGACCACAAGCACCCGTCCCGAAATTGAAGGTTGATTTGGCCACAAAACAGAATCAGAATATTCATAGATCCCAAAGGGAAAATCGTAGTGCTGAAGTATCACGAAGGAATGTATCCTATATCAGGTGTTATTGCTGTGGGAAAATGGGACATTCACAGTATGTGTGTTCCATAGCCAAGAGATATAGAAGGGAACAAGAACAGAGATGGTAGCCAAACAGAGAACGGTTTTCCAGAACATATTTTGAAGGACACTGTTTTTGGTGCGGAGGATTTGGGCACATGGCTAGGTACTGTACTTCGACCATTCAGAGAAATGTGCCAAAGAATAATCAAAACATTCACAAGTAGCAGGTCAATAAACTGACAGGTGAGTTAAAAACACAGAATAGATTTGCGGCTTTGCAAGATGAGGCTGGTCCATCATACTCGGAGAAATAACAGAAGTCTCAATCCATGCCGAGTGTGAAAGAAAAAGTATGGACCAAAAAGAAGAAAAATGAGAAAGCCGTAGTGGCGGAGATTGCCCTTAAAGCATCAGATCGATCTGGTGTTTGGATCCTTGACAGTGGTTGCACATCCCACATGACGGGTAATAAGGATCTTGTTATAGGCATCAAATATGACAAAGAAGTAGTTGTCAAATTTGGAAATGATGAAGGCCTGAAGATTGTTGGCTCAGGGAAAGCCAGGTTTGGGGGAAAAGAGATGAGACGTGATGATGTCTTGTTAGTAGAGGGTCTCAGTCATAACTTACTCAGTGTCAGTCAACTATGTGACTCTGGGCACTCTATCCGATTTACCGAGAAGATGTGTGTTGTGAAAGGAAAAGATGGAGCAACTGTTCTATAGGGAAAAAGGTCAAAGGGAAATCTCTACCTTGTAGGTGGGGAAGAAGATACATGTCTTTTATCCAGAGAGGAAGAAAACCAGTTGAGGCATAAGCAACTTGGTCATCTATGCCAACCATCTATGGAGGATCTCATAAAGTGTGATGCTGCTAGAGACCTTCTCATGCTATCACGTGATCGCACTCATACGTTTGATGCTTGCCAACAAGGGAAGATCATCAGAAAGACATACAGGCCAAAGGAACAGAAATCAACTAGATTGCTCGAACTGGTTCATGCTGATGTATGTGGACCTATCTCACCACAAGCTATAAATGGGAAAAGGTACTATGTCCTTTTCATTGATGACTATAGAAGAATGGCCTGGGTATTCATCATTACCCATAAGACAGAGGTGTTCAGTTGCATAAAGCAGTATAGGAGGGAATCAAAAAAGATGCTTGGGCGGAAAATTCTGAAGTTTCGAACTGATAACGGTACAGAATTCACAAACAGTAAAGTTGAAAACTATCTCAAGAAACATGGGATAAGGCATCAAGTTTCATCGGTAAGAACTCCCCAACAGAATGGAGTGTTTGAAAGGAGAAATCGAATCATCAACAATATGGCCAGAACGATGCTTATTGATAAAGACCTACCAGATAAATTTTGGAAGGAAGCAGTTTTGATATCGGTCTATGTTTCGAATAGGTCTTTGTTGTGTCCAAAGCAAGGGAAGACTCTGTATGAACTGTGGTACAGAAAGAAGCCAACGTTGAAATACTTTCGAATCTTTGGAAGTAAGTGTTTTATTCTCAAAAAAGAAAATCACAGGAAGTTTGAGGCATGAGGAGATGAGGGGATATTCTTTGGATACTCCGAGAAAAGCAAAGCGTATAAATGATACAACAAAAGGCTGGGAAAAATCATTGAGAGCAATGATGTCACTATAGTTGAAAATGAACAGAATACTCAACGATCCAGTGAACAGTTCCTGGATAAAAGTGATGATGAGGTAAGCAAACCAGGGGGAGCAAAAGTGGTAGAAGATGACTCAGAAGAAGATACTGATGATGAAGAAAAAAGTGTCAAGTCTGTGTCTGCGAGGAAGCCAAAGAGTCGAGCTAAAATTGATAGGCAGAATATCATTGATGATCAAACAGCTCCAGTTCAGACTCGAAGAATAAAATCATCATAGAAAACATCATTTTTGTCTCAAGTGGAGCCAAAATGTTTTTCCGATGCAGCTGAAGATGAAAATTGGGTTCAGGCTATGAACGAAGAGCTTGATCATATTGAGAAAAACCAGACATGGGAGATTGTTTCGAGGCCAATAGACAAGAATGTCATCGGGACTAAATGGGTTTATCACAACAAGATGAATGAAGATGGCATAGTGATTCAGAACAAAGCACGACTAGTGTGCAAGGGATACTCCCAGATAGAGGTAATAGATGTTGATGAGACATTTGCACCAGTTTCAAGGGTGGAGACAATCAGATTATTTTTGGCCATAGCAGTGAAAATAAAGTTCAAAGTGTTCTATATGGATGTCAAATCTGCATTCTTGAATGGGGTTCTAGAAGAAGAGGTGTACATGGAGTAGCCAGATGGTTTTCTCATTCATGAGTATGAGAACAAAGTTTGCAGGCTGAAGAAGTCATTGTATGGGCTGAAACAAGCACCAAGAGCATAGTACTCAAGGCTTGATCAGTACTTGAAGAAGCTTGGTTTTCAGCATGGAGGAGTTGATTACAATCTCTATTTCAGTAATGACAGTAATCAAAGGATGATGGTGTTGTTTTATGTAGATGACATAATATTTGGCGGATCAGATGAAGCTCAGTGCAGATAGTTTTCTGAATTCATGAAAATGAGTTTGAAATGTCAATGATTGGAGAGCTAACATTTTTCCTTGGTCTACAGGTGACACAAGGAAGGAATGGAACATTCATTTCTCAATCTAAATATTCCAAGGAGGTCCTGAGAAGGTTTGGAATGGAAAATTACAAGGATATGAAGACTCCGGTTTCCACTTGGATGAAATTATCGAAAGATGAAGATGGCAAGGCAGTTAATATCACAGAATACAGGAAAATTATTGGAAGTTTGTTGTACTTGACTGCAACAAGGCCTGATATTGTTTTCTCCAAATGCCAAGCAGCGAGATATCAGAGCAATCCCAAGGAAATCCACATGCTTTCAGTGAAAAGAATACTTCGGTATATCCAGGGCGTGGTGGATTTCGGCTTGACATATACTGATAAATCTCAGACAGAGTTATTGGGCTATACTGATGCATACTGGGCCGGTTCAGTGGATGATAGGAAATCAACGTCAGGTGGTTCTTTCTATCTTGGTGGATTGTGTATTTCTTGGCTAAGCAAGAAGCAAGATTTCATTTCATTGAGCACTGCGGAAGCTAAGTATATTACGGCCACTCAAGCATGCACCCAACTATTATGGATGAAGCAGCAGCTTGAAGATATGGGAGTTGAAGTGAAGTCTCCGATCGGAATCCAGTGCGATAACTCAAGTGCTATAAATCTCATCAAAAATCTCGTTCATCACTCAAGGACAAAGCACATTGAGATAAAGTATCATTTTATCAAGGAGAAAGTTGAGCAGGGAATCGTGAAGTTGGAGTATGTGCCTACAGAACTACAGGTTGCAGACATTCTGACAAAGGCCTTACCCAAGGAAGCATTTGAAAGGCATCGACTGGCTCTGTGAGTTCAGTCTATTCCCCACACTTAATTTAGTGTGGATGTGCCCCCCCCCCCTCCCCAAGGTATGTTGTGTTTTCCCTAATGTGCTGATATGTGTGCTCTACTCTGTTACAGACTAAAAAGGAGTAACCTTTTGGTTCGTTGAAAAAGGGGGAGAAAATAGTTATTGTTCAAGGGGGAGACAGTGTGTAAATTTGATAAATCATGATTGATACGGGGAGAAGCTGATAGGTGGAGCAGCCAGAAAGGGGGAGCAATGAGAAAGGGGGAGATTTTCAAATCTGAAAATGCTAGAAGTGATCGATCAAAGCATAGATATCACGACAACTGAGGATCGTGATACAAGCAGAACAGTGGTGTTGGAATGGTGAGCGAAGGTGTCCAGCTTTCACCAATGGGTATCAGTGTGGTTCAACAATTGGTATCAATTTAAGAATTAGTATCAGGTTGGAATCGACAATTGGGGTTTGAAATGAAGTGATTCATTGATGAACTTTTCATACTACTCTTGTTTCTCATGCCGAACATTGCTCATGTGGGCTTAGAGTACGTGTTACGTGAATACTTGAACGCTATCAGAATCGCAAGAGGCGAATGGTGGTAGCGGCTGGAAGAAGACTCAGTGAGGTATCAACGTGCAGAAAATCCTTTTGAGAAGAGTTGTGAAGAGTTGTCAACAAACCCAAAGGGGGAGATTGTTGGGCAAAAATCCCTCAAGGTATCATTGAAGTATTTTTGGGTTGATTGTGTTTGTTGACAAAGCAGGTTTCCATGGAGAATTGTTGAGTTCCCGAGAATTTGTTGACAATCCATGTTGACAAAGAACGATGATAAAGGAAAAGATGATCTGGAGGCGGTAAAAAAGAGAAGTATAAGGTGGCGTCGTTTCCCAGTGTTTGCCAAATTTTTGGGGTCCAAATTTTTGAGTTTGGTGAGCATCGCGAAAATAAGATTTCCATGAAGAGCATAATTTAATATGGCAAAGGCATAAATTTTGCGAAGATGGGATGCATGGATTGGATTTCGTGAAGACCAGAAAAATGGAGGCGGTGATGCTTCGCGATTACGTCAAAGCTTCGTGAACGTCAGAGTTGAAGCGCATCACGGCGGTGAAGGGATTTGTGAGGGAGCTTTTCGGCGAAGGCGCGAAGGAATGTTGACGGTGATCCTTCACGATTACGACAAGCTCCGCGAATGGAAAATTGTCGTGGTGCTTCGCGATTTGGACAGAATTCAAGCGGAAACTTCAGAGCTTCGCGATTTGAGATGACGTGGCGTTGACTTCGCGCGGAAGGGTCGAGGGTCGGTGGAATCGCCTATAAATAGAGGCCGACCCCCTCAAGAGAAATAGAGAGAATTTTCAGAGAAAATCCTTTGCTCTCGATTTGCGAAGGTGGTTCACGGAGCCTATGTGCTTCGCAAAAGAGGAGCTTCACCGAGGCTATTGTAGCTCTGCAAAACCTGCAAGCTCCGCGTTGGCTCAGTGAGATTCGCGAGGGAAGTTGCTCTGAAACGACTTGAGCTTTGCGGGAGTTCTTCGCGAGGTTGCTTCGCGAGAGAGCTTCGCAAAAAGGCAGGAGCTTCGCGAAGGCTTGTTTGAACTTCGCGAAATTGGGAGCTTCGCGAAGTAGGGTTCTTTGCGAAGGTGTTTCCAAAAGGGATTTCCCAGTGTTCAGAGGCAAAGAGTTATTCATCAGTGGATGAATTTTGGACTTCAATAGAGCATCTATAAAAAGTTGAAGATGCATTATTTCATGCAAATGAAGAGACCTACAGGTCTATAAACTGTGAGTGAATCCCTTCACAGAGCAGTGAGCTTAGGAAGAGGAAGAAGGTGATCCTCTCCACCGGCAGTGAGCCAGAGAGAGAGAAACAGGGAGTGACCCTTGGGAAAGCAGTGAGCTGACCCTAAACTTTGTAAAGGCAGTGAGCCTGGGCATATAAGTGATCTAGCCCGAACTTTGTAATCCACAGCTAGTGAAGTTTAGTGGAATTGGTACAACCGGAAACTTGTCGGTGTATACTCCTTGGATGTAGCCCTTTGCGGTGAACCAAGTCAAATTGGTGTGTCATGTGCATGCTTTACTTTCTGTTTACTTTGTGCAATAGGAAAGAGAGAGAAGAGTGTTTTTCTTAATAGTGAAACAAGATCAGAACGGGCATTAATTTTAAATTGGTCATACCCTGATTCACCCACCCCCCCCCCCCTCTCAGGGTATCCAGCCTTGTGGACCTAACAATATTTTGGGATCAAATCTATTTGTAAAATTTCTCATGAACTTCTTCACAATTGAGGAATCTTCAAGTTTCTCACCAAAGCCTCTAATATTATTTAAAATTTTATTAACTCGAATAAATAAATCATCAATTCATTTATCCTATGTCATTTTGATGCCTTCAAATTTATATCTCCAAATTTATAGATTTTCATATTTGACTTTAAATTTTCCTTAAAAACTACTCTTAAACTTGTACCAAATTTCTTTTATGGTTTGTAGCCCCATAGATTAAGTGTATAATTTATATGATAAAAAAATAAGAATATGATTTTTCACTTTTTCATCCACTTTCATATCCCTCTTACCAGAAAACTTCATCTGATCATTATTTAAAAAGGTTAGAAATCCCACTGTGTTTGTATCACAAACTTTCAGTCCAAGTGATAAATAAAATGGAAACATTTTTATTCTTCCAATTGTGATAATTTTTTCCATTGAATATTGGTACACCCCTATTATTGACTAAATTAATATTATCTATTCTAAAACTTGAAATATTTGGATTCTATAGATTTAATCTCTTTCTTATACAAATTGAAGTGCTTTTTAGGATTAGTTTTTTCCATTGAGAAGGGGGTTGAATTAGTGGAGGGTAGTTTATATAATTTATTTTCAATAGAATTAATTCTCTGTGACTTGTTATAGTATGATCTATTCAAAACAAAAATATCTCAGCCCTACATGATCATGCAAGAAATAAAAATGTTAAAGAACACACAATTTTCTACAAGGTTTGGATCCAATGTGGAATCTTACTCCTTGTCATGTCTGGTTACCCTCCCTAACCATGGATTCTATTCACTATAATCACAAGTGAGTTAAAAGTACAAGTATTCATACAGCATCACACCACACATGTTAGGAGTCAAACCCAATAACACAGATTCATGTTGTAGAACAAATAAGATGAATAAAGATGAATAATATCACAAAATAAACCGGGTTTCTCTAAAAATAAAATATAAATATTCACTTCCTTGGGCCTATATAATAATCATGATAGAATTATCTATAGTTCATACTTATATTATGTTGCACAAATATTCTCATAATCAAATAAAATCTCCTGAAGTAATAAGATTCATTATATGATTATTTCTAAAAAACCAACATCATCCCCAAACACTTCTTCTTCTTCTTACTTTTTCTCACATAAAAAAACTACACATAATTTTCACACAGTCCTGTCCAACAACTTCCACATTTTTTGAATTTATTAAATCTGGATCATATCATCATTATTAAAAACTCCTGAAGAATCAGACTTCAATTTTCATCTAATATATATATATATTCATGTACTCACCACCTCATTTAAACTCTTGATATACTCGGGTCTTCTTTCCTATTGTGATATTCAAATACCAAAATCTTCAGCATCCACAAAATATGCTCTACATAAAACTCATCTCAAAGTTCCTCAAGACCCACTTCTCCAAAAACATATAAGATTTTTATATGGATGTACTCATGCATCTCAACCACATGTAACTTTCATTATATTAGTTTCTAATTCTAAAACTCTCACGCAATATGTAAGTATGTAATATGTAAAGACCCTGACCCTAGTAGCCCAGAGTTTGCACCTTATATTAATTCATTGGAATAGATACAAGACTTGAATCCCAAAGTAATGATCAATTTAGCAGTTTTAGAATCTATATTAAATTCAAAAATTTAACATTACAAATTTAAAGGAAAAATAATATATAAATTTCATTATAAACATCCATAACTCCTATATTATCCCTGCAATTTATTCATAATATTCATCTTCACATCCTGGGGGAAAATAGAACATGATAAATGGGTGATATCTGATTCTCATTAAGGTTAAGTAATATATTATAAGCTAATATAAACAATAAGGTATGGTGAATAACTAAAAATGCATGTCGTTAGAACATAAACTTGAGCATAATATGGAAATAATAAAAGCTAAATAAATAATGCCATAAAAATAATCACATGAGATTGAAGCTTAACCATGGATATTCTACTAGTAAAATATTTACATGGATTATCAATTAATAATATCATAATGAGATAGTTATTAATGTTGGATATATGAAAAATATCATCAAGGCCTCAACCAAAACATCTAAATATAAATGGTTAAGGCCTCGTCCAAAACCATATCTGAAAATGTGTAAGGCCTCGGCCAAGTCCATATCTAGTTTGTCTCATGAGACCTACTGATGCATCGAGGGGATATAGAGCCCCCATGTTACTTTATAAGTTCAATTAATTCCTCATATGAATGGGTTTAAACATAAACAACATATACATATGAAATGTAAATAACTTTCCCTAGTCTATAAACATAATCACTAACCATTCTAAGTAACATAGTGAATGGTATCAAGATAGAACATCCACAGTCAAACTGATCATAAACCATTTAATAAAATATGGTATATGATAATCATAGGAGATAAATCTTAATAAATCATAAAATTCAATATAGGTGTTGAAAAATATAAAAATACTATAATAAATCATCAAGGAATTCTTGAGTGAAATACCCCTTTTACTATTCAAAAAAGAGTTCTTTTGGAAAAATACTTTATAATTATCATAATTATTAATATAAAACCAAAAAATAATAAATATTGTTTTTTTATGAAAAAATTAGTTATTTTAGAAAAATAATTTTGTCTTAAAATAAATTATAGATGGTACTTGAAAAATGGGTAAGAAATTAAGAGGTTCCCTTTAATCGAGCTTACGTTTCATGAAGAATTGATAAGGGAACCTTGTAAAATATTAATTTACCCATAAAATAAAGACGATATGGTATGGATACATGATTTTGGAATATATACATATAACTTAGAAGAAGTTTATAAAAATAATTAATAATTAAATTGGTGTATATAGGTAGAAAACATAACCCGAATAAAAATGGAGATTCCGGAAGAAACTCTTACCTTATGTCTGAATGTGTTCTACACTTGACCTTAATGTATTGGATAATAAAATTAATAAATCAATTAATTAATTAATTAAGAACCTTTTATACATTTATTTGATTTATTATAATTTTATTATGTTCATTTATGGTCTTTTTATGAGTTATAATATACAATTTTATCATTCTGGAGTGTTCATTTCCTTAGTTTTCATGATCAGTTCGCCTGTTTATATGTAATGAAGTTCATGTAAAATGGGTATAATTATCAAAAATTGGAATTAAATTTTATTAATGAAAATATATGAGTGTAATTGGTCTTATATATTGTTTTTTCCCAGATATGTGGATGAATCATTAGATATAACTTTAATGATAATCGTTTAGATCATTTTGGTGGTTTTTCGGTCATCCTGAAATAGTTTTATCTTATTAATTAATATCATGTATATATAATGGTTCCATAATAATAAATAAATTATAATATTTATAATAAATTATGTTTTAACCATAATTAAAGTTTTATGACCAGCCTTTAAGGCATTAATGGAAAGTGAAAATGCATCATCCATGATGTCGATAAATTGACACATTACGGGCAATGTTTTCATTTATAGAATAAAAGATCAAGAGGAAATATTTTTATGATGAATATTACATTAACATGATATAATTATAGTATATAAATGATTATATAGTTATCATATCTCTTTGGATAGGTTAGGTGAGGGAAGGATAAGTAAATAAAATTATAAAATAAAATAAAGAGGATTTTTACCTCTTGAATTCTCCTCCTTGAGAACCTCCTTAATGGAATTGGTTTTGGTCTTATTATGAGACCAAGAGATCTGAGGCATGGGGTAGGGGATTGGTAATAGTATTGAGCATAATTTAGACAAGGATGGATTGTTTGAGGATAAGAGGTGGTGAGGGGTGGTATTTATAGTGGAGGAGAGGGGTATTTTTTATATTTCATTCATTTGTTTATTATTTTGGATCAAGACTATGAATAATTTGATAATTATAATAAAATTTATTAAAATAGTTAATTAAATTTTGATATTATGGTGCTTACAACATCGATGAATCAAGGAATATTGTATTTAAATTATAATGTATTTATACAGTAAATTGTCGTATTTTACGATTCACCAAAAATTCAAGTATTTTAGAAAAATCCAAAAATTCACCCTAACCATTTTTCAACATTTAGAATTAAAAAATAAAATCAATTTTATAAAAATAATTTTATAGATATGATAAATTTAATTTTTAATTAAAATCATCATTTACTTGAAAAATACAAATTTTAAAATTATAACTGATTTTATAACACTTTGAAAAATTAACTAAGGTCTCATAAAATTATCTTAAAATAATAAGACAAAAAATATTAATTTATGAATACATTTTATGAAAATAAATTTTCTTTTAAATCATTTTATTGATTATAAAATTATAATTAATCATTTATAACTTACAAAAATACCAACTCTTAATCAATAATTTTTAAAATATTTATTTAATTATACTATGATATAATTATATCATAAATTTTATTTATACTTTCATGGGTGATTTTACTATTCATTTGGCCAGCTTACTATTAATAAGGGTCATATTACTATTCCTAAGGGGAAGTTACTATTTCATTGGTATAGGTTCCTTAACTTCTAGAAATAACTATTAATTCATTAATTATTCATTTATAAATTTTGTATTGTGATCTCTAAGTGATTTTATGTGATTTATATTATATTAAATAATTATAAGAATATAAAATTTCATTAATATAATTTTGGGTCTTTACATTCTCCCCTCCTATAAAAAAATTAGTCCTCAAAATTTTCATAATGTCACCTCATAAAAAGATTTGGGTAGTTATTAATCATAAATTCCTATCATTCCCACATCACCTCTTCAATTTTATAGTTTTTCCAAAGTACCTTTACCAGCTGAGTTATCTGATTCCACAACACCTATTCTTTAGTGTCCACAACTTGGATAGGGTCTTCATAGTAAGATAAATCAGGTTCAAAATATATTCCTTCAGAAGTGAGGAAATGTGTTGGGTCTAGCATGGAATTCATTAACAAAGAGGTTTGAAACACATTGTGTACTTTATAAAGGCTAGGAAGCATCTCCAAATTATAAGCCACAACTCTAACTCTCTCTAGGATTTCAAAATTTCCAATGTACCCGGGGCTTAGCTTTCTTCCTAGATATTATAACACCCTTCCATGGAGATACTTTTAAGAAAACATGATCTCCCACTTCAAATTTCAAATCCTTCCTTTAATTATTATCATATCTATTTTGCCTACTTTGAGCTGATTTGATATGGGTTTGAATAGTCTTTACCTTTGTTGTTTTTTCCTCCACAAACTATAGGACTACAAGCTTAATTTCACCAAATTAATCTCAATAAGTTGGTGTACAAAATATCTTTCCATACAATGCTTCATATGGTTCCATTTGAATAATTTAATGGAAACTATTATTGTAGGAAAACTCTACCAAAGGTAAATACTAATCTCACATACCTTGAAAATCAAGTGAGTATGATCTCAACAGGTCATCTAAAGTTTGAATCATCCTTTCTAACCACCCATCAGTTTGAGGGTGATAAGCAATAATCAAATGAATCTCAGTATCCAATGATTTCTGAATAATTTTCCAGAATTTTGATGAAAAACATGGATCATGATCAGACACAATTGAGAGATGTGATGAATTAAATCTTAAAACTTCATTAATATAGAGTCGTTCAAGGCACTCTAGTATAATATCCTCCCTTATAACAAGGAAATATTCATATTTTTTAGTCTATCAAAATTTACCCATATTGCATCATTATTTCTTGGAGTCCTTGGTAAAAAAGTGAAAAAAATCCATAGTAATGTCATCCCATTTCCATGTAGGAATAGGCATAGGTTGCATGAATCCTCTAGGATGTTGTCTTTTAGCCTTCACATATTGACTGACTAAACATCTTAATACATAATCAGTAATTTCGTGATTCATATTATCCCACTAGAAATGTTCCCACAAATCTATATGCAACTTAGTGCTACCATGGTTTATAGAGAAATTCAATTTATGGGAATCATCTAATAATTCCCTTTTTAAATCAGGTAAAGAGGGAACACAAAGTCACTTCCCAAATTTCATAATACCATACTCATACACAAAGTATTCTAGCTTCCCATTATTTATAACATTAATTTTCTTTTAAAGATTCTCATCATCATACTAAGAACTTTTAATCCTTTCTAATAAAGATGGTTTGGAAACCATTTTAAAAAGTAATGATGTTTCACCTTCCTTGATAATTTCTATATCCATCTTTGTTAGATCCATGTACTCAGGATCCTTGTAAGTCTTTATTTTATTCATAACTCCATGATCATTCATGCTCAATGCATATTATACTTTATTCGCCTTCCCTGGGTGTTAATGTATCAAACAATCATAATCCTTGAGTAGCTTGAGGCATCACCTTTACCTCATGTTGAGTTCTTTCTAAAAGAATAAATATTTCAAACTCTTGTGATATGTATATATCTTACATTTTCACTATAGTTATAGTGTCTCCATATCTTCAGAGTAAATATTATACCTGCAAACTCCAGATCATGAATTGGATAGTTCTATCCCTGAGTTTTTAACTACCTTTATGCATGAGTAATAACTCTATCATTCTATATAAGGAAACAACTAATTTCTTTCTTTGATGCATCATTATAAATCACAAATACATCATTTCCTAATGGTAGAGTAAATATCAGAGCATTCATTAGTCTTCTCTTAAATTCTTTGAAAAAAAATTCACATTATTTTATCCAAACAAACTTAACCCCTTTATGAGTAATCTTGGTTAAAGGGTTAGCTAATTGAGAAAATTTATGAACTAAATGCTGATAATAACCTACTAAACCAATAAAACAACATACCTCAGTTATGTTCATTGGTGTAGGCCATTCCTGAACTTCCTTTGTCTTTGCAAGATCAACTGAGATTCTATCCTTAGAGATAATATGGACAAGAAAATAAATAGTTTGTTTTGGGACCACTTTGTGTATAAAGATTATATTTTTTGTCAACAGTTTTCAATATTGGTCAAAATGAAGAAGGAATCTAAAGTTAATGGAGATTATCTGAAGTGAGGATTCCTAGAGAATTGTTATGAAATCATATCATTGAATTCCATACTTGGGAAATTCTCTATGAATTAAATTCATACGATTGTTGAGCTGATCCTAAGTTCAAAGCATGTGTATCAAAGGTGATACATTTTCTACAACAATGAATAATGGTGATTAAAACCAGACAATGCTTTGCTGATTTTTATTTCACAAATATCATAAATTAGGAGAACTTGTGATGCAAGCCTTTTGAAGGAAAGGGGGAGACAAGATGATGTCAGTCATATTCAGTTTTTGATTGGAAGGAAAGATGATAGTGGAAGACAGGGAAAGTTTTGGTACTTCTCGTTGCAAATATGATGATGCTAAAGGTGTTAAATAAAAGACTATATATCATGATAAATATGGTTTGTGACAAAATCAGTTGTTTGTTGAATAAGATAGATTACAGTGAAGCAGCATTGGTGTTCTTGCTGAAGCAAATTTTAAGGTGGTGCCATTTCCTAGTGTTTTCCAAATTTTTGGGGCTAAAAATTGGGAGATGGATAAATATACTTTTGGCATAGGATGTTGTGCGTAAGTTTGAAGATGGAATAGAATTTTGCGCGCAAGGCATGATTCAAGGTCAGAAATCGAAATTTGGAAAAGGCATGCAGTGCACAAAAAATTGGGCAGAGTGCATGAAAAATGAGGTTGTGAAAAAGGTGGTTTTTCACACAATATAGAACGTGGTTTAGAATTTTGTGTGCAAGTGGAGTTCCAAGTCCAGAATAGGAAAATATGGCAAAGGCATGGACTCCATGAAAAATTGGTCTGAGTACGCGAAAAAGAGGTTGCGTGAAAGATTGGTTTTGTGCACAATATGGAACGTGGTGTGGAATTTTTCTCACAATTGGTGCATTGTGATTAGAAAGTCAAAAAATGACAAAGGCAAGAGGTATGTGAAAAATCGGAGATGTTCGCGCAATGTGCACGGAACATCAGACTTGTGCATGTAAAAATTGGTTGTGCACAAAATATGGGTTTTATTTTTTACGTGAAAGAGTGTCTTCATGTTTATAATGATGAAAAATGGAAAAGTCATGAGGTGCATGAAAAATCCAAAAAGGTGCACGTAATATAAAGAAGTGAGAGACAGTTTTATGCGCAGGAAGGGGTTTTATGAGCAAGGTCAAAAATGCCTATAAATATGAGGTAAACCCCTCTCATTTGTTAAGGCTCAACACTTAGACAAATCATGAGCTCTAATGCGTGAAAAAAATTGAAGTATTGAGTAGTGCGTGAAAAAAAGAAGTGGTGCGCAAAACAAAAGTGTTGTGCAAAAAAGCAAGCGCTGCGTGAAAAAGAGAGTGTTGCATTAAAAATCCAGTGTTGTGCGAAAAAGAGAGTGTTGTGTGAAAATGCTAGTGTTTTCGCAAAAAAGAGAGTGTTGTGTGAAAAAGTGAAGTGATGCGCAAAAAGCCAGTGCTGCACGAAAAAGGAGAGTTGTGCAAAAATCCTTTTTTGCACCAAAAGGTAATTTTACGTGAAAGGTTTGAAATTTTTTCACAAGTCACCTAGAAGGGTGCGAGAAAATTTTGAGGGTACCACAGGCCTTTAATAAGTTCTATGCACTCTTGAAGTTTCTTGCGAAGAAGGAGAACCACACCCTCTGTGCAAAGAAGAAATCACAAACAAGAGACTGGTTTTCTCATTCCCTCACGGTGTTTTGTGAAGGAGATCCCATGAGTACAAAACTGGTGAATACTCACCCGTGTAGTGCTTCATGAAGACAGATCCATAAATCATCCCTGGTTCTATGAAGAAGAATCATGTGTCCTCTACGTGAAGAAGAAGACCCGTGGAGCTCTCTGTTTTCATGAAGGTGAACACTCTCTGGTTGCACGATTTATATACACTGTTTGTAGGGGTGTTTTTGCTTGTGTGATGAGGATATATATGTGAAACTAAACTCATATCTACACAAAGGAAGAAGGAAGTATATTGATACACTCATGTGTTGGTATTGAGAATTGAATAAAGAGATTAAGACACTACAATACTATTCATTATTATAGTGTGTCAAATAGACATAAGAGAAGAAGAAGAAGAATAGAGTATGCCCAGATGAAGGCTGACAATTATTCAGGGTAGTTTAATTCAGATGATTCTATGTGAGCTTATCCTCAGTGTTTTAATAATCACATTGGTGTACGTGATTCTAGCTAAATAATGAAGAAGTTTAGTGTAGTTGGTTGTTGCACTAAGAAGGAGAAAGAAGAAATCTAGTGCAGTTATTATTGCACTAGAGAAGAAGAGAAATAAAGAAGAAAGAATTGATTGGATACTGCTTTGCAAGTAATCAAGTAAAGAGCACTAAAGAAGACCAAGAGTAGAACCTACCTTATCAAGAAGGAAGAATATTGTCTCTATAGGTAGTATAAAGAACCAGCTAAAGGCTGCAAGTTGGACTTGGCTGTCATTAGTCCAAGGAAGTGGATTGTTTACCTCCCCCCTCCAAAGTGTAGGGACTCACACTGGCTAGAGTATTATTTTCCTAGACACTCTATTGTAAAAGAATATCACATTATAGTGTAGAATCCATGCACTGGTCATACCCATGCATGGAAAGGATGTAGCTACTCTTATTGAGTGGTGAACCTTGTAAAAATATCATGTGCATATTTTTACTGATTTCTATTATTGCATGAGACAGGGAAAAGAGAATAATAGAATCAAGATCCTAACAAGTCAAGAGGTACAGGGATAAAAAATTGGAATTGGTTTCAAAAGTCCCCAACACTGATTCACCCCCCCCCCCCCCCTCTTAGTGTTAGGTCTATCCCAAAATGGTCCTCTCAATTGGTATTAGAGGGTAGAGATCACCTCTGTTGGATTCTCTACAGTGAAGATATTCTCTTATAAAGACTTGAGTTCCTTTCTCAAGTCAACAATGAAGAGCAGTGTTGGTGAATATTCAGTTACCTTTGATCAGAAGGCTATATCTACCAAAACCATGATGAACAGGAAAAAGAAAGAGAAGAGAAAGTTGAAGAAGAATTTATTCTTATCTAAAGAAGAGGAATCATCTGGTTCTCCATATCTAGCTGATATTGAAGACACACCAGACTTGGAAAGTAATGAGAAGGTGTCTCAAGTTCTCACCAAGAAGATGGACAACCTTCCTACCTCAACTGATCAAGAGGTATGTGTTAGTACATTTGGACATTATTCTCATGATGAAAATGCTAGCACAAGTGGTGATGATTAATCTATAACAACTCAAGAAATATCAGTTGATATATTAAGAATGATTATACATGGGATCCCTGAACAAATTACATCCCTGGTTTGTGGTTTATTTCAATGCATTCAAGAAAATATCACTCAGCTAGAAGAAGAAACTGATTCTTTGGAGAAAGGCTTATAAGCAAAAATTGTTGAATGTTTAAAGTTATCCAGATAGGTTGGATCCTTTGAAGCAAAAAATATGGGATTTTAAGTAAGTTATTCAAAGTGGATCAAATATATTGAAGAGAAATATGGAGTTGACAAGAAGATCCATGCACTTGAAGATGAGCTGAAAAAGAGCAATGATGTCAAGGAGGTATATTTGTAAGAAAACTCCAAAAAATATCAAATAACTTGACTCTTTTTTACAAAACAAAGTAAATATGCATGAAGATGAAGTTGAAATATTAAATAAGGCTTATGAATAGAATATGACAATGATTGAACATCAAGAAGTCATCCTCAATATGAGATGTCTAGAATTGGAATCTAAGTTGATTAATATTGAGAAGACACATATTGAGTCTCCACAAAAGAAGGAAATAGTTGCTGCTAGTACTCAATGCTTACTAAATGATTCTACTATCAAAAGACCTCCAACATGTGATAATAATATCATGGCTTAACTCGTTGATCTATCACAAGCAGCTGAGAAAGTAAATGTACCATCTATACCAACTTGTACTAATGTCTCTAAAATTACTTCTACAAAAAGTACAGGTTGAATGAAAAATTATAAATAAGTGTGGATGAAGAAGAATGAGAAGAAACCTACCACAGTGTATATGGTGGATAGGGGAAAGAGTGTAGAAGATATATCCCCACAGAAATCACAACAATTCAAGAAGAAGATTCAGCAACCTTATAAGGAAGATGGGAAGAATTCAAGGTTTGTTGGTCAATGATGGTGTTGTAATAGATTTGGGCATTATGCACTGGATTGTTGGTACAACCCATTAAGTGTAAAAGCACAGAGAAATCCCATATCAAGGGGGATAAACCTAGAGAATAAGAAGCAACATCCACAGATCCAGAATCATCTGTATACTATAAACAGATTTGTAATTTTAGATAATATATGTTATGTATATAATAGGAGTGGTCACATTAATGGTACATGTTCATTTCAAAAGGTACCCAAATCTTATAAGAAAAAAATATCACAAGATCTGGCTAAGAAATAAAAAGCATCCTTGGGAAGTAGTCAGAAGAATGTTGGAAAATCAAACACTCCCAAGAAGTCTCTAAGGAGGAAAGTTGAGAATACTATGGATTCTAAATCCAAGAAGTTGAAGGGTAGTGCATCCAAAAGAACTACTAAGAAGGATGAAACTCAGAAGAATCCATATAGAAGATCAAATATTGATTCCTTAGTCCCTAATGATATACTAGTGGTTTGGCCAGAAGATTTGGAAAGAATGAGGAAAATATAAGATGCACAGGCTAAGGCTAGTACTAAAAACAAAAAGAAGATTCTACATGAAGAAAAATAAGTTCAATGTGTGAGGTCTAACAAGGCTTTTCATACTGTCAGAAAGTTCTTTAAATTTATTCCAACCCAACAAGAATTCATGAAGAGGATGAAAGCTGTACCGATAGATTCTAGTTCTTGGAAATATCTTGAAGAAAGAAGATTCACACATAAAGATATGGAATAAGTATCGAGATCCACAAATCCACATTCAAAATTAAAGATAAAATGTAAAAGTGTGAGTAGTGGAGAAAATGGAGCATCTTGGTTGAGAAAATCATCTCAGCCTTCCAGCTCACATTAAAGAAGCATGGAAGATCCACCTTATTCCCTTAAATCTTTTTGTATTGTATTTGTTCTTAAAATACAAAGAATTGAAGGTGAAGCAAGATCTTAGGGGGGGAACCTGAGATTTATTGATGAGAAGTGTTCCCTTGAGATGGAGACACATGAAGAAACTTCCAAAGTCATTATCTCAATAAGTATCAACTTCATATGGTACTAAATTCAACTACTCTGAAGATTGTCTGAGGACTATGTCATTGTAAAAGGTATTTAATTTCATAATCTCTCATCCCTGGTTACTCAAAATAAAGAAATTTTTAAAAAGGGGGAGCAACTGAGTCAATTAGTGACATAAGAATAATAAAAGTTCCCCAAGGACACTTATCCTGCCAATTGCACTTGAATTTTTTTGATCCGTTTGTTGAAGTGAGTGAAGTTATTTCATATTGATTACTTCTTTTCACATTCAATGTATTCATCCTGGAATAAAAGTAGAAAACCCTTGAAGACAAGTGTATGACTTCTCATTTTATGAGGTGTCATATTCAGTGGGTAATGGACAACTTTGTTGTCTAAATCAAATCATCTTGTTTTCTACATCGAGCATTGCTCAAGTAGACTTAGAGTGAAATGATTTATGGAACATTGCTCAAGTATGGAATGATACACTCTCTACCATGAACTTTGTATTTCTTGTCAATAAGGGGGAGAGAAATGAAATGAATGTCTAGGGGAGAGACAGAAGTAAAGGAGAGAGATAATATTCTCATTTTGTAATTGACACATTCATATAAGAGAATTTAAGGTATTGACAACAAAATACAAAGGGGGAGATTTTTGGGACCACTTTGTGTATGAAGATTGTATTTGTTGTTAGCAGTTGTCAATATTGGTCAAAATGGAGAAGGACTCCAAAGTTAATGGAGATCGGATGAAGTGAGGATGCCTGGAGAATTGTTATGAAATCATATCATTGAATGTCAAACTTGCAGGGAAATTCTCTATGAAGTAAATTTAGATGATTTTTGAGTTGATCCTAAGTTCAAATCACATGTATCAAAGGTGATACATTGTCTACAACAATGAATAATGGTGATTAAAACCAGACGATGATTTGCTGATTTGTATTTCACAAATATCATAAGTTAGGAGAACTTGCGATGCAAGCCTTATGAAGGAAAGGGGGAGACAAGATGATGCCATTCATATTCAGTTTTGATTGGAAGGAAAGATTATAGTGGAAGACAGGCAAAGTTTCGGTACTTCCTATTACAAATCTGACGATGCTAAAGGTGTTTTATAAAAGACTATATATCACAATAAATATGGTTCGTGATGAAAGCAGTTTTTTGTTGAATAAGATAGATGTCAGTGAAGCAGCATTGGTGTTCCTTCTAAAGCATATTTTAAGGTGGTGCTATTTTCCAATGTTTGCCAAATTTTTGGGGCTAAAAATCGGGAGATGGATAAATGTACTTTTGGCAAAGGATGTTGTGTGCAATTTTGAAGATGGCATATAATTTTTTGCGCAAGGTATGATTCAAGGTAAGAACATTGAAATTTGGAAAAGGCATGCAGTGCGCGAAAAATTGGGCAAAGTGCGTGAAAAATGAGGCTTCCCAAAAGGTGGTTTTACGTGCAATATGGAATGTGGTTTAGAATTTTGTGCACAAGTGGAGTTCCAAGTATGGCATAGGAAAATATAGAAAAGGCATGGACTGCGTGAAAAATTGGTCCGAGTGCCCGAAAAAAAGGTTGCGCAAAATATTGGTTTTTCATGCAATATGGAATGCGGTGTGGAATTTTTCGCGCAATTGTTGCATTGTGATTAGAAAGTCGAAAAATGACAAAGGCAAGAGGTGCGTGAAAAATCGGAGATGTTTGTGCAATGTGCACGGAACATCAGACTTGTGCACGTAAAAATTGGTTGTGCGCAAAATGTGGGTTTGATGTTTTATGTGCAAGAGTGGCTTCATGTTTAGAATGATGAAAAATGGAAAAGTCATGAGGTGCGTGAAAAATCCAGGAAGGTGCGTGTAATATAAATAAGTGAGAGACAGTTTTACGCACAGGAAGGGGTTTTACGTGCAAGGTCAAAAATGACTATAAATATGAGGTGAACCCCTTTTATTTGTTAATGCTTGACACTTAGACAAATCCCAAGCTATGACATGCGAAAAAAAAATTGAAGTATTGAGTAGTGCATGAAAAGAAGAAGTGGTGCGTGAAAAAGAAAGTGTTGTGTGAAAAAGCAAGTGTTTCACAAAAAAAGAGAGTGTTGTGAGAAAAAGCCAGTGCTATGTGAAAAAGAGAGTGTTGTTCAAAAAAGCTAGTGCTGCATGAAAAAGAGAGTGTTGCGTGAAAAAGTGAAGTGTTGGATGAAAATCCAGTGCTGTGCGAAAAAAGAGAGTTGTGCAAAAAGCATTTTTCACACCAAAAGGTGCTTTTACGTGCAAGGTTTGAATTTTTTATGCAAGTCACCTAGAAGGGTGCACGAAAAATTTGAGGTTACCGTAGGCCTTTAACAAGTTCTATGCACTCTTGAAGTGTCTTGCGAAGAAGGAGAATTGCACCCTCTGTGCGAATAAGAAAGCACAAACAAGCGACTGTTTTTCTCAATCCCTCGTGGTGTTTTGTGAAGGAGATCCCATGAGTACACAACCGGTGAATACTCACCCGTGTAGTGCTTCACAAAGATAGATCCATGAATCATCCCTGGTTCTATGAAGAATAATCATACATCCACTGTGTGAAGAAGAAGACTCATGGAGATCTTTTCTTGCACAAAGGTGAACACTCTCGAGTTGCACGATTTATATACACTGTTTGCAGGGGTGTTGTTGCTTGTGTGATGAGGAGATAGATGTGAAACTAAAATCATATCTATACAAATGAATAAGGAAGTATAATGATGAAATCATGTGTTAGTATTGAGAATTGAAGAAATATATTAATACACTACAGTACTATTCCTTATTATACTGTGTCAAAGAGAAATAACAGAAGAAGAAGAAGAACAGAGTATGCCCAACTGAAGGCTGACAATTATTTAGGGTAGTTTAATTCAGATGATGATATGTGAGATGATCCTCAGTGTTTGAATAATCACATTGTTGTATGTGATTCTAGATAAATAAAGAAGAAGTTTAGTGTAGTTTGTTGTTTCACTAAGAAGAAGAAAGAATAAATCTAGTGTAGTTAGTGTTGCACTAGACAAGAGAGAAAGAAAGAAGAAAGAATTGATTTCCTACTACTTTTAAAGTAATCAAGTGAAGATCAATAAAGAAAACCAAGAGAATAACCTACCTTATCAAGAAGGAAGAAGACTGTCTCTATAGGCAATATAAAGAACCAGCTAAAGGCTACAAGTTGGACTTGGCTATCATCAGTCTAGGGAAGTGGATTGTTTCCCTCCCCCCTCCAAAGTGTAGGGACTCACACTGGCTAGAGGATTGTTTTCCTAGACACTCCATTGTAAAATAATATCACATTATAGTGGAGAATCCATGAACTGTTCATACCCATGCATGGAAATAACGTAGCTACTCTTATTGAGTGGTGAACCTTGTAAAAATATTGTGTGCATATTTTTACTACTTTCTATTATTGCATGCAATAGAGAAAAGAGAATAATATAATCAAGATCCTAATAGGTCAAGAGGTATAGGTATAAAAAATTGGAATTGGTTTCAGAATTCCCCAACACTGATTCACCCCCTCTCAGTGTTAGGTCTATCCCAAACTAGTCCTCTCGGTTTGAAGCTAGAATTCACAATGGTTAAACTTCCTATATAACTATTTTCTTCTAAGAGTCTCCAAAATAACCCGTAAGTGTTTCTCATGATCCTCATAGATTTTGGAGTATACCAAGATATCATCAATAAATACCACAACAAATTCATCAATATATTCTTTGAACACTCTGTTCATTAGATCCATAAAGATAGAGGGTGCATTAGTCAATCCAAATGGAATTACTATAAACTCATAATGTTCATAACTAGTTTGAAATGTTGTCTTTAGAATATCTTCCTTCCTCACATAAAATTGATGATATCTAGATCTAAGGAAAATTTTCAAAAAATATTGAGCTCCGTGAAGTTGATCAAATAAATCATCAATGCGAGGCAGGGGAAACTTGTTCTTTATTGTAATAGCATTGATTTATCTATAATCAATGTACAACCTCATGAATCCATATGTCTTATTAACAAAAAGAATAGAGGATCCCTATGGAGAAACAACAAGAAGAATAAATCCTTTATCACTTAGTTCCACTAGTTTTTTCTTCATCTCTACCAATTCCATAGTGTCCATTCTATAAGGAGTCTTTGATATAAGTCTTAAACTAGGAATTAAATCAATAGATAACTCAACTTTCTGATCTAGAGGATGTCCAAGTAAATCCTCTATAAATACATCAATTTATTCTTACACAATAGGTACATATTCAATTTGAAGATCCATAGATGATTTTTTCTCTTCCTCCTTGAGAATTTCATTTAGAAGAGCTATTGGAGGTGGATCTGGATGAGAACCAACCGATAAAGTTTTTGTTCTAAAGATAAGGGACTCTACATCTTCCTCAAAAATTATAACTTCTTTCTTCTTTTAATATATTTCCACATCATATTTTGAAATTCAGTCCATATCGATGATTATATCAAATTAAATCATAGGTATGATGACAAGGTTGGCAACTAAAGCACATTTATGTGTCATAAATGGGACTGACCGACACATATTTGTTTCAATGATACTTTCCTTAGAATTTTTTGCTGACAACTCCTTTATTAAATAAAAAGGTAAATGGGTGAGTTATTTAAGTCTATGGAGTCTATCATCGAGGTTCGGATTTCGAGTCCTTGTTATGGAAATGCCTGATATGCCTGAATAAATCACTCATGGACCCCTCTACCCTATTGGGAACTCGCCTGAAATCCTAGGTGTCATTACACTTGGTCCTATGATTGGGGAATTACATAAAGGCACTTGGTGGTGGGTGACATCCCACCTATACCTTGTAACCCCCTAAGCCTAAAAACTTGGTGTACTTTTTCTCTAATCAGATTGTTACCCCATGGGACGCTCTTCCATCTCGACTGGCAGTGGATCCTTCCTGGTTGGGGCTTCTCTAGATGACCTCTTTGTGGGGAGGGGGTTCCTAGGTGTGGAGGGTTCTAAAAGGCCACTCCTAAGGATTCCCTTTTTAATAAAAAAAAGAGAAATGCCTAATTTTATTGGAAAACTAGGAATATATAAAAGAATGTAATGATATAGAATCAAATAAAGCATTGAATAAGTTTTAGGAAATGATTAAAGTACCTTCCACCACATCATTAGGAACTTCAACCTTAGAAGTTGTGATTGCATAAGATCGGCCTTGATCCCTTAACCTTTTCTAGTTCATGTTTCCTTGATGCTTAGGACAAGCATTTTAATAGTGTCTCATCTCCCTATAATTATAGCATTGAACATTGGTAGCTTCTTTCTTTCCCTTGAAATCTTGAGCATAATGGACTTTCCTGCCACACTTGTAGAAAACTCCTTTTCCTTTTAAGCAAACACCAGTGTGTTTCCATCCACAAGTATCACACATTGGAAAATTTGTTTTTTTATTCTTCCCTTTATCCATTATTTCCTTCACTACCCTCTTCTTATATTGTTTTTCATTAAAGTCATAAGACTTAGATAATTCATTCTCTATCTTGATAGCACATGAGACTATATCTTTATATGATGAGAAATTTTGTGAGACTAGTTCCCTTTGGAGGAATTTTTTTAAACCATCAAAGAATCGATCAATCTTTCTCCTTGAATTATGTATATAGTTTTCAGCATGTCTTGATAACCTTGTAAATTTGGCTTCATACTTTGCAATTTTTTCATCCTCTTTTTGTTTTAGACTCAAGAATTGCCTCTCCATATTCGCTCTCTGTTCAAGAGGAAAATATTTTTCTAAGAAAGTTTCCTTAAAAATACCTCCATTATATATTTTTAATTTCTTCCTCCTCCTTTGTGTTTTGAATTAATGAACACCATTGATCTGCATATCCTAATAGATGATAAACTTCCATCATAACCTTATCCTTTTCATTACTTCCCAAATCAAGAAATATCTTCTCTAAATAAATTATCCACTACTTAGTTACAAATAGGTTTATAGTCTAATTGAATGATGGAGATTGTTGTCTCATAAATCTATCTAACATTTATCCTTCACATTGTGGATAAAGATTCCCCATATGGGTAAGGTTATTGTTTATAACTTGTGTCAGTTGTCCTAGTATAGTTATAAGTTTCTCAGCACTAGTCACAGCTCCAATACCAATATCATTATCTTTTATAGAAGAGAAATATCTATATGGAATACATGCATTGATATGATTTTAATTCCTTCCACTAGGCGCCATTTCTAAATAATGGAATACAATAAATTAGGTTATGAATCATAATGCATAATCTTGAAAAAAATACTTAACATAAATTGAAATTTTATTCATAGTTAATCTCATAATAATAAACATGGTTCTTTAGGGACGTATTTACTTTTAAATCCTTCATAATGGTTTGTAAAGAAAATATGAATTATACTAATCATATCTCTTAGGAGTTTCAAAGTAGGTGTGTAGTAAGGCCCGTTTTTGTGTACCGGGTTACCCCAAGTCAGGCCTTGGACACCTTATCAGAGTTGTTACCCCTAGGTACATTTGTGCTAGAACCATGTCCACTTATAGTATCCAGACAGGGATGTATTTCTAGAAAGACCCACATAATTTATACCTTACCAAAATTCTATGATGTTCTTATATGATTATCTTCAAAGTCTATCTTAGGGTTATGTTACCTAATATATGTTTTCTAAATATAGTTTCCAAATTTTCTACTAAACTTCCTTCGATACCAACTGTAAAGACCTAAAATCCTGTAGCCTAGAGTCAGTGCCTTATATTAATTCATTGACATAGATACAAGGCTTGAATCTTAAAGGACGGATTAGTTTAGTAGTTTTGGAATCTAGATTACATACATGAAATTTACATTATAATTTTAAAGGGAAAACAATATAGAAATTCTATCGAAAACATCCATAACTCATAAATTATCCCTGCAAGTCAATCATAATATTCATCTTTGCATCCTGGGGGAAAATAGAACATAAGAAATGGGTGAGCTCTGATTCTCGGTAAGGGTAAGTAATACAGTAGAATCTAATATAAACAATAATGCATGGTGAATAAATGAAAATATATGTTTTTAGAACATAAACATGAGCATAATATGGAAAGAATAAAAGTTGAATAAATAATGCCACAAATATAATCACATGAGATTGAATCTTAAGCATGGATATTATATAAGTCAAATATTCACATGTTTACCAATTACTAATATAATAATGAGGGAATTAATAATTCCAAACATATGAAACATGTCATCAAGGCCTCATCCAAGACATCTGAAAATAGATGGTTAAGACCTCAGCCAAAACCATATCTGAAAATGGGAAATGCCTCGACCAATTCCATATCTATTTTGTCTCATGAATAGAGGGTATATAGTGGGCCCCACCCATCACTTTATAATTTTAATTAATTCCTCATATGAAAGGGGTTAAACATAAACAATATATACATATAAAATGTAAATAACTTTCTCCAATATGTAAAAATAATCACTAACCATTCTGACTAACATAGTGAATGGTATCAAGATAGAACATCCACAGTCAAATTTGTCATAAACCATTTAATAAAATATAGTAGGTGATAATCATACGATATTAATCTCAATAAATCATAAAATTCAATAGAGGTGTTGAAAAATATGAAAATACTCTAATAAATTATCGAGGAATTCTTGAGAGAAATACCCCTTTTACTTTATTTTTTCATGAAAAAAGTAGTTATTTAAAAAAATAATGGTGTCTTAAAATATATTATGGATGATACTTTAAATATGGTTAATAAATTTATATTTTCCCTCTAATCGGTCTTGCATATCAGAAATAATTGAGAAGGGAACATTGTAAAATATGCATTTCCCTACAAAAAGAATGAACTGATATGGATACGTGATTTTGGAATGTATGCATAGAAATTAGAAGAATTATATAAAAATAATTAAGAATTACATTGGTGTATAAAGGAATAAATCATAACCCTAATGAAAATGAAGATTTGGGAAGAAACCCTTACCTTATGACCGAATGTGTTCTGCACTTGACTTTAATATCTTGGATAATCAAATTAAATACATTGATTAATTAATTAATAACCTTTTCTAAATGTATTTTACTTAGTATAATTTTATTAAGTTCATTTATAGTATTTTTTATGAATTATAATATATAATTTTATCATTCAGGAGTGTTCATTTCCTTGGTTTTCATGATCGGTTCACTTGTTTATAAGTAGTGAAGTTCATGTAAAATGGGTATAATTCTACAGAATTGGAATTACATGTTATTAATGAAAATACATAAGTTTAATTGGTCTTATATATTTTTCTCATATATTAAGGTTAATAATTAAATATAACTTTAATGATAATTGATTATATCATTTTGGTGGTTTTTCGATCGTCACAAAATAGTTTTGTCTTATTAATTAATATCACATATATATACTAAATCCAGAATACTAAATAAATTATAATATTTATAATAATAAAAATTAACCATAATTATGGTTTTATGACCATATTTAAAGGCGTTAATGGAAAGTGAAAATGCATCGTTTATGATGTTGGTAAATTGATACATCATGAATTATGTTTTCATTTATAGAATAAAAGAGAGAGAGAGAGAGAAAGAATTTTGATGTTGGATCATCCATTAACATGATATTATTTCAATATATAAATGATTTTGGATTTATCATGTCTCATTTTATAGGGTAGTTGAGATAAGGATAAGTAAATAAAATAAATTGAAAAGAAAAGAAACAGGATTTTTACCTTCTCCTCCTTGAGAACCTCCTTAAGAGGATTGGTTTTGGTCTTTTTATGAGACCAAGTGATCTTGTACATGGGGGATGGGATTAAGAATAGTATTGGATAGAATTTAGACGAGGCTTAAGGCTTGAATGATGAGTAGAATAGGTGGTGAGGGGTGGTATTTATAGTGGAGGAGAGGGGTGTTTTTTGAATATTTTATTCATTTGTTTATTATTTTCGATCAAGACTATGAATAGTTTAAGAATTATCATCAAATATATAAAAATAATTAAGGTAAGTTCTATATTATTTTACTTAAATATCAATGACTCAATTAATAGTGTATTTAACTTGTAATGTATTTATACCTTAAATTACTGTATTTTACTATTCACCAAAAATTCAAGTATTTCATAAAAATCCCAAAAAATCACCCTAACTATTTTTTGATGTGTATAATTAAAAAATGAACTCCATTTTATGAAAATAATTTTTAAAATATGAGAAATTTAATTTTTAATTAAAATCATCATTTACTTGAAAAATACAGATTTTAAAATTATAACTGATTCTATAACACTTTGAAAAATTAACTAAGGTCTCATAAAATTATTTTAAAATAATAAGATAACAAGATATTAATTTATGAATAAATTTTATAAAAATAAATTTTATTTTAAATCTTTTTATTAATTATAAAATTTTAATTAAATATTTATGACTACAAAAATACCAACTCTTAATCAATAATTTTTAAAATATTTATTTAATTATACTATGATATAATTATATCATACATTTATTTATAAGATGTATAAATTTTATTTATACTTTCAAGGGTGAGGTTACTATTTATTTAGCTAGTTTACTATTCATAAGGGTCATATTACTATTCCTAATGGAAAGTTATATTTCATCGGTATAGGTTCCTTAACTTCTAGAAATACCTCTTAATTCATTCATTATTCATTTATAAATTTTGTATTGTGATCTATAAGTGATTTTATATGACTTATATTATATGAAATAATTATAAGAAGAGAAAATTTCATTGACATAATTCTGGGTCGTTACATAATACCTTATATGGTTCTCAAATGCCTATATGAATCCTATATGTGACTGCATGGATTACTTCCGCTACGTCACAAAAAATGGCCCCATGTCTCAATTTAGCTACATGATGCATTCTAATACATGAATTTCCATATTTTCTTACATATCAAAATTCATTTATGTGGTTTCATCTATGTAATTGAAATGGCTATGTGAATGCTTTTGGCTATATTGTTGCATTCTCTTACGTCATTGGATCAACTACATGATTTGCCTACATTGATGGAATCACCTACATAGCAATCAATTACATGGGAATTTTGGATACATGATATTTTCCAAAATGACTATGTAGCGGATTTGGCTATGTGATTCAGCTATCTGATAGATTTGGCTATATGGATCACCTGCATACTGAAAATGCTTACGTGAATTTGGAAAATTATAGATTTTACTTAAACTCCCTCATAACCACTTCAGTTGACTTCTGAGTAACATCAAAAACAATTGATATCATTATGAAACTCTATTCCATGATATATATCTATAAAAACCACATCAAGCGTCGTCACA
This sequence comes from Viscum album, assembly GCA_963277665.1. Lineage (NCBI taxonomy): Eukaryota > Viridiplantae > Streptophyta > Magnoliopsida > Santalales > Viscaceae > Viscum > Viscum album. The sequence continues at coordinate 1,245,761,320 of OY728157.1, read as the reverse complement.
ATTAGTGAGCACCTCAAAAGATGGTTGTTAACAAATACAACGACCCAAAATCACCAAAAGTCATGGGATCTTCAATCATTCTCAAACAAAACCACACATCCATGGGTTTATTCATTATTCATGGTCATGCATAACAAAATGAAATATTCTCAGGCTGAAATAATTAAATTTCTCCAAGAATATATTTGGGAAAACACTAAATATTTTTTTTCAACATTTAATTAATTTACGCCTCTATCAATCACAAGCAACCAGCTGCATGACATGTGAACCTGTGTATCTATCCATGATAAATAAATGCAACAAATATTCCTAACCATAATAATATAAAATCCCATAAATCATAAACATAAAATCATCAAGACTAAACAACATATTCATCACTTGAGGTGAAACCTCCCTCTAATGACATTTTGTAACGTCTCCACTCAGATCACCCAGTCTAAGCCAGGGGGCATCACATGACCTCATGAACGCCTCCCCATATGCAAGAAATTATTGATTAGCCGTGAGAGCCTAGGTGGAACTGTGGGGATACTATGCCCTTGGTAACTAATAATAAATCAGAGTACTTAATTACATAAAAAAAATATCAGAGTAAAGAATGAAACCAAAGTGGAAACAATAATAATAGAAACCCATTCTATAACAGATGGCATACAAGTCATGCAACATCCAAAGGAGACCCCCATATATGGAAGGTCTATATAAAAAAAAGGAAAAAATAAATAAAATACATCCCTACAAGGATTCTGGAGTCTGTCCCGACATTGACTCATCCAACTTTATCCTCCTACATAGATGCTCTAAACAGGGCTCTTTCCCTTGTCTAAATACCTAACGAACAAATATTGCATACACACTGAGATATCTATGTAGGGTTTGAATATAAACCCAGTAGTATACCGCCAATGCATCCTAAGAATAAATTCATCTAATCATAAAAAAGTGCATGTGATGATGGAAAACAAATACATAAATAAACATACATCTCTCCAGGTCATCATGCACTAACCAGGATACCATGAACCGCAACTCTACCTAATTTGGCTCATTTCTAGAACGAACGGTCTACCTAAAGTTCATAAGCACATGTAACCCATGTCTCATGCCTGATCACAGGTCACGACCTCATTAGTACCCCGACCCATCCCCCAAGACTCTGGGGTGGTTAATCATGCACACTATCCCATCACTGTGGGTTACAGGTAAGTCAATAAATCACACCAACCCATCCTGTGGGTTCTTGGGTGGCCTAATCATCATATCGGCCCATCACGAGGGTTCTTGAGAACCCCAATCATCACACTGGTCTATCTTAAGGGTTCTTGGGAGGCCCAACCATACACACTGACCCATCATGAGGATTCTTGGGAGTTCAATCATTCACATTGGCCTATCCCTGAACAGTCAAGGGAGACCACACACCTGCCCAAGCATAAGCATCAACATGCACAAATAAGAGGAAACACCCCATCATAACCCTGGTCTAACATCTTGATCACGAAGTTCATCACCACAACCAAACCAAACCACCTTGCTCATGGTTATCCTCGCATCGTATGTCAAGTAAGGAAAGGCATCACTTATTCCCTTACATCATTTATCCAAGTCATTATAGCTCATCCCAAGCCCAAATGGCACTCTCCAAGACTGTTTACCTAAATGGATAAACCTACTCATATAACTTGGTACATGCCTCTCGCTCACCAATTCTGGTCATTTGTCTAGGGGATTTACCACTCGAACCCCTATGCCAATTATACAAGTCATCCTAGACTTTTTTGAACCAAAACGACACCTTCTAGGTCCATTTACCAAAGTGTAAAACCCTACTATAATCATCAGTACACAACCCTCATTCATCATTTCCGTAGATCACGCTCTAGAGGATTCACTACCTAAACCCCTATGACATCTATCTCGGACACCCTAGACTCAACCAAGCCTGAACGGCTCATTCCAGGCCCAAACACCTAAGCGGATAGCCTTACGTGAATTCTCATTACATGGATTGTTTTCACCATTTACAAGGCACACAACCCATACTCCCCCTCTAAGGATCCTCCTACATCAATAAAAACCTCACCTGCTCACGTTAACATCAAAACAGAGGTCTCATATGGCTAAACACACACGCACATGCAATTCAAGGAATAAAATTTTATAAAATTTCTATAAAATGGTAATGAATTCCTACTGTAACACCCCAAGATTTCATAGTATGTTATTTCTTCAAAGTAAATAAATAACTTTCACTACACGCAACACCGAGTTTAAGCACACCATGACTTGCCAAACTAGCCGTTCAAAAGAGGTTATGAATAGTATTAACTGAATTTTGAACTTTATATAATCATTATAATTTTAAAATCCATATTATGAGTTTCTTAGACATAATTTAAGAACAAATTCATTTTTTCAGATAAAAGAAGTATTTTTCAAAAAATGCAATTTTACCGCCTTTTAATGGAGAACCATTTTTAAATCCAATAGTTGAAGCTTTTATATATTCAATTTTACAAAATAAACTTATTCTTTAGAATCAAGACATAAGAATTTAGTTTTAATAATTTTTTTGTGTTTTTCTGATAACTTTCATATTGGGGTGAATAGTGAAAAATACTATATTTTAACTTAAAACAACTTTTTTAATCAAAATAATTTTTAGTGTTAAATTATAAATTTTAATGGTTTGGAAGTATAAATAGATTATATTTTTACCATTTAATCCAATGCTGTTAATTGCATGTAATTTCACTTTAAAATTGAATATGAACAAGTATCAATCTTTTGAAAGTTATTATTTCTTAAAAACACGCTTTTTGGTTTTGACAACGGGAATTAATTTTAAATTAATAAATGAAAATTATATGTTTTGAATTTGGTAAAATAGACTTCATTTTTGAATTTAGAATATCAAAATTATCTTAGGGTGACATTTTGTTATTTTTCTGAAAACATTCAATTTTTGACGAATAGTGAAAACACTACGTTATTGGTTAAAACTGACTTTTTATATAAATAATTATTTATTTTATTTAAATTTATTTTAGGTAAAAATAGATACATAATAACTATATAAGTTCAATGTAATTCATTGGTGTCATTTTATAATAAGTTTAGATGTATAAAAATTTTATTGAACTTTTTACCGTCTTTTACCAACCTTCTCGGAGCATTTGAAAATTTGCATAAAACTTAATTTTACCGCTTCTGTGAGTGGAATTTAAAAAATAAGAGAGAAATAGTTAACATCAGTAAGTAAAATTTGGTTCAATAAGATGAAAATAATTTTTGGTGAATAGTAACTTTTGACTTTTATTTACCACGGTTAAAAGTAAATAGGGTAATTAAGTGTAAAAATGATATTATGATTGCCCTAACACATGTCCCAATTCTATTTCATAATTTTAATTCTCAAAAATCAACCTTAGTAATAAAATATGATCCTTTAGGTCCACTAGGATTTGATAAGGACATTTATTATTATTTAATTTAAAGAAGAGTTAAAAGTGTTAAATTCAAGTTTTCATAAATAAAACATTTTTAATATAGGGTTATACATAAGATAAATTCAAATATAAATATTTATTAGAAATCTAAAAATATTTCCTACATAATGGTATTTTATTTATAATTTTTAGACATTAAATAATTAAATTTATTTATGACACAATGATGATGCAATAATTACCTTAATAATAAAAGATTAAAACAATTGATATTATAAATACCCAAATAAATGTAATTTGAGACTTTTGATTAATTGAACTAATTTTATAGGTTAATATGAAATGTTATGGTTGATTCAATCAATTTTGTTTGAAGTAATCATGCTGTTATGATTTTAACAAAAAAAATACCAAATAGTATCAAAATTGACATAAAATAGTTTTTAAAACAAATACTATATTATTGGTTGATATAATATTCCTAAAAATATAAGGTTTGTCCAAAGGGCTTAAATAATATTATATATGTCATTAATGAACCACTTGAGGTTCTATTGGAAGTTTATAGTAAGTTTATTAACCATATAGTGTAAGAATACAAGAAGACACGGTAAATGTTAAACTATTTATCTAAGAGTTAAATCTAAAAGATAAGGTTAAAATTGTAACCTAAACTTGTCTAAAACCTATTTGTTGAAATTATTTCGACCCATAACCACTTAAGTCTCGAATTAAATTCATTTTTAGCCATTATAAACCGAATATGATTGTATAATAAATTAATACTTTAATCTTTTCCTAAAGTGCCCCTCACCCCTCTTATAAAAGGGAAATTCTTATTCTCTCAAATTCACACCTCCAAAGCCATTTGTCTCAGCCAAAACCTGCTCAAATATCCTCTTAACTATCCTACCTTCATCCTAGAGGCCTTACTTTAGTCATAAATCCAACTTAAGGATCCCTTTTGATCAAATCAAAATAAAGAACCTGAAAAAGAGGTAAATATTTCATCACATCTTTCAAGTTCTTTTCTTCTTCCACTTCTTCTTTCCTTGTTGTTTCCATTCTAAAATAATAAATCCAGTATCTTCTATATACTTTTATGTTATTATAAAAATGGTACAATCATATTCATTATTCTATCCATCATATGAATGACAGTCATCATACGTGCGTACGTACGGCTTACCGTCTCCACATCGTGGTGTAGTTTGTTATTCAAACACTTTATCATTTGGATGGGTATAATAATGAGTATAAATGATGTAAATAGTAAATATAACATGATAATGATTCTGTATATATGATATAACATCCAATTATATATTATTTTAATATTAAAATAATGATATTATCACTCATGCGTACGTACGGATTACCGTCTCCACGACGCGATGAGATTCATTTCCATGTTCACCATTCAATGATGACTATAAAAATACAGATTATTAATAAGTATGTAATATATGAAATAATAATTCTACTGAAAATATATATATATATATGTGTGTGTGTGTGTGTGTGTGTGTATTTACATTAATCTTATTCACTTACATCAATTCAATACGATATGAAAACAAAAATAGTGTTTATGCGTACGTACGGCATGTCGTATCCATAAACGGTGTTTTCCATTTCATATATATCTCTATTATACATATTTATATTATAAATATATATTATATATAAATCATGTTTTACATTTTGGAAGTATTTAAATGATGATCTAAATGATACGATCAAGAATAACAAGTTAAAACACCTACGATAAAGAAAGCCATTATTACCTGAAATGTTAATTTAACATGGAAGTCATTATTAAATGGTAGTATAAAGTCATAAATTAATCATGTATGATATAATAAATATTAATATGGTTCTAATATAATTTAATAACATACTATGGTCATTATATAGGTGGTTAAAAATACCCTCGACCAAAGGAAAGTGCAAGGTAAGGGTTAATTTCACAATCTCTTTATTATCCGACATTGTTTTTATATAAGTATCTATTGGGACCTCTTTATAATCCACATCCATGTTTCTTAAAAATGTATTCCAAAACATTTTTACTATTTACTAGACTATGGGTTAAATTCATTTATACCCTCGTTTGACTTTTTATAAAATGGGTTGAAAGGAATCTTTCCGTCGTTTTCCAAACAAGGTACCTTATGACCTTTTTGACAAAAGGTAAGCATGTTTTTTTAAACTTATATGGCGGGTGCGGCTATTTTCCACCGTTATAACATCATCGAAGCTTCCCTTACAATCTTATAATAATATTTTCAAAATAAATGTTTTCTTTTATAATTATAATACTTTTAAATGATTTCAAAATAGAAAGAGATATTTCTCTAAAAAATCTTTTTATTTCATCTATGTCAACATCCATTGATGGATTTTAAGCTTATTTAAAGTTGATTTATTATGATACAAAACTTTCATATTGTATTGAAGGTTTTGTGATATATTTGACTTTGTATGTGTTGTTTTTTCACCTTTCATGGTTTATGGATAAAGTATTGACATTTCGTATGCTAGTTCTAATATGAATGTTTATGTTATGTTTAAACCTTTTCATATGAGGAATGAATTGGACTTAGTAAGTGACGTGTGTAGCCCGCTATAGCTCCTCGATGCATCAGTAGGTCTCATGAGACAAACTAGTGTCTTGGCACAAGGCCTTGACAAAATATTATTTGTAGTCTTGGCACAAGGCCTTAACTATGTGGTTATGAAGTCTGGCATTATGCATTCCATCATTATGAAAGTGGCTATTGATATTGCCTGTGATTATTAGAATTGTAGAATATCTATGTGAATAAGTAAATGGAATTATTTGATTTTATCTTTTCCATATTATACTGAATTTTAAGTTTAAAATTCTTTTGTTTTAGTCTTATACATTGCCTTAAATGTTTATGCTTATTTATGAAAGTTTCCGCTATATTGTTATCCGTACTGAGCACTTGAGATCACCCCTTTATTTGTTTTATTTTCCCCAGGATTCCAAGAAGTGTTTTATGTTTGAGATGTGGGGTTAAGCTATGGGAACAATGGCATTCTCGAAGGATTGTTTTTTTTGTTGTATGTTTGAAATTGTAACGTAACGTTCATGTATGTAATATATTTTCCAAGATTGATAAACTGGTCGGTCTTTTAGGACTTGATTCCTTGTAATCATGTCGATGTATTAAAATAATGCACCGACTCTGGGAATCTAGGGTCGGGGCGTTACAGTTGGTATCAAAGGAAGTTTATCAACAACTTTGTAAATAGATTTAGATGAACTCTAATTAGAGAACATTACCCTATGATAGACTTTGAGGATTAGTATAGAAGAACTTCCGAGAATTTTGGTAATGTATAGATTTTGTGAGTTTTCTATGAAAATACATCTCTGTCTGGATACGAGAAGGTAGAGGTGGATCTGGCATAGATGTACCTCGGGGTAAAACTCAAAAACACCGCTTTGAGCTAGACTCTAACGGGAACTGGTGCACGAAAATGGGCCCTTTTTCACTCTTGGTTACGACACTCCTATGGGATACGCTTAGGATAATTCACATTTTCATTACAAGATATTATGAAGGATTTAGGAGTAAATACTTCCACAAAAAAACATTTTTATTATTATGGATTATATCCATAAACTATTCAAGTTTCATTAGGTATTTTACAAGTTTGGAATTATTCATTACAATTCATAAACTGACCTAGTGTATTTCATTGTTGAGAAATGGCGCTCAGTAGAAGGAATGAGAACTCCAGCAATACATATGATCCAAAGAGTAAGAAGGATCATATATTTCATGGTATTAAGCTAATATTTAGAAGGTAAATAGTCTCCCATGTATTCTCAACATATGAATAAATATTATCATGTGTTAATAAGATAATTAAAGAATTCTCTGAGTCATATGTCTTTGAATGGAAGCAAGAGAAGAAAAGTATTTTAGAGATAAATATGGATGAAGGGAAGAGGGGAAAGAATGATTTTCCCATATGTGATAACTGTGGAAAGAATCACCTTGGTAAATGCTTCAATAGAATGGGAGTTTGTGATAAGTGTGGAGAAAAAGGACACCAATTACGTGAATGCAAGGGTAAGAAAAAGGTTTCAAATGTATAATACTTTATCTATAAGGAGTTGAGACACTACGCAAATCAATGTACAAGTCATCAGAGTATACCACAAATGATGGTATTAGATAATAATCAAGTTATGATACTACTATTGATGAAGAGGAATGACTAGTGTTCTTATGTTGTTATTATAGAATTATTTCATTTGAGTGTTGTATCAACAATATACTGGTTCTATGAATTATAGATATAAATAAGGATTGTACTATAGTAGTATTTTATTGAGTATTTGAGATTATATGGTTCTAATAAAAGTGACTTAATAGTAAGATACACTTTTTGGAAAATACATGGTTGAAGGAAAGGTAATCCTTCATATGGTCCTGATAATGAGGTAGTGATTTTGGAATAAGATATGGTTGATTTGGATGAAATATATTAGATATTCTTGACGTCCTTGGAACTGATTAATAGTTTTTTTTATTTCATCATTGTTGTAATATTCAAAAAATTTGGATATAAGGAATATATCCAGTATTATATAAAGGATAAGGGAGCATGAATGTAATCAATAAGGTTTTATGGTAATTTAGGGTGTTACCATGTTTTAAAATAATACATGATGAAGGTGTTCACATGCTAATATGTGGAAAAAGGGATCTTCATTATGTTTAACATCCTTATAAATTTTGGACTTTGAGTTTGGATAGAAGTATTTTGGATAAGTCTAAAGGTTAGAATGGATTAAGTTTGAAATTGGATACTATTGTTAAGGTTATTTTTGGATTGTTATAAAAATGATAACACACAGACCGTGTGACAACCCATCGTGTCAGAGAAAGATGCGGCAATCGAACCCACAACCATAGTGCGATTTGGATTTATCACCTACCACTGTACTACATGAAGTCCCTAGATTATATAAACTAGTTTTATTTAAAGGTTATGATAGGTGAATTATAAATTCATTATATTTTTAACCCTATATGATTAGGATAAATAGAATATTTTTTTTAAGTCTTTTGGAGTGAAAGATGAGTTTGTGGTAGGAATTAGTTGAAGGATGAAACTCTACTTGTCAAGTATATATATATATATATATATATAATTTTTTTCCTTTTATTCTATGGGTAAATTAATTCTCAAAATTTAGGGAAGGTATCTTAAAACCAAAAATGTGTTATCCTAATAACTTATGTTTTGTTGAATCGATGGTATTTTAAATCAACATAGATTGATGAATTTGAGACCCTCAATTTTACACTTGTCTGTGATTGATGACCTCAATCAGTCCCTATAAATATTTATGTTTTTCCTCTAATTATGTGTCTCTAATTTCCACCAATGTTCTCCTAATCAAGATCATAATTTGGTGGTGACCCTTTCATTTCCCTTTTCCTCTTATTAAGACTAAATTTTATTAACCCAATTTCCGATGTGGGTTTTCCCACAAAGGTATTTTCTATTTTCAACCTTTTATTTTTGAAGAACAATTTCAAATTACGAGGACGCAATTTATTAAATAAGGGAAGAATGTAACACCCCAAGATTTCATAGTATGTTATTTCTTCAAAGTAATTCAATAACTTACACTACACACAATACCGAGTTCAAGCACACCACGACTTACCAAACTAGTCGTTCAAAAGCAGTTATGAATAGTATTAATTGAATTTTGAACTTTATATAATCATTATAATTTTAGAATCTATATTATTATTTTATTAGACATAATGTAAGAACAACTTCATTTTTTACAGATAAAATAAGTATTTTTCAAAAAATGCAATTTTACCGCCTTTTAATGGCGAACCATTTTTAAATGAAATATTTCAAAATTTTATATATTCAATTTTATAAAATAAACTTATTCTTTAGAATCAAGACATAAGAATTTAGTTTCAATAAATATTTGGTGTTTTTCTCATAACTTTCATATTTGGGTGAATAGTGAAAAATACTATATTTTAACTGAAAACAACTTTTTTAATCAAAATAATTTATAGTGTTAAATTATAAATTTTAATGGTTTGGAAGTATAAATAGATTATATTTTTACCATTTAATCCAATGATGTTAATTTCATGTAACTTCACTTTAAAATTGAACATAAACAAGTGTCAATCTTTTGAAAGTTATTATTTCTTAAAACACGCTTTTTGGTTTTGACAACGGGAATTAATTTTAAATTAATAAATGAAACTTATATGTTTTTAATTTGGTAAAATAGACTTTATTTTGGAATTCATAATATCAAAATTATTTTAGGGTGAGATTTTGGTATTTTTCTGAAAACATTCAATTTTTGACGAATAGTGAAAAACACTGCGTTATTGGTTAAAACCGACTTTTTATATAAATAATTAATTATTTTATTTGAAGTTATTTTAGGTAAAAATAGATACATAATAACTATATATGTTCAATGTAATTCATTGGATTCATTTTATAATAAGTTTAGATATATAAAAATTTTATTGAACTTTTTACTGTCCTTTACAAACCTTCTATGAGCATTTGAAAATTTGCATAAAACTTAATTTTACCTCTTCTGTGAGTGGAATTTCAAAAATCCGAGAGATAAGGTTAACCTAATTAAGTAAAATGTGGTTCAATAAGATGAAAATAATTTTTGGTGAATAGTAAATTTTGACTTTTATTTACCACGATTAAAAGTAAATAGGGTAATTAAATGTAAGGATTAGATTAGGACATTTATTATTATTTAATTTAAAGAAGAGTTAAAAGTGTTAAATTTAAGTTTTCATAACTAAAACATTTTTAATATAGGTTTATACATAATATAAATTCAACTATAAATATTTCTTAGAAATATAAAAAGATTTCCTACATAATGGTATTTTATTTATAATTTTTAGACATTAAATAATTAAATTTATTTATGACACAATGATGATGTAGTAATTACTTTATTAATAAAAGATTAAAATATTTGATATTATAAATACCCAAATAAATGTAATTTGAGACTTTTTATGAATTGAACTAATTTTATAGGTTAATATGACATCTTAGGTTGGATTCAATCAATTTTGTTCGAATTAATCCTGCTGTTATGATTTTAACAAAAAAATACCAAATAGTGTCAAAATTGACATAAAATAGTTTTTAAAACAAATATTATATTATTGGTTGATATAATATTCCTAAAAATATAAGGTTCATCCAAATGGATTAAATAATATTATATATGTTATTAATGAACCACTTAAGGTTCTCTTGGAATTTTATAGTAAGTTTATTAACCATATAGTGTAAGAATACAAGAAGACACGGTAAAAGTTAAACTATTTATCTAAGAGTTAAATCTAAAAGATAAGGTTAAAATTGTAACCCAAACTTGTATAAAACCTATTGGTTGAAATTATTTCGACCCATAACCACTTAAGGCTCGAATTAAATTCATTTTGAGCCATTATAAACCAAATATGATTTTATAATAAATTAATACTTTAATATTTTCCTAAAGTGCCCCTCACCCCTCTTATAAAAGAGAACTTCGCCTTCTCTCAAATTCACACCTCCAAAGCCATTTGGATTGGCCAAAACCTGCACAAATATCATCTCAACTGTCCTAAATTCATACTAGTGGCCTTACTTTAGTCATAAATCCAACTTAAAAATCCCTTTTGATCAAATCAAAAGAAAGAACCCGAAGAAGAGGTAAATATTTCATCACCTCTTTCAAGTTCTTTTCCTCTTCCACTTCTTCTTTCCTTGTTGTTTCCATTGTAAAATAATAAATCCATTATCTTCTATATACTGTTATTTTATTTCAAAAAATTTACAACTATATTCATTATTATGTCCATCGTATGAATGACAAAGTCACCATACGTGCGTACGTACGGCTTACCGTCTCCACGTCGTGGTGTAGTTTGTTATTCAAACACTTTATCATTTGTATGGGTATAATAATGAGTATAAATTATTTAAATAATAAATATAACATGATAATTATTCTTTATATATTATATACCATCCGATTATAGACGATTTTAATATCAAAATAATGATATTGTCGCTCATGCGAACGTATGGATTACCGTCTCCACGACGCGATGAGATTCATTTCCACGTTCACCATTCAATGATGACTACAAAAATACATATTATTAATAAGTATTTAATATATGAAATAATAATTCTACTGGAAATATATATATATGTATTTACATTTATCTCATTCACTTATATCAATTCAATACGATATGAAAACAAAAATAGCGTTTATGCGTACGTACGGCATGCCGTCTCCATAAACTGTGTTTTCCATTTCATATATATCTCTATTATACATATTTATATTCTAAATAAATATTATATATAAATCATGTTTTACATTCTGGAAGTATTTAAATCATGATCTAAATGATACGATCAAGAATAACAAGTTAAAACATGTATGATAAAAAAAGTCATTATTACCCGAAATGTTAATTTAACATGGAAATCATTTTTAAATGGGTAGTATAAAGTTATAAATGAATCATGTATGATATAACAAATATGAATATGGCTATTTTATAATTTAATAACATATTATGGTCATTGTACAGGTGGTTAAACATACCCTCGACCAAAGGAAAGTTCAAGGTAAGGGTTCATTTCACAATCTCTTTATTATCTGAGGTTGTTTTTACGTAAGTATCTACTGGAACTTCTTTATCATCCACATCCATGTTTCTTAAAAATATATTCCAAAACATTTTTACTATTTACTAGACTATGGTTTAAATTAATTTATAACCTCGTTTGACTTTTTATAAAATGGGTTGAAAGGAATCTTTCCGTCGTTTTCCAAACAAGGTACCTTATGACCTTTTCGACAAAAGGTAAGAATGTTTTTTTAAACTTATAAGGCGGGTGCGGCTATTTTCTGCCGTTATAACATCGTTGAAGCTTCCCTTATAAGCTTATAATAATATTTTCAAAATAAATGTTTTCTTTTATAATTATAATACTTTTAAATGATTTCAAAATAGAAAGAGATATTTCTCTAAAAAATATTTTGATTTCATCCATGTCAACATCCTTTGATGGATTTTAAGCTTATTTGAAGTTGATTTATTATGATACAAAACTTCCATATTATATTGAAGGTTTTGTGATATTTTTTACTGTGGATGTGTTATTTTTACACCATTCATGGTTTATAGATATAGTATTGACATTTCGTATGCTAGTTCTAATATGAATGTTTATGTTATGTTTAAACCTTTTCATATGAGGAATGCATTGGACTTAGTAAGTGATGGGTGGAGCCCGCTATAGCTCCTCGATGCATTGGTAGGTCTCATGAGACAAACTATTTTCTTGGAAGAAGGCCTTGAAAAAATATTATTTGTAGTCTTGGCACAAGGCCTTGACTATGTGGTTATGAAGTCTAGAATTATGCATTCCATCATTATGAAAGTGGCTATTGATATTTCATGTGATTATTAGACTAGTAGAATATCTATGTGAATAAGTAAATGGAATTATTTGATTTTATCTTTTCTATATTATGCTGAAGTTTAATTCTAAAATGTTTTTGTTTTAGTCTTATACATTGCCTTAAATGTTTATGCTTATTTATGAAAGTTTCTGCTATATTGGTATCCTTACTGAGCACCTGAGCTCACCCCTTTCTTTGTTTTATTTTTTCCAGGATTCCAAGAAGTGTTTTATGTTTGAGATGTAGGGTTAAGCTAAGGGAACAATGGAATTCTCAAAGGATTTTTTTTTGTATGCTAAAAAGTGTAACGTAACATTCATGTATGCAATCTATTTTCCAAGACTGCTAAATTGATCGGTCTTTCAGGACTTGATTCCTTGTAATCATGCTAATGTATTAAAATAATGCACCGAATTTGGGAATCTAGGGTCGGGGCATTACAGTTGGCATCAGAGGAAGTTTAGCAACAACCTTGGAAATAGATTTAGATAAACTCTGATTAGAGAACATTACCCTATGATAGACTTTGAGGATTAGTATAGAAGGACTTCCTAGAATTTTGGTAATGTATATATTTTGTGAGTTTTCCATGAAAATACATCCCTGTCTGGATGCGAGCAGTTAGAGGTGGATTTGGCACAGATGTACCTAGGGGTAAAACCCAAAAACACCACTTTGAGCTAGACTCGAACGGGAACTGGTGCACGACAACGGGCCTTGCTGCACTCTTGGTTACAACACTCCCGGGGGATATGATTAGGATAATTCACATTTTCATTACAAGCCATTGTAAAGGATTTAGGAGTAAATACTTCCACAAAAAAACATTTTTATGATTATGGATTATATTCATAAACTGTTCAATTTTTTTTAGGTATTTTATAAGTTTGGAATTATTCATTGTGATTCATAAACTGACCTAGTGTATGTCATTGTTTAGAAATGGCACCCAGTAGAAGGAATAATAACTCCAGTAATACGTATGATCCAAAGAGTAAGAAGTATCATGTATTTCATGGTATTAAGCCAACATTTAGAAGGTAAATAGTCTCCCACATATTCTCAATTTATGAATAAATAGTATCATGTGTTAATAAGATAAGTAAATAATTCTCTGAGTCCTATGGCTTTGAAGGGAAGTAAGAGAAGAAAAAGATGTTAGAGAGAAATGTGGATGAAGGGAAGAGGGGAAATAAGGATTTTCCCATATGTGATAACTGTGGAAAGAATCACCTTGGTAAATGCTTCAAGGGAATAGGAGTTTGTGATAAGTGTGGAGAAAAAGGACACCAAGTACGTGAATGCAGAGGTAAGAAAAAGGTTTCAAATGTACAATGCTTCATCTGTAAGGAGTTGGGACACTACGTGAATCAATGTAAAATTCATCAGAGTGTACCACAAATGATGCTATTGGATAATAATCAAGTTATGATACTACTACTGATGAAGAGGAATGACTAGTGTTCTTATGTTGTTATTATAGAATTATTTCATTTGAGTGTTGTATCAACAATATATTGGTTGTGTGAATTATGGAGATAAATAAGGATTGTACTGCAATACTATTTTATTGAGGATTTGAGATCATATGGTTCTAATAAAAGTGACTTAATAATAAGCTACACTTTTTGGAAAATACATGGTTGAAGGAAAGGTAATCCTTTATATGGTCCTGATAATGAGGTAGTGATTTTGGAATAAGAGATGGTTGATTTGGATAAAATATATTGGATATTCTTGACGTCCTTGGAACTGATTAATAGTTTTTTAATTTCATCATTATTGAAATATTTAAAAAAATTAGATATAAAGAATATATCTAGTATTATATAAAGGATAAGGGAGTATGAATGTAATCAATAAGGTTTTATGGTAATTTAGGGTGTTACCATGTTTTAAAATAATACATGATGAAGGTGTTCACATGCTATTATGTGGCAAAAAGGATCTTCATTGTGTTTAACATCCTTATAAATTTTGGAATGTGAGTTTGGATAGAAGTATTTTGGATAAGTCTAAAGGTTAGAATGGATTAAGTTTGAAATTGGATACTATTGTTAAGGTTATTTTTGGATTGTTATAAAAAGGACAACACGCAGACCGTGTGACAACCCATCGCGTCGGACAAAGATACAGCAATCGAACCCACAACCATAGTGCGATTTGGATTTATCGCCTACCACTAGACTACATGAAGTCCCTGGATTGTATAAACTAGTTTTCTTTAAAGGGTCTGATAGGTGAATTATAAATTCATTATTTTTGGAACCCTATACGATTAGGATAAATATAATATTTTTTTGAAATCTTTTGGAGTGAAAGATGAGTTTGTGGTAGGAATTAGTTGAAGGATGAAACTCTACTTGTCAAGTATATATATATATATATATATATATATATATATAATTTTTTTCCTCTTATTCTATGGGTAAATTAATTCTTAAAATTTAGGGAAGGGATCTTAAAATAAAAAATGTGTTATCCTAATAACTTATGTTTTGTTGAACTGATTGTATTTTAAATCATCATAGATTGATGGATTTGAGACCCTCAATTTTACACTTGTTTGTGATTGATGATCTCAATCTGTCCCTATAAATATTTACATTTTTCCTCTAATTATGTGTCTCTAATTTCCACCAATGTTCTTCTAATCAAGATCATAATTTGGTGGTGACCCTTTCATTTCCCTTTTCCTATTATTAAGACTAAATTTTATTAACCCAATTTCTAATGTGGGTTTTCCCACAAAGGTATTTTCTATTTTCAACCTTTTATTTTCTAAGAACAATTTAAAATTGAGAAGATGCAATTTATTGAAGGAGGTAAGAATTTAACACCCCAAGATTTCATAGTATGTTGTTTCTTCAGAGTAATTTAATTACTTGCACTACACGCAACACCGAGTTCAAGCACACCATGACTTCCCAAACTAGCCGTTCAAAAGAGGTGATGAATAGTATTAACTAAATTTTGAACTTTATATGATCATTATAATTTTATATTCCATTTCATGAGTTTCTTAGACATAATTTAAGAACAAATTCGTTTTTTCAGATAAAAGAAGTATTTTTCAAAAAATGCAATTTTACCGCCTTTTAATGGCGAACCATTTTTAAATACAATATTTGAAACTTTTATATATTCAATTTTACATAATAAACTTCTTCTTTAGAATCGAGATATAATAATTTAGTTTCAATAAATTTTTGGTGTTTTTCTGATAACTTTCATATTTGGGTGAATAGTGAAAAATACTATATTTTAACTGAAAACAAATTTTTAATAAAAATAATTTATATTGTTAAATTATACATTTTAATGGTTTCGAAGTATAAATATATTATATTTTTACCATTTAATCCAATGCTGGTATTTTCTTGTAATATCACTTTAAAATTGAACATAAACAAGTGTTAATCTTTTGAAAGTTATTATTTCTTAAAAACACGCTTTTTTGTTTTGACAACGGGAATTAATTTTAAATTAATAAATGAAACTTATATATTTTTAATTTGGTAAAATAGACTTCAATTTTTAATTCAGAATATCAAAATTAGCTTAGGGTGAAATTTTGGTATTTTTCTGAAAACATTCAATTTTTGACGAATAGTGAAAAATACTGCGTTATTGGTTAAAACTGACTTTTTATATAAATAATTATTTATTTTATTTGAATTTATTTTAGGTCAAAATAGATACATAATAACTATATAAGTTCAATTTAATTCATTGGATTCATTTTATAATGAGTTTAGATGTATAAAAATTTTATTGATTTTTTTACCGTCTTTTACCAACCTTTTAGGAGCATTTCAAAATTTGCATAAAACTTAATTTTACCACTTATTTGAGTGGAATTTCAAAAATCCGAGAGACACGGTTAACCACAGTAAGTAAAATGTGGTTCAATAAGATGAAAATAATTTTTGGTTAATAGTAACTTTTGACTTTTATTTACCACGGTTAAAAGTAAATAGGGTAATTAAGGGTAAAAATGATATTATAATTACCCTAACACATGTCCTAATTATATTGGATAAGTGTAATTCGACCAAAAACAACCTTAGTAATAAAATATGATCCTTTATGTCCACTAGGATTAGATTAGGACATTTATTATTATTTAATTTAAAGAAGAGTTAAAAGTGTTAAATTCAAGTTTTCATAACTAAAACATTTTTAATATAGTGTTATACATAAGATAAATTAGACTATAAATATTTATTAGAAATATAAAAATATTTCATACATAATGGTATTTTATTTATAATTTTTAGACATTAAATAATTAAATTTATTTATGACACAATGATGATACAGTAATTACCTTATTAATAAAAGATTAAAATAATTGATATTATAAATACCCAAATAAATGTAATTTGAGACTTTTGATGAATTGAACTAATTTTATAGGTTAATATGACATGTTAGGGTTGATTCAATCAATTTTTTTCGAAGTAATCATGCTGTTATGATTTTAACAAAAAAAATACCAAATAGTGTCAAAATTGTCATAAAATAGTTTTTAAAACAAATATTATATTATTGGTTTATATAATATTCTTAAAAAACTAAGGTTATTCAAAAGGGATTAAATAATATTATATATGTCATTAATGACCCACTTGAGGTTCTCTTGGAAGTTTATAGTAAGTTTATTAACCATATAGTGTAAGAATACAAGAAGACACAGTAAAAGTTAAACTATTTATCTAAGAGTTAAATCTAAAAGATAAGGTTAAAATTGTAACCTAAACTTTTCTAAAACCTATTGGTTGAAAGGATTTCAACCCATAACCACCTAAGTCTTTAATTAAATTCATTTGGAGCCATTATAAACTGAATATGATTGTATAATAAATTAATACTTTAATCTTTTCCTAAAGTGCCCCTCACCCCTCTTATAAAAGGGCATTTCCCCTTCTATCAAATTCACATCTCCAAAGCCATTTAGCTCATCCAACCCCTGATCAAGTATCCTCTTAACTATCCTAAATTCATCTTAGAGGCCTTACTTTAGTCATAAATCCAACTTAAGGAGCCCTTTTGATCAAATCAAAAGAAAGAACCCGAAGAAGAGGTAAATATTTCATCACCTCTTTCAAGTTCTTTTCTTCTTCCACTTCTTCTTTCCTTTTTGTTTCCATTATAAAATAATAAATCCAGTATCTTCCATATATTTTTATATTATTATAAAAATGGTACAACCATATTCATTATTCTATTCATCATATGAATGACAAAGTCACCATACGTGCGTACGTACGGCTTACCGTCTCCACGTCGTGGTGTAGTTTGTTATTAAAACACTTTATCATTTGGATGGGTATAATAATGAGTATAAATGATGTAAATAATAAATATAACATGATAATGATTCTATATATATTATATAACATCTAATTATATACTATTTTAATATCAAAATAATGATATTGTCGCTCGTGCGTACGTACAGATTACCGTCTCCACGACGCGATGAGATTCATTTTCACGTTCACCATTCAACGATGACTATAAAAATACATATTATTAATAAGTATGTAATATATGAAATAATAATGCTACTATAAATATATATATATATATACATTTATCTCATTCACTTACATCAATTCAATACGATATGAAAACAAAAATAGCGTTTATGCGTACGTACGGTCTGTCGTCTCCATAAACGGTGTTTTCTATTTCATATATATCTCTATTATACATATTTATATTATAAATATATATTATATATAAATCATTTTTTACATTCTGGAAGTATTTAAATCATGATCTAAATGATACGATCAAGAATAACAAGTTAAAACACGTATGATAAAGAAAGTCATTATTACCTGAAATGTTAATTTAAAATGGAAATCGTTATTAAATGGGTAGTATAAAGTCATAAATGATTCATGTCTGATATAATAAATATGAATATGGTTCTTTTATAATTTAATAACATACTATGGTCATTATACAGGTGGTTAAACATACCCTCGACCAAAGGAAAGTGCAAGGTAAGGGTTAATTTTACAATCTCTTTATTATCTGAGGTTTTTTTTTACGTAAGTATCAACTAGGACCTCTTTATCATCCACATCCATGTTTCTTAAAAATGTATTCCAAAACATTTTTACTATTTACTATACTATGGGTTAAAGTCATTTATACCCTCATTTGACTTTTTATAAAATGGGTTGAAAGGAATCTTTCCATCATTTTCCAAACAAGGTACCTTATGACCTTTTCGATAAAAGGTAAGAATGTTTTTTTAAACTTATATGGTGGATGCGGCTATTTTCCGCCATTATAACATCGTCGAAGCTTCCCTTACAAGCTTATAAGAATATTTTCAAAATAAATGTTTTCTTTTATAATTATAAGACTTTTAAATGATTTCAAAATAGAAAGAAATATTTCTCTAAAAAATGTTTTGATTTCATCTATGTCAACATCCTTTGATGGATTTTAATCTTATTTGAAGTTGATTTATTATGATACAAAACTTCTATATTGTATTGAAGGTTTTGTGATATGTTTGACTGTGGATGTATTATTTTTACACCATTCATGGTTTATGGATAATGTATTGACATTTCGTATACAAGTTCTAATACGAATGTTTATGTTATGTTTAAACCTTTTCATATGAGGAATGCATTGGACTTAGTAAGTGACGGGTGGAGCCCGCTATAGCTCCTCGATGTATCGGTAGGTCTCATGAGACAAAATAGTGTCTTGGCACAAGGCCTTGACAAAATATTATTTGTAGTCTTGGCACAAGGCCTTGAATATGTGGTTATGAAGTCTGGCATTATGCATTCCATCATTATGAAAGTGGCTATTGATATTGCATGTGATTATTCGACTAGTAGAATATCTATGTGAATAAGTAAATGGCATTATTTGATTTTATCTTTTCCATATTATACTAAAGTTTAAGTTTAAAATGCTTTTGTTTTAGTCTTATACATTGCCTTAAATGTTTATGCTTATTTATGAAAGTTTATGCTATATTATTATCCTTACTGAGCACTTGAGCTCACCCCTTTCTTTGTTTTACTTTTTCCAGGATTCCAAGAAGTGTTTTATATTTGAGATGCAGGGTTAAGCTAAGGGAACAATGGCATTATTGAAGAATTATTGTTTTTTGTGTTGTATGTTAGAAAGTGTAACGTAACGTTCATGTATGTAATCTATTTTCCAAGACTGCTAAACTGGTCGGTCTTTCAGGACTTGATTCCTTGTAATCATGTCAATGTATTAAAATAATTCACCGACTCTGGGAATCTAGGGTCGGGGCGTTACACCTACCACAAGCATGATAGAGTCTAATTTCCAAGAATCACCACTTGAATCGAGCCTCTCATAATGGTTCCATGGATACATCCCTAAATTCATCGTATTAAAGTTCCAGTAAAATGAATCGAAGAAAAATAGGGGTTTAAGGGTGAGACAATGTTAGACTTATCTTTAGGAATTAATTGCAACAAATGGCACTTGAAACATCTAACAAATGAGAGATAGGGAGCTAAAATCACTGATGAAGGCCCCCCCTTCATCACTTGGTTCAAGTGAGCTCAGGGGAGAAGAGAGGAGGAGAAATAATGGGGTCCCTTGGTGAAAAAACATGGTTGCCCCCAATTAAAATCGCCCAGCAGCCCTATTGGTGAGATGGCGGCTCACCAGCTAGTCAAAGGAGGGCCATCGGTTGGCCAGTGAGCCCGGGAAACCTGCTAGGGTACTAGCCAACCCATCGGCTGGCCGATGGCTACTGTAACAACTCGACTAGCCTAGACTTCCTTCGTTGATTCTCCTGAAGCTCTAGCTCGCCATCAGGGTCTTTAATCCTATCTAAAAACACCTCTTATGGATGTTCAATAGGTTGAACCCCTAGTCCAAGCCTTAATCATAAAAATTAATGTACCGCCCACTAAACGAAATATCAAATTTCCTCAGGAATTTTTCCAACCCGTAACGATGTAAGTTCTTACGTGGTGTGCCCGATATGACTTGAAGTGTGTGTTTTCGGTTTAAAAGTGACATTTTAGTTCAAAGTGTGCATCACTCACTAAAAAACAAAAAAAACCTACTCATATGGTATCGATACATTAGAAAAATGATTCATAAGTCATTTTTAATCTTTAGGAATCAACCACACATTGATCCAACACACAGTGCGCCCGATATGATTAAAAGTGAGTGTTTTCAGTTTAAAAGTTACATTTTAGTTCAAAATGTGTATCACTCATTGAAAACTGAGCAAAAGCACTTAGATTGTCTTGATATGTTGGAAAATGATTCATAAGTCATTTGTAATGTGTAAGAATCAACCACAAATCAATATAACATACAATGTTGTCGGTGTGACTGAAAGTGCATATTTTTGTTAAAAGTGACATTTTAGTTCAAAACAATTGTCACATACTTAAAACAAAGAAAACATGCTCATATTGTATTGATACATTATGACAATGGTCCCTAAAACATTTTTTATATGTAGGAATTAGTCGCACATCAATTTGACATATGGTGTGGTCAGTATGAGTGAAAGTGCATGTTTTTATTTAAAAGTGATATTTTAGTTCAAAACATGTGTCACTTATTGAGAACTAAGCAAACATGCTCAAATCATCTTAATATTTTAGAACAATGATCTATAAATCATTTATGACATTTAGGGATCAATTGCACATCAATCTGACACATGATGTTCCCAGTATGACTTAAAGTGTGTGTTTTCAGTTTAAAAGTGACATTTTAGTTCAAACCCTATATCACTCATTGAAAATTGAGAAAACACACTCAAATAGTCTTGATACTTTAGGAAAATGATCCATAAGTCATTTGTGACATGTATGAATCAACAACGGGTCAATCTGAGATACAGTGTGTTCAGTATGACTCAAAGCACGTGTTTTCAATTTAAAAATGATATTTTAGTTAAAAATGCATCACTCTTTGAAAATATAGAAAACACACTCTGTTTTTCTTGATATTTTAGAACAATGATCCATAAGTCATTTGTGACATGTAAGAATCGGTTACATGTTAATATGACATATGGTGTACCCGGTATGACTCGAATTGCGTGTTTTTAGTTTAAAAATGACATTTTAATTAAAAATGTGTGTCGCTAATTGAAAACAAAACAAATACACTCATATTGTTTTGATATTTTAGAAAAAATCCACAAGGATTTTGTGACATGTAGGAATCAACCCCACATTAATCTGACACACGATGTGCCCGGTATAACTAAAAGTGCGCGATTTCAGTTTAAAATTGTCATTTTGGTTCAAAACATGCATCACATACTCAAAACTGAGCAAACACTCTCAGATTGTCTTGATACTTTAAGACAATCATTCATAAGTCATTTGTGATATGTATGAATCAGTCGCATGTCAATCGAATGCACGGTGTACACGATGTGACTCAAAGTGTGTGTTTTCAGTTTAAAAGTGACATTTCATTAATGCATTGTATCATATTTATGTTTCCTTTATTTCTTTATAGTATTACTAACATACACATTTTTTATATAGGTATACTCTTTTGTTTGAGGTGAGGTGGTTTGCTCGGTAACTGGTGTCATGATCAGACTCTTTTGGAAGGTGATAACGACAACAAAACAATATTTTTGAATTTGTTGATATTTGTAATAAATTGTACGTACCAATGTAATCGTACGTACTAATGTGATTTTAGATATCAATGTTTGAAATATTTGTAAGCATTATAGAATATGTTTTTTTTGTATTGTGATGTGAATTTAATTAAGATGAAATTTTATATTTGTTGATGCAGTGTGGTGTAGATTGCAGCATCACACTGCTGCAACTGGACTTTTATCAACACTGTTTCTAGCGTTGATAAAATTTTTCTTTATGATAGCTAAATAAGCGTTGATAAAGTGAGTCCTTCATCAGTGTTAAAAAAAACATAGATAGATAGATCATTTATCAAAGCAAATACACAAATTGAAAATGTGTGCCACTAATTGAAAACTAAGCAAATACACTCGTATTGTTTTGATATTTTAGAAAAATAATCCACAAGTCTTTTGTGATATGTCGGAATCGACCACACGTTAATCTAACACACGATGTGTCCGGTATAACTAAAAGTGTACGATTTCAGTTTAAAATTGACATTTTATAGAACAAAACATGAGTCACATACTCAAAATCAATCAAACACACTCAAATAAACCAACCCAAGGACTCGACCCTGCGAATGTCGCCCCAAACCCCACCCTCCTATGCCACCCCGACCACCTGTGGGGGACTCAATATATATATATTGAAACCTTGCCTAGATACCCCCTCTTCATCTTTTCATTACACATGACTTGGTATTCCCAACTCTTAAGATTTTCTTCTTTCTTTTTTTGAAGGGAAAACCAAGAATCATATTATTGTTCAATCAAATCAGATAGACCAAGTCAATCAAGGAAAGAATCATCCCAATAGTGGAAGCCCTGATGCAACCCAAACCCCGCCAACCGGTGAGCAACACCATTGCCCCCGCGCCCAATGAAGGAACACTTACAAGCGGAAAAAGACACAACAATAGCCCAAATTTTCCTCAAAATCAGCCCCCAAAGTTGGGAATCCTCCTCTTTCTTTGCCAAAGCACTGATAACAATGAGGCAATCCAATTCCAGCACCACCTTAGTTCATCATTTTTCCTGACCCAAGAGGATCCCTTGCAAAAGAGCATACGCCTCTGCCATGACAAGACTACATCCGAACTAGACATCCATACAATGAGCCGCCACCATTCGACCGCCACTTTGCCTTGCAAAAAGCCCCACTCCAATCTTGGCTCTATTAGACACTGGTGCATCTGAGTTAATCTTGATGAAATCTTCTAGAGGGGGAGTCCAGATTGGTGGATCATGCTGCGGGTGATTAATGTTTGACAATTGGTTTTAATTTTTTTTAATATTAATTATAGATAAATTCATTTTTTGAAATTATTTATGGGCAGGTTTAAAAGTTTGTTTTGTTTAAGCGTAAATCAGATTCACTTAAAAATAGGTTTATACATTATTATTATTTTTGTTAAATCAATCTATAAAAGAGTAGTGATTACAAAAATAAAACTGTTGTAAATAAAGTGACATTAAAATAAAGAAAATATAATAAATTAAATTATATATGTATTGGAGCTAGGCAATAAGGTCAGCATTTATTTATAATAAGCACGCGGTCCCTTCAATTAATGTAAATTCAATGGTTTCAATGAATTTTAAGTGTGATATATTTATATGAATTGATTTGAGGCGGGAGACCCAATCCAAGGCGCCGCTGACGCTGCTGCTGAAGCTGACTCCGTCGAACAGCCGCCGCTGGTGAAGCTGACAGTGCGACGGCGGGCGATTATTGGCCTCGCGCTTCCGCGGTGACGGTGGGAAGGCCGGGGACAACTTTATAAACGACACGTGGCGATCACACGGGGCCTGGTCGACATTTGTCGGTGACGCTTGATTTCGACGGTCTCTCGGATCCGAGAGATTTTAATTTTTAATTATCATATTATACATAAATTAAAATGGTTTAATAATCCACAAACTTAGAAAATCTATTATATATCCTATTATGTAAATATGTTTTTACGGAATAAAATTTGGAAAATGATAAAACTGTTGTGAAGTTGATCGCGATTGAAACCGTAATAAATTTTGATGCAAATAAATGAATAATAAAAGTAAATACAAAGTATTGTACCTTAAAAATCATTATTTGATAAACACTACCCATATATATATATATATATATATTGGATGCATTTTAATTTACGGATGATTTTTTAAAAATTGATATTAGAATTTTCAAAATTGAAATATATGAATACAAATGCATAAATATAATAAATATATATAAATATATATAAATATTTCACCGAATGAATCGGATCATCCGACCCCCCTCCCTCTTTTTCTCTTCCATGTCTGAATGAGCGTCTCTGTAACTGGTCGTCTTCATAAAACGGTTTGTTGCTTCAGTTTGGGGTGTTGTTTCGTTCCCCTCTGCATCAGGGAGGGATCGAGGCTATGGGCTGTTTCTTTTGCTCTGCTAAATCAGGGAAGAGGGAGGAGAGCAAAAAGAGTGATTGTACAAAACAAGACGACCGAACCCAACCAGTCTCAGGTATCTCTACAATTGAAATCACCAGATTTACATGCATCATGAAATCGAAGCATTTTCCTCAGATTATTACTCACGGGTTTCCTCTAACTTGTTTGCTGATTTTTAAGAATGGTTGAAAAAGGATCGGGTTTCGCGGTCATTGCGTTTCGTTTTACCGTTTTTTTTTTCAACTACGATTTTTTTTGATGATCGATGAAGGGTTTATCTTGGGCAGTAGATTTCCCGTGCTCCATCTGGTTTTCATAGCAATTTTGAAGCTCAAAGGTGGTTAATCTCTTTTTCTATTCGTCCCCTCACTTGGGCATACGCCTCGTTTTTCCTTATCTGTTCCCCTTTCTCCACAGGCCTTGCTGGTCGGCCTGTGATCTGTGTTCTTTTTGGTGGTTTAAAAAACATCATTATTAGCTGCGATTTTGCTCATTGGAACTAATGGGAGGCTTATATTTTAAGCTACCTCACTGTTTGGTGCTAATTGCTTCGAATTTTCCATCAATTTCGGTTTGATTCCTCGTATCCAATTACTTATCCAGTTTCGAGATTCTCACTGGTGCGTTATGATTGCAGTCTTCCTTTCCATTAAATGACGAGATCCATGCTCGGGCTTTTGATAACAGAACAGTCTAATTTTTTGTCTTTTCCCGTACGCTTCATCTCTGTCTAAATTATCGTGTCTTGTATCTTTGGATTCATTGAAAGTTGGTCCCTGCGTTGATGCAAAGGAGTCAGAGGGGAAGAAGGAGGCTGCTGAAGATCCCAATCTTGCCATGGATGCAAAGAGCTTTAACCTGAAGGATTTCTCAGAAGATGGGAGGCCTTACGGTGGCCAGGCACGGACATTTACACTTGATGAACTCATTTCTGCAACTGGTAATTTCAGACCGGACTGTTTTTTAGGCGAGGGAGGCTTTGGAAAAGTCTACAAAGGTCAATTGGTGGATTCTGGTGAGGTGAGACGAGCTTTTAGTTAATGGAATAATTTGTAAATTCATAAGAATTCATTGTAATTATGGGCAGTCCATAATGTGTGTTTCTCAAATGATGTTCTTTATGTAGGTCGTGGCCATAAAACAGCTCGATCGCAATGGAGTGCAAGGGATAAAGGAATTTGTGGTTGAAGTATTGACATTAAGCCTAGCAGATCACCCAAACCTTGTCAAGCTAATCGGGTACTGTGTCGATCGGGACCAGAGGTTGTTGGTTTATGAGTACATGCCATTGGGTTCCTTGGAGAAGCATCTGTATGGTACATTTTATTTCCATCCCTACATTGTTTGTTTGCCACAATTATTTTTTCATCTAAAGGTAACATGTGTTTGTCTAAATGTTCAGACCTTGCACCTGATCAGAAGGCGCTTGATTGGAATACAAGGATGAAAATTGCTGCTGGGGCAGCGAGGGGGTTGGAGTATTTGCACGACAAGAAGAAACCCCCGGTTATCTATCGCGATCTGAAGTGTTCAAATATTTTGCTCGGCGAGGGGTTTCACCCCAAGCTATCTGATTTTGGGTTGGCCCGAGTGGGTCCTAGCGGGGATGATACACATGTTTCGACCAGGGTGATGGGAACATATGGGTATTGTGCACCGGATTATGCAATGACAGGGCAATTGACTGTGAAGTCTGATATATACAGCTTTGGGGTGGTTTTTCTAGAGCTCATTACCGGCCGAAAGGCAATTGACAATATGAAGGGTGTTAGGGAGCAAAATCTAGTTGCTTGGGTAAGACGTCTCGATTGATGATTGTTTGTTTTTACGGTTCTTGCTCTATGCATGTTAGTTTCTTGAAATTATATTCTAGCTTGCTTGCTTTCTTATGTTCTGGCAAGCTGAAAGTTATTTTGATGTAGAGGTGGCAATTTGGGTTCCTAGTTTGTGTTCGTGTGAGGTTGGCCATCCTGTGAACCTATTTATGAAGGTGTAAACCCTAACTCGATCCACAAAACCGTTCAACATTAAATATATAATAGATTGCATCATGACTTGTCCAACTAGTTAATATCACATAAACTCAGTGACTTAGCAAATTGAATTATTCCATTTAGACTAAAAAAATGTAATTAATATGAAACATATATTATTCACGCGGCAACTTGTCCCTCTTAAACCATTTAAAATAAATAATGTGTCATGAACATGATAGAATTATTTCAAATTAAGTTGATCATATGAATAAAATATGTTATAAAATTAATTGTAATCGTATTTTCAATAATTTATATTATCTTTATATTTTTAATTTCAGTGCATGGGTTAGACGGGTCAAAAATGGCCAATCCAAACCCGACCCAAATATTTTTTGTGTCAAATTACTCTACCCGATTATAACCAGAACCTATCCATGCCTTACTCAAGCCCATTTAACTCACGTTTTGTCGTGTCGGGTTCAATAATCAATATTGCCACCGCTAGTTAGATGTTAATTGTTTGAATGTGGGCCGCAATAATGAAACTCAGTGGATGAGTATTTCTCTTGGGTTGCGTTGGGTACAAATGAATGTAGACTTGAAAAAAAAGAATTAGAAAATAGTCAAACGCATAATTGCCCTTGATTTTATGTATTATTGGTAAAAATATACTTTAATTAATGAAGAAAAAAAATATTATAGTTTTTGTTATTATATATTAATATTATTTAAGCCCCATAGGGTGCAGTTCAGTGGTTCCGCCCTTGCTGTACCCGTGACGGTTTGTTGAGGAGGTTCTGGTTTCAAGACTCCACGTCTGCAGCTTTGTTTCCTTTATACCGACCCTCGAACCCACTGTAGATATATTAATATTATTTAACATATTACATCACCCTTTACGTTCATACCATACAAACTATTGACCGCCAATTCCCCTTTTGAATCCCTTTCCTTTTCCAATTTCAAATGCTTCTCTCATACCAAATGTAGCCTTAATTTAATCATGCATCAATGGTTGCTGATATGATTGAAATCTTTTCACATGAATGTGATCTGCAATCATTAAACTAATTCAAAGCCAAAAACATTTCAAATGCGATACGCATTCAGGAAAAATGTGCAAGTTTTTTAGAGTTGTGAGGCTGCTGTGTCAGATTTGTGCCCACCTTACCCATCTCCCTGGTCATGTGAAAACCTTAAAAAGAATTTTGGATGGATAAATCTCTCTCCTTCATTTATGCAGGCTCGGCCACTGTTCAGAGACTGCAAGAAATTCTCTCAGATGGTCGACCCGAAACTGCAGGGGCAGTACCCTGGGAGGGGCCTGTACCAGGCCCTCGCTATAGCTGCCATGTGTGTGCAGGAGCAACCCAATGTGCGGCCACTGGTGGCAGACGTGGTCACTGCCCTCAACTACTTGGCCTCCCAAAAGTACAGCCCCCGAGTCCATGGGGCCGAACCGTCCCCCCGGCTGCCCCTTTCTTCCTCTCCCGCTGCTGCTGCAAGGGACAGTAATCATAAAAGATCACCATCCATGGCAGAATATGTCTAACAGAGCAAGTGAAAATGCCATGCCAGGGGGAATCAATTGCACCAGGTTGTCAAGTTTTGTGCCAAAGGTGATGGCTGGTGAGTTTCTGTTCCTCATTATTTATTTACAGGGGTTTTTAGGGCTCCCCTGTTCTACTCTGCTCTGGTCTGTTGCTTTGGATATTCTCTTGTGGTTTATCAAGTCCACACCCATGAAAATTTGTGAATAGAACTTGTCCCACTTATTCTATTTGTGAATAGACCTGCCAGTCTGGGATGGATTGTGTGGCTTCATGAGTTGAGAGTTTGATCATCAGCTGAGGAAGAACATAATAATCAGATTTCTCTGTTAAATCAACAACTTTGGTGACCTGTAGTGTTGTTTTTGTAAGCTTAACAACCTTAACAGATGTATGGTCAAAATTAGACTACACCAAAAACAAATTGTTTCATCAATTTCAATTGCAATTTTTTCATCCTTTTCCTTTTCCTCTCCCTTTTCTTCCTCTTCAAATTTCTTTTCTCCTTCCAGTCATGATTTTTTCATCTTCTCCCTTTTCTTCCTCTTCAAGCATGACAATTTCATCTTTTCTCCTATTCCTGGTGACTTACCATAATTATTTGTTAAAATATCTAAAAAGTCATGCAAGGGTCTTGATTAAACTCCCCTTAGATCCTATTAAGGTTAATCAAGGTCCTCAATCTCACCCAACTACTCCTGAATACCCACATATACCAATCTTGAGAACATCTCGAGCTTCAACTCCAACTCACCTTATATAAGATTTTGTACACCCTAACCCTAGAGGATAATCTAGACCATAGACAAGGCAACCTGTTCACCCAACATGCTAAGCTCACTAGAAAGCATTCCATGTATAAATCTTGCTAAAGGATACACATCATCCATGATTAACTTTGCTAGAGCAATGCAACGCAATTCAATAATGAATAATCCCAAATTTGAGTCATCGTCCGATGGGAACAATAGAACCAATACCTTTTTAGCAACCCCAATCGTAGTACATTGTGTGGCCTACCACCATCCACTGTGATAGTTGTGGCCCACCACCATCCAACAAGATCTACCCACCCATACTATAGTAACGTCAACCCTTCCATTTTAAATATGAAGTATATAATCACTCAAGTTGTAAGGTTGTGGACCCTTTTACCAAACTCACTCCCCTCATGAAATCCTGAGGCCAATCATAAAAAAGACAAATCCATTTCTATGAATCCAAGGAGTCACACCACTCATCACTAGGAGATATCTGCCCATAAAACGCCTGAGAAAACCAACTCTTCCCTTCCATCAAACCCGCTTTTGAAATAAAATGAGTTGACATGCTCACCTTCTCTAACTATATTGCATGTGAATAATAAGAGAGCTCACCAACTCTAATACCGAGACCAAACCTGCCTTGAATCAAGGCATAACTATCCTTATCACACCTTTATCACAACACAACTTCCTTATCTAGAAGTCCTCATGCCCCACTTCAGTGTCTGAAACAAACTATTTCATTCAGAGCACAATAACCCTTAATTGGGTTCAATTCAAGAATTAATTACCTTCCCAAGATCCTAAACCTTCCTAAGGTAAGTGAAACCACCTTATACATTATCCCAAAAGGTGTAACCCATCTCAAAGTGGTTGGACATCACAAGAAGAAAAAAAAAACATAAAAACATGGTGAAACATGATTGTGTTTTCATGATTAACAAACCATGCCAAGCTATTGTATTGGCATGCAAAATTAGCTAATCATGTCACCTAACTATGTACAATGCCATGTAAATCATGTTATATACAAAAAATGCCTGTTAATGCCTAATTTTCATGATTAAACCCTACAACCCCTCTGGTAACCTTCCACCATCTCAATATGCTTATTCCTCCCGAGGTTCATCCTCATGAATGAGTATAAACCCAATTTCTAGGTTTGTACCATTTATATCCAAAATTAAAGGTTTATTTTCTTAGAAATGGATCTTCACCCGTTTAAATACCAAACTGACCTCTTTCATAAACCAAACTTGACACATGACGTGCCCGCAAGTGTCGTTTAATTTGGGCGAACTGCGGTCAAATTAGATTGTTGTTTCCAAACCACACTTGCTACTAAGACGTAGTATAGTGATAGTGCGGGATCGATCCCATGGGGATTGAATTGACCGATAAGAACCAAGCCTTTGAACCCTCTATGCAGGAGTCCTCACAAACTGACCGAGTTTGGGAGTAAACAAATGCTAAGGAATTTGGGATTAAGACCAGAGAGAGAAAAGAGACCAGGATCAATTTCAGGGTTCAGGTAGAAGGATAATCTCAATCTTAACTTGGAATAGTCCTAAGGCTTAGGCTGCGAAGCAAGCAAAGGTCACTAGTTGACTATGGTCAAACCAACAAGATCTATCCAAGAGGCAACTGTTCCTAGCTAGCAACCTAAATGTATTAAGCCTTGCTTCTAAGGTAGAAAGTATCATAGGCTATTGGTCATGACATATTTCACTCCAATCAGGTCAGAGACGTTCATTCAAACTCCCCATGGCCAGGGTTGCCTAAAAGAGTTAGACAAACAATTATTGTATAACTTGATTACTAACCTTAGGGTTACCAAGTTGAGAATTAACGATTCATTAAGTTTAGACACCCCTACTCTCGACCCCTACCATAAGCGGTTTAGCCACTCATGGTTAAAAGTAGGTAAAGAATTGGAACATATTTAACTTTTCAATAATAATTGCAATCAAGTAGTTAAGGATCGTGCATTCAAGAATAAGCAACTTAAAAATCAAATCAATCACAACTTCAACCAAACACTCACTTGAAACAAGAAACAAGACAAAACTTAGCAAGGGTTCGTCGTCGAACAACAACTGAAATGAAAAACACACGTAACTCAGTATTGGCGATGTTAAAGGATGGAAACGCTTTGCAAGTTGATCAACGATGCTTGTATAGACGTAAAACAATAAGAGGAATTGATGAAAGTTGAGTTGAGAGAGAAGGGAGAAGAGAGGGAGAAGAAAGAACGAGAGAGAAAACGAAAATCAAAGGGGTCTGCCCTAATCTATCGTCGTTGTGCGCAGATGAGATGTAAATACTCGTGGTATTACACGATGTGTAAACATGTTATGTCTTCTAATTCTGATCCAATATTTTCTCCACAAAATTTAGATCTGGCGCGAATCTCGGCTGACATCTTCAGGAATTTGGAGACGACTGGTTGCACAACGTGTAACCTGGGGTCACGACTTACTTCAACTCACAACTTGTACTTTGAGCAGGATTTGATCTTCAAATATTACACGACGTGATTTTAAGACTCACGACGTGTATTCTTAATTTGGCTTGTGAATTCTTCACGGCTTGCATCACGACTTGGCACATGCTGTGAATGACTCCTACATGTCGTGTAAGTGATGCACGACATGTAATTCCAAGTTTTGGTCAATTTTCACATCCTTTCCTTTGAAACCTTGGAACCCTATTCTCTGTAATAACCAACACATACCCGATGCATTACTGAATAAAACAAGAATAATCATAACAAAAATGAATCCAGAATGTATATATGATTTCAGCTTATCAAATTCACCCACACTTGAACAATTGCTTATCCTCAAGCAAAAAGTATCTCAACATTATGGCCAAAGGTAAGCATTTTTTAATACAAGAAAAACTCATTATAAATAGGAAAATAAAACTAAGTATAAGTAGAAAAAGTCAGTCTCCAGAATCAATACTGCATAGAAAATCAGTCATGCCTCATAGTTTAGTTCTTTATACAAATTCTTAATCTTTTAGTTACAATTTCTTAACGGTTCCTTAAATTCTATACCCATCTTGCAATTTATCTCACAATGAATTTTCTCTTATCACTCAGGATAAAATGTAACTGGAGTTATGCTCATACCCTGAGTACATGTTCCTAACCATGTGCTTTCATTGGTTCTAACATCTCCACTTTGTAAAAACATATACAAAATTAATCATGAGGGCTTCAACAAAAAAGTTCAAATGACTCTGAGACTGTGGGAAGGTGGGTAAAAAGTAAAAATCAAGCTCAAAAGGAAGGTATGTTCTAAAGTTTAATGCATGATAAGCAAAAATAGTGTAGTGATGTGGTTCCTTCAAGATCAAACTGTGTCCATGCTTTAAACAACTTAAACTAGATCTATAAGTGTATCAAGTATGTGTCAAAAAAAGGTACCATGTTCCTTTTTTTTCTTTTAATTTATTTTTCTAAAACCATATTTAGGATAGATCTCACATCCATCCCCTAACCACATATGATCCTTTAGGGGATTCATTGGTTTGGAAATGGTGATTTTTGACCTTCCTAATACACGACCCTTTTTTTTGTATTTTTCAAAGGAACATGATAGGTGTAAAATGAAAAAAATTACCCATGGATCATAACAAAATAGTCTGGTAAGCACCGTAATACATATTATCAATCAAAACATCCCGTTTCCATTAGCTGAAAATTCCCCCACACTTGTTCAAAGTATAATCATGCATAAAACCAAGAGCATGGTAGGAAGAGATAATCAGCTTGGAATAGCTGTATCCTAAATAGGTCATTCATGGAAACTATGGTCTAAATGAAGGAAAAATGTAAGGTGGGTCCCAAGAAAAAATATGGATCAAAAAAAATTGCCCCAATCATATTAAACTTGTATTTGTTCAATCATAGCCTCAATAAGATCTCAATGCAAGTTCTAATAGATTTACCTGTCACAGGTGTCACTCAAGAAATATGCTCAGAAAAGAATACGCAATTGCAGGCTCAAAATACTCTCGGTAATGAAAGTAAACAATAAAAACTGGCAATCACTGAGGGTATAAAATCAAGCAATAAGTCAATCAAGAGCAATTTCAAAAAATATTTAATTTGAATTAAATTACTAAGCTCAACAATCATTCTAAAAATATAAACAAGAGAAAAATATGGATTTCTAACAATTACCAACTTAACTTAATCTTTTATTTAAATGGGTGCAATGAGTTTTCAGGTTTAAAGCATGCTTCCAATAAAAAATATCTCCTAGATAAATGAAAACAAGAAACAATCCAAGTGAATCGGTATTGGAGGTCAAGAAAGACTCCCCCACACTTAAAATGAGACAGTATCTGCACTGTCCTGGAAAGTACCGTGGGAGAGTTATGATAGATAAAGTGTAGAAAAATGAAATGGAAATTTTGAAAGTTGATGCTAAGGAATCGAGATATCCCTTTAATGAGTGGCATTCCATGGAAAAAATTGTTCAATATTGATTTTTGAATTGGGATACCTGCATAATTGGTTAGAAAGACAAATCATGTATTGAATAAAACACTACTCCACAGGGTTTAAACATTTTGAAAGCAATAAGATGGAAAGGTGAACATAGTAAATAGTAAAGAATAATGGATCAGATATATGCAGAAATATGAGTACAATATAGTTCCAGTTGACCTATGAATAGAAAATGCAACTGAAAACAAAACAAAAAGACTAGCACACGACTAAGAATCAAGAAAACAAATGAAAAATAGGCCACCTCCCATAAAGCGCTAATAATGACGTTGTTAGCCAGATGGATGGACAAAAGAATCAATCAAAAGTGGTCAATCTGCTCAGAAGTCCTCTGTCACCTTCAAGAACTAGTGGCCTTGTTATCAAGCTCTCATGGTCATTTGACAAGATTAACTACCTCAGGAGCGTACCGAGCATGAACCTGGTGCAGAAGGAAAAGAATATGTGCTCGTCGTAGTGGTGATGGATGCTGAGCATGGATCTCTAGTGATAGATCCTCAAGATGGTGCTCGACATCATCCAGATGCTGAGTCATCCATAGAACAAGGGGATATGGTGACAAAACATGCGCACCGACAATCATAGAAGAGGCAGAAGATCTAGACATGACTACCATAACAGTGTAGTGAAATGAAAAATAACCCAAGTAAAAGTGAATCAAAAACAATATTCCATGTATATAATAAGTGCAATGATATAATAGTGACATGGAATATATATAGTACAAAAAATGAGCACCTAGGAAGCGTACAAAAACAGGGGAGTGGACTGGGGTATACTAAGAATAATCAAAACCATCAAGTAGCTCATCCAAAGTTCGCTCCCGAACAGAGGGTGGCTGCAACTGACCAGCCTAGTCAATCACTGTAATAGATGAAGGGGCTGGAAGATAAACTACTGAAGGTGGTGTCGCGATGCTGGCATCTATCGCAGCGGCTGGGGGTGGCGAGGTACCAATCCTAAGCGTGGCTGTGGATCTGGCACCTGGACCACTGAGTGACACCTTATTGAATGGGGTTACTGTTGGGACCTTTTCCCTATGGGCTTGATCTTCCAAAGACTCTCGATGGGAAATAGGGTCTGTAAGCTCAGATAGAAGCTCACTCGGGGTGGTGGATGGGGTAGGAGTGGTGGATGATGAAGGGTCGACAGTGGCTGGAGGAGGTTGAGAGGTTACTATGGATGATGGTGGTGGAGAGGTAGTGAGATGAGAGAGCTCTACAAAGGGGATGTGCGTTGTTGGGAAATACGACACATATTCTTCAGGATGAAAAGGTGCATAGCCTAGAAATCTACCAGATAGGATGAGGTGGGTGGAGTAGTGGGGGTGTAGGGGTTGGGCCAGAGGTGGTGGCCGAAGGTGATGCGGCAGGAGCATGCATAGGGTCGGCTGCATGATCTTCGTGTGCCTCATCAGTAGCCTCAAAGTATCATGGCACCCATCGGTTAGTGACACCGTCCTTGGTCAGTAGCTGCTGTAAAGACCCGGAAATTTCAAGGGAAATTTTTTTCCTAAATTTTCTTTGGAATTTTACAAGAACGCAGTTTCTGACGACACCTAATTCTGAGGCCCGGAGTGCCCGGAATCAATTTCCAAAGTTTGGCTCGGGTACGTTCAGTGAACGAACGAGCGGGTTTTTCTAACTTTTGAACCGGTGCTCAGAATCAAATTCCGAGGGCACCGATGAAATCGCAGCGCCGGTTTTTGCTTAGAAACGCCTCTTTCGGAGTTGCGTTTGCTCGGTTGTGCTTTTTTTTTGGGGGTTTAAGTTAAGAAATAAAATAAAGTTGTATGACAATTTTATTTTATTTCACTTAAAGCCGCTTAAAGACCACTTAAAAGCTGCTTAAGCTGGGTTGAAGCGGATATGGTGCAATTCAAAATATCCTACCCACTTGGTAGGATATTTGTGAGGTGGGGCCTGCACGAGCCCCACCGTTTCTTTTCTTCTTAACTAACGCACCCGCACCCCCTATTTAAAAGAAGTCAACCGTGCGTTTTTCTGGTTAAGAAACACCCCAATTTAATTGGGCAGTTAAGTTTTACAATTAATTCTTTGAATTAATTGTTCGTTTCTTATCTTTTGTTTTTCAAATTCTTAAGTTGATAATAAAATAAGTTGAGGACTTATTTTATTTTTTTTGTTGAGGGATTTGTGTTGTGTAAAACCTTTGGGTGAGCAGAGGGAGAATTCTTCATTCTTCGACGAAGAACGCGAAGAACGCGCCACCTCTGACGAAGAACGCTCGTTTTCCTTCCACGGAATTTCTCCCATTCCGCAGCGAGACTCTTCAACGGATCTTCTTCTTTCCCTTCATCGTCAACGGATCGACGAACAAGCTCGGAAGCGGAATCGGGTAGCAAGCGACGACAGCTTCGCCTACCCTCGATTCGGACGAACGCCGACGTCCCCCTTCGACGTCGTCATCCTCGCGACGCCATACCACGACGAACCTCGAACGACGACGCCTCCTTCCGATCGGCTTTTACCCAATGTAGGGGTTTGTATTCAATTATTTATATTTGTTCGTGAATACCAACTTGATGATGATCGTGGATTAAAACCATTTGTTATCAAATAACGCGAGGGGGTCGGACCGCACAAACACGGCCTACCCTCCTCCTTATTTTCGTGTTGGTTTCTTGTGGTTGGTACGAGAAAGCGTGGTGCCGTCGCACCATGCGGTTTCATGCGGAAGATATACACGGCGC
Organism: Viscum album; assembly: GCA_963277665.1. Lineage (NCBI taxonomy): Eukaryota > Viridiplantae > Streptophyta > Magnoliopsida > Santalales > Viscaceae > Viscum > Viscum album. The sequence goes on along the minus strand of OY728157.1, from coordinate 1,245,724,705 downwards.
CGTCGCGCCGCGCCGTGAAAGGAAGAACAAGCACGTGACGCCGTCGCGCCGCGTCAAAGAAACCCGAAGATATCCGCGGACGGAGTCGGGCCACGACGAAGGGGCGCGGCGCCAGCACGCCGCGCCAGAGAACCGCGAAGACGACACATTTCTTTTTGACGTGCGGATTGACGGGTGACGACGAAGCGGGCCGCGAAGACGATTTGAGAGCCTCACAGTGAAGATCGGGTCCCGGGAGGACCACTGGCGAAGACCACACACAAAACGGACCACCGGAGCAAGTCCGGTGGCCCACGGAAACTCCCGCCGGCAAAACCTGCCGCGGCTGAAGCCGCGACAGCGATGAGGTTCCGCGGCCGCGCGGAACCGGTGGAGGGACGCGGCCCGGCCGCCGCGTCCAGTTGACTCGGGGCGGCCCCACGAGGGGCCGTGCTTCTCATCTGCGGGGGCAGCGCGCCCCCCGCCCTCGGCTCGGCCGTAGCCGCCGAGCCGACCCGCCGGTTCGGCCGGTCGCGCCCAGGCCGGGCCGGGCCGCACCGGCCGGGCCGGGTCTAGTCGGGTCGGACCCGGGTCGGGCCGGGTCGGCCCAGGCCCAGACCCCCCGTTTTCGGACCACTTTTGGTCAAATACCCGTAACTTGAGATACGGGCCTCCAAACGACTCGTCGTCAGCGGAAACGCGATCCTTGGATCGAGACGGTCGTTTCGGTATATCGCACTCAAGGTTTCGGATTACTTTGGGTTCGGCCGGGTTGGTTCGGATACAAAACCAACCGGGCCCTCGGAGCGGAAACACTTATATCTTGAGCTCCGGACGTCCGATTGACCTGTCGTCGACTTTGATGGATTCCTCTAAGTGAGACGGATCTTTTGACTTACTTCGCTCGAGGTTTGGATGCCGTCGGAGTGCGGTCGGGTTGGTTCGCTCACGAAACCAACTGGGCCCCTGGAACGAAATAGCCAATAACTCACAGAGCGAGCGTCTGATTGACGCGCCGTCTGTCTCGTTGTTTTCCTCTTGTTGAGACCGAACTTTTGGCATCCTCCGCCCAAGTTTTGGATGCAGTTGGATAGTGGCTGGGTTGGATCGCACCGAAATCCAACCGGGCCCCTGGAACGGAAAAGCTGATACCTTTCTGACAGAACGTCCGTTTGACGAACCATCAGCGGCGTTGGTGATCTCGTTGAGAAACGGTCCCTATGAGTATACCCTATGAGTGTTCGGGGGTATAGTTGAGTTACGGCCGGATTGGTTCGCACACGAAACCAACCGGGCCCCTGGGACGAAAAGGCTAATAACTCACAGATCGGGCGTCCGATTAACGCGCCGTCTGTTGCGTTGAGACCCCTATGATGAGGTGGTCCTTTGAGATACTTCTTTGCGGGACTTTTTGATACTTGGAGTATAGACCAGTAGCTCGTGGAGCGGACCCTCCCGGAGATGAGCGTGCGGAGTACGGAGACGAGCGTGCGGAGTACGGAGACCGTGTAGCCGGCTAAGACCTGACGACTGCTTGACCGACTCGACTTGGAGTGAGTCGACTAGCCCAGTGGACGGAGCGCCCGGTATTTGGCGACAGACCTACGGCGGACGGAGCGCCCGGTAGTTGGCCGCAGACCCACGGTACTCGACAGGAGGAGTACCTCTGTAGGCTATTGGGGGGAGTGCCTGGTATTTGGCGACAGACCCACAGCGGACGGAGCGCCCGGTAGTTGGCCGCAGACCCGCGGTACTCGACAGGAGGAGCACCTCAGCAGTCTTAGGTTAGTGAGCAGTACCTCGGAGTCGTGACAGGACCACTGTACACTCCAGAGATGGAGCTCTTCAGCAGTTACGGTTTCGATAATGAAAATCCTGGTTTGAGCTGAGACTTTTTGACCTTTGTGTTTACCTCATGATTGAGATGGGTCACTTGATAACTTAGGTATATGTATGGGCATATACCTAGGTAGTGGTTATCCGTTGATTTCACACTCCTTGTGTTTCCTCATGATTGAGATGGGTTACTTGATAACTTAGGTATATGTATGGGCATATATCTAGGTAGAGGTTATCTGTTGAGATCTTCTTGTGGTTATCCTTGTTTGTTTAGTGAGACCTTGAGGGTCTCGGGGTCCCTACTGAGTATCGTTATACTCACCACTGCACGGGCTATGCCCGCACCTCGTTGTGTTGGTTGTAGACGACAGGCAGTGCTGACGGAGGCCGAGTGTTCGAGAACTAGACGGTACCCGGAGGTGGGCTACATGACGAGTTAGTACCCGGAGGTGGACTACACGACGTGACGACTCACAGAGGAGGTTGACGGACGAGAGCGTGGAGGAGGCTATCTGTACCTACCCTTCAGGTAGGATCCGTGGTGGACGACCAGGAGCTGCGCTATCTGTACCTACCCTTCAGGTAGGATCCGAGGAGGACGACCCAGGAGCTGCTTCCTACTTCCAGCTGTTGTCTTTTTGCTGTTTTACCTTGTTCAGTTGTAGTCGTTCTTTCTTTTGGGTTTGTATTCTGGCCCATTTACTTTTCAGCATTTTTTTGTACTTAGTGTTTTGCTTCCGCTTGTACTCTATGGTGCTTGTTTTCTTTTATAAAGGAAATGCCTTCACAGTTATCGGGATTTTACACCTTTGGTGCTAGTCTCCAGCCCCTGGCCTATGGAAGGCGGGCTTGGGGTAGTCACGGCACGGGCCCCGAGGACGGGTCGTGACAAATTGGTATCAGAGGAGTTCGATTCTACCGCAGAACTTATAACTCTGATGTTTCCTTTTGTGAAGCAGTAGTGTTAAGAGTACCGAGTGTCGTTTTCAGTTCAGGGAGTCCAGTGTTGGTGCGGGCGGCCGACGTATCCGTACACCAGGACCCTGACAACTGATTTTCGACTTTGTGCACGAAAACACTGATTGCGTGTGTGTTTTCCAGAAGTTTTATTTAAATGTCAGCTCAAACCAGGTCAGCTCACCAGGTATAATCTTTTGACCGTGTCACATTGTTTCTTTCAGGATGCCTGCCCGTGGACAACCAGCTAGAGCCCCGAGAGTGGTACGTACTGACAGCCCGCCGAGCGACGAGGCCTCAGTACAGGGCCCTATCCTAGTTGAGGCACCAGCGGAGGCACCAGCGGTACTACTACCCGTTGGGCCACCGATGCCACCAGCCCCAGCAGCAGAGGATGCACGTCGCTTGAGTGCACTGCATGAGTTCCAGCGCCAGAGGCCACCCAGGTTCCAGGGAGGAACTGACCCGCAGGCGGCTGAGGATTGGCTGGAGGCTGTGGTGAGAGTCTTCAGGCTAGTGGGGACGCCGAAAAAATTCATGGTGATCCTAGCTGCCAGCCTTCTTTAGGCAGCAGCAGGCAGATGGTGGAGCCTGATGCTTCAGATGCATGACGAGGCGACACTTCTATGGGCAGACTTCGAGAGCCTGTTCTGGGAAGAGTTTGTACCAGCCACCCTTCGAGCGGTGCATATACAGGAGCTACTTTAGCTGCGGCAGGGTAGCATTTCAGTGGCGCAGTACTCAGCGAGATTCACAGACCTCTAGCGCTACTCCACAGATATGGTACGAGACCCGTTCTTCAGGGCTCGAACCTTCGAGCAGGGGCTCAGGCGAGAGATTAGAGCTTCTGTTGTTTCTCACAGCTTTCCGACGCAGACGGGGGTGTTGGAGAGAGCCCTCTTAGTAGAGAGTTTCCTTGCTGAGCAGTCTCCAGCAGCAGGACCCACCACTAGCCGGATTGCGGCAGAGTCTTCTGCAGCAGGCAGTAGACAGATGACGCAGAGGTCCAAGAGGACCAGACCTACCGGTGACCGACTGCACGACTCAGGTTCAGTTGTGCGGGGAAACCGGGGTGGAGTCAGAGCCAGACGTGCCGAGAGTGGACAGTGTTACTCCTGCGGCAGAATTGGTCACATGGCACGTGACTGTCCGACCCGCCATGCAGATGACCAGCAGTTAAATGAAGAACCTCCGAGGCAAAGGTAGAGGTTCGATCAGGGAAGACCGCAAGGAGCAGGCGACCATGGCAGAGGAGCTGGCCGTGCAGCTGGAGGTGGACGACGCTTTGGGATGTTGCCACCACCACCAGGAGGCCCACCCCGACCGCAGGGGACAGGAGGACATGAGAGAGCTTAGCTTCAGGCAGCTGAGGCCTATGGTCATGGAGCTCCGAGAGCGGGTGGACAGGAGAGGAACTAGTGGATACGTCCTTTGTACTTCTAGTTCCATGTTGCTTTTGTATTTGTGTCTTTGTACTATGAGCTGCAATAATAAAAAGACACTTATCTTTGTTTGCTTTCCTGTCCTTTTGTTTGGTTGATACTGAGTGGTCCCGATTAAACTGTTGACTTGACCCTCACTTTTGAGATTTCTACTGGAGGAGACCTAGTGACCTCACACTGATGCCGACAGTGTGACTCGACCCTTGGAGGCGAGAGTGACAGTTGGATCTCTTGGTAGTTACGTCGAGGCCTTATGACGTCATCCATGGCATGAATGCATCATTCATGCAGGATTGACTGTATTAGGCAACGAATGTGGTTCATCCAGGGGATGAGACCGGGTTTCTCTTATCGGCAAAGAAGAAATCATAGCGGCTCTTGTGAGACTAAAGGAGGTCCAGGTCATCCAAGAGCGGATGAAGACTGCACAATGTAGTAAGAAACAGGAAACTGATGCCAGTCTTAGAGACTCGAGTGTGTTAAATGTTTCAAGAAGTGGAAGCTTTAAGGATAGATGAGTCTGCGAAGCAGCAGACGTGGAGGCAGAGCTAGGAGAGAAGTATGAGGTGGTGTACATCTTAACATGCTACAACCACCCGCCTTAGTTATCCCCGCCAGGCTCAGGGAGATGGAGGGCGGAGGAAGAGTGCGGCTGCTTGTGGTCAAGGAGTGTGACCCAATGGCTCTAAAAATGATTCAAAGGACAGTCTGTGTCTACTACTAGCTGTTGTAGTAACAGACGTCGATATGAATCATTCCACGCTTTCACAATCTTGTCCCAGACCTAGAGTTTCTGGTAATCCGTGGACTTGACCCTCACGTCTGGAGATACCTTGGGAGGAGACTCGATAATCACACTTACGCCGACGGTGTGGTCAGACCCTCGAGGCGAGATTTTTGGTTGGAATCTCTTGGTGGCAGCGTCGAGGCCTTACGACGTTGGTTTGAGTATGGACTGGGCAATCACGGTTCATACACAAATTGACGGTATTAGGCAAAAAGGTTGTAGTTTAACTACGACGTCGGGATGGGTTTTCCTTGGTCGGTGAAAAAGGAAACCCCAGACAGCGCAGGGTAACTCTTGCACAGGAGGGTGCGACCGATCACTTTTGAGTCGGTCAACCTTACCCTCGTAGCAGCAGTCGTTTTGAGTTTCAGTTCTGATATAAAATGGAGACCTCTGGAGTTCGAGGATGATGGCCACGTCTTCTTACGGGTCTCACCTCGACAAGGTTTACGGAGATGTGGCCAGGGAGGCAAGTTATCTCCAAGGTTCAGCGGACCTTCTTAGGTCCTCAGCTGGGTAGGCGTGGTGGTTTACCGCTTGACCCATCCACCTCAGTTGCACCTGGTGCACGACAACTTCCACGTATCTCAACTGAGGAGGTACGTGCTCGACTCTTCGTACATCATCGACCTTAGGGAGTTGGACGTAGATGATAGGGCAACATGCACGGAGGTTCCAGTGGGGATCGAGGATCGACAGGGGTGGTCCTACGGGGACGATCGATTCCTTGGGTGCACATTCTTTGACAGTACGGGAACCTCCAGGTGAGCACATGGGAGCGAAAGGCTCAGATGCGTGCTTTCTACCGCTTTAGTGACCTTAGTTTGTGATAAATCTTTACGAGGACGTAAAGCCCTGAGGTGGGAGTAATGTAAAGACCCGGAAATTTCAAGGGAAATTTTTTTCCTAAATTTTCTTTAGAATTTTACAAGAACGCAGTTTCTGACAGCACCTGATTCCGAGGCCCGGAGTGCCCAGAATCAATTTCCGAAGTTTGGCTCGGGTACGCTCAGTGAACGAATGAGCGGGTTTTTCTAACTTTTGAACCGGTGCTCGGAATCGAATTCTGAGGGCACCGATGAAATCGCAGCGCCAGTTTTTGCTTAGAAACGCCTCTTTCGGAGTTGCGTTTTCTCGGTTGTGCTTTTTATTTTTTTTGGGGGTTTAAGTTAAGAAATAAAATAAAGTTGTATGACAATTTTATTTTATTTCACTTAAAGCCACTTAAAGACCACTTAAAAGCTGCTTAAGCTGGGTTGAAGCGGATAGGGTGCAATTCAAAATATCCTACCCACTTGGTAGGATATTTGTGAGGTGAGGCCCGCACGAGCCCCACCGTTTCTTTTCTTCTTAAGTAACGCACCCACACCCCCCTATTTAAAAGAAGTCAACCGTGCATTTTTCTGGTTAAGAAACGCCCCAATTTAATTGGGCAGTTAAGTTTTACAATTAATTCTTCGAATTAATTGTTCGTTTCTTATCTTTTGTATTTCAAATTCTTAAGTTGATAATAAAATAAGTTGAGGACTTATTTTATTTTTTTTGTTGAGGGATTTGTGTTGTGTAAAACCTTTGGGTGAGAAGAGGGAGAATTCTTCGTTCTTCGACGAAGAATGTGAAGAACGCGCCACCTCTGACGAAGAACGCTCGTTTTCCTTCCACGGAATTTCTCCCCTTCCGCAGCGAGACTCTTCAACGGATCTTCTTCTTTCCCTTCATCGTCAACGGATCGACGAACAAGCTCGGAAGCGGAATCGGGTAGCAAGCGATGACGGCTTCACCTTCCCTCAATTCAGACGAACGCCGACGTCCCCCTTCGACGTCGTCCTCCTCGCGACTCCATACCACGACGAACCTAGAACGACGACGCCTCATTCCGATCGGCTTTTACCCAACGTAGGGGTTTGTATTCAATTATTTATATTTGTTCGTGAATACCAACTTGATGATGATCGTGGATTAAAACCATTTGTTATCAAATAACGCGAGGGGGTCGGACCGCACAAACACGGCCGACCCTCCTCCTTATTTTCGTGTTGGTTTCTTGTGGTTGGTACGAGAAAGCGTGGTGCCGTCGCACCATGCGGTTTCATGCGGAAGATATGCGCGGCGCCGTCGCGCCGCGCCGTGTAAGGAAGAACAAGCACGCGACGCCGTCGCGCCGCGTCAAAGAAACCCGAAGATATCAGCGGACGGAGTCGGGCCATGAAGAAGGGGCGCGGCGCCAGCACGCCGCGCCAGAGAACCGCGAAGACGGCACGTTTCGTTTTGACGTGCGGATTGACGGGTTATGACGAAGCGGGCCGCGAAGACGATTTGAGAGCCTCGCAGTGAAGATCGGGTCCCGGGAGGACCACTGGCGAAGACCGTACACAAAATGGACCACTGGAGCGCGTCCGGTGGCCCGCGGAAACTCCCGCCGACGCGGCGGTGCCGGCGGTCGGAGGTGGCGGCGGCGCCCGGCGCGCCGCTGGCAAAACCTGCCGCGGCTGAAGCCGCGGCGGCGACGCGGTTCCGCGGCCGCGCGGAACCAGTGGAGGGACGCGACCCGGCCGCCGCGTCCGGTTGGCTCGGGGCGGCCCCACGAGGGGCTGCGCTTCTCATCCGCGGGGGCAGCGCGCCCCCCGCCCTCGGCTCGGCCGTAGCCGCCGAGCCGACCCGCCGGTTCGGCCGGTCGCGCCCAGGCCGGGCCGGGTCGGCCCGGGCCCAGACCCCCCGTTTTCGGACCACTTTCGGTCAAATGCCCGTAACTTGAGCTAAGAGCCTCCAAACGACTCGCCGTTAGCGGAAACGCGATCCTTGGATCGAGACGGTCATTTCGGTATATCGCACTCAAGGTTTCGGATTACTTTGGGTTCGGTCGGGTTGGTTCGAATACGAAACCAACCGGGCCCTCGGAGCGGAAATGCTTATATCTTGAGCTCCGGACGTCCGATTGACGTGTCGTCGACTTTGATGGATTCCTCTAAGTGAGACGGATCTTTTGTCTTACTCCGCTCGAGGTTTGGATGCCGTCGGAGTGCAGTCGGGTTGGTTCGCTCACGAAACCAACTGGGCCCCTGGAACGAATAGCCAATAACTCACCGACCGGGCGTCCGATTGACGCGCCGTCTGTCTCGTTGTTTTCCTCTTGTTGAGACGGAACTTTTGGCATCCTCCGCCCGAGTTTTGGATGCAGTTGGATAGTGGCCGGGTTGGATCGCACCGAAATCCAACCGGGCCCCTGGAACGGAAAAGCTGATACCTTTCTGACAGAACGTCCGTTTGACGAACCGTCAGCGGCGTTGGTGATCTCGTTGAGAAACAGTCCCTATGAGTATACCCTATGAGTGTTCAGGGGTATAGTTGAGTTACGTCCGGATTGGTTCGCACACGAAACCAACCGGGCCCCTAGGACGAAAAGGCTAATAACTCACAGACCGAGCATCTGATTGATGCGCTGTCTGTTGCGTTGAGACCCCTATGATGAGGTGGTCCTTTGAGATACTTCTTTGCGGGACTTTGTGATACTTGGAGTATCGACCAGTAGCTCGTGGAGCGGACCCTCCCGGAGACGAGCGTGCGGAGTACGGAGACCGTGTAGCCGGCTGAGACCTGGCGACTGCTTGACCGACTCGACTTGGAGTGAGTTGACTAGCCCAGTGGACGGAGCGCCCAGTATTTGGCGACAGACCCACGGCGGATGGAGCGCCCGGTAGTTGGCCGCAGACCCGCGGTACTCGACAGGAGGAGTACCTTTGTAGGCTATTGGGGGGAGCGCCCGGTATTTGGCGACAGACCCACAGCGGACGGAGCGCCCGGTAGTTGGCCGCAGACCCACGATACTCGACAGGAGGAGCACCTCAGCAGTCTTAGGTTAGTGAGCAGTACCTCGGAGTCGTGATAGGACCACTGTACACTCCAGAGATGGAGCTCTTCAGCAGTTACGATTTCGATAATGAAAATCCTGGTTTGAGATGAGACTTTTTGACCTTTGTGTTTACCTCATGATTGAGATGGGTCACTTGATAACTTAGGTATATGTATGGGCATATACCTGGGTAGTGGTTATCCGTTGATTTCACACTCCTTGTGTTTCCTCATGATTGAGATGGGTTACTTGATAACTTAGGTATATGTATGGGCATATATCTAAGTAAAGGTTATCTGTTGAGATCTTCTTGTGGTTATCCTTGTTGGTTTAGTGAGACCTTGAGGGTCTTGGGGTCCCTACTAAGTATCGTTATACTCACCCCTGCACGGGCTATGCCCGCACCTCGTTGTGTTGGTTGCAGATGACGGGCAGTGATGACGGAGGCCGAGTGTTCGAGGACTAGACGGTACCCGGAGGTGGGCTACATGACGAGTCAGTACCCGGAGGTGGACTACACAACGTGACGACTCACAAAGGAGGTTGATGGACGAGAGCATGGAGGAGGCTATCTGTACCTACCCTTTAGGTAGGATCCGTGGTGGACGACCAGGAGCTGCGCTATCTGTACCTACCCTTCAGGTAGGATCCGAGGAGGACGACCCAGGAGCTGCTTACTACTTCCAGTTGTTGTCTTTTTTCTGTTGTACCTTGTTCAGTTGTAGTCGTTATTTCTTTTGGGTTTGTATTCTAGCCCATTTACTTTTCAGCATTTCTTTTGTACTTAGTGTTTTGCTTCCGCTTGTACTATGTGGTGCTTGTTTTCTTTTATAAAGGCAATACCTTCCCAGTTATCGGGATTTTACGCCTTTGGTGCTAGTCGCCAGCCCCTGGCCTATGGAAGGCGGGCTTGGGGTAGTCACGACACGGGCCCCGAGGACGGGTCGTGACAGCTGCATCTTGTGCAGGAAGAGGAAGTTGATGGATTCCATGGGAATGAGGGAGGTGAGTGGAAGGGTGGCGTCCAAAATGCCGAGATGATAGGCTAAATGAGTGATGAAAGATCCAACCATAAGCATACCTCATGTCTTCTGTGCATGTTCTCTGTAGTAGAAGGTGAACTGTAACACCATGTTGATGGCAGGGTTTCCCATGGAAGCTGTAAGGATGAGGACGTCCAGTTGGCCAACTCTACCGTGAGACTCAGCTCGAGCAAACTAGGCATGTGTCAATGCCCTATGAAGAATGTGGAGCGCTGCACCATAGAGCTTTGTGGAATTTGTAATCTGAGGATCGTGCTCAATGTGAGTGTCTTGAGCAATCATCCTCTAGAGCTGTTTGGCATCAAACTTTCATGGATTGAGTTGCAAGGTCAAGAATACCTCTGATGTGGAGAAGTCGTTAGAATAAATTCCTATCCTTATTTCAAACTATGTGAAAGATATCTTGTGTGGTAGTCTTCCTAATTGGAAGCGTAGGATGTCGATGGCTACCTCGAAAGTGGATAGGAACTCAAGGAATAGTTCCTGATAGGTCTCCTCGCACACATTGACAATGGAGGAGATATGCAGGCAGTCAAGGAGCTGAAGGACTTCCTGGATGATGTGAAGGCGTGTGAGGACACCCATGTCTAGAGTTTTGTTAGTTCTCATTGGTTTTTTCCTGTAGATGATTGAGGGCAACATGGTGTTGGGGGTCGGAAAAATGAAGGATGGGGTGCAGGTGGGGGGCGAGTGACCACATACAACCCACTAGAGGTCAACTGAGAGTCCTCATGAATAGATGGTGCTGCAGAGACCAGAGTAGAGGTGGAGGAGGAAGATTCACAATGTGTTTGAGGTGTGAAACCTCTTCGGTGCTTGACTAGAGGTGGATTGTCATGCTCAGGTGCAGGATCAACAGGAGGAGTTCACATTATCTTCATGTGCGCCATTATTGGAATAGGGTCAGCTGTGGAGAGGTGACGACGAAGGAGTGAGGGGGAGGCACAAAGTGGAGGAGGAAAGTTGGGGTCCAGTGTGATTGGCATGAGAGGGGTGTGAGGTTGGGAGGGGTGTGCGTCATGAACACTAGGTTCGCGACCTAAAAAGATTGAAAAATTACATGATGTGTATTACTTTACACTATGTGTAATTTATGATTAAAAACAATTCAGGCAGTGTGTAAAGACCCAGAAATTTCATGTATTTTTTTAATATATGAGAATTTTAAGAGTTTTCAAAAATTGACGGCGCGTGATTTCGAGGCCTGGTGTGCCTAGAATGAATTTCTAAACTTTATTTCGGGTACGTTCAGTAAATGTACGAGTGAGTTTTTCTAACTTTTGAACCAGTGCTCAGAATTGAAATTCGAGGGCACCGTTGAACTCGCAGTTCCAGTATTCACTTAAGGATACCTTCACCTCGACCGCAGTGGGTCGAGAGTGAAAGTTAGTTTTTGGGTTTTTTGTGAAAGGATAAAATAAAATAAAATTTGTGTAACATTTTATTTTATTTTTCTTTGGAATTCCCCATATGGATATTTCACAGGTGGGGACCACTCGAACTAAAACCTCCCATGAGAGGTTATGGAGGTGGGGACCACCAAGCCTAACCTCCCATGAGAGGTTATGGTGGTGGGGACCACCCAAGTATAAACCCCCTTGAACTCCCCTTTAATGGGAGAAACCCTCAAACTTTCTATTAAATGTGGGGGAGCCTCTTTAACTCCTCCAACATTTATTATACCAACTCAGCTAATTAATTTTCCAATTTGAAATTATGCCAACATATTCTATAATTTTGGCTAATTCTTTTTTCGGTGGAATTGGGGGAAACTCTTGGCAAAAGGGAGAAACTTGGAGAATCGGGAGAAAGCTCTCCAACAAATAACGCCAACGAAGAACGCCGACTTCGACTTGAACTTCTTCCAAGGGACATTATTTGACTAGGAATGTCTTCAATGCCAATGAACCGACGATCGAGGAAACACTGACGTCACCAATGTCCGTCTATTCCCAACGACATCATCTCCTTCCCCGTGAACAATCTTCAACGAATCAAACGAATGAGGTAGGGGTTGTTATTGAATTCTTGTAATTTTCTCGATTAAATTCCTCATTCTTGGAAAGCATGGAGAACATGGATCAACCAAAATGAGTTGATCCACGATTCGTATGAAATTGTTGAATTTAACGTTCTTTATTCTTGTTCTTGTTGAGCCACTTGCAACTGCTCTGACGCAGAGGGTGCAGGCCAAACAAACATGGCCTGACCCCTCCGCCATTCTTCTTAAATGGTGTATCCTTCGCATTGAAAGAAGATGACTTTGGTGACGGAGACCGATGCTGGTGGTTGGCACCAGTGGAATTCGAGAACCACCAACGAATCCACGACGCCCCACCTCCCCACGACCTCCGTGCCCTATGGCGCAACACGGCCTCACCGAGCCACCCCGCGGCCTCCGCCCTTCGGCTGAGTTGCCTCCTGGCCGAGCCACTCCGGCCAAGCCACCCCGCGGCCTCCGCCCTCCCGGTCGAGCCGCTCTGGCCGAGCCGCTCTAGCCGAGCCGCCCCACATCCTCCGCCCTCCTGACTGAGCCACCCTGTGGCCTTGCACCCTCACGACACCCCCGCGGCCGAGCCGCCCCGTGGCCTCGCGCCGCCCGTGGTCGAGCCGCCCCGCGGCCGAGCCGTCCCGCGGCCTTGCGCCGTCCGCGACCAAACCCCTGTAGCCCTCCGTGGACCCATGCAGCCTATTGGTCCACCCAGCGGGCCGGGATGGACCCAGCAGGTCGGGCCGGGTCGACCCGGGTCAGTCCGACCGATTCAGACCGAACCCGGACCAGATACGACCCTATACTTTTCTTGAGCCATAACTTTGGCATCAGATGTACGTTTGACGAACTTTCAGCAGTTCTGGGAACCTTGGAGCGAGACGGTCCCTTTGAGTATACCCCACTGGAAATTTGGATTAATATGGGGTACAGTCAGGTTGGATCGACCATGAATCCAACCTAGCCCCCGAGACTAAAAGGCTAATAACTCACAGACCGAGCATCTGATTGATGCACCATCTATTGCATTGAGACCCCTATGACATGACAGTCCTTTGAGATACTTCTTCATGGGACTTCATGGCAGTTGGAGTATTGACTAGTGGCTTGTGGAGTGGATCCTCCCGGAGATGAGCAGACTTAGTGCGGGAACCCAGTAGCTGGATGTGACGAGAAGACTGACTAGCGATCCTGTGTGGGTCAGCTCCTAGAGATCCTGTGTGGGTCAGCTCCTAGCGATCCTCTGTGAGTCATCTCCTAGCGATCCTATGTGAGTCAGCTCCTAGAGATCCTGTGTGGGTCAGCTACTAGAGATTCTATGTAGGTCAGCAACAGAGCCTCTTAACGGAGTAAGATGATTCAGTAGCTATAACTAATCATCTATACTACCATACCTAATTTATACCTAGTGTAAGCTGAGTCAATACCTGTGTGGTACTTTACTTTGTGGTAATACCTTAGTGGTATTCTTCTGTGTGGCGTACCTGTGTGGTACTTGCCTTCGTGGTTTCCCTTACTTTGTGGAACAGTTGAGCTTTGGGCTTTGAGTTGGACTCTGTGTTTTCCTCATGATTGAGATGGGTTTACTTGAAAAATTAGGTATATGTATGGGCATATACCTAAGTCGGTTTGTCACTGGTTTACATACTTTGTGGTTTATCCTTTTTGATTTTGTGAGACCTTGAGAGTCTCAGGGTCCCTACTGAGTATCGTTATACTCACCACTGTACAGGCTATGCCCGCACCTCATTGTGTTGGATGCAGACGACGAACATCACTGATCGAGGTTGAGAGTACCAGGACTGGACGGTGCTCGGAGATGGACCATACGACGCGTCAGTATGCAGAGGAGATGGGTGAATGTGGAGTGCTGTGGAGGCGATCTGTACCTACCCTTCAGGTAGGAACCCGGAGGATGACCCAGTAGTTGCCTTTCTTTTTCTTCAATTGTATTTTATTTCAGTTGTACTTGTACTATTACTGTTGGGATTGTATTCCGACACCTTTTTACTTTTAGCACTCTTTTTTTCTATACAGTTGACTTGCGTTCATATCTTATTGTGTGCTTGGTTGCATGTGTTTACAGGTTATAAAGGCAATGCCTGCCCATTTTTAGGGAATACGCCTTTGGTGCTAGTTGTCAGCCCCTGACATATGGAAGGCGGGCTTGGGGTTAGTCACAGCACGGGCCCTGGGGGACGGGTCGTGAAAAATTGGCAACAAAGGAGTCAGTTCTACCACAGAACATAGGACTATGTTCTTTCTTTTAACAACAATAGTGTTAAGTGTAGTGAGTATGGTTATCAGTTTAGGGAATCCAGTTTTTGTGCGGTGGCCGACGTATCCATACACCAGGACCTTGACTTCTGATTTCTGACTCAGTGCATGAAAACACTGATTGCGTGTGTGTTCCCAAGAGTTTTCTTTGTGATCTCTTGAGTCAGCTCACTAGGTATAACTTATTGACCGTGGCACACCTGTTTCTTTTTAGGATGCCTCCACACAGACAACCAGCTAGGGTTCCAAGAGTAGTACACACTGATAGCCCACCGAGCGACGAGGCCTCAGTGCAGGGACCTTTTCCAGTAGAGGCACCAGCGGAGGTAGCATCGGTACCATTACCTGTTGGGCCACCGATGCCACCAGCCCCAGCAGTAGAGGGTGCACGCCGTTTGAGCGCGTTGCACGAGTTCCAGTGCCAGAGGCCACCCAGGTTCAGGGGAGAGACGGACCCACAAGTGCCTGGGGATTAGCTGGAGGCTGTGGTGAGAGTCTTCCGACTGGTAGGGACACCAGCTGATCTCATGGTGATCCTTACCGCCAGCCTTCTATAGGAAGCATCAGGCAGATGGTGGAGCTTAATGCTCCAAGTTCACGATGAAGTGACACTTCTCTGGGTAGACTTCAAGAGCCTGTTTCGGGCAGAGTTTGTCCCATCGACTCTTCGCGTAGTGCACATACTGGAGCTTCTTCATCTGCAACAGGAAAACATGACTGTAGCTCAGTACTCAGAGAGGTTCACTGACCTCTCACGCTACTCCACTGATATGGTGCAGGATCCATTCTTCAAGGCCCGGAACTTCGAGCAAGGGATCAGGAGAGAGATCAGGGATTCGATGATTTCTCTTAGCATCCCGACGCAAGCGGGAGTGTTAGAGAGAGCTATCTTAGTGGAGAGTTTCCTAGCTGAGCAGTCACCATCAGCGAGACCCACCACCGGACATCACGTAGTGGAGTCTTCTGCAGCTGGCAGTAGAAAAATGACATAGAGGTCCAAGAGGACCAGACCTACAGGTGGATGACCATAGGATTCAGGGTCGGTTGTGTGAGGCACCCGAGGCAGAGTCGGTCATACCAGGAGCGGGCTGTGTTACACATGCGGGGGGTAGGGTCACATGGCTCGTGACTATCCGACCCACCGTATGGATGATCAACAGATGATTGATGGACCGCCCAGGCAGAGACAGAGATTCGACCGAGGAGGTCCACAGGGAGCAGGCGGACGCGGCAGAGGAGTTGGCCGTGCAGTTGGCGGTGGGTGACGATTCGAGATGTTACCGCCACCACCACCAGGAGGTCCACCCCGACCATAGGGATCAGGTGGACAGGGGAGAGCCCATCTCCAAGAAGCCGAGGCCTATGATCACGACGCTCCGAAGATGATACGAGGTACGATCTGTGTCTACTCCACCTTAACTATAGTACTTATAGACACAGGTTCCAGTCATTCATTTATTTACACTGCCCTCGTTCGGAGCTCGGAGATTCCGATGGAGCCGTTGGCTCGATCCTTATGACTAGAGACTCCTACGGGAGCAGATTCGACAATTATGCACTGGTGCCGGCAGTGTGAGCTTACTCTAAGAGGCAAGAGCTTCGACTGGGATCTCCTAGTAGCAGCGTCAAGGCCTTACGAAGTCATCTTGGGTATGGACTGGTTATCTAAAGTCTATGCTCAGATTGATTGTATTAGGTGCAAAGTGCAGTGTGTCCGCATGGATGGGACTAGGTTTACCTTCACCGGTGAGAAGGGAGCCTTTGCAGCACATGACAGACTTACCTGGAGGAGGGTGCAACTGATCTCTCATCAGTTGGCTATCCTTACCCTCGGAGCGGTTGATGTGGAGAGTCCGAGTTATCTTGTAGTGGTGGACCAGTACGCGGATTTCTTCCCTGATGATGTTATGGGTCTACCTCCTCATAGAGAGGTGGACTTTTACATTAACCTGTATCCCGGGACGACACCTATATCTACACCAGTATATCAGATGTCTCCCACAGAGCTTCGTGAGCTGCGGGTACAACTTGAGGACTTGCAGGGGAAGGGATTCATTCGGCCCAGTGTTTCACCTTGGGAAACCTTGATTTTATTCGCCAAGAAGGCGTATGGGAGCTTGAGGCTTTGTATTGACTATCAGTGCTTGAACCAGGTGACGGTGAAGAACAAGTACCCACTCCTGAGGATTGATGACCTCTTTGATCAGCTGAAGGGATCACGTTGGTTCTCGAAGATAGACCTCAGATTAGGATATCACCAACTTAGATTACGAGATGAGGATGTGCAGAAGATGAATTTCAGATGTTGGTACGACCACTATGAGTTCTTGGTTATTCCATTCGGCGTAACCAACACTCCAACAGTGTTCATGGGACTCATTAATAGGATCTTTCAGCCATACCTTGATCGCTTTGTAGTAGTCTTCGTCGACGACATTTTGATCTACTCGACTACTGAGGAGGAGCATGCCTACCATTTGCAGGTAGTACTGGACACACTCCGAGAGCACCAGCTTTATGGTAAGATCTCGAAGTGCTAGTTCTGGATCTGAGATGTTCACTTTCTGGGACATGTCATATCAGAGGCTGGAGTTACAGTAGATCGAACAAAGATTGAGGTGGTACTTTCTTGGGAGCCACCCAAGAGTGTGGAAAAGGTACGAAGTTTCCTAATTTTGGCTGGATACTATTAGAGATTTGCACCAGATTTCTCCAGAGTTGCAGCACCACTTTCAGCGTTGACAAAGAAGGGGAAACCCTACGTGTGGTCGGATAGATGCTAGCAGAGTTTTTAGGAGCTGAGGCAGAGGCGGACTAGTGCCCCCATCCTGAGGCTACCGGAGGAGGGCGTAGGGTATGTAGTTTACTGCGACGCATCAGGGATCGGGCTTGAATGTGTCCTGATGCAGGAGCATGCATTGATCACTTATGGTTTTCGATAGCTGAGACAACATGAGCATAAATACGCTACCCATGACCTGGAGTTAGCAGTAGTGGTCTTTTCCTTGAAGATGTGGTGACACTATCTGATGGGAGAATATTTTACAGTCTACTCAGATCACAAGAGTCTTAGGTATATCTTCTCTTAGAAAGACCTGAACCTAAGACAACAATGTTGGCTTGAGTTCCTCTAGGACTATGACTTCAATATAGTCTATACTCCTGGGAAGGGGAATGTTGTAGCAGATGTACTCAGCAGGAGGTCAGGTATACAACTGCTATATGAGGTGACGGAACAGCTGGCCTCTTTACAGATATCCTTTGTGGATCGGGATGGAATAGTTTTTTTTTCAGTCTCTTACAGTCACTCCCCCACTTATTCAGTGAGTCAGGGAGGTGCAGCGTGGGGACACTGACTCTGAGACTCGACGTGCTCATATATCCATAGGGCAGGCACCTGATGGATTTTCTAAAGGTGGGGAGCACGTCATCCTCTTCAAAGGACATACCATGGTACCAGTGTCACTTCGGGAGGAAGTGATGAGGGAGTTCCAAACATCCCCTCTAGCGGTACATCCAGGAGTGGAAAATGTATACCAGGATCTCCGAAGACAGCGCTGGTGGCCGGGAATGAAGAAAGTAGTAGCAGAGTTTGTCTCTCGATGCCTCACTTGTCAGCAAGTGAAGGCGGAGCATCAGGTACCAGCAGGCTTGGTTCAGCCTTTAGAGTTCCCAGAGTGGAAGTGGGATGGAATATCCATGGACTTTGTGACAGGACTTCCACATACATCCAGGGGTCATGACTTGATTTGGGTGATCGTTGACCGACTCACCAAGTCATCCCACTTCCTACCGATCAGAGAGCAGGGTTCAATAGAGAGCTTGGGACACCTCTATGTGCAGGAGATTGTGAGGCTACATGGAGTACCCTTGACGATAATATCTGATCGTGATGCACGTTTTACTTCTCGGCTATGGAATGGGTTGCAGGAGGCTTTCAGGACGCAGCTTCGTTTGAGCACCGCCTTCCATCCTCAGATGGATGGCCAGACTGAGTGGACCATTCAGACCCTCGAGGACATGCTACGTGCTTGAGTCCTTGACTTCGGTCGCAGCTGGGAGGATCACTTACCTTTGGTGGAGTTTTCCTACAACAACAGCTATCACTCCACCATTGGGATGTCACCTTTTGAGGCATTGTACGGGCGACCTTGTAGATCACCTTTGTGCTGGACTGACCCAGGGGAGTCAGTACTCGTGGGACTAGAGATGGTACGAGCTACCACGAAGAAGGTGTAGATCATCCAAGAGCGGATGAAGTCTGCACAGAGTAGGCAAAAGTCTTATGCCGATAGGAGACGGAGACCTCTGGAGTTCGAGGATAGAAATCACGTCTTTATACGGGTCTCACCTCGACGAGGTTTGCAGAGATTTGGACGAGGCGACAGGTTATCTCTGAGATTCATAGGACCTTTTTAGGTCCTTAGTATAGTTGGCGAGGTGGCTTACCGCTTAGCTCTTCCACCTCAGTTGTACCGGATGCACAATGTCTTCCACGTATCCTAGCCGAGGAGATACGTGCACAACCCTTCCCACGTCATCGACCACGAAGAGCTGGACATCGACGATGGGGCAACTTTTACAGAGGTTCCAGTAGGGATTGAGGATCGACAGGAGCGGGTCCTTCATGGGCAGTCGATACCTCTGATACAAATTTGCTGGAAGCACGGGAACCTCCAGGAGAGCACATGGGATCGATAGGCTCATATACATGCTCAGTACCCACACTTGTTTACCTAGTTTGAGTTGTGGCTTACGAGGACGCAAAGCCCTAAGGTGGGGAGAATGTAAAGACCAGTAAATTCCATGTAATATTTTTTAATATATGGGAATTTTATGAGTTCGTAAAAATTGACGGCGCGTGATTCCGAGGCCTGGTGTGCTAGAAATGAATTTCTGAACTTTATTTCGGGTATGTTCAGTAAATGTACGAGTAGGTTTTTATAACTTTTGAACCGGTGCTCGGAATTGAAATCTGAGGGCACCATTGAACTCGCAGTGCCGGTATTCTCTTAAGGATACCTTCACCTCAACCATAGTGGGTCGAGAGTGAAAGTTAGTTTTTGGGTTTTTTGTGAAAGGATAAAATAAAATAAAATTTGTGTAACATTTTATTTTATTTTTCTTTGGAATTCCCCATGTGGATATTTCACAGGTGGGGACCACCTGAACTAAAACCTCCCATGAGAGGTTATAGAGGTGGGGACCACTGAGCCTAACCTCCCATGAGAGGTTATGGTGGTGGGGACCACCCGAGTATAAACCCCCTTGAACTCCCATTTAATGGGAGAAACCCTCAAACTTTCTATTAAATGTGGGGGAGCCTCTTCAACTCATCCTACATTTATTATACCAACTCAACTAATTAATTTTCCAATTTGAAATTATGCCAACATATTCTATAATTTTGGATAATTCTTTTTTTGGTGGAATTGGGGGAAACTCTTGGTAAAAGGGAGAAACTTGGAGAATTGGGAGAAAGATCTCCAATGAAGAACACCAATGAAGAACGCCGACTTCGACTTCAACTTCTTCCACAAGACATTCGTTGACGAGGAACATCTTCAACATCAACGAACCGACGATCGAGGAAATGCCGACGTCACCAACGTCTGTCTCTTCCCAACGACATCATCTCCTTCCCCGTGAAAAATCTTCAACGAATCAAACGAATGAGGTAGGGGTTGTTATTGAATTCTTGTAATTTTTTCGATTAAATTCCTCGTTCTTGGAAAGCATGGAGAACGTGGATCAACCAAAATGAGTTGATCCAAGATTTGTTTGAAATTATTGAATTTGACGTTCTTTATTCTTGTTCTTGTTGAGCAGCTCGCTACCGCTCTAACGTGGAGGGTGTGGACCAAACAAACATGGCCCGACCCCTCCGTCGTTCTTCTTGAATGGTGTATCCTTCACGATGAAAGAATACGACTTTGGTGATGGTGACCGGTGCCGGTGGTTGGCACCGGTGGAACTCGAGAACCGTCAATGAAGGCACAATGCCCCACCGCCCCGCGACCTCCAAGCTCCGTGACGCATCGCCATCCGCGGCCATCGCCGCCCCGCGGCCTCACCGAGTTGCCTCACGGCCTTCGCCCTCCAGCCGAGCTGCCCCGCAGCCTCCACCCTCCCGGCCGAGCCGCCCCGCGGCCTCCTCCCTCTTGGCTGAGCCGCCCCGGCCGAGCCGCCCTGCGGCCTCGTGCCCTCGCGGCACCCCCGCGGCTGAGCCGCCCCGCGGCCTCGCGCCACCTGTGGTTGACCCGCCCCGCGGCTGAGCCATCCCACGGCCTCGCGCCATCCGCGACCGAACCCCTGCGGCCCTCCGTGGCCCCATGCGACCTGCCAGACCCAGCGGGTCAGTCCGGGTCGACTCAAACTGGGTTGACCCAGACCGGGTTGGGCCGGGTCGGTCCGACCAAGTCGGATCAAACCCGGACTAGATACGACCCTATACTTTGCTTGGGACATAAATTTGGAACCGGACGTCCATTTGATGAATTCTCAGCAGTGCTGGGAACCTTGGAGCGAGACGGTCCCTTTGAGTATATCCCACTGGAAATTTGGATTAAGATGTGGTACAGTCAGGTTGGATCGAGCACGAATCCAACCGGACCCTTGGGACTAAAAGGCTAATAACTCACAGACCAAGCGTCCGATTGACGCACCGTTTGTTGCATTGAGACCCCTATGATGTGGCGGTCCTTTGAGATACTTCTTCATGAGACTTTTTTGAAGTTGGAGTATCAACCAGTGGCTTGTGGAGCGGATCCCCCTAGAGACAAGCATGCTTAGTGCGGGAACCCAATAGCTGGTTGTGACGAGAAGACTGACTAGCAATCCTGTGTGGGTCAGCTCCTAGCGATCCTGTGGGGGTCAGCTCCTAGAGATCCTGTGCGGGTCATCTCCTAGCGATCCTGTGTGGGTCATCTCCTAGTGATCCTGTGTGGGTCAGCTCCTAGCGATCCTGTGCGGGTCATCTCCTAGCGCTCCTGTGTGGGTCAGCTCCTAGAGATTCTGTGTAGGTTAGCAGTAGAGCCTCTTAACGGAGTATGATGATTTAGTAGCTATAACTAATCATCTCTACTACCATACCTAAGTTATACCTGGTGTAAGTTGTAACGTCCCGGACCCAGGTGCCACGCAACGGGTGCCCCGAGCCCGGTTCGCCATGTGACCTCAAGCGCATTTTCCCAAACTCCAGAGGTTGCCGACTAGCAGCGAGGGCCCAGGTCTTATAGTGGGGAAACTATGCCATCATTTGTCAAAATGTAGTGCAGCAGAATACAAAATAAACATACAATGACAGCGGAAGCAGTAAACATACACAACTGAAATAAACTATAGAAGTGGATATAACCAACAGTATATAAATGATGATGCTACATGTTTCAAGTTCTAAGAAAACAGCCAGAACATGTTATACATCAATACATTACAACAAAATACAGAGTACAACAAACAAGCAAAACAGCTGGCAGCGGCATCGCGAGCCTAGGCTCAGTCCCATGCCCTCCTACTCCTCAGCAATAGTCAAGTACCTGTATAGGGACTCTTTCCCCTATCTACACCTGCAGCAACGTAATCTGTTTGGGCCGAAAAGCGTGACCCAAACAGGGTGTGAGAAATATATCTCAGTAGGCACCCACCAAAGGCCCGTGCCCAACTGTGTGCTAACATGAAACAATAGTGTGCAGTGCTAAAATGCAATAAATTAAGGAGTACTCAAAAGTAACAACTACCAGTTATATTTCCATTTTTAATATTCATTTAATCGATTTAATATAAGAAATCACTATAGTGCATTTATAAGTAAACAACCAGTGTCCTCAGACATGTAAACTCCTACCCTCGAGTAACGAGTATCCAACACAAGAATCTGACCTCAGGCATAACATAGTTTTCCCTCAGGCATAGGTAGTGTCGCCCACAGGCACAGAATCAGCTGCCCATAGGCACGAAAGAAGTTTCCCTTAGGCCGAAATAACTACTGCCCACATGCTAAATAGTACAGTGCCCACAGGCTAATCACAACAACGACCTCAGGCTAAACAGGTAACCGGGACATTCCCAACATATCAAAATGCAGTAAACAAGAAATTCCTCTCAAGACAATTCTACAATTACTACATTAAAGGCATACCCTCGGGTTTCCTGTCCAAACAACTAAACAGTGGAACACACCCTCGGGGTGGTTCCGGATCCAATCAATGATCCCAACCAGCATTTTATTATCACAATTTAATCACCTATGCAATTCTAGGCATTAAATATAGCAATGGCCTCAGCCACACGACACCCCCACATGGGTTCGTGGCACAAAAACGCACAAAACACACGACAGTTGGAAAAACAAACACCAAGCCACCTACCTTATACGCCAACGAGCGATATATGCGAACGCCGATTTCAGAAACGCCCAAGAACGATGTAGATATGACGAAGAACAAAACCCATTCAAACGTAAATAACTTTCCCTCAGGAAAGAATTGGTAAGAATGGCTTAAGGAGGAGAAAGGGCTTACCCGCGCGGTTCCAACGAGATTGTCCGAAGCCGAATCAGATTCCAGACGAACACTCGGCGGATCTTCAAAGGTTCGGCCGTCCTCCTTGGCTCCAAAACGACTCAAATTCCTCCTCTGCCAAAAGAGGAGGCTACTGCCTGTTTTAAGCCGAAAAAACAAAGTACACGACGTGTACTTCTGAGTACACGGTGTGTACTTATTTCATTTAACTGTTCCTCTGGCGGCACCGCCACACTGTTCATCCGTTGACCCGAGTACACGACATGTACTCCCGAGTACACGGCGTGCACTGTCACCCAGCTGGCGGCTGCTCCACCGCCTTACTGTTTAAGCCTACCGACTGACTACACGGTGTGTAAGGTACCACTACACGGTGTGTAGTCGGTTCCTACACCCTTCGTCACCGACATGGATACACGCCCCGTGTACCCATCCCTCATGACCAAAAGTACATGACGTGTGGAAAAGTACACGACGTTTAGTTCCAAAATTTAGGATTTTTCCCCATTTTCTATATTTTCTCAAAAACAATTAAGGAAAAGGAAAAAAAGAAGCCCGTACCTCAAAAATAAGAACCGGGTTCTTACAAACTTCCCCCCTTATTGCAATTCGTCCCCGAATTGCCCTTCCCAGGGTGGCGAAGATAAATCTCAGAACAGCTCTGGCCACTGAGCACGTACATCGGCCTCCCGCTCCCAGGTCTCATCCTGCACTCGGCCATGCTGCCATAGTACCCGTACCAGAGGAACTGACCGGTCTCGTAGAACCTTCGTGCTCCTGTCAACGATACGAATCGGATGCTCCTCAAAGGATGCATCGGCCTCTAGCTCAACCTCCTCAGGCTGAAAAATGTGAGACGAGTCTGAATGATAGCAGCACAACTGAGACACATGGAAGACGTCGTGCATGGCTCGGTACCGCTGTGGTAACTGCAACCGATAGGCAACCAGCCCGACTCTCTCCAGAATCTCAAATGGCCCCACATACCTCGGTGAAAGCTTACCCTATCTCCTGATCCGCTTGTGCCCCAGACTCGGCGAAACACACAAGAAAACCTGATCCCCGACCACGAACTCCAAAGGTCGTCTACGGCGATCAACATATGACTTCTGTCGAGACTGCATGGTAGCCATCCTCTTCTGAATCAACTGGACCTCCTCAGATGTCTCCTGCACGAGATGTGGTTACAGTAAAGCTTCCTCACCTACCTCTAACCGTCACAAAGGTGATCGGCATGGACTACCATATAAAGCCTCGTATGGTTCCATCTCAATAGTTGCCTGAAAACTATTGTTATAGGAAAACTCAACTAAGGGTATATTCTTCTTCCACGAGCCCCCGAAGTCTAGGACGCATGCGTGCAACATGTCCTCCAGCACCTGTATCGTACGCTCTGACTGGCCATCTGTATGAGGGTGGTATGCTGTGCTCAGAAGCACCTGTGTACCCAGTGCCCTCTGAAAAATCTTCTAGAAACGAGAAGTAAATTAGGAGTCCCTATCTGAAATGATAGAACGAGGGACCCCATGAAGACATATGATCTCTCGGATATACAGCCTTCCGAGCTCGTCCAAACTGAAGGTATCCTTGATCGGAAAGAAGTGAGTTACCTTCGCGAGTCTGTCCACAACAACCCACATGGCGTCATTGCCTCGAGGTGACCTCGGCAATCCCGTCACGAAATCCATTGCGACATCATCCCATTTCCACTCTGGAATAGGTAACTGCTGTAACAACCTAGCTGGCCTCTAGTGCTCTGCCTTCACCTGCTGACAGGTGAAACATCTCGTAACAAAACCAGTTATCTCTCTCTTTATACCTGGCCACCAGTACTGACGTCTCAAGTCATGGTACGTCTTGGTAACCCCGGGATGAACTGCCCAAGTCGAAGCATGAAAATCTCGCATCAGCTCCTCGCATATATCCCATGGAACCCATACTCGTCCATGGAAACGCAAAACCTCATCTTCGCCTATCGTCCAACCGGGAGGAGGGTCCTCACTTGCCATCGACTCCCGTAGAACTAGGAATTCTGAATCCGATAGCTGTCTCATCCTCACTCTGTCCAGGAGGGTAGAAGTCACAGCTAAAGAAGAAAGATTAGTCTTCCCTTGACTGTCATGCACCTCCAGATACATCTTAGAGAACAAATCCATAAGCTCCCACTCACCACTGGCCTCCTGCACTGCCTATATCTGAGTCTCCTGCTCAGTGCATCAGTTACTGCATTACCTTTACCAGGTGTATAGGAAATCTCAAAATCGAAGGACTTTAGGTACTCAACCCACCTTCTCTATCTCAGATTCAGGTCACGCTGAGTAAAGATATATCTGAGGCTTTTGTGGTCGGTGAAAACCACAAAATTCTATCCCAACAGATAATGTTTCCAACAGAGCAATGCATGCACAACTACAGCCAACTTGAGATCATGCGTCAGGTAATTCCTCTCATGTGGCCTCAACTACCGAGACCCGTACGCAAAAACTCGGCCGCCCTGCGTCAAAACGGCTCCCAAAACAATCCCTGATGCATCACAGTAAACTGTATAGCTCTTCACCTACTCTGGGAGTATCAGGATCGGTGCCGATGTCAACCTTCCTTTCAGGTCCTGAAAAGATGCCTCGCAAGCTTCTGACCAAACGAACTTCACACCCTTCTTAGTCAGACCTGTCAACGGTGCTGCTAAGCGGGAGAAGTCCTGTATGAAGCGTTTGTAGTAACCAGCCAGCCCTAAGAAACTCCGTATCTCAAACACGTTCTTAGGCTGCTCCCAGGAAACTACTGCTCTCACCTTCTCTGGGTCTACTGCAACTCCTACCTCTGAGATGATATGACCCAGGAAGTGAATCTGGTCCATCCAAAAGTGGCACTTTGAGAGTTTAGCATATAGTCGATGCTCTCTCAGTGTACTCAGTACAATCTCAAGATGGGTGGCATGGTCGTGTCGAGTGCGATAGTACACCAAGATGTCGTCCATGAATACTACCACAAAAGAATCAAGGTACGAATGGAACACACGATTCATCAAAGCCATGAAAACTGCTGGCGCGTTCGTGAGTCCAAACGGCATAGCCAAGTACTCGTACAGACCATATCTGCTCCGAAAAGCTGTAAGCAGTATATTCGATGGTCTCACGCGCAGCTGATGATATCCGGAACTCAAGTCAATCTTCAAGAACACTCGTGCTCCACGAAGCTGATCAAACATATCATCTATCCTTGGCAAGGGATATCGGTTCTTAATCGTCAACTGGTTCAGCTTCCGATAATCCATGCAAAGTCTAAGGGTACCATCCGCCTTCTTCGCAAAAAGGACCGGAGAACCCCAAGAATAAGTACTGGGTCAGATAAATCCCTTTGCCTATAACTCCTCTAACTGCCTCTTGATCTCCTACAACTCAGGCATGACCATCCTATAAGGAGGAATAGACACCGGTGCTGCTCCTGGCACAAGCTCGATAGAGAAATCCACCTCTCGCACCGGAGGTAGACCTGAAAAGTCATCTGGGAAGACATCCCTGAAATGACCAACAACTGGAGGGAAATCCATTTGATAAGTCCCCTGATCATCCATATATAAGCTTGCCATCTGGGCTGTGACTCCACCTCGCCCATGATGCTCTGGTCCAGCTCGACTCGCCTGAACATCCCATTCGCCCTTGTATAGAAACTCTCTGCCCTTTGGTGACGTGAAACTCACCCTGCGACGATAGCAGTCTAAAAAGGCTCGAAAGGGAACCAACCAGTCCATCTCAAGAATGACGTCATAGCTCATCATCTCTAAGACATAGAGGTCCCATAGAAAGTGAAACCCTCCAACCTCAAGGGGGAACTCCTTACACTGACGCACACCAGCCGTCCTAGTCCCCAACGGATTGTCTAGCGTCATGATATTAGGAGAAGTAGAAACACAGAGCCCAAGGATCTCCCCAACGGGTACAAATATGAAACTATGCGTAGCACCCATATCAAAAAGCACTGAAGACAAGACAGAAGCTACTAGAATAGTACCTCTGACTGTAGAAGGTCCGAGATCCTGCTCCTGCTGGGTCTGTTGCACTACATATTCCTGCCTAGTGCCACGGCCCTACGACACAGCCTGGCTACCCTGAGCTGTCCCGCCCTGCTGCCTCTGAGATCCTGGTGTCTGGCTACCACGGACACGACCACCATCTCTGCCCCCAAGCCCTGATGCATTCCAGTTCCCCGACTGGTAAGAAGCCACTGGTCCTGCTTCCGCATGTGGAGTCTGCACAAAACCCCTCTCACTAGCCACTGGTGGAAATGCCCTGCAAAAGTGCTGCAGATGACCCATCTTTCCGCAAGCTCAGCACTCCACTGGGTCTCATGGACACTGCGGCCTCTTGTGCCCCTCTCTACCACACTGGTAGCACATAACCTGGCCACCAGAAGCATTCTTCTGACTGGTACTGCCGCCCTGAGAGAAGTCCATCTGTGTCTTCCTCTTGCCAACAGAAATAGTACCAGTAACTGGTGTCGAACCGCCCTGGCCCACACCACTCGATTTCCGCAAGTTCCTCTCTATAATCAATGCCTGGTTCACAATCACGTGTACAGTAGGCAACCTGAAAACATTTACCAGCGCTCAGATGTCATACCAAAGACCATCCTCAAAACGTCTGGCTCTCAACGTCTCATCACCCACTAGCACGGGTGCAAAACGCTGAAGCTCCGTAAAACGAGCAGAATAGTCCATCACCGACATAGCACCCTGCTGCAGATTCATGAACTCTCGAGGTCTATTTGCCCTCAGCATCTCGGGAAAGAAGAAGTCATAGAAGACTACCTGAAAATCTTTCCACTCCATGTCTCTGTGATGCTCTGACTGGGTGGTAACATCCCACCACCTCTTGGCGGAATCACACAGCATGTAAGTCGCGAGCTTGAATCTCCACCCTGGAGGCGTCTCAAGATGCTCGAAAATAGTCTACATAGATCCTAGCCAAGACTCCGTAGCCTGTGGTCCGCCATCCCCTGAAAACGTAGGCGGATGTTGCTGCTGAAAGATACGTGTCAGCTCAGCCATAGATATAGCAGCCTGCGGTGCTCCCTGAAGGTCTGCATGAACCACATAAATCCCTCACGGAACTTCTCCTCTGCGCCTGTGTCCGGTATAGCAGCTGGTGCCTCATCTGGCTCTACTGGAGGATCAACTGGTAGCCCATGGCCCACCATCTCTGGAGTGTAATCGTCACCGCTCTGCTGGTGAACAACTCGCGATCGTCTAGGCGGCATGATTCTACAAGGTCAAAAGCACGCTTCAGATTCAAGATTATTAAGACTGAAAGCGAAGGAACCACAAGGAACAAGAGGAAGAAGGCATTTCAAAAATTTCAAAACAAGACTACACAGTGTGTACACTGACTACACGGTGTGTACTTGACTTCTCTTCCCCTGCCTGGGTCCTTATACATGGCTAAGCCACATGGCTCCCATTGAACAAAAACTACACGACGTGTATAATATCTACACGGTATGTACGGTGTTATTTTCCAACTGCCCGTGTCGTCTGTGACACAGCCGACTACTCGGCTTACAACTACATGGCGTGTTACACCCGTACACGGCATGTACAACACCCCGTTTCCCAGCCACATGGCTAAAACCACACGGTCTGTCCTCGGAGAAGACTACATGGCGTGTCCCATGGGTACACAGCGTGTTCAAGGAGAGGTGACACCGGCCCGTGTTGTTAGTTACACAACCGAGTCCCCAGGTCACACTACACGGTGTGTGCATCATTGACACGGCGTGTTCTGTCAAGGAGTTCACCGACCCGTGTTGTTAGTTACACGACCGAACTCCGGATCAATACTACACGACATGTACATTCGGTACATGACGTGTTTTTCCCAAGCCTTTCCCTACCCCGTGTCGCCGCCCACACAGTTTGTGACACGGGAAGAGACTACACGACATGTACTCAGGGTACACGGCGTGTACTCAAAAAGTTCATTTTTCTTCCCGAACATAAGAACATACACGACGTGTATAAAAATACTACACAGCGTGTATACTGGGTTTCCAGACAGTATGCCTCAAAAACTTCCCCGGAACCCAGAAAATACTGAAAAACAACACCTAAGTGTCAAATGCCGACCTGTGAGGGCCCATACTCCCCACGAATCAAAGTTTGACATCTCATATGTGTTATAACCAATAAACAGTCAATGATCCACCAAATTCCGGTCAATAGGGGCCCATACTCCCCAAAAACCAAAGTTTGGCGTCCATTCTATAAACAAGCTCACACAAATAATACCCTATCATAGAGCAGGTATTTATCAAGCAGCTATCACAACAACATGCTTTTCTAGCACAACAACCATCACAACAACATGCGAATTTCTAATGCACCTACATGGCATGGAAACTATGCATGGCATGTGATTTCTAGCATGTGCCTATATGATGCATGAGATGGAATACCCTCATCTCATCAGGTTGTAACTAAATAGAACCCATAAATGAAATATAAACTGCACAATCTCAAAGTGCGTCACCCAACAGTGAAAACATATCAACTGTAAAATTTGCAAAATCAAAAGAATTGCAAAATATGAGGTAGACTGGATTTTCCCTGTACACGGGTTAGCTACGCCCGGGCACAACTTATTACCAACTACCGTTCGTCCTATCCCTGACTACGACTCCAAACAGTAAGTCAAAGAAAAGAACCTCCTCTGATACCACTTTGTAACGTCCCGGACCCGGGTGCCACGCAACGGGTGCCCCGAGCCCGGTTCTCCACGTGACATCAAGCGCATTTCCCTAAACGCCAGAGGCTGCCGACTAGCAACGAGGGCCCAGGTCTGATAGTGGGGAAACTATGCCCTCATTTGTCAAAGTGTAGCACAACGGAATACAAAATAAACATACAACGACAGCGGAAGCAGTAAACATACACAACTTAAATAAACTACAGCACTGGATATAACCAACAGTATATAAATGATAATGCTACATGTTTCAAGTTCTAAGAAAATATCCAGAAAATGTTATACATCAATATAGTACAACAAAATACAGAGTACAACAAACAAGCAAAACAGCTGGCAGTGGCATCGTGAGCCTAGGCTCGGTCCCATGCCCTCCTACTCCTCAGCAACAGTCAAGTACCTGTATAGAGACTCTTTCCCATATCTACACCTGTAGCAACATAATTTGTTTGGGCCGAAAAGCGTGACCCAAATAGGGTGTGGGAAATATATCTCAATAGGCACCCACCAAAGGCCCGTGCCCAACTGTGTGCTAACATGCAACAATAGTGTGGAGTGGTAAAATTCAATAAAGTAAGCAGTACTCAAAAGTAACAACTACCAGTTATATTTCCATTTTTAATATTCATTTAATCCATTTAATATAAGAAATCACCACAGTGCATTTCTAAGTAAACAACTAGTGTCCTCAGACACGTAAACTCTTACCCTCGGGTAACGAGTATCCAACAGAAGAATCTGACCTTAGGCATAACAGAGTTTTCCCTTAGGCATAGGTAGTGTCGCCCACAGGCACAAAATCAGCTGCCCACAGGCACAGAAGAAGTTGCCCTTAGGCCGAAATAACTACTGCCCACAGGCTAAATAGTACAGTGCCCACAGGCTAATCACAACAACACCCTAAGGCTAAACAGGTAACCGGGCCATGTCCAACATATCAAAATGCAGTAAACAAGCAATTCCTCTCAAGGCAATTCTACAATTACTACATTAAAGGCATAACCTCAGGTATCCTGTCCAAACGGCTAAACAGTGGAACACACCCCCGGGGTGGTTCCGGATCCAAGCAACGATCCCAACCAGCATTTTATTATCACAATTTAATCACCTATGCAATTATAGGCATTAAATATAGCAACGGCCTCAGCCACACAACACCCCCACATGGGTTCGTGGCACAAAAACGCACAAAACACACGGCAGTTGAAAAAAAACACCAAGCCACCTACCTTATACGCCAACGAGTGATATACGCGAACGCCGATTTCAAAAATGCCGAAGAACGACGTAGATATGATGAAGAAAAAAACCCATTTAAACGTAAATAACTTTCCCTCAAGAAAGAATTGGTAAGAATGGCTTAAGGAGGAGAAAGGGCTTACCCGCGCGGTTCCAACAAGATCGTCCGAAGCCGAATCAGATTCCAGACGAACACTCGGCAGATCTTCAAAGGTTCAGCCATCCTCCTTGGATCCAAAATGGCTCAAATGCCTCCTCTGCCAAAAGAGGAGGCTACTGCCTGTTTTAAGCCGAAAAAACAAAGTACACGACATGTACTTCTGAGTACACGACGTGTACTTATTTCATTTAACTGTTCCTCTGGCGGCACTACCACACTGTTCATCCGTTGACACGAGTACATGACATGTACTCCCGAGTACATGGCGTGTACTGTCGCCCAGCTGGCGGCTGCTCCACCGCCTTACTGTTTAAGCCTGCTGACTGACTACACGACGTGTAAGGTACCACTACACGGCGTGTAGTCGGTTCCTACACCCTTCGTCGCCGACATGGCTACACGCACCGTGTACCCATCCCACATAGCCAAAAGTACACGGTGTATAGAAAAGTACACGGTGTGTAGTTCCAAAATTTAGGATTTTTACCCATTTTCCATATTTTCTAAAAAACACTTAAGGAAAAGGAAAAAAGAAGAAGCCCGTACCTCAAAAATAAGAACCAGGTTCTTACATAAGTTGAGTCAGTACCTGTGTGGTACTTTCCTTTATGGTAATACCTTAGTGGTATTCTTTTATGTGGCGTACCTGTGTGGTACTTTCCTTCGTGGTTTCCCTTCCTTTGTGGAACAGTTGAGCTTTGGGATTTGAGTTGGACTCTATGTTTTCCTCATGATTGAGATGGGTTTACTTGATAACTTAGGTATATGTGTGGGCATATACCTAAGTCAGGTTGTCACTAGTTTACATGCTTTGTGGTTTATCCTTTTTGGATTTTGTGAGACCTTGAGGGTCTCGGGGTTCCTACTAAGTATCGTTATACTCACCCCTGTACGGGCTATGCCCGCACCTCATTGTGTTGAATGTAGACGACGGACAATGCTGATCAAGGTTGAGAGTACCAGGATTGGACGGTGCTCGGAGATGGACCATACGACATGTCGGTACGCAGAGGAGACGGGTGGATGTGGAGTGCTTGGAGGCGATCTGTACCTACCCTTCAGGTAGGAACCCGGAGGATGACCCAGCAGCTGCCTTTATTTTTCTTCAGTTGTATTGTATTTCATTTGTACTTGTAATATTACTGTTGGGATTGTATTACGACCCCTTTTTACTTTCATCACTCTTTTTTCTATACAGTTGACTTGCGTTCGTATCTTGCTGTGTGCTTGGTTGTGTGTGTTTACAGGTTATAAAGGAAATGCCTTCCCACTTTTAGGGAATACGCCTTTGGTTCTAGTCTCCAGCCCCTGGCCTATGGAAGGCAGGCTTGGGGTTAGTCACGGCACGATCCCCAGGGGATGGGTCGTGACACGGTGAACCATACACATCATGTATTTTATTACATGACATGTAATTGAGTCTTCTTGCGCTACTGAGAACTAGATTCTGGTCCTTTTCTCCCAGCATTCCCTAAGATATCCTTGAGCTTATTCTAATCTAATCTACCCTAAGGTTACCTAACCTGGGTTTCCTCACATTCAACATTTCGTTTAACATTGAGAGATTGAATCTTTAGTGCATAGATGAATTTCAAGGTGATGACACACCCCTCATGAAAGGGTTCTTGATAGATTTCAACCTTTGACCATTGAATTTGAATGGTGGTTTTCCTTCTTTCTGAATCTCGATGGTCCTGTAAAGGAATACTTGTACGACCACAAAGGGTCATGACCATTTGGATTTCTGATTCCTAGGGAATAATTTTAAATGAGAGTTGAATAACAAAACCTTATTCCCTGGGTCAAAAATGCATCTCGTGATGCGTTGATCATGCCATTTCTTGGTTTTATCTTTATATATCTTGTCATTTTCATAAGAATCATTTCTTATCTCTTCTAATTCATCCAAATATAGCATCCTAAATTCCCCAGATTTTTGAAAATCTAGATTGAACTTATTAATTGCCCAGTATGAGCGATGCGCTAGTTATACTAGAAAATGACATGGCTTCCCATATATCAATCGGAAGGGTGTGGTGTTGATGGGTGGTTTTTATGCGGTGTGGTATACCCAAAGCGCATAATCTAATTTGAGTCTCCAGTCATTTCAACTCATGTTCACAATCTTTTCTAGATTTTTTTTGATTTCTTTGAAAATTCAACTTTCCCGCTTGTTTGTGGGTGGTAGGGAGTTCCTATGTTATACTTGATGCCATATTTTTTTAATAATCCTTTAACAACATTATTGGTGAAATGTGTTCCCCGATCACTAATGATTAGTCAAGGAAATTTGAATATTAAAAACATGTTTTTTAACAAATTAATGACCACTTTCACCATGTCATGAGATGTAGCTTCATCTTATACCCATTTGGAAACGTAGTCAATGAAAATAAGGATATAGAACTTTCCATGTGAATTAGTAAATGGTCCCATGAAATCTATTCCCTATACATCGAAGATTTTGACTTCCATGATCGGGTTTTAAGGAATTTCATTTCTTTTTCTAATGGTTCCAATTCATTGGCACCGATCATATCTTTGATAAAAATCCCTTACATCTTGGTGGAGTGTGGTCCAGAAAAGTCCACTCTGCATAATTTTTGCTACTGTTCATTATGGTCGATAATGCCCTTTAGTTGGTGACATGTGACACATGTCTAACACACTTTGGATCTCTTCCTCTGGGATGCAATGTTGTAATAATATATAAACATAGTGCTTAAAAATGAGTGGTTCATCCCAAAAGTAGTGCGAAACTTTGAATAAAAATCTTCTTCATTGTTTATATGTGAGGTCTGGTAAGAGGGATCCTGTAGCAAGATAATTTTCAATGTCTGAAAACCATGGGCGTGCCTTTGTATTTATGTTGAAGAGATTTTTGTTAGGGAAATCAACTTCGATGTCTAGATTGTTATCGTCCTTTATAAGGGTCAATGGAAGTCGGGATAGAAGGTCAGTGACAATATTTTCTGTTCCTTTAGTATCCTTGATGATGCTATCAAAATGTTACAAAAATAGGATCCATCATATCAGTATTGGTTTTACATCCTTTTTATTCATCAAATATTGTAGGTAAACATGGTCAGTGTACACAATTACTAAGTCAGTTATGAGTTAATGATGAATGGTAGTGCAATAAAAATATCTAGAAAAGAATACTTGAGTGTACTTAGGAGGGATTTCAGTTCCAATTTTAGTGGCTGAATGATCGAGGGTATGAATGGTGGGATAATATCCCTTGTAAGAGGTTCTATGTAGTTTACTTCCTCAAATTCATGTCCCTCCTCCTCAGTAGGGGGTATCTCATCACTATCGTCTTCAATGTTTAAGTATTCATATCTTTCGTCTGTTAGAAAGATAGCTTGATAGTCAAAAGAATCATCTATTTGTTTTCCCACTTTCACCAGGTCGAACACAACTTGTTCGTCACTTACTCAGAATATGAGTCTCCCTTGATTTACATCAATCAATGCCTTTCTAGTGGCTAGGAATGGTTGGCCTAGGATTATTGGAATGTCTCCTTCCTCTTCCATGTCCAAAATGAGGAAGTATGATGGAAAAATGAATTTTATAACTTTGAATAAGACATCTTCAAGAAGTCCTTAGGGATACTTTACTGATCGATCAACTAATTAGAGTGCCACTCTAGTCGGTTTGAGTTCCTCAAGTTCTAGTTTGAGGAATATACTCATCAAATTGAGGTTAATGCTGGTTCCTAAATCACACAAGGCTCTTCCGAAGTTACATTATCCTATGGTGCATGGGATTAAGAAACTCCCAGAGTCTCTCATTTTAAGTTGAATTTTATAATGAACAACCGTAGGGAATTATTCATTTTGTGAGATGACTCCTATGTCTTCCATTTTTCTTTTATTGGATAGTAGTTCCTTGAGAAATTTCACATAGGTAAGAATTTGGGTGATTGCCTCAGCAAATGGAATGTTGATGCGAAATTATTTTATCATCTCCAAAAACTTCTTACATTTCCCTTGGATCCTTCCATGCCTCATTCTTTTCGAAAAAGGGAGAGGTGGTTTATAAACTGGTGGCACAATGTAAATGTCTTCATTGGGTTTCTCTTTTGTTGGGGATTTTATAGAAGGTGGTACTTCTTGAGGTATCTCTTGAGCAGTTTCATTTTCTTTTTAATCATCTTCTTCTTCTATGACTGTTGTATGATTTTTGGGTTCCTCAACTTGTTTCTCTTATCCTTCTAATGGTTTTTGAAAGTCCATCACTTTCCTTCTTCTCAGAACCACTGCCTTTGTCTCTTCCCTCAGGCATGTATCTATATTACCAGGTAGATTACCTGATAATCTCTCTTACAAGGTCTTTGATATATGACCCATTTTATGCTTGAGGTTAAAATGCGACGCCCTTTGATTATTCATTTCTTTCTCTTGGGTGGTCATCCTCTGATCTTCCTTTTGAACGAAGGATGAGAGTATATTCTCCAAATTTGTTTGAAGAGGAACAAATAGTCATGGAGGTCTTGGTGGAGATGGTTGAAATTGTTGTTGTGCTATAGGAGGTAAGGGTTGTTCCATTTCTTATTGCGGTGGTCTAGGAACATGATTCATTGGAAGATATCCCGATGGTCTTGGGTTCCTAAATGGTTCCTGGACACTTCTTTACTGGTAGTACCCTTGATTATTTTTCTGCAGCTGTTGAACTGGACTATATTGATAATACTGCTAGAGTTGTTGAAATTATTGATTTTTCTGATTGTAATTAATGTAATTATAATCTTGGATTTTTTGTTCCTAAACACCTTCCATGAAGTATTGATATAGGTGTGGGACACCACACATTTCATAGGATTGAATCTCTATTATAGGAGCAGGGCAGGGAGGTGGTGCAACAGATAACTTAATGGATTCCAGCTTCTTGGTTAAGGCCTATACTTGTGTATCTAGTTGAGTATTTTCTTCAACTTGGTGTATTCCACATTGGGGCGGTCCATGATTTCTCTTCCAAAGACTGACATTATGAGCAACTTCATCCAAAATTTCTAGACCAGTCTCAGGTGTTTTGAACATCATCCCTCCATTAGTAACGACATCACAACTGTTTGAAAACCTGGTTGGAGGCCTTGATAGAACATTTGGAGTTGTATCCACATATCAAGCCCGTGATGTGGGAACTTCCAGGTGAGTTCCTTAAAGCGATCCCATGCTTCCCATGCTGACTCTCCATTAGTTTGAGTGAAATTATGGATGTCATTCCAGAGTTTCCAAGTCCAGATAGGATGGAAGAACTTATCTAGAAATTTATTGGCTACATCATCCCAAGTCATGATGGACTCAGGAGATTGAATTTAGATCCAATCCTTGGCTCGGTCTTGTAGGGAGAAGGGAAATATTCTTAGTCTTATAACATCAGAATATACTCTATGGTTGTGAAAGTTATCACAGACTTCCAGGAAGTTGGAGATATGAACAGGGATCTTCACTTTAAAGACCACTAAATCGACCCATATTCTGGATCATATGAATGATTCCAGACTTAACCTCGAAGTTGTGTGACTAAATAGGTGGTCGTACACTACTGGGCATAACACCATTGATTGAAAACAATCCTTAATCTATAATGGTGCATTCTTGTTGCACTGGCTATTCTCCATGTAGTGAAGGTTGAATATTTTTCACGTTGTCTTGATCGAGACCTGCAGGATTGTTGTGGTTGGCCATTTTTGAATGATGGCATGCTATTAGGTACCTTTTTTTTACTTTAGGCCTGAAGGTAAGAAGTTCTTGAGCGTCGAGGTTCCTTGAACAAGTCAAGGGGCCCTGAAGCATGCACTATGTTGAAAGGGGGAACAAGTGAGGTAACATGTGAGGTAATCATAGGTTCTTTCCATAGGTTTATATGCTGAATCACATTTTTTAATCCCCATCAATGACTCCAAATTTTGACATGCCCACATGCATCTTTTAATTCACACAGGATGCATTAAGATTAGATTATTGTTCATAAACTACACTTTCTACTAAGGCGTAGTATAGTGATAGTGCGGGTTCGATCTCATGGGGATTGAACTGGATGATAGGAACTAATGATTTGAAACCCATGTATAGGAGTCCTCACAAATTAGTCGAGTTTGGGAGTAAAATAATGCTAAGGAATTTGGGATTAAGATCAGAGAGTGAAAAGGGACTAGGATCAATTTCAGGGTTCAGGTAGAAGGATAATCTCGGTCTTAACTTGGAATAGTCCTAAGGCTTCGGCTGCGAAGCAAGAAAAGGTCACTAGTTGACTATGGTCAAACCAACTAGATCTATCCAAGAGGAAACCATTCCTTGTTCTGAAGATAACTAACAACCATGATGCATTAAGCCTAGATTCTAAGGAAGAAAGTATCACATTTTATTGGTTATAACCTATTCCACTACAATCAGGTTAGGGTCATTCATTAAAACTCCCCATGGCTAGGGTTTCCTAAAATAATTAGATAAAAAATTGTCGTATAACCTGATTACTAACCTTATGGTTACCAAGTTGATAATTAAAGATTCATTAAGTTCAAACACCACTACTCTAAACCCCTACCCTAAGTGGTTTATCCACTCATGGTAGAATCAATTAAAAGCAGGTAAAGAATTGGAAACATATTTAACTTACCAATAATAATTGAGATAAATTAGTTAATTATCGTGCATTAAAGAACAAGAAACTTAAAAATTGAATCAAAATACAACTTCAACCAAACACTTACTTGAAACAAGAAACATAAAAGAACTCGATAAGGGTTCATTGTCAAACAAAAATTGAAATGGAAAACACATGTAACTTGGTATTGGTGATGTAAAAGGATGGTGAATGCTTTGAAATTTGTTAAGAGATTCTTGAATAGATGCAAAAACTAAGAGGAATTGATGAAAGTTGAGTTGAGAGAGGAGGGAGAAGAAAGAAAGAGATATAAAATGAAAATCAAGGGCGGTCTACCCAAATCTGTTACTATTGTGTGTGGATGAGATGTAAATACTCAGGGTATCACACAACATGTAAACATGTCATGTCATGTAATTCTGATCCAACATTTTCTTTGCAAAATTTGGAAATGACATGAATCTCAGCCAATATCTTCGAGAATTTGGAGATGACTAGTTGCACGACGTGTAACCTGGGGTCACGACTTGCTTCATATCATGACTTATACTATGAACAGGATTTGATATTCAAATATTACACAATGTGATTTTAGGACTCATGATGTGTATTCTTAATTTGGATTGTGAATTCTTCACGACTTTCTTCATGACTTGGAACATGCTATGAATGACTCCTACACTTCATGTAAGTGATGCACGACGTGTAATTCCCAATCTTGGTCAATTTTCACATCTTTTTCTTTGAAACCTTGGAAGCCTATTATCTACAATAATAAACACATACCTGGTGAATTACTAAATAAAACAAGAATAATCATAACAAAAATGAATCCAAAATGTATATATGATTTCAAATTATCAACACCGTCATAACCTAATTATATAATAAAAACATGACACGATCCCCAAGTGAATTTTGGGTACCCAAAGTG
The DNA here is from genome assembly GCA_963277665.1 of Viscum album. Taxonomy (NCBI): domain Eukaryota; kingdom Viridiplantae; phylum Streptophyta; class Magnoliopsida; order Santalales; family Viscaceae; genus Viscum; species Viscum album. The sequence continues at coordinate 1,245,686,334 of OY728157.1, read as the reverse complement.
CTCAAGATAATCCTATCTCAAAAACAAAAATAATGAGTTTATATTTAGAGACATTGTTGTTCCTTTATCAAGGTGATTTACCTTGAGGGGGGGGGGGGATCAGGATAATACATATTTGAAAACTTAAATCCCTCGATTAAGATCTTGTTCTCTCAATGTTAGGAACACTCTTTTCTCTTTCTTACTTTCTCTCTATGAGTGTATGAAAGAAGTAAATCCCACATAGAATTTTACTTGGTTCACCCTAATTGAGATAGTTCAAGGGGCATACATGGTGATGTTCCCATTCACGAGAAACACTAGAGCGCACTGTTGTTGTTTGGTTTACACAATAGAGCAATCTCACTGACCCTATGAACTCATTGTTCACACAATTTGAAAAGACCACTACCTCTCATCACAAGGAGGAACTCACTGCTCCTTCCATGAAAACATTGATCTTCTTCATAAGATAATAATGTGGATATACAACTAGAACAGTATGTCACTTATTCCCAATTTGATGAAATTATAATGAGATAAATCTCATAAAATTTCCTCCTCTTTCACTTTAAATTTTCCAGCATGTGTGGAAAAAATATTTTTGGAATATTGTCTCTCTAACCCTGTATAACTACTATGTGTAGTTGTAAAAAATACACCATTTTTGATTTGATCAAAGGGTTGTAATCAATCAATGATTCATATTATCATTCCATGTGTCCATTCCACTTAAATGTGGTGATTAAGGATTATTAACTTTTCATTAAAGGCCTCAAAACCTAAGCATAACTTCCCTAACAAACTTCCAGTCTTTGACTATAACTACTTGGTTGCGGTGTGACTGTACCTTTAAAGGTGAAACCTTCTCCTTATAAAGATTCACCATGCTGCATCCTCCTACACTACGGTGCAGAATAGGGATTCAAGAAAATTCTATGACTCTGGTATCATGTTCTACGACTTGGTCTCCTGTAGTTAACCAAATCCAAAAAATTCGATTTGAATTCAAAGAACCCATGATCTTCACATGATCTCCTCACAATCTCCTTAATTCTCCTTAAAAAACACATGAATTCCTACAATGAGATCCTCTCTACCAAAATGTAGGTACCTATAGGATTTAAAACCACTAAAATCTCCATTTCTATTGAAGTCATACCTGCCATGTCGCAAGTAGTAGCTGTAGTGTGGGAATTTATTCCTCAATAGAGAAACAACATAGCCTACTCTTTACAAGGAAAGAACCTAAAATCTTCTAGGGGCACTTAAATTCATCAAAACCCCCCTATGAAAAACACTACTATGTAGGCACTTGGTTAAGGAATAGCCCATAAATGAAAAATCCCACATCAAACTTGTCTCTGAAAATTCCATGCTTAGTAAGTCTGGATGCCTCTCAATAATTCATTCAAGTCTAACTAGCATTGGTGCTCACCTACATCATCCCATCTTGACACACACATGAGAGGCTAAGAAACCTTGATTATGGTTTCCCTTGCATTATTTCCTATGTTTACATGAAACTATACCTGCATGCACGAGTGTTCACATTCACACCCCTACTGGTCTGCTCGACTATGTGGTTCTTGAGCTCGACCACCAGCTTGTATGGAGGATTCTCGAGTACTGACCTTGAGTGGTCTTGGCCATATTTTTCATATCCTCCAACCTTTAATCCAATTAAACAATCCCTCTACGACATGGGCACCTGTATCTTGTCAATGGGAAAACCTTTATGACATATCTTGTTGACTTGTGGTGCATGCTTCATTTTCTAAAAACATCCACGACGCAAGATAGGGTTTTTAGTGTGGACTCTTTCTCTCAGAAATAATTCTGCTACCATGAACACCAAGACTTATGGATTTAGTGAATCCATAACAATACTCCAAGAAAAATCACTTCTTCACAACTCCAATACTTAGCTAATTTTCAACAAACTCAAGAACACAAAACTTCTAAAGGGATTTTTTCCAACAATCCCCCCCTTTGGGTTTATTGAAAAATCAATAGAAATTTAATAGTGATCACATCTCTTCTAGCATGTGCGGATAATTTCAGAACCAAAAATACCTGAACCAATTTCTACCACTGTGACATCCTCAATTTTAAGGTACCCCTCATTTTTAGATTTTTTGTATCTTAAAGGGTGTAATTAAATGATTTGAGGTTGGTTGGGGGTGTTCAGAGAAGGAAATGACTCAAAAGCTGGAAAACTGGCTATAGGAATTGGTTCACATTATGAATGGATATTCACAACTTGAATGGATTATAGGTAGAAGCCATGAATTTTTATTCCAGATGTGAAAATCTATTCATGATGTGAGATATTATTCATGACATAAATGGGGATTTTGGGATTTTAATCCAAGGCGATTCATTTTTCAGTGTATCAACCATTCCAAAAGTTCACGATGTGGATCCATAATCCACATCGTGAATGGGATCTGTTCCAACAGATTAAATGTTTCGAGAACTCATCTCCTTTCTCATTCATCCTCCACCTTATCCTCTAAACCCTAATCCTTCTCCAGATGATTTTGGGTGAATCCATCCCTTCCAGACTTATCAAATTGGTGTTTCTATCCTGATTTGATTGGTTGTTAATGATTTGGTAAGTTTGATAAATTATCTTCTCATTCTTCTTTCCTTCTTAGAATGGGATGAAAATCTATGCTGTGTTGATTGTGTCTATCGATTGTTTGATTTTTACTTCTCCATTTCTAATAGATCCGTCGTGCAGTTGTCTCCTGGTGGCTGAACCTCTTGTTGATTGTGGTGCGACGTGTGAGATCCTTGAGGTATGTGTTGATATATCTTCTCTGCCAACATTATGTTTATGGATACTTGATTCTAAGATGTGAGAATTTATGTTTAGGTTCTCCTCTCATTTTCTACAATTTCCCTCTCCCTTCTGGTGTGTGGATCCCATTGTGGTTAGCGCACAACCCAAGTGTGAGGTAGGTGGTTCTATCTCTAGCCTATGTTTGATTAATTGTGAATACTCTTGGTTTTCTAAATAGTTTTCTAAATATTAATTGGCATAATCCTTGATTTTTTTGATATGGGTGCATAAATGGTTTTTTGATAAAATATGTTTTCCCCTTATTTTAGTTAATGAAAGATTGTTTTCAAAGAATTATGAAATGGTTTGTGAAATGGGTTTTTAAAGCATGGTTTTGGGTAAAAAAAGGTTGTTTGGAATTGTGTTATGAAATGTGATATGCTATTTTGAAATGATTTGACATATGCAGCACATGTGATCCTTGGGTACCTAGGTGGAGAGTTTAGTATTGGGCCTTGTCTATTAACACCATAGGGGGATTCACTTTTTTGGATATTTCTTCATTCTTAGATTATAGATCCATTGGATATAGGAACTTGATATGAAACAGTAAGGGGGTTCAATTTATGGGGGTTCCTCCATCCCTAGATCATAGATGCTTTAGCTCTAGGGACTTGAGTGTACACTAGTTGTGATTTTTATTGTGGTACGAGTGACCTAGCTATCCCGACCTATGTTATCCTTGGGGTGATATCTATTGTTATTGACTTGCATGCTTTGGATTTGATATATTATGAATCATGCTTTGATAAATATAAATAGATTATTTGAGATAAGATTTAAAACTGTGTTATATGGATTGTTTTAAAACTATGAAAGAGGAACTATTTTAGCATGATTTTGATATAAATGTGTAAACTATTTACCATGCCATATTTTCTTCTAAATTGAGCATATTGGGATTGTTTGACAGAGAATTATTATGGATCACCTGGGTGGGATCCTACTGAGCTTGTTTATCTCACACCTTACACACCCCCTTAGGGGTGTGTAGACCTTGTTTTTCTAGATGAAGGAAATATAAAATAATCATAGTTAGGTGGATAGGTTTATATCATTTGGGGTTTGGTAGTTGGTGGTGAGATGGTGGGTCATTTCCCACGTATCACATAGAGTGGCTATTGGTAGTTTTGGTTGCCTTTTTTAGATGTTTATATACATGTAATTGGGGTTTTGTTCTTGGTTATATTTCTATTTTGTATGCCATGTATCTTGTTATAGGTTGGAAAATCATTCCCTCTAGTTTTTTTTGGTTTCTCGGATGTTAGTCGCCAGCCTGTGGGGATCAGGAATGTCCTTTGGGTCTTTCTGCTGCTCGGTTCGGAGCCTAGATGGACGGGTTGTCCAGGCTATTCATGACATCTAATCTTTCCTTCAAAGAGTGAATCAATGATTCATCAAGTATAAACTCTAAGAATATGTGATATTAGGCTCAATGTGAGAAACAATAATTACATGAAAAAATTCTCATATGATAACACATCGTTGCACTACATGCATCAATCCTTCAAACCTCAAACCTTTAACCCCCAAATCTATAAAAAAACACTCTTCCCTTTTTGGATGCTATATTCTAAAACTTCTCCATGAGTACTTTATCTCTTTCTACCCCAAATAAACCTCTCCCACTTTTTCAATGAACCCAAAGAGCACTTCCTTAAGATGCACAAGAGAGGGTTAGTTAGATTATAATGGTCTTGAGGAAAGAAAAACATACCCTAATCAACTAGAAATGTCCATAGGGAGTGGGGGATCCAACTCTAAGTCCATATAAATAGATGGATTCAGATGGAATCCCAGAGCTAAATGATGTCGTTCGAAATCTAACTTGGGTAACACATTTTTCATGATATCCACTACTTGATTTTGGGTAGGAACACACTCCAATTTCACAATCTGTTATTCTGATTTATCCTTTAATAAATGATATTTAATCTCAATGTGATTCATCCTTGAGTGTAGAATGAGATCTTTGCTAATGTTTATCACACTTGAGTTACCACACATGATTAGAATAGGAGTTACCACTTTAATGCCAATATCTTTAGGCTGTTGTTACATCTATATAAACCAAGTACAAGCTTGAGTCTCTGCGACATATTTAACCTCTATAGTTCTTAATGAAATATAGTCTTTCTTTTTTTACTTTACCAAGAGATATAAGAGATAGAAATATAGAACACACCTCCATAAGTTTATTTTTTTCATCAATCGACCCTGACCAATAAATATCCATATACGCCACCTAACACTGTTGTGAATTTCTGTAATAATACAATCCAAAATTCATTTTTTGATTGATATAATGTATTATGTAACTCACAACCTTCATGTAAATTTCCTTTGGACAACTCTAATATTGGGAAACTTGATATGTGGCGAACATAATTTCTGGGAAAGTGGTTTTAAAATAAATAAAACTATGGATAATTTTCCTATAGAGACTCACATTAACTTCCATACCATCACCATCCTTCGATAATTTCATCCAGGTATTTTCCAGAGTAGCCATCGGTCTAGAATCATTTATATGAAACCTATTAAAAACCTCCTTAGAATACTTAGTTTTGGAGATAAATGTTCCATACTTTCTTTGAATCACCTCCAGACCTAGGAAAATGTATAATTCACTAATTAGAAAAATTTAGAATCTTCACCTCATTAATTATAAAAAATGATTACATTGGGTGTCATATACTCCTCTAAAGATGACATTTCCAATATATATAAGCACTACCATCAGCTACTATTTCTCCTTCTTGATGCATAAGTTGTGATTAAACCTAGCTCTATGATAACAAAGCTTCCTTACTTACTGATCTAGTCATGAGTACCAAGATTTTGGTGCTTGCTTCATCCCATATAAAATTTTATTTATTCAACACACTTTTCTCCCATTATCATGAATAAAAAATCCATCCGGATACTCTATGTAGACTTACTCTTTAAGGATACCATTCAAGAACACTGATTTTACATCTATCTGATAAACTCTAAAACCATTTTCACAATAATAGCTATTTTTTTATGGTTTCAAGCTGAGCTGCTGGTGAAAATGTTTCATCAACACCAATTACTTCAATCTAGGAATACCATTTTCACACTAGATGTGCATTGTTAATTATCACCATTCCATATTTATTGATTTTGTTTTGGAAAACCCATTTGGTTTAGATCACATTCTTATTTTTCAGCCTTGATAAAATTTCCCAAGTATTTTTTTTTCTCAATTTGATAAAGCTCTTCATTAATAGCTTTGAGCCAAATTTCAACCATGATAGCATCATCAAATTATTTTGGTTCCACCTGAGACAACAACATTTTTTTTCCATGCCTTCATCTTTCTTGTCTAAATTAGAGATTTCTAGTTTCCCATGATGTTGCTATCGATGGTTTCCACTCTGCTGAATCTTATAATTAAACATTTTGTTCATTTTGTGTTTCCTTAATCATCATAGTTATCATTAGAGTTAATTTCAAACCATTGAACTCCCCATGGTCCAGACTCATCTTCATCACTTTCCTCCTTAGAGACAGGACTATTTTTTCATGAATTCTACTCATTTAATTCCAAATTATACTCACTTTCATTCACAATAAAATCATGTATTTCAACCATTTTATCCAACCATTTTTATAGAACTAATATGATTTGCTTCTAGATGAATATTTAAGAAATATCCCATCATCTCCATGCACTTCAAAATTTATATTCTTCTCTTTGTTCAAAATGAAACAATTACTTCCAAACACCTAAAAGTATTTCAAGATGATCTTCTTTCCATACCAAATTTCTTATGGAGTCTTATCTTTATTTGGAAACAACATTGCCCGATTGAAGATATAGACTGTTTTTAAAACCACATCTTTCCAATATTTCTCTGGTAGGAACATTTCAATGATCATAGTCCTATCCATATTTTTGATGATGTTATTTCTCATCTCTAAAAGTGCATTCCATTAAGGAGTTATCATCACTAACACTTGGTGAAGAATCCCATGCTTTTCTAGATATTCCTCTATTTGGTTATTTGTAATTTTTTTCCATTATTGGAGTAGAGATTTTGAATTTTCACACCAATTTCTATTTGGTATCAAGTGATGAACTTATACACTTTAGTTTTATGAGTAACCACCATCAAAAAAGCCATCCTACTGAAATCATCAACTAACAACACATAATACATTTTTTGTTAGATGATTTAATAATTATTTTCTCCCCAAAACATCCACATGAACAAGATATAATACTCTTTAAATTTTTCATTTCTTCAGCTTGTAAGTATTTTGAATAGTCTTTCCCTTTTGATAGGAATCACATGTATGTGTGTTGTCCACATTTGATCTTCAGTAAATCATGTACTCAATTATTTTTCACCTAATTTTTCAATGATCTTTGGATCAAATGATCAAGATGCTTGTTCCATATCCTGTTTTCATCTATCTTGGACAACATGCACCAATTTTCCTCACCAAAAAGATAAATATTTTCCTTAGTACATCTTCCTTGTAAAATAAGTCAACTATATATAACTTTAATGATGCACCCCTTCTTTTTGAATTTCACAGCACGTCATGAGTCACATAACTGACTCACACTTAGAAAATTATGTCTAAGTCCTTCCACCAAGAGCACATCTATCTTTTTGAGATCCTTTCCACTAAAATTGGACTTCCCAGATCCAATGATTTTTAGACTCTCATCATTACCAAATCAAACTACTCCACCTTTTTCATATTTGATGTTAGTGAAAGATATTTATTCCCGATCATGTTCAAGGTACACTTGTTATCCAGAACCCATACACTAGACTTATTTATTTCTCTCATAGAAATATCAGTAATATTTTCCTTCTCATATCATCTTTTTTTTCTTCCATGACCATTGAGGAACTTCTCTAGATTATTGATTCACCTGTTTCTCCCATAGTTCAATAATTTCCTCTCAATATTTCAAAAATGAGAAGCTGTCTTAATTTTTTAATGTGTTGATTGAAGTTACCAATTTATATTTTACTCCTTTCTGAGTCCCATAAATCACTTACCATTGAACCTTTGAGGAACAATAGGCTGATTTTTTCACAAAACATTCACAAAAAAATAATAACCATTAAAATAATAAAAATATTTGATGGAAGAATACTTGCTTGTCTTAGGTGTTGATGCTCTCTGAAAAACATTTTTGCAATAGAGGCCACATATTGAAATTCTCTTAATTTTCCACAGGTAATAACACTCAATATTTTGTGTGATTTTTCTATCCTTTTCCACCGGATTAGTTTCCTTTTAAGATTCACCCAATTCCACTTTCCTCTAGGGGGTTTATGATTTAGGCCTATTATGAGGCATGGATGTATTCTCCTCATGATCATGATCAACTATAGATTTCCATTTGTTTTTAAAGCGATGAAATTTTGGTATGAGAATATGATCTTATGTAGTAACTCCAGGGCCTTCTATGGCTTTAAATGTGGATGGTTCCTTGGAGTAACCTGATACCATGTCTGGTGTAAGGAGTCTTTCTTGATCCTCACACTTTTATCTCCAAACCATTATTTTTTATTTGATTTATTTAATTATTTTAACCTTTTTTATATTATTGGTTAGTCCATCTATGATCTTTACATGTTATTCAACTTTGATCTTGAATTCCACTTTCTTTTTCAAGTTTCCAAAAATTTTAGAATTTATTTTGTCAATATTTTCTTTCAGTTATGACTTCTCTTCCTAATTTTATTTCATATACAACTTTGTGTCATAAACAACCACATTTTCCTTCTTGGTTTTATCCCTCCATTTGTCAAGTTATTTAAGGGATCCCTAAATCTTAACCTAAAGATCAACTCTTCCCTTAATGTTATCATTTTCACCATAACTATCATCAACTTATGGCCTGTAAATTACAACCACTAAAGTATATTCTCAAAGGGACCTACAATCCTCAATTTCTTATACTTTTGAATCATTTAATCTACCATATTCATGAGATAGTAATTTTTTCCTTTTGAATAATTTCCTCTACAGTTTTTTCCTGTTTTTATCACCTTTGAAAATTTTATTCATAGAATCTTCAACCTCATAATCTTGAATTTTTTTAAAAAACTTAGAGATGGGATTGAATCCCTTACTGCACTAGAATAAAGTAAGTGGAATGTTCTGTTTTAATTTTTCTTTCCCCATATCGAGGTTTGAGGAAAGGAAATACATCACTTCATTGACTTCATCTTTACCCAAACCTTCTTTAACATAAGGATTATTAATTACTTTGAACACAAAATCCCATGATCTATCCTTCACCTTGGATTCATTATCATTATTTATCATTCTATACATGAAAAGTTTACTGTGATGGATGTTAAGAGATATATCCTTTAGATCCTTGTCTTCAAGAACACACACCTTTGTATTGAATCATGGAGGAAGTATCCTCAAGATTACTTTAACAATATTTACATATTCTATATTTTCTTCAAGACTGTACATGTCTTATTCAAGATTATTTAGATAATAAAATAAAGCATCTACAGTTTTAGTCAAGCTTATCCTCAAGTATTCATATTTATTCCAAAAAACATGCAGCTTTCCCCTTCAAACTTTGTAATCAAATTCATAAATTTTCAAGAGTTTTTCCCACATAGAATGAGAGGTTTTTTTAGGAAATTACCTTAGTGTAGATAGTGTTGTCCAAGGATACCTCTAATGCATTGATTGCCTTCATATCTATATCAAATTCATTATAGTCTCTTTTTAATAATGCTTCACTTTACATGTTTCTTGTAATACCATGAATAACTATTGTGTAAACTTTCATTCCCACATACCTCAAATAGTGTTGTATCCTGTTCTTCCATAACCCAAAATTGTTTCCTTAAAAATTAGTATACCTTTTTGATTAACCACTGCTATTATTTCCATGCTTCTAAGAGAGAAAAATTTACCCCAAAAACTTTCCTTTGATATAAATTATTAGTCCCTTATATTAAGTAGATTTTCACAGGGGGGGGGGGGGTGAATTGGGGATATACAAATTTAAAAACTTAAATAATGTGATTATGATTTTTTTCTCTCGATGTGAGGAACAATAATTTCTCTCCCTTTCCATCCATGAGTGATTGAAACTAGTAAATAACACAAATAATTTTACTTGGCTCACCCTAACTGAGCTAGTACAAGGAGTATGAGAAGGTGATGTGCCTATGAACCAAAAACACTATATAGCACTAATACTATTTGAATTACATAATATAGTGGTCTCACTAATCCTCTAAACTCACTATCCACACAATTTGAAAAGATCACTTCCTCTAATCATAAGGAGGAACTCACTACCTCTCATCATAAGGAGTAAATCACTAGTCCTTCCCATGAAAACCTTAATATTCTTAATAAGATAAGAATTTGGGTATAAATATAGAATGTAATATCACTTCTTCCCAATCTAATGACATTCTGATGAGATAAAGCTCCTGGAATTTCCTCCCCCACTTTAAATTTTTCAACATGTTTGGAAAAAACTCTTCTCTGTTTTGCCTATAAGAGCCTCTTAAAGTCTCTTCTAGAATTTTTTCTCTCCAACTCTTTCCAAATTCTATTTATAGTTGTGGAAAATACAACCTCTTTGATTTGATCCAAGGGTTAAAATCAACAAACTCTTCCTATTCCATTACATGATCATAAAATTTATCCATTCCACTTAAATGTGATGATTAAGGACCATTAAATTTTAATTAAATGCCTAAAAAATTGATCATAACTTCCCCATAAAACTTCTAGTCATTGACTGTAATTACTCATATATGGTGTAACCACACCTTCATTTGCGTATCCTTCTCCTTCCAGAGCTTCACTATGGTGTATCCTCCTACACTATGACGTAGAAGAGGGATTTAATCAATTTTTATAGTTGTAGTGACCTGTTCTGCGGTGTGGACTCCTATAGTTGACCAGATCCAAAAAATATGATTTGAATTCAAAGAACCCACGATTTCTACACAATAACCTCACAATATACTTAACCCTACTTTGAACACCCATAAATTTCTATGGCATGATTCTCTCTACTACAACATAGGCTCTTGTAGGATTTGAGATCACCAAAATATCTATTTATGTTGAAATCTCACCCTCCATGATGCAAGTGGTAGCTGAAACATATGAATTTCTTCCTAAATAGAGCTATGACATAGCCTGCTCTCTATAGGGAAAGAACCCCAAATCTTATATGGGAACTGAAATTCATAAAATTACCTTCTAAAAAACACTACAATGTAAACACTTGATTATGATTTAGCCCATGAATTATGAATCCCACATCAAACATGCCTCCATAAATTCCATGATTAATATGTTTGGATGAATTTAAACATCTCATTTGAGTTTGACTGGTGTCGGTGTGCATCTACAGCCTCCCACACCAACCCACATGTGAGAAACTAGGAACCCCTACTCATGGTTCACCTTGCACCATGGTCTACCTTCACACACACCCGTGCCTATATTCACAGGTGCTCACATGCACACCCCTTCTAGTCCACTTGACTATATGGTGCCTGAGCTTGACCAACAGCTTGTCTGAAGGCTACTTAGGTGCTATCCTTGAGTGGGATTGGCCATATTTTACACATCCTATAAATTTTACTATGTCACAAAAATCCCTCCATTACTTGGAAACATATTTCTTGCCAATGGAAAAACCTCCATGATGCAACCTGTCAACTTATGGCATAGAATTCCTTTTCCAAAAACTTCCATGACACAAGATAGTGTATGTGATGTGGATTCTATCTCCCAAATAGAGTTCTACTACTAGAAACACTAAGACTTATGGATTTAGTGAATGCATAACAATCCTCCAAGAATTATCTATTTTTCACAACTCCAACACTTAGGTACTTGTCAACAAACACAAGCATAACAAACTTACAAATGGATTTTTTTTCAATAGAAACCATTATATATTTTATTCAAAAGAGAGAAAAAAATGTAATTTATTATATTCATTTAAAATCTTTATTCCAAAAAAATACTTGAAAATCCAATTGATCAAACAATTTATGAAACCAAATAATATAACCATTTATAAAATCAATCCATAAAACCCATTAAATAAACCAATTATAAAACCATTTATAAATCCACCGTTTAACATATCCAACCAAAGAAACCTGAAGTCACTCTCAAACATATTTTTAATCCAAAAAAATAAACCTACCTAAATATCTTTATTTAAACAAACACTCCCTTTTAAACTCCTTTCAAACACCTTAATCTCATTTTAAATCATTTATAAATGTCAAAAAATAATATCAATCAAAATTACTAAAATCCACATATATGAAATTTATAATAAACTAGTTTGAATCATTTTCCAATAATAAATTGGATAATTAAGTCACCACCACCTGATTAACTATTTAACATTCATTATGCAACCACTTAGTGAATTTTAGTTGTATTAAAGTCCCTTTTATTATGGGATCCTAATATATGATTTTACTAATAATAATATAATTAGAAAACAATAATTTATACAACATGTATATCACTCCCATCATCATTTATAAAAAATACTTGGGGAATTAATGCCACCTACATCAAATCACATTTTTAAAGTTATCCATTTGCATCATATTTGTTTAAATCACTACAAACAACTTAGATAAAAAAAATACAAAAAATACATTAAACACCACCTCAAAAAAATCCATCAAAATCAATATAATCAAATAAATACCCATAGAATGAAATAAAAATTCTTATAACCCATGAAATAAAGTAAAATAACCTTCACAAAGATTCCCTGAGCCATCTTGAACAAAAGTTCCATTTTTTGAGAGAGTTTTTCTATGCTCTGATCAAAACCTCACATAGAAATCCCTAAAAATCTCTATGACTCAACTATAAAACAAGGGAGAAGGAAGAAGAAGAATAATAAAACAGGATAATGGTTAAGTCCTCACCTTCAATTTCAATAAATAAATGAGAAAGATCCATGTAACATGAAGACGAAATCAAAGGGAAAATTCCCTAGATTATATGAAAGTTGAGAGAGAAAAGAGAGGCATAAAAATAAGAGGGGAAAAATTATGGATAAATAGAGAAAAAATGGAGAGAGAGGGGGATGTTCAAGAAATAAAAACTAGGATTTTATGTACTGTGTAACTAATATGAATTTTTTTCCATATCATGATGCAATTTTTTTCTTCAACCATCTATCCTAGGGTTACCTTCACGATTATTGTGCATGGTTTACAAGCTATGAAACTAATCGTGTATAACCTCAAAAAAGTTCATTTCATCCCCTTTAACTTCTAAACTTTTATAAAGACTAATATACTTCCAAATAATTCATTCCTTGTGTCAACTTAGGCATTTATAAATTCTAAATTTCATCCATATAACAATATCTCTCCATTCAAACATAAAAATTCAAATTTCCTCATATTTTCACTAACATCATTTTCCATTTAATATTAAAAATAAAATAAAATTAATTATAAAAACGTTAGTTGTTATAATCTACCCACCATAAATGTTTTTACCCTTAGAAGAACCACTAAAAAATAAACCTATGATTACCTGACCACTCCTAGTCACATCTAAATCCAATAATATGATCTTTCTCTAAATCCAAACTTATTAATTCTCTCTAAACCCATGAAATAATTTTCAAATTCCATCCTTTTTACATAGTTCCACTATGAACTACATATTTGGAAACATTTATTCTGAATTATCCCATTATATAGTTCTCACCACCATAAGGAATTACCTACCTACCTACACAATCCCAAAATCATTATAAAAAAAATATTTACACAAGAAATCACTCAATGAACTACCCACTCGACATCTAATACTATTTATATTCTCATTTAGATAAATCATAAGTATATTCATTCATAACTGACTCAAGTTTGATTTAGAAAAAAAATCTGACATAGCTCATCATATCTAAATAAAAACATGGAATTTAAAATCAAATGGATTATCATAAATATATCCTATAAAAACCTAGCATAATGATTTCATATATATCATTTTAAAATTTTAAAATAATTTTAAAAATATTTTATAAACCCCAAAAATTGATATGAGGGGATTTCTACATCACTTTATCATCCCAAGGGGTTTGAGTAAAAATTCACTACCATTTGGATTTTAAACAGGAGTACACCCATTTGAAATATTCATTTTTTCATTTAAAAAATTACAAAAATATTTTTTAAGATCATTAAAACCCTATAAATTTTGATCTAAAATTTCCAAAACTACATGGAATCATCATCAATTTTAAAATTTCATAAAAAAAATATTTTTAAAATTAAAATTTTGATTCATATAAAAAATTGAAAACATAATTTTTCTTATCCCCATAAAAAGGCACTGTACCCATTTTAAACATTAAATCATTAAATCATTAAAAAATATTAAATATAGTTTTTTCACATCCAATTTAACCCCCCCCAAAGTTTCCAAACCCTTTTCATTACATCGCATATATTTTAAAGATTCCAAAACAATTTGAAAAATATTACCTTATGTTGGTAAAACAACCACAAAACAAAAACATGAAAATATGTATGCCTTATATGTTAGTTCTATCGGACAATGGAAGTTAAATGAAAAAACCATGTCATCTAAGATCGCTAGAATAAAAAAATAGACTCAACTTCAAGACTTTTCCCATCCCATATATGTAATTTTTAACAATTATCTCACCCATTAATTTATTACTTATTCTTAAGAAAAGGATTCCCCGGGTAACATGGGTCTCTAGCATAAATATGTTGGCCAAACATGCATGAAATTTAACTTACTAGTTTTGAAAACCTATATACACCTCTAACATAACTCTTTCCTAGAATTTTAAACTTTCTGTGATATCATTTTTTAATCACCCAACTTGACATATGTAAAAAACCACATACTTTCAGGTTAGTTCCTATAATTTTTTTGGTTATATAATTATTTTTTTGGGTGTGTTTTGATGTGGAATATGAGTTAGAGGAGTTTGGAGGAAGGATAAAGAGAGAAAGGGGAGGTATCCAGATGTTGCAGTACCTAGTGGATTAGTACTGAGTACCTGGTGGACCCAGGTGGGGTGCTGGGCATCTGTTAACCCCACCAGGCACCTGGTGGACCTATACCAAGTAACCAATAGGTTTTAGCCTTTTTTTTAATTTTTAGGGAGAATGTTTAATTTCAACCCTATATTAATCCCCTTTAACCCTTTAGTTGGGATTTTATCCTAATTTTACATCCCTATATCACCATGGGAGATCCTTCTCTTTCCCTATAAATCCCCTTAAACCTAGCCTTTATACCTCACCTGAATTCATTATGAAGTGGCTGTGGAAGTTCATTACCATCGAAGCCAAGATAGTTCTTCTATTGTCCTCTAATTTTCTGCTACTTTAGTATTAGTTTTAGGTATCCCTGACCCTTTATCTTCTTCTAGGATTTGGATCTAATATCTTCTTTGGATCATTCTTCCTCCAGGAAGTGGTAAGAGGTCATATTCACTAATCTTGAGGTAAGGATACCCCCAATCATGTTATATTAATGATTTAAAATTATAAAATTGACCTAAATTTATCGTTGATCTATCCTATATTTCATAAATCAGTTGGCGGTGTCATCTCTAGATTTCAAAGGTATATATATTCACATATAAATAGGATAAGGTGAGTGACCTCTTTTCTTTCTATCATATTATTATAGTGTTACTATTAAAAGAGAATGGGGTAGAGTGATGGATGATCGAATAATGGTTTTCATTAAAAAAAATTATAATAAAATTTTTTCTTTATAAAGGATAAATAAAATTAGTTTTACCATGTTGGTTCTTAAAGTATTATGCCATGAGTGTGCTTTATTGTATGTGAATCTTCATTCTATTGATGAGTGAACCATGATGTATGTCACCTTATATGTTTTATATTGCTTCATGACCTGTTTAGGGGATACCCTCTAGAATATTTAGGATAAACACTTGATCATATGCTTCTAAACAAAATCTATTCCTAATATACCATATCAGGGACTTCCCTATGTGATCATTGATGTTATCCCTTATTGAATCATTCAACATATATAAATTATGTATTTGACATGTTTTATGATTGAATTTGATTTTGTGATGTATATTGGATATAATTTTGACTTGGTAACTACATGATTATGCTTATATGTCTTGTTTCTAACATGCTCATGATGTTTACAATCTTCTTGATGAGATTGAATATGTATAGGCTTGTTGTGACATGTATTGAATATGTAGGTATTCATACCTTGTTTTAAATTTCTATCATGATACTAGTTCATAACTACACATGGGACTATATGTATATGCGACATCATTCCTCCCTTTGAGGAGAAATGGCTCATATAGAGGAGGGTTACATATATGTATATGATTATGGATATATATATATACATTTATCTTTATATATATACACATGTTACTTCCTATGAGAAGATGAGGGTCCTCCCCCTATGAGGATTTCAGATGCTCATACATGGTTTCTTCCTATGAGGAGATGAGTAGCCTCCCTAGGAGGATGATTATGGATACATATATAAATATATATGGATATATATATAAATATATATGGATATATATATAAATATATATATGGATATATATATAAATATATATGGATATATATGTGTGTGTGTGTGTGTGTGTGTGTGTGTGTGTGTGTGTATGTGTATGTATATATGTATGTTTCCTCATATAAAGGATGGTTTTGGTTATATATTTTTGATAGATAGGTTCTGTATGATAAACATGTACATAGATTTTGAGAACAAATCAAAGTAGGTTTGGTTGATGATGGTGGAAATTATAAATATTTTTTAAAAGAATGATTTTTTACTTTATTGATGGATAAGGATACTTAATTTACTTATCTAGTATCTTATGATATATATTTCCTATGATTTATTTCTATCATCCAACTTTGTAATCCTTCTCTGTACACTTGGATTTACAATAGACTAGTTAGATAAATTAGTGAATTTCATGGGGTAAATTGTACTCACACCGTATATGTATTCTATTAGAATTAATGTAGACCATGTTTTACATGACCAAGGTAAAGTAAAAGCATCTTCACATGAGGGATGAGAGTTATAAAGCATGGGTGGTCACCACACATGGTATGTGGAGTAAAGATGGTCGCTTTTGGAGTTTTTGGTGGATTATCTAGGTGGGGATATGGGGGATATCTAACACACTCAATCTTCATGCATAATTTTATATAGTTTTTAAAGGATGTTGAATAATTTTAATGAATAATTCCCATGAATTTCAATGCTTTACTAAAATGTGGGAAATTTCATATGTGGAAATAAATTGATCTAAAATGAATAATTTGTTAAGGATTTGAAGTTTTTATTTATTATGTTGAAGTTTTATTAAGAGTGTTTTAATGATTTTTAGGTTTTTCTCCAAAAAAATGGTCTAGTCCTCAAGATATACCATCAACCAGTGGTAGCCCGCTACTTAGCCATCCCACAAAGGGCCGAATGGTAAAGCCACCACTGGGAGGGCCTGATCAGGATGGTAGGGCTGCACAGGGGATCAGGCTCATGCAGAGGCCCATAGGGAGGAACCCACAATATGAATAGGTGGGTAAAATCCCTTGGGTGCACTAGAACATGGTGGTCAAGCCCATGATCCGGCGGGAGGAGAGATTTGTCAGGACGGGGTGGTCCACAGTAGCAAGAGGGGGTCCTCTGACTCCCATCTGACTTCATTGTGGCTATAAATACACAACTTGATATTTAATCACTTGTCAAAACCACTGTTGCTTCCAATGTGGGATGCAGGATAAGAGGTACTATCCATCCACTTACAAAAATGCCACAATTTCTAGCCGCTCACACGTCCTACATCTCGGACACACCTGTGCCACCATATCCATTGCTGCTAGCTTCGTCTTCTATGCCACCACCATCTGCAACCATCGAAGAACTGCCATGTAAGCCAATTATCGAGTTTGAGCTTAAGACGAAGCACACCACCAAAGATTGAGACCATCATGGATCACCTCCTGCACCTATTATGACCCCATGAAGCCTATTTCAAAGAGAATCAATGCCTGACATGATAATGAAGCTCCCTCCAGCCACTCTGAAGGCCAGAAGGATTAATGAAGGATGATGCTACCATGAACACCACTTCTTAAGCTCGATTTTGAACTAGAATGCACTATCGAATCTTGGGTGAAACCTGTTCTGACTACCACCAACCCATTCTCACCACTACCCTATGCATGAAGCCAAGAAAGGCTACTGATATCGCTAAGAAGGATGTGCTACCATTATTCCAATTCTATATATGATCCACCATTGTTCTGTTGGGGTGTAGGGAAGGTGTTTGGTACCGCAAATGACATAAAACAGGAGTAAAATGAAGAACACAAGAATTTAACGTGGTTCAGCTTTGAAGCCTACATCCACGGGAGAAACAAGGGCGGTTTATTCTCTCTTCTCCGGATCTCATTGGATGATTAAAACATAAAAACCTTACAAACAAAGGGATTCAACCCCGTTTTATAGAGAAGAAAAACCAAAAATGTTAATGGTTGGTTTTGGGTAGCTCATCTACCCATTAAGTCCTCCCTACCGGCTGCTCACCCGCCTTGACTGCCCACAAAAGGAGACTCGTTGTAGTGGTTGCTGACAATGGAGATGGGTGCTTCCAAAAGGAGTTCCTCCCAAAAAATAATCCCTAATTAGGAGTACCCCCCACAAATATCCCCCTCATGACCAATTTGTGGTAGAAGCTTGACCTGAAGTCTCCTTTTAGGTGTTGAAAACTTTATTAGCAAATCGAACACGTTTCTTCATGCCAGATGTCATGGCACTTACACTGTCTTCAATCGAGCTCAGGATGACTGTGGTCCCTAGAAAATGATACAACCCTTGGGACTCCTTACTAGTAAGCATCATTGCATCCCCATGTGAGACTTCTAATACTCCACCTGCTATGGAAATCTTAAACCCTTTCGCATCAAGTTTACTCAAAGATACCATGTTCCATCTCATCCTCAGAATGAATTTCATGTCATCTAGTTTACAAAATCCACCATCGGGCATCTTCAATTTCACCATCCCGACTCCTAAAACCTCATATGTATACCCATAATCAAGTCTCAATAAATTTTTCACCTACTGAAAATTATCAAATGCACCTATCGTCGTACATATATGTGCCGAGCTCCCCAAATCCAAAACCCATCTGTCTTCCTTTGGATTTTGAGCATGCTCATTCTTCCTTCTTATAAATCTACATTTCTGCTTCATGTGCCCATATAGTTTGCAGTAATGAAACTGAAATTCTCTTCATTCAATTCTCCCATATAAGCATGAGCTTCCCATTGGCAGTCATATTTCATCATATGCTGATAATTCTGTGATGTATGCATCATTCTCTTCAACTTTCTCTTTCCCAGCAACATACCGTTTGTGCTCTACGCAATCAATTTTATAGTGAACCTTTTCCTCACACCAAAAACATGTGATTTCTCTAGGATTATGTCCCCTAGATTTTGGTCACCATTATTTACCTCATGACTTCTGATGTTGGCTCCTTCCACTTTGATCATCTCGCATCACCATGATTTTATCGCCTAAATGCGTCGCAGGTTTTCAGAATGCATCTGAATCTTGAAGTGATGCCATTACCTTGTCCAGATTCAATTTTTATTTCCCCATAAGCAATGCAGTCACAAGCCCATCAAATGAGGTTGGTAGTGATGACAAAATCAAAAGTTCTTTGTCTTCTTCTCCAACCTTCACACCGAGCCCTGATAATTGTGTCAGGATCTTGTTGAATTAGTTGGTGTGATCCAACAAAATTTTTCCCTCATCCATGCGCAACTGGTACAATTTCTTCTTCAGGAACAATTTTTTGGTGAGATACTTCACCATATATCACTTCTCCAACTTCTTCCAGATCTCTTTCGGTGAGGTCTCTTCCAACACCGATTACTTTACCTTATTCTCCATACACAGTCGAATTGTACTGCCGACCCACATCTCGAGATCTTCCCAATCATATTTACTGGTTGTTTCGTGATTTTCTCCGATCAATGGTCTTATCATGCCCTACTATACAAGAATATCTTTCACTTTGCTTTTCCACAAGTCGAAGTTATCTTGACCATCTAACTTCACGATCTCAAACTTTGTCAGTGCACCAGCCCCAACCATCATTGTTGTCGCAAAAAGTGATCACCACTGTTGATGTAAAATCCCTTTTAAAACACCTGAAATAGGGATAATTTTTAAAATATAACCATATGGATGCGTCCGAAACGGTCAAAATAGTCGAAATCGACTCCTGGATCATCGAAATCGAACACCGATTGACTGAGTTATCGCTAAAACAAGTTCAATGGTTCAGATTGTCTTCTGACGTGGTGCTGACGTGGCATGCCGGAGCACCTACCGGAAAGTCACCGGAATTTTCTCCAGCAGTGTGAACAGTACTGGCTTCTTCGTCACGAGGTTACTGTTCACCTATGATTTTGACCAAAATTTGACCGAGCTTATCTCCTTCGTTTCAGCTCCATTTTCAACGCCACTTGCACCGTTGGAATTGTATTGTCATCCTCTTGACGAATCTGGTCTCAGAAAAATTTTCTGACCAACTTCAATTTTCCGGTCACTAGAAAACTTGATGTTGGTTCTCCATTTCAACTCTAATCGCTCTAGATCACCTCTGATACCACTTGTTGGGGTGCAGTGGAGGTGCGTAGTACCAAAAATCACACAAAATAGGAGTAAAACAAAGAACACAATAATTTAATGCGGTTCAGCTTTGAATCCTACATCCATAGGAGAAATAGGGGCAGTTTATTCTCTCTTCTCCTGATCCCATCGGAGGATTACAACATACAACCCTTACAAACAAAGGGATTCAATCCCATTTTATAGATAAGAAAAATCAACAACATCAATGGTTGGTTTTGGGTAGCTAATCTACCCATGAAGTCCTCCTTGCCGGCTGCTCACCCACCTTGACTGCCCACCAAAGGAGACTCGTTGTAGTGGTTGCCGACAATGAAGATAGGTGCTGCCGAAAGGAGTTACTCCCAAAAAACAATCCCTAATTGGGAGTGGCCCCACATGTTCCAATGGTGGATTTTGAGGAGCTCTTTACCACTATCGGTGTTTGGTACCAGTCCGCCCCTCACTACCATCACCACTGCTCATCATTGCCTCTTATCACTGAGGAACCACCATGGAAAGACCACCTAAAACTCTGCTCGAGATATTTTTCACTCTAGAAACCCACTGTGCAAGAGGAGACACCGCTTCCACATCCACCTCACCACTTCCCGAGCTACCTTTCCCTATATATGCCTTCCATGCATGATTCCATGCATGATCAAGCAAAGGAGAATCACTGTGGGCATTTCCACGTGATGTACAACCCATGATGTAGGGTGAGTAGCTCGAATCACCTACTGTAGTTTGATCTGCTGAGAAGGGGGTCGAGGCTATAGACAACCCCACTATTCAGGCCAGATAAAGAAGGAAGAAGATGCTGGTATGATTAAAGAGATATTTGATTTTGGTTTCCTGCCAATGGTACATGTGATTTACCATTGGTCCAACGGTGGATGTGATCTACCATTGGGCCAACGGTGGATGTGATCTATTTTTGGGCTAATGTTGGATGTCTAATGGTGGATAATGCTATCAACACTATGGAATTACATCTCATTAATGGAATTTGGAAACAATTAAGAGTTTAGAAGATTCAATGATAGATATATTTAAAAAGATATATTCAATTATTGAACAAGATTTGAAAAGATACAACTGAGTGAGATAAAGAGGTTAACTATCTCTATAAATACAAGGATGCTATATCACTAGAGGGGGGATTAGAGGATTAGGAGTATACTTCTACTGGATTATCTATTTTTTATACTTTTTATTTTTCTTTTGTAATTTAGTTTAATTCATGTAACACATTATGTATCTTTTAATAAAAGTGTTCCATACTTCATCTTTCTTCCAATGTTTTATTCTCCCAACCTCATTTCTTGATTTATATCATTCTATTCTTCTCATCTCTTACACCATGACCTATTTCACTCGATAATGAGTGACTAACTCTAGGCATGGCCTCGGGGGAGGATCAGGTGTCCGGATTTTTTTTCAAATCATATGTTTTATTTACATTTGTGGTGAGAAAGATTGAAGTGTATTAATGTGGCAATTTCCCACCACAACATGGAACTCAAACTCACTTATATTCATTTATTTAAATATTTTAACTTCTTTTGAACATAATATCTTCACATGATGGAATTGATATGTTCAAGGGATGAAATGAAATACTATGGAGCCAGGTCCTAGAAGGTGTCACACTCTCAATTGAGGTGTTCCATCAACCTTGATTATAGGAGAATGTGTAATTGAGTTTTCTTTGTAATTCATTATTTAACAATTACTAAATAAAATAATAGTAATTCATGAGTGAGATTTCAAAATTTAATTATTAGACTACATTTAATCAATCAACATGAATAATATAAGGAACCCCAAAAGGATAATTTCTTTATTCATTCTGTCTTGAAATGCATGTTAGTGTATTTTTAGTTTTACACTTAATTTAAGTTTTCTATTAATCAAAATACAAAATTATAATTATTTTAATAAAATTATAAATGTAACAAAACAATTAGTTTTTAAGTGATTTAAAATTATGTAAGTAGAAAGCTATGAAGCTCCTCAAGTGAGACAACCCTAGTGACCCACTGTACTGCACTAAGAAAACATTTAGAAATTTTCTTTTTTCCATACCCAAAAATAGGTATGCATCAATATCCTAGGTGTCCACATGGAGGGTCTCACCCATGATATTTCTAATTTTGGACCCTTATGTTTTTTGGATGATACCTTCTATATATATATGTTTTATTTTAGTCACACTTGTACAGTGGTTTATATGATTTTTTTGGGTTTCCATTGCATGAATTTAAATTTCATACAGATTCCAATAATGGGTTGAATATGTATCCCCAAAGGATAAGTATCTTGGTGATGAACTGGTTGGGTGCTTAGTTTATTTACTTAACCAGTAGTCATATTGAAATTTCTGATAAACTAAGTATTTATCTGTTAATTTATTTCAAATAGGGAAAGCCATCTCCCACACTATTGATATTTATCCCTCAACATTTATGCCAGCCTCTCGAGATCGTGAGGTGTGCCTGAGGTATTGTGGAAATATAGCTTGGGTCTGTTCATGTATTCATATTAAGTCATTATAAAATGGTATAGAGTAACTTAAGGGATCTTGGGTATGAGATCAAGAGTAGTTAGAAGATAAGGCTTTTGAGGATTGATGTGTCATTATTTTATCATGTTTGACACACATATTTTTATATCAATTATTGATGATTTTGTGATAAAATGGGTTATTAATAGTGAATTAATGATATTTGTTAAATCTATGTGAAAATTTATATTCATTTCATTATTACTTGAAAAAATGAATCTTTAACGTCAAAATGATTTAATGTTCTAAATTTCAATTCTTAAATATTTTTTGAACATCATTTAGAATTTTATATTTTAATTGATATTTTATTCTGTAAATTCATGTGATCATAATATTCTATGAATATTTTAAAATGTTTTTTTTAAATGAATTAACATGTGAATAATTTTAATTTTGTATAAATATTTTACCACCTAAATATTTTTTTGATAATTTTAGGAATTATAGATTCAATGTTGCATAACAATTTCAGTGTTAGAATTCCTATGTATAAATAAATCAGGCATAAATTAGCCTATGTAAGAATAAACTATTAATCATGCATGATTTTTGATAGTATGAAATAAGAGTAAAATTGGAGGCATTCAAAGTTGTATAAGATTAAATGAAATTTATGGGTGTTATATAAGAATAAATAGCCAATCTAAAACTCATGTAAGATTAGAAAGGTAGGTCATGTAAGGAATTTTATGGTGATATCATGAGATATATAGGTATATATTTTCATTGTAACATATTATTAGATTCAAAATTAGGATACTAATGTAATAATAAAACATTCACACATTACAAATAAGAATTTATAAAGATAAAATTGGATGATCTATTGAAGTTGGTCCAACCTAGGGATCCTCTAATAAATAAATGAAGAACCAAATGCTAAAACTAAGGGGAAGTTCCAAAAAATTAGGGAAGTTTGATGGAAATATTCAAGATAAATATAAAATTAGGTGTGCTAAGCTCACATTTGATTGATTTATTGAATATGGTAATCAATTGATGACTTCTTAAACCAACTAATCATGTTAGACTATAAAAAAAGGTTTAAATAATTGAATTAAGTAGACTAGATGACTTTGATTTGAGACTGGTTTGATCATGATATTTTGATCACTAAATAATTTCTATAAAGAAGACAATGATAGATGATTTTTTCATTAAGGGATGCTTTAGATCACAATTAGGAAAGCTAATTGTTTAGTATTGATGGAATATTGATTGATCGAAGAAAATTTTGACCCTGTTTCAATGTAAGTTCTATGAATTTGGAATGGGAAGAACTCAAGTTACTTGGCATTTTTATTATTGGGATCACTAAAGTTGATGGAGTGGAAACAAGGAAAACTGGTTCAATATTTTTGATCAGTGATTATTTTTTGATGGTTTTTACCATTTTCTCGATATTTGTGGATATGGGAATCAATTATTAATGATTTTTATAGTTATGAAGATGTAAATTAGTTCACATAAGGTGTTTGACCTTACACCCATGAGATTTAAATAAGAATGGTTATTGAATGTCTTTACCATAGAAATTGAGTTGAATATATAAGGGTTATCAGGATAATATTATTCAATAATAGAATCTTAAAACAATCTTCATTGTTTAAATCAGATGAACTTGAAGGAGGGAAGACTAGATTGGAATTTTTTTACCATGGGGTTTAATTGTGATTGAAAATGGTGAGTGTCGAGTGGAGAAAGGATGAAGACCTAATGGGGAGCTTGATTAAGTGATGAAGGAAGAATTGAAGCAAGATTGAGTCATGGCTGATTATGAGAAAAATTTTAGGCTAGTCAAATAAATGGAAAATGGAAATTAAAATAATATGAAAAAATGTGAGGAGATAATGCTAGAAACCTTAGGACACATGGATTCCACTAGCAGATAGAGGGAGATAGAATTTGACTTTTAAAAAATTAAAATAATTTTTATTAGTTGAAACATGAGATGAAAATTAAAGGGATGGAAATTTTGAAGGAATTTGAAATTATTTTCTTCATAAGTAGGATATAATACCATTTTAATCAGGATTAGAAGAAAATTTAAATTATTTATGAGTTGTAGATAACATAGAAACACATGATAGGGAATCTTTAGTTAAAAGATATTTCTAAAATCACTAAAGATTTACTAGAACTAAGCTAAAGATCACTTGTGCTACCACTATGTTAATCTGAGATACTTTTTAGGGAGGTATTCTAAATGGTATTTTTCTTGTATAAATTTTGGTGGATTTGACTATACATAACTATTCATGATTCATATAATTAACTTCTTCTTCATTTTTCTCCACTTCTTTGTAACTTTGTATTATTAAATTCTAATTGAAGTGTCATATCATCTTCCCTTATCTTATGTTGTGTTATGATCTTGATCTCTATAAAAATGGATAACTAATTCTTTCTTTCTATTTGGAGGAGTTCATTATTAAGAAAATTTGAGTTTTAAACCATTTTCTTGATTCTTATTATTTCATTCTAAGATAACAGTGATAGTTAAAACAATTAGGTATATAGTTTCTTCATTTTATCTATCTGTTATTTATCTCCTTTTATTATTCATATTTTCTATCTATCTTCATTAATATAGTCCATAAGACCAAGGATATGGATTATTTTGGTGATTTTTGGTGAAGTGATTGCTTAACTAAATTTAATTAGATGATTTTTTTGTATGTTATAGGTCTCAATGTAGGATTTTCATTACTTGAACAAGATGGATGAGAGACAAATGATATTGATTCTCCTATTGAACTAAAGTAATATGATCAATCATTTATTTATAATAAATTTAATATATTCCTATAGTGAACTCCTGAGAGCATCATATTTCTCACTAACTCTATTCTATTTTGGTTTCTTTCATTCATAATGTTTTCTTTTCATATCACCCACACACACACACACACACACACACATATATATATATATCACAAATTAATTTTAAGTAAATCCTCCACTATTTAGTTCTAGTTATATTATATTATAGTGTATAAATAATAGTGATAATAAAAATTTAGTATTTTTGGTGGATTCCTGGGTAGATTGACCCCAGGTTGTGCCATTATATTGCATACTTAGGTAATAAGAATTTAATTGAAATAAATCCATGAAAAGTTTCTTATTTAGGGACCCTGAAGTAGGCTATAAATATATCTAACTAGCATAATTATGGTGGAGGATTGAGATACTTGGGGTAATCCAGGTTTGATCTTGACATTTTCTTTGAGTTATTCCCACTTTATATGTCTCATGCATCATGAGTAGACATGTCTAGGTAGGAACAGTTAGGGTGACATGGTATATCATGTTCTTACTAACATTTGTATCCTTAGACTGAATGGACCAGAGGCCTAAATTTTTATTTATTTTGGATAAACCCCCTTTTAAGGAAGAAAGGGGAAACCTCACATGACTTCAAAGACATAGGACATCAAAAGGGTCATCATCCCAGAACAAGACTACGTAGAAAAAACTCCCCCTAACATCAACATCGTAATGGAACACCTCCACCATGTATGGATGCTCATCAAGTTGTCCTGTGAAAAATACACGGGCCTAGTACCGATGGCAATGCCATACCCTCTCAATCAACCAAATCCGAATAGCCACACACAATGGAGGAACCTGCTCTGAATCATCATATAGAGAAAATCCTTGTAGAATGTTCGGAACAATCCCATAACCAAAAACAAAATAAGCAGACCAACAAAAACACGAGCCCGACAGTCTTGCTGCCACTCCGCCCACTGATTTCAGCCCCAAAATCCAACCAGAACAAAGAAAATAAATGGCCGCCGCTGGAACACCATCACCAAAACGCCGACGTAGATCAACCGCAAACCACAAACCCAGAATCACAAGACTCATCCAATCAAAACAGCCGGAAGAAGACCCTCCTAGAATCACAAACCCACCGCCACATTCCATACCACACACGGTGAATATATCTTCCATCCACACGCACAACTGATGAGAGACGAGACACAAACCTTTACATGGTATCTGGATTCGAACCATGGATCCTCAACGCGCCGCCATGGAAGCCCTAGCTGCATTCGAAGGGGAGGGCGAGAAAGAAGCCATCATACGTCAAGATTCGCCAGAAGTTCAAACCCACAGAACGATGTTGCCACAGTAAGAGACCGCATGCCACGAGCTCACTGGACTGAGACATCAAGGATAGGGAACCAACCAAACTGCAATGGGGGAAGAAGGTGGTGGGGGGGGGGACCCTAATGCATATCCCCTTACGGGCACATTTCGTCCACCAACATTTGTCTCCTTTAATATTGAATCATTTGAATGTTTATATTAACTATAACTTCACTAATAAATAAATGGTGTTTTCCTAGTTATTTATTAGTGATGAGTAGGTTAGTATAAATCATTTAATTGATTCAGTTGGTATGAAAAACACTTTTACTAGTTATTACTTAGTTCCCACATGCTTACTTTAATAGTATAGTTTTTATATTTTCTTCTAAAAGATTGATTCAAATCATAAAAAACACTGATAAAGAAAGATTTATGGTAGAGGGTATGGGGTTATGATATGATTTGTTCTTTGTAGTGTTAAAATTCTAAATTACCCATATCTTTGAAGGGAATTTGTTGGTGTTCTCTTCATTAATGTAGATTATGCCATTGTGTCAACCCTATGATGATCCATAGGGATAAGGTGGTGAACATGATATGCCTTATTATCCTTCCATTGTCCCTAAAGTCCTAAATGGTCTAGCTCATCTTCTTAAATTGGTATCTCAGGTAAATTCACAATGAGAACCCTCAGTTGTAGATGTTATGTGGAAATTCTAATTCCATCACTATCTCACTTTCTAGCATAAAGTTTCCCCTTAAGAATTATAGGAGTTAGTTGATTGTATTCATCACATATTTGAGAGCATATAAACTCTAGAGTAGTGTTATGTTCATTTATTCACCTTTACACTATAAATATCTAACCATAATTGGTAGGACATGATGGTTGATGTGAAGAGGGACTCGATTATAAGGGGTTTCAAAAATTGTTCTTTGAGTATTTACATCCAGATAATCTTCACTGAGTGAAAAATAAAGAGTTTATAGTGCTCAAATAGGCTTCAATGTCTGTGATAGAATACACTATAGGGTTCAATAACCTAATTTTCTTTGCTCTTTATATGAGTAGGTATGAGGAATCAAAAGTTAGAAGGTTTGATATGGGATTTAGGGAACCATTTTAAATACAAGAGGTGATTTTAACCTCTAAAACTTCTCTGAGATAATGGATAATGTAGTGATGGAAAAGACTAGTTCCCAAAGGATCATCGGAGCTGGTGGTTCTTCAGGTGTATGGAATAATTATCAAAAATAGGCGATTTGATGTAGATCCAGATAGAAAAATCACAATGAGAGTCCATTTTCTTATAGTTATAGGGGATCCTAAATTCAATGCTTCTAGTGTGGTCGTGAATGATACACTATATCCAACATTAACTCTAAGTGAATAAATGCCACCTTTGTAGTAGGTATGGTCACAATAAAAGGTTTTGAATGTCTATATTATCTAGTAGTGTTTTCTAGTGACCTCAACTATGGCAATCCATTTATTTTTAATAATACACCACTTTTATGGTTTATTAATATTCATGAATATAGATTTATATATATAATTTAAACACACAAAAACACACAAAAACATATGTTTATATCATGTCTAAAAATATATTATATATTAAATTATATAAAAACCATACATTTAAAATTATTATGTTTACTTCATGGCATAAAATATGTTTTATTTAAAGGTTAAATATATTTCCTTAACATTTTTTTTATTTTTATCTATCTAAGGAGTTATTTAATTATTATATACTTTATAAATGGATATTAAATTTAATTTTATGAATTATTATTAATATTTATCATTTTTATAATCTTATAAATAATCTCACTATTTTATGGAACAAGAATATGATTTTTTATTTGAAAAATAAATATTTTTTATTCTAAATAAATTATTTTTCTATGTACTATATGGTTTTATTTAAAAGTTAAATTTAAAATTTTAAGAAATTTAATTTGATAAAATGGAATTAATTTTTAATGTGATAATTTATAAATTAATTTATAGTTATTTTTTTGTATTTTTCTAAGTAAGTTGTTTTTTTAGTAAATAGTTAAGAAATACAGTTTTTATGAATATTGCATCTTTTATGAAATCAACATGATATAAATATGAAATAATGATTTATAAAACTTATGGAACACCTATTAAATTATATTATACTAAAAATATCAAATAAATATCATTCAATTAATATAAATTATTTTTTTATGTCAAGATAATTATGAAAACATTTATTAGTGCTTACACAATGCATGCACATCATTAAAAAAGTAAAAATTAGGGTCCTTGAGATAATATTTAAATTTTTATAAGGATATTATTATCTTAAAGGATATAAATAATGACTAATAAATTATTTTTATATATATTTTTTAATTTTGGAATTCTATAAAGAGATAATTATTCAAATTTTTACCGAGTGCTTGCATAAGGTAAGAAAAATAAAATTTCTTATCTTTAAAATGTTATCATGATATAAGTGAGAATAATTAGTATTGATAATGGTTTTATATTATTATATTATTGAATAATAATTTTATTAATTTATTTTTAATATTAATTAGCATGATAATTACAAATTCTTACGCAACTTTGATGTAACACTTGTGCAAGTAGAAAAAAAGTAAAAGTAAATGGTTTTAAAAATATTTAAAATTATAAGACTGAGATAAACTATGTTATTTCATGATTTTTATGTATAAAATTATATTTAAGAAATTATTTGAATATTTAACTTTGAATTCCATATTTATCAAGATACTTTTAGAGTCAAATTAGGAAAATAACTTCAAAAATTACTTTAATGGGTATTAAATAATAAAAATGATTTAAAAATTATTAAAAAAATCATATAATATTATAATGAGTTAGTTTCTATGATTAATTATCAATAATATAATATATTTTCAATTTATAAACCACTTTAAATTTTAAAAATACAATCTTGACCCATAAATATTAAATATTTGTAAAAATGCCATCAAATTTTTCTTATAAAAGGGCACTCATTCAAACCTTTCCAAAAAAATCAAGTTAAATTTTATATGAATATTATTCTAGAATAAATCTAAAAATATCCATTTTCTATGTTCATAAGGCTCTGGTATTACTAAAATTACCTCCTACTAAGTCTTTAAGTTCAATCCAAAGGAGGTGATTCGAAGAGCAAGGTAAGGGTTCCCAAGCCTCTTTCCATTTTCTTATTATGTTTCATTATCTTAAAAGTATTTTAAAACTTATATTATTTTGTTCAAATGATTTTATTATCATAATATTTAATTTTTTTAATCCATCAATGATGATAGATCATCCATTACCTCTCACCAAACTCTTTTTCACAAGTCATTGCTACGCCAAAATATGGGGTTTTCTTCTTCAGAAATGATGTTTTTAGTTTCAATCCTCCTATTAATCTTTTCAATAACATAATTACTATTTAAAATTAATAATAAAATATTATCTTGGTTATAATAAAATATTTTATATAAAACTAAAATATTTTTTGTATTTTCCCTTCTTTTAAACACTCTTTTGAAAACATCTCTCACTGTGATGGTTTTACGTTACCTAAATGAACAATGATATATTTATAAACTTATTTATTTCATAGATATTATTAAAAATTAATTTCATAATTTAATATAAAATTAATATTCAGTTAATTTCATGATTATTATTCTATAATGGTAAAATATCCATCATAACAATGAAATTAAAAGTAAACAATCATAGTCATTTTTAACCGTAAAAAATAGGCTAATCAAGGAAGATTCTATTAATGGCTATTTAATGAACTATTGAACTTTTTTTCTTATGAAATTATATGGGAAACATAAATTTAAACTTATTGATCTTATGTAACTATTGTACAATGAAATTTTATCATTACAATTATACTACAACAGTTTTGTAAATTGTGAACTAAACAAACTCAAAATGAACGATGTTGTAAAGATCCCAACTCTAGTAGACCAAATTCAGTGGTTACTTTATTACATTGTCATAATATACAAGTGATAAAATCCCAAAGGATAAAATATTTTATTAGTATTGGTAAACCAGATACATTATTTAATCTCACATTACATTTGAAAACATAAAATACAATACAATTTTTTCTTTGAGAACATCATTATTCTCTCTAGCATATCCTTTCACATAATTCAGAGTAAAAATCCTGAGATCCTAGGAAAAACGAAACATAAGAAATGGGTGATATCAGATTCTCTATAAGGGAATGTTTATAGTGAAATATATCATAAAATAAATAAGTAATAATCAATATGGAAAGGTAAATAATTGAAAACAAATTCCATTTAATCAATAAATTGAGAATGAAGAATAATATGACAGGAATAAATGATGATCAAATAATTCCATATAAATAATCATATGAGTTTGAAACTTTCTATATATATCATAACTATTAAAATAATCACATGGATATCAATATTTATTTTATAATAATGGAATGAATAATGTCTAACATCTTAAAATTATCATCGAGGCATCATGCCAAGAAATACTACATAAATGGGTAAGGCCTTGGCCAAATAATGAACCTATTTTGTATCACGAGACATACCATTGCATCGAGGAGATATGTAAATCTAGTCACCACCCATCACTTAATAATTCAAATGCATTCATCATATGAATAAACAATATAACTTAATCAGTATTCCTTATTAATCAATCACTATTTGTATTGGAAAAACTAGCATATCAAATGTCAATACTTTCCCAAGTAAAAATGATCATAAACCAACCAAAGAACAATCAACATCTATAAGGATAGTATTATTACAACGTATATGTAGTAGAGTACAATTAAAATAAATTACTATTGTCATTGATGAAAAGAAATACTATAAAAATAGCATTAAAAACATTCTTGAGGAAAATAACCTTTTCACTTTGAAAATTACTTTATTTTTTTTAAAAATATTAGGGAAATATTTTCTCTAAAAATAACCATGAAAACTTGTAAAGGAATCTTCAATGTATTGAGTGGTTATGATGTAACATCCCAAACTAGAATCCACTAAACCGGTGCTCCAAGCTGATTCGCCACAAGGCCTCAAGCGCGACTCCCCGTACGCCAGAGGCTGCCGACTAGCAATGAGGGCCTAGGGTGTGATAGTGGGGAGACTATTCCCTAATACTAGAGTAAGAAAACAACGTAAATAACTAAGTATCATACATAGTAGAAAGTAAATAGAGTGCGGAAGCAGTAAACAATTGAAATAGAATAAGATGTAATAGTAAAATGTTGTAAAATCCCGAACAACTATGCAATACAACACAACACTGGTCACCCATCGGGCCGACCATACAGATACAAGTACAAAAGAAACTAAAAGTAAAATTAAAGGGCTAAAATAATAACTTCGAGCCAACCTGCGTACTCGATCTCTAGACACTGTCGAACTGCAGCAGCCCAATCAGTAGAACCACACGAGCAGCTCCGCTCGATCATGCAACACCGGGCCTTAGCCCTATCCACCATGCAACTCATGCTCAACCTAAAAAGTAGACATAAGGTCTACACGTCCACTGAGGTGCACGTGCAGGGTTGAGAAATAATCTCAGTAGGGCACCCTGAAAAGAAACCTATAACTGTGCTGCTAAAATTTTATGCAACAGCAATGTCCTCAGCCTAGCTGAAACAAAACAAAACAAGTAAACCAAACGTGAAACCATAGTCGAACTCAGGGTCTATAATCCCAGTCAACTGGGTAAGTTCCACCATGGATGTCCGTATCTATATATGTACACATGTATAGTCCCATACCTATACACATATACATAAATATGAATATTCATGATTAGGTGAGTCAAATAACAAGAAACCACATCAGCAGTCGATCCTTGGGACAATAAGCCTGATATCCTGGACATCCTGTGCAAGGGCATTGAGCTGGAAATTCTGCCACTAAAGCCGTATCATTAAGTCGATCTATGGGTCTATAATCCCATCGAAAAGTACCAAATTTGGCCAAAGCCGAAATTATATCTCTGAGAAAGCTAATAAAAATCAAGTAACCCTATGCGAAAGATCTCACAGTCTAACCCCTTTGTTCAACAATCCATCAATCAAATACACATGACCACCTAGGAATCTCTCATAGTTGAACCCTATGGGTCTAACATAGCATCAAATAAATTATGAATGACCTCCGGGTAGATCTCAAAGTAAATAAACCTTTGGTCTCATATATACAATGACTCTCTGAGGAAGCACTCAAAGTCAATTCCCCCTATAGTATTTTAACGTTAAACTACAGACTCTCTGAGGAAGCACTCACAGTCAATTCCCATTATAGTAAAAAGTGATTAAGGACTCTCTAAGGAAGCTCACATGGTTAATTCCCCTTATATCCAAAAGTGATCAAAGACACTCTGAGGATTCTCACATGGTCAATTCCCCTTATAGCCTGAAGTGATCTAAGACTCTCTGAATAAGCTCACACGGTCAATTCCCCTTATAGTCTGCTACACCAGGTTCTCGCGGCCCTGTGTAAGTCAACAAGCATAGCAATGAAATATGGACAAAGTAAACCTCAAGAACTACTTGGATAATAGTCTACAACATATCACAACATGTCAGCTAAAACCACTCTATCCTAACATTAATAGGAATGGAAGCAAGGCAACCTAATATGCAAAGCTATACCAAACAGTCAAAATCAAGCAATATGGAGAAACACATCCACAATAAGATAAATAAACCTATTTACAATAAAACCACCTCTACTCAAGAACCCAAGGAATAGTAGGAATCCAAAGAACAAGAAAGATGCCTTGTGTCAGGCTCAACAACCACCAACCAAGAAGTACCTCTGGTAAACACTACAACATCAGCAAACCAAGTTAGATATAAACAAATAGTGAGGGTGGCCCGAACGCCCAAACCAACAATACATCCATAGCCCCATGGAATTACTAGTTTGGCACGGGTTCTAGGTGACAACCGATCACCATCTCTACCCAAACCCAAAGTAATAACTCAGGGTTGTTCAAACAACAGGCACCCACTGGGTCCCTCAAGTCAAACACTGAGGAGGCATCATACTAGGGATTCTCTAGGTAAACACGAGTGAAGGAATCCTACATGGGATACTTAGTGAAGAGAAAGGGAGGAATCCTACATGGTATCCTCAAAGGAAGGAAAACATAGGAATTCCATAAAATGGGTCCTATCAAAGGAAAAATAGGATATGGATCCTACAAGGGACTCCCTAGGTCAGTACACAAGTAAAGTCATCCCTTAGGGGATCCTTAGAAGTATTCGATCTCACAGCCTCATAGGACAGAAGGGAACATCTCTAAAGGGGAACGTCCTCTAAAGCATAGGTTATGGGAGATATCTCAGAGCTCATCTACTATTAAAGGTCTCAACTAAGTTGGTCTGAATACCCAACCCATCATCCACACCAAGTGTCACTCTTAGGTGTCAACTGGACTTGATAACTGGAGGAAGAACCCCTCAATTTAGATAAAAACCCACAAAAAACCATATATATGACCTATAAATGTCAAAAAGATTCCACCATTGTGATCTATGCAGAAAAACGCTCAGAATCGACTACTCACACGCCCAATTCTGACTTCCAGGGCATAAGATACCCCAAAACTACTAAGACGGGGAAGTACATGGCCAGCGCACATGGCCAGAACACATTGGGCCTACCTGTGTAATATTATATGCTGTTTAATTTACTTTACACAGCATGTACTATTCCCTAAAATTCACCTTGTGTGTGTTTTCACTAAAACACATGCCCATGTACCACTACATGGCGTGTACTTACAGTACACGACGTGTACTCCTTAAAAACCACTATTCTGTGTCTTATTTCACATGGTAGGTCACACGGACACCACTACACGGTGTGTACTCAAATTACACGGTGTGTACTTTGGAAAACTTTTTCTTCCCTGAACAGGAAGAACACACGGCGTGTTCCCCTGGAACACACACCGTGTCTTATGGGTTTTCTGACGGGAAATCCCTCAAAACGCCCATTTTCACCCCCGAAACAATAGATCGAGCCCCATGGGCTTACAAGCAAGAAATATAAGGATTTAAAAAAAATAAAAAACTTGTTTTAATGGGATCTATGGTGAAAACATAAATGACCCTACCTTCGGGCAGAAACCGCCGAAGCTTCAGTTGATTTCACGGCTCATGGTTGCCGCACGCTGACTCAGCGCGTCGACACCTTCAAATCGTTAACCCTCTTGACACCCAAATCTATCTCTTCATCAAAATACAATTCTCCCCAAATGAAATGATCAAGGAGGAGGCATAGGAGATGTGCACAAGAAGGAGGAGGAAGGAAGAGAGAAGAAAAGAAAAGGAAGAAAAAGGGGCCCAAGCTGGCCCCGACGCCCGACATGAGTATATGCCTTCCCTAGGATAAAATCCCCATTTCAGACTCAAAGGTGAATATGGAATCTCAATACGACACTCCGTTTAAAAGTTATTTCCAAACGAACCTATGCGAACAATTTAATTTTAATTTAATAATATTAAATATTAAATATTCTGCTAAAATTCAAACAGCTTAGATTTCTTTCAAACTCCTGTCCTAGGGTAAAATCCCTATTATGGGACTAACAAAGTTGTTAGAAAAATTATCCAAGATCATATGGTAGGGGAAAATGACCATTTTACCCCTCATGAGCATCGAACAACAAAAATTCAAATTTTTGCTCAAAACTGCAGTCCAGAAAAACACGGGTTCTTACAAACTCCCCACCATAAACCTTCTCATCCTCGAGAAGCCCAGTGAAATGACCAACTGCCATGATTCCAACCCAAGAACCTGCACAACCAATCTATCTAGACCATCTGAAAACCATCCTTATAGCATTAACAACCACATCTACATAGAAGACATTCAACTACAACCAATCTGGTACTCCCCACCATAGGAATACCCTTATCATTGTCTTAAAAACAACTCTGAGCTCAAAAGCCCACTGGAAAACACCATAGTTTAACCTAAATAAGGGAAACTACCCTCAAAAGGCCAATGGTGCAATCCCCACATATGGCTTTCTTACACCGCTCTGAGAGAACAACTAGAACAGGTTCCATCCTCAACAGGGATGAACATTATGAAAGAAAAAGAAGCTCAATGTAGGGTCGAAGCTATCTCAACATACACAAGACAAATCAAGATAGCGCATGATCGTCTCTTATAGGAGGACACTAATATTTCACCGAAGGCATGTCCAGATCCCTCCGAGCCATGCTAACATCCTGCCAAAATAGACCAGGATTCAAGCATGGGTCAACCATTTCACGGTAATCCGACATTTCACAATGTCACCTCTACAACATAAGGACATTTCAACACAACCTATGAGGTCCCAAACCACAAAAAGTCTTAAAACAACAGTCATTTGTTCGTTCCTATCCATTCACCAATTTATATTTAAACGATTCCACCCGAAAC
This sequence comes from Viscum album, assembly GCA_963277665.1. Lineage (NCBI taxonomy): Eukaryota > Viridiplantae > Streptophyta > Magnoliopsida > Santalales > Viscaceae > Viscum > Viscum album. The sequence continues at coordinate 1,245,649,615 of OY728157.1, read as the reverse complement.
AGCAACATCAGAAACACTGGTAGACCAGGAAAAGCACCCGAATAGTCCTGCCTGTCGAAGCCAGTCGCAAAAAACAAGCATCACCAAAAGGCATTGGAAAACATGGGCCAACCATTCTCACACAGGTTTCCCTAGAACGGAACAGACATCGACCTATAAGGGTTTGAGTCAAAACCAAGGGTCTCTAGGTCTCCCACCTAACCCTACAGAAAACACCTCAAAACTGGGTCACAAGGCCTAACCACCTATACTAAAAGATCCAAAACCTCTCAGAAGACGGTAAAGATCACAACGACCAAATAAAGTCAAAACCAAAGCACAACCTACAAGGGCCCTGATCCTATTCAATCATCCTCAGAAGGAATGAATCCTTGGATATCACAACCAAAATAAAAGAGACAAGCTAAAATAACACTCATCAGATATATTTATATAGAAATACCACAAGGAGGTCCAGTTCACAAGAAAAGCCCTGGTATCAATCGACATCGTACTCAATGATCCGACTAAGGGTTTAAACAAAAAGGCATCACGTGCCACATCGACCAACTGGGGTCACTGCACCACCTGTGCACGAGGACTGAGTCATCATCCTCACATCAACGCCTCAACATAGATCCACATAACCTGCCATCAGAGTAAAAAGCATGTGTAAGAAGACCTAAAGGTCTCAGTCATCAGTAAAAAAACACACTAGTAGGCCTATATGATGTGAATCCTATATGCCTAGTATGATGTAAGAGACGCCTATTGCCTTTGCCGGAAAAGAGTCAAAATCCATCCCTAACATCTTACCAATAGACAAGATCCAGAGATCCATAGTAAATCAAAACACCACACAACATGTGTGTCGCTCAAGGAGAAAATCATATACAACTGTAACATCAAAAAATCAGAACAAAAATCACAAACCCTGGAAACCAGGAATTCTTACTGGAACAAGTGTTATCGACGCACCAGTCTCATATCCATCACAGGTTCTGAAACATTCCTAATACTCCTGTCTACAATATCTAAAATAGTAAAGACCAGGAAAAGAAAACTCCTCTGATACCACTTTGTAACATCCCGACCTGGAAGCCACTAAACTAGTGCTCCGAGCCGGTTCGCTACAAGGCATCAAGCATGCCTCCCCGTACACCAGAGGCTGCCGACTAGCAGCGAGGGCCTAGGGTGTGATAGTGGGGAGACTATGCCCTCATACCAGAGTAAGAAAACAATGGAAATAACTAAGTATCATACACAACGGAAAGCAAATAGAGTGAGAAAGTAGTAAACAACTGAAATATAACAATATGTAATAGTAAAATGTTGTAAAATCCTGAACAACTATGAAATACAATAAACACTAGTCACCCATCGAGCCGACCATACATATACAAGTACAAAAGAAACTGAAAGTAAAAGTAAAGGGATCAACTACTAACTCCAAGACAACCTATGTACCTGATCTCCAGAAACTGTCGAACTACAGCAGCCCAATCAGTAGAACCCCACGAGCAGCTCCGCTCGATCATGCAATACTGGGCCTTAGCCCTATCCACCATGAAACCCATGCTCAACCTAAAAATCAGACATAACGTTTACATGTTCTTCAAGGTTCACATACAGGGGTGAGAAATAATCTCAGTAGGGAACCCCAACAAGAAACCTATAACTGTGCTGCTAAAAGTGTATGAAACAACAATGTCCTCAACCTAGTTGGAAGACAACAAAAGAAGTAAACCAAACATGAAACCACAATCGAACTCAGGGTCTGTAATCCCTATCAACTGGGTAAGTGCCACCATGGATGTCCATATCTATATACGTACTTATTTATAGTCCCATACCTATACACATATATATAAATATGAATATTCATGATTAGGTGAATCAAATAATAAGAAACCACATCAGCAGTCGATCCTTGGGACAATAAGCCTGATCTCCTAGACATCATGTGCAAGGGAATTGAGTTGGACGTCATGCCACTCAAGCCATGTATCATTAAGTCGATCTCTGGGTCCGTAATCCCATCTAAAAGTACCTGATTCAGCCAACGCCAAAATTATATCTCTGAGAAAGATAATAAATATCAAGTAACCCTCTGGGAAAGCTCTCATGATCTAACCCCTTTGTTCAACAAGCCATCAATCAAATACACACGACCACCTGGGCAGATCTCATGTTCTAAACCTTATAGGTCTAATATAGCATCAAATATATTATGAACAACCTCCAAGTAGCTCTCATAGTCAATACCCCTTTGGTCTCATGTATACAAAGACTCTATAAGGAAGCACTCACAGTCAATTCCCCTTATAGTATTTTAACGTTAAACTACAGACTCTCTGAGGAAGCACTCACAATCAATTCCCCTTATAGTCAAAAGTGATTAAGGACTCTCTAAGGAAGCTCACACGGTCAATTCCCCTTATATACCAAAGTTCTCAAATACTCTATGAGGAATCTCACATGATCAATTCCCCTCATATACCGAAGTGATCTAAGACTCTCCGAGGAAGCTCACATGGTCAATTCCCCTTATAGTCTACTACACCAAGTTCTCGCGGCCTTGTGTAAGTCAACGAGCATAACAATTCAATACGACCAATGTAAACCTCAATAAATACTTGTATAATAGTCTAAAACATATCACAATAGGTTAGATAAAACCACTCCATCCTAACAATACTAGGCATGAAAACAATACATCCTAATAGGCAAAGCTAGACCAAACGGTCAAAATCAAGCAACATGGGAAAACACATCCACAACAAGGTAAATAACCCTATTTACAATCAAACCACATCTACTCAGGCACACAAGGAATAGTAGGCATCCAAACAATAATAAAGATACCTTACATCAGGCTCAGTAGCCACCAACCAAGAATCACCTCTAGTAAACACTACAACATCATCAAACCAAGTCAGATATAAACAAACAGTGAGGGTGGCCCGAATGCCCAACCCAACAATACATCCACAGCCCCATGGAATTACTAGTTGGAACAGGTTGTAGGTGACACATGATCTCCATATCTACCCAAATCCGATGTAACAACTTAGGGTCATTCAAACAACGTGCACCCGCTGGGTCCCTCAAGTCAAACACTGAGGAGGCATCATACTCGAGATTCTCCAGGTAAAAACGAGCAAAGGCATCCTAAATGGGATCCTTAGTGAAGAGAAAGTGAGGAATACTACATGGGATCCTCAAAGGAAGGACAACATAGGCATTATATAACATGGGTCCTATCAAAGGAAAAACATGAGAGAGATCTTATGAGGGACTCCCTAGGTCAGTACACAAGTAAAGACATCCCTTAGGGGATCCTTAGAAGTATCCGATCTCACAGCCTCATAAGCTAGAAGGGAACATCTCACAAGGGGAATGTACTATAAATAATAGGTTATGGGAGATATCTCAAAACTCATCTCCTATTAAAGGTCTCAACTAAGTTGGTCCGAACACCCAACCCATCATCCACGCCAAGTCTTACTCTTAGGTGTCAACTGAACTTGATAACCGGAGGAAGAACCCATCAATTTAGATAGAAACCCAAAAAACCCCATTTAGATGACCTCTAATGTCAAAAGTATTCCACCATTACGATCTATGCAAAAAAATGCTCAGAATCGACTACTCACATGCCCAATTCTGACTTCCGGGGCATAAGATACCCCAAAACTTCTAAGACGGGGAAGTACATGGCCAGAGCACATGGCCAGAACACATTGGGCTTGCCTGTGTAATAGTACATGGAGTGTAATTTACTGTACACAGTGTTTAATTTTCACAAAAAGTCACCCCATGTGTGTTTTCACTAAGACACATGCCCATGTACCACTACATGGCGTGTACTTATAGTACACGACATGTACTCCTTAAAAACCACTATTCCGTGTCTTATTTCACACGGTCGTTCACACGGACACCACTACAACATGTACTCAAATCACACGGAGTGTAATTTGTAAAAATTTGTATTCCCCAAATAGGAATAACACACGGCGTGTTTCCCTGGAACACACGCCGTGTATTTTGGGTTTCCCGACGGGAATTCCCTCAAAACGCCCGAAACGCCCGTTTTCACCCCCGAAACAACAGATCGTGCCCCATGGGATTACAAGAAAGAAATATAAGGATTTAAAAACAATAAAAAAAATGTTTTAATGGGATCTATGGAGAAAAAATAAATGACCCTACCTTTGGGTGTAAACCGCCGAAGCTTCGGTTGATTTCACGGCTCACGGTTGCCGCACGCCGACTCAGCACATCGAAACCTTCGAATCAATACCCATATTGAATCCCAAATATCTTTATTCCTCAAAATAAAATTATACCCAAATGACACAGACAAGGAGGAGGCATAGGAGACGTGTAGAAGGAGGAGGAGTAAGGAAGAGAGAAGAAAAGAAAAGGAAGAAAAGGGGGCCTGGGCCAGCCTCGACGCCCGACATGAGTTTATGCCTTCCCTATGCTAAAATCCCCATTACAGACTCAACGACGCAGATGTAATATCAATCCAATGCTCCATTTAAAATTTATTTCGAAATGAAGATATGTTAATAATTTAATATTTAATTTAATAATATTAAATATTAAATATTTTGCTAAAATTCAAACAGCTCAGATTTCTTTCAAACTCCTGTCCTAGGGTAAACTACCTATTCCGGGACCAAAAGAGTTGTCATAAAAATTATCCGAGACCATATGGTAGGGGAAAATGACCATTTTACCCCTCATGAGCATCAAACAGCAAAAATTCAATTTTTTTCTCAAAACTGTATCCCAGAAAAACATGGGTTCTTACATATGACAATAAGAAATTTCATTCATTCCATAATTGTTAAAATAAATATTCTATTCATACCATCATAAAAAAGAACCTTGTTCAGAAAATGACAAGAATATTATTTTAATTTTTTTATATAAATTAAAACATGGTTAAAAACATATTTAATAAATAATTGAATAATATTAAAAAAATTTATAACATTTTAAAGAAAATATAGACATGGAAGAAAATGATTCCCGATCGAATAGAAAAAAGTTAGTTTTCCTTAAAAACATTTTTTTAGTCTCTTGAGTACTTAAAGTCAAGAAAATTAAAGGAAAACATGTATTATATATAAATAATTATAGGATAAGAAAATTAAAGAGGTTTATTAGATATGGATCATATAATTTACCTTAAGTAAAATTCAAGAATAGAAAATACTGATTAAAATGAGATTGAAACATAAATCACTTCCCATATTGGTAACATTTGAATCATAAGCCCCATGAAATAATAAATTCAAATGAAACTTTAAATATAATGATAATAATAATATTCATGATATAGCATGTCAAAGGGACTATATAAACACCTAAAAAATAAGATAGGTACATAACATAACATATATCCCAAATAAGAAAGAATGAGACAATAAACACTTCCAAAGATCATATCATTGATGTGAGAATTAATCAATGAAGTGATTATGTGTGATAATTTTAAATACAAAAAAAAACAATTGGAAATAAAATATAATACAATAACATGTCATTTCACACATAATCATGGAATAACATAGTCAATGAAGTAGAAGTATAACCCAATGAATGAAAGTTGAGTTAAGAAAGACCTCACCTCACGTTTTCACTTTGATGAACTCAATTTAACCTCATGTATAATAGTTTAAAACTTTTTATTAATTTATATAAGAACCTTATTCATAATTATAATATCATATATGATCCACTTATAACATCTTATCACTTATTCATCAACAATATTTCACCATCATCACTGTTTTTGTGTGTTAAATTCTTAGTTTTCTCATGTATGTTTTGTAATCAATGTTCTAGTTCTTATGAATAGGTTATTATTCCATAATATATAGATTTATATTAATGTTATAAATATCATATTTATTCATTAGATATATTTTCAAAATGATTCTTGAAAGGTGAATATAGAAAAAATAATTACACCATTCACGAAGATGATAAGATGTACATAAATAATAATTTACCTTTAAATAATTATTATTATATCATATATATCATATATATTAAATAAATATATCCTTATTACCATCCATGTAAATATTAAACAAAAAACGAATCACATTGCTTTATAGAGGTGGTAGTCCACATATATGCACAAGGGATGTTATCATTTTCCAAGAGATGGAAATGTAAGAAGGAAAATGATATATAATATTTCAAGATCAAAAATTAAATCATAGTTATAATATATACTCATTAGTTACATCTTTATAACCATCCAAGTAAAATGGTTATGAAAAATGAATTACACTACTACATGGAGATGGTAATCCGTAGATTCATAAGAGCAATATTTTCACTTTCTATAGGAGGGAAAGAGGTATAAAATGGTTATAACATAACCATAATAACATCTTAGCATGTTTATTATACTAGATTTATTATTTTAGGATGGTTATAATATATTTATATTAAGTATAAGAATAAATAAACTTGAAATAGTCAGAAAATATGATTACCTATTCTTCAGTAAACATCCTTTAAATCCCTTTGGAATAGGATTTTAAGAAGACTAGAACCTATAATTAGTTTCTAGGGAAGATTATAATAGAATTTGGTAGGTTTTTTTAATATATATGGCTCAAATTGGTGTAAATAAGAGAAAGGATGAGTGTCTTTTTATAAGTGGGCGCACTTGGGATGTCTTAAAATATTAAAATATTATATTATCATTATCAAGAAAAATTCTTCCAAATGGATATATATTTGAAGGTGGGATAGGATTAGGTTTAATTGTGTCCATAAAATAGGATTTATAAAAATTTTAATTCGAAAAATTACGCTTATCTATTAGTTTAACCCTTAGTAAACCGATTTTAACTTTAACCATGGTAATGACTTTTTCAATCTTAAAGGGTTATAATTTTACCTATAAGATAAAAATTGGAAGATAAATGGTAAATGGATGATATTTTAGACTATTTATAATACTAAATATTATATTTAAATATTTTTATTATTTTTAAATAATTTAAAAAATATTATTTTTCATAAAATATCATTATTTTCATTTTTGACACTATTCATTTAATTTCACTTTAAAAACATTAAGATAACAAAGGAATTAGAATATAAAATCTTTAATAGTAAATTATATATTATTAGTAACCATAATTATTTTTTTCACCATAATTAATAAAAAATAACACTTTTTATTTTTTAAAAATCATTTACTTTGATTTTTCTACTACTTGCACAAGCACCATGTCAGCGTCGTATAAAATTTTAAGGTAATTATAACATTAATAATACTTAAAAATAAATTAAAATCATAAAAATAAATTAATAATATTCAATATAAACTTTTATATTCATTAATAACATATTCTTATCACTATGTGAACATATAAAAGAAATTAAAATAAAGAGAGTGACATTTTGGAATTTTCTTTACCTAAAATAATATAAATGTCATTATCAATAAAACAAAGTACTAAAATTCCATATATTAGAATTTTTTATGTATATAGTCAAATTTAACCCATCCAATAAAATTTGGTTAAGTGTTGAGTTGATTATGAGACCTTATTTCATAGTTTTATCCATGTTTTACCCATTTTTCATTTATCGAGGTGACAAATACTTTCTACGATTACTATTCATAATGACCAAAAATAAAAGGGATCAATTTACAAAATTTAAACCTCATGATTCCAAATATGGTTTCCATTTTTAATGATTTAATATCTAGAAGTTTAAAAAATTAATTTTAATATAAATGTGTAAAACACAATGAAAAATAGTTTTTAGAAAAAAAATGTGTTTTATGTTTAAAAATTAACTTATATCAAAATCATGAATATTTATGATTCAAATGAAATTAATTAGATTATTATAAATAAAATGGATCATATATCACTTTAGGAACAAATCCAAAATATAATGATATTTTTAAATTACTCGATTTAATGAAAAAATGTAAGTATTTGAAAAACCGGTATTTTTCACTATTCATTTTAAAATCATTTGTTTCATAAAAATCTAAAAATTTCACCCTAAGTTAATTTTGATATGATGATTTCAAAAATTATTATAAATTTATAAAATAAAATTTCTAAAAGTGATAGAAAATAATTATAATTTCCTTTCACAAAATGCAATAAAATCTTTTTTGAAAAAAAAATCCTTTTTTGAAGCACAAAATGGATTCATTGAAAATTTCATGATTATTTATTATACATTAATAAATTAATTTTTATTTATTAGGACCATTATAATGTGGTTACTCATATTTATACCCACCAGTTCAATGGATAGGTCACATTTAAATAATAATATTTTTATATTATATCTCAATTTTCTTAGAGTTTGGTGTTGCGTGTTATACACACTATCAAGCTTATTATTATTTTAAACTAAATTTTTGGTGCATTAAATTCTAAAAAACTTAAATAAATTGCACCCATGAAATTTTATATTATTCAAAAAAGGCTCAAACTTTTTTGAAAACCCACATCCTATAGAGGAATAATAAAACTTCTTTTGAAAAGGGAAAGTGACAAGGATAAAGTTTAGCTAAAATAATACATAATTGGTTACCCAAACAAGGATAATATTTGTGGAAAGTTAAATTATAGAAAAAAAGGAGAAAAATAATGTCCAAGTACTAATATATAGTGATAGAGAACATGGTCATGATAAAGTTAATGACCGCAACCATAAATCTATGAGGGGTGGAAATGAAGGTAAAAAGATAACATTTTTATTTCAAGACCCTTTTCCTAAAGTTGAGGGATTATTTTATTAACAATATAGCGAACATGATAAAATGTAGTTAATATAATAATTTCCATTTTATAATCACAATTTCATCTTTTGTCTGTGCTTCAATTGGTTTCCACTCTATCTCTTATTCAAAGAAATGAATATTCAAGATGTTTTTTTTCAGTCTTGAAGCACTAAAATTAAATTTTAACAGACCATAAGATCTATAAAATAATTACAATTCATTATTTATCTCTATAAATATTTAAAAAAATCAAAATGGTTAGAAAAAATTATCTAATATGGATAAATATATTATATTAATCTTTAAAACTTTAACAATGACACATAAAGTTCAACTTAACCTTAAGACTCCAAAATATTCCTGAACAAATTCAAAGCCCAAAAATCTGAAAGATTTGACCATATATTATTTTTCAAGATCAACCTAACTATTATCTCCAAATAATATCAATCTCTCATAAGGTCATATATAAAAAATGTATATACTCTAACCATATACTCTGTAAAGTATGCCACTAATTTCTATAAATATCACGAATAACCATAAATCCACAATAGAATCATATATGATTTCATAATTTAACTCATTATTTATCCATGAAATTATATTTACCTTAATCATATAATATTAAAAATATATTGTATTTAAAATTAATCACTTAGTCACCAAATCACCCTACAATCCCATGGTTATCTATACGATATATTCCCAAAATATACTAGATCTTTTACCCCAATGAACCATAATTACCTCGAAATGAATGATAATATTAACCCTAAAGGTTATTAATAACTTTAAACTTATTAACACAAAATATAAAATTATTATGCATCAAATGAAATTTTCACTAATTTATACTAAAACGAAGGGTTGTATTCCCATAAATATCTCCAAAAATATCCTTAATCATGTTAAACTCCCATCACATAAAACCTCAAAATGAGTATCTATGCCTTTAAACTTATAATTAACCTTAGACTTACAACCTAATACACTTTAGGTTTATACCATATTTCTATGGCATATAATAGGTTTTTATAAGTTATACTCTCTCATTTATCAAAAAGGTTCATAAAGAAAATACGAGTTAACCCAATAATATCCCTCGGGAGTGTCAAACTAAGTGCATAGTAAGGTCACACTCACCGTGCATCAGAATTATGGTTATGATATACTTGAACAAATATATTTGGGGTTATTCCCCCTAGACACATCTATTCCAAAACCAAATGTACTTATAGTATCCATATGTGGATTTATTCCTTAGAAAACCACATAATATCACCTTACAAAATTTTTTATGATAGTTTACTAAAATTTGGAATATCCTCAAATTTTTTCATAGAGTTATGTTCCCTAACATATGTTTTAATAAATCTAGTTCACAAGGTTTCTACTAAAATTTATTTGATACCAACTATAAAGATCCCAACTCTAGTAGCCTAGAGTGAGTGGTTACTTTATTACATTGATATATAATACAAGTGATCACATCCCAAAGGAAAAAATAGATTAGTATTCTTGGTAAAATGAATACATTCTTGAATATCAAATTACATTTGAAAACATAAACTAAAATAGTGTTTTATTTGAGAACATCATTATTATCTCTAGAATATCCTTGAATACCATTCATAGTAAACATCTCAGGATCTTAGGAAAAAGAAAACATAATAAATTGGTGAGATCATATGCTCAGTAAAAGAATGTGTAAAGTGGGATATATTATAGAATAAATAAGGAATAATAAATATATAAAGGTAAATAAATGAAAACATATTACATTTAATAAATAATCTAAGCATGAAGAATAACATGGAATGAATAAATGATGATCAAATAATTCCATATAAATAATCAGATGATCTTAAAACTTATCCATGATTGAAAATTAATTTTTTATTAAGATAAACCCCCTTTTAAGGTATGAGGGGGAACCTATCATGTTATAAAATACATAAACAAAAACTGAGCCCCAATTATCCAAAATCCCAATACCATAAACAACCCACACTATAAGAGAAAATCCCCTCCCAAGAAGTCTTACATAAATGGGTAAAGAATCAGCCAAATACCCAACATTTTTTGTCTCATGATACCTACCGATGCATCTAAGGGATATTTAATTATAGGCCCACCCATCACTTAACAAGTCCAATTCATTCATCATATAGAAAAACAATACAACTTAATCAACATTCTTAAATAATCAATAACTATTCATATTAGAAGAACTAGAATAAGAAATATCCATAATTTTTCCTATCATAATGATCATAAACCATCCATATAAATAATAATTATGGAATCATTACAACATGAAACCAATACAGAATAATTAAAATAAATGGTTGTTATTGTTGATGAATAGAAATATGAGAAAAAAACATTAAAATAATTCTTAAGGAAAAACCATTTTCACTTTGAAAATTACTTTTAAAAACTAAAAATTTCAAGAATATTATGAAAAAAATTTCCTTTGAAAAGAAACATGAAAAATTTTAAATTAATATTCAAAGCATTATTGAGTGGTCATGAAATTAGGAAATTTAATTCATGCCATAATTTTTAAAACAAATATTCTGTTCATACCTTTAGTAAACGTACCTTTTTCAGAAGATGACAAGAGGATTCTTTTAATTTTTTTTATAGAAAGTAAAACATGGATAATAATTTATTTAATAAATCATCATAGAATAGTAAAAATATTTTTGAAATCATTTTAAATAAAATATGGAAAAGGAAGAAAAATATTCATGACCAAATAGAAAACAAAAGTTGGTTTTTCTTAAAGACATTATATCCATATATTGAGTAATTAAAATGATGAAAATGAAAGGAAAGAATTTACTCTCCAAAAATAACAATATTATAATAAAATTAAATAGGTTAATTATATATAGATCATATAATTTTCCTTAAAAAAAATTCAAGCACAGTAAATCTTGATTAAAATGAGATTGAAACATAAATCTCTTACCACTTTGGTAGATTTTGAATCATAAACCCCATAAAATAATAACTTCAAATGAAACTTTAAATATTGTGATAATAAGAAGATTAATAATATAACCAGTCAAATGGATTTTATAAACACCTCATAAAAGAATATAGGTGCATAACATAACATATGTTCCAAATAAGACAATTCGAGACGAAAAACCCTTACAAAGATTATATTATTAAAGTGATAATTAATAAATGAAGTGATTATGTGTAAAAAAAATAAATAAAAAACAATTGGAAATGAAACATAATATAATCATAGGTCATTTCATATGTAATCATGGCATAACATAGTCAATTAAGTACAAGTATAACCCAAAAAATGGAAATTGAGTTAAAAAACCCCTTACCTCATGCTTTCACTTTATTAAACATGATTTAATCTCTAGTGTAATGGTTTAAATACTATTATGAATTTATAAAAAATAATATTCATATTTATAATATCATATATGATCCACTTAAAACATCTTATCACTCACTCGTAAACAATATTTCATTATCATCATTGTTTTTGATGTTAACTTCTTAGTTTTTTCATGTATGGTTCATCATGGATGTTCTGGTTATTGTGAATAGTTTATAGTTTAATAATAAATATAATTATATTAATATTATAAATATCATATTTATTCATTAGATACATTTTTAGAATGATTTGTGAAAAGTAGATATAGAAAAATTAATTACACCTTTCATGGAGATGGTAGGCCGTACGTACGCATGAATATTGTTTTTTCTTTTTAAAGGATGAAACAAAAGAAAGGTAAATATTAATTAAACTTTAAAAAATAATTATTATATCATATATATTCTTTTAAATATATCCTTATTACTATCCATATAAAGTGTAAATGAAAAATGAATCACATCACTTTGTGGAGGTGGTAGTCCACATGTACACACGAAGGACGTTATCGTTTTCCAAGGATTGAAAGTTAAGAAGGTAAATGATATATTATATTTAAAAAACCATAATTATTTCATAAATATCATATACATTCATTATTTCCATATTTATAACCATTTAAGTAAAATTTTGATGAAAAAATAATTACACCACTATGTGGAGATGATAATCCATACATATGCATGAGCACTGTTTTTTACTTTCTACAGGATGGAAAAGAGGTGTAAAATGATTATAAAATAATAATAATAAAATATAAATTTATTTATGACACCGTATTTTTTATTTTAGGATGTTTAAAATATATTTTTAGTAATTATAAAAAGACATAAACTTGAAAGAGTCGGTAAAGATGATTACCTCTTCTTCGGTGGACTTCCTTTAGATTCCTTATTAATAACCCTTGGAATGGTCATATAAGAATACCAACACATATAATTCATGTATAGAGAAGTTTAAAAAATATTTTTTTAGGGTTTGGTTGAGATAAATTTCTCAAAGTGGTGTAATAAAGATAAATGATGAGTGTCCTTTTATAAGTGGGGGAGAGGGCACAATTGGGATTTCTTAAAAGATAAAAAATTATAATGTCATTCTCAAGCTAAATGCTTAGAAATAGAAATATATTCATAAGTGAGATATTATGAGTTATAAATATGTCCATATAATTTTATTTAGATATGTTTAATTGGAAAACTTACACTTATCTATTGGTTTAACCCCACGTCAACTCGTTTTAACTTTAACCGTGGTAACAACTTTTTCAATCTTAAAGAGTTATAGTTTTTATTATCAGGTAATGATTGGAACATAAATTGCCAAGGTATGATAGTGTATTCCATTTATAATCATATTTATCCTATTTAAATATTTTCAATATTTTAAAGCAATTTAATAAAATATTAATTTTCATAAAATATCATTAATGTCATTTTGACACTATTCATTTATTTTGAATTTAATGACATAAAGATAATAAAGGAATTCAAATATAAAATCTTTAAAAATAAATTATATATTATTATTGACCATAAATTTCATGTGACACCATAATTAATCTAAAAAATGTTGTTTTTTATTTTTTTTAAACCATTTAATTTGATTTTTCTACAACTTGCACAAGCACAGTATTAGCGCCGTATAATATTTTAAGGTAATTATACCATTATTAAAAATTTAAAATAAATTAAAATAATAAAAATAAATTAATAATATTTAAAATAAGATTTTATGTTCATTCATAACATATCATTATCCCTTTGTGAACATATAAAATAAATTGAAATAAAGAGAGTGACATTTTGACATTTTCTTTACTTAAAATAATATAAATGTCATTATCCATGGAAAATGACACCAAAATTCCATATATTAAAATTTGGGATTGATACGGTATAATTTATCAAATAAAAAAAATAAGTTCAAGTTTTGGGTTTATTTTGAGAGCTTAACTCATAGTTTTAATCATGTTTTACCCATTTTACCCTTATCGAGGTGATAAATATTTACTATGGTTACTCTTCATAATGACCCAAAATAAAAGGTTTTTTTAAAAATTTGAATATAATAATGAAAAATATGTTATAAATTTTTTAATATTAAATATCTCTATGTTTTATAAATTAATTTCAATATAAATGCATAAAAATCAACAAAAAACGGTTTTTAGAAAAAAAATGCTTTTTTAAGAATACAAATTAACTTATATCGAAATCACAGATATTGATGATTCAAATGAAATTAATTATATTATTATAAATAAAATGTATCATATTTAAATTTAATATCAAATCCAAAATATAATGGTATTTTTAAATTACTTTATTTAATGAAAATAAATGAGAGTATTTGAAAAATCAGTATTTTCACTATTCACTAAAAAATAAATCATTTCAGAAACTTCCCAAAATTTCACCCTAATTTAATTTTTATATTATTATATAAAATATTAATTTAATTTTATAAAATATAATTTCTAAAATTAGTATAAATTAATTATAATTTTCGTGTACAAAATGAAAAAAAATCTTTTTTTGAAGAAAAATGCATTTTGAAGCATAAAATGACTCCATTCAAAATTAAGTGATTATTTACTAATAATTAATCAATACAATTGTATTTATTAGGACCATTATAATTCATTTAAACATATTAATATCCTCAAATTCAATGGATTGGTCACATTTGAATAATAATATTTTTATATTATATTTCAATTAGCTTAAAGTTCGGGGTTGCATGATAAGTAAGCTTTTGAGTTTATTATTTTTTTAAACTAAATTTTATGGGTGTTATAAATATAAACAATAAAAATTTAGTAAATTACTGAATTATGATAATAATTTAAGTAAATGGAATAATAATAAGGAAATGAACATGAAAAAGGTTCTTAATCAAGTAAAAAAATGAATTTAATTTTATTATTTAGAAGGTTATAGGATGTATGAGGCAAGTTAGGACTCGAGATAATGGGAATATAAACTCGATTTACTTCCATTGAGTTATATACTTCATTTAATATGTTTTTCTAAGATTATGTGGATTTTAACCGCTTATTGTTTTATGTCGTGTTTCCACTTTTTTATATAGATTTACATTTTTCACATAATCTCTTCTTTGATAGATTATTACTTCATATGTTATGATATTTATTAGTGTTTATTTTTCAATATCTCTTTGAATAAATATTTTCTATGTCTAAATTATTATTTTGGGAGATTTTATATTCTCTCTCTAAAACCCCATCCATTTTATCTCCTTTATGTCTATATTATTTATTTTATGGAAGTGATTTAATTTAATTCAATGATTTATGAAGGTCATTTTGTAACATTCCCAAATTTGGAACTCTCTCACATGGTCGAAAAGGGTTAGTTATGAGACCTCAAGCACACCTCCTCGTACTCCAAAGGCATCCAACTAGTAGCGGGGGGTGTGAAATGTATAGTGGGGAGACTAAATCCCCAGGTATGAAGTACCATAGTAGGAGAAAAAAATCATAATAAGACATAAATAATCAAAGTAAATACATAGAAGAATACAACTATAAAATCCAAATGAATAATATAATAAATAATAAAGGAATAATGTAATGACATGTTGGAATGTAACTAAATTTCATGCTAGAACTATACAAGAAAAATACTAGAAGACTCAAATAAAAGACTCAAAGTACCAGATCCTGAACCCCACGCCGATCCCATCTACAAACTCTAGCCCATCCTTAAACAAGTAATCAAACAACAATTTCCTTTTACCTTGTCCAATCCTCCACTACTACAAACACGGCCTTTATCAGCGCTAGAAAAGCGCTGATAAATCCAGCGTAGATAAAGGGGGGGTCCCCTTTATCAGCACTCTGAAAAGCGCTGATATAGGACCCCTTTATCAGCGCTAAAAGAAGCGCTGATAAAAGGGGTCTTTTATCAGCGCTAAAAAAAAGCGCCGATAAAAGTACCCCTTTATCAGCGCTTTTTTTAGCGCTGATAAAGGGGTCCCATATCAGCGCTTCCTTTATCAGCGCTCTCGTTTTAGCGCTGATAAAGGACCCTTTTATCAGCGCTTTTAAAAAAGCGCTGATAAAAATTAAAAAAAATTAAAAAAAATTAAAAAAAATTAAAAAAATTTAAAAAAATTTAAAAAAATTTAAAAAAATTTAAAAAAATTTAAAAAAAATTAAAGAATACCACAAATCGGGGGGGGGGGGGGGCTTTTATAGCACTTGAACCCCCCTTTTACAGCACTTTTCGGCCCCTATACAACACCCGATGCACCCCACTCACCCCCCTCCACCCTTTAACAACGCTTGCTCCAATATTCCCCATGCACGCACACCCCTGCCTCCACTAAGATTTGAACTCGAGACCTCCCCCCCTGCGCGCCTAAGCCCTTACCACTACTCTATTTTGATTTGCTTTCCAATTCATGATATCTCTATATATATATATATATTTAGTTATATTTATTCGTATAGTAATATATATTTATATTAATATATATATATAGTTATATTATAATATATATATAGTTATATTATAATATATATAGTAATATTAATATATATATATAGTGGTATTAATATATATCTATATCTATATATATACATATATATATTTAGTTATATTTATTCCTATAGTAATATATATTTATATTAATATATAGTTATATTAACATATATATAGTTATATTAACATATATATAGTTATATTAACATATATATAGTTATATTAACATATATATAATTATATTAACATATATATAGTTATATTAACATATATATAGTTATATTAACATATATATAGTTATATGAATATATATTTATATAGTTATATTAATATATATATAGTGATATTAATATATATATTTATGGTGATATTAATATATATATTTATAGTAATACTAATATATATATATGTAGTTATATTAAT
The DNA here is from genome assembly GCA_963277665.1 of Viscum album. NCBI lineage: Eukaryota > Viridiplantae > Streptophyta > Magnoliopsida > Santalales > Viscaceae > Viscum > Viscum album. The sequence continues at coordinate 1,245,632,499 of OY728157.1, read as the reverse complement.
ATATATATTGTAATTAGATTAATATATATATAGTTAGATTAATATATATATATAGTTAGATTAATATATAGGTATATAAATATTCATATATTGGTATTTTAAATAGAATGGATATTAGTTATTATTTAGATAAAGCTAATATATTTTATATGTAAATATGTTTAATTATTTATTTAAAAAATTTAATTTTTAGGTGCGAATATAAAAAAAATATGTACATATAGTTATATATTTGATTATAAATAGCAGTTCATTATAAAAAAGGATGAAATTTCAAAGACATAATATCAATATGAATGTAATACCTTGGAATAAATTTAATCCCCACCAAGAAAATCCAATAATACCCCCTTAAACGAGTTTGAAAATCCACAAAATGTTAAAAAATCTGGGTACCCCGACAAAAAACTCAGTTTTGGAGGCCTTATGGGCCTCTTTTGTCCTCGAAAAATGCTTGACTGGGGTCCCCTCAAGTCGCATCAATGTAGAGCTCGTCGCAGGCTTCGATTTGATATGTGGTAGAGCTCAAACGGACACCCGGATCAAAAGTTATGGTCGTTTGAAGTTTGAGTTGCGTTTTCAACATATTTTGGATCTTTTTTTTAATTTTTTTAATTTTTTTAGTCCTCAAATTGTTATTAAATGAATATTACTCCATAATGATAATCAAAATATTAATTAAAAATATTTTTTTAATTTTTTAAGAAGTCATTTTCACTAAATATCTTAAATATTAAGTATAATAAGTGTAAATGTACATTTATACTTATCTAAAATATATTTGAAAATTCTATATTATATTTATATAACAATATAACTATATTTATATATTAATATATTTTTAATTTTTTTTGAAGCCGACCCTTTATCAGCGCTAAACAAAGCGCTGATAAAGGCCCCCCTTTATCAGCGCTACTAAGCAAGCGCTGATAAAGGGGGGCCCTTTATCAGCGCTACTAAGCAAGCGCTGATAAAGGGGGGCCCTTTATCAGTGCTGAAAAAAGCGCTGATAAAGGGGGGTCCCTTTATCAGCGCTAAAAAAAAGCGCTGATAAAGGGGGGCGCTGCGAAAAACTGTTTTTGTGGTAGTCCTACATCCATGAAATCTAATTGGGTACCAAATGGTAACCTGAATAGGGTGTGAGTATAACATAGTAGGTCAACACCACCATGTCTAAAAAACCCAGTTAGATAAGAAGTGTATGCAATAAAGTGATAACCAAGTGTATTAATTAATTTAACAATTAATAAAATACAACAAAAAACTGCTTCGGCTCCATGACTGAATATCTCTGAGCATGTCTTATGACCATGCCAACCATAACCATATAACCAAGGTAAAATAACCTACTTCAGCTCCATGTTAGAACATATCTAAACATGTCTTACGACCATGTCAACCACAACCATATAACTATGACATAGTCACAAAAATCTTGGTCAAATCCCTATAAACATTACATCATCTAGGATAAATCCCTATAAACATTACAACATAGGGCTGGGCATAGCCCGCTCTCTACGAGAATTATAATACGGGATGGGGCCGAGCCCGCTCAATATCAGCATTACAACATATAAGTGTGCAAGTACCAGGCCTGAGCCTGATATATAATCATTACAACATGGAACACAATCCCTGTCACACAACATAGATATCAGAATATCACATCCCAATTCTCAATGGTTAATTATGGTAATTACTATTCTTCTTTCATATTCCACTTTCAATTTAATTCAAAATTTATTAACAATTATATAAATAAGAAATAATCCAAAATTTATGTATTCTATAACAAGAAATCACCCTAGGTCACATGTCATGTTAATCATACTTTAATCCATTTTACAATTCAATTATAATCAAGGTTTTCTCACCCTAGGGGAATCCAAGATCCGGTTAAAAATCCATTTGAAACCAAATGAATTAAATAATAATTCTATTTTTTTATTTAATTAATTTTTCCACACATAATGATGGAACAATCAAAACATTGCACAAACATGAAAATTATCAAACTATAGGGTTAAGATTTATTCCCCCTAACTTTAACCGATGATCCAACAACACTTCCAATGGACAACACCCATGAGGAAGAAGGTTCAGATGATTGTAAAGAAGTTCTTAGATCAAAACTAATCAAGATCAAAACAAAAATGCAATTGGTCAAAGGATTTCACTGCAACGGTTGGATAATAAGGAAGAGAAGGAATAAACCTAACCGAAAAGACTTACCAGGGATCAATCACACAAACGGGATGTCCAGAAGGGAAGCTGACACCCCAAAATTTTATAGAGAAAGACATGGGGTTGAGAGGAGAATATATGCAGCCAAAACAAATGATAATTAATCCGAAAAACATATTTAAAATATTAGGCCAGGAATTTACACAGTGTGTAATGTTATTACATATCGTTTAAATGTTTTTAATGAAATAAACCAAAAAACCCATCACCTTGAATTTATTTTATTAAAACCCTCAAACAATTACATGACGTGTAATCCCTTTACATGGTGTGTAAATATTATGCAATTGATTTTTCATCCCATTTTCCTTTTAAACCAACCAAACCACTTTCAAAGTTTCTAAACTCACCAAGAACCCATGGAATACTTAATACATTTATACCCAGCCTTCATTAATTCAAACAAGTATACATTCTTTAATTTTAAGTCATTTTTTTCCAAAAAATCTCTTTTTGTGGATACTCTCTAGTCCTTCACAAGTTTACTTGCAACCTAAGAGTACATTTATTCAAATGACATACTTTCATGATGAAAACAAAACTGAAAGAAAATATTAATGAAAAAATAGAGAGAGGCGTACCTAAAAAAAGACAAGATCTTAAAACATCCCCACCTTATAGCAACTCATCCCTGAGCTACTCCAAGCGTCACTGTGAGGTCTTTGCAAACAATTCCAGCCACTGTTTTCACATATCAAACTCCCTATCCCAGGTCTCCTCCCACCCTAACGATATTTCTCACTATGATCCAAAAGCCATATTAGATGATACTCAAATGATTAATTGACAAAAATCTTGACATTTGCTACATCTATCACATGAAAAGGTTCTAGATGATATATTAGTAGATGCGACACATGGAACACATCATGCATGGAATTGTAGTGATGTGGAAGGGCTAAAAGGTATGCCACTAGAATGAACCTTTCCACTATTTTGAATAGACTAAAAAACTTGGTCACTTGCTTTCCCTATTTCCTGACATGATGTTTCCCCAACCTAGGTGACACCCGAAGGAAAACATGTTGACCAACTTTAAATTCTAGAGGCCATCTCCGATGGTCAACATATGATTTCTACCATCTTTTCTTGGTCACCAAATACTGTCTGATCAACTGAACTTTCTTAGATGTCTCTTGTATGAGAATAGGACCAAAAAGTGATAAACCACCTACCTCCAACCAACAAAGAGGCGAACGACATGTCCTACCATACAAAGCCTCAAAATGTGCCATTTGGATTGATTTCTGGAAGTTATTATTATATGAAAACTCCATGAGTGCCATAAGTTTCTCCCATGAACCAAAAAAATACAAAACATTGAATCATAACATATCCTCCAAAACATGAATAGTTTACTCAGATTGACCATCAATTTGTGAATTATAGGATGTGATTAAAAGAACTCGCGATACTAGGTATTTCTGAATACCCTTCTAAAAATGTGATGTGAAATTAGGATCTTTACATGAAATGATAATACTTGAAACAACGTAAAACCGAACCACCTTACACACATAAATATTTCATAGATCATCAACTGCGAAGCACTAATAGGTAAGAAGTGGGATACCTTAGTTAGTTGATCCAAAAAAACCCATAAAACATCATTCTTATAGGTCATCCCAGGTATTCATTTCACAAAATCCATCGTTACATCATCCCATTTCCACTCTGGAATGGGTAAAGGCTTAAAAATGGGAACTAGCCTATGATGCTTGGCTTTCACCTGTTGATAAGTGAAGCATCTATCCACGAAAATTTCCACCTCTATCTTAATTAATGACCAAAAATACTATCTACATAGATCATGATACATATTTGTTAAACCAGGATGCACCACCCATCTAGAATCATGAAAATCCCTCATCAGCTTTTCACGCAAGCCTGTAGGAACCCATATTCATCCATGGAAAAGAAGAGAATTTTCACATCCCAGAGACCATCCTAATGGAATCTACCTACCATATAAATTTTCTCTCATAAAGGATCCCTCAAGATCAGACAACTGATCATCCTTAATCTAGTCCAAAATCATGAGTATAATAGATATCGAATTCAGAGCTACTTGACCCTGAGATTCCTGAATATCCAGATGCATGTCTACAAAGAGGGCCATTATCCTACACTCATCACAAGACTCCCGTACTACCTCTATCTATGTATTTTTGCTCAAAGTGTCAGAAATGAAGTTTCCCTTTCTTTGTGTATAATCCAATTAAATGTCTAAAGACTACAAATAATCGATCCACCCCCTCTGCTGAAGGTTTAGGTTTTTCTAAGAAAAAATGTACTTGATGATCTTGTGATCCTTGTATACCACAAACCTATCACCCATGAGATAGTGTCACCAACATCTCAGGTAATGTACCACTTCTTATAAATCTAGATCATTAGTAGGTTAATTCCTCTTACAAGACCTCAGTTGCCTAGATCCATAAGCAACCACTCGATCCTCCTGTAACATAACTGCTCCGATTCCAACTCCAAATGCATCACAATACATGATATATGATTTACCGACATAGGTAAAGTGAGGATAGGTGTTTATATTATTCTGCCTTTTAGCTCCTCAAAATCTCTCTTAAAAAAATTATACTAAAAAAACTTCACCACTTTCTTTGTCAGTCTAGACATCGGTGCTACCAAATGGAAGAAATATTGGATAAAACGTTGGTAAGAACATGATAATCCCAGAAATCTCTAAATTTTGAAGATGTTCTTGGTATGTTACTAAGATATCATGGCTGTGACTTTCTCTATGTCCACTAACACTCCAGACTCTAAGATGAAATGAACCAAAAAGTTCACTTCATCAATCTAAACACTTTATTTGGTCATATTGGAGTAAATTCAATGCTCTCTCAATGTACTCAAGAAAATGTTAAGATGTTTTCCATGATCATCTTCTGACTGGGAGTACACTAAGATATAATTGAAAAAAACAGCCACAAACTAATCTAGAAAAGGGTGAAATATCCTATTAATTAAGGCCATGAATAACATAGGTGCATTAGTCAACCCAAACAACCTCACTATGAATTAATACAAGCCATAACTGGTTCTAAAAGAATTCCAAGGTATATCTGATGGTATCACCTTTAACTAATGATATCTTGATCTCAATTAAATATTATAGAATATCTTATCACCTCTCAAATTATTGAAAATATCATCAATATGTGGAAGAGGATACTGGTTCTTGACCATAATCCGGTTCAACCTCTGATAATCCACATATAAACACAAATATCCATCATCCTTTTTAGAGAAGAGAACTAGAGAACCCCAAGGAGATGTACTCAGATGTATGAATCCTTTAGATTATAGATCTTCTAACTAAAATTTCAACTCCCAAATTTACACTGGTTCTATTTAGTAAGGTGGGATAGAAATTAGATCTCCTCTCGGCACTAACTCGACCGTTAACTCAATATCACGCTTGAGAAGTAACCCATATAACTCATCATGGAAAACATCCTGAAAATGGTATACCACTAGAGGAAAATAATCCCATTGAATTCCACCATTATCTAGAGAAATACTAGAGATCTATTCTGTGAGACAATCCAATCTACACTAAATTGGTCCCGCATGACCAGCCTAAAGATCCCACTAACCCTGGTGAGAATAAATGCTTCCTTTTGGAGATAGGAAAGTAACTCTCCTCCTATAACAGTCTATATGATCTTGGTATAGAACTAAAAAATATACACCAATAATCAAGTTGAATCCATTCATTTACATCACAAATGATTTCCAAAAGAAACGGTAACCACCAATCTCTAGTGAACATGCCTTGCAACATTTGATATTCTCTAACCTCACTCTCAATAGTTTGTAAATGGTTAAAACACCATATAATATTTGCACATCCAAGAAAAAACCATTTTCAAAAAGATAATATAGATAATAATGCAATGCTCCAGTATCAAACAAAACACAAGCTAAGGTAAATAATACAAGAATCATACCTTTGATGGTAGAAAATCCTACATCCACATTATCCAGATTAGTCTACATAACATGAAACTGAATTGTACCTATACCCTTGGCTCCAGTCTGACTACATTGAGTTACATTCCTTTCTTGGTCTTGTTGATTATTAACTAGGGTACCAATTCCCCTACCTCAGCCTAAATAGCCTATGGAAATCCAACTACCAGCTTGCTGAGGGGTAGCTAAGCCCCTTCCTGACATCAGTGCCTATCCTAATCCTATGCCACTAGTTTTCTTTGGAAATTTTGCACAAAACCTCTGAATATGACCCATTATGTCATAGATACAAAACTAAACTATGAGTTAAGGACACTACGATCACTTGTGGACAAACTTTCCACATTGATATCACTGGAACGAAACATGATCTTGAGATGGTTTTCCACACTTCTCTTCTGATTACTTCTTTAGTAGAAACTTCCATAACAGTTTTTCTTACCATTCGAAGAATAATTCTCAGATCGCTATGCTGAAAAATCTTGACCGCTGCTCAGCAGTTATCTCAGATTCACTTTCGTGATGAGTGCTTGATTTATCATGTCTTCAAAGCTATTTAAATGGAAAATGTTTAGCTATGACATGATCTCATAATAAATACCATCCTGAAAACATATTTCCCTGGAGATCTCATCAGCTACCAAAGATGGTTCAAAGTGCTGTAGGTCAGTAAAATGTCCAGCATAGTCTAGTAATGACAAACCCTCCCATGTTAAATGCCTGAAATCATGATATTTTTCATCCCTCAAGTTCTCAAGATAGAAATGGATCAGGAAATTCATCTTTTAGTCCTTCCAAAATAGCTCATCCTACTACCTATCTTCCTAAAAAATATCCCACCAATGCTTGGAAGGTCTAAAAAGAATATATGCAGAAAGATTCACCCTCATATATATGGGTGTCTTGAGATGCTTGAAGATTTTCTGGATAGACTCAATCCAAAACTCGGCTTCTTAAGGACCCCCTTCCCTAGTAAACATAGGTGGATGCTACAACTGAAACTCTCTTGTTAGCTCATATATCTAAGGAAAGGTATGAACAATCTCCCTTTCTATAGATCACATGACCCTCAGGAAGCTGTCATGAAGATGAATATCCATATTCTCCTCAACAACTACAAGAATATTCAATTTTTCTATATTAGGAGCATGGTCATTTCCACTCTCTTGATACTCGAGTCAAAGAAAACAAGGAAGCATTTTTTCTACAAGATATACACAGACCTTAGAGTACTGGATAACAATAAGGGAAACACCAATAGGTGACTACAAATAATAAACACTAAATCTTTGTCTCTAAAGAATGGATTATAAGTATTTTTTCATTACATGACAACTCATTTCATTTATTTAGTGAAATAGAAATCTCATGTCATAGTTTTACATGGAATTATATATCACATACAAAAATAGATACCCCCCTATCATGAAAAATGCATGTCAATATATCCCTATGTGCATATTATGATGCATGTATTCTCATCTCACACCATGCTAGGACATGAGTACAAATGTCAAGAAATAGTAAGATCATAAAACAATAACTTCACACAACAAGTGAATCAACCAAGGTGAAATAACATCAACTGTAACAAGCACACAACACAACATCAATCCCATCTCTGGGGACTCATATTTTCCCCCGTATATGGGTTAGATACTCCCATGCACAAGTTCATTACCAAGTCTCGATACATCCTAGTTTCATTTATAACTTTCCAAAATAGTAAATTAGTAGAAAATAAAATCTCCATTTGATACCACTTTTAATGTACCCCAATATGACACTCTCTCATGTGGCCATAAAGGGTTAGTTACAAGACATCAAGAGCACCTCCTCATACACCAGAGGCTACCGACTAGTAATGGGGGTGTGAAATTTATAGTGAGGAGACTATACCCCATGGTATGAAGTGTCATAGTAGGAGAAAAAAATCATAATAAAATGGAAATAATAAAATTAAATACATAGAGGAAGATAACAATAAAATCTAACTGAATAATCTAATAAATAATAAAGGAATAATGTAATGACGTGCTGGAATGTAACTAAATTTCATATTAGAACAATAAAAAAAATACTAGTAGGCTCAAATAAAAGACTCAAAGTCTCAGGTCCTGAACCCAACATCGTTCCCATATCCAAACTCCAACCCATCTGCAAACAAGCAATAAAAAACAAGGTCCTTTTTCTTTGTCCAAACCTGCACCCATTAAATCTTCTCAGGTACCAAACATGGTCCCAAATAGGATGTGATTATAAATTAGTAGGTTGACACTACCGTGTCTAAACAAAACCATTTAGATAAGAAGTGTATTCAATAAAGTGATAACAAGGTGTATTAATTAATTTAACAATTAATAAAATACAACAACAACCTACTTCAGCTCCATGCCAGAATATCTCTGAGCATGTATTATGACCATGCCAACCACAACCATATAACCAAGGTAAAATAACCTTCTTCGACACCATGCTGAAATATCTATGATCATTTCTTATGACCATGCCAACCATAACCATATAACCATGGTATAATTACAACAATCTGGTTCAAATCCCTATAAGCATTACAACATTTGGGACAAATCCCTATAATCATTACATCATGGGACTGGGCATAACCTACTCTATATAAGCATTACAGTATGAGACTAGGTCAATCCCACTCAATATTATAATTATATCATATAAGTGTGAAAGTTCCAAGGCCAATCCCAATATATAATCATTACAACATGGAACATAATCCCTATCATATGACATGGATATCACAATATCAAATCACAATTATCAATGGTTAATTATACGAATTACCATTCTTCTTTCATATTCCACTTAAAATTTAAATCACAATTGATTAAAAATTATATCAATAAGAAATAATCCACAGTTTAGGGATTCTATAATAAGAAATCACCCTAGGTAACATGTCATGATAAACATACTTTAAGACATTTTTTAATTCAATTATAATAATGGTTCACTCACCCTAGGGGAATCCATAAGCTAGTTAAAAATACATTTGAAATCAAAGGAATTCAAGGAGAAATTATGTTTGTTGATTTAATTAATTTTGGCACATACAATGATGGCACAATCACAATATTTAATAAACATGGAAATTATCAAACTATAGGCTTAATATTTAGACCCCATACCTTTAGTCGATGATCCAAAAACACTTACAATGACCAACACCCATAAGGAAGAAGGTTCAAATGATTTAAAAGAGGTTCCTAGATCAAAACTAATCAAGATCAAAATAAATAAAGATCAAAACCAACATTGAAATTGGTCAAATGATTTCACCACAAATGTTGAAGAATGAGGAATAAAAGGAAGAAACCTAACTGAAAATACTTACCAGAGATCAATCATACAAATAGGACATTTAGAAGGTAAGTTGAAACCCCAAAATCACCTGAAAAAATCCCTAGGGATGAGAAGATAAGAGCTGTAGCAAAAAAAGGAGAATTCATCCCCACAAAATCTTTAAAATAGAAGCTCAAGGATTTATAGAGTGTGTAATGTTATTACACATCATGTAAATGTTTTTAATGGAATACTATGAAAAACCCATCACCTTGAATTTATTTTATTAAAACCCTCGAATAATTACATGACATGTGATCCATTCACATGATGTGTAAATGTTCTGCAGTTGATTTTTCAGCCCATTTTACTTTTAAACTAACCAAACCTATTTTAAAGTTTCTCAACTCACCAATAACCTATGAAACACTTAACCCATTTATACATGGACTCAATTAATTAAAAAAAGAACATATCCTTGAATTTTAAGTCATTTTCTCTAATAAATCTATCCTAATGGATACTCTCTAGTCCTTCTCAAGTTTCCTTGCAACCTAAGATCGTGTTTATTCAAACGATATACTTTCATGATGAAAACACAACCAAAAAAAAATTAATGAAAAACTAAGAGAGAGACGTACCTGAAAAAGGACAGGATCTTATACATTTTCTATTAACTTTGACCTTTTTTTAAAATCATGAAAAGATCCTATTTTTAAATTCCTTCTACATGATCTCATTTTCCCACCATATTCTTTGGTTTTATTTACAAAACATTATCTACGGGTTTTCATGGTTTTACAAAGGAATTTTTATTCTCATTGTTTTATAAATTATTTCCTTTGAAATAAAAGTTATTAAAAATCTATTAGGGCTATTTTCCTAATAAATTTCTAATTTTTAGTTTTAAAATATTTCCCTCTACACTTTTTTAAGTATGTTCCATGAATTTCTCTTATTTTTGATCTTAAATAATGATTCAAGTGTTCTTTTAAAGTTAACTTTCCTTTATGGGTTTATTTAAAGGTTTTTGTTTGAAAAATAAGTTTTAAGAGTTTTATGAAGAAAAGTGGAAGATTTTAATTTTTTTGTTTAAATTATGGTTCTTGGGTATTGTATATGATTAGTGTTGAGCTCAGGATATAGCTCTATAATGCATTGATAAATGATTTATCCTCTAAATAAATATTTTTTTAATTAAGCAATGAAGTTATTCCATTGTACAGGTGACTGTAAGGGTGATTTTTAATAGTGATATGAATATAATATCATAAGATTCCTTTATGGTTTTTATATGCTTTCACATGGGGTTTAAATAAAAATACCTAGATTTAATAAAATAATAAGTCTATTTTTTTAGAAAGGGTAAGTTTTTTATCATTAAAAATGTAATGGTTTTTATTTGAAGTAAAGTTTACGATCCTATAAATATTTAAAGTTTTCATATATTCTTATATAATTTTCAAAGTCTTTATTTCCTTATGATTGATTATGAGTTTTATTTACAAAACCATTTTGAGTAAATAAGTTTATTTCATTTTTATAAGTATGTTTTATATGAGCTAAGGGTTCCACATTTTAATGAAATATCTTTTCAAAAAATTTCAAGTATTTTAGTGGAATAATGGTTTTTCTATTTCTATTATACCCCTTACTGAGATTTATGTATGCATACCATGTTTTCAAATGTTATTTTATAGGGATAATGGATGAGTAAGATTTATTATGAATTCAATGTTTCGGTTATGAAATTTTAACCTTAAATAAAGTAGGTGTATAATTTAAGGAGTCTGGTTTAATGAAAAAATATCTATTGGGTAGACTAATTATGGGTTTTTTATATAATAGTTTTTACTAATTCTTTAAAACTATAAAAATAAAAATATATTTTAAATTTAATCATTTCATTATTTTCTATAAATAATGTAATTTTGGAATGATAAAGTATGGGAATTTACTATTGGTATCAGAGTAGGGTTTAGATAAATTTAGCAGTTAGGATGTTATCAGTTTAATATAATTTAAGAGTTATAGATATCATGATGGTTTAATAATTTTAAGGGTAATTATAAATTAAAAGCCATAAATACCATTTTGAGGTCTTATGTGATTGGATTTTAAGGTGGTTAATGATATTTTGGGAGAATTTTATTGGGTTTTAGAAATAATGAAAGATTATGGTATAAATAACCTTCAGGGTTGGTATGTGATTTAATGTGGTGGTAATTATGGTTATTTAGGATAAAGGTTTATTATATTTTGGTAAAATAAGTTGAGTGGGATAGATAATCTTGGGGATTGATAAGTGATTTAGTAAAAAGGTGATTAAGGTGAATTTGGAAGAAGTTTTTTGTATTTTTGGGATTAGAATATATGAGCTAGTGTGTTATTTTATGACCAAATGGTTAATATCATTTGAGGTATAAAAGTTTGAGTTAATTTTTGAGAGCATATGTGATCATGAATTTTGGGTTGAGAAATTTTGTAAGAAATATTTTGATGATTATTGACATTAAATTACTCTTGGGATAAATGTTGATTTTTTTGAGAACATGTGATTAAGGTGTTCTTAATTTTCAGGTCTTCCTTTCCAAGTATCCATTATTTTTAAGAATTTTTATTCTATTTTATCATCCATGTATCAAATAAAAGATATAAAAATGAAAACATTACTCTTTTACATTCATTTTTGATGAATTGATGGTCTCATTTCCTCTCTTATTGATTTATAGTTCACACACCACAATGTTCGAAAGGGTTTTTATTGACTCAGTCTTCTTTCATTAGGTCATATACCCTCTTCATTGAATATATCATTCTAATTTTGGTTTATTATATTCTATAATTATATTATATTGTATTTCCTATTTATTTTCATGGGATTGCCATTTCTTTATTATAATTTACTTTTCAAATGATTATTACATTATAAATTATGATGTTTATAATGGTTTGTTATCTCAATTCCCTTTATTGATTCATTTTTCATATTATACACTGAATTTTATTTTACATGGTGGACATACTACACCATTTACATCTCTTATCATAACTTACATATGATACAAGTAATTTAAACTATGTATTGAAATTAATATTTATTATTATGATAATCCTATAAATAATTTTATTAAGGTATGGGATAATAATATGATTTTTCATTTTAAAAATAGTTTTTATTCTAAGTAAATTGTTTTTACATGTACTATATGGTTTTATGTAAAATTTAAATTTATAAATTTTAGAAATTTAATTTTATAAAATGGACTAATTTTTTGGTTTTATCATGTTGAAATTAGTTTATGGTGATTTTTTATAATTTTTATGATCAAGTTTATTTTTTCTAAACAGTTAAAAATACAGTTTTTATGAATACCATATATTTTATGACATCAAATGATATAAAAATGAAATAAATATTTGTGAAAATTACAGAAAATATCTTTCACGATTTCACACTCAAAATATAATTAAATATTGTTAAATTAATAAAAATTAGTTTTTATGTCAAGATAAATATGAAAAAATATATTGATGCTGATGTAATGCTTGCACAATATTGGAAAAGTAAAAAACTAGGGTCATTGGGATAATATTTTAGAGTATATAAGTTTATTCTCAACTTAAAGGGTAATAAATATTAATAATAAATTATTTTTATGTATATTTATGAATTTTATAATTATATAACAAGATAACTATCCAAATGGTTACCCAGTACTTGCTCAAGGTAAGAAAAGTCAAGATTCTTATACTAAAAATGTTATCATGATATAAAAGAGAAAAAATAGTATTTTGAATTGTTTTTATGATAATACTGATGAAAAATAAATTATATTTAATGTATTAATTTATTTTTAATACTAATTAATAGGATAATTATCTAGAAGTCTTATGTATCATCGATGAAACACTTATAAAAACATGATAAAAATCAAATTAAATGGTTTGAGAAATATTTAAAATGATATGATTGGGAAAAAATATTATTCTGTATTATTTTTATGGATAAAAATTATATTTAAGAAATTATTTTAATATTTACATTCTAATTCCATATATATTTCGATATTTTTAATGTCAAATTATGAAAAAACCTTGAAAATGGATTTAAAGCATATTTATCATTAAAAATGATTTAAAAATTAATAAAAAATAATATAATATTATCTTGAGTCTTGTATGATAAGGAATGGATAATTATATTATCTATTTTCCATTTATGGAGCACATGATATTTTTAAAATTACATTATTGACCCTTAATTATTGAATATTTTTGAAAATTCCATTGAATTTTTCCTATAAAAGGAGACACATTCCAACCATTCCAAAACACATGTCACATTAAATTTTCAATATATATTATTATCACATCATAGATAAAAAGGTATACTCTTTTGAATGTTTAATCATGTTTTTTTTCAGGTTTAGAGCGCATATGAGCTGTTTTTCAGAGTTTCTACAGAACCTGGGGTGCAAACTGCTTGTTGGAAACTTTTATGTCATAATTTTTGCCTTACAAAATAATTCCATTGAGAATTGGATATAATATGTTTTATAGTACAATAATCATGAAATCTATAAAATCATTTTTAGCCTTAAGATCCACTTTTATGCCGTAAAATCATTGATCGAGGTAAATTTAATTTGAGGCGATGTGTTTTTCTATATATATGAGTTATGGGTTATTTATGAAATAAAAGAGGTTTTTATGTCATAAATAATTCAGACCAGTAATTTTTTTTATCACATTGGATGTTTAACCCTTCTATCATTTGGGTTTTTCCTCCCATCCTCGAACCCTAGGTGATTTTAGGTGTGTTTTGGGTATCATTTCTCCTATCAGATTGCAATGTTTAATGCTTTATTTCCATAGTGGTTGCACTGTATCTCTTTGGTTAAGTGACCTTTCTACTTATTCACTTCCATTGGTTGCAGTAACATCATTGCTCTACATTTGTGGATCTATTGATATTATGGTGATTTTATTCTGAACATTTCTAGATCCATTGTACGATTGTCTTCTAGGGGGAGATCCTTTTTTGGTTGTGGTGTGACGGGTGTGTGGTTCTCAAGGTAAGTGTGACCTAAACTCTTTACTAACCTTTTTTATTATGGAATACAGTTCTAAAGTGTGATAATCAATGATAGGGCCTATGTTTATTGTTCCACATTTCTTATTATGGTTGTGGATTTTTTCACTTTTGGTGTGTGACCCAAGTGTGAGGTAGGTGGTTCCATCACTAGCCTATGTTGGATAAACATTGGATGATCTAGTTTTATCAATTATTTTATAAAAAATTGGCATGATTTATTGATTTTTATGTATAAATGGATTTTTGAGGAAAGGTGTTCCCCCTATTTTGGTAAAATAAAATGTATTTTCAAAGAATTTTGAAATCAATTTATGAAATGGTTTTCAAATCATGTTTTGATTTGGAAAATATTTAACATGGGAAGCCTTGGGTACTTAGGTGGAGGGTGTAGTAATAAGACTAATTAGTTATTACTATAGGGGGTTAACTCATGGTGTGTTCCTCTAATACCTAGGCCAAGTGTCATAGGTACTTGTTAGAAACTATTGGGAGGTTCACTTTCTAGGGTGTTCCTTTGCTCAGTATATTCGATGCATATGTCTAGGGGCTTGATGCACATGATTATCTATGTTTTGGTACTATTTGAAGGACCCTGGAACACCCTGAGAGGGGAGGGGTGAATCAGGGTGTCAACTTTTTCTTTTAATTAGATGAATCTTATTCCCATGTTGGTAGGAACCTGTTAAACCTATCTGAAGATAAAGAGAACAAAACAAAAAATCACATGTGAAGAGAAGACATATCAATTTTACTTGGTTCACCACTAAGGGATACGTCCAAGGAGAATACACTGATAGTGTGTAATTTGTACAAAAATAAACTAATATTCACTGGTTGTGGAGTATAAGAGTTCAAACACAGTCACCATGCTCCAAGCACACCACCTTTATAAGTTTTTAGAGATAGCTCATTGTGTCCCTCAGAACACTTCCGTAGACTCCCCCTAGCTCACTACATCAGGAATAGTCTACACTCAGTTTACTAACATGAAGGTTGATTCAATGGATTAACATTAACTCATTCATATTTAACTATAGATAGATGCTCTATTGAAGTCCTTTTTTTACCCAAATATGTAATTCACCTTTCCACATACTAGTAGTTTGCGAACTGTTCCTCTCCGAACTGCCCCTCTTCCTCCACGTATTGCCTAGATTCTCTATGTAAAACATTATTCCGCTATGTATTGCCTAGATTTCTCCATGTAATACCCTTCTCCTTGTATTATGAAGATTTAAGGATCACTTTTTCTCCACGGAAAGCTGCTTCATCCATGAACCATGGCCTCTTCTGCGAACTATCTTCCATTTACGGATCATGGATTCTTTTAAAAACAATATCCTTCCTTTGAGAACTATCTTCCTATGTCAAATTTTCTTCCCATGAACCATTTTGGAATTCAAAAAATTCTTCCTAGATTTCTTATAAAAAATAACCACCTCAATGAGGGGATTAGTGCTCCTTATATAGGCAAATAGATCCAAAAAATCTTCTAATCTGAGATTTACCCAAATCATAGATTCAGTACATCCCTCACCATATACTGAGATCCTTCAATGAACCATTATTTTTATGCGGTCTGTGTATTGATATTCTTCCTTTATAGCATCTTAAATCACCACCTCATTTTTTCCAATGACAATCCATCCCATGAACCTCATTCCTTCTCCACGAACCATTTTCATACCGCAAACCGTTCCCTACGCAACAACATACTACACTTCATAGTTCCCTTAATTTGTTGATTTTTTGCGCCATTCTACATACCACCATTCATGGTCCATTAACTGTTCCCAGAAATTCCTTTCCACATAATGCCTTTGCAGTCTGCATACTGTACACTCCTATGTGGAAAACCTTCCTTTTCCAAAAACAAACTACTAATTTTTGAAGCCCAAAAAATTGGCAAACACTAGGAAACTGCACCACCTTAAACACCATATTTGGCTTGTACTATAATATTTCTTGTATTTCAAACTACACTATCAACCCAATTTGGATTAACAACAAATAAAAATCATACTCCATTTCCAGAAAAGAACAACCTTTAGTTCCAAAAATTTCTTCCTTTGGGTTTATTGGCAATTTGCAGATAAATTCAATAAAGCACCAGCTGTAATCAAAACCAAAATGTGATATTTGAGAAACAACTCATCCAACTCTCTAAGTATACATGAAAAATGCTTGGTGTAAAAAACAATATGGAAAACATGAACTGGGTTCTCTTGATACCAAATAAAGAATTGTTTTCTCCATTATCATTTTCTCCAAACATTTTCCTCCTGTGTAACATTTTTTAATTCCTCTATTCTCCATCGTCCTACCACCATAAAAAAATTTCATATTTCATACTCCTCATTTAAACCATAAAAAATGAATTTATCCATTCCCCCCATTAGAAATAAACCAAAAGAATCAAATTTGGACTTGTAGAGATCAAAACACACTCCACCTGGATCGTATCTCCCCCATAAACCTGCAATACTTCAACAAACGGATTAAAATAGTTAAAAAAAATGGGGATAGGGGAACAACCAAAGCCTCCTCATTCATTAGGAGGCGGTTGAACATCGAGGTTCAACCGATGTTTCTAAAACACATGTGCTGATAATTGATTGTTCAGTATGTGATCCACTTGATCATTAGTTCCAACATGATCCATTTTAATCATTCCTTGTTCCTCTTTTTCCCTGATGAAGTGATATCCGATTTCAATGTGTTTTGTTTGATAATACTGAATAAGATTATTTGTAAGATCAATTGCTCTTATTATCACAGTGAATCACCATTGGCTATTTCACCTCATCACCAATATCAGTCAGTTTTTGCTTCATCCATGTTAGTTGTGTGTAATAATTTGTAGCAGATATATACTCAACTTCAGCAGTATTGAGGAGAGTGATTTCCTATTTCTTACTTAACCATACCACACATTTCTTTCCAATGAAGAATTCTCTAACACTTTTGGATTTTCTATCCACCACATTTACAGCCCAGTCAGCATCAAAAAATGCTGATAGTTCATTATCTTTTCCTTTAGAAAAGTATAATTCTTATCTATGAGTACCTTGAATGTATCTCATGATTCATTTAACTGCTATCATATGTTCTTTCTTCAGATTACTTTGAAAGTGGGCCGCTAATCATGTTTCAAAAATAATATCTGGATGTGTTATAGTTAAGTACATTACGCTTCTTATTATTCTCCTGTACATGGTGGGATCTACAAAATTTCCATCCTCACACTTTCAAAGTTTAGTTATAACCGTAATAGAAGAAAACATTGGTTTGGATTCAAGCATAGTGAAATTCTTTAGCAACTCTCTTGCATAATTTTCCTGAGAGATAAAAGTGTAGTATTTCCTCTAAATAACTTTCATCCCTAAGAGGTATATGAGTTCACCAATAATAGACATTTCAAATTTTGATTTCATGTGATTGGAAAATTTATCCATTGAACCCTACCTATTTCCACCAAATATAATATCATCTACGTACAACAGAACCATGAACCGATATTTTTGATAATTCTTCACATATAGATTGTGATCCAATCCTCCTATTTTAAATTCAACCTTCTTCTAATAAGATTCTATCCAAGAGTACCATGCCTGTGGTGCCTATTTTAGACCATATAGAGCCTTCTTTAATCTTCAAACCTTTATTTCAACATTACTAAGAAACAATCCCACTGGTCATTCAATATAGAACTCTTCTTCAAGAACGCCATTTAAGAAAGATGTCTTGATATTAATTTGATAAACTTTATATCCCCTTTGAATTTCCATGGCAATAAATAGTCTGATTGACTCTAGTATAGTTACCAGAACAAATGTTTATTTAACATCAATACCTTCAATCCGTGAATAGCCTTTACACACCATCCATGCCTTATTTATGATCACATTTCCATTCTCGTCAAATTTATTTTTGAAAATCCACTCTGTACGGTCTTTTAACTAGATCCTGTGTTTGGTTGTTATCAATATGATCCAACTCATCATTCATGGATTTAACCCATGATTAATCCTTTGCAAATTCTTAAAATGAGGATGGTTCCACAACAGATAAGAATGTATATTGTGAATTATTCCTCATTATACTTGTCTGTGTGGGAGATTTCCACTCCCCAATAATGTTGGATTAATCAATTTTCACTCTTTGATTCCTCCTGTAAGGTTCAAGAGAATTTTCTTCAGCCATGGTTTCCTCTTCCGATTCTTATTCTGAGTCAACATCATGATGTGATTCCTAAGTGTTTTTCATGACTTCTTCTACTTTTGTAGTTGGATCCATTCCATGTCCACAATCTTCATCATATTCTATCACATCAGCAGACAAATTCCTTGAGGCATTTTTGATTTTATCTTCAATTATATTCACATCACTGCTTTCCACAATTTTTCGAAGAAGTTTATTAAAACATTTGTAGGCTTTTCTATTAATTTAATATCTAAGGAATATTACTTAATCTGTAGCATCACCATATTTTACTTTATTTCCTTCTTTGATTTAGATAAATAATTTACTTCTGAAAACACAAAAATACTTAAAATAGGGATTCCTTCCATGCCATAACTCATAGGGTGTATTGGTTTCCCCCATATAAATCCATGTTTAGTTTTTAATATAAAGTGCAGCTTGAACAACCTCTTTCCAGTAATGGAGATAGATACGACTCTCAATCATCATAGTTCTGTCCATATTATTCACCTGCCGATTCTGGTGCTCAAAAAATCTATTTTTATATGGATTTCTCACAACAACCACCTCATGTTGTATTTCATGTTTCTCGAGGTAATTTTCAAATTCAAGGGATGTGTATTCACCTCAATTTTTGACCACATAACTTTGATTGTCCGTCCAGTATCATCCCTAGATATTCGGTGATAAGTTTTCATGTAATAAACCACTTTTCATTTCTTGTGTATAACCGTCACATAAGACATTCTACTATAATCATAAATGAAAATTACGAAGTACCTTTATACATATGTTATAGTAATATTTATTGGAACAAATACCTCTCTATAAATGAGATCAATAATATTTTATGCTCTTTTCTTATTTGGATGATATGAACTGCAAACCAAATTTCCTCACATGCAAGAATCACAAGGATTATACTATTCACGCTTCAGATTTGGGATATCTGTGACAATATTCAGTTTAGATATATTTTCCATATCTTTTTGATTGATGTGACCCAACCTCCAATGCCACAAGTTGTTCTATTCTTAAACTGTCATGTAACAAATGTTCTCTTTACTATTAACCTGATATAAGTTTTCATTTTTTCTAAATCCCATAATAACAGAATTCCCTATTCTACCTTTTATAGTACACCCATTTTGATTGAATGTAACTATAAGTCTCGAGTCACAGAGTTGAATCACACTTAGGATATTGTGATGCAACCCATCCACATAAAGAACTTTGGTATTCTTCATCTCTCCATTGGTTAGTTCAGTACTTCCACAACCTTTGATATTAAAAGAACTATCATTACCAAATCTCACTGTTCCATCTACCTTTTTCTTGAAATTCATTAATAGTTCTTCATTTCCCATCATATGGTATGAGCATCCAATATCAAGAATCTAAGTGTTTTTGTTATTGGTAGCATTGAGATATACTTATACAAGGTTATTTTTTTCATTTTTCTTCTTTTCCTTCCATGAAATATTAGTTTGAGTGTAGGATAAAGATGGATTTCAAATATTTTTCCATGTTCATATGTTCATAATACTCACGCTCTTCTTAAATAAGAGAGAACCTATTTTTAAGAACAACACCATCTGGTTGGAAAGTATTAACTTGTATCTGAGTTTTGTATGAATTGTTCCTACCATTCCTCTGCCTGTAATTAATAGATTTATATCCAATGTTAGAAAAATGAAAACAATATCCGTAGAAAAGTTTTCTTCTATAAGAACTAGGATATGAATTCATTATCCTTTTTTGAATTCCTATCTCTTATCTACTCAAATAGATCATTACCTATTCACAGTATGACACAATATAGACTAAATGGCCACAAAATTGACATTTCATAAGTGGAAATGTATTTTGACTTATATTAATCCTTCTGTCAACTTACTTAGGAGGATATTTTGACTGTCTATTATCTCAAGAAATTGGAGGATAGTTTTTAGTCCTCCTTTTAGTCTAATTTGAGACTTTCTTTGTTTTGATTTCAGTTGTATTTATGATATGTCCTACTTTCATCTTGTCTTTATTTTGGACCATTTTACTTCCAACATTCGATGTTTTAGCATCAAAAAAATTACTATGTTTCCCATACATTAGGGTATTTGATAATTTAGAACCTTTTTAACTTCATTAGAACCATGATTATCTCTCTTTAGCATATCAACATCCGAGAATTTTTCAAACTGAATTTTCTTATTTGTTTATTTTGGACTTGATTCAATTTCAAGTATACTACTAAGAGTAAAAAATTCTTATTCAATTCCCTAAATAGTTTTAGACTTCTCCTCCAGTCTAGATGTAAGGTCATTAATGAACTTTTACTAATATTCAATTACAAGATTTAGTTAAACTATATCTTATGAGATTTCAAAGGTTGTTGAATGTTCCTTTACTACTTCCTCAAGTCGATCAATTTCAACTTCCAGTATATCAACATATTCTGAGGACTCTTCCACAATTTCTCTCCACATTTTTCATCTCTTTCATTGATTCTCAAACTTACCAAAAGCATCCTTAAGTTGAAACTTGATATAGACATCGGTGGTCAAATGATCATATCTAGATTTATCTCTCAATGGTTCTAACTTTTCAACAGTAGCCGTTATTGATGCATGAGTTCTATATTTAAAGTCGGATTCTTCTTCCTCAAATAATTCACTATCATCATATTCTTCCTTATAGTTTCTCTATAATTTCTTACTAGACTTGAAGTCTCCATTTTTGAAAAACGTTTTCCAAGGCTTCTGCATGTCTTCGTCTTCAATTTATTCATCATTGAACTTTCTTGTTCACCAAGAGGCAATGTGCCAATCTATTTCACAATGAAAAAAAATCCATAGGTAAGTTTCCTTCAAATTACCATTTTACCTTAATGAATTTCTTGGTAATGAGAGAAATAAGTTCTTTTTCCTTATTATCTTCATCAATACTATCTCCTAAAATTTATAGTTTTACCTGACTTTGAATTCCATTTCCTTACTTACTCAATTATTTTCATCTTCTGGTTTGACTCTCATATCATATGCCACTAGGCTACTCAGTAGATCATCTAGAGAAAGTTTGGAAAGATCCCTTTTCTCAAGGGATGACAGTTTTTCATTGTAAATAGGTTGAATTCTTCACAATATTTTCTTCAAAATATCAATTTCTTTGATTTATTCACCAAGTCCTCTTATTTCTCCAAAAAATTTAGTAATTTGATTGAAAAAGGTTTCTGCATTTTCATTAGGATGTATCTTCAGATCATCAAACATATTGTGTAAAACTTGTAGTTTCGCCTCCTTCAATTTGTTGTTACCTTCATATATATTTTCAATTTTTTCCCAAATAGACTTTTTAGAAGTAAAACTCATCACCTTTTGATATATTTGATCATAAAGAGCTGTAGTGAGGACATTTCGTGCTTTATAATTTTCATCAAGCATTTTATTGTCTGTATCAGTCATAGATGGCCCATTTGGACCAGTAACCTATATTCCTTGAGTAGTGGACAACATGACTTATATTCCAAGAGATATTAGATGTGATATCATCCTATTCTTCTATATCTGAAAGTTTCTTACATCAAATAAGGGGACTCCCCTAACATTCACTATATTCTCCATGATAGAAAAGAAGGGAAGATTTAACACCAGAAAGCTTTACCCTATGATAACACTTGAGGGACCCTGAAACAATCTAAGATGGGATCTGTGAACCAGAGTGTCCAATTTTTCTTTTGATTAGATGGAACTTTTCCCCAAATTTTTAGAAAACTATTAAACCTATCTGACAAGAAAGAGCATAAAAAAAATCACATGTAAAGAGAAGACACAATAATTTTAATTGGTTCATCGCTATGGGAAATGTTCAAGGAGTATACACTGAAATTGTATCGGTCATACCAAAATCCACTAATCGTAAATGGTTATGGAGTATAAGAGTTCAGACATAATCACTTTGTACCAGACACATTGCCTTTACAAGTTTTTAAAGATAGCTCATTGCATCCCTCAGAACACTTCTGTAGACTCCCCCTCGCTCACTACATCGGGAAGAGTATTCAATCAGTTTACCAACTTTAAGGTCACTTAAATAGATTATCATTAAATCATATATATTTAACTATAGATATATTATCTTTTTAATTCCCATTTTTACCCATAGATGTAATTCACTTTTCCACGCACTGGTAGTTCGTGGACTATTCCTCTACAAACTGCCCCTCTTCCTCCACATACTATCTAGCTTCACCACGTACATCCATGCTCCATCGCATACTTCATAGAGTTATCAACACACTACCTTGATCCTTGTAATATGAAGCTTCACAAATCAACTTTTCCCCACATACTTCTACATCATCCATGAACCATTTTCTTATTATGTAAACCATCTTCCACTTGCAGATCACAACTTCTTCTACAAACAGTCGCCTTCTTTCATAAAATATCTTCTTATGTCGAATTATCTTCCAGAGAACTACTTTAAACTTCAAAAAATTCATCCTTAATTTATTATCATAAAGTAGCACCACAATGAATGGATTATCACTCCTTATATTGGCAAGAAGATACAAAAAATCTGCTAATCCGAGATGTACCCAAATCTCAGATTCAGTATAACCTTCACTACGTACTAAGCTTCTACTGTGAACCATTCTTCATATGTGGTCCACGTACCACTATTCTTCCTTCACATAGGATTAAATTATCCCCTCATTTATACCAAGGAAAATCCATCCCATGATCCTCATGCCTTCGCTACGAACCATTCCCTACATGACCACGTAGTGTGCTACATAGTTCCCTTCCTTTGCTGATTTTCTACACCATTCTGCATACCACTATTCATGATCCATGAACTATTCCAAAAAGTACCATTCTAGATACTTCGTTTTTGGTCTGCATACTGTACACTCCTACGTGGAAAATCTTCCTATTCCAAAAACAAACTCCTGAGTTTTGAGGCTCAAAAAATTGGCAAGTACTGGGAAATTGTGCCACCTTAAACACCTGCTCTGGATTGTACTGTAAGATCACTTGTATTTAAAAATAATTGATCAACCCAATTTGGATTGAAAACAAATACAAATCATACTCTATTTCTACCAGATAACAACCTTTGGTTCCAATAATCTCCCCCTTTGGGTTTGTTGGCAATCCACAAATAAATTCAATGAAGCGTTAGCTGCAATCAAAACCAAAACATGATATTCAAGAAATAACTCATCAAACTCTATAAGTCTACATAAGAAATTATTAGTTTAAAAAAGAGAGGGAAACCATGAACTGGGTTCTCTTAATACCAAACACCGAATTGTTTTCTCCATTCTCATTTTCTCTAAACATTTTCCTCCTGTATAACATTTTTTAATTCCTCTATTCTCCATCGTCCTGCCACTAGAAAAAATTTAATATTTCATACTCCTCATTTGAACCAGAAAAAATTGAATTTATCCATTCTCCCCCATTATAAATAAACTCAAAGAATAAAATTTGGACTTGTAGAGATCAAAACACACTCCCCCTGGATCGTATCTCCCCTATAAACCTACAATACTTCAAAAAATAGATTAAAATAGTCAACAAAAATGGGGTGATGGGAACAAAAAAAACCTCCTCATTCTTTGGGAGGTGGTTGAACACTGAGGTTCAACTGATGTTTCTCAAACACATGTTCTAATAATGGCTTGGTCAGTATGTGACCCACTTTATCATTAGTTCCAACATGATCCATTTTAATCATGACTTGTTCCACTTTTTCCTTGATAAAGTGATATCCGATTTCAATGTGTTTCAAATGAGAATACTGAATAGGATTATTTGTATGATTAATTTCTCTCTTGTTATCACAATGAATCACTATTGGATATTTCACCTCATCACCAATATAAGTCATTTTTTGCTTCATCTAAAGTAGTTGAGTGCAAGCCTTTATAGTGGAGATATACTTAGCTTTCGAAGTATTGTGGCAAGTGCTTTCCTATTTCTTACTCAAACAACCCACACATTTCTTTCTAACAAAGAATGCTCCAAAACTTGTGGATTTTATATTCACCATATCTCCAGCCTAGTCAGCATCATAAAATGATGATAGTTAATTATCTTTTCATGCAGCAAAGTATAATCCATATATATGAGTACCTTGAATGTATCTCATGATTCGTTTAACTAATATCATATGTTCTTCCTTCACATTACTTTGAAAGTAGACCAATAATCATGTTTCAAAGACAATATCTATCCGTGTTGTAGTTAAGTACAGTAGGCTTCTGATTATTCTCCAGTACATGGTGGGTTCTACAAAATTTCCATCCTCATGATTTCAAAGTTTAGTTCCAACAACAATCAGAGTCTACATTGCTTTGGATTCATGTATAGTGAAATTCTTCAGCAACTCTATTGCATAATTTTTCTGAGAGATAAAAGTGTTGTATTTTTTCTAAATAACTTGAATCCCTAAGAAGTATGTGAGTTCACCAATCATAGAGATTTAAAATTCTGATTTCATATGATTGGAAAATTCATCTATTGATCCCTACCCATTTCCACCAAATATAATATCATCTATGTACACCAGAACCATGAACTGATCTTTCTGAGAATTCTTTATATAGAGATTGTGATCCAATCCTACTCTTTTAAATTCAACCTTCTTCAGATAAGAGTATAGCAAAGAGTACCATGCCCGTGGTGACTATTTTAGACCGTATAGAGCCTTCATCAATCTTCAAACATTTATTTCATCATTACTAAGAAAAAATCCCACTGGTTGTTTAATATAGAATTCTTCTTCAAGAAGTCCATTTATGAAAGATGTCTTGACATACATTTGATACACTTTATATCCCCTTTGAATTTCCATGGAAAGAAATAGTCTGATTGAGTCTAGTCTAGCCACCAGAGAAAATGTTTATTTAACATCAATAACTTCAATATGTGAATAACCTTTACACACCATCCATTCCTGATTTCTGATCACATTTCCATGCTCGTCAAATTTATTTTTGAAAATCCACTTAGTACCAATCACATTGTGGTTTTTGGTTCTCTTAACTAGATCCCATGTTTGGTTCTTATCAATCCGATCCAACTCTTTATTCATTGCTTTAACCCACGATTCATCCTTTGAAGCTTCTTTAAATGAGGATGGTTCCACAACTAATAGGAATAATGATTGTTCATTATTTCTCATTATCCTTGTATGCATGGGATCTGTACAGTCCCCAATATTGTTGGATTGATCAATTTTCTCTCTTTGATTCCTCCTGTGAGGTTCAGGAGAATTTTCTTCAGCCATGTTTTCCTCTTCTGATTCTTCTTCTGAGTCAACATCATTATGTGATTCCTGAATGTTTTCTGTGCCTTCCTCTACTTCTATATTTGGATCCATTCCATGTCCACATTATTCCTCATATTCTATCACATCACCAAAAAAATTCATTGAGGCATTTGCGGTTTTATCTTCAATGATATTCACATCACTACTTTCCACAATTTTTCCAAGACTTTTATTAAAACATTTGTAGGATTTTTTATTCATTGAATATATGGGGAATATTCCTTCATCTATAGAATCACCATAATTTACTTGATTTCCTTCTTTGTTTCGGATAAATAATTTACTTCTAAAAACAAAAAATTATTTAAAAGAGGGCTTCCTTCCATGACATAACTCATAGGGTGTCTTGGTTTCCCCCATATAAATCCCTCTTTAGTTTTGAATATAAACTACAACTTGAACAACCTATTTCCAATAATAGAGAGAGATATGACTCTCCATCAGCATAGTTCTGTCCATATTATTCACCTGTCGATTTTGGTGCTCAAAAACTCCATTTTTATATGGAATTATCACAACAACCACCTCATTTTGTATTCCATGTTTCTCCAAGTAATTTTCAAATTCAATGGATGTGTATTCCCCTCCATTTTCAGAACACATAACTTTGATTATCCGTCTAATATCTATAAGTCCCCGACCTTAAACATTACTTAATATTGAATTAAATGAATAATTCACATTAAGGATCTTTTCAGGTTTAGAGTTTTAGAGAATTAGGACATAACTGTTACATATCAAAAGATTACAAAGTAGACACTTCTACTAAGTTTCCAGAGAATAAAAAAAACCCTTAAAAAAACATGTCCAATTCCATGTTTTATATAGCATGACTTTCCCTTGATCCCATCCTTGACCCTATTCCACATTAAGTCCTGTGAAAAACATTTCAAAAAAAACTTGGGGTGAGCATAAAAAGCTCAGTAAGGGATACACAAAGAATGAAAACTGTTAGTTTTTCAAACATCAAGTAAACCATCTATACTTTATCAAAGTAATACCTTCACCTTCATGAAGTAGTAAAAACTATTTACTGAATAAAATATCATTACTTACCTTTTTGTAACCAAAGGATTACCATAAAACCCATATAAAGAACACATAACATATAAAGGTAACTTGGGACATAAACATACTTAAGTGGAATAACCATACGGTCGACTTCCACACATATCACTTAATGGAATAGCCATACGGCCAACTTCCATACATACTTAATGGAATAGCCCTACGGCCGAATTCCATACCCAATGCATTGGAGGTTATAACGTAACCACCCGTCCTGGTATTCACTGCACCACCCTTCATATGGTTTATCATGTAACCACCCGTCAAATGTCCAAGTACCATTATAAAATCATAAGACATAAAACAAACATATTGGAAAGAAAATATTTCCACACTTTGATCACAATATATCACTCAAATATATTGACATAACAAATCCATTATAAAAACCATTTTCAATACCAAAATACATAAAAGAGTATATAGTATTTATTTCATTTTAAAAACATTACAGCTTGTTGAGGAAGCCAAAGACCAAATAATACTCGCGGCGGCGGAAAAGGTCATTGCCACCGCGTACGTTAAAAGAAACATTCCTTTTTGTCATTTTGTAAAACACTTCGTAGAAAAAGATTCCTTTTGTATAAAAGTAAAATTCAAAGGGGTTTATACACCGTATAAAAGAAAGTTGTGTATAAAAGGAAATATGTCTCAATGAAAGGAGATTGAGATGAAGTCCCTTACCTCGGGTCCAACTTGACTCGATCGTTCTTTAACGTCCTTAAAATCGGGTAACTCCCTTTGGTTTGAGCTCAAAGGCTTCCTTGGGAAGACTTCTGCCCAAAGTGAGGTTTCAAGGAGTAAAAAAGGGAAGTGGAGAGACAAAATGGGCAGGGTTTGTCCAGCCAAAGGCTTTGGAAGTGTGGGTAAGGTGGTAGAGGTGGGGGCCTTTTATAAGAGGAGAGGAGGGGCACTCTTGGAAGGTAAAGGAAAGTCACTTTATTTTAAAATGGTATTCGGATTTAAGAGGTCCCACATTGATATAATTTGAGCATAAAGTGATAAGGGTTCGAAATCCACCCATAAAATAGGTTTTGGACATGTGTAGGTCATAGATTTTACATTATCATTTCATTTTATTTAAATCCTTTATTAACGAGGTAATCGCTGCATCATCATGATGTCATAAATAATTTAATTTATTTAATGTCTAAAAATTATAAAAAATATATCATGATGTAGGAAATCTTTTTAGCATTCTAATTAATATTTATAGTAAAATATCTGACTAGTATAACCCCATGTAAAAATTATTTTAGTAAAACAACTCATGTTTGTGTCATTTTTATTTTAACATTAAATAAAAAGGTATTAATGTCATTTTCCAACCAAAGTGGCTCCATGGGGTCCCCAAGTTGACCCATGGATTGTATTGGTCTTCCATGACACATAAAATAAGGGTAGGACATGTGTCAAGCTCATCTCATATTATTAAAACATTATTTTTACCTTAAACTACACTAATTACCTCTAATCGCGATTAAAAACTTAATAAGTTACTATTCACCAAAAAAATATTTTAATCTCATTGAACTAAATTTTACTCCTTAATGACAACCATGTATGTCAGATTTTTGAAATTCAAAACACAGAGGTGGGAAAATTTCATTTAAACGAAAAATCAGTTTTTTAAGTACCACTTAGTGGTTTCACTATTCATCAAAAATTGAAGTTTTTCAGAAAAATACCAAAACTTCACCCTAAGCAATATTTGATATTCTGAATTCAAAAATTAAGTCCATTTTACAAAATTCAAAACATATAAGTTGCATTAATTAATTTAATAATTAATTCCTGCTGTTAGAGCAAATAACATGTTTTTATGAAACAATAAGTATCAAAAGATTGACACTAGTTTAAGTCCGATTTCAAAGTGAAATTAATTCCAGCGACCAATATTGGATTTAATGGTAAAAATATATTCTAATTTCACTTTAAAACCAATTCAAAATATAATCTAATCATATAAATAAATTATATTAAAAAGAGGTTTTGAATTAAAATACAACATTTTACACTATTCATTAAAAAATGAACTTTATCGGAAAAATATCAAAAATTTACACAAAGTAAATTTTGATGTCCCAATTCTAAAGAAGAGTTATATTTGGTACAATAGAATGTATAAGAGTGATCAAAACTATATTTAATGACGGTTCGCCATCAAAAGGTGATAAGTGAACCTTTAGTGAAAATTAGGGTATAAATGCCTAAAATTGAATTCTTTCCGTATTTTAAGCCTTTATCTTTTATTGGATAAATGTAAAAACATTTAAAAAACATATATAATAATATTTTAGTTATTTCTATCCATTCCCGCCAATACAACGTCTATGTTTTAACTACCATTTAAAATAATATTATTATATTACTAGTGTGCAACGTAAGTTTTCAAAGGAACTCATCGTTGCGTATCGGGTACGCTATCGAACATAGAAACCACTTTAGAGTAAAATTAATATTTAATTCGTGAATATTAATAAATATGAAAATTATTTATTCTTTATTTACCTGGGATGTTACAATATCATTCCTGGCTATTCGGTGATAAGTTTTCATGCAATCAAGCACTTTTCATTTCTTGTGTATAACCATTACATAATACATTCTACTATAATCATCAATATAAAGGATGAAGTAACTTTCTCCATATGTTCCATTAATATTTATTGAACCACATACATATATATGAATGAGATCAAGAATATTTTATGCTCTTTTCTTCTTTGGACGATATGAACTGCAAACCAAATTTCATCGCATGCAAGAATCATAAGGATTATACCGTTCACACTTCAAATTTTGGATATCCATGATAATATTCAGTTTAGATATATTTTCCATATCTTTTTGATTGATGTGACACAACCTTCAATGCCACAAGTTGTTCTCTTCTTCAACTGTCATGTAACAAATGTTCTCTTTACTATCAACCTGATATAAGTTTCCTTTTGTTTAACATCCTATCATAAGATAATTCCCTGTTCTACCTTTTATAGTGCACCCCTTTTGATTGAATGTAACTATAAGTCCTGAGTCATGGAGTTGACTCACACTTAGGATATTGTGATGCAACCCATCCACATAAAGAACCTCAATCTTCTTCATCTCTCCATTAGTTAGTTCAGTACTTCCACTACCTTTGATATTCAAAGCACTATCATTACTGAATATTACTATTCCATCAACCTTTTTCTTGAAATTCATTAATAGGTCTTCATTTCCCATCATATGGGATGAGCATCCACTATCAAAAATCTAAGTGCTGTTGTTCTTGTTAGATTTGAGATCTACTTATACAAGGTTATTTTTTTTTCAATTTTCTTCTTTTCCATCCATGAAATATTAGTTTGAGTGCAGGATAAAGATGGATTTTCAAATATCTTTTACATGTGAACAGGTTCATCATACTCACACTCTTCTTCAAGAGGATAGAACCTATTTTTAAGAACAACACCATCTGGTTGGAAAGTATTAACTTGTATCTGAGTTTTGTATAAATTGTTCCTACCATTACTCTTCCTGTAATTAATATCTTTATATCCAATGTTAGAAAAATTAAAACAATATCCATAGAAACTATTTCTTCTATAAGAATTAGGATATTAATTCATTATACTTTTTTTTAATTTTTAGCTCTTCCCCATTCAAATGGATCTTTACCTATTCACAGTATGAAATGGTATGGACTAGATAGCCACAAAATTGACATTTCATAAGTGGAAATGTCTTTTGACTTATATTACTCCTCATGTAAAATTCCTTAGGAGGATATTTTGATTGTATATTATCTCAGAAAACTCCAGGATAGTTTTTAGTCCTCCTTTCAGTCTAATTTGAGACTTTCTTTGTTTTGATTTCAGGTGTCTTTGTGATATGTCCTACTTTCACTTGCCTTTATTTTGGCCCATTTTACTTCCAACATTAGATGTTTTAAAATCACAAAAAATTACTATGTTTCCCATGAATGAGGGTATTTGATCATTCAGAAACTTTTCAACTCCATTAAAACCATGCTTAGATCTCTCTAGCATATCAACATCTGAGAATTTTCCAAACTGAATTTTCTTATTCGTTTCTTTTGGACTTGATTCACTTTCAAGTTTACTCCTAAGAGTAACAAATTCTTATTCAATTCCCTAAATAGTTTTGGAATTGTCCTCTAGTATATATGTAAGGTCATTAATGAAATTTTTATAATCTTCAATTATGATATTTAGTTCAACTATATATTATGAGATTTAAAAGGTTGTTGAATGTACCTTTATTACTTCCTCAAGTTGATCAATTTCAACTTCCAGTATATCAACATATTCTTATGACTCTTCCACAATTTTTCTGCACCTTTTTCATCTCTTTCATTAGTTCTCAAGCTTAGAAAAAACATCCTTAAGTTGAAACTTGAGATCGACATCAGTGGTCAACTGATTATATATAGCTTTATCTCCCGATGGTTCTGACTTTTCAATAGTAGATATCATTGACGCATGAGTTCCAGATTTAAATTCTTATTCTTCTTCCTCAAATAATTCACAATAATCATCATATTCTTCATAGAAAAACTCTTTATCTATATTTTATTACTAGTCTTGAAGTCTCCATTTTTGAAAAACCTTTTCGAAGGCTTTTGTATGTCTCCAACTTCACTTTCCTTATCATTGAACTTTCTTGTGTACCAAGAGGAAATGTGACAAACTCTTACACAATGAAAACAATCCATAGGTAACTTGACTTCAAATTTACCTTTTCCCTTATTGAATTTATTGGTAATGAGAGAATTAAGTTATTTTTCATCATTATCTTCATCAATAATATCTCCTAAAATTTAAAGTTTTTCCATGACTCTGAATTCTATTTCCTTGATTACTTGATTAGTTGCATCTTCTGGTTTGACTCTCATCTCATATGCCACTAGGATACTTAGTAGATCATCCAGAGAAAGTTTGGAAATATCCCTTTCCTCAAGGGATGATAATTTTTCATTGTAAAGAGGTGTAATCCTTCACAATATTTTCTTTACAATATCAATTTCTTTGATTTCTTTACCAAGTCCTCTTATTTCTCTAATAACTTCAATAATTTTATTGAAAAAGGTATCTTCATTTTCATCAGGATGTATCTTCAGATCATCAAACCTATTATAAAAAACTTTTAATTTTTCCTCCTTCACTTTGTTGTCTCTTTCATATATATTCTCTAGTTTTTCCCACATAGACTTTGCAGAAGTAAAACTCATCACCTTTATATAGATTTGTTCAGAAAGAAATTTATTGAGGGAATTCTGTGCTTTAGAATCTTCATCAATCATCTTCTTGTCTGTATCAGTCATAGATAGGCCATTTGGATCAGTAACCTATATTATTAGAGAAGTGGAAAATAGGACTTCCATTCCTAGAGATATTAGATGTGATCTCTTCCCATTCTTCCTGATCTGAGAGTTTCTTCCATCAAATAAGGGGACTCCCTTAACATTCACTGTATTCTCCATGATAGAAAACAAGGGAAAATTTAACACCATAAATCTTTACCCGATGATACAACTTGAAGGACCCCGGAACACCCTGAGAGGGGAGAGGTGAACTAGGGTGTCAAATTTTTCTTTTAATCAGATGGAACTTGTCCCCACATTGGTAGGAAACTATTAAACACATCTGATGATAAAGATTAGAAAAAAATCACATGCAAAGAGAAGACACAACAATTTTACTTGGTTCAACACTACAGGCTACATTCAAGGATTATACACCAAAATTGTGTTGGTCGTACCAAAATCCACTAATATTCACTAGTTGTGGAGTATAAGAGTTCATACATAGTCAGTCTATGCTAGACACATCACCTTTACAAGTTTTTAGAGATATCTCACTGCGTCCCTTAGAACACTTCCATAGACCCCCCCTCACTTACTACACCAAGAAGAGTATTCAATCAGTTTATCAACTTTAAGGTCACTTAAATGGATTATAATTAAATAATACATATTTAATTGTAGATATATTCTCTATTAACATCCCATTTTTACCCACAAATGTAATTCACTTTTCCACGCACAGGTTGTTCACAAAATGTTCCTCCGAAAACTGCCCCTCTTCCTCTACATACTACCCAACTTCACCACGTACATCCCTTCTCCACTGTATACTTCCCAGATTTCTCCACATACCTCCTTGCTCCTCGTACTGTGAAGCTTCACAGATCACCTTTTTCCCACATATAACTACTTCATCCACGAACCATTTTCTATTCTATGAACCATCTTCCATTTGCAGATCGCGGATTCTTCTACAAACAGTCACCTTCTTTTGAGAACTATCTTCCTATATCGAATTGTCTTCCAGTGAACCACTTTGTACTTCACCAAATTCCTCCCAAATTTCTTATAAAAAAGGACCACCTCAATGAAGGGATTATCACTCCTTATATAGGCAAGTAGATATGAAAAATCTTCTAATTCGATATGTACCCAAATCTTAGATTCAGTACAACCTTCACCATGTACTAAGCTCATACTATGAACCATTCTTCGTATGCAGTCCACATACCGCTATTATTCCTTCGAGGAGGATTAAATTATCATCTCATTTATACCAATGAAAATCCATCCCGCGATACTCATGCCTTTTCTGCGAACCATTTTCGTATCACGAAGTACTGTTCCCTATGTGACCATGTATTGTGCTACATAGTTACCTTCCTTTGTTGATTTTCTACACCATTCTGCATACCACCATTCACAATCTACGAACTGTTCCTGAAAATCCCATTCCATGTACTGCCTTTGCGGTCCGTATACTGTACACTCCTATGTAGAAAACCTTTCTTTTCCAAAAATAAACTCCTGATTTTTGAGGCCCAAAAAATTGGAAAACACTGGGAAACTGTACCACCTTAAACACCTGCTTCATCCTGTACTGTAAGATAACTTGTATTCCAAACTCCTTGATCAACCCAATGTGTATTGACAACAAAAATAAATCATACTCCATTTATAGAAAATAATATTCTTTGGTTCCATCACTATTGTTTTAGCTATCCTGACCTATAGTGATCCTTGGTGTAATGTACCTATGTTTTGGTTTGTACTGCTTGTATATTATTACTTACTTTGATATTTGTGATATGATTTGAATTTTTTTACCTATATTATTTTTAACTATTGAAAAAAGAGTATTTCACCCTAAATTTGATATAAAAACTATTTAACAGATTATCATGCTTTGTTTTATTTAAAGTTTAGAATGTTTGGACTGTTATATATAGACTTTTTATAGAACACCTGGGTGGGATCCTATTGAGATTATTTATCTCAAACCCTACACACCCCTTCCATAGTGTGTGGAACTATTTATATATTTTGATATAGGGAAAGGAAAGGCACCATAGTGAGATGGTGAGGTTTTGGACAATTGGTCTTGGATATTTGTTGGTGAGATAGTGGGATAATACACACTTATCACATGAAGTATTTGTTTCTCATTTTTAGTTTCTTTCCTTTTCTATTGGAATCATACCTTAGAGTTATTTAGCTTCTTTTGAGTAGTATCATTTCTACTATTTTTTCTGGGTTATGGAATATATTTCTTCTGGATTCATTCTACTATTTCTTTCTTTTATATATATATATATATATATATTCTATGTTATTCTATTTCAAGTCGGGAAAAATCATTCCCTCTGGCTGTTGTTGATTCCCGGGTTCCAGTTGTCAGCCCATGAGGATTAGAAATAAACTTTGGGAATACCATGGATGGGGTTAGTTTCTAGTTTGTGAGGGTATCCTAGGACAGTTCATGAAAATTTGGCATCATAGAATGGTTATGCTCAGTCATGGGAAGTTTTTAGATTTTATATAGGATTTTTGGGACTTGAGAGGTAGGTTGTGATGAGTTCTTGACTAGATCTTGCTATGATGAGACTCAAGTTACCATGTGATATTGGGATATGTGTATCTTGTGTTGAGTTTTTGATCTTAATCTCAGTTTTTTGCTTATGGTTTTCTAGTTTTAATTGAGATTATTCTATTTTATGATTGTTTGTTTTGTTTTCAGTGTGCAATAATATACCTTCAAGTCATCTTCTATGGGTTCCAAAAGGATGGTGCAATAGATTCTCCATAAGGGAATATGCCTTTAGATCAGAATATTATAGAGGATATCATGTGAGTAGTTCATACTATAGACCAAAATGTAATGAAAATCTAGAATACAATTGCTGAGGAACAACTATGATCTAGAGTAGAAAGGAATCGATCATGGGATTTTGTATGTGATAAGCCCCCATCCTTTAAGGGTATGGATGATCCCAGAGAGGTGGAGGACTGGTTGGAAAAGATTTATCAAATCTTATACTTCCTTGACATGCATAGGGATATTAAGTTGAAGTTCATAGCATTCAAACTTGAGGGTAATAGCAAGAGATGATGGGATTCCATGGTATTGAAAGATAGGAATGTGGACTTGGATTGGAAGGGTTTCAAGAACCTCTTCTTCCAACCATTTTTTCCAAAGTCTCTGATGATGGAAAAGTCTATGGAGTTATTTTATTTACAGTATGGAGATCATTCACTATCAATGTATACAAATCATTTCATGTAGTTTGTTCATTTTGATTCGGTGGTAGTGAAGAATTATTAGTTGAAGGATCAAATGTACCTATAGGGTTTTTGATCAGATATCTGATATTAGGTATTAATGTTGAATATTTCTACCTATGTGGAGAAGATAATGAAATATATGATGGTATAAATATACATGATAGGCAATATTGGACATTCATATCCTTCTCTTCCACCTAGTGACACCTTTAGTGGTGCATAAGGAAAGAAGATAAAGTGGAAAGAGAATAACAGGAGTGGTGGATG
Organism: Viscum album; assembly: GCA_963277665.1. Classification (NCBI taxonomy): domain Eukaryota; kingdom Viridiplantae; phylum Streptophyta; class Magnoliopsida; order Santalales; family Viscaceae; genus Viscum; species Viscum album. The sequence continues at coordinate 1,245,596,380 of OY728157.1, read as the reverse complement.
TGTTTCTCAATAGTGAAACTCCTCTATACCATATATTATATTGAGTAGTGTCCCTTTACTTGATACTGGTGAGGCAAGGTCAGGAACACCAAATATTCTTGTTATGAACCTGCGAAGATGTGTAATGGTTTTGGTTGATGTGACCATTTGTAGAGATTTTGTCAGGCTATGTCCATGACTTGTTATGGTTAGGAATAATCAGCTTTAAAGGACACTAAGACATAGTTAGATGCTTCAAAGTTCATAGGGATCCTTCCATAGGCCTCAAGAGTGAATCACCTTCACATACTAGATGAGTTTCTAGTATAGGTTAATGCGGGTTCAGTGATTGTGAGAGGTACCATATTCATTTCATATTCTATGGTGACTACTTTATTTGATACCAGCGTCTCATAGTCATTTATATCTTCCCATTTTGTTGATATGTTGAAACTTTTGAAGGATCTCATGTCCCTTTTTATGTAATTAGTTATACATCTTATGAATAAGAAAGAGTAGGGGTTTTAGTTTCCTTATTTAAAATCGATAGCTGATGTGGTGTTAGTTTAGGATTTACTTATTCATATAGATATATTTAATGTCATCATTGAGATGTATTTTCGTATCACTCATCATGTTGAGGTTAATTTTTATCATTGGTAATTCTCATTCCTAGATGCTAATGGGATCTCCCAGGTGTTTTAAGGAGAGTGGGATCTGAGGTTTGGTCATGCACGACCTTTCCACCCAGAGCTCAGAAGTTTCTTGTATACTGTTTTAGTTGAGATAAATATCATTTATTCTATTTGTGATCTTCACTTGATTGTTAGGGAATTTATTGATGTTTTCCAAGATTAATTCTCTAGTCTTACTTCAATGAAGGAGGTAGAGTTCACAATTGATCTAGTGTCAGATACACAACTGATCTTGATACCCTCTTGTCATATGACACCAACAGTTTTGAAATAGATCAAGATTTAATTGGATGATCTGATAAAGAACAGTTTTGTTTTCCCTAGTGTTTTTCTATGGTAATACCTAGTGATATTTTCTAAGAAGGCCAATGGTTCACTTCGGTTGTGTGTGGAATATCAAAATTTGAACCAGGTGATAGTTAATAATAAATATGCTTTTCCCCATATGGATGATTTTTTATTAATTAATGAGGGTGAATTCATTTTTGAAAATCAATATTTGATCAGGTTGTCATCATCTATGAGTTTGGGAGTTTGATATATCGAATATGACTTTTAGGAGAAGTTATGACCATTTCAAATATCTTGTGATGTCATTTGGTATGACTAACACTGCTGTGGTTTTTATGGATATGATGAACCGAATATTACCTTAGTATCTCAAAACCTTTTTGGTTGAATTCTTGGATGATATTCTAGTTTATTTAAGATTTGAGTGTGAGAATGAGCACCAAATGAATCCTGTTTTGAGAATTTTGAGGAAGCATCATCTTTATGAAAATATTTCAAAATTAAAATTTTGGATTCAAGAAGTGAATTTATCAGGAAATGTGATTTTTGATCATATATTATCAATTTATCCTGATATGGTGAAGGTTGTATTTTTATGGGAGGATCCATAAAACAACTTTAACATTCAGATCTTTCTTTTCTATCTAGATACTATCAACGGTTGTTTAAGGATTTCTAAAAGTTGGCACCACCTTTTACTACTATTACTAGGAAGGTGGTGGGGTTTATATGGGATGTGAAGTGTCATTCCTATTTTGATGAGTTGACATGACTTCTGAACTCAGATCCTATTCTGATCTTTCTTGAGCCTAGTAAGGGGTATTTTATATACTTTGATGTTTCTAGTGCTAGGAATAGGTTGTTTTCTTATCCAGGATGATCATGTGGTGGCCTATGGATCTCATCAGCTTTTGATGCATGAGAATAATTACCCCAATCATGTTTTGGAGTTTATTATAATTATACATGTGATTAAATTTTGGTGACACTATCTCTTTGGGGAAATGTTTACAATATTTTCTAACCATAATAATCCAAGTTACATATTTTCTTAGAAATACATGAATCTCATATAGAGGCAGTGGGTGGAATACCTTTAGACATTTGTCTTTGAAACTACTTAAACCCTGGGGATGGAGAATGTCATTATATATTATCTCATTAGAAAAGTACCATCATAGGCTATCTTGAAATTGAAGGTAGAGTGAAACTTTATGGTACTCTTTGCTATGTTGCATATTGATGATCATGAGGATGTTTCAGGTATGTTTTTGACCAGTGTTTAGTCCATATAATATCTTATTGAGTCTATTCTATATGGTCAACAACATAATGATGAAATCAAGGGAATCTGAGAAACCAATATGGTGGGGAGACTATTTTTGGTTGGTATCTCTCTTCAGATGGTATTTTTTTTAGTGATTGGTTTGTTGTACTAGAATCTATGAGGAGTTTAGTTTTTTTAATGTCACAGTTATTCATGTTCCATTAATCTGGGCACTATGAAAATGTATTATGACATGAGATGGGTATTTTGGTGGCTAAGTATGAAGCATGACATTGTAGATTTTTTATCCCACTTTTACACTTTTCAATAGATAAAGGCAGAGATTATGAAACCTTGTTGTTTTCTCTAGAATCTTCCTGTTCTGATTTGGAAATGTGATGAGGTTTCCATGTACTTTGTTGTTGGATTACCATGGAATAATTGAGAGAATAATGATACCTGGATGGTGGTTGATTAGTTGGTAAAATATGCTCATTTTATTCAAATTAGGGACACCAATAAAGTTGAAGATCTAGGTAAGCAGTATATGAAGAAAATTATGAGGTTACATGGGGTTCCCTCTACCAACATCTTAGTCAAGGATCCTAGGTTTACCTCCCATTTTTGGAAGGGTCTCCAAGAGGTGATGAGGACTTTGGTCCGATTGAGTACAACATTCCATCCATAGACGAATGTTCAGATATAGCATGCTATTTAGATCTTAGAGGATATTCTATATACCTACAATTTGGATTTATATGTATCATAGAATATCTATATGGGACTGGTTGAGTTTACTTATAACAAAATTTATCATTCATCAATTATAATGGATCCCCTCGAGGTTTTTTATGGTCACCTATGAAGATCACCTATTTGTTAGGAAGAGGTGGGTGATGCCTCACTTATGGTATCAAGTATTATTTAGGAGATGAAATTGAGGATTTATGATATATTTCATCATTTGGTTATAGTGTAGAGTTGGTAGAAATCATATGCGTATTATCAATATTGTCCTTTAGAGTTTTCTATTGGTTATTGGGTTTTCTTGAAAGTTTCTCCTCAGTTGGCTCACCATCGAATTTAGAAATAAGGAAGAGATATGTTGGACCATTTGATTTCACCAATAAAATTAGACATGTTGCATATCAGTTGACATTACTAGCCTAGTTAAAAATTATCCATGATTTCTTCCAAACATCTTAGCTTATGAATTACCATCATGATCCCTATCATGTTTTGAATTGGAAAGAGATTGAGTTAGATCTAGAAATTTCTATTGTAAAGAATCTAGTGGTGATAATTGATTTGTAGTTGTAATACTTATAAGGAAACTCTATCCCATTAGTGAGAGTGTTATGGTAACACATATTGGATTCTCATGAGACTTCAGAGCACAAATCATAGATGAGGGAGTAATGACCTCACCTATTTCCAGAGAATCCTTCTTCCATATGAATTTCCAATGATGAAAATTCTTATAGTGGGGAGACTATAACATCATAGATAAAAAGATATACTCTTTTTAATGTTTAATAGTGTGTTTTTGGGTTCATATGGAATAAGAGATATTTTTGGGATTTTCAGTAGAACTTGGGGTGAATACTACTTACAGGAAAATTTTACATCATAAGTTTTGGATTACAACATAAGTACTTCATTGGGAATCAACAGTAATATGGTTTAAAAAATAATAATCTTGAAATATGTAAAATAATTTTTATGTCGTAAATTCCTTTTACACCATAAGACTCACTTTTATGCTGTAAAATCATCAATAAAGGTAAATTTAACTCGAGGCGATGTGTTTTTTTGGTGTATATGAGTTATGGGGTATTTACACTGTAAAAGAGGTTTTTACACCATAAATAATTTTTCCCAGTAGGTTTTTATCACACAACATGTATAACCCTTTTCTCATTTAGTTTTTTCCTCCTAGTATTTAACCCTAGACGATTTTAGATTCATTTTGGATGACTCCTCTCCTTATAGATCACATTGTTTGGATCTTGATCTCAATGGTGGTTGCGCTGTGTCTCTCCAGGTCAACAATGTTTCTACTTCTTTGTTGCTATTATTTTCAGAAGTGCCATTACATTGTGTTTGTGGATCTTTTGATCTTGTGGTGATGTTATTATTGATCCTTTCTATTGTGTGACCATTTTTGGGGGTTGGTCCTTTATTAGTTACAGTGCGGTAGGTGCATGTTCCCAAGATAGTTTTGAACCAACATATCTATCATCCTTTATTATTATGGATTATGATTCTAAAGTGTGAGATTCACTTATAGGACTTCCTCTTTTTGTTCTACATTCCTTCCAATGGTTGCGGATCCCATTGGTTTTGGTGTGAAACCCGAGATTGAGGTTGGTGGTTTTGTATCTATCATATATTGGAAGAACATTGAATTTTATGGTTTTATAAATTGTTTTAAAAATTAATTTAAATGATTTATTTATTTTTGCATGTAAATGGTCTTTTTAGAAAAGTTGGGTTCCCCCTATTTTGTTAAAATGAAATTTATTGTTAACAAATTGTGAAATGAATTTGTGAAATGGTTTTCAAAGTATGGTTTTGATTAAATGATTCAAAAAATGTAGCACTTAGGAAGCCTTGCGTGCTTAGGTGGAAGGTGTAGTAATAGGTATCATCCATTTTTACTATCAATGGGTTCACTCATGGGGTCTTCCTCTGCTACCTAGGCCAAGTTTATAGGTTACTTATTAGACATTTTTGGGAGGTTCACTTTATAGGGTGTTTCTCTGCTCCCTAGATTCGATGCATATGTTTAGGGGTTTTATGCACCTGATTGTATATGTTTAGGTATGAGTGTTCTAGCTAGCCCGATCTATAGTGATCCTTGGTGAAATGTACCTATGTTTTGGTTTTTACTTCTTGTATTTGACTACCTTCTTTGATATTTGTGATATGATTTTAATTTTTTTATATGGATTATTTAGAACTATGGAAAAAGAGGAATTCTTTACCATGATTTTGATATAAAAATTGTTTAACTGATTATCATGACTAGTTTTATTTAAATTTTATCATGTTTGGATTATTATATGGAGACTTATTATGGAACACCTATGTGGGATCCTAGTGAGCTTATTTATTTTACACCTTGCACACCCATTCAACGATGTGTAGAATTTATTATGTATTTCGATGTAGGGAAATGTCGGGTGTCGTAGTGAGGAAGTGAGGTTTAAGTCAGCTGTTCTTGGGTATCTAGTGGTGAGATATTAGTATGGTGTCTACTTATCACATAGATTAGATATTTCTATTTTTTAGTTTTTATCCTTTTCCGTTGGACTCATACCTTGGAGTCGTTTAGATGCTTATGAGTTATATTGTTTCTTATATTTACTTTGGGTTATGACATATATTTATTCAAGATTATATTAACTATTTCTTTATGTTATATATATATATATATATATATATATATATATTCCATTTTTTCTATTTTAGGTTGAGACAAATCATTCCCTATGGTTGTTTTTGATTCTTGAGTGCTAGTCACCAGCCCATAGGGATCAGGATTGCCCTTTAGGCATGCCATGGACCGAGCCAAATGCTAGTTTATAAGGTTACCCTGGGTTGATTTATAAAAATTATTCCCAAATAACTCTCTAAACATCACTTTACATGTTCATAAGTCTCTGTTATTTCCAAATTCCTCTCCTCTAAAGGCTTTAAGTTTAATCCAAATGAGGTGATTCAAAGAGAAAGGTAATGGCTCTTAAACTTCTTCCTCCTTTCTTATTTATGGTTCATTGTTTTAAAATTATGTTAAAAATTATCTTATTTTTCTAACATGATTCTATTAACATGTTATTATCATTTTTTAATCCATAAATAACTAGATATCCCACATTACCTCTCACTAGACTCTTTTTCATAAGCCGTTAGTACATAAAAATACTATTTTTTTTTCAAAAATGACGTTTTTTGATGAAATTATACTCTTACTATTTTCAATAAAATATGTAATATTTAAAAAAATCTAAAATAGAATATTATTTAGAATATTTTTTTTATAAAACTCAAATATTTATTGGGTTTTATTTTCTTTTAAACTCTTTGGAAAAAAATCACTCACCATGGTGGTTTTATGCTACCTAAGTGAATGATGATGTTTTAAAAAACATATGTATTTCATAGATATTATTAAAAATTAATTTTATGATTGAATATAAAATTAATATTTAATTAATTTAATTATTATTATTATTTAATGGTAAAATATCAATCATAATAATGAAATTAAATTTAGACAATCAAATTCATTTTTAACCGTAAAAAATAGGTTTATCGAGGAAGATTATCATAATGGTAACTATCTCAAGAACTATTGAACTCTTTTGATTATAGAATTATATGAAAGAAATATTTTGAAACTAACATAGATTATGGAACCATTGGATAATAACCTTTTACCATTTCAATTATACCACAACATTTTTAAATATTGTGAGCCGAACGAACTCAAAACGACCAATGTAAATGATAGTAATTTAGTAAATGAATGAAATATAATAATAAGTGAGGTAAATGGTATAATAATAAATAAATTAAAATTAAAAAGTATCTAAATCAAGTAAATAATTAATATAATTCTATAATTTATAAGTTTATAGGATGTATGAGGTGAGTTCGGACTCGAGGTAAAAAGAGTCTTAACTGAATTTTCTTTCATTGAGTTATACCGTTTATTGACTATGTACTTCTTAGATTATATGAATTATAACCAATGATTACTTCATGTTGTATTTACACTTATTTTATGTGGATTTACATTTCTTTTACATAATCCTTTCCTTAATATATTCTTACTTCACATGTTACAATCTTTATATGGGTCTCTTTTCTAATCTCACTTTTAATCAAGGTTGCATATATATAAATTACTATTTATGGGTATATTATTCCTCACTAAAAACACATATATTTTCACTCATTAATATAAATATTCTTTATTTTATGGAATTTATTCTATATACTTCAATGAATGATTAAGTTCATTTTCTATTGACTTTAAATTTATTTATAAAAGTGTGGAAAAAATCTATTTTTCAAATGTTGTCCACACGATCATATTTTCCTACAGTCTTATTCAGTTTTTTTATAAATCTTTCCCTACATGTTTTCATGGTTTTCAAAAGAAATTTTTATTCTCTATGTTTTATAAATTATTTCATTTTAAATAAAGGTTATTGAAAATGTATTAGATTTGTTTTACTACTAAATTTATACTTTCTAGTTTTAAAGTATTATCCTCCACACCATTCAAGTATGTTCCATGTATTTATCTTATACATGATATTAATCAATTTTTCATGTGTTATTATAAAGTTAACCTTCCTTTATGGGTTAGTTCAAAGGTTTTTTTTATAATTTAAAAAATAATTCTTAAGAGTTTTACGTTGAAACGAGAAAGATTTTAAATGTTTTGTTCACATTATGTTTGTTGGGAATTGTATATGTTGATGAGTGAGCCTAGTATATAGATCGATAATACATTGGGTAGTGATTTATTCTCTATATAAATGATATTTTAATTAACCAATGAAGTTATTCCACTTTAAGTGTGATTATAAAGGTTATTTGTAAGAGTGATATGAATATAATATCCCAAGATACCTTTATAGTTTTTTTATGATTGCTTATGGGGTTTAAATATAAATCCTTGTATTTAATGAATTAATAAGTTTATTTTATAATCAAAGTGAAGTTTTTAATCATTAAAAATGTAAAGTTTTTTATTTGAAGGAAATTTTATGATCTTCTAAAGATTTAAAGTTTTCATGCTTTTCCAGGTAATTTTCAATGTTTTTTTATTTCCTTATGCTTGATTATAAGTTTTACTCACAGACATATTTTGGGAAATGAAGTTTATTTTAGGTTTATAAGTAGGTTTTATATAATATTATGGTTTTATATTTATAATAAATACTTTTTTCAAAGGTTTTCAAGTATTTTAGGGGTATAATGAGTTTTATCTTTCTTTACTACCCTTAATGAGATTTATGTTCTCATTTAATGTTTTCAAATGATTTTAGAGGTATTAAAGATGAGTAGGATCTATTATGAAGTCCAAGTTTTGGTTATGATGTTTTATCATTGAATGGAGCAGGTGTATAATTTTAATAGTTTGGTTTAGTGAAAAAATTTCCATTGGGTGGAATATGAATGGGTTTTATTATGTAATTTTTTTCCTGATTATCTAAAACTATAAGGCTAAAAAAGTCTTGGAAATTTAAGTGTTTTGTTATTTTTTATAGATCATGTAATTGTGGGACAATTAAGTATGAGTATTTTCATCAACAAATATAGAAATTTCATGTTCAGATTAGTGGATATGCTATAGTTGGAAACCAACTATCTTCTAGAAGGTCTAGATGAGGAAACAAGAGAGAATGTTAGAGAAAACAGTTAGTGTAACCTTCACCAGGTTAGGTATTATAGACACAAGGTCTTTATAATATATTTGGTGGAGTTTTTATAGAAACAAATTTGGCGTTTTATAATAAATAAGTCCCTTTGATGTTAATAGTTACTATTTTGTCATCTTATACCAAAAGTTTTGTTCTATTTGGTACCAAAGATTCCAATTCTTTTATTTCTAGGAATTTGGTGTCTCTTTTGGGATTGTAAGTGGAATCATCACAAATTATTAGGAGTATCGATACCCCATTGGGTAAATGGATAGTGATATGTAAGTGGTGTAGTTATTTCCCTCTTATGGTAGGATTATTCATGTATCTCTAGGACTTCTATACTCTTGATATGAATATATTTTATTTTATTTTTGTCATGGATTAATTAACTAAATTAAATAATATTATCGATACCTGTAAGATGTGAGTCTCATTCTCTTATTCTGATGGAACCTAGTACACTCTTTTTGGAGAGTGTGATTATTAAGAGAGTGGATATGGGTGGGATCAAAAATAATTTGGGGTTGATACTTATCAGATGACATGAATAATTCTTGGAATGTTTGAAACAAATATACCCGAATCATTACCTTTTATGGTGGAATTCTTTCATGATATTTTTATTGAGGTTTTTTCTAGGATACCACCTAAATGTGAGGTGCATTTCTTGATCGATCTTATACCTATAAATGAACCAATTTGGATCATACTATATCACATGGAACTGATAGAGTTGAGAGAATAAAAAACTTATCTTTAGTATCAGGAGTCAAAGGGTTTATATGACCTAGTAATTCTCATTGGGGTGCTCTAATCCTATTTTTAAGGAAATCCAATGGCATATTACACCACTTTATAGACTATTAGAAGTTTAATTAGGTAACTATCAAGAACTGATACCCATTTCCTTAAATTGGCGATCTGTTTGATCAATTGAAAGGGTAAAATGGGTTTTGAAGATTAATTTAATATTAGGTTATCACCATCTTCATGTGAAACCTGAATATATTCTAAATAAGGATTTATGAAGTTGGTATAGGAATTTAAAATATATAGTTATGTTTTTTGGATTGACTAACATTACACAAGTCTTCATGGTGACCATGAATAGGATATTCTAACCATTCCTGGACTCATTTTTCATGTTCTTTTTAAATTATATCCCAAGTTTATTCAAATACATTAGAATAGCATGAAAGAATTATTCAGGTGGTTTTGGGAACAATAAGGGAGTATAATATTAATGTTAATCTCTCTACATTTTCATTATAGGATTCATGATGTGAAATTATTGGTCCATGTGGTTTTGAAATCTATAATCACTATTTCTCTTGAAAAATTTGAAGCGATGATGTCTTGGGATATACTAAATAACATCTTCAAGGTTCAAATTTTCTTAGGAACCTTTGGGAATTATCACCACTTCATTCAATATATTTCTTTAATTTCCACTCCTATTACCACATTAATAAAAAATGGGTGAATTTCATCTTGTTGAAGTAATATGAGAGGGATTTTCAAGAGTTGAAGAAACATGTTATGAAAAAACCTATCATGATTTTCCAAAGATCAGGTAAAAGTTATAAAGTTTATTGTGAATCCTCTTATGTGGGTCTTGGATGTGTTTTGATGTAATACAGTAATGTAGTTACCTATAGTTGTAGGCAGTTATAACCACATGAAATGAATTACCTAAATCATGACTTGGGGATAGGTTCCTTAGTATATTCTCTAAAATAATGGAGTAATTACTTGTTTAGTGATTGATTTTTGGTTTAAATTCACCATAAAATCCTTAAGTATATCTTTTCTCCATGTAAACTTAATTTTAGGTAGTTTTGATGGGATAAGTATTTTAAATCCTTTGACTTTGAGCTTGTCTATGCTCTAGGTAATGAAAACATTGTATTTTACTCCCTCAATAAGAATTCTCAACCTAAAAATGTATGAGAAATGAAAGATGATTGGATGTTTTTTGTTTGTACTAGATGATCTCCATATATATGTCATCAAGGATTAGGATGATGTTTGTTTATACCCCATTGATTTCAAATCATCTATTATGGAATTAATGAAGGATTATCAAATCTCTATCCATGTAAATATTATCATTTGAGAGAGTCTCTATGGTGAGGGGATCCTAGATGGAGGGTATCAATATTATAAATCCTTCCTCAATGTCCTTAGAAGATATGTGGTTCCCAACAGCATCAAATAATAGTTTATGAGAGAGTATCACTCCTATAATTGGGCTTTACACTCAATTATTCTTAATATGTACATGCATAGGAAATTTTAGGGGATTGGAATGAAATGGGAAATAATTTGATTCATGTATTTATTTTTTAATTATTAGTGGGTCAATAAAGAACATAAAATATTGGTTGGTGAGATATATCCACTCCCTTTACCTAAATGGAAATGCAATGAAATCACTATGAATTTCATGATGAGATTACTATGCTTCATCAAGGGTAATGATGCAGTATGGGTAATTATCAATCACCACACTAAGTCTACATATTTTATACCTATTCAAGAGGCATACTTCATTGATGAATTTATAAAACTCTACATTATAGATATTTTGAAACTCTATGGGGAACCAAATAGTATTGTCTCTAATTGGTACCTTAGGATTACATATTGATTTCGGTAGAGGTTGAAAAAATATCTTGTAACTTAAGTAAAAAATATTGTTGTTTATCACCCTCATATGGATGGTTAATCTGAGAGGATAATTCAAATTCTAGAGTATATGTTATAATCTCTCAACCTTAATTTTATTTTCTCTTGGGAGGATCATTCACCATTTATAGAGTTCACCTATAATAATATACATCAAGAATCCATCCAGATGGATCCATTTTAGTCACTCTATGGGAGACTATTCCATTATCTATTATGCTAGATGGAGGCTAGAGATTCATTTTTTGATTCATCCAAGCATAGTATAGAATACTACATAACGAGTGAAATTGATATGGGAGTGGTTAATAACTATGAAAAGTATCCAAAAGTTCTATTCTTATCATAGGTGATGACCCTTGAAACTCCAAAATGATGATCATGTATTTATATGATCCCCCCTCAACCAAGTCATCAAAAGATGGGAATGTAAGGAAAACTCCCTCTCAATTCATTTCACCCTTTAGGATTTTGGAATTTTTTAGAGAGGTGGATTACATGTTATATTAACCTACTCCATTTAACTCAATTCATAAATTTTGATATGTCTTGCAATTAAGGAAGAACGTACTCAAACCCACTCATTAAGTTTGGTTTTATGACATGGAGTTAAAGACAAATAACCCTTTTATGGAAAAACTAGTGGCTATCATTGACCAAAGTTGGAAGATTTTTTAAGGATAAATCATCCCCTTATTTCAAGTGTGATAACAGTATAGTTAGAAGTCATAAGATACTTGAGATTATGAATCTAATGTGAATAATTAGTCTCAAAACTTATTCCCTATGGAATCCAAATAATGCTTCTTAAGGATGAGAAGCCCGATGGTTGGGATATTATTAATATATACACCCTTTTGGGTTAGATCCACTATTTTTTGTCCATCCTTTCAGGATGTGCTTTGATATATAAGAGGAGTTAAAGGATTTTGGAGGAAGGAAGAAGAAAGAAGTGGTAGGTACCTAAGTGCTTTAGTGGCATTGAGTAATTAGTGGATTGGTACTAGGTACTCAGTGGACCTAGGTGGGGTGTATGACTTGTTTTACCCCCATCAGGTACTTATTGAACCTATATTGGGTATAGAGTAGGTTTTAGACTTGTTTTTTTTAAATTTTGAGGTAAAATGCATTATTTCACCTCTAATTTAATTCCATAAAACACTTAGGTTGGGATTTTATCCTCATTTACCATATATAACTCACCTTGGGATCTCCTCCATTCTATATCAATCAACTTTAACCTAACCTTGCTACTTCACCTAAATTCATTAAGAAGTTTCCGTATAAGTATAATGTTGTCGAAGATAAGGTAGTTATTCTATTATCCTTTGATTTTATACTAATTAAGTAGTGGTTTCATGTATTTATAAATATATATATTCTTTTAGTGTTTGTATCTATGACCCTATTTGGATAATTCTTCCTCCGAGTAGTGTAATGAGGTCATATTCAGAGATCTTGAGGTAAGGAAACTCCCATGCATATTGGATTAATGATTTACAATTAGTTTAGTGACTTAGATTTTCTTCGGTATATCCTAGGTTTTCTAAATTAGTTAGTGGATGAATCTATAGTTTGTAGTGAATATGTATTCATAACTATATATGCTAATGTGGGTGAATTATTATAATTCTCTCATACCATTACAATTTTACTGTTGCATGAGTATGGTATAGAGTTTGGGATTATTAAATAAAGGTTTTCATTAAAAATATTTCTAATAAAATTTATTTCTGTATAAATACTAATCTTAATTGGATATTCATTTTAATTTCCTAAAGTATTGTTCCTTGAGTGTCCTTTGTTTATGCCTTTTCATTCTAGTGATGAGTTAAACATGATGTAAGTTACCTTGTATGTTTTATATTGGTTCATGAACCTATAAGGGGATTACATCTAGGATTTTCATGAAAAATAATTTATCATTGGATTTTATATGAAATCCATTATTAATATACCATGTTAGGGGATACCCTATGTAAGAGTTTCTATTATTCCTTGAAACTTAATACACCCTAAGAGGCAAGGGGTGAATTTGGGTGTAAATTTTTCTTTTGAGATATTAGATCTTGTTCTTGAATTGATAAGAACTAATTAAACCTATCAAAGTTAATCATGTATACACCACAATTATAAATACATAAGTAAAAAAAAGAAACAATTTTTTTTATCTAGTTCACCACTAAGGTCTAATCCAAGAATCATACGCTGATGATGTATCTATTGTAGCCTAATCCACTATACTTCACTATTTTTGCGAATTACAATACTTAAGCCATGGTCACTCCATGCTAGGATTACTTCCTTAACAATTTGATTCAGGGATAAGTGCACTTCCTCCCTCGAATCACTTCTTTCAAATTCTCCTTGCACACTACTATAGATAAAGTCTTCCTCAATTTAATAACTGTAAGGTTTCTTTCACATAGTTAAGAAAATATGTTTGGATATGCATCATGATAGCCTAAATATTATGCTCCAATGCGCACCTTGGTTTATAGAATAACCTATATAAAATTACATTTAAAAGTTCATGCCTAAACTTCCATGCACGTAAATCATACATGCATCACTATTCACTATATACTGACCCCATCAGACCACCCACATGCACAGTTCTTTAGTGTATAACTTTCACATGACTCATTCTTGAACAAAAATTCTATGTAATTTATTAATAAAATTCCTCTATATGAATTTACTTTAAGTTATATGCTTCATGAAACTTCATGGTTTCCTACCTTCCACACAATACCTACACATTTTTACTTTGAAAACTCATTTTGGATCTCCTTTGCTTCAGGAACTAGTCTGCTTCACCCACTGATCTGACCAATGTGATTAAACTTTTTATTTTCATTTTATTTTTAATAGATAATTAATTAAATTATTAGTGGGGTATTTATAGGTAAAGGCCTATAAAAATATCACTAATTTATGAAATTACATTAATACCCTTTGCACTGTACCTTCATGAACTATCCATTTCAAACCTACTTCAAAAACCATCCACCACATGCCTCTTACATGGACTACAACCGATATTCACCCCTTCATAAAAAATGATGTCACTCATGTATGAATTTGTGTAGATCCATACTTTTATAAAATACTTACCATGAACTTACTTCATGATCTTCCTATGTAGGCTACCTCCCATGTACCACTTATGAGAATGGGACACTATATATCTCTTTAATGGTTTTCATACGTGTAATGCAATAATTCCCCCTTTACATTGAATTCTTCTTTAAATTCAAATGAACCCTCAAAATTTATGCTAAAATTTTACCTTATCTTCAAACACATAAAAAAATATATAAAATAGACTCCCATAAAATATTATTCATCTCACTAGATTTTTACATAATAATTAAACCATCACAATATTATTCTTTGCAATTAGATTTAAATAAAACCAAAATGGATGTCATGTTTTGATCACATTGATTCCAACATCCCCCCTTTGGGTTTGTTGGTAATACAAAGTGAAATTAAATTTTTCATAAGGTTAATCCTTCCATATAGCAGTAGAATAACTCATCCATCACTCTATTTCTGCATGAGTAATTGTTGGTTTAGAAAAAAAGAGTTCAAGAGAGAATTTCATGCCTCATGAATTTTATCTATCGAAAACTCCCTATGTCTTCCAAATCGATAAACTTCCATTCCTACATTCCTCATGGATCATATATCCCCTTGAATTTCATAACATGAACTCCCCATTTATGATATTTTTCTAGCCTTAAAACCACATGTTGGTTTGAATTTCATGGTCATTCTCCACCTTCAATAATAAACCCAAAGATAAAGGTCATGCCAACCATAAAAGACAACATATAAATCATTAGATAAAAATGGGGAGAGAGGATTTATCTGAAATTCATCAAGATAAGGGATGTGGTTGAATACTAAGGTTTAACCAATTTTTCTCAAAATATGGAGTAGATAATGGCTTAATCATGATATCTTCCACTTGTTCATTAGTTCCAACATGCTAGACTATGATTATTCCTTGCTTCACCTTTTACTTAACAAAGTGATGCTTGATCTCAATATTCTTTGTACAAGAGCATTGTACACGTTTTTTCATGAGATTAATTTCAGTATTGTTATCATAAAATATCACCATAAGATATTTGATATATTCCCCAATATCATCCAAGTGTTTCTTCACATAGAGAAGCTAATTGAATGCCTTAAATTGTCACAAACTACACTACTAGAAATTTAAGATATAGACACGGACCTATAACCACGATTTTATAGGTCTGTGGCTATAGCTGGTTTATAGCGACAATTTATTTTTTAATCCATGGCTACACAATTCCATTCCCTTCTTTTTTTTTGATTCCCATCGGGCTCCACCTCCATCCCCGATATGCATCCCGTTTTTTTTCTAATTCCAGTCAGGATCCTCCTCCATCCCTAATACGCGACCCTCTCACCGTGGCGCCCTCCTCCCCCGACGGCCTCTCCTCCTCCCCGATGACCTCTCTCACTGCGCCCTCTTCTCTTCCCTCATGGCTTTCCTCTGTCGCCCTCAGTGCTATCCTCTATCACTCGTCCTCGCTGGCTTCGGTTCCTCCATCCTTCTCCTCCTCCCTCAGAATTTCCAGTTCTCATCACCTCCTCCCCACCGAATCCCCAATTCCTGTCTCACACGACCATCTCTCCCCTCTCCTCTCTATCCATGTGCGCCACCATCCCTCTATTGAGTCCTCTTCGTCCTGTTATTTCACTGGATTTATTCCAGTTTCTTGGTCGGAGTTTCTAGGTAAGCTATCCTCTTACATTCTTCTTCCTCTTTTGTTTGATTTCTATTCTCCCCATCACCCTATTTTGTTCAGCTGAACCCTTTTTCATGGGTTAACTAGATTATTTTTATTTTGTTCCATTGTTAGGGAAAGAAATGAGTCTCTCGGGTCGTCTTAGGGTGTGTTTTAGCATTTTCCACCAAATTCAAAGCAAATCGGACTATTTTGGATTGCCCACCACCGTTTTGAGGTTGGTTTGCATCTTCCTTTTCTTTTATCCTAGTTTTAATTACAGTTTTTGTTATTTTTGGGTTCCTAGAACTTTTTTAGTGTGCAGTGGTCTTCCTTGAGATATGTTTTGATGTTATTTATTATAAATGTGTGTATAAATTCAGATCATTTGGAATTATTTTACAAATAACATCCACATGATTAGATTGTGAAGAAATTAATCCTAAAACACGAAGAACATGATGGTTAAACATATAGATTGAATGATATTGATGAGTGTTGTTTTCTTGGATTTAATGTTTGATTCATATCTAGAGACATAGATTTCTTTGGTCATTTTGCTGAGAAATAACAATAGTAGTTTTGAAGAAAAATTATACTATCACTCTTCAGGTATTTGGCTTCATATAGTGGAGGATGTTGGCACGCCCTCCTCAAATTCCTGAGCACTGTTGAACATACATTATGTATCATAGTTATCCCTAGTGAAAACATAGAACCTTATTGATATATTCATCTTCTTGTTTGGAAAATGTGAAATAGAACATTGAATGATGATCAAATTTATAGATTATGTTTGGTATTTGCAACTCCCTGATAATGATTACTCTCCATGTTTAACTTGTAGATATTATATTTGTTTGGAATTAATGTTATGGAATTCTGGGAATGTGCATGCTTTATGAAATGTTGATATGATATCTAGTATATCATTGAGATGAATGTCCAAATTTTTTATGTTGATAAGAATGATGATTGGTATACTAGATTTATACTTGAAGTATGATAAATCATTGATATGTCATGAGTAAGATAGAAGGGGTATGTGTGTATCTGTTCTTGTTATTATAAATGGTTAAAGTAGGTTAGTCAAATATTGACATACCAGTACATTATATGGAATAGTTTTTTTGAGCTCTTATTCAGTATTCGCCTTACCCTATTCTACAAGATGGTTTTTGGAACTAATTTTATGTACACTTCCCTCTTTCCTTATAGCAGACTTATGGCCTTATTCTAGAATTGCACCTGGGTGGGATGGGATGCAAGACAACCCAATCCCTGGATGGATGTGTGTTTTAGGTCATAATTAGAATATATCCTCTCAATGCCTCTGAATTATCTAGTCAATGACATCCAGAATCACATTTCATCTTGTCACTGTAGCTGATGAACATGTTAGTTAGGCATATATTTCTATAAAAATAATTTGAAATTTTATATTTTTACTTTATTCATAGCTATTTTTAATTGGTATTTTAGGTATATCAGACTCAATCTTGAAACTACTTTGGAAAGAGAAGCTATTTCAGGTGGTTGGTTTTCCGATTGTGGATAATTGCATTGGAGGCTACAATAGTTGCATGTTTGCATATGGACAGGTTATTAAATTCTATTTTTATTCTGTTTCTTCATTTCATATTTATAGAAGTCACATCACTTATAAGAAACTTTATTTGGTTGATGATGGGCTCATTGAGCACAAAAATGTAAGGTTTTTGACTTTTACATCACTGCACACCAATAGATATACCCACGGGAGATCATCCCCCATGACAACTCACTTCCATCAATTTTTATCCTCGCTCGGGATTTTCCTCTCCCACTCGCTCACCCAATCCCTCCCTTGAAACCCTTCTCCACCAATCTTCCTTCAAAACCCATCTCCTCTGATCCTCGCCCGACCAATTTCTCTCTCGTCCGATCCTCACCCGACCAATTTCTCCTGCATCCGATCCTCACCCGACCAATTTCTCCCTTGTCCAATCCTCGCCGACTTATCCTTCATGGTTCCACCATCCCTCACCGGCTTCCATTCACATCCTCCATTCATGGCTTATCCATTCGCGGTTACTCCATTCGCGTCCTCCGTTCATGGCTTCTCCATCCCTTGACCAATTTGACGCCATGTATGTTTTCATATCTTTTCACAGTAATTATTATATTTTTCTATATATATATTAAAGTACATAGAATTTTCTTCCACATTTCCCTTTTTTATTTAAGTGTGCTTAAAAACCTATACAGATTATATAGTATGAATTTAACTAGAGAGTTTTCACCCATCGGTGATGAGTCATTCGCATCTCAAATTAGATTTTCTCAAATTCATCCTTAACAGACTGATATTTGTCCCATTATATTGACATTCAAATCTATATTTATTACCCTTATTTCATTATTTGTGATTAGCTATTTTTTTGCATTCATTTCCTTATGCTCAAGGACCATTAGCCTTGTAATCACAGGTGGCCCAACGATCAATGATTGAGGTTCTATTTGGTTTTTTATACAATGCACATGAAAATCGGAAATGATCACTTGTATGATGTATTATTTTTAATTTAGACATAGGCATGTTTGTGTTTCCTTATGTATATATCATTTATTCTGAATCTGTTTTGAATATGTTATGTATTATGTTATGAATATGTTATGTATTATGTTATGAATTTGTTATATAATATGTTCTTATTAAAAAATTTAACATTATAAGTCTTGTTATGAAATTTTATTTAAATTTAAACTATTATAATCTATTTTTAGATGGATGATAAACATAAATTTATGTTATTATTGATCTATATGGTTCAACTATTTAGAATCTGCATTACATTTTCAAGTTTTTTATTTTTTGATAAATGCTCTGAAGAAGTTAAAAGATATTTTTAATCTGGACAACACTTTCAATCATGCATTCAAAAATTTCCAAAATATATTTTTAATTCATCCAGTTCCCTATTTGTCTAGTTCTTCATGTTTCTGCTCACATTTTTTTAATAGGTGTTATTTAATAGCATTGTTGATTTCAGTTTTAGTTTTACATTCTATATTTGAATAAGTTGGTTTCACCAGTGTTCTATAATGATTTCATAAGTTATATTGATCATCTAGTGAAACATCCATATGCAAAGGTTTCCATAGGATTTAGCCAGCTAATGAATCAATTTATTCTGTATTCACCTAGAATTTGTAGCACTTTACAAATTTAGTACTGGTTGTGTTGAATGATGAACCATTTTCGACATGGTAGATTTTATTCCAAGTGACTCCAATTTATATTACATCAAGATAGTTAGAGTCATATTTCATTGGAAAATAGTTTTTCATATGTCCAATCCAATTTTCATTTTCATTACAACAAACACAACTTTTTAGTTTAATCAAGCTTGTTGGTGTAGCTGATTCAGTCTAGGATATTTAAAAGGACAATGGAAACACTACATGCTGAGTAGATCTATAAAATCTAAATAGAAGTAGTGTGTTTCACTTCTTCAAGCAACCAAGCAGTGTTCAACTTCATGTAGAACCATATTCTGTTGATTTTTTAGGCCGGTATTTTTAGGAGTTTAAAAGTTATATGTGCTAAGATTTTTATTTCTTTTATATTTTTAAGTTAGGTGGCTTATAATAATTGACATCTCTGTTATCTAGCTTGAACATAAATCTCCTAGAGATTCATTCATTCCAAATTCTTATTTATCAACATCTTCATTAGTTTGTTGCTTTAATTTTTCATTGCTTTAATATCATTTTTTTGATAGTTCTCTTCCTACTATTTAGCATCTAATTTATTTTTTAGTCTCTTTTATCCTTTCCCTTGACTATTTATCCTCCTCTTCTAGTAATTTACATGAATCCATATATTGAATTTTCCCCAATTGTATTAGGAATCTCCCCCTTATATATCATTTTGTTTTTCCATGAAATCCACCCCACTTTCATTTTTAGATTATGGATTCTTGAATGACTACCTAGAATTAACTAATCAGGACTTGAGAAGATTTGGTTTTGTTCATTTCATAAAATCATTATTGATTTGATTATTTTCTATCTCGTATATCTTTTTTAATGTATTCTAAGTCCCTAGATCCTCTTGGGATGAATTTCAAGATTGATTCCCTTATATTTTATATTGAATCCTCTTTATTCTAATCAGATCGAATTATTATTGGGTGATTTTTTGGTTCCTGAAAAATTTGGAAAAACTTTGAGATGAAGATCTGTATAGAATAATTCCAAATTTTTTACTTTTTCATCAAAAGCATTATTCACTATGTAAAACAATCAACGAAACTATGAAGAAATTTCTTGATGCGCACGTTCTTTTTGGTCAGTTTGGACCCCTTCTTTTTGGTTGAAAGGATTTAGGTAGCTCAGGTGTCATTTAAGGGAGAAAGGTAACACCCTCAGGCTATTACCAGTTTGCTTTATAGACTTTGTTTTGTGGCGTTGATGCAGTGATCCACGCTGTTGGACATCAATTTTTTATAGTAGAAGTTTCATAAGTCCTAGAATAAACAGATACTAACATTTCTTATAATTACACCCCAACACACTTTTTGAGAAGTAATTTCATGAGGCATGAAGTTTGAGAAATGACAGTATTTATGAGCATCTACTTAGTGAGAATTTCTTTGGAGATTAAATCCCTCATGTAGACTTTAATATAAGTCTAAAGAGAGTGGGAAACCTATTACAAAATATCTTTGGGTCCATGGGACACTCATAAAAAATCCTTGTAGGATGGATTATCTTGAAGACTCCATAAGACCAACATTCAATAGACCTATGAATATCTGATTCAATGATGAATGCCTAATTCTTGAGTCAAATGTAGCACTAGATGGAGTCCAGATAATGACTTTAGACTCCGGAGGAAATCTATGCAAACTGAGAGGGTAGGATGTTCAGGGGGTATTGGATGGGGGGGGGGCTTTGTAGGGGGATAAAAATTCAGAAAATGAGGGGGGGGGGTCTGTCTAGGAAGGAGTGGGGGGGGGGATCTGTCCGGAAGGAGTGGTATTTCAGCTGTCCAGGGGGGGTGTCCAGGGAGGGGGGTGTCCAGGGGGGCTGCAGTGGGGGGTGGGTGGGTGGGTGGGTGGGGGGCTATCTAGAATGGAGTGGGGGGGGGGGGGGGGGGTCTGTCCGGAAGAGAATTATTGAAACATGGATCTTATCACCGAACAACTTGGGCTTATTATTTTTGGAAGTGCCAATGTCTATCCATGTGATTCAATGAAGCTGGTATGGGTCCCCTTCCACAAAAATATATTTAGAGACATATATATAAGAAATTAAAATGGAAACTGGTAGTCTCCCAGTTGACAAATGGGTGTTCACCAAAGCCTCATTGCATTTCAAGGGAATTTGGTTAGATTTTTTATGGTTATAGTCATAGTAATTAGAAACAATTCCCTCCTCTTTTTGGCTCAACAGAATGCAGTATTGTGGCACAAATTTTGCAAAAGCTGTGCATGAAGCTGGGGGGTTCTTAAATGGAAGTTTCCTTGTTTGATTGAATTATTATATTGGGAATATTTGTTTCAAGAATTATTAATCCTTTAGTTTTCAGGTATGTTATTTGTATTAATAGTTGTAGCATATGATGACTGAGTTGTTGGTTTATTGGTTGGATATGGTTCTATCATGATTAGTGGGTTCATGTTTTTGGAAATCTAAATGCTAGGTGGTAGAGTTTTGTTTTGTTTTCTTATTTTTTTTTGTGTCTCATAAATACCAAGGGGCCTGGACACATGTCCAGGGGGTGCAGGGTGGGGGGGTATGTCCAGTAGGGGTGGTCTTTAGTGGGGGGCCTGGACACATGTCCAAGGGGATTCAGGGTTGGGGGGTATGTCCAGTAGGGGCGTTCTGCAGTGGGGGGCCTGGACACATGTCCAGGGGGGTTCACGGTGGGGGGGGGGGGGTATGTCCAGTAGGGGCAGTCTGCAGTGGGGGGGGGGGGGTCTGTCCAGGGTGGGAGGGGGGGGGGGTCTATCCAGAAGGAGTGGGGGGGGGGGGGGGGTGAGTCTATCCAGGGTGGAAGGGGGGGCGAAGGGGGATAAAGATTCATAAAATGCGGTAATAAGGCCGGTAAATGGTATTTCACCAAGGAATCCTCTAATTTCCGAAATTCAGAGGAAAATATTGATGATTCTGGGCATGACCCATTAAAATAGCAGTTACATCTCCACGAAACAAGATACTGAGCTATCTTCCTAGTTTTTCATCCCCATAGATTTCATATATACCCTATTTTAGAGGCAGTGGGAAACATGGAGGAATTATCTGCCTATTGATGGGATATGAAGTTTCCTTCAAGAGAAAGAAATCATTTTGAATGGGTATTGAGAAATTTCCATGCCTTAGAGCATTTATTACATGAAGCATCCTGATATTGTGTAAGCTTACATGCTGTACTTGAAAACACCTACATTTATAGTTTTAAATATATGAACTCCCTCACATGGACAAGCTCCATCACCACTCTTCGTCCACCACATCTCATTGTCAGCATGTCTAACTCAAACTCACATTAGGGGTGTCCATTAATCTCCCCATCTTTTCAACAAATCATCTTGGGAAAAGTCCACACATTTTGTCAAAAAATACAACACAACCCAAGGGGTGTCAAATTGCATCACTATCCCCTCATATCTTTCATGTTTCCCATCGATAGTGGCGCAACCTACTCCATTATGGAATACTCAACAGATATAGAATAATATTACTCCAACACTTCTGTTGTGTATGTATTGAATGAAATTGGATTTCATTTGAACAAAAATCTTTTATTAACGATCATGTTATTCAGTATTGGGATTTACATATCAATCTGAATATTCTTTGTTCATTTTTGATTATGGAGTTATGTATCATTTATCATGTACAATTGACACATTGATCACATATATATAAGAAGTTGTTATATCTCACTCTTTTTCATATTATTTACTTACAGGTGTTTACTTATGATGAGGTCGATTCTACCCACCACCATAGAAGGCAGTGAGTTCGACATCAAATTCAGGTATGGATTCTTCCATTTTTATTCTTTTACTCAATTTTAATTTGGGTTTTTGTGATTTTTGGGTTCCCTATCTTTTTGCAGTGCGTTTTGGATCTTTTTGAGGATAGTGAAGCACCACATAACTGGGATATCCTCTCAACCTGCGGGTATGAGGCCTTCTAAATGTTCATCACAAGGCCCGACTCCTTGGTTCAGTTTGGGCTAGGTTAGGTTTGCTAAGTTATTTTTTATTGGGTTCATTTTTTTTGGTTTAGGTCAATTTTAACAGGTTCATTTTGTTCGATTTGGGGCTATTTGGTTCAATTAAATTAATTTTAGATCCAACCAGGTATGTTTCATTAGTTTCATTTTTTTCATGCTCAATTATGCTTTATTGAAGTCAGTTTTGATTGGTTTGAGTCAGTTTGGTTACATTATTTTCAGTTTGGTTCAGTTTTATCTTTTTCAAAACCATTTGGTTTGGTTCCACTTTACTCAAATTGGCTTGATGATTTTTGATTTAGTTCTAGTCATATTAGTATGTTTTTTATTAGTGTAGTTAATTTGACTAGAATTTTTTGTATAATACCATATATTAGCATGTTTTTGGTTTTCACAATTCAATTCCCCCGCCTCCTCCTGCTCCCTTCACTCCTGGCCAGAAGATGCTGCCCCCCGGATGTCGTTGGACCGGGACAACACATCGTGGTCACTCCGCGGTCACGCCGTGGTCATGCCGTGGTAATGTTGTGATTTGGCCCTGCTCCAGCCACATCGAGCCCACACAACCCCCCTTCCACCTTCATTTCAGCCTGCTGCCACCAACATTACAGCCTGCAACATCCCCCCCTTCCACCTTCTAATCATCCCGCACCATCCCCCTAGCACCTGCAACCAGCCCCCTTCCACGAGCATTCCAGCCTCCTCCCGCTCCCTTTGCTCCTGGCCGGAAGATGCTGTCCCATGGATGTCGCTGGACTGGGCCAACACGCCGCGGTCACACTTCAGTAATGTCGTGATTTGGACCTTCTCTAGCCACATCTAGCCCACACCACCCCCCTTCCACCTTCATTTCATCCCGCTGCCACCAACATTCCATCCCGCAACAGCCCCCCCTGCCACCTTCGAATTAGCCTGCACCATCCCCCCAGCACTTGCAACCATCCCCCTTCCACCAGAATTCCATCCTCCCGCTCCCTTCGCTCCTGGATGAAAGATGCTTCCCCGCAGATGTCGTTGGACCGGGCCAACATGCCGCAGTCACGCCGCGGTCACACCGCGGTAATGTCGTGATTTGGCCCTGATCCAGCCACATCCAGCCCACACTACCCCCCTTCCACCTTCATTTCAGCCCGCTTCCACCAACATTCCAGCCCACAACAGCCCCCCCTTCCACCTTCGAATCAGCCCGCACCATCCCCCCAGCACCTGTAACCAACCCCCTTCTACCAGCATTCCAGCCTCCTCCCACTCCCTTTGCTCCTGACCAAAAGATGCTGCCCCGCGGATGTCACTGGACTGAGCCAACATGCCGCGGTCACGCCATGGTCATGCCATGGTCACTCCGTGATTTGGCCCTACTCCAGCCACATCCATCCCACACCAGCCCCTTCCACCTTCATTTGTATTCTCCTTCGACAAATCTTCCATTATGCTATTTCATGCCTCTATTTTCACATACAAGCAAGGCTTGTTGGCATGAATATAAGTTTTTCTCCTTCTTCCATGATAAAAGAATTGATCATGTTATATTTAGCACTTGGATTATACTTCTTAGGTTTATTACTCAAGGATGTATGGTCTGCCTTCTTTAAAAACTTCTTGGGAATAGTGTTTCCAACTTCATTTTTTTAAAATTTTCCAAAGGAAGTTTTCTTCCATTTTTCATCATCAGTGGTCTTCACTATCCATTTGTTTTTAACACATTCTTAGACGAGCATGCTTCATTCTAGTGGCCACACTCAATTAAAATACAATAGCGATCTTAAATCAAGAAGTCACCCAAGTTAAATCATTACATGTTTTTAGGAAAATAAGAGTAGCTACCACACAAACTAATTATGATAATATTACTAACAAAAAGACTCATAATTTTGTCAAAATAACTTTAATTTATCCACTAATTTTTTCACTGTAAGCTCATGGAGGAATGTGATAGACTATCCTGATAAATCCGTTGTTACTCATGCATATTTATCTATTACTCATGGTTTAAAAACAAATTATGTACAAATAAGGGTGTGATTAAATAATTAGAATCCATCCGTATCGTACAATTTGTCTATGAGCATGAATAAAATACTTGGATCTCAAAATAAAGCTCAAGATCATATTGTTGTTGTCCAAAAATAGAATGAAAGAAAAACTAGAGTATTTGTCCATGCAAATATGTACATAGGGGCTAGGTGTCCTTATATATATGTGAAGTTGCATATGCGTGCAAGCGGAAAAAAAGGAAGATTTGAGTTATCATCAAAAGTAGTGCCTTTAAGTTGAGGTATGTTTCCTCTGCCTAACCCTTTAATTTGAATTCTATAATTGCTAGAGTATTTTAAAAACTTTTTTTATTATTATATAAGGTTTATATGCTATTCAAATTGGTTGTGGCTCTTTATAATGACTTTTTCACTTGTTTTACAAGATTTCCCTAAGCCTTAAACGTGGACTAGTAGAAAGTTTCAGCCAACTCAATAGTAGAAAATGAAATTTCATTCACTTTAGAGATGACATTGTCCTCATTTTGAGAAAACATCAACCGAGCATTCTCATAAAAATCTAAAACTTAACAAAAATCTTTGTTTTCATTTCATCAAACACAAACAACTGGCTTTGAAAACTCGATACTTTCTTCAGTCTCATCATTGTGAAACACTTGACCTAGAAAAAGATAAAATTTAACCTATTAAAATAAATCCACCTAGGCATTATTCACGGTGTGAGCAGGGGTTTCACACCATGAATCCCTACCCCTGGGAATTTCATGGCTTGAACTGAGGTTCACAGCCAGAAATGTTTTAGATAGGGGGTTCACCCCTCAACTAAACATAATGGTGATCCTAACCATATGAATTTTCAACTGAGAATAATATTTCAACGGTCTATCAACCTGGTAATTGGATTTTGAAAAATGATCTTAATGTGGTTTTCATCTCACTGCATCCAACCCCACGAAAAACACCAGTCCGTTCTCCTCTAGATGAATTTTCCTGAATTTTTTTGGTTTCACCCACTGGTGTGCTATCGCATCTCTCAATCAATATTAGATGATTCCCTAAGGTCATATTAAACCCATGATCCATAGATGTATTGAACACAATCTTTCTAATGGGGAAAATCAATTGATTCATGGTCATTAGAATCATCCATCCTCCAATTAGCGTACATGATCATATTGTGTTATTGTTATTCAAAAGGATTTTAACTAGGTTCCAAGGGGGAGAGGGCAAGGGGAAGGGGGTGTGGTGGGTTCTTTTGCAAGGGGAAGGGGTAGGGTGCAGGGGGGGGTGTGCTGGGGGGGGGGTGGTCTGCAATTGGCTGGGGGGGGTGCGGTGGGTATGTGCATGGTGGGGCAGGGGGGAAGTGAAGTGGGATGGGGGGGAGTGCAGTGGGCTGGGGGGGGGGGAGGGGAAGTGCAGGGTGGGAAGGGGGGTGTGCAGTGGGCTGGGTGGGGGAAGTGTAGGGGGCAGGGTGTTTGTGCAGGGGGGGTACAGTGGGCTGGGGGGGAGGTGCTGTGGGTAGGGGGTGTGTGCAAGGGACATGGTGAGGGGGCAGGGGTGGTTTGCTGGGGGTAGGGGCAGGGGTGTGTGCTGTGGGCTAGGGGGAAGTGCAGTGGGCAGGGGGGGAGTGTAGGGGGCAGTGCTGGGGAAGGGGCCAGGGGGGTGTGCTGGGTAAGGGGGTACGGAGGGGGGCTGATTTTTTATGGAATGGGTGGATATATAGCCATAGTTTTAAACCTTGCAAAAAGGCCTATAGCCACGGTTTTAAACCGTGGCTATATATATTTCCTGGTTTAGGATTCTACCATGGTTTGAAAACTGTGGCTATAGGATGTTGCAACAGTTCAAACCTTGGCTATAGGTATATATACACGGTTTGAATCGTGGCTATATATATTTCCTGGTTTAGGATTCTACCATGGTTTGAAAACTGTGGCTATAGGATGTTTCAACGGTTCAAACCTTGGCTATAGGTATATAGCCACGGTTTGAACCGTGGCTATAGGGCTATAGCCACAGTTTAAAACCATTGCTATAGGCCTATATCCCTAGTTTAAAACTGTGGATATAGGTTTTTCCCTATAGCCACGCCAATAACAGCAACAGTTTATGAAACCGTGGCTCTAACCTATAGCCACGGTTTTTGGGCCTATAGCCACAGTTCCAAACCGTGGCTATAGCCTTATTTTTTAGTAGTGATAACCCAAGATGGGGCTTGAACCACAACTAACTCAAGCCCTACTCCACTGGATATGGGCTAGCGACCTATACTGAAGGAATAACTAACACATGGAGGACTTTTTCTAAGTACCTGTATTCACACACACAACTATCTCTATGAAAAAGTCAATAAGTAAAGAGTAAAAGATACATCTCAACAAGAAATTAAACAAAGCATGAATAACATCTAAGGTGTATAAGAGTATGAAAATACAAACTAAAAAGTAAAGGGGAAAAATAAATCACCAACTAGAAATATTTCCCAAACTGAAAAAAACTAGAAAAGTAAACTACTGAGAGAGTCCATCTCTTTAATCCCAATCTATGACCACCGTACACAGTCTAAAGAACCCAATATTCTTAAGCTCCTCTAAAGTCACCGTCGACCTGTCTTTCATCTATATAAGACAAAACACATGTGGGAAATTCCCATATAGGAGTGAGTATATACATACCAATTAGGACACCTTGAAATCTAAAGGGGGATAAGTAAGAGATACAATAGGAAGTATAAATATACTGGAATGCAATATATAGTTAAAGAGAATATATTAACCTAACCAAGAGTGAAAGTAAGATCATCCAAACATAAGGGGATCAACATGGTGAGTAGATAAACTACCCATCACGTATTATCCACCTATAATAGGAGAGTATAATCTTCCAATAACTAGAAGATAAACATAAAAAGAACGTGGTATACCCCATGCGTCTTTTCCTATCCTGGAAGGAGAGTAACCAAATCTAAGGTGTGGAGACACACACACACACACACACACACACACACACACACACACACATATATATATATATATATGATCAGTAAAAATAATCCCAAATGAGAGAGTAAGGGTATATCAATCTTATATCCCATCCTTGAAAGAAGAGTCTCCAATAGTTCCAAAATTCCATCAATGATGGCCATCATCTCATGTGTTTTCCTAGAAGTAACCATCCAAGAAAAACCACGCCTCTACACTATTATACAAAATAAAGGGGGCATAAATATATGTAGAGGACCCAAAAACCTAGTACGTTAGGGGGGTTCCACTCTGTAATTATCTGTATAGGACCCACACCTATATCGATGGGGGGGGGGTTCTACTCTAGTTTCATGAGGACTCGTGCCCTATGCTGATAAGGGGTTCCACTTGGTAAGGTAGAGGAACCACACTCATGCTGCTGGGGGGGGGGGGGGGGTTCCACTCTGATGTTTGAGGACCCAATCCCTGGTGTGATAGAGGGGGTTCCACTCTAGTCATCGAGGACTTGTGACGATGCTGATGGGGGGTTCCACTCGGAAGTTAGCTATAGTAGAGCCACACCAATGATGATGGGGGTTCCACTCTAGTGGTTAAGGACGCACACCATGATATGATAGTAGGGTTCCAATTTGGTCATCTAGGACCCACACCCATGCTGATGGGGGGTTACACTCAGAAGGAAGCCTATGGTGATCCTACTCGACTACTGTCGTCATCGGGCACCGCCTCAAAAAGTTCCATTCTCAAAAAATTTCAAATCGCATCTCAAAATTCACAATTGAGGTCACTATCTCATTTTACACAGGAAAAAACTTAGGATAGGCTACTCATGGGCTAAAATCTGAGTCCAAACGAAGGAGATACAAAACCTTGAAGTTTCCTCAAAAGAGCTCAAGGGGTACACAATGTATCAGGGGACCCACATAGCATGTGGTCCCACTCCACCACTTGGCTATTTCCCTAGAAAAAACATGGCTCCTGACCATATAGGATTACAATATGTGTGGATGGAATACATGATATGTCCAAGCTACCCAAGGACCAGGCCATGTGCTACTCGCCATGTCCATGTATCAGACCCCGTGTATGTGTACTCAAGTACATGACCACAAACTTGGTCATGTACCTCCACACACATTACCACCCATGTGACCCATCACACAATTTTCCCAACTAGTTAAAGGGTAAAAACATATAGGAGGGATACACGTCATGTCATCCTTAACTTTTCTGAAACCCTAGATGCCTCCACTAAGGGGGATACATGCCGCATGTTCATCTTTGAACACTATGTGTAGTCTGGTTTTCACCCAAAATCTTGATCCATAATTTATGCCTTGAATGAAGAATTTCCACCACATATATTACCTAAAATCTATTTAGGATGAGAATGTAGTGACTAATATTTTCCATGTATTATTTTTGGATATTTTATAGATTATTTTTGAGACCAGGCACTAAGATAGTGTGATATTCCAAGGCCTGGTATGCCCAGAATAAATGTTTAAAATATATTAAATATATTAAATAGAAAGACCATGCAGTTTTCATGAAAAAAGTGTAATAACTTCTAAATGAGTTTCTGTATTAGAAATCCGAGGGCACAGTTGAATTTAGAATGTAAGTTTTACCCTAGGCATGACTTAACCTTGGTTGGCATGATTCGTTTGTGGAAAAGTCATCACGAGAATATAAATGAATAAAATAATTGAATAAATTATTTTATTTATAAATTATTGAAACATGGATTATTTAGTATTTAAATAAAATATTATGGAAGAATTATAGGGTTAGCTACATAACCCTAGAGCCATTAGAAATCCTCTAGAGAGAGCGTTGGAGGATTTCTCTATGAAAAATGGTGAACAGATCGCGGATCGTTGATTGATGCACAATAGATTCCAAGGATCTCACCAATGAATGTGACGTAACTTCTTTATTTTCCATTGATTGATCCAAATTTAGTTAGTGTGGTTGTTTCTTTGTTTTCTTTACTTGTTATTGATTCCTATGATGAACATAGATCAATCTACCAACGAATTGATCCGTGGATTGTTCATATTTGCGAGATGGGTTTATTGTGGGGTGATTTTGGGAGAATTAATTTTATTTGATGATTTATTTATTGTTATTATCATGGAAAAAAATTGTGAATGACATGAATATCGATCGATGTTCATTCATATCATTTGTTCTTGTGCTTTTCTCCCCCGGTTCTTTGTTCATCATGGGCATTCTTTATTTGGATAATGGTTTGACATATCCTGATAAATTGATCATTGTGCACACATTTTTTAGTGCAATGATCCAATATCATAGATCTGGGATCGACACGATGTGACAGTGGAAGTGGAGAAAAATAAGATGATGGTGGATACCCAATTTTGTGTTCTTCAGTGAAAAATGAAGAAAGAATCTTAGATATGTTTCCATGCATATTTGATGGCCAGAACATGATGATTTTCGACGGAAAGGATCAGATGAGGTAGTTCATTGTTTTTTTTGGAAAGGAATGGCCAAATTAGATGTCAGAGTAATAGAGAAGATGACCAGATCACATATATGTGTTTCTAGAAATTTATGTGATACACAACATGTAATCCAAATCTACACGCAGTGTGGGGACCCCTTTGTGGCGACTAGGATTTTAGGAGAAATTTAAGGATCACACGACATGTGACCTCTATCACGAAGCATGTGGTATATCCCAGGTGACTTGGAATATACCTTAGAGGGTACACATAGATGGGTTTGAGAACATGGTTTGGAGCACACCCTGTACTCCCCCACATAGACCTGGCTTGGACATGAGTACACGAGCTAAGTCGTGTTCTAGAACATGTGTAGACTACATGATGTGTACTTCTACATGAACACAGGAAAGAGACACAGTCCATTTACATGGGTAGGACCTGAGTTCAAGGGACATGGAATTCAACCCTTCTTCACACTGTTTACTTTATTATACATGGATTGGATCCCTTTTCCTCTATATCTTTGGAATTTTTCATTAGGGTATGCTCCCCTTATCATTTCCTTAAAGGTCAGTATATAATCATGTCTTACTCCTAGGACAATGATGCCTTTAGTGGGAATTCTTGGATAGAGTCAATGGAATCCATCTAAAAGTTCTAGAGTGAGATCCTTTATTCATCTTTGTTCCCTAAGTGGTGTTCTTGGTATCATCGTGACAAAAAATATGTGGGTATTGATCCTCTAATTAGCGGGTTAATATAGGTTGAGTTGTTGGAATCACCCCATGGACTTGGTTGTGACCCCCATTCATGTATCGTATCTTTTTAAACATATTCAATGTTATTAGACCCATGAGTGAGTTCTCCTGTATGAGTTCTTTGTGGATCCTCTAATCTATAATCCTAGGATGGTATACTATGTTTGTGACTTACCTTTAGACTGTGTGTCTTTTTTGAGTATATCTAGATATTATTTTTATATGTATTGTATACATATACCTATGTAGATCTGACTTTATTTCATTTTTTGTATGATTGTAGTTTCGGGGTGTCTTACTGGGTATTTTTATGCTTAGCCCTACATGTGCTTTTCCCACATGGGTCATGTATTGTGTAGATGACTGATATTTCAATATATTCCTTGATGGACCAGGACCAGATGGTTCTTAGTGAGACCAGACCGACCAGGGTGTGTTTCTGTGGTATTCAGACAATAGTACCTTTACTTTCAGGTTGGAATTGTTTCAGACTCTTTTTGGTGGGCTTGTACTTGTCCTTATTTACTTTACTTCCTATTATACTATGGTTGTGGGATTTAGATGTATACATGCATGGTTGTTCAGTTGTTTTTACATTTTCAAATTGTATAGGATTGGAGATGTGTGTGTGTGTGTGTGTGTATAGGTACTTAGGCTAAGGCCACCCATGTTAATGATATGCCTTATCAGCGCTGGTCTCCAGCCCCTAACCTGTTGGAGGTGGGCTTGGGGAGTCGCGACATGAGTCCCACTGGGACATGTCATAACAGAGTGGTATCATAGGATTCAGTTATACCTTAGTAATGAGATTATGTGAGATTGGTTTGGGGTAATAGTGTTAAGTGTTTTGAGTTTGGATTTCATGCCAAGGAATCTAGTGCTGGTTTGGTGACTGACATATCCATACATCAAGAATCTGATCACCTACTTTTCTACTTGGTACATTAGAACACTGGTTGCAAGGAAAACAATGGTATATGCATCATATAGGAATGATTTTTGGTTTTCCATGTCCTTCTTGAGTCATATCTCTAGATATAATCATTGACTATGGTATATATTATTTATTTCAGGATACCTCTACGACATATGCTAGATAGTATTTAACATCACGATCAAGAGGATGATCTCCTTAGTGATGAGACATCGACCAGTTCCCGAGGTGTTACCTATAGGTGGTGCACCAGCTATACCAACACATGTGAAGTAGAATGAGGTAACTACAATACCAGTAGAGGAATTGCGTAGGCTGGGCGTTCTTCATGAGTTTCAATGAAAGTGACCCCTCAGGTTCTAAGGTGAGCTCAACCCAAATGCAGTTGAGGACTGGCTTGAGGCGGTGACATGATTTTTTCATCTGGTCAAGACACTAGTAGAGTATATGGTGGTCCTAGATGCGATCCTTCTTCATGGCTCAGTAGGTTGATGGTGGGGTTTAGTTACCTAGTCCTACGATGAGGAGACTATACCATGGTTAGAGTTTGAGAGTCTCTTCAGTGATGAGTTCTCTCTAGATATGCTGAGGGAAATACATATTTAAGAGCTTTTGAAGCTTTATAAGGGCATCACGATAGTAGTTGAGTATTCATCAAGGTTTACCAATCTCTATAGGTACTTGATAGATATGGTTTGGGATCATTTATTCAGGGCTCCAACTTTCGAGTGAGGTCTACATAGAGACATCCTAGATACTTTTATCCCTCTATGAAACCTATAATTGGGTGATAGAGTGAGATTTGGTGGTTGATAGTTTCTTGGATGAGAAGATACAACTAGTGGTTTCTAGTGGAGGGCATAAATGAGTAGAGACCTTGGATGCAGGGAGCCGACATCAGTCTTAGGAACTTGTACGCATAAGAGGTTTTAGGAGGAGGTCCCATGATGGAGGATCTATGGTTAAGGGATCACAATGTGGGTCCAGTCAACCCAGATAGAGGCAATACTAATCATGTGAAGACATATGATATATTTCATGAGATTTTATGACCCACAATATAGCTGATAGAGAGACTATATATGGGATGTAGATGTAGAGGCAGTGGGAGGATCAAGCAGGTCTGTAGGGAGGTGGATATGGTAGAGGATCTTGGAGAGTATCATGAGGTGGTAGGAACTTTGACTTATTACCACCACCACCCTTAGGTGGTCCATTTCAGGCTCTAAGAGATTGAGGAAAATGGAAGGGAAAACTACAGGCGATCAAATATTACAATCCATAGGCTCTAGGAATGATTTGAGGCACAATATGTGTCTTTTCTACCTTAGATGTAGCACTTATAGACATAGGTTATAGTCATTATATTATTTCCACACAACTTTTACAAGAATTAGATATTCTAATTGATCCCTTGTCTCAAACCTTGCTCTTAGAGACTCAAATTGGAGAAGACTCAGTGATTATGCACTTGTGCCAACAGTGTGACTTGAATCTTAGTGGTGAGAGTTTTTGTTGGAATCTATTGGTAGTTGTGTTGAGGTCTTATGATGAAATTATTGGTATGGACTGGTTATCCACAGTTCATGCCCATATTAACTATGTTAAGTGAATGAGGCGATGTGTCTATAGTGATAGAACTAGGTTCTCATTTTTCAGTGAAAAGGAAACCAAGGCAGCATAGGATGGACTCATGCATATGAGGGTGTAACTGATTAATAATTAGTTGGATAGCCCGACCCTTGGTACAATTGATGTTATGAGTTTATATTTTTTTTCAGTGGTGGCAGAGTACGAGGATATCTTCCCTAGGATGTTTCAAGCTTACCCCCCACTGAGAGATAGACTTCTGCATTGATCTATACCCCAGGTAGACACCAATATCTACTCTATCATATCGTATGACTTCTAAAGAGCTTCATGAGATGAGGGTGTAGTCAAAAGACTTTTAGAGTAAGGGATTTGTTAGACCAAATGTTTTACCCTAGGAATCCCCAGTTTTGTTTTACAAGAAGTCAGATGGGAGCATGAGGTTATGTGTAGACTACCGATGCTTGAATTTGGTGACTATGAAGAACAAGTATCCACTAACAAGGATCGATAACCTATTCGATCAGTTGATAGGGGCATGATGGTTCTCAAAGTTTAACATCAGGTTAGGCTATCACGAGTAGTGAGTACAAGATGAGGATATATCAAAGATGGAATTCATGTGTCGTTACGTTCACTATGAGTAATTGGTGATTCCCTTCGGTATGATGAACTCCCCAATAGTGTTCAGAGGAATCATGAAATTGATCTTTCACCCTTTCGTAGACTGGTTTGTGGTAGTCTTTATCAATGATATCCTTATGTACTTAGCATCCAAAGAGGAGTACACGATACACTTAAGGATGGTTCTGGATGTAATTAGAGTGAACTAGATTTATATAAATGTCTTGAAGTGTCAGTTATGGATTCAGGTGGTCCATTTTACGGGACACATTATCTCAGCAGATGGAGTGGTAGTGGACCCGACCAAGGTCAAGGCAGTGTTAGCTTGGGATCCACCCAAGAGAATGATAGAGGTTCATAGCTTCCTTTTGTTGGAAAGATATTATCAGAGATTCATACCCCATTTCTCGAAGATATCATAACCCATGAAATATTTGACTTGAAAAGAGAAACCTTTTGTGTGGACAGAGATGTGCTGACATGATTTTCAGTAGTTGATGCAGAGTTTGACAAGCTCTCCCATCTTGAGATTCTTGGAGGAGGGTGTCAAGTACGTATTATTATACGATGCATTAGGAACCAGGCTTGGATATGTTTTAATTCATAGGTAGGTAGTGATTTCCTATGGTTCACGTTAGTTGATACCACATGATAAGGACTAAGTGACCCATGATCTTGACTTAGTAGTGGTAGTCTTCATGATAAAGATGTGGCAGCACTACCTGATGAGCGAGCGATTTATCATCTATTTTGATAAAAATATTCTCAAGTATATCTTATCTCAGAATGATCTAAACTTGAGATAGAGGCGGTGACAAGAGTTACTCCAGGACTATGACTTTGAGATTGTCTATACTCCTGGGAAGGAGAACATGGTTGTCATGATCCAAGTTGGGTTTCCATCTGACCCGATACCTAAATCGGTCCATGGCTTGAACCGAGGGTATTACCGATCCCCACCATTTTACCCAATTACATACATATAAACAAATTTTTTTTTAAAAAATTCGAAAACTTAAATCACACAACCAAACAAGCCCTTAAAATTTTTCAGAATTGAAGTTCACACTTTAAACAAACCCTCCCAAAAAAGAATACAATAAAGAAAACTAAAAACTCCAACACAAACCTTTATGACACATGAGGGACTATATCCTCAATCTTCCACCACCAAACCCACAAGAGAATACCACTAATAACCTGCACCAAGATCACAAAACACCCTAGTATTACATGGAATACACAAGGTAAAATATCTATATACACCCCAAGGTGTATGTAGGGTTTGATCCAACGCCCAGTAGGATTCCACCCGGATAAAAACCTTCCAAGTCATAACATTAAAAATATAATATAAAATGTTCATTTAAATTAACACTTTTAAAGAAACAATTCTAAGAAAAAATTTGTTAATTAAACAGTTTAAAGGAACACTTTAAAGGAAAACCATTTCACAAACACCAGATTATGTGAGAAAGAAAATTATTAAATAGAAAACACACTCAAGTGGTCCTCTTTATGTTAACAGAGGGCACCACATCATGCATAATAGATCACTATGAGTAAATTCCATAGGTTCATTGAGCTCAAGTGGTACCCTAGAACCTCATGTGTCGGTAGAAGGTTGTATAGTAACTATAAACGCTAGTTTCCTCGTACATGAGCCACTATAGAGGAGAAAAATCTGAAATTATAGTGGAGATCAATCATAATCATAGTTTATTTAGTGTTGTAATCATGAGTCATGCTAAGTGAAACTAGGAAAAGACACTTCCATATCACTAGCGTACTAGTTCTAGTCTACCCACCTAGATACCTAGGGTTCCCTTATACTCGAGTTAAAGTTCACATATCACACATTCAACCACTTTCACAACAAAGGTAAAACATTTCAAAGGAATTACCTTTTTCCATAAACAACCCATTTACCATTCTACACACACTAAACAAAACTCCTTTCAAAATTCATTTACCATCACTTACAAAATTCCCAATTTTTTCTTTTCGAACACAATAAAAACACACAATTAAAACCAACCAAGTAAATGGGCCAATCCCCTTCATAAAACCACTCACACTCCAAAAAAATTTGCAAAATAATCTTTTCAACATTCAAACAATTTCACAATTTATACTCAAAATACATAATAAAGATAATATGCCCAAAATGATCCATTTTCTGTTGAAAATACCCTTTAAACATTTACACAGCTCAAGTGCCTTTGAAAATACATTTTTCACCTTTCAGTCAACCCCTAACACCCTTTTTATAAACATTACATTATAACACACACACAAAAAATAACCATTTACCTGGTTAAAATCCATTTCTAACCTATAGAAACACTAAAAATTTAAAGAAAACTATTAACACCACATAATAAAACCCATAAATACATTTATAAACTTAAACAAACATATTAAATTCATCTTGTAATGTTAGAGTATGGAACCACCCACCTCATGTGAATAACCTTCCAGAAAATAGTGCAAAATAAAATCCACACCTCAATCTCACCACAAGGAGGTAAGAAGGAACATAATCAAGAATATCAAACACAAAGACCTATGAATAAGACCCTAAATCAAAGCCCAACCCACTAGAGAAGAGAAACCCCAAAGAAGAGGGAGAAAAACCCTAGAATAATGGAAGAAAACAAGGGATAAGAGACTTACATGAGGGTTACTTGAATAATCTAGATGAAAACCACCAAAAAATAGAAACCCAAGGGAGGAAGGAGAAGGAGGGAGGAACACCTAAGGTTGGGGAGTATGTGGGGATTGATAAAGGGGGACAAAGGGCTTAAAATTGGGGAGAGAGGAAAAGATAAATTTTTTTAATGAGCTAGAATGACCACATGGTTAGTCCACATGGTTTCCTATACTGTGCAGAGACTGTGCATCCACCTATTCCAAAGGAAACCCAACTACAAGATTACCTGGTCTGAGGCTCATGGTAGTGCAGAGTTTGTGCGATAGGTTCTGTCTCCTATCACAAAGTTTCCTAGGTTAGCATACAGTTACTACTAACCATGTGAAAACTATGTTCTTCAATCTACCTATCCCAAAAAATTATATTTTTCGAAAAAAAACTCAAAAGAAACTCGAGGGGGGAAATCTAGACCAAATTTAAAAGGAGATAATACTTCAAAAATTAAAACCCATTGTACTCAGTTCCTGAGGGACTAACTGAGGACCAAACCCAAACCGAAACAAAATAGAATTCAAAAACCCAAGTGTGACAATTCTCCCCACCACAATTCTTTTAACCCTCGAAAATCCATTCCAAAGTTGATTCTAAAGAGAGAACCGATGCTCCTTTACCACCCAAGGAGATTCCCACTAAACGAAAAACAACACGATGAAAAAAATCTACCGGCCAAAAGAGAGGTTTATGATTCGAACCTAGGAGACCAAAATGGACTTTCTACTAAGTCCCACCTGCCACCAAAAGATAAGAAACCTCTAGTTGATCGATCAAATTAAAGGAAACTCTCACCACACACAATCCAACCTCTTGAGTAAAAACACCCCAGACCTCACCAAATAAAACTTACGCCACTTGCCTGAAATGGGAAAACAGATTCAACCCATATCCTGAAAAAATACCTTAAACACTACCAAACGAGGCTCATGTAATTTACCTAAAACAAAAAACAATTTCAAAAGTGGCTACCATAGCCTTATTTTAACAAAACCATTGGGTGTTCTCTAATACCAATGTTTACCCAAGATAGAAGATGGGGGTTAGGTAGCTCTAAATGAGACTATATATTTCCAAGACAACACTATAAACAAGGTCTAAATACTAACACGGGGAGGCCCAAATAGACTCCCCACCATAAGAAATGACCTAACACTGAATTTAGTGAGACCCACAATGGGTCTATCCACCATAAGAACTAACGAAAATACACAAACTCGGAACTTCCCAGCATTGACCAAACAGCCCCACCATAAGGGGTGGGGAGGGAAGAAACCAAATAACGAGGTGTCAAAACTATAGCCGAAGACATACCAATAACTTCACATCCCATAATATCCAAAAAAATTGATTCTTTTTCACCTAAGCAAACCCTATAAGTGATGCTAAATAGAGGCCAACACCAGATGAGACACAACCACTAGGGTTTCAATAAAGTGATATGACTAATACTCTATGTAACAAAGGTATAAATCTTACAATAAAATAGGACTTAATGTGAAAAAGATGTCCTCCCACCACTTTTCCCTGAATGGGAATAACTGAAATAGAATAACGACACGAGAGGTTTAAACTATTCCCATCTTCAACACTGAGTATAGAAATTAAACCAAAGCCTTTCATAGACCTGGGTTTCATCTGAATACATGCCAGATTAACTCCAGAACCTATGGATAGAGCTCAGATGATTGAAGAATCTCCTACCACACATTTAGGATTTAGAAACCTCCGAACAGAGCTTCTCCTTCTGGTGACACAAGAAACTACACCGTGATCCCATATGTAATCACCAAGACATAACACACTCCAAAATCCTCTTACTCCCACATGAAACCACCAAGAGTCACAAAAAATGACCATTGCGACTGTTAGAAACATTATACAGAGAGAGACCTTAAAACAAGTCCCAAATGGAACACGATTCCTACAACCAGCCATAGAATCCTCTTATGACTAAACTTGACACACTGGAATCCCAACATTAATACTTTATTAAATTCATACAATGGAATACCCAAGGACCCTTTAAAAACAACCAATATAAACGAATCTAAACTACTTCCACCTTCCCTCACTAGAATTACCTTCATCGTTTCTAGAAAAGACTTTCAGGCACATTAGGGTCAGACTTCACCTTGATGGATCTGGCAACCCAAGGAACCAAGGTCTCCTTAAACTTTCCACATCCACTCTCCCACTTCAAGAAGTTTCTCTTAATAAAAAAAGAAGAGGGGTAGAATCAATCTCCAAGTATCAAGAGTAAAGTTATTTTATTGATCAACTAGAGGATATTCCATTAGAAAATCCCCCATGGACACACTTAAATCATGCAATAACTCTTTATGGGGGTATACACTATCCAATAAGGAAAACCAAGAAACCAATAAAACTAACCCATTGGCCAAAACATGCCACAACTAGAACCGAATGCACAAGGGGAACCACCACAAAGGCTTACCAAAACACTTCTCGAAAAGACCATTAACTAACACTTCCACCCAACTAACTAATGGAATAAAAAACCAAAACATCAATCAAATAAGAGGGGGGGGGGGTTATTGAACCAAAAAAACCCCTTAAAAACATTCCCAAAATCACAAAAGACACACCACAGAATCACCAGATTTCAAAAAAAAAACAAATTTTCCTTTAAACTTATTTTTGAAGATAAATAAGGATGGTGAGTTTCAAATTAACTAATTTTGTCCCAAGAGCCTCACACATGAGTGTTTTTGTGACACACCGGGAACCCACCTCATGTCCATCCAGCCACTCATTCACTCATGACACTAACCATCCACATTTTCACATATTCTCATGCATGGGGTCACCTGTAATAATACCTAATATTAAAAAAAACCTTTCCACATTTCAAAACCAAAACATTCAACCCAAACTTTCACTTAAAAATTTCATAAAACCTATCAAGATTCACTACCCAATAGATCAAAAACCATTTCAAATAAAACTTTTTTTCAAACTCTACACATCTATTCCAAAACGTTTCACCCCATTTCAAAACATTTTTTGGATGCATGCCAAATCCCACCTCATTCCCAACCATCCAAATTAAAATCCAAATCTTCTCATTTAAAACAAGTTCTCAAAACCCATTTGAAAATCAATTTCCATTTTCTACACAACTAATTTTTGAGAAAAAAATAATTATAATTATAAAAATCTACCCTCATTGAAATCATTCTCTTTTTTACACAAGGATCATTTCATAAAAATCTATCTTCCTAATCCTTCCTTCAAACAATCCTGAAAATCCATTTTCCACCCCTTTTTAGAAATAAAACCATTTTTTCTTAAAAATATACTTTTATAATTATTTAAACAAAGTTTTCCAAATTATTTTCCCAAAACATGAAGGAAAAAAAGACAACGCAAGTGAAAGCTAGTGTTTATGGGTGACTCATACATATGGTTGGTGGTCATACACCAGTCACACCACCCTCATGGAGAGTGTTCTAGGAAAATGTCCCCAACTTCACATGTATTTCCAAGCCTTGTGATAACACCAAGACTATTGACCCAACTATATTTACATTTACCAATACGAAACATACCATAAGGACCAAGTAAACCAAAAGAAATCTGACTCCCCATAGCGACTTGAGTTCCGTCACAAGGTATACTGGCCATGAACACTACTCGTAACCAGAACCAATAGTCCCAAAAATCCTAGCTCTGGTCTATCCCAACTCTTTCCCAAATAACACGACCCAAAAGATAAAACCTACACTGATACCATTTTTTCATGAACTAATCTGGGTTGCCATCCGACCCGGTGCCTGACCTGGTCTATGGCTTGAACCGAGGGGCATTCCTGATCCCCGTGGCCTGACAACTAGTTCCTTGGTATGAATAAAATGCTTTGGGAATGGTTTTTTACAATTTCATGCATATAAAAAATAATTTTTTTTTAAAAATTCAAAAACTAAAATTACAAAAACAAAAAAGATGTTAAAAATTTTTAGAATTGAAGTTTACACTTTAAAAAAAATCCCTAAAAAACACTACAAAAAAGAAAACTAAAAACTCCAACCCAAAACTTTATGCCACATGAGGGACCATATCCTCAAGATGCTACCACAAAACCCACAATAGAAGACCACTAACAACCCTCACCAAGATCATCAAACACCCTATATTTACCTAGAATACACAAGGTACAAGATCTACATACACCCCAAGGTGTATGTAGGGTGTGAGCCAATGCCCAGTAGGATTACACCTAGATAAAAAGGTTCCATTCCATAACATTAAAAAGATAATCTAACTTGTTCATTTAAATTAACACTTTTAAAGGAACACTTATAAGAAAACATTTTTTAAGTAAACAGTTTAAACACTTTGAAGGAAAACCATTTCACAAAAACTAGATTAAGTGAGAAAGAAAATTTTTAAATAGCGCACACACTCAAGTGGTCCTCTGTATAATAATAGAGGGAACTACATAATGCATAGTATAGAACTATGGGTAAATTATCTAGGTTCATCTAGCTCAAGTGGGACCCTAGAACCTCGTGTCTTGGTGGAAGGTGGTATAGCAAACACAACCGTCATCATCCTCATGCATGATCCACTAGAGAGGATAAGTATCCAAAATTATAGTGGTGATCAATCATAATTATAGTTTAATTAGTGTTTTAATAAACAATCATGCTAAGTGAAACCGGGACTAGCCACTTCCGTATCACTAGCGTGCTAGTTCTAGTCCATCCACCTAGATACCCAAGTTTCCCATGTGCTCGAGTTAAAGTTCACATATCACACATTTCACCACTTTCACAACAAAGGCCAAACATTTCAAAGGAATTAACTTTTTCCATAAAACAACCCATTTACCATTTTACACACACCAAAGAAAACCCCTTTCAAAATGCCTTTACCATCACTTACAAAATTCCCAAATTTCATTTCCGAACACAAGAAAAACAGATAATTAAATCCAACCAAGTAAATGGGACAAGCCCCTTCATTAATCCACTCACACTCTAAAACCATTTGAAAAACAAGATTTTAATAATTTAAACAATTTCACAATTCATACTCAAAATACATAACAAGGTTAACATGAAAAAATGATCCATTTTCCATTGAAAATCCCCTCTACACATTTAAATACCTCAAGTGCCTTTTAAAATATGTTTCTCACCTTCCAACCAACCCCTAACACCCTTTTAAAAACATTACATTATAACACACACACAAAACATAACCATTTCCCTTGTTAGAATCCATTTATAACCTATAAACACATAAACCATTTAAAGAACACTATTCCCACCAGAAAATCAAACCAAAGAACACATTTATAAACTTAAACAAACATATTAAATTCATATAGTAATGTTTGATCCTGGAACCACCTATTTTGTGTGAAGAACCTTCTAGAAAACGGTGCGAAATCCCATACGCACCTCAATCGCACCACAAGAAGGTAAGAAGATACCCTAATCAAGAATATCAAACCCAAATTCCCCTGATTAAAACCCTAAATCTAACCTAACCCACTGGAGAAGAGAAACCCCAAATAAGAGGGAGAAAAACCCTAGAATAATGGAAGAAAACAAGGGAGAAGAGACTTACATGAGGGTTCCTTGAAGAATCCGGATGAAAAAACCCAAAAATCGAAGCCCAATGGAGGGAGTAGAAGGAGGGAGGAATGCCTAGTGATAGGGAGTCCATGGGGGTCCACCAAGGGGGTATAAAGAGGTTAAAACTAGGGAGACATTAAAATAGGGAAAACATTTTTAATAAGCTGGCACAAACACAAGGTTAGTACACACGGTTTCCCAAACCATGAAGAGAATGTGCGACCACCTCTGCCGAAGGAGACCCAACCACATGCTTACCTAGGCCGAGGTACACGACTGTGCAGAGGCTGTGCGGTAGGTTCTGTCTCCTACCACACAGTTTTCTAGGTTGGCATACAATTACTACTAATTGTGCGCAAACCATGGGATTCAATTTGACTAGCCCCAAAACTTACATTTTTCTTAAAAAAAATCAAAATAAACTCAAGGTGGAATGATAAACCAAAGATAAAATGTAAGAATACTCCAAAAATTGAAACCCGTCACACCTGATTCCCAAGAGACTGACCGAGGACCAAACCCAAATCTAAATAAAGGAGAATT
Organism: Viscum album; assembly: GCA_963277665.1. Classification (NCBI taxonomy): domain Eukaryota; kingdom Viridiplantae; phylum Streptophyta; class Magnoliopsida; order Santalales; family Viscaceae; genus Viscum; species Viscum album. The sequence goes on along the minus strand of OY728157.1, from coordinate 1,245,552,806 downwards.
CAAAAAACTGGGTGTGAAAGTTTTAGAATATTCTCTCAGTATGAGATATTTTTCTTAGTTTCCAAATTAGGAATCAGGGAAGTTTTACTCATTGCATTTATCCTTTGTGTATGGAGATGGAGAAACTTACCTCTAATTAATGGTTGTTACCCGTATTCTTTTGCAACAATTCAAGGAGGCGCAAATTGGGGATGTTGACTATGATATCCTACTTACTCAGATATCCAATGGACACGCTTCTAACAGATTTTCTAAAGGTGGTGAGCACGTCATTCATTTAAGAGGATGAACCATGGTACTCGTGACGCTGCAGGAGGAGGTTATGAGATAGTTTCATATATCTCCTTTGGCAGTACATTTAGGTGTGGAAAAGATGTATCAAGACCTCCAACATTTTTTTGGTCTCCAGGGATGAAGAAAGAAGTTGCAGATTTTGTCTCTCAATGCCTTAATTGTCAGCAAGTGAAGGATGAGTACCAAGTTCCAGCAGGTTTACCTCAACCCCTTGATATTTTAGAGTGGAAGTGGGATGGGGTATCCATGGAATTCATTATGGGATTACCACGTACATACAGGGGACACAATGCTATCTGAGTGATCATAGAATGAATCACCAAGTCGGCCCAATTCTTAACTATTCAAGAGCAGAGTTCAGTAGGGATATTATGATTCCTCTACATGTAGGAGATAGTCTAACTCCATGTAGTTACATTGGCGATCATTTCAGAGTATGATTCTGCTTTCACATCTCATCCGTGGAAGGGATTTCAGGAGTTGTTTGGGACTCAGTTACACTTGAGCATAGCATTCTACCCCCAAACGGATGGCCATACTGAACAAACCATTTAGGTTTTTGAGTACATGATGTGAGCTTTCATTTTGGACTTTGTTTATAGTTGGGAGGATCACCTACTATTGGTGGAGTTTACGTACAACAACAACTACCATTCCACCATTGGTATGACACCATTTGAGGCTTTGTATTATCATCCCTATAGGTCAGAAATTTTCTAGACTGACCCAGGAGAGTTAGAGATCATGGGACCAGAGTTAGTACAAGAAACTACCAAGAAGGTTCATATCATCCAGGAGTGGATGAAGACTGAACAGATCTGTCAGAAGTGTTTTTTAGATAGACGAAGGAGGCATTTGGAGTATGAGGAAGGAAACAACGAGTTCTTATGGGTTTCACCTCAACATGGGTTACATAGATTTTACTGGGGCAGAAAAATATCTCTAAGATTCATTGGAACTTTCCATATACTACCTAGAGTTGGAGAGGTGGCGTAATGCTTAGCTCTACCTCCATAGTTAGACCGGGTACACGATGTGTTCCACATGTCGCAGCTGAGGAGGTACATGCATGACCCATCACAGATTATCAATTGTGGAAAGCTAGACATTGAGGATAGATCTACCTTTTTTGAGTACGTGGTAAAGATCTAGGATCAGTAGCAGAGGATTATTCATGGGTGATTGATTCATTTAGTGCATGTTTGATGGCATAATGATAATCTTTATGATATTACATTGGAGTAGGAGGCTCAGATTCATGTTCAGTACCCACATCTCTTTATGTATCCCTTATTTTGGATCTTCAAGATATAAATTACCAATGTGGGGATAATGTAGTGACTTGGATTTTCCATGAACTATTTTTTTATATTTTATGGATTATTTTTGAGACCATGCACTGATATGGTGTGTGATTATAAGGCCCGATGTGCTCGAAATAAAATTTTGAAATATATTAAATATATTAAATAAAATGCATGCATTGTTTTCATGAAAAATTGAATAGATTCTAAAGAGGTACCCAAATCAAAAATCCAAGGGCATTGTTGATTTTAGAATGTGGGTTTTTCCCTATGTGAAACTTAACCTTGGTCGGTGTGGGTCATTTGTCGAAAAGTCATCGTGGACGCATAAATGAATAAAAATAATTGAATAATTTATTTTATTTCTAAATTATTGATGCATAGATTATTTACTATTTAAATATATTATTATGGCATAATTATAGGTTTATCCACATAACCCTGGAGCCATTAGAGAACCACTAGAGAGAGCATTGGAGTATTTATCTCAGAAAAATAGTGAACATATCATGGATTGATGATCGATGCACAATTGATTCGAAGGATCTCTCCAAAGAATGTGACACAACTTCTTTCTTCTCTAGAAATTGATCCAAATTTAGGTAGGGCGGTTGTTTCTTTGTTTTCTTTCCTTGTTCTTGATTCCTATGATAAACATGGATTAGTCGACTAATGGATTGATCCATGGATCATGTGTATTTTTAGGATGGGTTTACTGCGAGGTGATTTTGGGAGAATTAATTTGGTTTGATGACTTCTTCATTATTATTCTAATGAAAACTAGTTGATATTGACATAAATATTTATCGAGTTACATTCCTATCATTTGTTCTTGTGCTTTTCTCCTCGGGTTCTCCATTCATCATGAGAATTCTTCATTTGGACCGTGGTTAGAAATATCCCGATCAATTGATCATTGCACACACATTTCTTGGAATAATGATATGATATCTTAGATATGGGATTGTAATGATGTGATGGTGGTTAAATGGTGGAAGCGGTGATGAATCAGATGACGGTGGATATCCAATTTTGCGTTCTTCGGTGTATAATGAAGAAGGGTGCTTAGATTCATTTTCAGAGCTAATTTTATGGCAAGAACTTGATAATTGTCAATGGAAAGGCCTGGATGAGAGATCCTATATTCATCCCTTTTCCCTAAGTGGAGTTATTGGTATCATCATGACTAACAATATACGATCATTGATCCTCTACTAGTAGGTTAATCCAGATTCAGTTTTTGGTATCCCACCACGGCCTTGGGAGTGATCCTCATTTGTGTATTTCATCTCTTCAGACATCTTCAGTGTTATCAAACTCAAGAGTGTGTTCTCTTAGAGAGTGCTTCACGGATCCTTCGAGATGGAATCCCAGGCCGGTATACTATGGTTGTGACCTACCTTTAGACTGTGTGTCTTTGTTGAGTATATCTGGATATTCTTATTATATGTGTTGTAAACATATACCTGTGTAGAGATGATTGTATTTCCTTTGTTGTATGCTTTATTTTTTTGGGGTCTCATACTGGGTATTGTTATTCTCACACATGAATAGGATTTTCCAACATGTTTCATGTCCTATGTAGATGACCAACCTTTTGACAAAGTCCTTGAAAGACTAGGACCAGACGATGCTTAGTGGGATTAGACATACCAGGGTGTGTTCCTGTAGTATTCATATAGCAGTTCCTTTACTTTTAGGTTGGAATTGTTTCAGAATCTTTATAATGGGCTTGTATTTGGACCGGTTTACTTTCCTTTACTTCCTATCATACTATGGTTGTGGGATTAGATGTATACATGCATGGTTGTTTAGTTGTTTTTATATTTCATCATTTTATAGGCTTTGAGATGTGTGCATGTGTACAGGTACTTAGGATAAGGCCTCCCATGTTAATGATATGTCTTATTAGAACTAGTCACCATCCTCCACCTTATTAGAGGTGGGCTTGTAGAGTCACAAAATGGTCCCCACTGAGACGGGTCATGAGAGAGTGGATCTTTCCATGAATCATGGATTCCAACTGTTGTTCATGGGAAATCAGCCTCTGTTCGTCCGTTGGGGTTTCTCCGTTCGAACCACATGCCACCATGACTTCAAACACCTTAGATTCATAATCATATCATAAATAATATCTCCCATAAATCACCAAAATCAAAAATCTGGCCATACTTCATTGATCCGTTCCTTATTTCTTGATTCTTCACAGTTCTGGGGGTCCATTTGGGCTCAGTACCACCCGAAAAAGTCGAATCGGTACCGCATGGTAAAAATAGTGAATAACAAGAAGAAATGGGGGATAAAATCACTATAAAAATGTTTTAAAGGATCATTGGACAATATTTCTTGGTCAAAGATCAATAATGGTGATCTAGGGATTAGATACCAAATAAATAAACTTAGGCTTCAGTACTTAGGCACATGCAATTGGCATAGATCCAAGAATAAGGATGGATCTGCTCAAAAATTTAATTAAAGGGTGTAAATCACCAATTGGGGAGTCCTACCTTGATTATGGATCATTATTTTATGAATAACATATCCTCGAACAATCGAGAGAAGCTATTGCATTTGATTCATCCTGATCTGCTCTGATATGAAGTTTCATCATCGTTTGACATGATCCACCAACGAAAAGAGGATGGAGAGTGTCGTTGGACTTTCTAAAATTATGAGGCTAACCTTGGAAAATTTCCATGGTGATATATTTATAAACATATCATTTAGATCAAAAATTTAATTAATTAATTTAATAATTAATTAACTCACTGAATGTACTTCCAATGAGTGAGGAGTCCGAATGCCCTATACCGACCCATTTAATATCACGCCTAGGGTAAACATCATTTTTAATACTAAACTATGGTATCAAATTTATAATCTGAGCATATATTTAACAGTTATAACATTTTCTTTGAGCAACTATTCATGAAAAATATAAAATTTATTTAATATTTTTATAAAATTAACACTGGGCCTCGGAATATCATTCTGTCTCAATGCATAGCTCTAGAAATATATATATAAATATTTCAAAGTATTACAAGGAAAAACCAGGTCTCTATATCATTCCCTCCTTCAATATTTTCATCCTCAAAAATAAAAAACTATACAAACAGTTCGGGATAATGAGCTCTCACTTGGCTCTCCCGCTCACAGGAACTCTTTTGCACGTTCCCCTACCACCACAGCATGTGGAGCAAGGTGATGGTCCATCCACACATAGTCCTCTCCAATTGATCCTCGATCACCACTAGGTGCTCCACAAAGGTGGATACATCCTCTATATCCATCTATCCCTAGTGGATGAAGTGTGTGGGGTCATGAACGTATCTCCTCAGCTGTGACATATGGAAGACGTCATGCACCCGATCCAACTTTTGTTGTAGGGTGGGGCAGTATGAAACCTTGCCAACCCTCTGCATGATATCAAACAATCGGATGAACCTTGGGGATAGCTTTCATCCCCATATAAACCTACACAATCCTCATCATAGGGAGACTATTAGGAAAATGTGGTCTCCCTAATAGAATTCCAAATGCCTACGATGATGATCTATATAATATTTATGTCTACTTTGGTCCATCCTTATCTGTTCACAGATGACCTAGACTTTCTCTATTATCACCTGGACCATCTCTAGGACCACAAGAGATATCTCTCTGATCTCTTTCTAGAATAAGGGTGACCTGTAGGGTCTCTCATACAGGGCCTCAAAAGATTCCATTTCGATGGTAGAGTGGTAGCTGTTGTTGTATGCAAACTCTACCAAGGTGAAGTGAACCTCCCAAATCCGACCAGATTCTAACATGCAAGACCTCAACTTATCATCCCACACCTAGATAGTGCACTTATTCTACCCAATATTTTGGGTGTTAAAGGATATAATCATCCTTATATGGGACTATAATTACTCTTGCCGGACTCTCCAAAATCACAACTTAAACCTTGCATCACAGTCGAAGATAATCGTCGAGGGAACCCCAAAAAGGAAAATGATCTTCTGTATGTAAAACTGCCCCAAACTCTCCACTAAGATCTACTCACTGATAGAAAATAAGTGATCCAAATTCTAGATTTTGTCAAATATCACCTAGATGGAATAGTTTCCCTTCATCGTGTATTGAAGCCCTGTGAAAAATTCCATACATATGCCCTCCCACTTCCACTCCGGGATATCAATGGGCTGCAAAAAACCTACTGGAACTTGGTGCTCATCCTTCACCTAATGATAGGTGAGGCACCAAGATATGAACTCAGCTACACTACATCTCATTATAGACCACAAAAACTACTACTTAAGGTCTATGTACATCTTCCCCACACTAGGATGTAAAACTATGGGATAAGTGTAGAACTCTTGCACCACCTCCTCCCACATCGTGACTGAAACCATTGTTTTCCCCTGGAACATGATTATGTGATTCCCACCTTATGAATATCCATATGGTGAGTCTCCTATGGAGATATGGTCATGTATGACCTCATAGTCAGTGTCTTCCATCTAGGAATCCCTCACACACTCAAGAAGTAGAGGATTCAACACCATCAACTGTAGAAAAGATGTACCCTCCTGCTCCACCAGGGCCAGCTGCAAAAATGCCAACTACTCCAAAGCCTCCTACACTAAGCAAGACTGGTAATTATTGCTAAGGTAATATTATACAATTTTTACCATCCCTAGAGTATTGAATATCGCAAAGTCCTAGTTCTGTAGGAACTCCAACCAGTGCCACCATCCCAGGTTTAAGTCTCTCTGCATGAAGACATACCTGAGACTCTGATTATTTGAGTAAACCACAAATCACTCACCCAAAACGTAGTACCTCCACATCCTCAGGGTGAATAATACCACTACTATCTCTAGTTTGCGAGTTTCTTATTTTTTCTTGTGAGGTCTCAACTGCCTCAACCTATATGCAATAACTACTTGCTGCTGCATCAACATGTAGTTGGACCCATATCTGGAGGCATCTCAATACACTAAAACTCCATTCGTTCCTATAGTAGTCTCAATACTGGACCAATCTTTAGTCTCATCATTAACTCCTAAAAGGGCCTATATAACTTCTTAGACTAAGTAAACAAATACCATTTTTTCTACGTCATGGAAGTCAAAGGGGTTGCGATTCTAGAGAAGTTTTCCACTAACCTCCTGTAGTACCCCACCATGCCAAGAAATATCCACACTTTCAACACAATCTTGGGTGTCTCCCAAGAAATCATTGAATAATTATTTTTAGGGTCCAAAAATAAACCATTGTTAGAAATTAAATTCAATATAAAGTGAATCTCATGAATCCAAAACTAGAACTTCGAGAGATTTTTGTAAATCTGGTGCTCTCGAAGAAAATCTGGGACCATCCTCAAGTGATCTACATGCTCCTACTCTGATGTAGAGTAGATGAGTGTTTCATTGAATAAGACAACAAAAAACTGGTCTAAGTATAGATGGAATACCTGGTTCATCAAATCCATAAACATGGTAGGGGAATCTGTCACACCAAAGGGCATCACTAGGAACTCATAGTGTCTATAGAGACATCAGAATGTCAACTTTGAAATATCAGCCCCAAAAATCCCCAACTGGTGGTAGTCATACCTGAGATCGATCTTCTAGAACCATCTCACACCTCAAAACTGGTCAAAGAGGTCATCAATCCTTGACAAGGTGTATTTTTTTCTTTATCATATCTTGGTTTGGGTGATGATAATCCATACAAAGCTGAAAGCTCATGCTCACCTTTTTCACAAACAAAACCAGATCTTTCTAAGGGGAAACACTAGGTCTAATGAAAACCTTCTCTTGATGGTCCTAAAACTATAACCATAGCTCTCAAATATCTATATGTTCCATACGATATTCCACATAAGATGTCAGAGTGGTCTCGGGATGCAAGTCAATGAATAACTCCATCTACCACCTCAGAGGTAGTCCCAGAACATCCTAAGGGAATATGTCCATATAATCATCCAAAAATAAAGAAAACTAGATGCCTGAATATCCTCCTACACCAAGGGAAATACTCACCAACTAATGGTAAATGGACCACAATATCCTATTTGAAAACCCCACTCGCCCCGCCATGAGATATCTCTCGCCAGAAAAGGAGAATCTCATCCCATCAACGTGTCGGTATCCGAATTGTCTATGGTGGAAGTTAATCTTGGATCAGACAATGGAAAACCAACCCATACTAAAGATAACATAATAATATTCCATTATGATGATAAAAAGGTCCCAGATTAACCTCTCCCTACTAAGATATAACTCTCACTAATGGAAAATAAAATATATAGAAGATTCACTCCCTGTAGAAACCTCAAGACTAAGCTACTTGGATAATGACTCAAATGAGACCTTAATCTCTCAAAATAGGAGTATAGAGATAAATTAATTACTAAAAACCTTGTCTAATAATAAAAAATAAATAGTAGAAAACACATATATTATACCTCTAATCATCTCATGCTCTATGGGATCATAAACCTCCAAAGCCTGCAGCTATCCATGGCCCCGACCACCAGCTCCCTGAACCTAACATGGGCCACCTAGTGATGGTGGTGGAAGGATCTCATAACATCATCCACCACAAATATCTCCTTATAATAATTTTACAGCTCTACATCCCTGGGGACCACACTGTCCTCTCCTAGGAGAATACTGATCACGATGCTTCCTCTATCATGGTTGTCCATCATTTATCTGTCTATGTCGATCATCATGTCTGGTCGGATAGTCTCATTCCATGTGACCTCACTTATCACAAGTAAATAACCACTGATATCCATCCTTACCTAGTTCTCTATGCTACCTCTAATCATGTTCCTAAGTCTGGTCACAAGAATGTCTCCTGCATCAGGAACCTGGTGCCTGGATTCTTCCAGCTGCTGCAGACGAGCTCTGTGGCACCCACTGCCAGCTCTAGATATGTGGAATCCCTATGATAGAAATATCTATATCACTAGTTCCATCTCTAGAAACCTGAAATAGGTGGGTATTAATAATGTCTCTATGCTAGCCCAAATCTCTCGACGGAGACCTGACTCAAACTTCCATGCTCGGAAGTATCCATTTTTGATCTTGTCAAGGGAGTACTGAGCAAGGTCTGTGAACCTCAATGCGTACTAATACATTATCATACCTCCCTGCTGTAGCTCCAAAATCTCTTGGATCAGGTTTGTGTTCAAACGAGAGGGGTTTTACTCCTCACAGAATAGCTGCTGGAAGTCAGTCTATGTGAGTGTCGAGTCATCATGAATCTATGTAACAAGGATCCACTAGTGCCCAACTTCTCCATGGAAGAGTCTAGATTCCAATGAAACCACCTAATATGTCAGTTTCTTGATGAGCCTAAAGACACGAACCACCAAATCTATCCAATCCTATGCTGCCTGAGGATCTGGCATGTCATAGAACCTCAGCAGCCTCTGGCATTGGAACTCGTAGAGTGTGTTAAGCCAACACGTGTCTTCCCAAAAGTAACCATCCTAGTCAAACCATGCATCTTCACTATTCCACATAGTCTAGGGGACAAAACTTTATGTAGAGAACCCGTACCCTAGTATATCAGGGGGATCTACTCTGTAAGTATCCATAGAGTACCCACTCCCATGACTATAGAGAGTTCCAATCTAGTGTCATGAGGAACCTTGCCCTATGCTGATAGGGGGTTCCACTCAGTAAGGTAGAGGACCCACACCCAAGATGATGTGGGGTTCCACTCTGATGGTCGAGGACCCACACCCTGGTGAAATAGGGGGTTCCAATATGGTCATCAAAGACCCGCACCCATGTTGGATGGGGTTCCATGCAAATGGTAGCTGTAGAGAACCCATATCCATGCTAATGGGGGTTCCACTTAGAAGTAAGCCTATGGTGATTATTCTAGACCACTACCATCATCGGGCATCACCTCGACAAGATTAATTCCTATAACCTTTAACATCACATCTTGAAATCCACAACTGAGGGAACCATCATGTTCTATGTGGGAAAAACTCAGGATAGGTTACCTGTGGGCCAAAATCCAAGTTCAAATGAGGAGATATAGATCCTTGAAGTTTCCTCAAAAGAGATCAAGGGGTACACTCCATGTGAGGGTACCCACACAGTGTGTGGTCCCGATACACCACCTAGCCATGTCCCTAGTCATAACACGACTCCTAACTATATAGGAGTACATACCATGCAGGTGGACTACACAGTGTGTCCAAGCTACCTGAGGATTGGGCCGTCTACTGCTCTTCGGTTTTGTGTACTAGACCCCATGTCCACATACTTGGGTTCATAGCCATGTACTTGGCCATGTACTTCCACACAGTTTCCTACCCATGTGATCCATAACACAGTTTTACCAACCAGGGAAATGGTACAAGGTGTGTTGGAGGGATACACATTAAGCCATCCTTATCTTTTTTGAAACCCTATCCACCACCACTGAGGGGGATACATGTCATGTGTTAATATTTGAACATGGTGTGTAGTCGAGTTTTCACCAGAAATCCAGATTTAGTCTTTGCAACTTGAATCAGGTTGTTCCATCACATATCTTTCCTCGAATCCATCTTGGATGAGTGGATCTGGCTGTGAATCATGGATTCTAGCCATCGTTCGCTAGAAATTGGCCTTCATTCGTCTTTTGGGGTTTTTATATTAGAACCACACTCCACTGTGACTTCCACAACCTTCAAATGATACTCTGATCATTAAAAAGATCTCCCATATATTGCTAAAATCCCAGATCTTTCCATAATTCATTGATATTTTCCTTATTTCTTGATCTGTCATAGTTCTGGGGGTCCAATTAGGCTCAGTACCACCTGAAAAATTCGAACCGGGACCAAGGGGTCAAATCAATGAAGAACACAAAGAAATAGGGAATAAAAGAACCATAATAAAGGATTAAATTAACATTGGCCAAGAATTATTTTACAATGATAAAAAAGGTGATATAGGGATAAAAAACCAAAGAAATAAACTTATATTTTAGTACTTGGGTGCATGTAATCGACCAAAAATTGGCGTAGATCCAAGAACAGGAATAAATATTCTCAACAATTTAATAAAAGGGTGAAAATAACCAATTTATTTTTTCTACCTTGATTATTCATCATTATTTGATGAATAATTAATCCACCAATGATCTAGAGAAGCCATTGCATTCGTTGTATCCTGATCTACTTAGATCTGAGGTTTTTTCATCGTCTGATGTGATCCACCAACAGAAGGAGTAAGGAGAGTGTCGTTGGCATTTCCAGGATTATGAGGCTAACCCCATAAAATTTTCGATGATGATATATTTATAAACATACAGTCTTGGTAAAAAATGAATGAATGAATGAATTTAATAATTAATTAACTCATTGAATATACCAAAAACGAGTGAGGAGTCCAAATTCCATGCTCCAACCCATTTTATGTTGAGCCTAGGGTAAACGTCACATTCCAAACTCAACCATTGTATTGGATTTATGATATGAGATTCCATTTAAGAGTTATCTCATTTTATTTGAGTAACCATGCACACACAATCTAAATATATTTAATATTTTTTATAAAATTAATTTCAGTCACACCAGGGATAAAAAACGCATGCCATCTCAGTTCCTAGATTTGGAAATATATGTAGAAATATTTCAAAGTCTTATAAGGAAAAAATTAGGTTTCTACATGCTTACTATAATGTATTCTTCTTATTCAGTGGTTGAATAAGTACTTCTATTTTTTATCAACAAACCTTATTGGGGTTTTAAAATTCACAAAGACTTTAAGAACATCATTTTTTTTCAAAGGTCAAAGGAGAGATCAAAATTAAAGTGGATATTGGTAAAGGAAAATCCTCCATATAACAGCTCATTTTTTTGAAGAAACATAATTATTTCACGAAGCATCACCTGGTTCATGAATCAATTTAACATAAATCATTTATCATTCATAAGGAATTATGATCTTCCATGAATCCTTTGTTATATGTGTCTTTGAGATGGCGATTTTATCCTCACTACATACTATCTTCCTGATTTATTAATTATCGTGGTTGAATTATGAGACCACGTTATCCCTACATATCTATCTAAGTAATATAAGTGATTATCCAACACTACCTATATATACCACATAACCACCTCAAAATTGACACAAAGATAAAAATAAATAAATCCTCTAATGAGTGACTAACACTTTGGGAAAATCAAAGGAAATAGAGGTCTTCCTCTCATTACGAAATCCCTAGGTAAAGTAGGGATAAAAAATAAAAAATTAAGTACGAAACACCCATAATCCCCATTGTGAATGAGGGTCCCCCAAAAAACCCTTGCGCAAATATGAGAACCCTTCTTAAATGTACACTCCCATTGTGAATGAGAACTTCGCTAGGGTCCTTTTTCAAATGAACTTTAACAAGACCCTATGTGACCCCTTCCTCATTTAGTACACACTCTAATGCAATATGAAGTCTCCCTAAGGTGTTTAGTGATGTATTATTAGTGGAACTTAACTGAAAAACATCTAAAGTATACTCGGTAACTTCATAAAGTATCCTAGATAGTGAATTGAACTTCCTTAGCATCCTCACTTCATTCTAGGTCATTTACCTAGGTTTGATTAACAAAAATGACCTTCATGGAATCCTTCCACTAAGTTTAAAACCCCAAAAAGTAAAAATAAATACCTTATCAAAAAATGAGCATACATATATGATTAGGTCACCAATAATATCATAATTACCTCCTTTGATCAAGTGTTCCCTTAATAAAAGGAAGATCCTAGATTTTACTCCCAGAATAATAAGACCCTTAGGGTAATAACGATCACAGGTTCCATTGAAAAAAATGGATCCTATCAATAGGATATCAATGAGACATTCCCTAGATCAAGCTATTCATATTGGTTTCTAAAGTGTTGCATAATTTGAACTAATTCCAATTAATTATCCATGAGGGAATGAGATTCCTCATAATGTGTAATCCCCACCATGTTACCATTGATGTTTTTATCACATTGAATCATCAATGATCTAGGAACATCCATACAATATCCTCTTAATAGGTGTAAGAATCAAAATCCAACCTTTACTTGACCCACCTACCAGGATAGAAATCCCTAAGAAGCTTGTGGATAATCCTTGCTCATGTCTCCCAGTTCCCAAGTAGCACCCTGAGCCTCCTCCTAGGTATAATCCCCCACTATTTTCTCATTGATGGTCTAACCCCTGGTCCACTCAATGAGTCATGAAATACAGAGAATACTATATGTAAGAACCACCCAATCCTCTATTATCACCCCTTTAATTACACAATAAAACTAGTAGCATGATTTGAAACTACATGACAACATCCTTACCACATAATATTAAAATTCATGGACTGGTCCTATCACACAACCTTAAAAAATGAAACTTGAACTATGTGGGATTTGATTCATATTAATAAAGATACATATGGAATGAATTTTAGGTTCAAACCCAATAATATATCAAACTATAACATCACTAGGATATATTATTTGTGAGTGAAACCACTCTTTATTGATACATATTCCTAAGTTTTCATAAAATACTTTCTCAAAGGGCCATATTATCTATGAGATGAACTAGAAAGGAACTATCATTTGTAATTACCACTTTAACCATTTCTAGGTATATATTTACTAGTAGTATATAGGTCCTAGATTCATGACCTTAAAAGTAAACCCCCTAGGTCATGAATGTACAACCCTAAAAATCACCATGACAGTCCTTGGAACATGAACTTAAAAGGGTTGACATGTACTATTAAGAAACATTGAACTATGTAGGTTATAATTACCTTCATAGGGATATATAAGAAGCCCCTATCATGGGACATCACAACACCTACTGCCTCCCTAAATGGAGATAAAATCTAGAGCACCAAACTGTATGGATTTTAATAATATTATAATGAATTAATAAGATAAAGATAGGGAACTTCTGATATATGTACACATGTGACCATTAATGATGATTATATAATATATATAGATGATACCATTGATATATAACTCTAATATATACAAGTGTTCACATCGATGCATGTCGATCATTGATCATTAACACTATGGTGAATAGTCATGCACTGGGATTTGGGAAGGATTAATGAACATATCTTAAATCTATAAGAGAGTCTTGGAGTAGGAAAAAATTCCCCTTAAAGGGTGATATGAGTTTTTACCTCCCATCTGCTCAACCAATGCCTATTCCATGGTGTCACTGGTATACTTATAGTGACCATCCACCTTTGGAAAGAAGGTCCAAGATGACTCAAAAAGGCCATAAATAGGAAGCATGTCAGAGTTTCATTTGAAAAAATGGAGAACATGAGATGAATCCTTTACCCATGAAAGCTATCGGTCAAATATTTTCTTACTTGTGATACTATATTGATGAGTTTTATTGTTTGTGTTTTTTGATTCTCAGATGACTTTTAGAAGCCTTTGGGATAAATCCCTTTAATCTAAATAAAAGGTGTTATTAAAGCATCAGAAATGAACCTCACCCACCAAAAAATTTATGAACCCAACAACTAAGAGGATAATTTCACCCACCCATCACCTTTAGTTCCAAGTGAAAGATACGTTGATATGGGAGTATTGTCTAAATTGTATTATCTCAATATTGGAGGCTCTACGTGATATCCTATAGAAAATAAAAACTTATAGTTAATCCACTCAATAATAGGCTATGGATAAGGTGGTACATGTTGTCACATATAACTACTTTTGGAGCCTCTCCCTAGAGAACAACAATGTGTAACTCTATTACCGTAGGGAGGAGGAACATGATGCTAACCATAGAATTACTACTGACCAGAAACTACCTAGGAGGTATCCCTTCACAATCCATTTCCATCATCAATGTCAACCATACCTATTTACTTTGGATCACATAGAGGATACTTCTCTATATATCTTGATCATGACTACTCAGTATAGGGTTCCTAGGAGGAGATCTCTCTAGAGGTAGCTTACTCACCAAAACTGGGAACATGCCTATATTTCTATTTCCCATTAGGAAGTATGTCATCATATCCAAATGAAAATTGAAGAGTGAGATCATATAATTACTCACACTAAACAATATTGTTAGCATATCCTGGTACCATCCAAAGGACAAAGACAACATATTCTGAAAAAAATCTATAAGTAATACCATTCTATTTCTCCCACCTATGAATCCCATATGAATATCTCAAGTATGAATAGAGTGGGATCATATACCCACTCCAATTAAATAATGATCCTATATTATCATTCCCATGGAAGAATCCCATCAGTATAATCTAGAGATGATTGAAGTGTAGGATTATATCCATGCACATGCCTTGTAGAACTATCAGAATATCCTGAAAGCAATATTATAAGGCCACTGTCAGCATATCCCAATGGTGAATAGGGTAAGGATCATATTCTCATTCTCATTATTAGAAAATTTCATTAATATAATTTGGAATCTAGCTAGGAATAGGTCTATATTCCTACTCCCATCCAGGAGGAACATTGACATGTCCTGATGAATAATGAATAATATGATCATGCTCATATCCCCATTCTAAATAATGCTTTCCAACATACCATAAAATCCACTTAAGGGCAGTCTCATATCCTTACCAACCTCACATAAGATTTCTAGAATATTCCAATGTTCACTTAAGAAGTAGGACTATATTATCACTCCTCTTCATTCTAAGGAAGGTTGTCACCATATCCCGACAGTAACCAAGAGGTAGGATCATATTCCTTCCCATTATGAAGAATCCCACTGACATATTCTATTGGTGAGAAAATGGAATGCTCATATTAATGCATTGTCTCAATAATTCTATCAACATATTTAAACAACAAAAGAGAAGTTTCCTAGGATGGATCCCAGTTATGAAGGTCATTGACACAATTCATGGCCCCAACCACTCGATGGAGAGTATATAAGAAAAAATCCAATTTAGGGGAATACATAACCAGTGAGTATGCTCATATCTATGGTCAAATAAATGATTATGTTCTTGAGGGAGTTCAACCTCTATTTATTGTTTCTCAAGTGTGATTCCCCAAAACCACACCCCCTGATCAGGTGTTGTAAACATATACTTTACAAACTAGATTTTATTCAAACTATAACTTATCTAACATAACAATCGAATAATTACATGACTTAAATAAATATTGAATTAAATAAATTTCCAAGACATTTTAGGTTTAATGATTTAGATAATTAGGACAAAACACATACTAATAAAACCCATGTATTTCTCAAATAATGGACATATTTTTTCACTATATAAGAAACTACTTAATCCCTAATAAGTATTAAAAACATCCTACAAATTATCTTCAAAATCTATCCTATTATACATATCATGTGTAATAAATTTCTTTATAATATATTTAAATAGATACATAATAAGGGGTGAAATCAAGTGCTTGATAAGGGAAGACATACAAATGATGTAATAATGGCATAAATACTATTGTAGGAATAAGTAAACAACATGAATACATAATAAAATAAAACTGAGATCATGTTATATCCATAATAATAAATTAAAACATGGATATCAATAATAATGATATCATATTTATGGAATTTATAATGTTGGACATCAAAAATATGCTGTTAAGGCCTTGTACTAAGACACTAGTTAACAAGACCTTTCATACCATTTCATAGGGAAGCTCTTACTGAATAAAAACATGTCCATATATATAATTAAAGATATGTAATTTCAATACATAATAAATCTGCATTAGTACTCAATAATCATTAAGAATATCAATACATTTTTTTGGGACCAAGTTGAATGGATATGGTTTTTTGGATACTGGAAGAAGTGGTTTCTGAATGCTTTTTATTTTGTTATATTTTTGAGATATCAACTTAATTTGTAATATTTGGTTATTGTATGAAGTAGTACCAGACTTAGAATATTGGATGAAAATTTCTTCAGAAAGTCCATCAATTTCTATTTTCGTTTATGAAGATGTGTTCTAGATGAAATTGTTTTTTTAGACTTGAATTTTTGGAATGAATATTTTTGGAATAGAGTGGGAAGTTTTATCCAAAATAGAATGTCTTTAAAGATGTTCAACACAAAATCTAATGATGCTTTTCTATGATAAAAGTTATCAACATCATAGGTCAAAAAAATTGTGATCCCAGATTTGTGAAAGAATGACAGAGAAAATGTGTTTAGGAAAATAAATAATGTTTTGGAAATATCTGGTGTTCTTATAAAATTGGAATGTTCTGGTCATAGTTCATCATATTGAGAATGATCAGACATATAAGTAGTTTAAAGGATAGGCGTTTGGATGTGCTGAAGCTAGAGGTTTTTCAAAAAAGCTGATCAACCGATCTATCAAATGGGCTGATCCATCAGACGAACCAATTCATCAAATGAACCATCAGTCACTGATATTCAGAAAGAAATAAGTCACTATTGATATCGGTCTATAAGACAAGATGAGACACTGATCCATTAGACTATCCCTGACATAAATCCATCAAACATATTATTGAGACCAATAATATATAAAATGTTGCATTAAATTAGAGGGAGAACATCGAGCTATCAAAATTGTTTTGGATAGACCAAAGTTGTTGAGTATGACTGAGTGAAGAAGTTTTCGGCACCGATGAAGTAGAATAGCTATAGAGACTAATCAATAGAATAAAATTCAATAATTTAGTCAACCATTTTCATTATATAGAATGCATTAGAGTGAGTTATCAATGTTTTATTTTATAATTGGGTCAAGACTCATCAGATAAGGTGTGGCACTAATTATTCATTAGAGAATGAATTTCATTAGATGTAGTTTCATTGATATGAGGAGTTTTTGAGAAAATGAATACAGTATTTGAAAAGTGGAAACATGTTAATGTTTCTTCTATACTATTATTGAAGGGTTATTAAGTCTTTATATATTACAAAAATGTTTGAAGAAGAACATTTTTACTTGGTTTGGAGTAAAAAAATGATATATTTTTTTCCTTGAATGTTTTCAATTAGATTAAGGGTATCAGAGTGAAAAAATATTTTAGAATGAAGTTTTTCAGACTATCAATTTTCATACTGATATCTTTAAATATTTCTATTGCAAAGTAAGATGTTCTTGAGAAATTGAGTAGATTAGAGAAGAATCCATAAGAGTTTAGAAGTGTTGAGAAGTGGTAAAAATGAAGTTCAAATGAAAATGAAATTTTTGATTATGAAATTAGTGTGAGGAAGAAAAAAAATTCTTTTACTACCCTTTTCTCTTATGAGGAACCGATAAATAGAAGTGTAAGTATAATGTACTCTGATAGTTGTTCACATGTGATATAGAGAGAGAGAGAGTGCTGGAGTTTTGGTTTACAGAAAAAATTTCTTGAGAAATGTTTTCTAGAGAGAATAAGTGTTTAGAAGAAGTTTTGGTCAGGATTTACTAGATAAAACTAAGTAATTAGACCTAGATATTAGACTAAATTTTTAGGAAAAGAAGGAAATTAATTAGACTAGTTTTTAGAAAAGAAAATAAAACTTGTTTTCAGACTGAGGAATCAGACTAAAGAATTGGAGTGAGTGATCAGATTGCATTTTTTTATGACGTCTCGAGAAGTTTTTCCTACCTACTGATGGGTAATAAAGTAAATATTTGTATTTTAATATAATTATAAAAGAAGAATTTGTAAAATAAGTATAATTAAATGTTTAGAACCAACTGATGAAGGTTTATATACTTGTTACAGATACTTATTTAAATCATCATTCTAGAAGAAGAACATGTACTGTTGTATTTATGATAGTTCTGAAAAAGTGTAAGGGAATTTTCTACTTGTTGTATCCATTCAAAAGGATTGTTTTATAGTGTATTATGTGGTATTGGATTATTTTAAAACCATGAAAAGGACTAGATACTCTTATTGAGCAGTGAACCTTTTAAATACTTGTATTCCCATGGATGTCTGAATCTTTTGTTTTTAGTAAAGCGAAAAATATTTAACAGGAGGTGAAGGTTTTCATATAATAAAGATAACATAAAAGAAAAATATATCACTAATCCACCTCTTCTCCCCCTCAGTGATTACATTAATCTGTGTTGGTCCTTTTTTAATTGGTATTAGAGTGAATGTACATTCTTTTACTTTTTTCTAAAGTTTTTGAAGAGAAGTTGAGATAGAGAATTTTAATTGTGTGAATAGTAATGGGATTCCAGTTTTTGATGGAAAGAACTATCACATCTAGAAAGATAGAATGTTTCTGTATCTTATGTCTCTAGGTTATGATGTTTTGGAAACTGTTACATATATATTTCCTCCTCGTATTGAAAATGTTCCTATTACATATTTGGATAAGAAAAATCTTTAGAATTATGGAATAGATAATAATGATTTACTTTCATCACTCACTAAAACAAAATTTCTTAGAGTAAATGGAGTTGGAATTGATAATGTAATTTGGGAAAATATGGAAAATATCTATGAAGGAAATACAGAGGTGAAGAATTCAAAGTTAAAAATATAGTGGTTGAAGTATGAAGATCTTAAAATGGGTGAGTATGAATTTATTGAATACTTCTTTATAAGGGCGAATGATATTATTATCACCATAAGATGTCTTGGTGAGAAGCTGGAACATTAAACTATTGTTAAAAATATCTTATGAATTATTACTGAAAATTTTGATGCCAATGTTCAATATCTAAAATTTAGAGATCCTAAAACTCTATATTTGGTTAAAATTTATAGTAATATCATTAAATATGAAATTATAAGGGATAAAGTTATGAAAATAAAATCAAAATTTGATCGTGAAGTTTACATAAAATCTTTCAAGAAAGGAAAATACAATAATATTATCAAAGATGTAGATGTTGGTGTCTCTAATACAAAATACGAGGTTAGTAACAATTTTGATAAATTCTTGTCCTTATTTTATAAAAATGTGAAGTGGTAAATTAAAGTAAAAAGGTTCTATACCTCTAAAATGTTTTGAATGTGGACATGTTGGGATTTTTTTCTGAAAATTTTCCTCAAAGAAATAATGAAGAAGAAAGTTATAAATATTACAGAAGGACAAAAAGATCTTGGAAGAAACATATTTAAAAATCAAAAACATATTCTAAGGGAAAATATAAAAAGTTCTCCAAATCCAAAAGGATAAGTTTTTTGTCTAAGGATGATAAAGATGATGAAAATGAAGTTGAATATGAATAATTCACTAATTTTATTGGAGAAAACACATTTATTGAAAAATTGAATGATGAAGAGTTTGCTGGTGATGAAATTAGTAGTTCTAAAGAATAGAGTCAGTTATAATCTCGTCTAAAAAGAGAGCTGAAAGAATACCTTAAAAATTATGTAATACTTTAAATAGAAATAAATAATTTGAAAAAGGAAAGTTCTAAAACATTAAATAAAAAATGTTCTCTTGAATAGAAATATAACATACTGAAAGAGATTAATCATTTGATGAAATTTTTTCAAAAAGAAAATAATCAAAATGAACATCTTGAAGTGAAAATAAAAGTGAAGGAGGGAGAGTTGGAACTTGTTCAAAAAAAATTCTCTAAATTTAAGAAGGAAGTTATAATTTTCAAAAAATCTATCTCTAAATTTGGATAATGTTTTATAAAGTGTGAATATGAGAAATATTAAGGAAATTTATCTTCAAAAGTTAAAAATAAAATTGAATACGTTCTAAAGAAGAAGAATGCTGATAAAATCATGTATGTTTTCAAAACCAAAAAAATTGAAAATTTATAAGTTTTTAAAATTTAAAAGTCTGAAACAAATGTTTCTAATAGTTATGATTCTTTTAATGTTGGGAATAAATCATAATTGAAGAAGAATATTTTGGGTGGTAATAGGAAGTTTGGGGCACAATAATGTTCCAATGTAGAAGGTATGAAAGCTGTTGAAAAACATGTTCAAAACTCTAGACAGTATGGAAGTTATAGAGGAAAATATTATTTTTATGGTTACTACTAGTATTTTTTTGGGTTTAGGAATACAAAAAATACATGTTATTTAAATAAAAAACACTACAATTATCCCATGAGTAACATGAAGCAATGTTTTAGGGGCAGTCAATCCTCTTAAAGAATAAATTCTAAGAAACTTGTTTTGAAATTTGAAACTAGATTCCAACCAATGGAAAGTATTTTTGAAATATGTGAATATCCTAAACATCTTTCTAAAGTATGTCTTATTTTACTACTGGAACAAAAAAAAAATTATAATAATTCTAAAATTCTATATGTAAAGGAAGACAAAGGGAAAGAAAAACATCTTATTTTAGAAACTGCTCTCAAAGCTAAAAAAGGAGAAGAAGCATGGATTTTGGATAGTGGGTGATCTTATCATATGATAGGATATTTTAAAATTATTAAAGAATTTAAATGGTTTAAAATAAGTAAAAATTAAAATTCTCAATGATGAATCACTCAGAATCAAAGTTATTGGATCTTCTATTATTTGAAAAAATAAACTAAAATCCGAGAAGGCCATATTTGTTGATGGGATGAAACAAAACTTCTTGAGTTTTTCAAAACTTTTTGATTAAGGGAATAAAGTTATGTTAAAAAAACATGCCTTTTTTGTGAAAAGAGTTGAAGATGGAAAAGTTGTTATGAGAGTCCAATGTATAAAAGGGAACTTGTTTCAAGTTGGTGATGTATATAATTCATATTATCTAAGCATGATGGAAGAGAATTAGTTGTGGCATAAAAAGTTGGGGAATATGTTTTAGAGGAATAAAATAAATTTAACAAAGAAATATAGTGTTCTTGATATTATTGATATGAAAAAAATAAGATATTTGTGTTATTCAATTTTTTAGAATAGGAAGATTACAAAATATGTGGACTAAAAAGTTGAAATTCATTCAAATAATCCCATGTAACTAATTCATTATGATATTTTAGGCCAATGAGTTACCCATAAACTTTCATAGATAAGTAATTCATTTATTTCATTAATGATTTTACTCGCATTACTTGTACTATTTATTTAAAAAATAAATCATATGCTCATAATATGTTTAAGAGTTTTAGTATAAGATTAGAAAAGGAATGTGAATATTCTATAAATAAGTTACGAACTGATAATGGTGGTGAATACAAGAATGAATAATTTTGAAGTTATCTTAAGTAACATGGAATTATTCATGATTTAATTGCACCATGCACACCATAGAAGAATGGAGTTTTTGAAAGGATGAATATAATTTTATTGGATATGGTATGAATTATGTTTATCAAACATGGTCTTTGTCACTACTTTTAGAGGTGGGTGATGAGTACAATAGTTTATATTCATAATCAGTGTTTCTAGAGACCAATTTTTGATACTAATTCTTATTAAATGTTCTAAAATGAATTTATAAGTTCAAAACATATAAGGATTTTTAGAAGTCCCTACATCATAAAGAAAAAAGGTGGAAATCTTGGAAAATTCAATCAAAGAGGTGAAGATGGAATATTTGTTGGATATTATTAAGATAGTAGAGGATATAAATGTTTCAAAAAAGAAATATGAAGGGTAGTTTATTTTTTTGTTGTAAAATTTAATGAAAAAGGTGAATAATATGTCTCACAAATACATATATAAAATTAATATGAATAATATGAAAGAGTTTTTATTGAGAAACATGAAAATAATTCCAACA
Organism: Viscum album; assembly: GCA_963277665.1. Taxonomy (NCBI): domain Eukaryota; kingdom Viridiplantae; phylum Streptophyta; class Magnoliopsida; order Santalales; family Viscaceae; genus Viscum; species Viscum album. The sequence goes on along the minus strand of OY728157.1, from coordinate 1,245,530,543 downwards.
ATGGTGATACCACATAGATGGAATAATCAGACTCAGTTATTTCCAGTGATAAAGAACATCTTCATACATATAATCCTAGGTTGAGGAAATAGGTGTAAGTTCAAAACATTATTGGTGATAAAAAAAAGGTTAAAACAAAAAGAGTATCAAAGGTAGTTACACATACTTGTTTGTATTTGAAAGTTGATCCAAATGATGTTAATGAATCTTTTGATCATCAGGAGTGGATTGATTCTATGAATTAAGAGTTTAACAATATTGAAAAGAATGATACTTGGGAACTTTTACCCAAACCAAATGATAAAAATCTTATTAGTACAAAGAGTGTTTTCTAAAATAAGCTGAATTAAGATGGATTAAGTAATAAGAAACAAAGAACATTTCTTTTGAAAAATTTACTCACAGATTGAAGACCTTGATTTTTTTGAGACCTTTTCTTCAGTTTTAAGGTTAGAAACAATTATAATCTTTCTTTCAATTTCTCAATAAAGAGGATATAATTTTTTTAAATGGATGTTAAGTAAAAATTTATCAATGGATTACTAGATGTATAATTTTATGTTGAAAAACCATGTGAATTTGTAATTGGAAAAGATGAAATTTATGTGTGAAATTTGAATAAAACTTTTTATAGGTTAAATAAATCTTCATGAACTTGGTATTACAAATTGTATGCCCACTTAAGGAAGTTTAAATTTAAAAAGGGGAGAGTTGAAAATATTCTATATATAAAATAAAATAAGGATATTTATCTCATTGTAATTGTTTATGTTGATGCTATTATATTTTTTGGGAATTATGAAAGAACTTGTGAAAATTTTTCTGAAGAGATGAAGAAGTTGTTTGAAATTTCCATGCTTGGTGAAATGAAATGTTTTCTTGGTTAAAAAATACCAAAAAAGAAGAAGTATATTTTTTCTATCTAAATAGAATTATGTTGAGTAACTTCTTAAGAAGTTTGTCCTAGAAAATTTAAAAACTATTTATACACCAATTTTGGTGGGAACCAAGTTGTATATAGATAAAGACAGAAAGGAAGTGGATTCCAAAGAATCCATAATACTAATTGGAAGTATTTCATATCTGACTGCTTAAAGACCATATATAGTGTATGATGTTACCTTTTGGGAAGGATTCCAAATTTATCTAAAGTAATCTCGTCTCTTATTAGGAAAAAGAATTATAATATATATAAGAGGCACAACATATTTCAGTATCAAATATTACAGCTCAGGAAGAATTGATTTTTTGGCTATATGGATATTAATTGGGAAGGAAGTGTGGATGGTACAAGTTCTAAATATCATAGAGTTTTCTTTATGGGGGAAGTTTTTGTGAGTTTGAATATTAAAAAACATAATTTTTGTAACTCTTAGCATGATTTAAGTTGAATATGTTTCTACTACTCAAGTTGAGACATAACTTATATGGATGAAAACTCAATTAGAAGATTTTCTAGTGGAAGTGAAGTTACCCCTTCTCTTGGGATGTGATAATCAGAGAGCTATAAATATCACAATAAATGTAGTACAACATTATCGTTTAAAAAATATTGATATCAAATATCACTTAATCAATGAGCATGTGAAGAAGAATGAAATAAAGTTTTAGTATGTTCCTAAAATGGAACAAGTTACTAACATTTTAAAAAAACTTTTTCTAAAGGAATATTTTTACAAACTAGGGTAGAACATGGGTGTCCAATATCTTTATCTCTAAGGTTGAGGTATGTTTTTATATTCTCTCTCTCATATAGTCTTTGGATAATGTTGTATAAGGGGAGAAAAATGATGCTTCATAAATCTATCCATTGGTATGTGCTAAAACTTTTAAGGAAGCATGTATTTAGGGGTAGTTGTGAGTAAGATGTAAACTTAACATGTGAGTGCGTGAACTATTCTAACAGTTTGTTGAAGTGATTATAAGAAATTTGTTTTTACAGGAAGAATGATGTTGTGAAGTGATGACAAATTTGAAGGTTTAAAGTTTTTAAGTTCAATATAAGTTCTTAAGTCACTACTTATGGAAAACACAAATTTGTTGTCAATGATTATTGTTTAACATAATGAGTTTTCTCAAGTAGGTTTAGAATTTTTGATTAGTGATCCATAGATTGAGTTGCAGTGTTTCATTGATTTATGAAGGTTGGTTGACAACAAAATCAAAAGGGGGAGATTGTTGTGGCCAAGTTAACTGTAGATAATTTTTCAGATGATGAAAGAAGTGGTCGATGAATGTTTTGTATTTTATTTTCTTTTCAAGAAATCACCTTACTTTGTATGATTTTGTGATCATACAAAGCACTATTGGACTCAGAATATTAGACAAAAATTTCTTAAGAAATTCCATCAATTTTTGTTTTCTGTTTTTAAGATGTGTTCTATATGAACTTGTTTTTTAGACTTGACTTTTTGGAATGAAGTTTTTTAGAAAGGAGTTGGAAGTTTTATCAGACACAGAATGTCTTTAGAGATGTTTGACACAAAATCTGATGATTCTTTCTTGTGATAAAATTTATCAACATCGTATGTTGATTAAGAAATTCTGATCGAAGGTTTGTGAACGAAAGTGGGAAAGAATGTGTTTGGGAAAATAAGAAATGTTTTTGGAATTATCTTATATTATTAAAAACATGGAATGTTCTGGTTGTAGTCATCATATTGAGAATGATTAGATGCAGAAATAGTTTGAAGTTTGGGAGTTTATATGTTTTGAAGTTAGAGGTTTTGTAGAAGATATGATCGATTGATCCACCAGATGGGATAATGCATCCAAAAAACTGATTCATCAAATAAACCATCTTTTTCTGATTTTCATAAATAAAGAGGTCACTGTTGATACCAGTCCATCAGATGAGTTGAGACACCGATCCATCAAATGAGTTTTAAAATCAATCCATCAGACGTATGATTAACACTAACAATACATCTGATGAAAAATTCTATCATATTAAGAACATCAAACTATCCAAATTTTTTCAGATAGACCAAAGTTGATATGTATGATTGAGTGGAGAAGTTATTAGCAACAATGAATTAGAAGAGCTATAAATATTAATCAATAAAATAAAATTCAACAATGTAGTCAATAATTTTCATGATACATAAATAATTGAGTGAGTTATAAAGTTGTTTTGTTTACAATTGGATCCAGACTCACTCGAAAAGTTGTGACACCAATAATTAATCGGTGAATAAATTTCATTGGATATAGTTTCATCAGTTTTAGGATCTTTTGAAAAAATAATTAAAGAAGTTGAAAAGGTGAAATATGTTGAAGTTTCTTCCATAACATTATTGAAGTAATCTGAAGTCTATAGAAGTTTCAATGATGTTTATGGAAAAAAATTTCAGTTGGTTTGGAGAACCATAATAAGAAGTATTCCACCTTGCATATTTTCAATTAGATCAAGGGAACCAGAGTGAAAATAGTTTTAGAATGAACTGGGATCTTTAAATATTATAGTTTATAAGTAAGATGTTCTGGAGAAATTGGGAAGATTCAAAAAAAATATAGGAGATTGATATGTATTGACAAGTGGTTAAAATGAAGTTCAAATGAAAATGAAATTTGATATTTTTAAATTAGTGTGAGTGGTAAAACAAAATTAGTTTCCCACCCTTTTCTCTTATGGGGTATATATAAATAGAAGTGAAAGTACAATTACTATGAAAGATATTCATATAAGGAATAGAGTGAGATCATTGGAGTTTTGGTTTCCAGACATAATTTCTTAAGAAATGTTTTCCAGACAAAATAAGTGTTTAAAGGAAGTTGTGGTTATGCTTACTAGATAAAACTGAGAAATTAGACCAAGGAAACAGATTGATAGTTTCTGGGAAATAAATAAGCTAATCAGACAAGTTTCTAGATAAGAAAATCAGACTTGTTTCCAGACCCAAGAATCAGACTGAAGAATCAGAGTGAGTGATGAAACCGAGTTTTTGTATGAATTCTAAAGATGTTTTTCCTACCTACTCCTAGGTAAGAAAGTGAATAATTATTATTTTTAGATAATTATACAAGTGTAAGTTGTTGAAGTAGTATAGTGACATGTTCAAAACAACCGTTGAAGGTTTCTAAACTTGTTACAAAAACTTATTTACATCATTTATTCTAAAAGAATCATATTCACTAGTGTATTGATCATAGTAATACACAAGTGTAAGGGTATTTCCTACTTATTGTATCTAAACAAATGGATTTTTTTCTGGAGTATTGCGTGTTATTTTATTATTTCCAAACAATGACAAGGACTAGATACTATTATTGAGTAGTGAACCTTTTAAATAAATATGTTCATGTGGATGTATACATGTTTGGTTTTCAGAAAATTGATAAATATTTAATAGGTGTAAAAGGTTGTTATAAAAGAAAGATAATATACAAAAAAATATATCACCTATTCACCCTCTCCAACTCTCAGTGATTATATTGATCTTGGTTAGAACTTTTCACTTTTCCCCATGTCAATAAAAGAGATAACATGATCATAAAACATCTAGAAAAAAGGTGGATGGTAAAACAATATATAGGAAACTTTCCAATAATCATCCTTATTGGAATAAATATATATAAAATCACAATACTTTGCCCCATTTCAATAAATAAACATTATTTATAGGTGAACATCCTCAAATATGGATTTTTAAAATGAGATGCTTACACCGTATAGGGTAATGAGTAAATGGTTAAGTCAATGATGGAATAACAAGATCATAATCTATCTAGAGAAATAAATTTATTGGTTGTAAGAGAATATATCCCTAGTTCAACAAAGGAAACATAGGATGGGGTTGATATAAATGAAAAACACCCTTGAAAAAAATGTTTTTAAATATATCCCAAAAGAAGGGATCAAGAATCAAATTGTTTGATACCACAAGATCAATCACCTAAATAATAACATATATATATTTATAAATATATATTATAGGATAAATCATGAAACATAAAACCCATTAGGGAAAATAATTTTTAAATTTATAAGGGAAATAGAAGAAAAATCTTAAAATATCACTTAAAAACATTTTTAACATTGATATAAAGTATAAATTTAGAGGTCACTTTCAAAGGTAAATTTTGAAAATGTGATGTGAAATACTTTAAAAAACATGAATTTTAAAATAATCTCCAATAATGTATCTTTAAAATAAAAACATTTATCTTGGAGAAATGAGTATAGGAAGAAAAAACATGTGAAAGTGAAAGGAAAAACTTTTTTTATTATTTTCAAAATACCTTTATTTAAACTCACATTGTAAGAAGATTAAAAAAATAATTTATATTAAAACTTTATTTTACTAAATAGGATTATAAAATACCATATAATAAAATATTAGTGTGGGAGAATCCAATCATGGAGAATAAAATTTCAAGATGAAACACTATAAATCTAATAAAAGAGATTTGAGTTATCAATATCCTCCAAAGATAATATATTCCATAAGAAATATAAAATTTGAAAAGGGGTTTATGTGGTAAAAATGTATACAATGAGTGAATACCAGTTTATATAATCAAATAGAACATTTTACCCAAATTATATGAAATAATTTCAAGTGAATGATCATAACTCAGTGAATGGAAATCGAGTTACTAAAAACTCTTACGAATGGGGTAACACTTGAGCCAAAAATACATTTAAAGAAAATAACTTGATTTGGATTAGTTTATAACATGAATTAAAAGGAAGTAATTTATATAAAATTCATGGGATAATGAATCAATAAAACTCTATATAAAGAAAACATGGTGCATAACATGCAAAACATCTCAAATAATCAAAATTGAGACCAAGAAAACACTTACAACTTGAGTAACACTTTAATAAAAATCCTACAAAAGAAAGGTATTATAATTGAAATTAAAATACCATGATTAAAATAAAATTCCTGATATGATATATCATATAGGTAGTTTACACCCCACATAAATGAAATTAGGTTCATAATACCAAACATGCCTCAAATAGAGGAATTTGATATGAAAACCATTACCTTGATCTTGATTCATTCTGAAATTACACAAAATATCAGGAATAATTAAGTTAAGTTCATTAAATAATTACCCAATAAACTTATTCATAACTATAAACATTTATAATAATCATTTATAGTCATTATATAAATATATATTAATTAGTTTTATCTGTTTTCAACACCTAGTGTAAGTAATCTTTATCGCTTTAAACTAGTTAAATAAAAACAGTGTTGGTATCCATTATTTTACAAAAAATCGTCATTATTAGATAATATAGGGTACATGAAAATATGTTACAATATATTTTATAAATATATAATATCATTTAATGATATTTTTGGTAATAAACCATGAATATTAAATCAGCGACGATCATGTTTCGGTGATTCTTAATAAACAAAAGGTGTTTTCTTAATTAATGAGTTAAATGTTGATATAACCTTACCAGAAAAAAGAATTATTTACATATTTATATCATATCATACTATTAAATAAGTTCTCATATTCATCCATGATATAGATTCATAATATTGTTCAAGTGGTAGTCAAACCAACCTAAACATGAACTTACCATGATTAATAGATGATTATGAGATGGTTTAGTTTTAATATCATTATAAAAAAATCATAATGATTTATTTATTTTTTATTAGTGTGATATATCAGGATTTAAAATAATTAAAAATTTAATATAATTTATATAAATTCATTACTTATAAATAAGGGATCATTTTCCTCTTAGTACAATCATTTTTAATGATTCAATTAACGATAGTCATTTTGTTGATTATATCATTAATTGGTTATAAAATTTTATATTTGATAACCTTAATGATATCATAAAAATAATATTTATCCTTTAATCCCATAAAAATTACCATATATGTAAGACAATTATGAAAATAAAAATGGAAATCAATCGTTCCATGGAGGCGGTAGTCCACACATACACATGGTTGTAAATTTCAATTTACATAGAACATGAGTGATATATAATATTTTTTTTTTATCATTATAGAATCCAAAATATTTTATAAATAACATAATTAACTTTAAAATTCATGATTAGAACCATCCTTGTAAGGCGGTGAAGGAAAACAAAACACGTTGCGTCATGGATGTGGTAGTCTGCACAATGCATGAGTGGCGATTTTTTTTTCTTAATAGAAAAGGGGAAGGTGGTTAATGCATGTACCATAAATATAATAACATAAAAATATAATAATTATACTAATGATATTATTTTAATATTTTTAAAATAAATCTATGGAATAATAAAAACACATAAAAAATAGGAAAGAGAATGAAAGGTTAAGAACTTATACCTCACTTATTTAATTATCTCATTTGAAAAGGGGGTTATGCCCTTGAGATATGGTATTTTAAGAAAAAAACCTCCTCATGGTGTCTATTATTGTTTAGGATAGGTTTATATAGACATTGGGCTTAACTTAGTGGGTTTTTTCGTGAGAAAAAGTGAGGATGGGAGTGTCTCTTTTATACGTAAAAAGGGATGGCATTTTTGTAAATATCCAAAAATTTTCAATAACGGGAAGTCACTATCAAGTGAAGTGGATAAAAAATTGATAAATAATGGATTTATAAGGTATAATTTTAATAAATTACTCAAAAAACCATTCCCACACATTTTTTATACATTTTTGTGGTCTTTTATTATGAGATTATTTACTTTTACCATTTTAGCTTTTACCGTGGTAACTAGTTTTTATCTAAGGAAAATTGTACTTTAAGAAAAAAAAATAAAGTGAAAATTATTAGATAATTTGGACCAATTGATTCTAAATTTAAAATACATTTAATTTTATTCAATTTATAAAAGTGATAAAAATTAATTTTGAAATAAATACATATATTGAATTAAAAACATTTTGTGTGAAAATATTACTTATATTCTAAATATAAAATATGGGTTTGAAGATTAATTTTTTTAAAAAATTTATAAAATAACATATGAAATATAAATTTAGTCTTATAAAAATGTTCCATTAATTTCCAATTCATAATTATATACTAATAAAGTCATAAAAGTTATGTTATTCGTAAAAATGGTATTTTCACTATTCACCTAAAAATCATTCTTTTTAGAAAACCCGCTAGAATTTTTCTTAAGGTTATATTACTATTCTTAGTCCAACAAGGAATTTTATTTTTTCAAATTAAATTTCTATAATTTTATAATTTATTATTTTCATAAAATCCCAAAAAATGTAGTGGAAAACTATTCATATTAAAAAATAGCTTTTTAAATGTTAACTATTATTTATTATTATTTACTATAAATTAATAATTAATTTATTGGTAATATATTATTAAATATATTTTATTATTATATAATTTTAATATAATTAGTTTCTTAAAATAAAACATCAATTTTAGAAAAATATATATTTTTAGCATAAAATGATTCTCTTAGTTATTTTAGTAGTATGAATTAAATTTCATTCATTGAAAGTAGCATTTTTTTATTTCTATAAATATTTCATAAAGTGGTTATTCCTATTCATTCATGCTAATTCAATGAATAGATTTTAATGGTCATACTTAATATTTATATTTTTTTCTAAATATATTGTAGTTTCATTATAGTTCGGTGTTGCCTATGAAGCAAGCTATAGAATACATTGACTTATTAAAAGGTAATCATATATTAAGATATAAAGGTTTTAAATTCTCCCCCCTAAAATAAATTGTGTCCTCACAATTTTTAATTATTACTTATTAAAAAAATTAGGTGAAGGTATTCTTAACATATTCATCATTCAAGGTATAACCTCTAATAAGACATCTACTATACTCTCTTAGGTAATATCAAGTTACTTATATTTCTTAAAAAAACTTTATCCATTCATAAAATCATATAACCAAGTATGTATACACCCTAATCATATATTTTCCCCAAACTATTTGAATTTCCAAGTTAATAAACAACAAAAAGTTTTATATTCCTCAAAAAATAAACTCTATTTTTAACCATCAAATGGTATTATCCTATAGTTAATATGGTCACACATTGGTCAATATATATCATAATACCATAAATGTGATGAAATTCACCAAAAATATTATGGATTGAATTTTCATTAAATCAATAATAAAATCCAAGGCCATCAATACTATCTAACTCACTTTTATCAAAATCAATCAACCCTTTATTACCTCAACATTAAGAATATTTTAAATCTAAGAGTTATCCATCCCTCAATCATGTGTTCTCTAATAGTTATCCCCAAAAATATAACCTTTTCATAAAATTAATTTCCCAGGATTGTGATACCATTTAATATATGATTTCAAATCATTAATGAAAAACTACTGAAGAACAATCGTTGGATGTTTCAAATAGTCTTCAATAACATTTAGAATATACCAAAATGCCATAGATAAATACCACATTAGTAATTAAAATAGATAAAAGTATTAATAATTAATTTATATTAAGATATCAACCTCACTTCTATAGTTAAGACTTGGAAACTCAACTTTTCTATCATATTGGTCATATATTGAAATTATTAACCATTTACTTATGCTCCCTTATTCGGTTATAAGACATAATGGTTTCTAAATACATATCTTTATCAACTTTATATTCATGATCCTGTCTCATCCAAATACTAAAACCAAAATGGTTATGATAATATTAAAAATATGAATATGAAAACATAAATCTGAATATTTCTTACCTTAGGACACCTTTTTTTAACATATGATTCTTTCAGATCAATCGATGGATCTCTTTGTTAAATATTTGGTTATTCATGGTCATTTTCATAATTAGTTTATTTAACCTAATTAGTTGACATCATACTCAAATCATTCATAATGGGTTGTAAAGAGAATGTTTTTAACTAAAGCATATCCTCTGGGAGTGTCAAAACAGGGTGTGCAGTTAGGCCTCTTTGTCATGCATTGGGTAATGATCGAGTTAATACCCAATCCACCCATCTTTTAAAGGTAACTGTGGGTTTTCAAATGATACATAAGGGTACCCAAAAATTTTCATTATCTTTGTAAAGGTAGTACCGAGTTATCAAATTCTATGTAAGGGTATGGATTCTACTTCATAAATGTAAGGATAAATCTATATAAAGGTAAGAAAAGCTGTGTAAGGGTAGGAAACTGATAAATAAAGGTTCCTTGTGTTTTTAAAGAGATGGGATAGAAAAATTTCACATAAGAGTAACTCCAAAATCCTTAATGTTTTATAAAGTTAACTCGAGATTTAACATGTTACATAAGGTTCATTGAACCACTAGATAACACCATGGTTGAGGCTGTTGGAGCTCAAGATCGATCCAAAATGATACCATAAAGCCTCAAATCACCATAGATCTCAAGTGGATCTCAAAGATAACCCTATGATGATGAATGGATAACTTTTCAAGAAGAAGGACATTCTACCATTACTTGAGCTTGTTGCCTCTAGTGAAACTCATGATACCACTTCACAAGATTTCCACTTCCAGTGCTACCCATGATATTGTCACTATGCTAGCACTGCTAGTTTTTGCGTGCTACCATCACCATGATACCACCAGTTTCTATGTTTTACTACCACTGTGCTACCACCAATACTATCTTTTACCACCAAGATGATCTACTTTCACTCACCTATTCTATCTTTGATGGTCATACCACCACAATACTACCATCAGGTCATGATACTGCCACAATTTCTATTCAATGTCTAATCCCATATATCACACACGTGAGCTAGGATTTGTAAAAAGAGGAAGAATTTGGATCGAGACACCTCATTCCATGAACCTACGAGATAGGGTTACTCACATATGATTCAAGATTGGGTCATATAATTCTCTCCATGCATGTGCATGATGAAATAATTCAAGGGTGGTGTAGAGTTATTAGCCACCTAGGAAAGGAATTTATCTAAAAAAGGACGAATCCAGAATTAGGATTCAACCAAATTCAATGATATGAATACATGTGAAGAAAAAACCATGATACCTCTCTCTTTGATAAATTATAATATAATTGAAGGTGATCTTCATGTGAAATTTTTGAATGGAAACTTTGACTGAAGAAAAGTTTAGGGATTTTAATGAAGATAAATTGGCTGAACCTTTTCCAATAAATGAAGGGGTGATGCACTAAACTAGATATAATATTATACTAAGAGCTCAACCAAAGATATTTGATTTCTACTTAAATATATTTTTATATAGTTTAGTTTTATTTTATAATGTAACCCATTCTATATATTTTTATTAAAGTGATTCATCCCATTAATTTTTTCTTCATCTCTCACTCTCACTCTCTCTCTTTATTCCATAATAATATCTTACACTCTCCATGGTAAGTGACTAACCCAAGGTTTGGCCTTAGGATAGGTATTCATAGTGTTCTTGAATTATTTATCTTTAAATTATTAATGTTTTAATTCTATTTGTGGTGAATGAGAGAGAAGTGTACAAGTGCAGTGATTTTCCACCATGAAACGACTCTTAAAATTATTCATATTCTTTAAAAAATAATTATTCCCTCCCTTTTCTTGGATAAAATATTTATATGATGGAGTTGAGGGTGATGAAAGGGATGAAATTCCATATTATTAAGCCAGGACTTGGATGGTATTACATTCTCAATCAATGTGTTTATCTTACTTGGATATTAGAGGAGGTGAAATTTAGTGTGAAAAATAGATCTATTATCCATGATCGATTTAAAACTTTAATTATAGGGAAACAATTCATGTATTATGTGTTTAATTTTAATAAATAATTTAAATAAAAATATTGAATAATAAAAAAACATGAGTTACCAACCCTAGGATAGAGACCTTTTTTTATAACTTTCATCTATTCTATTTTGTATATGCATGTTAGGCTATGTTTTCAATGAATTCTCTTCCCCATTTTTTATTTTGTTTTAAGAAAATAATAAAAACATGAAAATAGACAATAATTGAACTAGGATTAGTGTATGAATGACTGTGAATCTCCTCAAGTGAGATGACCCTAATTATCTACTATTCTATAGTAGAAAAAATAATATTTTTTCACCTCCCAATAGTAGAGTGTCAAAACATGACACCATTTCCAGGGATCCAAATATTTGATCATTCAATTTTTATTTTCATATTGTAAATAGTTTCCTTTTTTTATAAAAAAATATGAAAAATATTTTTAATGATGAATTCAAACTTCCCTTATTATGCCTGGAATAATTAATCACATGTGAAAGATTAAGGTCAAATGGTTTTCAATACCGAGGAGGCCTTCCAAAAAAGGGTTGATGATCTCCTTGTTTTAGTTAAGTATATTTTTAATGTCTAAGTGATTGGTCTCTCAATTCAAGATTTTATGGGAATACTTAATCAAATAAAATCTTATTATCACCAACTGAAGGGAAATAAAAAAGTACCATTGTCCCCTCCCAATTTTTCTGAAGAGGTCCAAGTGGTTGAGGTATTTGTTGAAGAATATCCACATCCCATCCATTTAAAGATCTTGATATGAACCTACTATGAAGAGATAGAGGAAAGTGATGATGAATACTTTCCTACTGAGATACATATGGGAGATCAACAAAATTTGGGTGACTTATTTAATGAATATGAAGTTTAATATGATCTCACCATCCTTACAAAAGTTGAATAATTAGAAAATCAATACCCATATCTAGCGTTAGAAGAAGAAGAAACTAGATAAGTGGTGGTATTTTAAGAGAAGATGAAGAATCATGACTACCTAACTCTATCTAGTGAAATTTAACTTGAAAATGCACTTTACACTAAAGAATATATTGAAACCAAACCAAATTAGGGAGATAATCTCATATAATTTTTTAAACTAAATTGAGTATCACCTCTCATTTTTTTTGAATTTTAATATTTGGATAACTCTTCTTTTTCCATGGAGTAAGATGAATAAAATGAATATTCTCCTAATGAGGAACACATGGAACTCCTATAACATGTTGAACATTCATTTGAGGGAATCAATGAGGAGATCCAAGTGGATTTTATAGAGGAAACCAAGACATAAACTACTTATATTAAAGGTTATTTTTTTGATATTTATTATTTATACTTAAATTTTGTTAAAATAAAAGTGAATTATAACTTTATATTTTATTATTCCATTGATGAAAATTATATTATTAAACCACTAGAGATAGAATAAAAGGATGTTAAAGTTTAAACCAAGAAAGAGGGGGACCCATACTTAATCCTACCCCTACTATGAAAGCTATATCTCATTGGCATGAGGGTGGATTTGGTGTACTATATCTAAGGAGTCCTCAACAATAAGAAAAAATAAGTGAATAATGGAAGGAAGAATTATTGATGGTTCAAACAAAAGAAACTACACCCACCATATGATTTTTTAAGGGGGGGGGGGGTGTCTTGGCCCAATAGGCCAAGATAAATTTATTGAAAACAAAGAAAGATACAAGTGATGAAAAGTTAGTATCTTATTACAGTCTTTATCAAAGAGAGGATTCAAGTATAAAGGTAAATAATCAATCCATATGATCTCTTTGTTGATTACTCTATTTACGAGCCCATACACCACCTTTCTTGCTTCTCATTAAACATATGTGACAATGTAGTTGAGTTCTGAATGAGTTTCTAGGCAATGCATCCATCTAGCGGTGAGTTTCTAGGATAAACGAATCACTATTTTATAGATGTCTTGAATAACCATGGTAGAATCTCTCTCCAACCAAAGATTATACAGGACATTGATTTTGGCATAATTCAAAACATGAATCACATTGAGTAATTCATCTTCTAAAGATGAGGAGTTTCCATAGGTGCTAAAAAACACCCAATAATCTTATCATCGTGATCTCTAAAAATAGCGCCACATCCATCTGATCCTGGATTACCCTTAGAGGATTTATCTACATTGATTTTAATCTAGACATGCATGGAGGCCTTCCAGAATACTTCAAGCAGTCCTGTGTAAAGCTTGTACTTACAAGGAATCTCGATTTTCCTGAGTATCAAAAAATCCTTCATCGTGTTACTGTAGTGTACGATTTGAATACCATTAGAGCCCTTTGCTGCAGTAATGAGGCGAACCAAAGTATATTTCATGAATACTACCTTATGTCCACAGTGAATTTCATTCCTAGTACTTCACTTATAGTGGTAGTAAAAATCCAGGACCCACTTAGTGGATCTAACCAAGACTTATATTTATTTTCTTTTATTCTGTTTCTAGGATATAGATTTAAATTTCCTTATTAAGAATTATTTTTAGTAATATATTAGGATGTATCCAAATCCCTCTCATTCTTCTTGAGATTTAATGACATGGTACTTATACTTTATTAGGTTATTTTATTTTGTAATTCCATGATGATGATGGTATAAGGAAGCCCCAAAATAAAAACAAGGAGGAAGACTAGAGATTAATTTCCATAGGAGTTCACTTTTAAGTTTATCCTTTAACTCCCTAAAATTGTTTTTCTTAAAATATTTTTTTAATTTTAAATTGTAATTTTCATGTCCATACTTAGACATTTTACTTTACTTGACTTATGTAAGAGACTTGAGTTTATTAGAAATCCAATTATGTTGTGTTTTATATTTGTAAGATAATGAGATTGAATGAGTAAGATGTATAATTGAATTATTAGAGTAAATAATATGAATTTATTTGATGAACCATTACTTTAGGGAATCTGTTGATACATGTAAATGAAATCTTCTTAGCATTTTCATACTTTAAATTTATGAATTTCATGTGGATTTATTTTTTATTATTACTGAATTCCTTTAATGAATGTACTTAATTTATATATTTAATTATTGAGAGAATTTTTAAACCTAATACTTTTAATTAAATCATGAGAATATTTATTGAGTGATCTTGGGGGATGACACCTACTAGAACATGTATAATAACTTTTTCAAATCTATGATTACATAGATTCCTATTTAGTATGATTATGGAATTTTTACTATTTTTGACCTTATCCTTGATAAATTTTTTTTACATTAATCCTTATTTATCACATAGATTCCATAAATTACCTTGTTAGGAATGAGTTAACTTATAATCCATTTATATTCATTCCTACCCTAATATTAGTCTATTTCATGATATTTTAAAGTTGAAGTGTAGGGATGAGAGAAGTCATGTAAAAAGGGATTCACGACATTATAAGAAAAAAGTGAAATGGTGTTCTTATTTTGGGTATTGGGAAAGGTTTATGATTCATTCATTATACTTTTATTATTTTTCCTTTTTGGAAAAAATGAAAAATAAAATAAAAAGAAATAAACGGGTTGTGACTTGGGAGAATAAAAAATCCCCATTTAAATATTGATTATTTTTTATCATATGGGTTAGGTGGTGTATGCGAGATTGATTCAAAAAAAACCTATAAAAAAATTAAAAAATTTAGAAAAAGTAGTTTAAAAATGAAAAAAATGTAAAATTAGAGAAAATTTAAGAGGGTTTTCATCATTCATTTTGATTTCATTGTTTATGAACTTTTCTTTGAGTTTTAGAAAGTGTGAGTTATCACATTGAGAATGGGATATTTCCATTGAGCTTTTAATTTTGATATCATGCATTATGATTTATATTTAACCCAATTTTTTAGCCTTAATTTTTTGAACATAAATTCCTACCAACCATAAGAATTTGATTCATTAGAACCATGATTTCAATTCCTTATTATTTTATGTGATTTTTGTCTTTATACAGTAGAAAAGGTAGATCCTTTGAAATTTTATGGAAATGAGCATATACTCATGGTATGAGAATAAATCTACTTGAATATGTAATATGAGTTATTAGAGGATAAAAAATATAGATGTAATATAGATCATGATTTTTCATGTTTAATAATAATAATTGAAAATCTTGAATAGAAGGAAGGAGAAGACCCATCATTTCCAATGGGAGAAATAAAATACATGGGTTAATTTTTTATTTGAAAAATGTGAAATTAAATTGATATTTTAGGCGGAACTTAAAATTTTAGTTTCCCATTGATAATTATTTTGTTTTATTTATTTAAAGTTCAAATATTGGTAGCATTGGTGTCCACTGAAATTTAATGTTGAGAGTCAAAAATTTGAGGACAAATATAGTTCAAGTGTGGGGGTATTTGATTTTATTATTTTTCATTGATTTTTTGAATTTTTATAATTAATTTTAATATTTTTAATTATTTATATGTGTGAATTAATTGATAAATGTCGGTGATTTTCACATGAAAAATTATTTTTCTATAAAAATGTAGAAATTCTGAATTTTAAGGTTTGATTTTGAAAATGATTTTTTGTTGGTTTTGGTTTTCCCTTACACATAGCCTAGGGGATACATAAGGGTAAAATGATCTCTTCCATTATATTGGATGATTTTCTGTGCTATGTAAGGGTAAGTAAAATGTTACATAAGGGTATAAATCTAATTTCATAAAGGTAAGACCTTTGTCAATTGCATTGTGTAAAGGTCACATAGTCTACGTAAAGGTAGACATGCTGCATAAAGGTGTTGAAAACCACTACGTAAAGGTAACCACAAGTTTTCAAATTTTATGTAAGGTCACCCACTAATTTTCACTAGATACAAAAAAGGTAGTATCAAGTTCTAAAATCCTACATAAGGTTAAGTATTCTATTTTTTAAAGGTAAGGATGGAGCTATGAAAAGGTAAGAATGGTTTCATAATGGTAGGCAACTATTATGTAATGTTACATCAGATTTTTAAAGATATGAATAAAGGTAACTTTATTTTATTCAAGTTACATAAGGTTAGACAAAACTCATTTAAGGTTAACTCCAAAATAATTATTGTCGTGTAAGGATAGCTATAAGCTTCCATAGGTTACATATGGGTCACCAGAGCCACTGAATAATGACTTGGATGATGATTTTAGGGATTTATCTTAAGAATAAATGCCACTATAAAGCCTCATATCACCATAGTTCGCCACTGGATCTCAACATGAACCTTGTGATGATGAATAAGGACCCATCCAAAAATAAGTAAATGCTACCACTGCCTGAGCTTTCTACCTTTAGATAAACCCACACTATCACTTCTCGAGCTTACTACCGCTAGTGCTACCCATGCTACCATCATTAGGTCATTATCTATAGTTGTCACATGATACCACCACCATGCTACCAAAAGTTTCCTTGTGCTAACACCACCATGATACTATCATTATTTCCTACTACCATTGATGCACATACTACTAACATGCTACCATTAGGTCATGATTCCACCACTATTTTTATGTCATATAGAATCCTATGTTTCACCCCATGATGATATAGGGTTTTCAAATAGAGAAAATCTTTGGGCCGAGACACCTCATTCCATAAATGTGCAAGCTAGGGTTACTCACTTAGGATTCATGCTGGGACCAAGTCATTCTCTCTATTCAAATGTATGGTGTTGAGTTTTTATACACATAGGAAAGTGAATTATCTAAAATAGTATGTAGTTATAATTAAAATACAACCGAAGTCAAACATATGAATACATGTGAATTAAAAACCATGTTACCTATCTCTTGGATAAATTAGTGGACAATTTAAGGAGATCTTCACTTGGAATTAAAAAAAGAAAATTTTATTGAAAAAACATTCATGGATTCGAATGAAGATATATGGGTTGAACCATTGCCAATAAATATAGGAGTGCTATGATACACTGGAGATCATCTCAGATCGGGATCTCAATCAAAGTGTAGAGACTGCTACTTAGATATATTTTTATTTAGTTTTATTTTCTTTTACTTTGTAACCCATTATGTATATTTTTATTATTGTGAATCATTCCATTTATTTTATCTTCCTTTATCTCCATCTATCCCTATCTATTTTTCTTCTACCATGATCTATTACACTCAACATGGTGAGTGACTAACTTGAGGCTTAGTATTAGGGGATATTTTCTTGGTGTTATTGAATTATTTCTCTTTAAATTCTTGATGTTTTAATTCTCTTTGTGGTGAATGAGAGATAAGTGCATGGGTGTGGTGATCATCCATCATGACATGAATCTAAAACTAATTCTTATTCTCTACCAAATTATCTTTCGATCCCCTATCTTTGGTAAAATCTTAAATATTATGGAGTTGAGGGTGTTCAAAGGGATGAAAAGAAATATGATGGTACTAGGTCTTAAGAGCTATTATATTCTCGATTGAGGTGTTTATCTTACTTGGATATTATTGGAGGTGATATTTTGTGTGCTAAATAGATCTCTTAGGCATGCTTGAATTTACACTTTAAGTAGAGGGAATAAATTCATGTACTATGGGATGAATTCTCCAATAGAATTCAAATAAAACAATGAATAATGAAGGAAGTTGAGTGACCAACCCCAAAACCAAAACCATTTTCTTTTTTACATACATCCATTTTGTTTTTCATATTCATAATTGGTCATGTTTTCATTGAATTATATTCACCATATTTTTATTTTATTTTAATAAAATAAGAAAAACATAAAAAGATACAATAAGTGAACCAGGATTTGTATATGATTGACTGTGAAGTTACTCAAGTGAGATGAACCTGGGTAAATACTATAAAAAACAATAAGAAACAATAGCTTTTCATTTCCCTATGACATGCGTGTCAAGGCTCTATACACTAGAAGAGAAAATGATAAGAGAAAGAAAAAGATAAATTAAAATTAATTAATTATTGAAGTTTCCATGAAATCTATTTAGAAGGAGAAACTGTGGATTATTTATAGTGGATTATACTCACATATGACTAGTGAGGTTAAAATCTTGAGAAAATTCAAAGTATGAAATTTTGGAGCTATTACCTTTATAAATGATAGTTCCTTATAATTAAAAGGAAGTGGAATAAAATTCATAGTTAACCATAAGTTAAAATTAAAGGAAGTAATTTTTGTTGATGGAATTAAACATAACATACTAAGTATAAGTTATCTGTGTGATGATGGAAATAAAGTGACCTTCCAGAGAAACTACAGAATCATCTGGTGATTTAAGGATGAAATAACTATTTTTAAGGAGTAAGAACCAAATGAAATATTTTTCCGAGTATAGATTAGGTAAAATCATGATACCTATGTGAGAAAGATTAAAATCAGTTTTGGCATATAAGTCTTTGTTATCTGGGCCAATATAACATGAGAAAAATCTCAAAGGAAAAAGTTGTAATAGATTTTCCATTATTGAAAAGAGAAAACACCATTGTTTTTGAAACATGTTTAAAAGATAATATGACTGAAGAAAAACATAGAATATTATAAATTCATTCCATCAAAACTCTTGAACTTATATGTTTTGATGTATGTGGATCGATGAGGCATAAATCCATAAAAAATGATTTATAATTTATTACTTTTATTGATGTATTAACTTTAATTACTAGTGTTTCATTTTTGAAACATAAATTTGATGTTGTGGAAATGTTTAACATTTATTGGATGGAATATAAAAAACTTAGTGCATATAACTATAAGATAACAATGGGTTATGGAAAGGGATTTAAATGTAACTCTTTAAATTCTTATATTTTTAAAACATCAAATAAAACATCAACTTAAAACTCCCTATACACCTTAGAAAAATGGTGTTGTAGAGTGGAAAAACAATAGTTTGGTTGAAATGAAAAGGACTATTGTTGTAGGGTATAAAATCCCTAAGTTATTTTAGATGAAATATATATATATATGATGGTACATATCTAGAATATATGTCTACTAACATTGAAATTAGGCATTACAACCTATTATACGTGGTATAAAAATAAACCAGTGGTGAAATATTTTAATGTGTTTAGAAGTAATTTTCAAATGAAGATCAAAAATTAAAACTTAGGAAAATTTGATGAAAACTATGAATAAATAAATTTCCTAGGTTATGAAAACAACATAAGAATTTATAGGTTCTAGAAAAAATGATCACACAAATTTATAAAAACATGTGATGTTAAAGTGATTAAAAATAATTCCAAATGAATAAAATAATAAGAAGGTGAATCTGATGAACTAATAAAATATGTCATATAATTTTTGGAAGAACTGTTGAAGAATAATGAAATCATGAGTCTAATATTAAACAAACACATTTTGATGAATCTATTTATGAATAATGTTCTACTGAAAGTAAAAATATAAAATTCCAGAAATTACCAAAGTAGGATTAACCAAGTAATATCATCAAAATTTGTGAATCCCTAGTCCAGATAATGAGAAAGAATAGAATGGAGAATCAAATTGAAATTATCTCCCAAGATTAATTTCATTCATTTTTGGAATCAGTTGATCACAATGAATGGTTAAAATCATTGAATGATGAATTGGATCAAATTGAGAAGAATAACACCTAATAACTTATCCTAAGTCTGGATAGGAAAAATCATTAACACTAAATGGGGGTTTAAGAATAAACTTAATTAAAATCTATAAGTTTCATGAAATAAAGAAAGGTTAGTTTTTAAGGGATACTCATAGGTGGAATGATTTCATTTTGTAGAAACAATTTCCCTAGTTTAAAAATTTGAGACCATCCAAATGTTTTTGAAACTTTCTTCTCATCGAAAGTTCTATTATATGTATTTAAATTTAGTGTTCTTTAATGGTGAAGTTGAATAAGAGGTTTATATTGAATAACCATATGGATTCATACTTTATGAGGATAGAATTATAGTTTTTAAACTAAAGGAATATTTATATGGGTTGAAACTGGACCCTCATGCCTAGTATTCTAAACTTGATAGATGTTTGAAGGATTTGATCCATTCTAAAGGAAAATTTTATAGAAATTTTTTTTCTGAAGGAGGCATGCTTTTAAAATATGATAGTCATTGTTTACATTGATGATATAATCTTTGATAGTGATAATTATTATGAAAATAAGGAGTTCTTAGAAAAAATGAAATAGAAATTTAAAATTTTATTTTTTGGGAATATTATTTTTTATTACACTATATGTTTTATAAAATTTAAGATAGATATTCCTATTATAAGAAAATTATACCAAGAAGTAGTTGAGGAAGTTTGGAATGGATGATTATATGGAATTCACTATTTGTATATCTATTAGAGTAAAGATATCAAATGATAAATATCCTAAATGTGTCAATAAAATAGATATCTAGAAGTTAATAAAAAGTTTATTCTATAAAAATTCATCTCAAATAGAAATTTTATATGTAGTCACTTTTTTGTTCTAGATATTAATGAAATATAAAGGAATCACACATATTGTATGCCAAAATAATTTTGAGGTATGTAAAAGGAAAATTAATTTTTTGATTTATATATCAAAGAAGAGATAAGTTGAACTTACTCAGGTTCACAGAAACTGATTTGGTTAGCAATTCTGATGAAAAACATCAATATGCAAAGAATCATTATTTTTGGGAGAAATTTGACTTTTCTGGTATATTAAGAATAAAACATTAGTGAAATTGAGTACAATGGAGTCAATATTGAGTCAATAAGTTTCATTATGAATTTTCCATTCCTTTATGTTTTGAAAATCACAAACACATTTCTTAAGGAAAGTTATCTTTCTCTACGAATTATTTTCTTAAGGAAAATTTTCTTTCTCAAAGAAAAGTTTTATCCTTACCCTTGGTTTTCAATGTCTTATTTAATGTTTTCTTAAACCATTTTAAAGATATTTTATTAATAAAATAAATAATATCCTTACCTATCTTAGAACCATACAGTTCCTTAGAATCCTATTTCTCCAGAACTGTGAATCTGATTTCTTCAGAAATTAGACTCCGATTTCTCCTGAAATAAGACTCTGATTTCTCCTAAAATCAGACTTTGATTTATTCTAAAATCAGACTTTGATTTATTCTAAAACCAGACTTTGATTTATTCTAAAACCAGACTCTGATTTCTCCTGAAATTAGACTTCCATTTCTCCTAAAATCAAACTTACATTTCTACTAAAATCAGACTCTGATTTCTCCTGAAATAAAACTCAGATTTCTCCTGAAATCAGACTCTGATTTCTTCTAAAATCAGACTCCGATTTCTTCTAAAATCAGACTTTGATTTCTTCTAAAATCAAACTCTGATTTCTTTTGAAATCAGACTCTGATTTCTTCTAAAATAAGTTTCCAAATTCTTTAGAAATCATACTTTGAACTCTCATTTTTTAAAGATTATGAAATCATCATAAATCAGATTCTGAATTTATCATAAATCATATTATGGATTCCTCAAAATACAGACTCCGAATATCTATTATTTTAGAATATAATTGTTCATATTTTTAGACTATGATTATCAATTTCTTAAGAATCCAATTAAATAAATTTCTTAGAGTTACCTCATTTCATTAAAGTAACATTTTGTTTTATCAGATCCTGAACATGTTAATGTTTCTTAAGCCTAAAAATGTTTTCCTTGCATATTTATGGTTCTTATACATGATAATGTTTCCCATGATTTATTTTATGAAATAATTTTGTACAATCTATTTTTAACTAACCATTGGATGAGTGACATGCATACCAGTCCCTTCAAGACTTAAGCAAAAATATGACTGTTGGAGGAGGGAGCCAACTGTTGGAACCTTTTCCTATAAATACACAATCCATTTGACTATTTTGAGAGATGTTGACACAAAACACATTGAGAAGTGCTGGATGTGCTGTTAAGTTATTTATGGAGAGAGATAATCTCATGATTTGTGTGATCCATGAACATCTTGTTCAACCGTGAACACCTTGTTTAGACTGCCTAGTGTTATTCTGATTGGCTGATCAATCGTGCGCTTCTAGGGATAGGAAGAAAGAGGTGTCAACTACCTTAAAGTTTGAGGGATTATGGGGATAGGAATACAGAGGTTCCAACTACCTTAAAGTTTGAGGTATTTTAGGTATAAAAAGATATATTCCAATATTCTTATTTGTGGATTAACTTGGTGTAGGAAGATAGATTTTTTTGAAAGTATAAATTCAGGGACCTTTATCGAAGGTTGTTAGATACCCTTCTCTTGGGGTTAAAATATTTCTTATACTTTTCTTGTTTTGTTAACAATTTTATTTCCGTTGTATTTTGTTAAAGAAATAAAGTATAACTTTCTTATACTTTCTTATACTTGAACTCTGATAAATAAGATTCTATATTCATTAAGATAGAATCATTCTCTAAGTAAACTTGTTTTAAGTTTCTTTATCGGATCCATATTTTCAGATCCTAATGAAGTTAGTTTCTTAGTTATGAACTAAATAGGTTTTTGTGAATATAACCTGTTTAACTTTGTTAAAAATATATTTTCTTAAGTATAAGAAAGAATGTTTTTAAACCTACAATTCATCCCCTCTTATAATTTTGCATCTACATTTATATTTTGATCCTACAGTCATAATATGTTACATCCACCAATTATTTCATTTAAATGATATGGATTAAAGTTCATATGAAATAATTGAATGTGAATGTTGATAAAATGTTAAAAACTATATGTGATAATAAAAGTGCAATTAATCTTTCAAATAACATGGTTCAATACTCCATATCAAAATATATTGATATCAGGTTCCATTTCATCAAATAGAAAATTACTTTTGGAGAAGTTAGTTGAAGAATATTTCAAAATAGGATAAATTTGTTGATATTTTCACTAAATCTATAAAAGGGAAAGGTTTGAGAAAATAAGGTTGAATATTCATGTTCATACTCTTCATTTCTCTTAAAGGAAGTTATGGTAGAATGCATTCCTTGGATTATGTTAGCAAAGGGGGTGATAAGTGAAACACTTTTTTTCTAAAAATAGACATACAAAATTTTCTATCATTTGTTGATCTGAGGATGAAGTTCTTCTAAAAAGGAGAGAATAAGTAAAATGGATTAATTGGGGAGGGGGGGAATTAAAATCACTTATCTAAAAAAATTTCATCACCAAAAGATTTAATTCTCTTAAAAACAATTATTTCTCCAATAGTGTGGTATTAGGATTATTCTACTTGAGAACATATGCAATTATATGGAAAAGAAAATTGTTGAGTTTTGAAAAAGAGTTATGTTTCCAATAAAACCAAAAGGGGATATTGAAGTTCTCATAGGATTATAATAGTGTTATATTTTTTGACAAAACCATTTGGAAGAATGTTTTTTATTTAGATTTTAATGTTTATAAATTTAAATAAATAAGTCTGGAGGTCTTTATAAGTTCACTTAAAGTTCATGGATGCATGAAAGAGTTGGAGGTTCATCAGAGTGAGCACCAAATAATTAGTCATATTATGTTTCACTTTTTTTTATAATATAAGAATGTCACTTTGGCAGAAGAATGATAGTGATTCAAGTTGAGTTGTTCATATGTTTTTTGACCAGTAGAAAAGCTGATTTTATAGAGGAAGAAAACAAATTTGATCCATTATTTCACTAAATGTTGAAGAAAAGGATGTTCAAATAATAATTTGATCAAAATATTTTTATTTTATATGATTTATTAATTTAGTTTAAGTTCAATAGGTCTAACCACTGGTATAACATATTCTTATTAGAGCCTTTCAAAGTACTGAATGTTGTAGAAAGGTATGATGAGCTAAAGATATAAGTTCACTAGTAATACATTTTAAAAAATTAAATTCACTAGAAGATTCCCAGTGACTTCACATAAACATTATAAAGTAACATTCATTATGATTATTTCTATATAGGCCTTCAAAGTTCCAATTTTCCTGAATGATTTTTTTTTATTTAAGTTGACATTGGTGGAGGAGTTGAGGACAATTGATACCAAGTCTTCTAGATAATTTGATGAAGTTAAAAATATGATATCTTTAAAAGTTATTCTAAGATATTAACCTAATACTTGAATTGAGTGGAATTTTCAAAACAAATCCTGCACATTCCCCACTCTTATCGGGAAAAGTATGGTAATATAAAAGGGGAACAACATTTAAAGAAAGGATTATTTTTTCATTACTATTTATATTAATATTATTAAGTGAAGAATATTATCAAGAATCTATCCAAATTCATAGAAGGATACCCTAATTCAAATAACAATCTCATGAAGTTTAGTTTTTCAAAATATGAAGTACCAGAAGAATGAAGTTAAATATAAAGAAATTCTAGAGGTTGAAGTTTTTGATTAAAATATGATTTAATATGTTTGAGGCTTGGAGTATAAGCCAACCATTTTATACAGTGGGAACCAGTACAATAATTTTACTAGGATAATTTAATGTGGGATACACTTTTGGAAAAGGGAAATCCCTTCCCGTACCACTATAATTGTTGATTGATCATAGTGAAAAAAACTATGACTCAAATACTGATCATAACAAGGAGTATGTTTACTCATTGGGGAAAAACATATAAAAACACATGGGCATTTATTTCTTGTTTTCTTTACTACATATGGTGAGAGTGCGCCTTTAATTGAGTAAATCATAATGTTAAAAAGTTTTAGAGGTTAACTTAAAGCTAAAGAAAGTTTTAAAAAGGTAACCACTGATTCAACCATTCCTTCTCAGTGGTTTAACCCATTCCTTGGTCTTCCCATTGAGGAAAATTATTTTGCGAAGAAGGCCATCTTAAAATTTCCATGAAATAAATATACTATCTAAAGTGAGGAATTTATTTTGAATTTCATCCATTCATGAAGCACCCTTGATATGTATCTAAAAAATGAAGGTTCTATTCGACCAATATAAATGGAATCCCTCATTCTAGTGGGCTACATAAGATTCCCAAGATCCACATTTTCTCCTTGGAATATTATTTTTTTAAGAAGATCAAATACAATTTGGGAGGGGGGATTTTGGGTATCTCAAAGTCAAAAATACTTGGAGAGAATCAGAAATAAGTTCAAAGATAAAAGTTGAGATCAAAAGATGAGTGGAAATTGATAACATAGAATCTTCTGTGTAGAAACTAAAACTCTTTATAAAGAAAATCAATTGCTTTGTGAATCATAATTTGGTCTATGAATAAATCATTCCTAAATATTTTTATCATTAACAAGGCACTATGATTGTTCATAAAGACTTTTTTTTATATATCTTTGAGATAATTATTTTTTCCACATCACATACTCCCTTTGTGATCCATTGACACTCATAGCTACTCTATGAAACCATGTATTCACTATATGGACATACAAATCTAGGAAGTGGTTACCCAACACTTACTGTAAATATATCATACCCACATAAAAATGGAAGCACAAATAAAAATTAATAAATCCACTGAAGTTTGAATGAGAATTTTGTGGAACAAAATATAATTATAGGTCTTCCACTCATGAAGATACCTTAGATAAACTAAGGAGTTGAATAAAAGAAACATGGAAGAAAAGATAATGTTACCCTTTATGAATGAGGTCCCCATGAGGCCCATTTGAAAATGAGGGGTCCCCAAAAATACCTTGTGTGAATGCGGGATCCTTACATGAATGGAGACCCTCTTTGTAAATGGGAGGCCCACTAGGATCCTTTCGTGGTGGATATTTTACCATGAATTATGCAATCCAACCTTTCAAAAAACATACTCTTTTGTGAGAAAGAGGTTACATAAGATGTTAAGTGCCCTCCTCTTTGTGGTAATTAACTATAATGAATTTAATGTTTATTTGATCACTTCATAAAGCATCTTAGACTGAGAATCAGACTTTCTTAAAATCCTCTATTCCATCCAGGCCACTCACTTGGGTTGGATTAACTTAAATGACCTTCATGGTATCCTTATGAAAATGTAAAAAACCTTAAATATACAAACATAGGCCTTCTACAAAACCCCCTAATCTATATGATTAGTCCACTAGACTTGTCAAAGTTCCCTCCTTCAATCACACACTCCCTTGATAAAAGGAATATCTCGGGTTTCCTCCCAGACAGATAGGACCCTCAAGGTAATAATAATCATGTATTGCCTTAATAATGAGGGATTATATCATGAGGACACCAATGAGACATTTCTTGGATCATACGGCTCATCCCAGCTGCCAAAGTGTCATATAAGCTAACCTGAATCCAATCAATGATCCATGAAGGCATGAGATTCCTCACAAGGTGTAAGCCAAAACCATGTTCTCATTGAAGATTTCATCACCTTGAATTGTCAAAGAGATAGAGACATCCATATAAGAGACTCTTACTAGCTATATTCCCTAAAATACCTCCTTCACCTAACTCACCTACCTGGTCATGTATCCCTAGGAAACATATGAATAATCCCCACTCATGACCCCCAAGCTCACAAGAAGAACCCCATACATCTTTCTTTGTATAATCCCCATCCATGTGTTCATTATGAAAGTTACGAGGATCGTGGAAGCACCAGATGAGGCATGAAAAACTCAGTTTTGTGTCACAATTAATGATTAATATGATATTTATAGGATGATAAACTCCATGATCAAAGGAAATGAATCAAAGCATAATTGATGATTGAACACCAAAAAAAAAGATGAAAGATCATCACATATTATTTATAAATAATTTAAACAATTACATAATTGCCTTGAAATTAATTATTTCTTCATTAATGGATCTGAAAATATCTATATGTCTTACCATTATTGTTTTTTTTGGAATAAATAGTAGATTAACCCTAGTGGTGATTTTCATGTGTTTCATGAACCTTAAAATTTTTCCATAGGAATCTCTAGGTGCTAGTGTGGTAGATCCTGATGCTTACATCATTTTCCATTGATCACCCTGAGTATCACTTGAAGAAGGATTCTATTTGAAATTTATAGACTTGAGGGTGGTGGTGGAGGAGGATCTCTCTGCGTTCTTGAGAGAGTTATTGAATAGGTAACTCTCTAGGGCTTTGATCGAATTATCTCCAGATGTCTTTGTGCACAAAAAATAAATTAATTAGAAACCCCTAAATAAAATATTATAATTTTATATACCACTAGGGTTAGAAAATAAAAATTACACATGTTATTATATTATTTTTCTTAATTCCAATGGAATCCCATGTCAATAATAATAATATTATTATTTCTTGACATACACTAAAATCAATATTTAAATTAAATATTATTTTTACAAATAATATTGCATATATATTATTTCTCACTGGAGCATTAATTTTTTTACTCTATTTATCCACAATATTTATTGGACCTTGAAAACCATCTATTTATTTAAAAATAAAATATCACTGCATTATTCTTTAATAAATAAAAAATATTATATTCACCAAATAGAGAATAAATATTTAATAAATATTCTGCACACAAAATATTCCCTCAAATAACTAGTGATATAATATATGAGATTAAACAAAAATGAATAATTATTAAACCATATTTGGGAATAATATTTATTCAACTTGTAAAGACCCGTAATTTATGTGGAATTTTTTTTCTTAAATACATGGTAATTTTATGAGTCTAAAAATTTATAACGCATGATTTCGAGGCCCGGTGTGCCCAGAATAATTTTCTGAAGTTTTTTTTGGGTATGTTCAGTAAACGTACGAGCGGGTTTTTATAACTTTTGAACCAGTGCTCGGAATTGAAATCCAAGGGCACCGTTGAACTCAAATTGATGATATTTGCTTAAAAATACTTTCACCTCGACGACATTTGGTCGAGAATAAAAGTTAGTTTTTGGGTTTTAATGAACAAATTAAATAAAAATAATGTTGTAGCTTTATTTTTATTTTTGGTTGGTTGAAGCCTCCATGTGGAAGTTCGAGGTGGGGACCACCCCACCCTAACCTCCCATGAGAGGTTATGGTGGTGGGGCCCACCCAAGGTCTAAACCTCCTCATCTTGTTTATTTTGGTGGGGACCACTCGGGGTTAAACCCCTAGAAACTCCCCTTTAATGGTAAGAAACCCTCCACATTCCATTAAGTGTAGGGGAGCCTCTTCAACTCCCCAACACATAATGTTTTCCAAATCCTCCATATTAATTAAGTGGAGATAGCCTAATTTAATTCATCCATTTTGAATTTTGTGCAAACAAATAAATAATAGATAAACTCAATCTATTATTTTGGGTTGACATTGGTATTTTGGTGGGAATTGGGAGAAGAGAGAAAAGATCTCGCCAACAAAGAACGAAGAATGAAGAACGCGTTCTTCCAACGAAGAACGCCGACAAAGATCTTCTTCGACCATCATCCTCAGATCCTACCGACGTGGGACATCTTCAACTAACCTTCCATCTTCATCTTTTTCAACAAGTCGTCACATGAGCTTGGGATTGGAAGTGTGTGGCGGACGCGACGAATGACGATCACCCCCGTCTTCATCCTGTGACTTCATCGACGAACAACGAACATAGGTAGGGGGTTTATTTTTGTAATATTACTTTTCTTATTTTTATTCTTTGGTTGGAAAGGAATCATTGCGGAGGTTGTAAAATTTTAAGTTCATCATTCTACTTACTTGATGGACCGATTGCTATCACCCTAAACACGGAGGGTGTGGGCCAACCTAACAAGGCCCAACTCCCTCCATCAATATCTTTTTTGTGATGTTATTCAGCGTGAAAAAAAACAACGAGGCGAAGAAGGAGGGAAAGATAAAGGCCGCACTTCCCGCGACCTCTGTGACCCGTGCCTCCCCTGTGGCGTCCTGGCCTACCCGCGCGCCGCTGGCCAGCACAGCTACCTCCCGGCCATCCCAGCGGCCACCCGACCTGACCGCGCACCGCCGGCCTTCCCGACAGTGTTCCGGCCTACCCGGCCACCTCCCAGCCGCCTGCCAACCAGCCAGCCTGCCTCTAGAGCTGCCTCCTGCCTCCCGACCGCCTGGCTTCCCAAGCCGCCTCCCAGCTCCCGACCACCCAGCCTCCCGAGCCGCCTCTCGGCTCCCGGCCTCCCGAGCCACCACCCGGCTCCCGACCGAACCAGCACCCTAGCCGTGCCGGCCTCCTGAGCCGGACCGTAGCCTCCCTCACAGCGTCCTGGATGAACCGGCCCTGGCCGCGCCCTCCGGGCCGAGCCACACCGGGTCGCGCCCTCGTAGTGCTTTGGGCTGAACCGGTCCCGAGCTCGGGCCGGACCACCCTCGCGGCCTGCTGGGCTGGGCCTAGTGGGCAAGGATGAACCCAAAGGGATGGCCCACCCAACGGGCCAGACTAGAGCCAACAAGTCAGACTGGGTCGACCCGAACCGTGTCGGGCTGGTTTGGTCCCACCGGGTCGGACCGGACCCTGGCCGACTACAAC
The DNA here is from genome assembly GCA_963277665.1 of Viscum album. Classification (NCBI taxonomy): domain Eukaryota; kingdom Viridiplantae; phylum Streptophyta; class Magnoliopsida; order Santalales; family Viscaceae; genus Viscum; species Viscum album. Next base: position 1,245,500,447 of record OY728157.1, on the reverse strand, counting down.
GCTTTACTTTCTTTTAGCCATATCTTTGGCACTGGATGTTCGTTTGACAAATCTTCAGCGATGCTGGTATTATTGGAGCGTGAAGGTACCTTTTTGTATACCAAACTAGAGTTTTGGGTATAGTTGAGATACAGTCAGGTTAGATCGAGCACGAATCTAACCGGGCCCCCAAGACTAAAATGTCAATAACTCTTAGACCATGCGCCCGATTGAAACGTCGTCTGTCGCGTTGGGTTTCTTTTGGAAAGATAGATATTTTGGATAAATCAACTTGGGAATTAATGGAAGTTTATTTATAGAAACTTGGCTTGAGGAGTGGACCCTCCTAGAATCAAGCATGCTTTGTAGGGAACCCTGTGGATGGCTGCGCTCTGACGATTGTTCCTCGATCTGATGTGGGTTCGACAATTCTGACTACTGTTCCTGGATCCTGTGTGGGTTCAAAAGCACTGATGACTATTCTTGGATCCTGTGTGGGTTCGACAGCTCTATTTACTATTCCTGGATCCTATGTGGGTTCGATAGCTCTGTTTACTGTTCCTGGATCCTGTGTGGGTTCGACAACTCTATTTTTCTCTTCCAGGATCCTACGTGGGTTCGATTTAATAGATGATTCAGTGGATACATATGATCATATCTATCTCTCTACATAAGTTTGTATACCAATGTGAGCTGAGTTAGTGACTTCTGTGTTATTCTCATGATTGAGATGGGTTACTTGATAACTTAGGTATATGTATGGGAATATACCTAAGTAATGGTTATCCATTGATTTCATACTCTATGGTTTATCCTTGGTGGATTTTGAGATACCTTGAGGGTATCAAGGTCCCTACTGAGTATCATTAAACTCACCCCAGCACGGTCTATGCCCGCACCATGTTGTGTTGGATGCAGACAACAGACAATGCTGATTGAGGCTGAGAGTACCAGGACTGGGCGGTACCTGGAGGTGGACTATACGACGTGTCGGTACACAAAGGAGACTAAAAGAAGTGGAGTGCTGAGGAGGATATCTGTACCTACCTTTCATGTAGGATCCATGGTGGATGACTCGAGATCTGATTTTCACCTTTCACCTGTTTTGTCCTTTTCAGTTGTACTTGTACTTTACAGTTGGGCTTGTATTTCCAACCCCTTTACTTTTCATCACTCTTTTGTTATATAGTTTACCTAGTGTTTTTTATCTAGCTATGCGCGTTTACTGGTCATAAAGGCAATGGCTTCCCAGTTTTAGGGAATTATGCCTTTTGTTCTAGTTGCCAACCCCTGACCTATGGAAGGCGAGCTTGGGGTAGTTACGGTACGGGCCTTAGGGGATGGGTCATGACAAATTGGTATCAGAGGAGTCGGTTCTACCGTAGAACTTAGGACTCTAATATTTTCTGTGAAGAAATTGTCTTAAGTGTAGTGAGTGTGGTTTTCAGTTTAGGGAGTCCAGTGTTGGTGCGGCGGCCGACTTATCCATACACCAGGACCCTAACTTCTGATTTCTGACTCAGTGCACGAAAACAATGATTGCATGTGTGTTTTCAAGAGTCTTTTTTGTGAATTCTTTGAGTCAGCTCACCAGGTATAATTTATTGACTGTGACACACCTGTTTATCTTTAGGATAGCCCCATGCAAATAACCATCCATGGTTCCAGGCTTTGTATGAGATGGCAGCCCACTGAGCAACGAGGCCTTGGTGTGAGGCCCTATTACAACAGAGGCACCAGCAGTACCACTACCCGTTGGCCCACCGATGTCACTGGCCCCAGCAGAAGAGAGTGCACGCTGCCTGAGCACATTGCACAAGTTCCAGCTCTAGAGGCCACCCATGTTCTGGGGTGAGACAGACCCATAGGCAGCTGACGATTGACTGGAGGCTGTGGTGAGTCTTCAGACTGGTAGGGACACTAGCCAACCTTATGGTGATCCTTGCCACGAGTCTCCTTCAGGCAGAAGCAGGAAGATGGTGGAGCATGATTCTCTTGGTGCATGATGAGGAAACACTACTCTAAGCAGACTTCAAGAGCCTGTTTCAGGTGGAGTTTGTCCCAGCCACCCTACATACAGTGTGTATACAAGAGCTACTCCATCTGAAGTAGGGAAGCATGACGGTGGCATAGTACTCAGCGAGGTTCACCGACTTCTAATGATAATCCATAGATATGGTGCGGGACCCTTTCTTCAGGGTCCAAACCTTCAACCAGGGTCTCAGGCGAGAGATCGGGGCTTCGATGATCTCCATCAGCATCCCGATGCAGGCGGGGGTGTTGGAGCGAGCCCTCTTAGTGGAGAGTTTCCTTACTGAGAAGTCACCATCAACGAGACCCACCACCGGGCGTCACGTAGCTGAGTCTTCTACAGCTGGCAATAGATAGATGTTGTAGAGATCCAAGCGGACTAGACCATCCAGTGGATGACCTCAGGACACATGATTGGTTGTGCGAGGCACGCGAGACAGAGCCAATCATTCAAGGAACAAGCAGTGTTTCACATGTGGATGGCATGGTCCCATGGATCAAAACTGTCCGACCCACCATTCAGATGATCAGTAGGTAGTTGAGGTACCTCCTAGGCAGAGGCAGAGGTTCGATCGAGTTGATCTGCAGGGTGCATGCCGACATGGTAGAGGATCTGGTCGTGTAGCTGGAGGTGGAAGATGTTACGAGGTGTTACCACCACCACCACCAGGAGGTCCACCCCGACCGTAGGGAGTAGGTGGATAGGAGAAATCCCAGTACCAGGCAGTTGAGGCTTATGATCATGGCACTTCAGAAATGATTTTAGGTACGATATGTGTCTACTCAACCTTATCTATTGTTCTTATAGACACAGCTTCCAGTCACTCTTTTATTACCACCACCCTCGTTCGGAGCTCGGATATTCTGACGGAGCCGTTGGCTCGATCCTTATGGCTAGAGACTCCTACAGGAGAAGACTCGATGATTACACACTGGTTCCGGCAATGTGAGCTTACTCTAAGAGGCAAGAGCTTCAGCTGGGATCTCCTCATAGCAGCTTCAAGGCCTTACGACATCATCTTGGGTATGGACTGGTTATCTACATTCCATGCTCATATCAACTGTATTATGCACAAAGTGTAGTGTATTCGCATAGATGGGACTTGGTTTACCTTCACTAGTGAGAAGGGAGCCTTAGCAGTGCATGATGGACGTACCTAGAGGAGGGGGTATCCAATTACTCATTTGCCGGCTAGCCTTATCCTCAGAGCGGTTGATGTGCAGAGTCCGAGCTATCCTATAGTGGTGGACCAGTACACGAATGTTTTTCCTGATGATGTCCAGGGACTAAATCCTTGCAGAGATGTGGACTTTTACATTGACCTGTACCCTGAGATGACATTGGTATCTACACCAAAATATCGGATGGCTCCCGCTAAGCTTCGTGAGCTGCGGGTACAACTAGAGGACTTGCAGGGGAAGGGATTCGTCCGACCTAGTTTTTCTCCTTGAGAAGCCCCGATTCTATTCGCCAAGAAGGCAAATGGAATCTTGAGGCTTCGTTTCGACTACCGTCACCTGAAACAGGTGACCATGAAGAACAAGTATCCAATCCTGAGTATTGACGACCTATTTGATCAGTTGAAGGGAGCATGGTGGTTCTCGAAGATAGACCTCAGATCAGGCTATCACCAGCTCAGAGTTCGAGACGAGGATGTGCAGAAGATGACCTTTAGATGTCGGTATGGCCACTATGAGTTCTTGGTTATTCCATTTGGTGTAACCAATGCTCCAGTAGTGTTCATGGGACTCATGAATAGGATATTCCATCCATACCTCGATCGCTTTGTCATAGTCTTCATTGATGACATTCTGATGTACTCGAATACTGAGGAGCATGCCTATCATTTACGGGTAGTACTTGACACACTACGAGAGCACCCACTTTATGGTAAGCTCTTGAAGTGCCAGTTCTTGATTCGAGAGGTTCACTTTCTAGGACATGTCATCTTAGAGGCTGGAGTTGCAGTGGATCCAGCGAAGATTTAGGCGGTACTTGCTTGGGATCCACCTAGGAGTGTGACAGAGGTACAAAGTTTCTTGGGTTTGGATAGATATTATCGAAGGTTCATACCAGACTTCTCCAGAGTTGCAGCACCACTATCAGCCGTGATGAAGAAGGGGAAACCATTCGTGTGGTCGAAGATATGCCAGTAAAGATTTCAAGAGACGAGGTAGAGGCTGACTAGTGACCCCATCATGAGGCTTCCAGAGGAGGGCATAGGGTACATAGTCTATTGTGACGCATCAGGGACCAGAATCGGATGTGTCCTGATACAGGAGCGAGAAGTGATCGCATATGGTTCTCGGCAGCTGAGACGACATGAGCAGAACTATGCTACCCATGATTTGGAGTTATCAGTAGTGATCTTTACCTTGAAGATGTGGCGGCACTATCTGATGGGTGAACGTTTTATCATGTACTTTGATCATAAGAGTCTTAGGTATATCTTCTCCCAGAAGGACCTGAACCTGAGACAGTGACGTTGGCTTAAGTTCCTCTGGGACTATGACTTCCAGATAGTCTATACTCTTGGGAAGGGGAAAGTTATTGTAGATGCACTCAGTAGGAGGTCTGGTATACAACTGCTAGGAGAGGCGACGGATAAACTGGATCTTTTACAGATATCCTTTGTGGACCGAGATGGATAAGATTCCCTTCAGTCTCTTACAGTAACTCCTCCACTTCTTCAGAAAGTCCGGGAGGCACAACGTGGGGGCGCTGACTGCGAGACACTATATGCTCAGATATCCACAGGGCAGACACCTGATAGATTTTATGAAGGAGGGGAGCATGTCATTCTCTTCAAAGGACGTACTAAGGTTCCAGTGTCACTTTAGGAGGAAGTGTTGAGGGAGTTACACACATCCCCTCTAGCAGTACATCCAAGAGTGGCCAAGATGTACCAGGATCTCCGACGATATCACTGGTGGCCAGGGATGAAGAAGGCAGTTGCAGAGTTTGTCTCTCAGTGCCTCACTTGTCAGCAAGTGAAGGCGGAGCATCAGGTACCAGCAGGCTTGGTTCAAACTTTAGAGGTCCCAGAGTGGAAGTTAGAAGGGATATCTATGGACTTTTTGATAGGACTTCCATGCATATCCAAGGGTCACGACTCGATTTGGGTGATCGTTGACCGACTCACCAAGTCGGCCCACTTCATACCGATCAGAGAGTAGGGTTCAATAGAGAGCTTAGGACGCCTCTATATGCAGAAGATTGTGTGGCTACATGGAGTACCTTCTTATATTGTCTCTGATCGTGACACACAGTTTACTTCCCGACTATGGAAGGGGTTGTAGGATGCTTTCGGGATGCAACTTCGTCTGAGCACCACTTTCCATCCTCAGACGGATGGTCAGACTGAGTGGACCATTAATAAACTCTAGAACATGCTGTGTGCTTGTTTCCTTGACTTCGATCGCATCTTGGAGGATCACTTACCTTTGGTGGAGTTTGCATACAACAACAACTATCACTCCACCATTGGGATGACACCTTTTTAAGGCGTTATATGGGCGACCTTTCAGATCACCCTTGTGCTAGACTGACCCTGGGGAGTCAACACTAGTGGGACCAGAGATGGTATGAGCTACCACGGAGAAGGTGATGATAATTCAGGAGCAGATGAAGACTGCACAAAGCAGATAGAAGTCATTTGCCGATAGGAGACGGAGACCTCTAGAGTTTGAGGATAGCGACCAAATCTTTCTACAGGTCTCACCTCGATGAGGTTTATGGAGATTTAGCCGAGGCGACATGTTATCTCCGCATTTCATCGGACCTTTTCAGGTCCTCAGCAGAGTTTTCAAGGTGGCATACCGCTTAGCTCTTCCACCTCAGTTGCATCGGGTGCGTGATGTGTTCCATGTATCCTAGCTGAGGAGATACGTGCACGACCCTTCTTACATCATCGACCATGGATAGATGGACGTCGATGATGAGGCGACTTTTAAGGAGGTTCCAGAGGAGATTAAGGATCGACAGGATTGGGTCCTACGTGGACGGTCGATACCTCTGGAGCGCGTTCACTGGCAGCACGGGAACCTCCAGGAGAGCACATGGGAGCGGGAGGCTCAGATGCATGCTCAGTACCCCCACTTGTTCCCTTAGTTTGAGTTATAGCTAATTGGGAAGTAAAGACCTGAGGTGGGGAGAATGTGAAGACCCAAAATTTCCATTGAATTTTTTTTCTTAAATACCTGGGAATTTTATGAGTTAATGAAAATTTACAGCGCATGATTCCGAGGCCCATTGTGCCCGGAATCATTTTCTGAAGTTTTTTTCGGGTAAATTCAGTAAAAGTACGAGTAGGTTTTTATAAATTTTGAACTGATGCTTAGAATTGAAATCCTAGGGAATTGTTGAACTCGCAGGGCTGATATTCGCTTAAGAAAACTTTCACCTTGACGACAGTTGGTCGAGAATAAAAGTTATTTTTTGGGTTTTAATAAAAAAATTAAGTAAAAATAAATTTGTAGCTTTATTTTTATTTTTGGTTTGTTGAAGCCTCCATGTGGAAGTTGGAGGTGGGGACCACCACACTTTAACCTCCCATGAGAGGTTATGGTGGTGGGGCCCAACTGAGGTCTAAACCTCCTTTTATTGTTTATTGTGGTGGGGACCACCCGGGGTTAAACCCCTTGAAACTCCCCTTTAATGGGGAGAAACCATCCACCTTCCATTAAGTGTAGGGGAGCCTCTTCAACTCTCTAACACTTAGTGTTTTCCAAATCCTCCACTTTAATTAAGTGGAGCTAGCCAAATTTAATTCAGCCATTTTGAATTTTGTGACAACAACTAAATAATAGATAAAATCAATCTATTATTTTGGGTTGGCATTGGTCTTTTGGTGGGACTTGGGAGAAGAGAGAAAAGCTCTCGCCAACGAAGAACGAAGAACGAAGAACACGTTCTTCCAACAAAGAATGCCGGCAGTGATCTTCTTCGACCTTCATCCTCAGATCCTACCAATGTGGGATGTCTTCAAACGACCTTCCCTCTACATCATCATCAACGAGCTGACGCACGATCTCTAGATTGGAAGTGTACAACAGACGTGACAAATGATGATCACCTTCATCTTCTTCCCGTGACTTCATCGATGAACAATGAACATAGGTAGGGGGTTTATTTGTGTAATATTCCTTTCCTTATTTTTCTTCTTCAGTTGGAAAGGAATCGCTGTAGAGGTTGTAAAATTTTAAGTTCATTGTTATCCTTCCTTGATGGACCGATTGCTATCAACCTAAATGCGGAGGGAGCAGACCAACCTAACATGGCCCGAATCCCTCCGTCGATCTCTCTTTTGTGATGTTCTTCGGTATGGTGACAAAACGACGAGGCCACAAAGGCGGCGAAGACAAATGCCGCGCTTCACGTGACCTCCTTGAACCGAACCACCCCTGCGGCATCCCGACCTGCCCGTGCACTACTGGCCTACCCGCCCGCCACTCGGCCTGCCCGCCGGCTTGCCCGACCGCCTTCTGGCCTGCCCGGCTGCAACCCGGCCTGCCCGCGTGCCGCTGGCCTGCCCGGCCGCCTGCCCGACCGCCTGCCCGATAGCCTGCCTAGCCGCCTGCCCGGCCGCCTGCCCGGCCGCCTGCCAGCCTGACCGGCCACCTATCGACAACCTGTTGGCCTACCCAACCACCCGGACTCCCGAGCCGCCTCCCGGCCTCCCGAGCTGCCTCTCAGCTCCCGGCCTCCCGGCCTCCCGAGTTGCCACCTGGATCCCAGAAAAACCAGCGCCCTATCCACTTCGGCCTCCAAAGCCGGCCCGTATCCCCCCTCATAGTGCCCTAGCCGAACCGGCCCCAAACGCGCCCTCCGATCCGAGCCACGCTGGGTCGTGCCCTCGCGACGATTTGGGCCGAACCAGTCCCGAGTCAGGCTGGACCACCCTCGCGGCCTACTGGGCTGGGCCCAGCGGGCGGGGCTGAACCCAAAGGGCTGGCCTGCCCAACGGGTAGGGCCAGACCCAACTGGTTAGGCTGGGTCAACCCGAACCGGGTTGGACCGGACCCGGGCCCACTACGACCCTTTACTTTCTTTTGGCCATATCTTTGGCACCGAACGTTCATTTGATGAACCGTCAGCGGCACTGGTATTCTAGGAGCACGAAAGTACCTTTGTGTATACCCCACTGGAGTTTTGGGTATAGTTGAGATATGGTCAGGTTGGATTGAGCATGAATCCAACTGGGCCCTCGGGACTAAAATGTCAATAGTCTTTGACCGTACGTCCGATTGACGCACCTTCTGTCGCGTTGGGTTTCTTTTGGAAAGAAGGTTCTTTTGGATACATCAAATTGGGACTTCTTGGTAGTTGATGTATAAACACTTGGCTTGAGTAGCAGACCCTCCCAGAAACAAGCATGCTTTGTGCGGAACCCTGTGGCTGGCTGCGCTCTGACGACTATTCCAGGATCATGTGTGGGTTTGATAGTTCCGACTACTGTTCCTGGATCCTGTGTGGGTTTGACAGCACTGGCGACTGTTCCTAGTTCCTGTGTGGGTTCGAAAACTCTGGTTACTATTCCTGGATCCTGTGTGGGTTCAACAACTCTGTTTTTCTGTTCCAGGATCCTTCATGGGTTCGATAGAATAGATGATTCAGTGGCTACATCTAATCATCTCTATCTCTTTACATAAGTTGTATACCAGTGTGAGCTGAGTCAGTGACTTCTATGTTATCCTCATGATTGAGATGAGTTTTTTGATAATTTAGGTATATGTATGGGCATATACCTAAGTAATGGTTATCCGTTGATTTCATACTCTATGGTTTATACTTGGTGGATTTTGAGAGACCTTGAGGGTCTCGAGGTCCCTACTAAGTACCGTTATACTCACCCCTGCATGGGTTATGCCCGCACCTCGTTGTGTTGGATACAGATGACATACAGTGCTGAATAAGTCTGAGTGTACATGGACTGGACGGTACCCAGAGGTGGACCATACAACGTGTCAGTACACGAAGGAGACTGATAGATGTGGAGTGCTGATGAGGCTATCTGTACCTACCCTTCAGGTAGGATCCATGGTGGATGATCCAGGAATTGCTTTTCACCTTTTAACTATTTTGTCCTTTTCAGTTGTACTTGTACTTTACAGTTGGGCTTGTATTTCCATCCCCTTTACTTTTCATCACTCTTTTGTTATACAGTTTACTTAGTGTTTTGTATCTATTTATGTTCATTTACCAGTCATAAAGGCAATTACTTCCCAGTTTTATGGAATTACACCTTTGGTGCTAGTCGCCAGCCCTCGGCCTATGGAAGGCGGGCTTGAGGTAGTCACGGCACATGCCCCAGGGGATGGGTCTTGACACAAATTGTTAAATAATAAGCAATAATATTATTTAACTGAGGTTCTAGATACACTTACTATGCGACCCTCTAGGCCTTTTTAGTGGAATTAGAAAAAATAACCCAAAGTCTAAGTTTAACATCTAGAAATACACCAAGTCACCCATAGAGAAATAATTTAATGTCATAATGAAATAAAACCACATACAAACACTTATTGTGTAATATAATCTCTTTATATTGATATCTCTAATCATAAAGGTTGCATACTGGTGCAATCAACCTATGTGCTTGATGTCTCTTTTTTTTCTTTCTAGAATTTGAACTTACCTATAGAATACCATAGACATGGATTTATTTAGGCTATATCATTTCTGTCAAAGGTCTTGAGATATCAATTTCTATTAAAGAACAGAAGAGATAAATCCTTTCTCACATTGTTCATTAATTAAATATTACTCACGACACACCCAAAATATCCTACTTCTCCGCAGACATATGTCATCATATTTTTCATCAATACACCAAAGTATGTGACTCATAACATCCATTGATAATAATCTTAAATTCTATGGACCAATACACATGTCCACAAACGGGAACATCCAATGACACAAATAAATGTGGATTTCCTACCAGTGGGTCCCATTCTCCTAATTTCATACATTGGAAATTACCAAGGGTGTACACCATGTGAAGGTGCTTAAAATTCCTATGAGTCTCTACCCCTGATAGCCTATATCATTCAACTCCCTCAAATTATTTCATCCAGCTATATAATATAGTAGTACTTCGCCTGCGAGTTCACACGATGCTAAAAAACAATGCTTATTTTCAATAATAGAATACCATTTTGTAAAAATAATATTCTATATTAGTAATGAATATATTTAAATCACAAAATAGTGGTACATAGTAAATGAATAAAAGTAAGAGAAATTGAAGAGAAATCACAAACATGGTAGAAAATATTCAGTTGAATTAATAAGGAATAAAATTTTTATTGGGAATTCATGATGGATTATTCAATAACATGAATGAAAAATTGTTTCAAATGGATAATTAAAATTCTAATCACTATAATATTTAAAGTTGGAATGAATTTCCTAAAAATAATGAAATCAAGGGGACCGATAAACATGTTGGGTGAGGATGAAGTAAATAGAGGTGAAGGGTACCATTAGCTGAGCAACTTGCATGCAATGGATTGATCCCAACCCGAAGGGTGCAACACTGGAATCTCATTGGTATCATATTTTATGGTATTTACTCCCCAACATATATTCTTTCAATAGTGTTTCATTTTCATGGACCATCATGATTGATGATCCATTATGTTAGGCTGATCGTTGCACCCAAGGTTCCAAACATGGTCTGTAAGTGGATATGTTGTAATATATTAAACCTAAAGGCTTCATACTGATGGATTTCAAGGGCTTCCTAAGTGAGCTACAACTTCAATAAGGTGTTCTGTAATGTTTTGTAATTTTGGAATATCTGTAAGAAAATATTTTGAAAGGATGCTCCTGTACATGTTTTTAGATATAATTTTTTTCACTTATAAATGTAAATGTCTGTGATTATGTAAAAGTTCTACAATTGTAAATGTTTTGTAATTAGGTCCCATAAATTTTATTTATGATAAACACAAAACATCAATGCTTTTCAATTATAAATATAATTATTCTATAATTATGTTTTGTAAATGTAAATGTTTTGTAATTATATTTTGTAATTATGTTTTGAAATATTCTATATTTTGTAGTTAAATTTATCTGAAACAATGGATTAGATATAAAATATTTTATTATGACACATTAAAAAATAATGTGATAAACCTCTATATACAAGCAAAATACCGGTAAGAACAATTTATCATCATATTTGAGAATAAAAAAACTCCCATTAAACACTGGGTCAAACTGGGGAGGGATCACACATTTATGATTAAAGGAACAACAAAAATCTAAAATAAGTTTGCCTGAAGGATCACTTGATTTAATGTGAGGTGCTTTAAAGTTTTTGCGTTCACTTTAGGTCAACCATAAATTCGGGAGTGGTGTTTATGAGGGTATCCACGAGCAGTTGAAAATGACCACTTGAAGTTGACTTCAAACTCCCTTTGGTTGTGCCAACAACAATGTGGTGGAGTTATTTCCAATTCAGAGAAGGGGTAAGACAAGATTTTCATGAATTATAATGATAGAGAGAGTATCTTTCCATAAATAAATTAATTCATATTAAAATGGTATTTTAGTATTTTCAAATAGCTAAGTGCATCAGTTCTTAGTTAGTATAGAAGCATAAAAAATCTCTATATTAGATGAAATATAGAGGTTGAATTAAGACATCACTCATTGAAATCAACTTATAATAATAACATTTTCCAAAAAATCAATTATTCTTATGGAAAATAAGGCCTCCAGGTCAAAAATAAAATAAAATTTATGATATAATATCAAAACTTGAACAAAAATTTTTTGTTCTAGAAACTCAAATAGAGAAGTCTCACATCATTTGAAAAAAACAACTTTATAATCATATTATTGATTATTAAGTTTGTTTCATTATAGAAAACCTAAATGAGAAGAAATATCAGAAGAGTAAAATAAATGAAACACTATAAGTTCATACCACAGAAGACAATAAGTGATGACATTCATACATATGAATGGAAGAATATGTAATAAAAATTTCTCAGGTGGCTTGAATACGAGGGCCTATATTGCTACTCTCTTCTTGGGAACTTAATTGGTCATCTCTAGGTAGGGGACATGGAGAGTGAAACATATATTGGAATCACCCCTTTTATTACAAGGATTGGTTGAAGATTTGGCCAGCATGACAGGTTTCTTGAACTCCAGTTCAATATGTTTTAACTTTTTAGAAATTTTAGAAACCACAGGTGGTCATAAAAATGCATCAATGCCTTTATATTCTAATATGAACTATTGGTTTCAGCATATTGAGAAAGATGCATGGAAACTGATCTTAAGTCAAAAGTATCAACTCCAACCTTGGAAGAAATATGACTCTATAAACATCATAACATCCAATATCTCCAAAAAAACATAATTAAAAATATTTATTTCAGGAGGAATTACAATTGATTAATGTCATGTAGAAACTGGTATCTATATTATATTCAGAAGTTTTTCATGGGAGATAGAAACCTTCAACAATAACTTTAATCCCCTCTAAATAATAGATTCATTCAAATCATGATGACAGTTGAAGAAAATATCAAACATACCAATTATGAGGTGTGCACCGATAGTCCAGAAATACCTAAAAATACAGTAAACTATATATGTTATAAAATGAAAAATGTAAAATAATGGTAAGAAATAAAAACATGAAATTTAAAAATTAAACTATTTTAATTAAAAATTTAATATACATAACTAATTGATAATCCATATAAAACATTAAACCGATTTTGTTGATTAATGTTTACATCATACCTATATTATGCGGTGACAATGGTGATGGAAGAAGGATGGTGTTAAGAGTTGGGAGAGTTTACATAATGGAGTGACATATGATTTATAACAATAACCGAATAAGAAAATAAATCATAGTTTAACAACATGATGGAAAATTAAAATGGAGGGAATGGAAATGGATAGGTAGCGGCTGAAGTGTAGACCTTATTCTCAATCGCATCATTCAACTTGCTTTCAATACACTTCTCTAACTACTTCAGGTGGAAACAATCAATCCAAAAAGATCCTCCCCTCATTTTTTATGTTATCTACTTCCTGGGCATCACCATATAAAAATATTTCATACCACAATTATATTTAGAGATATAATAATGGTTGATAGATATTAATTCCACTATACCTATTAAATTAACACTTATTATAGTAGAGTGATATGAATCTAAAAGAAATGAAGGATTACACTAACCTGATAGTATGCAACTATAGAGTGGGTTGTTCCAGTTAGTCTTATTTCCTTGATCATAAAGAATAAAATTCAAGTAATTCTCTCATGCTTCATGGAAACCAAAATATAAATAACAGGGCAAGGATACATAAAATTAATAATCACCTATCACTATTTTTTATATTCCAATTCAAGGAATATAATCAATTAACATATTTGGAAACAAAGACAAAACTAATTAACTACTTCCAAAAACAAAAATAATGGACAATATCATGTAAAAAATTAAATTAGATATGGATAAATTTCATCATACAATGGTGGATGAAAATAGATGAATTTCACAGTATATTTAAGAAATGATTCAAAACTTTCTCATAACCCTATATAAATAGGTTTGAAAAACAAAAAGAATACTTGAAAACATGATCATACATATCCTTCTAAAAGAAATCAGTTAAGGAAATGAAAAACATAATGAATGATTTCTAATCAAAAATTTTAGGAGGATTCAACCATAACTTCGAGAATACATCAAACCCTTTAGCCACAATATTTACTCATTTTTGATGTTATACCTCCTTAAGAACATAATTATTTCATGTCACATACCCGAGTAAGCAGCATAAGTGAAAAAAATTTATGTTTTAATTAATAGAAAAATATATCATGAGAATTACCTTGAATCTGTTTTACCATTGCATTAAAAAACTAGATATGGTGAAAAATAAACCTAAATTAAAGAAGACATGTAAGCACATTGGACAACATTACAATGATCTTGAAATGTACAGACAATGTAAAAATAATGGATAACATCAAATTTTGTATAAAATGAATCAAAATAAATTGACCCACGACTCCAAACTATTATTTTAAATTAAGAACATACATTTCTCCTGATCCTCGGTTTGGAAAATCCCTTCAATCAAAATTTTGTAGCTATAAACATTCAGGGGGGGTATTCCACAAATTTTCATTTCTTAGATAATAATAAAAGCATCAGAAAACTCACCTTTGAGACACAGACAATAAATAACTACTTTAAAATACATTTTCTATTGAATAGAAGAATAAATTATTGGATATAGATAAAAAATATTGGGGATAGATAAAAAAATCATAAAATTAAAAGTATAGACATGTATGGAAGAACAAATTACTATATGTGGAATGAATCGTCACAATTTATTCAAAGGAATAGAATCATATTATTTTGATGGACGGTGGATGTGCCGGAGAAGATGATAAGAATCCAAAAATAGTTGCAGGGTGCGCAACACATCAGCTGAACGTATTTAGTAGAAAGATATGGCTACTACAGACACGTGAGTAGGTTGACTATGAAGAAATTCTTGACCGGGTTGCAGGGTGTGGAGGATACAATAGAAAAAATTCAGTGAGTAACATTGGAATAATCGACATAAATCACAATTCATATGGGGTTTGATGTGATTGATTGAGGTTAGTTTTAAATAGAGGAAGGATTTGATAAAAGGAGTTAGCTGGAGCATAATGCTGGCATTGCTAGATGGGAACCGTAGGTCGAGATGAGGGGAATCACTAGTTAGAACTGAAGTCGAAGAGAATCAAAATATAGAGGAGGACAGTGTAGGTGTTATGTGGGAAATGTAGGAAGAGTAGATGGGTATCACAACTGGGAACCCTAGGAACCTAAGTGGAGGATTCATAGGAAGAGTAAGATGAGAGAAACTGAGGATGAATAGGTGGGGGTGGAGCAGGCATAGTCATAGGAGGGTATGAAAATCATTTGGAACCCTAATCATAGTGGATGAAAATCTTGAGCGTGGGATGGTATGAAGGGAGGGAAAGAAAAAATAGATGGGGGAGGGGTTATGTGGAGAGATATATGAATGACACATCATGAAGATGAACCCAACATTAGTATATATAATTGATGACAAACTGAATATTCATTTTTTAAATACCTAAAACAGAAAACATATTCTCTAATAGATAACCATATAAATATATTACAGAAAATAAAAAACAAAAGTAACACAAAAAATAAAAAAAACCATTAAAAAAATATAACAATTTTACTATTAATAAAAAATAGAAATGAAATCTTTAGTTTAAAATAAAGAAACACTGATGCAAACAACTTCATTAAAAAAAATAACTACTAATAAAAAATTACATCTAATTTTTAGTTTAAAACAAAAAAATAAAAACAGAATATATGTTTTTTAAATCAACTTAACAAATTGCAACAGAACACATGTTCTGTTATCTATAACAATAACTTCATTAATACAAAAAAATGTAACATTGAAACTATTGATAAAAAAGTGAAAAGACTTTTTCAATTGAAAAGACAAAACAAAAACAAAAAGCATGTTCTATTATGTTGAAGTCAACTTCAACAATCATAACTCACACATAATCAAACAAAAACTATCAATGTGTGGATAAAAATAGAAAAGAAACATCCATAGAAGAATAACTAATGACCAACATCATCCAGTGAATATAACTGAGGTGTGTGCGATCAATCATAGAACATATCATCTGTAATAACCAATGATCAACATCATCCAATGAACAATTGTTATTGGAATTAATTTAAAAAGACCGTAATAGCAATGGTCTGCATTATTTTCATTCCATCATTCTCCATGACATTATAATCATCCTAATCATAATCAAAATCAATATTCAATAGCAAAACAATCAGAAACCAAATCAATGGTTGAGCCCAATACCAGGTCTTGGAGAAAGTTCGATTGATATTTAGTGAGAACCTGATTATAACCATCTTCTTCACTATGCTCATCATTATCATCCTCAATTTGATCATCTACATCCTTATACGCACATTCCTTCTTTTACTTTCATCCATTATCCTCATGGCCCTACCCAATTGGAATTAAAAACTTAAACTAAGAAAATAAGAAAATATTTAAAAAATCACAATGAACTTCTGGTAAATTTTTGAGAAATAATATTGATATTGCACAATTTGATATTATAAAAACAATGACATCATCACTTCCTAGATAATTTATGATCCCATAAATATCTATGGTGACTAAATACATAGTTTGTGAACTTAATTTTCGAGACGCTTCTGTTCCAAGTTCTCAAACATATCAAACATTATCAAATTTATAACAAAAGAACCCTAGTTAGTAAATTTGAATACAAAATAGAAATTTAATCCCAAATTATATTTTCAATGTATCCAAAACATACAAAAATATGCATCCACATATTAAAATTAAAAAATTGAACTAAAACCTGAATCAAGATTCCAATGAACAAGTTTTTTCTATCGTGTTTGGAGTCTGCCTAAAATTTTAAAACCACATCAAGACAGAGCATTAAATAATTAGAGAAATGAAAGCTGTAAACCAAAAAAATCATATGAAACATATAAATCAGTTATTCAACTCCCAATATTCATATAACTTTAAGATCACATATCAATCAGTTCAAGAAGAAAGTTATCCTTACTGAGCTCCAAATAATCCTAAAGGCAATGTTGGCCACATTTTTTCTTCAGCTCATTCTTATCCGAGAACCTCTATATGTCAGCCTCTTGTTCATCTAAAGAGTCAAGTAGATTGGAATATTTATAGAACATTTTGGATAAATAAACACCTGAAATAAAATAGACAAACATATAACAAAATTTCATATAGTATTTGATTTATTTACAAATTATCCACCATAAACAGAACATATTATCAATATTCAAGGATTGTTCATGTTTGAAGTTCAAAAAATCAGGAAAATTCATTATGATAGTAATATATTTTTGAAATTACATTCCATTTAAAACCAAAAACATTTATTTACCTTTTTTCATGTCATTTCATGTACTTGACTTCCACCCTACCAAATAGGACATTGGTTCGATGACATTTAAAAAATGTGGGAATCGCTAGTGGGAGCAGTGCCAACTGGAGGGGAGAATCAGGAAGGGGAGAGGGAGAGGGGATTCATGGAGAGAAGAAAAAACTGTAGGGGATTCAAAGAGGGGAGTTGGAACCCTAGAGCGGGGAGAAGGGATATTTAGAGAACATGCTGGATAAAAAGAACCCAAAATAAAATACACAAACATATAATAAAATGTCATACATCATTTGATATATATTCAAAGTATCCACCATAAATAGATCATGTTATCAATATTCAAGGATTTTTCATGTTTGAAGTTTAAAAAAGTAAGCAAATTAATTATGACCATAAACATTGAATGGGAAATAATATTTTTTTGTGTTATTATAATATTTTCTTTTTTATTTAGTTTGGATCTCAAAATAATAATTATAAAATATTTATTATATTATTTTTATTGATTAAAATATATTTTTTATTAACACATCAATTTTATAACAGATTGGTGAAACTCTTGGTAAATAAATGAAGTTATCAGTAATATCTTTTTGAAATTACTTTCCATTGAAAACCAAAAAAATTTATTTACCTTTTTTCCTATAATTTCCTGCACTCGACTTCCACCCAACCAAAAAAGACATTGGTCTGATGACATTTAAAAAATACGATGAAATAAACAACAATATTGAATGACCACATTTAAAATATAAAAAATTATTAAAGAAAAAAACAACAATGGTTATAAATTTAAAAATATTTTCAATTTAATTTAAATACTTAAAATCTAGATAATCTGGGTTTACCAAACATGTTCAGAAAGTTCAATTTAAGAAAACATAAAATAAGAAAAAACCTAAGGTAATTCGAGCATTAAATTTTGAAAATGAAAAAGGCAACCTTGAACACTGAAATAATAAATTATAAATTGAACATTTATGCACATGAAGAAACAACCAAAAAAATCATACCTACGCATTGAAGTCCTATTCAAGTATTATAAAGTCAAACTCAAGAAGCACATGAGTATCACTATATTATTAACCCATTTATTTATAAACAATGTAAAATTGATGAGTCATTAACTATAAATCAAATCCAGGATCAACCAACCAAACAAGATGATGGTCCAATGTCATTTCAAAAATATGGGAAAATAGAAAACAATAATTAATGATATTCTTACAGATCTAAAAAATTATTAAAGAAAATAACCTTGATAGTTCTAAATTTACAAATAAATGAGATTTCATTAAAATGCTTATAAACTAGAAAATATAGGTATACCAAACATGTTAATATTGTTCAATTAAAGCTAACATAAAACAACAAAAGAGAAAAGGAAATGATAGCATTTAATATTGAAGATCTAAAAGTAAAACTTGGTCATTGAAAAAAAAGAAATAGGAATTGAACTTGTATGAACAGGAAAAAACAACCAAAACAACTCATACCTGCCCTTTGAATCCAAATTCAGGTACTGTCATGTAAAACTAAATAAGTACATGATTATTGATGTATCATTTACCCCTTGAGTTCTAAACAATATAAAATTTATGAGTCCTTAACCATAAATCAAATCGAGATTAAGAATTAGTTGGTAAAAAACAATAGGATCAAACCTCCTTGAGCCATAAATCATATGTTTCTATCATGTCTATCCCCCTCCATAGTTGTAAATTAAAGACTTTAATCCCATAATCCCATGAACATTCATCCTTATTTAACTTATTAACTATGAAAGGATGATAAAAATCGAAGTATAGTTAATAGGATAATTTCATGTGGATGTAGAAACTAACATTATATAAATAGAGTAAAGGATTTCCAGGTACCAAATTCAACCAAACCAACAATTTACCATGAAAAAACTTTTTCTTTGATGTTAATTCATATCCTAAAATCAATAGATTCCACACATCAGTTACCACAAAAAGGTAAAAACCTCAGTAAGTAGACATCTGAGAACAAAAAAATCAAAAAATCTAGTATGCATTTACACATAAAACCATGAAAAAGTGAAGAGAGGTTTTTACCAGAAAAAATCTCAAACTAATATTCAGTCAAGAATATTGAAGGAGCATACATTGGAAGTAGTGATAGTCCCATTTTAATTTCCAGGTACCTATTTCATTTTAACTGATAACTTCCCATAAAAATACCTGTTTTTCGATGTGAACCCAATTCCTTAAATAAAAAAAATCCACAAATCAAATGTGGAACATAGAAAACAATACTATTAATTTTCCATAAATGAGCCTACATTGAGACACTATTCAAGTCAGAAATTGAAGATATGTTTCTAGTCGTGGTCATTGGTTCACCTACACCGATTCTACGGATGGATGAGTTTTCTAGATCAAAGAAGCTTCCTCGTCTTGAATTGATCTATGAATATCACTAACAATTTTTATGAGACTCATATCTCCAAACATTTAAACATGAAAATAATTTCTATGAACTTGAACTTACAGTAAATATTCCCAATAATAAGCTTCACAAGGTGTGGCTACAACCCAAAAAATTGATCACAAAAAACCTGTGAAAGAACTTAAGGAAATCATGTTAAATCCTTTGTAGTGAAAGAAAAGAATAATAAAGACCCAATTAAGATCCTACAAATTCTCAAAAAAATGAAATACAAACATTGATATAGAACCAATAAATCAGAATCACTGCAGAAGAAGATTAAAAAAGGATAGTGGTTTACTTCATAGGAGAAGGCAGAAGGTAGGGAAGGAGGGAGACCTTACAGAATTTGATATAACGAAGGAGCTGAAATGAACACTCTCTTCTGATATAATTCAATAGATAAAAGAGATGATTTTTTAGAGAATAATCCAACCAAGGGTTTTTTCAGAAGCACAAATGAGGTGGAGGTGGAGAAAGTGGAAGCGGAGCCCACAGATGTGGAGGAGTTGGAGGCGGTCGGGGCTGAGATGGTCTTTGAAAACTGAATCTATTAGTAATTCTGAAATCGCCAGCATGAGGGGTGCAGATTGGAGGGAAGAATTAGAAAGGGGATTGGGAGAGGGGATTCAGGGAGAGGAGCAAAAACTATAGGGGATTTAGAGAGGGGATCGGGAACCCTAGAGTAGGGAGAGGGGATTTGGGGAGGGTTACGAGAACCCGAGAGTGGGGAGAGGGGAATCGAGGAGGTAATTCATGAAGGGGAGAGTGAATCTAAGGTAAATCCTGATGATGCGTGAGGGGAATTGGTTACAAGTTTAAGGGAATCCCAAAAGTGGAGGGAGGTTGACATTTAATGAGGTGATGTGGATGCGTATGCATGTGGAATATAAGCTGGAATAAGCTATCTTTATCATATATTATATATATTTAAGAATACTATCATGGTACTTATAAGTTCTCATCATAGCAGGGAACTTCTATGACCTTTCAGTGTGACAACTACTCTTAGGACATTATCACCTACTATTTCACATAGAAGAATAATAATTATGTGATAAGGAGTTTATTAATATTCAAAATAGTTAATACATGTTATTGTAAAGTACATAGAAGTTGGTTCTAGGGAACCAACTCCAATAGACTCACACTTACACAAGAACCAACTGCCAACAACCTTTAGTCTGATAGCTCTCACATGATATCCATGATTCTACTGATATAAGACTTCATTCAATGTGTCCACCGTATTTTATTCTTTGGAAAGTATGCTTACTAAAAATTCATCCCTCTGAGAAAAATACCATAAGAGGTGATATTTTTGTAGTATATTCTTTGTCCATTAATGTGACCATGGCTATTTTAATAGACCCACCACTATATTTTTATCACAATACAATGTGATTGGGTATTTACTTCTAGGTACCACATAAATCTCGAAGAATTTTTTATCCAAATAAATTCTTTGGATGTATTAGAATCTCTTATATATTTAGACTATATTGTAGAATCTATTACCATTGGATATTCTAAACTCTTCCAGCTCACAAATCCTCTATTGATACAAAATGAATATCCTAAATACAACTCTAGATCATTCTAGTCTATTTTAAAACTTTCCTTAGTATAACCCATGATGACTAGATCATTGTATTCTCCATACACCAAGAACATATCCTTAGTTCTTCTCAAATACTGAAGGAAAAATTTAATAGGAAACTAATACCATTCTCTTGGATTAGCTTGATATCTTCCTACAATACTCAGTGTATAGAAAAAATCAAGTGTAGAATATAAAATTTCATAAATTATTGATCCTATCGCTAAAGCATATGAGATATTACCCATTTTCACTTTCTCTAGTTTTTTATTAATGAAACCAAAATCATTTATAGCTTCATTGAATCAAATGTTCCATAACCTAGATGCATGATTCAATCTATAAATAGATCTCTATAACTTTCATTTATTTTTGGTATCATCTTGAATCACAAACCCTTTTGGTTGTGTCATGTAGAAATCTTTCTAAAGGTTCCCATTAATTAATTATATTTTAACATACATATTCCAAATTTCATAGTTATGGTAAGATGCTATAGAAAGTAGAGTTCTTATAGATTTAAACACCAAGAACAGTGAAAATATTTCTTCATAGTCAATGTATTGATGTTTTTTAAACCCTTTAGACACTATCATTTATTTATAGATACTTACTCTACCTTGGATGTCATGTATTCTCTTAAATAACCATTTATAACCAATAAGATTTGCATCAACTGGAGGATTTACCCAAACCCAAGATTAGTTTTAATACATGGAATCCATTTTAAAATTCATGGAATGTTTCCATTTTGTACCTTTTGTGCTCTTTATTTCCTATTTATAAGATATAGGTTCATTATTGTCAACCAATAACAAGGAACCATCTTTGGTGACTATAAAACCATATCTCTATAGTTATCTTACCTCTCTGGTGCTTCTACATAGTACTTGTGTCTCAAGAACAAATTTTTATAGGGGGACCTATGGAATATGTTCTTATAGAAAATTTTGTTATCTTGAGAATCAAATTCATAAAAAACAATATTTCTTGCACTATAATTCTTGAGGTTTTTCTCCATCTCAAGAAAGATGGATTGTCTGGAAATAGACACTTTCTTTCCTGAGGGGTTGCATAGGTAGTTTCCCTATGTTTCCTTTATATACCCTATAAAGATACACTTTTTTCACCAGGGTGCTAGTTTGTTTCCTGACTAGGCCTTAATAAACACATTGAAACCCCATACACATTTATATTAAAACATGTGTTTATTTCCACTCCATAACCTAAAGGGAGTTCTGTATGTCACTTTAGTTGGTACTTGGTTTAGTGTGTATATCATAGTTTGTAATGAATATACCCAAAATGATAATGGAAGATATGTATGAATCATCATTGACTTACCATGTTTAGAAAGGTATGGTTTCTCCTTTCACTAACACCATTCCACTGTGATGTGTAAGGTGGAGTTATTTGAGATAGAATCCTAGAATTAGGTGGAAATTTGATAAACACTTGGTTAAGATATTCACTACCTCAATATGATTGAATCATATTTATCTTATTTCCAAGTTTTTTCTCTACTTCATTCTTTAATTATTTGAATTTATAAAAGGAATCAGACTTATACCTCATCAAGTATAAATATACATATCTACTCAAGTCATCAGTAAATGTTATGGAGTAAGAATACCCACCTCTAGCTTCTACTAGAAATGGTCCACACACATTAGTGTGTACAAATAATTTAAGCTATGTGATCCTCTCACCCATTCCACTAAATGGTGTTTTGATCTTTTTGCATTATAAAAAATCATGAAATATTTCAAGTAGTTTTAGGTTAGAAGAGTCTAAATAGACATCTTGATAGATCTTCATCAAATTATTCTCATTTACATGGCCAAGATGGTGATAACATGGTTGGGTGTTATATGATTCATGAAATTTTTTTATCAATTATAAATCCTTTGATTTCATAATTTAATACATAAATACCTTTATTTAAATGTTCCATTTCATATAATATGCCATATTTATAAAATAAACAACTCTTATTTCCAAATTTTAAAATAAAACCATTTGTATCTAGGAAGGATAAATAAATTTTATTCTCTGTAATAGTCGGTACATAATAAAAATATCTCAATACCTGTATCATTCCCATTTTCAATGAAAGGTGGTAATATCCAATGGTTAGAGAAGCTAACCTCACACCATTGGAAGCTCACAAAACTACTTCTCCTCTAGAAATCTTTTAGAGTCTACAAGTTTCCTATATTTTGATACATATATAGGATCAAAAAGCTATATATAATACCCAATGTGTAGATATATAAAGATTAAACTTGATAAAAAATGCACCTTTATATCCAACTACTTCTTGGTTCAGTTCCTCTTCCTATGGTTTTTCTTTCCACATGAAAAACATACTATATCTGTTTCATTTCTCTACCTCTAGATCTTCCTCTTCTTGGAATGAAGGTGCTTAGGAGACTTAGACTTGTTATAAGTCTTGGGCCTCTTTGTCCTATTCTTAATTTTGTTATTCACCATAAGTACTATATTTTTTTCATGAACCATGTACTTGTACACTTGATAAATTCGATTAAGAAGTTACGAAAGACCCTTCTCATTATTTCTCATATTATAATTGAAAATAAATCTGGATAATGTCTTGGTTAGTGAAAAATTATGAGATCTATACACAACTAATCTGGGAATTTAATCCCTAAGATATCAAATAATTTAATATATCTAATAATCTTAACTACATGAGGCCCATATGACACCGAATCTCCATGATTTATTATAAATATATCATTTTAGACCTCATATATCTGTTGTTCCTCCTTATCTTGATAGAGATCCCGAAGGTGAGACATAATTCTATACGTATCTATTTCATCATGCTGCTTTAAAAGATCATTAGTCATGGATTATAGCATGAAACACTGAACATATTTGGAGTCATTTAAATGTTTATTATAGGTAGATAACTCTCCATCACTAGCCTCTTTACCAAGAAATTCTAGAATATGTTTTTCAAGCACAAACAATTTCCTTTCATGGTGTATAATAATGGATAAATACCTTTGACACTATTGAAAATATCTTCCTATAAGAAGGTTATCCCTCTCAAGAATGGATCACCCTGATAAGTTTAAAGTTATATTTATTTCCATTTTAATAAATAAGTAAAACATAATTTTACCACTTTATATAATAAAGTAAGGAAAATAAATAAATAATATATTTATTAATCTCCCACTATTTTATCTAAAACCAATGGACCTCACCAATAGATTCAAATTATCCCATTCCTTATAAATTCTAGTGTAAATGATACATATTACCCTTATCATCACCTTGACATTATACGATCAAGAAATTTGAAGGATTTAGGTCGACATTCCAAATTCCAACTATATTAACTCATAGTTCCATGATCTGTTGAGTGGAATCCCTAATATTAAAATCCTTAAATGGTATTTCCTCAAAATTTTCCTATTAGTTATACTAATTCATACTTTTTTAGTAAACTATTGATGTGTACTAAGTTATGTTGACCCAAAAATTTGAGTTAGAATTATTTGATAATTGAAAGCACCCCGACTTTGTCTGATCAAGAACATTTAACTATTATTTGATTTTAACATAACTAGTGGTAGGTCATAAAAAATTAATACATATAATCGAGGGATTTTATCTTTATGTGTTAATTACCCATTTTATCTCTATTACATTATTGTTAATATTAATTATATTTACTTAAGTTATTAACCATCTCTTAGATAAAATGTACACTTAAACCAATTTATTTTAGTTATATCTTGCATGATCATTAATTCATTAATTCATGTGATTGTGAGAAAAAATTCATAATAAAATAACCATGAAACTTTATAGAAATAAAATAATAAAGTGGCATGATCATTATATTTTACTACTGATTAGTTTATCTAGTGTATGATAAGCTAACCATCAACCTAGGGAAAAAATACCTTGAAACATTTTATGGTTCGTGTTACAGCTTTCCACCTATGCACCCATGTATCTCTTTGATTGGTTTTACCTTAGCTCCAAACTTGAACCACCTTTACTATCTTGGGAGATCTATCTAATAAATAAGTTTTTACTCACACATAGGTGAGGGGAACCAAAAGATTTATTATATTTTTTTAGATAAAAGAAACCATGGGCTTGCATGACCTTATATAATGAGTGGATGGATGAAAAACATACCATCAATTTAATTTAAAAATAAATTTAAATGAAACTAATGAATTCAAAAGTCTGGTCTACTATCATGATCAGCCACATACATGAAATTGATTACACATTTAATAAAAAAATAATTCAAGCCTAATCATTCTTATTTAAGATAAATCTCGCTTGAATCAATTAATTATATTCTTTAATTAATCAATAATTTTATCTTAATTCTCATCTAAAATTTTCTTAATATTCTCATACATCATAATTTCAAAAAAATTAAATAAATTTATTCAAAATTAACTATGTAAAAAAAATACCTTGGAGGAAACACAATGAGTACTCATCTGAACTACACAACATATATTATATTCATATACTATTTACTTATGTGACTTGTGGAAAAAATGTCTTAACATGTAATTTAATGGAATGTACTATCAACTTAATGACTAAATGGAACACATTGTATATACTTAGCATGTTATGTTTCAATGTACATAGAGTAATGACTATATTACAACTTATACATGATATGTAGTTTTGAACATTACAGAAAAATTAATTATATATTTACTATATATATATATATAACCTATTACATGGTGTGTACTATAAACTTATTGACCACATATAACACATGTTGATAAGGTTTAATTATTATAATAAATTAATTTTAATTATATATAATTAGGTAATATACACGTTATGTACAATCCAACTACATGATGTTTATTTTTGTCACCATCTATTTGTGGCACACACCCATGGACTTGACATTTAACCATTCCATAGAAAAAATGGAGTACATGAACTGTATATAGGAAACACGCTGTGTGATCTCTAAGTTACACAGTCATCAGTCATGTAGGACATGTATGGAAATACAAATACCGTATTTGACTAATGGAATACACGTTGTGTATGGATGTTACATGGAATGTATTCCAGCTGACCATATACCAAGATTGCTAGGTCAACATGTAGTGTTTTTAAATACACACCACATGTAATAAATGCACCCATATTAAATTAATTCTAAAGTAATTATTGGTTCATTGAACATGGGTACACGATGTGTACCAATGAGATACATGATGTGTACTCTTGTTCCATCCAGTCAAAATTCTCAGCACCAATGATAATTTATTCAAATGTATTTTATTTATAAAATTATTTGATTTGATTATATTTGTGAGAACAAAGAAGAATAAAATCAAATATGATGATTTGGATTAAATAACAATTAAATTTTAATTGAAAACCAATGGTAAATGTGTAAATCAATAAATGAGATTTAAATAATTATAAATAATTATGTGACCCTTTGATACAACTTAAAGGTTCCAAGCATAGTGGAAGCACCATATGGTGCGTGACCAACTTGTATTTTTATAGTAATCGATGATTAATCCAAGATTTATATGATGATAAATTCCATGATCAATTTAAATTAATGAAAGAATAATTGATTATTGAATGCTAAAACTAAAGATGCAGAATTATCCAATATTATTTGTAATTTATTTAAATAATTAGAGAATCACCCTTCAATCAATTCTTTCTTTTTTGATGGATCTGACAATGTCTCAATGTCGTACCATCATTGTATTGTAAGAATCAATATTAAATTCCCTCAAATGGTGATTCAAACGTGTTCCATGAACCTCCGAACATCACTGTAGGGATCTTCAGGTGCAAGCGAGGTAGATCCTAATGCTTGCATCATTCACCTTTGATTTTCTTAAGAATCATTTAAATAAATATTTTCTTTGATCTCTCTAGAATTGAGAGTGGTGGTGGAGGAGGATCACTCTCTATTCTTGAGATAATTCTTAGAGAGGGAGCCCTTTAGGCCTTCAATAGAATTCCCTCTGGATGTTGTTGTGCACAACAAAAATAAATTTGAAACTCATAAAGAAAATAATATAATTGGGTTTATATACCACTGGGGTTAGAAAATAATAATTCTGAATGAACCCTTATTATTTTTCTTAATTCTTGTGGAACCATATGTCAATAATTATAATATTATAATTATTTCTTAACATGTTCTAAAATCATTAATTAAATTAAATATTATTTATTCAAATAAGACTCAATATATATCATTTCTCATTAGAAAATTAATTTTGGACCACCATTCCTCCACAATATTTATCAGACCTTAAAAAATAACTATTTATTTAATAGATAAATATCACTATATAATTATATAACAAATAAATATATATTATATTCAGTAAATAGAAAATAACTATTTATTAAATATTCTTCTAAAAAAAAATTCTCTAGAATAATTGGTAATAGAATATATATAATCAAGAAAACATGAATAATTATTAAACCAAATAAAAGAATAATATTTATTCAAATTTTTAAATAAATAATCAAAATATTATTTAACTGAGGTTTTGGATACACATAGTGTGTGAACCTTTGAGACTATTTCTTAGTATCATTAGGAGAAGTAGCCCAAATTCTAAGGTTAACATCTAGAAACATGACAAGGAACCCATAGAGAAAGAATTTAATTTTTCAATGACATAAACCAATATACAGAAACTTAATGTGTAATATAATCCCTTTATATTCATATATCTAATCAAGGTGGTTGAATGCTGGTGCCATCATTATTTTTTCTCAATGTATCTTTATTTGACTTTTCAAAATTTGAGCTTGCCTATAGAACACCATGAACATAGATTTATTTAGGTAAAATAATCTCCATTAATGGGCTTGAGATATCAACTTAAATTAAATAATAAAATAGAGAAATCCGTTCTCACATTATTCATTAATGAAATATTTTTCATATCCTTATATGGGCCCGTAAGGGGCTCCTCCACGGCAGTAGGGTTTCCCCGTCGCCGCCTTTTCATCCTCGGTCGACTGCGGCTCCATTCCACAGTTCGAAGTGAGTTCGTTGCATGCTTATCCTACTCTGGTGATGACAAGGCTCGATTTTAGACTCCAACGTCATTGAAGGTTAGGGCTTTTCTGGTTTTGGGGGTTTGAGGACTCTGGTAGCATCATGGGTTGTAGCCAACAATGGGCTTCTACGGCGTCGAGGCCTCGCGATCTTCAGTGGGTTTGGCTTCCTTGGCGGCGTGGTGAAGTCTGTGGTCAAGATCTGGTTTGCTTTGGTATGAGGGTGCGGCCGTGTGTCTCATTTCTGTGCTTGGGTGGATCTACAGGCTCCTTGAGTGTTGGCGGCGACGGGCTGTGGTTTGGTGTTTTTGCGGCAGTCTTATTCTGGCTTGGATCTGTGTTGTGGTGGTGATGGTTTCTTTTATGTTTTGTTCTTGGTTCTGGTTTCCATCCTCGTTATATTCTTTCAGTTTTTGCTGTGGGGTTCTTGGCACTGGAGTCGACATCGACGGTGATGAAAAAGGTGAAGCGACGATAGTTTCTTTGATTCATTTTGTGATGGTTGAAGATGATTTTGTGTCTGTGAAGATGTTATTTTTGCGGTTAGAGATGCAGCGGTTCTGAAGAGGAGGTGGATGGTCTCCAGTGGGAGGTTCTCGATGGCGCAGTCGATGATGATGGGTGGTTGGGTGAGTTAGGGTTTGAGGCCCGAGACGATGGCGTGTTGATTCCAACAGCTCACGTAGCCCGAGGATTTGGTGTGCCTCTTTTCGTTTGAATTTTGAATTTGGTTTATCCCGACATGCTTTTGACTTTGTTGAATTCTGTCCAATGGTTTTGGGGTGTTTTAATCGGTCATTTGAAATTGTGCAGTTCCCACTTGTCCATAAAGTGGTTTTGGAAAATACAAAAACAAAGATTTAGAGGAAATATTTTTCTTGATGTACCCAACATATCCTACTTCACCACAAACATATGTCGTCAAGGTTTTCATCAATACATAAAATTATGTGGCTCATAATATACATTAATAATAATCATAAAGTATAAGGACAAATATACGTGTTCATAGTTAGGAACATCCAATGATACATATAAATGTGGATTTCCTACTAGCATGTCCTGTTCTCATAATTTACTACATTGGAAATTACCAAGAGAGTACACCATTAAAAGGTGTCTCAAAGTCCAATGAATCCTCATACATGATAGACTTTATTATTTGTGTCCCTAATATTATTTCATCCATCTATAGAAAATATATTTAAGAATACTATCATGGCACTTCTGGGTTCTTATCATAGCGGGGAACTACTATGATCTTTTGGAACACCCTAAGGATTTACAAAGAAATTTAATATAGAATGCATAAAACACTAATCCCCTAAGAAACTAACAATTTTTATATGATATAGTTATAACCTATCCACTAAACATAATTTTTACTCTTCAATGATTTAAATTCCGAAAAACTAATATACATGGTTACAATCAATAAGATATTTAGAGTCTGATAGGATCAACTTACATTTTTGGTGAATAGTTACTTATAAACATGAATATTAACTTACCCTTATGAATAAAAATGTAACATTATTAATATAAACCTCACCCATATATGTACAAAAAAAAATTTAGACAGCATATAAATGAGAGTGAATATTTTAAAAATTAATAATTAAGTTTTGAAATTTTTGTGGGTAATAAATATTTAATTACAATTTTAAATTAATAAATTTGTTTAAAATAAAATTAACTTTCATAAAATGTATTACTCAATAAATATTTTTTTGTTCTATGATTACAGGAAAATTTTATGAGACCATAATTAATTTTTGAATGTATTATAAAATTAGTTTTAAATTTAAAATATGTCTTTTTCATGTAAAGAATTATTTATTTAAAAATTATATTTCTCTTATTTAGAAAATTGTTTTGATAAAATAGAGTTCATTTTTTAATACTACACTTTGAAAAATGGTTAGTGTTAATTCTTGGTATTTTTCTGAAATACTTAAATTTTTGGTGAATAGTGAAATTCAATAATTTATGAAATATGCTAAATAAATGAATTTATGCATCATTATTGAGTCATGGATGATGTAAATGGATATTAGTTCTAACTAAAATGCACCTATTAATTTTTTTTCTTACAATAATCAAACACTATTTTTTTCATGAGAAAAATAATAAAATAATGAATAAGTTATTCAAAAATCACTCCTCTCCTCCACTATAAAAACCACCCTCACTCCCTCTTCTCTTCACTTGTCTAAGCCTTGAAGATTCTAAAAATTCTACCCAAATACTCTTACCTAGTCTCTTCACACATAAAGGAGCTATTTTTCTTTCCAAAATACCAAAACCCCTTCCCTTAAGGCGGTTCTCAGAGAGGTGTACTAAATAGGTAAAGTCCTCTTCCTTTTTTCCTTTCAAATTCTTTTAACTTACTTATTTTATTATTATCTCCTCACCTCTTATGTAAAAAGATAATGGTAACTCCATTATCATATATATAATGTAATTATATCATTTTAATTAAATATCCATCATAAATATCCTTACTCTCACTCTTTTATTTTAAAAACAAAATCATTGTCTGGGAGGTCCGATTTACAACCTTCGTGGATGATGAAGTTTTTTTTCTTCAATTTATTTTCCAAGGATGGTAATGAAACCATTTTTATGGTTGAAACAGATTATAAAATATGTATTGTATCTTATGTAATGATTCTGGAAACATAATATATATATGATATTAAATAATAGAACAAAACTAGTTTGTTTTGATCGAAAAACCGCTGTAAAAATCCAAAAGATTATCACTAAATGTTTTATCTAATGATTAATACTCATACTATATAACCAAATTATATGTATAACCATTTAAAATACTATACTTTCCTTAATACCGTATAATTAAATTCTAGAGTATTATAACCATTCCACAAGAACTTCCGTTATCATATACAATTATACCGATCATGAAAACCAAGGAAATGATCGCTCCCGAATGATAGATTTGTATATTATAACTCATCAAAAGGCCATAAATGAAATTAATAAAATTTTAAAGAATAAAAAACATTTAAATAAAGGTATTAATTAAATAATTAATTTATTTAATTTTATTATACCAGATGTTAAACTTAAGTGAAGATCACATTTAGAAACAAGGTAAGGGCTTTGTACCTAAACCTCCATTTTCTTTAGAGTTACTCTTTGTCTCACTTAATCCAAATTAAATTCTTAATTATTATTATTTACTCCCCATAAATTATATTTTAATGTTCTATATATGTGTACCAATCACAATCCATCTTTTTTTATGGTGATTTAAATGTTTTATAAAGATATTTGTCAATTCTTCTCGATAAACAAGCCCAATTCAAGGGAACTTCTCAAATTTTTACCTATTATAAAGTGCACTATATATTCTATTTTAATAAAAAATTATTTTTATAAAACCACTAATTTCATAATTAAAAAATTAAATTATTTCATTAAATATTTTATCAAATTTTTTTTTTCCAAAAAAACTCTTCTTTTCAAAGTAAAAGTGTATTTCTCTCAAAAATTCCTTGATGATTTTATTATAGTATTTTGTCTATTTAAACTCCTACGTTGAATTTTATCTCTTATTGAGATTAATATCTTATGTTTATCATCTACCATATTTTATTAAATGGTTTATGATCAGTTTGATTATGGATGTTATATCTTGATACCATCCACCATACTACTTAGAATGGTTAGTGTTTATGTCTACATATTGGGGAAAGTTATTTCATATGTTCATGTTGTTTATGTTTATCCAATTTGATATTAGAAATGAATTAGACTTATAAAGTGATGGGTGGTTACCTATATAGAACCTCGATGCATCATTATGTCTCATGGGACAAAAAAAAATTGGATTTTGGATGAGGCCTTACACAAGTATTTTCAGACGTCTTGGCTGAGGCCTTGACAATATGTTTCAGATGTCCAACATTATGAATTCCATCATTATGGTATTAGTAATTGAAAAACCATGTGATCATTCAACTATTATAATATCAATGGTTATGTTTCATTCTCTTATAATAATTTATATGGCCATATTTAATTAGTTTTCATTCATTCCATATTATGCTTAAGTATATTTTTAAAGGAATATGTTTTTAGTTGTTCAACATTTCTATTGTTTATTTTTATGATAACTTCCACTGTATTAGTTACCCTTACTGAGGATCTAATCTCAACTTTTTTTTATTTTCCCCAGGTTATGAAGATAAATATTTTGAAATACTTATTGGGACAATCTAGGAGTTATATTGATTTTCTATTATGTAATTCATTTCAAGTTGTAATGTTTAACTTATGTTTGTATATTGTTTTCATAAACTACTAAACTATTAGTTTCTTCAGGATATGAATTTCTTGTAATCATGAAAATTTAATAAAATAAGGTATTGACTCTGGGATACTAGGGTAGGTTCCTTATAGTTGGAATCATAGTAATTTTATTAGAAAAGTTGGAAACTAGATTTAGGAAATGTAGATTAGGGAACAAAACCCTATGATAAATTTTGAGGATATACATACAAGAACATTCTAGAATTTTGGTAAGGAATAAATTATGTAGATATCCCTAGAAAATAGATCCCTATCTGGATACTATAAGTGGACATGGTTTAGGAACATATGTACTTAGAAGTAACAACTATGACACGGTGTTTCGAGCTTGACCCAGGGTAACCTGGTACTAAACAACGGGCTTTACTACACACCTAATTTGACACTCCCAGGGGATATTCTTTGGATAATTCACATCTCTTTTATAATCCATTATGAATGGTTTAAAATTAAATTTTTCTTAAAATAAAATTTGTTTATGATTATGGGATTATCTATGCATAGGATTTAAATTTATGTTAAGTATTCTACTAGTTGAGAATATAAAATATGATTCATAACCTAATATAATGTATTCCATTATTTAGAAATGGATCCAAGTGGAAGGAATGGAAACAGTATGAATGCATGTATCCTATGTAGGGATTACCTCCCTATGTAAGATAATGATGTTGGTTCTGGAGCTGCGACTGGTGCTGAGCAACTTATAACTATACGGGGACAACTGACTCAGGTTATGAAAAATAAACTTACCTATATGGATCACCATGAACACAACATGGAGAATCAATGTTATACCGCTTTATATGAAAAAAACATCCATCATTTAATGGGACTAAAAACCTATTCGTAGTAGAGTAGTGGATAAGTTCCTTAGAGAAGATATTTCTCGCTTTGGTAAGTAATGAAAGGGAGAAGGTTGTCATGGCAGTTTATCGTTTATCGGGAGACGCTGATCAATGGTGGTTACTAATTCAAAACACAAAGGAGGAGTAATATATTTAAAATATGGAATGGTGGTTTTTTAAGTAAATATTCTTAAAAAAGTACTTTCCTCATGAAC
This sequence comes from Viscum album, assembly GCA_963277665.1. Lineage (NCBI taxonomy): Eukaryota > Viridiplantae > Streptophyta > Magnoliopsida > Santalales > Viscaceae > Viscum > Viscum album. The sequence goes on along the minus strand of OY728157.1, from coordinate 1,245,466,885 downwards.
AATGAGAAGATATGAAAAGACAAATTTTGAATTTGAGGCAAAAAGAGGATAAGAATGTTGCAAAGTATGAATCTAACTCCACAAGGTTATTAAAGAATGATTAAGACTACAAATATAATCTAAGAAGAAATATTGATCAATTATTTTATGTTTTAAAACCATCCCTCTGAAGGGAATTGGTTTCCCAAACTTTCCCATAATATGAAGATATAGTCTCATGTGTAATCAAGACATAGAAAGAATTCTCCATGTCGCATGACTTTAAAGGGAAAAAAGAGAAGAAGAGGGTGGAATAGGAAATAGTGGATAGAGGGAAGAATAAAAATGGGAGTTTTCCAACATGTGATCCTTGTGAAAAGAATCACCCTAGAGCCTGCTTAAAAGGAAAAGGAGTCTGTTAAAAATGTGGATAAAGAGGCTACACATATCGAGATTGCAAAGGAAAGAAAGAAGATACCAATGTTCAATGATATAATTTTAAATAGATGGGCCATCATGCCAGTGATTTTCCAAGTAATCAAGGAGAAATTCCCTAGAGAATTCCATGGGAGAAAGGATAAGCTTATGAAATCAAAGATATTGAAGTTAAAGTTCCTAACGATGTGGTGGAAGGTACTATAATCATTTCCTCAAACTTTTCCAATGATTTATTTGATTATGGATCATCACATTTCTTTATATCTTCTCATTTTTCTTAAAAAATTAGACATTTCCTATTATCCTTAACAAGGGAGTTGTTATTAAAAACCCATTAGGGAAGTATAATTGAAATAAATATGTGTCAAGAAGTCCCCATATGATATATAAATGTGATTTATCTTCTGATTTTATAGTCATACCTATTGTTGAATTTGACATAATCCTTGGCATGGATTAGATTTCAAAAAATGATGCGAATATATATTGCAAGAAGAAGGAAATTATGATTCATGAGGAAGGTGTAGAATCCATTATCTTTATACTAGAAACATCAGTATCTGATTTTTATCTAGATCCACCCCCAGCAGCTCTACTGAATGAAATTATTGGGAAGGATGAGAACTCAATATCTATGAGTGAGTAAATAAATATTCCAATTTAGGATGTACCTATTGTGAAAGAATACATTGATTTATTTCCAGAGGATTTTCCTGGAAATCCTTTGAAGTGGGAAATTGAGTTTTCTATTGATTTAATTCGTGGTTCAGGGCCTATATCAATACTCCTTATAGAATGGCCATAGTGGAATTTTTAGAACTGAAGAAAAAACTAGAAGAATTTAATGATAAAGGATTTATCCACCATAGTGTTTATCCATGGGGAGCCCATGTTCTCTATGTCAAGAAGAAATCTGGATCCACGAGGCTATGCATTGACTATAGAGAGATCAATGCTATTAAAATAAAGAAAAATTATCCCCTACCTTATATTGATGATTTATTTAATCTACTTCATAGAGCCCAATATTTTTTTAAGATTGGACTTCGACTTGGATATAATCATTTCTGTGTGAGGATGGAAGATATTCCAAAGACAACATTTTGAACAAGGTATGAGCATTACGAGTTTACAGTACTGCCTTTTGGACTGACTAATGCACCATCAGTTTTCATGGATCTAATGAATCAAGTTTTCAAGGAATATATTGGTGACTTTGTTATGGTATTTATTGATGATATCTTGGTATAATCCAAAAGCTATGAAAATCATGAGAATCTATTATGCATTATTTTGGAGACTCTTAAAAGAAATGAATTATATGGGAAGTTTAGAAAGTGTAAATTTTGGCTTCAGTCAGTTTCTTTTCTTGGCCATATTATCTCTAAGGATGGAATATTAGTTGATCCTACGAAGAGAAAGGCTATCCAAGAATGGACTACTACAATGAAAATAACCGAGGTATGTAGTTTTATTGGTTTAGTAGGTTATTATCGGTGTTTTGTTCATAACTTCACCCGTTTATCTAACCCATTGACCAAGCTTACTCGTAATAGGTTTTAGTTCATATGGAAAAATTAATGTGAAGAATGTTTTATTGAATTGAAGAGGAGATTAGTGAATGATTTTATCGTGACTCTACAAATGGGAAATGGAAGATTTATGATCTATAGTGATGCATTATAGAAAGGAATTAGCTGTATCCCTATACATAATGGCAGATTTATTGCCTATGAATTAAGGTAATTAAAAATTCATGAAAAAAAACTGTCCAACTCATGATCTAGAGTTAGAAGATGTAATATTTGATTTGAAGATATGGAGACACTATCTCTGTGGAGAAAGGTGTGTGATATATACAGATCAAAAGAGTTTAAAATATATCTTCTGATAGAAATAACTTAACATGAGAAAAAGGAAATGACTTGAGCTACTCAAGGATAACGATTGTTCTATACACTACCACCTAGGGAAGGAAAATAAGGCATATGATGCATTGATCAAGAAGGATCATGGAGTTTTAAATAAAATTAGGATTGCAAGGGATTCTATATTCATGGATCTAATATATATAGATATGGGAATTATCAAAGAAGGTGAAACATAATTAATTTTTCAATTGGTTTTCCAACCATGTTTATTGGAAATAATTAAAAATTCTCATCTTGATGATGAGAATCTTCAAAATAAAATTAAAGGTGTGAATGATGGTAAGTTGGATGACTTTGTGTGTGAATATGGAATTTTGAAATTTTGGAAAAGGCTATGTTTTCCCTCTATACTCGAGCTGAAAAGGGAGTCAGTGGATGATGCCCATTACTATAATTTCTCTATACACCTTGGTAACACTAAAATGTATAGATATTTGAAGGTACGTTTGTTATGGGACAACATGGAGTGGTAAATTTTTTATTATGTATCAAGATATTTAGTTTTTCAACAAGTGAAGGATAAATGACAATATCCTGAAGGAGTCATGAAACCTCCATCTTTTACTACATGAAAATGGGATGACATCACCATGGATTTTTCACTTAATTACCAAAAAATCCAAGAAATAATGATGCAATATGGGTAATTATGGATCAAATTATGAAATCTGCACATTTCCTCTCTATAAGGGATGATTTTACACTAGAGAACCTTTTATGACTCTATATCAAGGAATTTGTGAGACTTTATAGAGTACCTATCTCAATTTTGCCTGATCATGATCCCTGATTCACATTGAAATTATGGAAAGTTCTTCAAAAATATTTGGATAATGAGCTTCGATCGAGTATTTCTTATCACCATAAATTTGAAGGGTAATAAAAATGAAGGATCCAAATATTATATTACATGTTGAGATCATGATCACTTGATTTTCAAGGTTTTTGGGATCATTATTTTTCTTTGGTGGAGTTTTCATAAAATAATTGTTTCCATTTAAGTATTCAAATGGGACCATATAAATCATTGTATGGAAAGAGATTTCGTACACCAACATGTTATGATGAAGTTGGTAAAATGAAGTTTGTGGGCCCAGGGATTGTGGAGGAAACCACAACAAAGGTAAAACTATTCAAACCCATATCAATGCAGCTCAAAGCAGAAAGAATATCTATGCTAATAATTGAAGGAAAGATTTGGAATTTCAAGTGTTAGATCTTGTTTTCTTAAAAGTATATCCATGGAAGGGTGTTATAAGATTTGGGAAGAAAGGTAAACTGATCCCCGATTATATTGGTCCTTTTGAAATTTTAGAGAGAATTGGAGTGGTGGATTATCATTTGGTAATTATGCCTATCCTTTTTAAGGTACACAATTCATTCCATGTCTCATTGTTGAGAAAGTACATTCTAGACCTAACACATATACTCACTTATGAATGTATATCATTGGAACCTAACTTATATTACTATGAAGATTCTATCCAAATTATGGACACTAAATAATAGGTGTTGAGGAATCAAACGACTCAGTTGGTAAAGGTTTTTTGAACAAATCATAAAATTGAAAAGGCAACGTGGGAGCCTGAGGAACTTATGATGAAGACCTTCCCAAATCTTTTTATGAGGTAAATTCTGGTAATTTTGAGGACAATTTTTTTGTAAAGTGGGAAGAATGTTACACCACAAGGTATTCAAAATAAATTTCATATAGAACGAATGAAACACTAATCCATTGAGAAACAAATACTTTGTTAAAGGATATAGTTATAACCTAGCTGCTAAATATAATTTTTCTACTTCTATGATTGGAATTTCAAAAAACTGACATACATTTTTGCGATCAGTAAGATATTTAGAGTCTGATAGGGTCAACTTACATTTTTGGTAAATAGTAACTTGTCCTCATGAATAGTAACTTAACCTTATGAATAGTAATGTAACCTTATGAATAGAAAACTCACCCATGTATGTATAAATAAAAATTAGGCACCATATAAATGAGAGTTAATATTTTAAAAATTAATAATTAAGTGTTGATGATTTTGTGAGTAATAATTATTTAATTAAAATTGTAAATTAATAAATTTATTTAAAATAAAATTAATTTTCATAAAATGTATTCCTTAATAAATATTTTGTTGTCTTATGGTTTTAAGATAATTTTATGAGACCTTAGTGAATTTTTGGAAGTTTTATAAAATTAGTTTTAAATTTAAAATATGCATTTTTCAAGTGAATAATTATTTTATTTAAAAATTTATTTTCTATTATTTAAAAAATTATTTTGATAAAATCGAGTACATATTTTAATTCTACATGTCAAAAAAATGGTTTGGGTTAATTTTTGAGATTTTTCTGAAATACATGAATTTTTGGTGAATAGTGAAATTCGATAATTTACGAAATATGCTAAATAAATAAATTTATACATCATGCTTGAGTCATGGATGATTTAAATGGAATTTTTTTAACTAATATGCACCTATTACTGTTTTTGGTCACAAGAATCAGACACTTTCTTTTATTGAGAAAAATAATGAAATAATGAATAAGATATTCAAAAATCACTCCTCTCCCTCACTATAAATCCCACCCCTCACCCCTCTTGTCTTTAATCCTCTAAGCCTTAAATATTATAAAAGTTATGCCCAAATACTATTCCCTATTCTCTCCACACATCCATGAGCTCTTGGAATTTCCAAAACCGCTTCCATTATTGAGGTTCTGAAGGAGGTGTACTCATGAGGTAAAATCTTCTTTCTTTTTTCCTTTCAATTTCTTTTAAGTTCCTACTTTTATTATTATATCCTTAAACCATTAGTCAAAATGATCATGGTAACTATATTATCATCTATATACTATAATTATATATTTTTAATGAAATATCCATTATTAATATCCTTACTCCCTCTCTTTTATTTTAAAAACAAAATCATCGTCTGAGAGGTGCCGATTTACAACCTTCATGGATGACGAAGTTTTGTTCTTCAATTTCTTATTCAAGTTTGGTAATGAAAATATTTTCATGGTTGAACCAGATTACATGATATTTATTATATCTTATTTAATAATTTTGGAACCATACATGATATTAAATAATAGAACAAAACTATTTCGTTGTGATCGAAAAATCGCCAAAAATATCGAAACGATTATCACTAAATGTTTTATCTAATGATTCATACTCATACTATATAAAAAATGATATGTATAACCATTTACACTAATTAATTTTCATCAATATCATATAAATTCAATTCTGTATAATTATACCCATTCCACATGAACTTCCTTTATCATATACGATTATACCGATCATGAAAACCAAGGAAACAAATGCTCCCAAGTGATAAATTTGTATCTTATAACTCATAAAAAGGATATAAATGAACCTAATAAAATTATTCAGAATAAAAAACATGTAAATAAGGTTTTTAATTCAAAACTTAATGGACTAATTTTGTATCTAGGATGTTAATCTCAAGTGAAAAACACATTCAGACAAAAGGTACGAGTTTTCTACCCGTACCTCCATTTTCATTCAGGTTACTATTTGTCTCACTTAATACCAATTAAATTATTAATTATTCTTATGTACTTCTCATAAATTCTGTTTGAAGGTTATATATATGTGTACCAATCAGAATCCATCTTTATTTTATAGGGAGATAATTTTTTTTAAATATCTTTCTCAATTCTTCCTGATAAACAAGCCTGATTCAAGGGAACTTCTCAAATTCTTACCTATTTTCATGTTCACTCTATAATATGTTTTACGCCAAATTTTTTTTTGTAAAACCAATCATTTCATCATGAAATAAGTACATTAGTTCATTTCTGGTTTTATACAATTTTTTTTAAAATAACTCTTCATTTCAAAGTAAAAGTGTATTTCTCTCAAAAATTCCTCGAGGATTTTATTAGAGTATTTTGTCTATTTCAACACCTATATTGAATTTTATGTCTTATTGTGGTTAATATATTATGTTTATCATGTAAAAAATTTTATTAAATGGTTTATGATTAGTTTTACTATGGATGTTCTATCTTGACACCATTCACCATAATACTTAGAATGGTTAGTGTTTATGCGTACAGATTGGGAAAAGTTATTTCATATGTTCAAGTTGTTTATGTTTAGCCCATTTCATATGAGGAATTAATTGGAATTAGAAAGTTATATATAGGTACTACTATATCCCCTCTATGAATCAGTAGTTCCCATGAGACAAAACAAAGTTGGGTTTTGGTCGAGGCCTTATGTAAGAACCCGGTTCTTATTTTTGAGGTACGGGCTTCTTGTTTTTCCTTCTCCTTAAGTGTTTTTGAGAAAATATGGAAAATGGGGAAAAATCATAAATTTTGGAACTACACGCCGTGTACTTTTCCACACACTGTGTACTTTTGGCCGTGTGGGATGGGTACACGGGGCGTGTAGCCATGTCAGCGACGAAGGGTGTAGGAACCGACTACACGCCGTGTAGTCAGTCGGCATGCCTAAATAGTAAGGAGGTGGAGCAGCCACCAGCTGGGCGATAGTACATGCCGTGTACTCGGGAGTACATGCCGTGTACTCATGTCGACGGATGAACAGTGTGACGATGCCGCCAGAGGAACAGTTAAATGAAAGGAGTACACGCCGTGTACTTGGAAGTACACACCATGTAATTTGTTTTTTCGGCTTAAAATAGGAAGTAGCCTCCTCATTTGGCAGAGGAGGCATTTGACCCATTTTGGAACCAAGGAGGATGGCCGAACGTTTGAATATCCGCCAGGTGTTCATCTGGAATCCGATTCGGCTTCAGATGATCTCGTTGGAACCCCACGAGTAATCCCTCTCCTCTCCTGGTACCGTTCTTACCAATTCTTTCCTGAGGTAAAGTTATTTACATTTGAATGGGTTTTGTTCTTCGTCAGATCTGCACCGTTCATGGGTGTTTCTAGAGTCGGTGTTCGGGTATAACGTTCGTTGGCGTATAAGGTAGGTGACTTGGTGTAAATTTCCAACTGTCGTGCGTTTTTGTGCTTTTTCGTGCCACAAACCCATGTTAGGGTGTCGTGTGGCTGAGGCCGTTGTAATATTTAATTCCTAGAATTGCATAGGTGATTAAATTTTGATAATAAAATGCTGGTTGGGATCGTTGCTTGGATCCAGAACCACCCCAGAGGTGTGTTCCACTCTTTAGCCATTTGTCCAGGATACCCGAGGGTATGCCTTTAATGTCGTAATTGTAGAATTGCCTTGAGAGGAATTTCTTGTTTACTAAATTTTGATATATTGGGAATATACCAGTTACCTGTTTATCCTGAGGGCATTGTTGTGATTAGCCTGTGGGCACTGTACTATTTAGCCTATGGGCAGTAGTTATTTCGGCCTGAGGGAAACTTCTTCCGTGCCTGTGGGCAGCTGATTCTGTGCTTGTGGGCGACACTACCTATGCCTGAGGGAAAACTATGTTATGCCTGAGGGTAGATTCTTGTGTTGGATACTCATTACCCGAGGGTAAGAGTTTACATGTCTGAGTACACTAGTTGTTTACTTAGAAATGCAATGTGGTGATTTCTTATATTAAATGGATTAAATGAATATTAAAAATGGCAATATAACTGGTAGTTGTTACTTTTGAGTACTGCTTACTTTATTGCATTTTACCACTGCACACTATTGTTGCATGTTAGAACACACTTGGGCACGGGCCTTTGGTGGGTGCCTATTGAGATATATTTATCACACCCTGTTTGGGTCATGCTTTTCAGCCCAAATAGATTACGTTGCTGCATGTGTAGATAGGGGAAAGAGTCCCTATACAGGTACTTGACTGTTGCTGAGGAGTAGGAGGGCATGGGACCGAGCCTAGGCTCGCAATGCCGCTGCCAGCTGTTTTTCTTGTTTGCTGTACTCTGTATTTTGTTGTACTGTATTGATGTATAACATGTTCTGGCTATTTTCTTAGAACTTGAAACACGTAGCATCATCATTTATATACTGTTGGTTATATCCAATACTATAGTTTATTTTAGTTGTGTATGTTTACTACTTCTGCTATCGTTGTATGTTTATTTTGTATTCCACTGCGCTACACTTTGAAAAATGAGGGCATAGTTTCCCCACTATCCGACCTGGGCCTTCGCTGCTAGTCAGCAGCCTCTGGCGTTTGGGGAAATGCGCTTGAGGTCAAGTGGCGAACCGGGCTTGGGGCACCCGTTGCGTGGATCCCGGGTCCGGGACATTACAAAGTGGTATTAGAGGAGTTCTTTTCTTTGACTTACTATTTGAATCCATAGTCAGGGATAGGAAAAACGGTAGTTGGTAATAAGCTGTGGTCGGGCATAGCTAACCCATGTATAGGGAAAGGCCAGTGTACCTCGTATTTTGAAATTCTTTTGATTTTGCAAATTTTACAGTTGATCTGATTTCACCGTTGGGTGATGCACTTTTGATTGTTCTATTTATAATTTATCTGTGGGTTTTATTTAGTTGCAACCCAATGAGAGGAGGGTATTTCATCTCATGCATCATATAGGCACATGCTAGATGTCACATGCCATGCATAGTTTCCATGCCATGTAGGTGCATTAGAAATTGCATGTTGTTGTGATAGTTGTTGTGCTAGAAAAGCATGCTATTGTGATAGCTGCTTGATAAATACCTGCTCTGTGATAGGGTATTCTTTGTGTGAGCTTGTTTATAGAATGGACGCCAAACTTTGGTTTTTGGGGAGTATAGGCCCCCATTGACAGGAATTTGGTGGATCATTGCCTGTTTATTGGTTATAACACATATAAGATGTCAAACTTTGATTCTTGGGGTGTATGGGCCCTTACGGGTCGGAATTTGACACTTAGGTGTTGTTTTTCAGTATTTTCTGGGTTCTGGAGAAGTTTCTGAGGCATACTGTCCGGAAACCTAGTATACACGCAGTTTAGTATTTTTATACACGTTGGGTATGTTCTTCTGTTCGGGAAGAAAAATTAACTTTTTGAGTACACGCCATGCACCCTGAGTACACGCCGTGTAGTCTCTTCCCGTGTCACAAACCGTGTGGGCGGCGACACGGGGTAGGGAAAGGCTTGGGAAAAACAAGTCGTGTACCAAATGTACACGCCATGTAGTATTGACCCGGAGTTCGGCAGTGTAACTAACAACACGGGTCGGTGAACTCCTTGACAGAACATGCCATGTCAATGATGAACACGCCATATAGTGTGACCTGGGGACTCAGCCGTGTAACGAACAACACGGGCCGGTGTCACCTCTTCCTGAACACGCCGTGTAACTTTGGGACACGCCGTGTAGTCTTGTCCGAGGATAGACCGTGTGGAGTTAGCCGTGTGGCTGGGAAACGGGGTGGTGTACACGCTGTGTGCTGGTGTAACACACCGTGTAGTGTCAAGCTGAGTAGTCGGCCATGTCACAGACAACACAGGCAGTTGGAAAATAACACCGTACATGCCGTGTAGATATTATACACACTGTGTAGTTTTTTTCAATGGGAGTTGTGTGGCTTAGCCATGTAGAAGGACCCGGGAAAGGGAAGGGAAGTCAAGTACATGCCGTGTACTCAGTGTACATGTCGTGTAGTCTTATTCTAAAAATTTTAAATGCCTTCTTCCTCTTGTTACTTTGTGGTTCCTTCACTTTTTGGTCTTAATAATCATGAATCTGAGGCGTGCTTTTGAACATGTAGTGTCATGCCGCCTAGACGACCGAGAGTTGTTCGCCAGGAGAGTGGTGACGATTATACTCTGGAGATGGTAATCCATGGGCTACCAGTTGATCCTCTAGTAGAGCCAGATGCGGCGCCAGCTGCTATACCGAACACAGGCATGGAGGCGCAGTTCCATGAGGGCTTTATGCGGTTCATGTAGACCTTTCAGGGAGCACCGCAGGCTGCTATGTCTATGGATGAGCTGACATGTAACTTTCAGCAGTAGCGTCCGCCAACGTTTTCAGGGGATGGCGGACCACAGGTTGCGGAGTCTTGGTTGGGGTTGATGCAAAATATTTTCGAGCATCTAGAGATTCCTCCAGGGTGGAGGGTCAAGCTCGTGACTTACATGTTGCGTGATTCCGCCAAGAGGTGGTGGGATGTTACCACCCAGTCAGAGCATCACAGAGACATGGCGTGGGAAGATTTTCAGGCAGTCTTATATGAATTATTCTTTCCCGAGATGCTGAGGGAAGATAGAGCTCGAGAGTTCATGAATCTGCAACATGGCGCTATGTCAGTGATGGACTATTCTACTCGTTTTATGGAGTTTCAACATTTTTCACCTGTGCTGGTGGGTGATGAGACGTTGAGAGCCAGATATTTTTGAGGATGGTCTTCGGTATGACATCCGAGAACTGGTAAATATTTTCAGGTTTCCTACTGAACACACAATAGTGAACCTGGCGTTGATTATAGAGAGGAACCTACGGGAATCTAGTGGTGTGGGCCAGAGCGGTTCAGCACCAGTCACTGGTACTATTTCGGTTGGTAAGAGGAAGAGAAAGATGAACTTCTCTCAGGGCGGCAGTACCAGTCAGGAGAATGCTTTAGGTGGCCAGGTTATGTGATACCAGTGTGGTAGAGTGGGGCATAAGAGGCCGCAGTGACCATGAGACCCAGTGGAGTGTCGAGCTTGCGGCAAGATGGGTCATCTGCAGCGCTTTTGCAGGGCATTTTCACCAGCGGCTAGTGATAGGGGTTCTGTGCAGACTCCGCGTGCGGGAGAAGGACTAGTGGCTTCTTACCAGTTAGGGAACTGAAATACGTCAGGGTGTACAGCTAGAGATGGTGGTCGTGGCCATGGTAGCCAGACACCAGGATCTCAGAGGCAGCAGGGCCGGACAGCTCAGGGTAGCCAGGCTGTGTCGCAGGGCCGCGACACTGAGCAGGCATATGTAGTCCCACAGACCTAGCAGGAGTAGGATCCCGGACCTTCTACAGTCAGAGGTACTATTCTAGTAGCTTCTGTCTTATCTTCAGTACTTTTTGATACGGGTTCTACACATAGTTTCATATCTGTACCCGTTGTGGAGAGCCTTGGGCTCGATGTTTCTTATTCTTTTGATATCATGATGCTAGACACTCCATTGGGGACTAGGACGACTGGTGTGCGTCAGTGTAAGGAGTTCCCCCTTGATGTTGGAGGGTGTCACTTCCTTTGGGACCTCTATGTCTTGGAGATGACGAGCTATGATGTCAATCTCAGGATGGACTGGTTGGTTCCCTTTTGAGCCTTTGTAGACTTCTATCATCGCAGGGTGAGTTTCACGGCACCAGGGGGTGGAGAGTTTCTATACAAGGGAGAATGGGATGTTCAGGCGATTCGAGATGGACCAGAGCATCATGGGCGAGGTGGAGTCACAGCCCAGATTGCGAGCTTATATCTGGATGATCAGTGGACTTGTCAGATGGATTTCCCTCCAGTTGTTGATCGTTTCAGGGATGTCTTCCCGGACGACTTTTCAGGTCTACTTCCAGTGCGAGAGGTGGATTTCTCTATCGAGCTTGTGCCAGGAGCAGCACCGGTGTCCATTCCTCTTTATAGGATGGCCACGCCTGAGTTTCAGGAGCTCAAGAGGCAGTTAGAGGAGTTACAGGGGAAGAGCTTTATCCGACCCAGTACTTCTCCATGGGTTTCTCCGGTCCTTTTTGCGAAGAAGTCAGACAGTACCCTCATACTTTGCATGGATTATCGGAAGCTGAACCAGTTGATGGTTAAGAACCGATATCCCTTGTCGAGGATTGATGATATGTTTGATCAGCTTCGTGGAGCACGAGTGTTCTCCAATATTGACTTGAGATACGGATATCATCAGCTGCACGTGAGACCATCGGATATACCGCTTACAACTTTTCGGAGTAGATATGGTCTGTACGAGTACTTGGTTATGCCGTTCAGACTCACGAACGCGCCAACAGTTTTCATGGATATGATGAATTGTGTGTTCCATACGTATCTTGGTTCTTTTGTGGTTGTATTCGTGGACGACATCTTGGTGTACTCTCACACTTGACACGACCATGCCACCCATCTTGAGATCGTACTGAGTACACTGAGAGAGCATCGACTATATGCTAATCTCTCGAAGTGCCACTTTTGGATGGACCCGATTCACTTGCTGGGTCATATCATCTCAAAGGAAGGAGTTGCAGTAGACCCATAGAAGGTGAGAGCAGTAGTTTCCTAGGAGCATCCTGAGAATTTGTTTGAGATACAGAGTTTCTTAGGGCTGGATGGTTACTACAGATGCTTCATACTGGAATTCTCCCACTTAGTAGCACCGTTGATAGGTCTGACTAAGAAGGGTGTGAATTTCATTTGTTCAGAAGCTTTCAAGACAGCTTTTCAGGACCTGAAGTGAAGGTTGACATCAGCACTGATCTTGATACTCCCAGAGCCGGGGAAGAGCTATACAGTTTACTGTGATGCATCAGGTATTGGGCTGGGAGAAGTGTTGGTGCAGGGAGACTGAGTTGTTGCGTACGGGTCTTGACAGTTGAGGCCACATGAGCGGAATTACCCGACGCATGATCTCCAGTTGGTTGCAGTTGTTCATGCATTGTACTGTTGGAGACACTATCTGTTGGGAGAGAATTTTGTGGTTTTCAACGACCACAAAAGCCTCAAGTATATTTTTACTTAGCGTGACCTGAATCTGAGGCAGAGAAGGTGGATCAAGTACCTACAGTCCATCTATTTTGAGCTTGCCTATACGCCTGGTAAAGATAATGCAGTAGCTGATGCACTGAGCAGGAAGACTCAGATACAGGCAGTGAAGGAGTCCAGTGGTGAGTGGGAGCTTATGGATTTGTTCTCTGAGATGCATTTGGAGGTGCATGATAGTCAGGGGTAGACTTATCTTTCATCTTTAGCTGTGACTTCTACCTTCCTAGATAGAGTTAGGATGAGACAACTATCAGATTCAGAAGGCCTAGTTCTACGGGAGTCGATGGCAAGTGAGGACCCTCCTCCCGGTTGGATGATAGGCGATGATGAGGTTTTGAGTTTCCATGGATGAGTATGGTTTCCAGGGGATACACACGAGGAGCTGATGTGGGAGTTTCATGCTTCAGTTTGGGCAGTTCATCCCGGGGTTACCAATATGTACCGTGACTTGAGACGTTAGTACTGGTGGACGAGTATGAAGAGAGAGATAACTAGTTTTGTTACGATATGTTCCACCTGTCAGCAGGTGAAGGAAGAGCACTAGAGGCGAGCTAGACTGTTACAATAGTTACCCATTCCAGATTGGAAATGGGATGATGTCGTGATGGATTTCGTGACAGGATTGCTGAGGTCACCTCAAGGCAATGACACCATGTGGGTTGTTGTGGACAGACTCATGAAGGTAGCTCACTTCTTGCTGATCAAGGAGACCTTCGGTGTGGACGAGATCAGAAGGTTGTAAATCTGAGAGATCGTACGTCTTCATGGGGTCCCTTGTTCTATCATTTCTGATAGGGATACCCACTTTACATCTCATTTTTGGTAGAGTTTTTAGAGGGTGCTGGGTACACAGGTGCTTCCGAGCACAACATACCACCCTCAGACCAACAACCAATCATAGCGTACGATATAGGTGCTTGAGGACATGCTGTGTTCATGTGTCCTGGACTTTGGGGGCTCTTGGGAGAATTATATACCCCTAGTCAAGTTTTCCTACAAAAATAGTTTTCAGGCGACTATGGAGATGGCACCATACGAGGCTTTATATGGTAGTCCATGTCGTTCACCTTTGTACTGGTTAGAGGTAGGTGAGGCAGCTTTATTGGGACCACAGCTCATGGAGGAGACATCTGAGCATTTCCAGTTGATTCAGAAGCGGATGGATACCGTGCAGTCTTGACAGAAGTCATATGCTGATCGCCGCAGACAACCCTTAGAGTTCGTGGTCGGGGATCAGGTTTTCTTGCGTGTTTCGCTGAGGCTGGGACACAAGCGGATCAAGAAACATGGTAAGATTTCACCGAGGTATGTAGGGCCATTCAAGATTCTGGAGAGAGTCGGGCTGGTTTCCTATCGGTTTCAGTTACCGCAGTGATACCGAGCCATGGACGACGTCTTCCATGTGTCTCAGTTGCGTCACTATCATTCAGACCCATCTCACGTTTTTCAGCCTGAGGAGGTTGAGCTGGAGGCCAATGCATCCCTTGAGAAGCATCCGATTCGTATCATTGACAGGAGCACGAAGGTTCTCCGGGGCCATTCAATTCCTCTCATACGGGTGCTATGGCAGCATGGCCGAGTGCAGGACGAGACCTAGGAGTGGGAGGCCGACGTACATGCTCAGTTGCCAGAGCTTTTCTGAGCTTTATCTTCACCACCATGGGAAGGGAAATTCGAGGACGAATTGCTATAAGGGGGGAAGTTTGTAAGAACCTGGTTCTTATTTTTGAGGTATGGGCTTCTTGTTTTTTCTTTTCCTTAAGTGTTTTTGAGAAAATATGGAAAATTGGGAAAAATCCTAAATTTTGGAACCACACGCCGTGTACTTTTCCACACACCGTGTACTTTTGGCCGTGTGGTATGGGAACACGGGGCGTGTAGACATGTCGGCGAAGAAGGGTGTAGGAACTGACTACATGCCTTGTAGTGGTACCTTACATTCCATGTAGTCAGTCGGAAGGCCTAAACAGTAAGGCGGTGGAGCAGCCACCAGCTGGGAGATAGTCCACGCCGTGTACTCGGGAGTACATGCCGTGTACTCATGTGGACGGATGAACAGTGTGGTGGTGCTGCCAGAGGAACAATTAAATGAAAGGAGTACACGCCGTGTACTTGGAAGTACACGCCATGTAATTTGTTTTTTTGGCTTAAAACAGACAGTAGACTCCTCATTTGGCAGAGGAGGCATTTTATCCATTTTGGAACCAAGGAGGGAGACCGAACCTTTGAAGATCCACCGGGTGTTCGTCTGGAATCCATTTCGGCTTCGGACGATCTCGTTAGAACCCCATGGGTAAGACCTATTCTCTCCTGGTACTATTCATAGCAATTATTTCCTGAGGTAAAGTTATTTATGTTTGAATGGGTTTTGTTCTTCGTCAGATCTACGCTGTTCATGGGCGTTTCTGGAGTCAGCGTTCGGGTATAACGTTCGTTGGTGTATAAGGTAGGTGGCTTGGTGTAAATTTCCAACTATCGTGCGTTTTTGTGCATTTTCATGCCACGAACCCATGTTGGGGTGTCATGTGGCTTAGGCCATTACTATATTTAATTCCTAGAATTGCATAGGTGATTAAATTGTGATAATAAAATGCTGGTTGGGATCGTTTCTTGGATCCGGAACCACCCCGGGGGTGTGTTCCACTGTTTAGCCGTTTGGCCAGGATACCCGAGGGCATGCCTTTAATGTTGTAATTGTAGAATTTCCTTGAGAGGAATTGCTTGTTTACTTCATTTTTATATGTTGGGAATGGCCCGGTTACCTGTTTAGCCTGAGGGCGTTGTTGTGATTAGCCTGTGGGCACTGTACTATTTAGCCTGCGGGCCGTAGTTATTTCGGCCTGAGGGCAACTTCTTTCGTTCCTGTGGGTAGCTGATTCTGTGCCTGTGGGCGACACTACCTACGCCTGAGGGAAAACTATGTTATGCATGAGGGAAGATTCTTGTGTTGGATACTCGTTACCCGAGGGTAGGAGTTTACGTGTCTGAGGACACTAGTTGTTTACTTAGAAATGCACTGTGGTGATTTCTTATATTAAATGGATTAAATGAAAATTAAAAATGGAAATATAACTGGTATTTTTTACTCGTGATTACTGCTTACTTTATTGCATTTTACCACTTCACACTATTGTTGCATGTTAGCACATAGTTGGGAACGAGCCTTTGGTGGGTGCCTACTGAGATATATTTCTCACACCCTGTTTGGGTCACGCTTTTCGACCCAAATAGATTACATTGCTACAGGTGTAGATAGGGTCAAGAGTCCCTATAAAGGTACTTGACTGTTGCTGAGGAGTAGGAGGGCATGTGACCGAGCCTAGGCTCGCGATGCTGCTGCCAGCTGTTTTTCTTGTTTGCTGTACTCTGTATTTTGTTTTACTGTATTGATGTATAACATGTTCTGGATGTTTTCTTCGAACTTGGAACACGTAGCATCATCATTTATATACTGTTGGTTATATCCACTGCTGTAGTTTATTTTATTTGTGTATGTTTACTGCTTCCGCTATCATTTTATTTTTATTTTGTATTCCACTGTGCTACACTTTGAAAAATGAGGGCATAGTTTCCCCACTATCAGACCTGGGCCCTCATTTCTAGTCGGCAACCTCTGGTGTTTGGGGAAATACGCTTGAGGTCAAGTGGTGAACTGGGCTTGGGGCACCCGTTGCGTGGAACCTGGGTCTGGGATGTTAGACCTTACCCTTATGTTTTCAGACACCTTGGCTGAGGCCTTGACAATACGTTTCATAATTACGACGTTATGAATTCCCTCATTATGGTATTAGTAATTGATAAACCATGCAATAATTCGACTAATATAATAACAATGATTATATTTTATTCTCTTAGAATATTTTATATGGCCATATTTAATCAGTTTTCATTCCTTCCCTATTATGATCAAGTATATTTTTAAAGGCATTTTTTTAGTTGTTCACCATGCCTAATGATTATTTTTATGATAACATCCACTGTATTACTTACCCTTACTAAGAATACGAGATCACCCATTATGTTTTATTTTTCCCAGGTTGTGAAGATGAATATTATAAAATACTTGAATGGATAATCTATAAGTCATATGGATTTGCTATTATGTATTTTAATTTCAAGTTGTAATGTTGAACTTATTTTGGTATATTGTTTTCTAAAAATACTAAACTCTTTGTTACTTCGGGATACAAATTTACTATAATCATGAAAATGTAATAATTTAAGGCACCAGCTCTAGGCTACTAGGGTTGGGTCCTTACACCTTTAAGTTCAATAAATACTCTTTTGATATTATCACATACTATGTCACACAGAAGATTAATCGTTATGTGATAAGAAGTTTATTAATATTCAAAACAATGAATAAAAGTTATCATAAAGTACATATAAATTGGTTATAGGGCACTAAATATAACAATTTGATGGTCTAACCCCATATTACACTCAGTGATACATACACCATAGGGCTACCAATTCATAATACCCACTCAATCCTCTTTTTTCACCAATTCCACAACATGAACATCCTAGTCACAAGATGTGAAACTTCACAACAACTTTTTTAATACACAACTTTAAACTGCATGGACCAGTTATGTAAAACAACCTTAAAATTTAAGAATTAAACTATGTGGGATTTGATTCAGGTTAATCAGGATACCCATGATGTCTCTTTATGTTTAAACCAAATGACAACTCAAACCATTACCTCACTAGGACATATTCCTTCTGAGCGACACCACTCTTTATCAAGCCATATTCTCAGTGAGCAAGAAAATAATATCTCAAATGGTCATATTCCCTATGAAAATGTATCAACCTAAAATTTTTGTTTAAAATAATAATAATATTAATAGCTGGCGTAACAAATAACACCAAGTTTTAAATTAATTGAGATATATTATAAAAATATTATTATTTAAATGTGATCGTTATAACCAAGTCATTGAATTGGCCGGTATGGATATGAGTAACCACATTATGAAATATTAGTATAATGTTAATAATCAATAAAAATAAATTTATTAATTACTATTAAATAAACACTTAATTTTTAGTGAAGTCATTTTATGATTCAAAAATGCATTTTCTTCAAAATATGATTTTATTTCATTTTTTTGCGTGGGAATTATAGTTAATTTCTAATACTTTTAAAAACCATATTTTATAAAATGAACAAAATTATTGAAATCATGATATCAAAATTAAAATTGGGTGAAATTTTTGGGTTTTTTCTAAAATGATTGATTTTTCAATGAATAGTAAAAAATATCAATTTTTCAATGAATAGTAAAAAATATCAATTTTTCAAATACTCAAATTTTTTTCATTAAATAAATTTATTTAAAAGTAAAATTCTATTTTTATTTTTCTATTAAAGTGACATATGATCATTTTGATTTATAATAATATAATTAATTCCATTTGAATATGCAATATTCATGATTTTGATATAAGTTAATTTTTATCCTTAAAAATGATTTTTTTTGAAAACTATTTTCAGTTGTGTTTTACACATTAATATTAAAAATAATTTATACCAATTCTAGAGATTGAATTATTAAATAATGGATAACATATTTTTAATTCTAAGGTTCAAATTTATTTAATAGTATCCTTTTATTTTTGGTCATTATTAATAGTAACCATGATAATTATTTGTTAGCTCGGTAAGGGTAAAATGGGTAAAACATGGTTAAAAATATGAGATAAGGTCTTAAAATCAACCAAACAGTTGACTATATTTCATTTTATGAGTATATTTACTCCATAATAATCCAAAATTTTAAAATGTTACCTTTTTACATTTATCTTTGATTATGACCTATATAATATTTTATGTAAAGAAAAATACAAAATGTCACTCTATTTCTTTTAAATATCATTTATATGTTAACATAGGGATAAAAATAAGTTTTAATGAATATTTAAGGTTATTTTTATAATACTAAAATTATTTTTCATGTTGGAAATTTATTTATAATTTTTAGTGATTATATAATTACCTAAAAAACTTATACAACACCGACACAATGCTTGTGCAAGGAATAAAAAAATCAATGTTAATGATATTAAAAACATCAAAATTAATATTTTTTGAATTAATAATGGTGTCATGAGAATTTTATTTTTAATAAAAATATATAATTTAGGGTTAAAGTCTTTTTATTGTAATTATTATTTTATCCTGATGTCTTTGATGTCAAATTAAATGAATTTTGTCAGAAATGACATTAATGTTATTTTAAAAATAGTAATATTTAACTAAATTATTTAAAAACAATAAAAATAATGAAATTGGATAATTAGGATGAGACATGGTTGAAAATTTAATCTTTTTTCCATTTATGATACAATTTTTACCTTATAAGTAAAATTATAACCCTTTTATATTGAAAAAATTATTATAGTGGTTATGGTTAAAATTGGCTAAACATTCGGTAAAACCAAAAGATAAGGTCTAAAATACCACTTAAGACTATCCAAATTTTAATGGTTTAAGGTATTTCAATAATGTACCATATTATATTATAAATTATGGCCACATGGTTCCAATTTCACATGAAAATGTATTTATTATATTTAAATCTTTTTTATTAATTATATATGTGTCCTTTCCCTCCCTTATAAAATGACACCCCATTTATCTTCTTTAAACCAATTTGAACCATATATCTTGAAAAAAAGTTGAAAAATTATCTTATAAAATTCCTTGAAAATGAATTATAGATTATGATATTCTTAAAACACCATTCTAGGGATCCTTAAGATGGGATCTAAAGGAGGTCTATCGAAGAAGAGGTAATCATCCCACCTGACCTATTTCAATTTATTTATTATTATAAATACTATAAATATACAGTATTAATTTTAATATAATAACAAAAATATCCTAAATATACTTAAAAGTTATTATTATTATTTAAAAACTATTATTCACCCTATTTTCTATCAAATGAGAAGTGGAAGTATCACTTGTGCGTATTTGAGGACTACGACCTCTACACAACGATTCAATTAATTTTCCATAACCATTTTTCATGGATAGTTATTATTATAGGTTTAAAGTTTATATATTATATTTATAAAATTATTATTCTTCTGGAATTATAATATCATATCTGTCTTCTTACCTTCCAATTCATTGGAAAATGATAAATTCACTCGTGTGTATGTGTGGGCTACCACCTCCATGAAGCGATGCCATTTTTTTTCATTTTTGTATTACTTGGATGTTAATATGGATATATTTAATTAATAAATATGTTATTTATGATATAATTAGGGATTTTAATGTTAAAATATTATTTATATTTCTTTCTTTCTTTTTGTTAGTAAATGAAAACAATGTTCTTGTGTACGTATGACCTACCATCTCCATGAACGGTATAAATCATTTTTCTATCTATAACTTTTATAGATGATTATAAATAAACATATAATGAATATATATAATAGATATATCATTATTAAAATTATCTATATTATGAAACCATGATCAAACTTCAAGGGCCAGAACTTTTGAATTGAAACTTTTATGAAAAATGAATCAATTAACACCCGGAAATGATAATTTTAATAAGGAATTATTAATAAATAGGTGTTGAAATTTTATAAGTGGATAATATATGATATTATAAGTATTTAAATCATTCTATTATATAATTAAAATAATTTTAAATTTATCATACAAGAAGTTATAGTGTTTTCAAAGAAATATTAACTTGAGGTAATGTATTTTCGTATCACTTTTATTTCTGTGAGACACATACCATATTCACCACTTTTTTCTTTTATGTGGTGTATATAATACCTACAAATGTATTTTATCATTATTATCATGAAAATTATATAGATTTAATTATACATTTAAGGTTTTATATTTCATGAATTTTTGATTCGGAAGTTACCAAAGTGGTAAGGGTTTTTCATCTCAATTTTATTTATGTGATACACATGCTATATTCACCACTTATTTATTTTATGTGGAATATATAATAACCATGAATGTATTTTTTTAATATTCTCATTAAAATTATTAGGATTTAGATATCCATATAAGTTTCCCTCTTTCATGAGTTTTTTATTTTAAATTTACCAAAGTAGTAATAGATTTATGTTTCAATCTCATTTTTATCAGGATTGTTTATACTTAAATTTCCATTTAAGTAAATTATATGATATTTTTATGATAAAAAAATTTAATTTTAATCTCTTCTAGTTATTCCTGAAATTTTCAATTTATAGTTCAAATTTTCTCCCTTTGGTACTTAAAATTACTAGGAAAATGGTTTTAAGAAAAACAGATTTTATTTCCTCTTTGGTTGGGAATATTTTTCTTCCATGTACATATTTTATTTAAAATGTTTTAAATAATGTTTTTAATATTATCATACGATTTTATTTAGTTTTTACCCATATTTTAATTTTCATGTAATTTTTTTAAAGTAGTCATCTTTTCATTTTCCAAATGAGGTAATTTTGACTTTTTATCAAAAATGTGAAATGAATATTTGTTTTTAAGGTACTTGATATGAATATAATTTCCTACTTCCATGACTTCTCAATGATTTTAAGATTAATTTAAAAATTTCCATTATTCTTTTCAAAGAAAATGTATCCCTTAATACTCTATAAATATTTGGATTTTAAATAAGTGAATTCAAAAATTAAAAGGGTATTTTCTTTAAGAAATATTCCAAAGACGTTTTATATAAAATTGTAACATATTTTAACATCCTTTGATGTTAATTATTATTTAATGGGGATATGGTCCAGTTACATAATCCTTATTATTTATCTGGATGTTCTATGATTATAATGATGATATATTAATTAATCCCATTTATTTTCCATAGGTTATGCTATAATTAAATTACTAAAAAACCCATTTACTTTCCACAAGTTATGATATATTGATATAATGAATGTTTTATGATCTTTTAGCACACATATTAATGGATTATGATTTATTTGGGTGGTACTGGAATTATATAGCCCTCAAATTCATTTGGTAAATATGAATATCTCATGTGATAAAAAGGACTTGAATGGGGAATTATCCCTGTTCATTATGAGACTCTATCCACTATGATAGTCTTAGGAGTGATCCTTGACTAATGATATAATGGAATGGTGAGTGAACCCAATACAATATTATAGTATTAACTATGATCCTAAACCAAGGAAATTATTTTCTATGATTATGTGTATTCCAAAAACTTATTTCTTATAAAAATTTAATGCTCTCATAGATCGTATTCTTTTATTATATTATGATTCATATATTATAAAATTCCAAGAATTATGACAATATTTAAGATTATGATCTATGATATAATGGGTATGTATTTTCAAATTCTTAACTCTTGTTCTCATACCATTATTCTTACTTTATTTTTAAGTGATCATTTATATATCCATTATTTTCCCTTACTAAGCATCTGAGACCACCCTTTACAATGTTTCCTTTATCTAGGTTATAAAGAAAGGCTTTAAGTATGGTGTCTATAAAAACAGTATGGGAAGATATTTATGTGAGATATTTAAAATCATTCATGAAATAAAACGTTAGTGTACCTAGTATGCAAAGACACTAAACCATTATGGTCCTTAGGTGCATACTTTTAAAATATATCCAATATTCATATACTAATATGAAATATTTATTTATGAAAAGTATGGGTTGCTATAGTTTTTATCAAAGGCATGTTTAGTCAATATATGAATATTAATATTAGATAACTTTGGTAAAAATCTTGGGGATAAGTCTAAAAACAGGATAACATCATAATATTTTAGAAATGTACATATTATCTGGTTTTATTAACAAAAAATTACTATCTGAATACTACAAGTGGATATGGTTTTAGAACTGATGCATATGGATGTAATAACCTTGAAAAGAGTTTTTCGAGTATATCTAAACTAATATTCTAGAACATGGTGTGTGTGCCCTTATTTCTCACATGGTTTGACACTTCCTAGGGATTTTCTTGGGTGAACTCATGAGAAACCAAATTAAACATGAGTTAGAATGCGAAACCTTATGATTTTTTTTAATTATATATCTAGTTATATTATTAACAATCTTATCTTGGGTGAGGTTCCCGACACACATAATATAATAAAAATTGTGTTTCATAAAGACCATGTAGTGAAGAAGATTCATCTTAAAGGTTGGGGCCGAAGCCTCATTTTTATTAATAAAGCAAAGAAAAGACCTCTTTTAACTGGGTAGAGGGAGACCCATTACATAGCCCGAAGGCCCAGTGGGCTTGAAGCCCATTACATAGCCCGTAGGCCCAATTGTTTTGGCCAAATTCCTATTCTGTGAATAGTAACCCGGCAGCTACAGTACCCGCTACAGTACCGCCACCGCTACAGTGCCATGCCGCCGCTACAGTACCCACCGATCAACAGTGCCGCCGCTGCTACAGTACCCGCTACAGTACTTCTACAGTACCCACTACAATGGGTTTTGAACCCCCATTTTACATGTAGTATTACGGGGTGCTTACCACTAAGACAAACCCCAACTACAAGAAGATTCATCTTACAATATGTTAAGAATGTGGGAAAAAACACTCATAGAAATGTCTCAATTGAGCAAGAAGATGTTTTGTGTGCAGAAAAGGACATAGAGAAAGTAATGGGTGAGTAAAGATGAAGATTTTTATTTAGGTATAAAGATTTAATCTTAAGTTACCATTTTTAGATCAATTTATTATATGTGGGGATCGTGGAAATTATTTGAGTCAATTCCCATATATTAGAACTAACTCCAATACCATGGAAGGGCCTATGTTATTCCAATCATTTAAGTAGAATGATTAATGTTTTTATATATTTGGATTTGAGAATTATTATATCACTCTTATAAGAATCATGAAACAAATTATGATTGTTATACACAAGTTTTTCATTAAGGATTTTTAAGAATATATTTAATGGTAATGGTAACATAGAAATATGATTTAAGGTTAATGTATTTTTTTTGAAAAACACATGTTTAAGGGATATGTAACGCTTAATATAAACCTGATGTTGAAATAATGATGTTTTGTTGATATAAATAGATTATTGACAATTATAAAGTAAATGGGATGGTAATTGTGACCTTTAAAGTTATTAGTGATTTGATAAAAATTATTTTATGCTATATTTGAGAGAGTTTATTACATTTTTGGATTTATAGAATATATTCGATAATATGTGATTTTATTTAAGGAATATGAATAGAGTTAATTTTTGGAAGAATTTATGTTTTAATTTAGGTTTTATAATGATTTATGGTATTACCATTTTTTATGAGAATATACAATAAAGTTATTCAAATATTTGGTATGTGACATTAAGCACTTATTTATGTTTTTTAGGGATTAATATTAAGATAATTTTGGAACTTTAGTGACCTTATTTCTAATATTTTGGATTTAAAATTTGGTTAAACATATTTTGGAAGTATTTTAAGGTTAACTACTTTTGGAATGGTTTTTGTTGATCTTTGGGTATTATTGTTAGAGATTAAAGTATGTTTTATCCATATTGGACAACCTATACTAATGATTTTGGTTTTGTTAAATATATAGAGATAAGAGAAATGACTTGTCATTATTTTATGGATATTATGATCCCTTAAAAGTTGATTTTATGCTTTAGGGATTAAATAAAAATCTTCTTGAATATTAATTTCTTAGAGTAAAAGATGAATTGGAAATTGACCGAAGAACAACCAAATGATGAAATTGTGCTTATGATATGGAAAGAAATCAAGTATATTTTAGTTTATTCTATATGTTGATAGTGAAATAATCCCTCAACTTTAGGAAAATGATATTTAAATAAAAATTTTATCATTTCACCTTTATCTTTGATGAATTGATGGTGTTTTAACCCCTCACTAATTTTTGGTTTTCTGGAATTTAACTTTTTCATGACCATGTTATTTTATACTCTTTATTATTCATTGGATGGTAGTTTTCTCCTTAATGTCTATATTTTAACTTGCCCCAAATCTTCTCCTTATATGGGAACCCTATTATGAGTTATTCTAGGAAACCTTTATTTTTCCCACTTCCCCTTTTCAAAGGAAGTTTTATTATCCCTCTGTATGACGTAAGTTTTAGATAAAGGTATTATGAAATATTGAACCTTTAGTGGGAGAGATAAAATTCAGAGAAATTAATTTATTTATGGGAGGATTTAATACCTCAAAATTTTAATTTTAAATAATAACAAGCTAGATATCCTTCTTAACATAAAACATCAATCTTTAAGAAAATTGAGATATATTATAAAAATATTATTATTTAAATGTGACCATTATAACCTAGTCGTTGAATTGGTTGATACGAATATGTGTAACCAAATTATGAAATATATTTATAATGGTATTAATCAATGCAAAGTTATTGATTAATTCTTATAAAATAAACACTCAATTTTTTTTATTGAAGTCAATTTATGCTTCAAAAATATATTTTCTTCAAAAAACGATTTCATTGAATTTTTGTGTATGGAAATTATACATAATTTATTACAATTTTAGAAATTATATTTTATAAATGAAAATATTTTTTTAAATCATCAAATAAAAATTAAATTATGGTGAATTTGTTTATTTCTTCTGAAATGATTGTTTTTTCAATGAATATTGAAAAATACCGATTTTTCAAATACTCTCATTTCTTTCCATTAAATCAAGTAATTTAAAAGTACCATTATATCTTTAGTTTGGTAATAAAGTGAAATATGATTAATTTTACTTATAACAATATAATAAAATTCATTTTAATTAGATATATTCATGATTTTTATATAAGTTAATTTTTATCTTTAAAAACTCATTTTCCTTAAAACATTTTTTCATTACGTTTTACACATTTATATTAAAAATAATTTCTCCCACTTATAGAGATTTAATATTGAAAAAATTGAATTATTTTTTTATTTTTTATTTTCTAATTTTTTACATAGTTCCATTTTATTTTTGGTCATTATTAATAGTAACCATAGTAAATATTTATTACCTCAGTAAGGGTAAAATAGGTAAAACAAGGTTAAAACATCGAGAAAAGGTCTAAAAATAAACCCAACACCTTCCTATATTTCTTTTTATGAGTATATTTCGTCCATAATCATCCAAATTTCTAAAATTTGACATTTTCCCTCTTTTATCTTTGATTATAACATATATAGTATTTTAAGTAATGAAAAATACAAAATGTCACTACCTTACTTTTAAATATGTATTATATGTTCACATAGGCATAAAAATTAAGTGGGAATGAATATTAAAGTTTTTTTTTATCATAATAAAATTATTTTAATTATGGTAATTTATTTTTAATTTTTATTAATTATATAAATACCTTAAATGCTTAGATAGTGCTGACATAGTGCTTGTTCAAACACAAGAAAAATCAAAGTAATGATTTCAAAAACATAAAAAGTAACATTTTCTTGATAAATTATGGTGTAATTTTTTATGGTTAATAATAATATATAGTTTATAGTTAAATAGTTTATATTATAATTATTTTTTTATCTTCAATCCTTTAAAGTCAAATTAAATGAATAGTGTCAAAAATGACATTAATGATATTTTATGAAAAATAATATTTTATTAAATTATTTTAAAATCATAAAAATATTTCAATATGGAAAGTAATATGAGATGTAGTATAAAATATCATCCAATGTGAATTTATGGTCTAATTTTTAACTTATAAGTAAAATTATAACCCTTTAATATTAAAAAAGTTATTACCATAATTTGGGTTAAAAGTAGTTAACTAAGGGGTAAAACTGAAAGATAAGGTTTAAAATATCTTTTAAACCTGTAAAAAATTTATTGGTTTAAGGTATTTAAACATTATAATATATTATATTTTAAATTATGTCCATGTGATTCCACTTTCATGGGAAAATGAATTTATTATGTTTAATTTTTTTTAAAAATTCCATAAGTGGTCTTTCCCTCCCTCATAAAAAGGACACCCCTTATTACTCTACTTAACACCACTTTTAACCCTAAATATTTACAAAAACCTACGAAATTATCATATTATCTTCACTATAAATGAATTATATGTTTTTTATTCTTAAAATAACATTACAAGGGTTATTAGGAAGGGATCTAAAGGAGGCCAACTGAAGAAGAGGTAATCGTCCTGCCCGACCTCTTTGAAATTATTTCTTCTTCTACCTTCTATAAATCTATGGTATTCATAATAAAATAATAATTAATTATCACAAATATAATTAATTATTATTATTATTTTTATTATTATTATTATGTAAACACCATTATTAACCCTCTTTTAAATTAAATGGAATGGGAAATCATCGCTCGTGCGTATGTGTGGACTACCACGTCCATGTAACAATACAATTAATTTTCCATTTCCATTTTTCATGGACGGTTATTATGATGGGTTTAAGTTTATATGTTATATTTATTAAAGAATTATTATTATATAATTATAATATCATATCTACCTTCTTACCTTCCAATCCGTTAGATAATGGTAACGTCGCTCGTGCATACGTGTGGACTACCACCTGCAAGAAGCGATGTGATTTATTTTTCATTTCTATTTTAATTGGATGATAATAAAGATATATTTAGTACATATATATATATATATATTATTTTTGATATAATTGATGTTTTATAAAGATAAAATAATATTTATTTTTCTTTCTTTTTTTTCTTTATAAAATGGGAACAAGGTTCATGAGTATGTACAACCTACAACCTCCATGAACAATGAAAATCATTTTTCCATATCTAAAATTTATAGATAATTATAAATATAAATATAATTAAAATATTTTATATTTATATCATGATTAAAATTATTTATATTATGTTACCATGATAAATTTCATGGATTGGAACCACCGAACTGAAACCTTCATGAAAAACAAAATAGTTAACACCCGTAAGCGATGATTTTAATAAGTAATTTTTAATAAATGGGTGTTGAAATGTTATAAGTGGATAATATACGATATTATAAGTATGTAAATGATTATTTTATATAATTATAATTAATTTAAATTTTATATATAATAGGCTAGAGCTCTTTTGAATTAATTCAAACTTGAATTATTGATTTTCATCTCACTTTTACTTTTACGAGACTCCTGACATATTCACAAATTTTTTCTTTTATGTGGTGTATATAATACCCATGAATTCATTTTATATTTATTTAAAAATAAAAATAAATATATTTAAATATCCATATATGTTTATCTCTTTCATGAGGAATTTATTTGAAAGTTACCAAAGTGGTAAGGGATTTTCATCTTACTTTTATTTTTTTTGAGATACATGCCATATTAACCACTTGTTTAATTTATGTGGTTTATATATAGACTATGAATTTATTTTTTGATTTTATCAAGATTGTTTTTGGGATTTACATATCCATATATGTTTCTCACTTTCATTTGGATTTGATTTAATAGTTATCAAAGTGGTAAGGGTTTTATGTTTCAATCTGATTTTAATCAGGATTGTTTATGGTTGGATTTACATTAAAGGAAATTATATTATCATTTTTTGATAAAACACTTTAATTTTATTATCCAATGATTTTCTATTATTATTTAAGTAATAGTACTATTTTCCTGTCTTTGGTAATTTAAATTACCAGGAAAATGTTTTTAAGTATAACATTCTTTATTTCCACTTTGGTCAAGAATCTTTTTCTTCCATGTACATGTTTTATTTATAATATTTCAAGAATGTTTTTTCTCTTATCATATGTATTTTTAAGACATTTTTACTCATATTTTAATTTATATAGAAATTTTTCAATGGAATATTGTTGTTGTTTCCCAAATGAGATAATTTTTACTTTTTATTGAAAATGTGAAAGAAATATTTATTTTTAACATACTCGACATGAAAAAAATTTCCCACCATCATGACCTATCAATGATTTGAAGATTAATTTAAATTTTATTTGTTTATTTTCAAATAAAATATTCCCCTTGGTATTTTGGAAATATCTTGATTTTAAATAACTGATCTCAAAATGAAAAGGGTATTTCATGAAATTTTTTTTCTATAGATATTTTAAAGACATTTTTTTATCTATGATAACATAATTTGATATTAATTATGATTAAATAGGGATATAATACAATTATATCATCCTTTTTATTTCTCTTGATGGTTTATGGTTATGATTTTGATATATTTATAAATCCCATTTATTTCCCATGGGTTATACTATGTTGAAATGTTTATGAAACCAATTTCCTTTCCATGAGTTTTGATATATTTATATGATAAATGTTTTATGATCTTATGGAATACATATGAATGGATTATGATTATGTGATGAGTGGGACCAAAATTATATATCCATACAAATCATTTGGTAATGATAGATATCTCATGAGATAATAAGGACTGGAATAGGGAGTGAACCCAATCCATTAAAGGTCTATATAAACTATGATAATTTTGGGAGTGAACCTTGACTAATAATATGATAGAATGAAGCATGAAACTAATACACTTTGATAGTATTGGCGGTGATCCTTGACTAAATAAATTATTTTATTTTATTATGTTTATTCCCCAAAACTTATGTCTTATTCCAATGGTCACATTGATCATATTATTTTTTTACTTTATGATTCATGTCTTATGAACTACTAATATTTATACCATTATTTAATAATATGATCTATGATACAATGGGTATGGATTTTAAAATGTTTATATCATGTTGTCATACACTTGTATTTATATTATTTTTATATTGTCATTGAAATCTCCATTTTTACCCTTACTGAGCATATGATCTCACCCTTTCAAATATTTTCTTTCCCCATTTTATGAATAAAGTTTTTAAGTAGGGTATGTATAAGAAGTGTAATATGCGGGAAGATATTTATAGGAGATATTGGTGATATTTTAATAAATAAGAATATTATGCATCTAGCCTCTAAAGACACCAAACCTTTATAGTCCTCATACATGTATTTATAAAATAAATGGAATATCCATCTATTAAGATGTAATATATATGTATGAAAAGTATGGGTTGCTATAGAGATGAATGAGAAAGGTTGGAACATGAATAAGTCCCTGTAAAGACCCAAACATTCATTAATGTAAATTCCTCTTGATCTAATTAAATGTCTATTTATGTAAAATGTTTATATAAAATGTCAACTCCTTTGGTTTTATGTTAAGAATTG
Organism: Viscum album; assembly: GCA_963277665.1. Lineage (NCBI taxonomy): Eukaryota > Viridiplantae > Streptophyta > Magnoliopsida > Santalales > Viscaceae > Viscum > Viscum album. The sequence goes on along the minus strand of OY728157.1, from coordinate 1,245,436,646 downwards.
TGACCATTGATAATATAGTCATTGAACAGTGATCACATGAATAGTATAAATATAGGGCTTTAACAAATCCAATTTACTCAGACAAATGAAGCGATGACCTCACCCAGTAGACGTGCACCATACGAATCCCATTTGTCAGAGCTTAGAAAGGAGGTGGGTTCATTGGGCTTCACTCTTGACCAAGCCCAAGCCGAGCTTGAATATTTTAAGCTCGAGCAGGACCGCCTACGAGAGAAGTGGAAGTTGATAGAGATTACCACCCGAGCAATGTTATCCGACCCACCCCAAGAGTCTTTCACCATCGCACACCTTACTCTTTGGTCTTATGTGGGTGTTATAAGGGGTTACGTAACAAGACCTTATCACTATGGTTTTGTACATTATTTTTTATATAATAATTAATATACTTTTATTTTATTATTGTCACCTTGAAAATAGTTTTTAAAGCACAAATAGTGTCTTTAGTTAACATTCAACTAAGAAATATATTTTTATGAATTAATGGATTTTTGAATTAAATAATATTTTAATAAATTATTATTATTATTAAAATAATTTTTATTAAATTTAAATTATTGTATAATTTTATGAATGCAATCGTAATTTTTATTAAGGTTTGAAATCTATTTTTGTCAAAAGCCGTGAATTTTTGATAAATGTCGGTTTTTATTTTAAAAGTGAAAATTAACATATTTAAAAAATTATTTAGATAAAATAAATATTATTACTGGAATCAGTACATCGAAATTATCCAATGGTGAATTTTTCATAATTTTCTGATATAGTCAAATTTTTGGGTAAAAATTAAATACCGTTTAAATATATAATGTGTTTTATGACATCATAATGACCAAATAGTGATGTAATAAAATACTATAAGATTTTTTTTGGCCAATATATGTTTTACTATTAAAATAATGTTATTTTGGGTTTTTTTGATTTATTTTACAAAGCAACAATGGACCCTTCAAGACTTATTAAACATGTTGTCTTTTTAAATTATTTTCCTTGGTAGTGTGACTCATATCCACATAAGAAACCCCATTATTTTAAGAAGTTCGGACTTTGTCCTTATAAAATAATTTTTTCCACTTCCCTTTTCCAAAACACCATGTGCAAAAACCATGAGATGGTTTGTGGTTTGGATTAGTTTAATGTGAGGTGTCCCAAACCTAAATAATAATGAATTCCCTCACCTTTCCTATATAAACCCGCCCAAGCTCCCACTTCCTCCCCACTAGAATACTTTTGAGTTCATCCAACCTATTCCCTACTCTCTCTAGAATCATCCCAAGGTGCCCCGAGCTCCCAATAAGCCTCTCTCAAGCCTCTCTCAAGCCTTTGAAAGCACACTTCCATGTATGGGTTTTTCTTTCTTTTTCATTTTTTTCTAATTTTCCTAATATTGTTATGCCCTTTTAATTTCAATTATAAATGTTGGGGTATGGTTTTTAACCTTCCCCATACTTCCCTATTTATGTTTGAATTATGATATACCCCTTTCTCTCTCAATAAATTCCTCCCATGTACACCCGTTACTTTGCCAAAATTCTGAAAGGAATTTATCTCTCCTCTTTTACATTCAAGCAATTCTTTTGTATCATGGCTCTAAATTACATTAAAATTATTGGAAAAAGTATCTATATGACCCCCATAATTTCCATGTCACGTAAATATGATGATACACCCCTTTCTCTCTCATCAACCATTTTTATGAGTTCTTATGTCGTGCCGTTATGCTGCCGAAATTACACCGCGCTTTTCCAAGCCAAAGTCATTGTGTAGTGAATACCATAACCATTTCTCTATCAAGGGTATTCACATTTATGCACATTTAATTATTTTTTTAAGAGTTTCATGTATTTATTCCACATCCGTTTATCTTGGAATAAATGATTATGTTTAATGATTCAATGTTTTATGATCCATGTGGCACACTTATGCATGAAATGAAATGTTTAAGAAGGGTGCGCCCTTATAGCACTCCATTGAATTGGGTGAAGTATAGTATCATGGTACATCATGTGAAATGGGTGTTTACTCCTGATAATTCAAGTGCAAAGAGGTTTTACTCGTGCTTCATGTGCAATGAGGATTTACTCATGTTCCATGTGCAATGATCCTTGGTTCATGCTAATTTCAGGTTAAGTGTTGTTGCCACATTTCCATGTTATGATTATCATGATTTATCCCACCTTTATGTTCATGCTTCTATTGTGCTCTATTGATATTTATATTGTCTAACATGTATTGTATTACTCATGTTATTCCATGATTATTCCATTACTGGTCTTTATAGATCACCCTTTTCTTATACATGTCCTAAGGTTATCCCATGCAATGTTAAGTACGAGGGAATGTAGTTTTCATGTAAAGGAAGTTTCCAATAAAGATGATGTATTTCATGTTTTAAGTTGTCATGTAATGATCCTAAGACCCAAATATACTAGACCTCTTGATCTTCTATGTTGTATCAAGGTAATTTTATGTAATAAATTAGGTTTAAGTGTGTAATAAAAAGTAGGGTTGTCAAAGTTGGTATCAGAGGATAGGTTTAGTTATTTTTGGGAATAGGATTAGAAAACCCTAGTAAAGACTTAGAGACAAGACTAAGTATAATAAAACCATTCCTATGTTTTTGTGAGTATTGATTTAATGTTTTATCAAGAAAATACATCCATGTCTGGATACGAGCAGGTAGAGGCAGATCTGGCACAAATGTATCCTAGGGGTAAAACCCGAAAACACTACTTTGAGCTAGACTCGAATGAGAAATGGTGCACGACAATGGGCCTTGCTTCACTCTTGGCTACTACACTCTTTAGGGATATGATTTTCTAAATTCACAAGCTTATTATGAACCATTATTATTGTACAAAAAAAATTACCTTAGAATATATGTTAGAAAGTAGATCATGGATAACATAGATTGAAGCCAATAGATTCATATATTAAGAAAGTAAAATTTATTTATAAGTCGTTAGTTTTGTCCTTGGATTAACCTTTATGTGTTACCACTAACTTTACTTTTATTACAGCCAATGGATGATAATAGGAGGACTCGGGATAACAACCGATGTGAAGATCACTGTGATGACTGTACTAATGAGATGCCCAATCCAATTGGAGCGGGAATCAAAAACTTTGTCATGATTCTCTCTCAGCTAACTCAATATTTGAATAGAAACATGGGTCAAGAGTAATGTTCAACCCCCCCTAAGAAATAAAAAGTCACTATTGAGAGCTTCATGAGACAAAGGCCTCCGACGTTTAATGGATCATCCAATCCCTCAATCGCTGAACAATGGATCAACTCCATTAAAAAGATCTTCTCAATCCTTCAATGTTCTGAACAAGAGAAGTTTCTCCTTGATTATTATCGTATGGAGGGTGAAGCTGATCAATGGTGGACATTGATAAAAAATACGAAGCCTAAGGAGGAGATCAAGACGTTGGAATAGAAGGATTTTTGAAAGATGTTTTTCGATAAATATTTTCCACGCACCCTCCAACTTAAAATAGAAAGGGAATTACTTTCACTTAAGTAAAAAGATGAAGAATCTGTTTGGAGAGTATGAGGAAAAATTCACAAGGCTTGCACGATATGCTTCCGGCTTTGTCGTTACCCCCGAATGCAAGGTTGACCGCTTCTTTGGTGGGCTGAAACCTAGCCTACGGGAAGCATTGGAAATCCATGACTTCGACAGCTATGAAGAAATTTTCCAATGTGCCCTCAAGGTTGAAATGAAGATTGTGGAATCTAAGGGGTATCATGGGGATAATAAGCGTAAGATGGACTTCAATTATGGAAGTCTGATTGATAAATCTAATGGTGCTATGAAGATCCAGAACCCCCCTTTCCAAAGGTGCAGAAAGAAGCACCCTGGAAATTGCCTGAAGGGTATGAGGAAATGATTTAGGAGTGGAAGATAAGGGCACCTATCTATTAACTATCGGCAAGAAAGACCCGTGACTGTGACAGAGGAGAGGAATGCTTCATTTGAACCTCAACGCATGGTTCATTACTACAATTGCAAAGAACCAGGGCATATTGAAAATCATTTCCCTAAGCCCAGGGTTTTCAGAGGCAAACAACAACCTCTAAGGTAGCAAGAAAAAGATTTGTCCATCACTACTGCCGAAGTGAACCCCGAAAATGAAATGGTGACATGTACGCTAGTTATTCATTCAAGAATAGTGAACATACTTTTTTATTCATGTTCTACACATTATTTTATATCTCGAAAGTTTAGTAGAACAATCCTAGTACCACAAAAAATCATGGAAGTGAAGATGCCAGTGAGTATGGAAAATGGGGAAATCATTACATCCCATAAATATAACGTCTCCCCTGTCATAATATGTGTATTAAACATCCCAGATAACCTCGTCATATTCCCTCTGGTGTAATTTGATGCAATTCTTGGCATGTATTGACTTTCCTTATATAGAGCCAACATAAATTTCCATGAGAGGGAAATCACTCTCCATGTGGAGAATCGACACCCGATTCTTTAAAAGTGTAAAGAGGAAGATGAAACTTCTTTAGCTCCATAATCTCAAGCGTGGATATTAATCCCCTATGAGCACGTGTATCTGGAAAATATGATTGAGTCCAAGGAAGAAACCATCCTTGAAGAAATGTCTATTGTGAGGGAATTCACTGAAGTGTTTCCTGAGGAATTGTCTGGTCTTCCTCCTAGAAGAGATGTTGAATTCTCAATTGATCTTATACCTGGGGAATTAATAATATCCAAGACTCCATATAGAATGGCTGTTGTGGCACTTGATGAGCTGAAGAAACAACTGCAGGAGAATCTGGATAAAGGGTTTATATACCCAAGTGCTTCACCATGGGGTGCACCAGTCCTCTTCGTTAAGAAGAAGGACAAGTCAATGCACTTTTGCATCGATTGTCATGAGATCAACAAAATCATGATAAAGAAAAAGTATCTTCTCCAACGAATTGATGACTTATTCGATCAGCTGCGTGGAACACAATAATTCTCAAAGGTAAATTTGTCGTCAGGATATTATCAAGTAAGGGTGAAGAAGGAATATATCCCTAAGACTATTTTCGTACAAGATATGAGCATTATGAATTCATAGTAACACCTTTTAGACTCACTAATGCTCCTGCCAACTTCATGGACTTGATGAATAGAGTTTTTAGAGATTACCTCAAAATTTTTTTTGTAGTGTTTATAGATGATATTGTGATATACTCTAAAAATAAAGAGGATCATGAGGAGCATCTAAAAACTATACTAGAGACCTTGCGGAAGGAGAAGAACTATGCAAAGTACAAAAAGTGTGAGTTCTCGTTGAAGGATGTCTCATTATTGGGCCATATCATCACAAGTAATGGAATATCTTTGGATCCCTCTATGCAATTGAGGGATGTCCGAGGCCAACATCAATAACGGATATCCATAGCTTGTTGGGGTTAGATGGATATTATCAATGATTTGTGAGAAATTTATCACGATTGTCCCACCCTTTTACCAAGATAAATCCGAAGGGAGTAAAGTTTTCTTAGAGTGATGAATGCGAAGAAAGATTCAAGGATTTGAAAAGGAGGTTTATCACTACACCGGTACTCACTTTACTCACAAGTGGATAAACTTTTGTGGTATTCAGTGATGCTTCGAAGATGGGCCTTGGATGTGTGTTGATGCAAAATGACAGAGTGATTTCCTATTCATTAAGGAAATTGAAAGTTCATGAATAGAACTATCCAAAACATGACCTCGAGTTGGATGCAGTGATCTTTGCTTTGTAAATTTGGTGACATTATCTATTTGGGGAGAAGTGTGAAATATATATGAACCACAAAAGCCTCAAGTATATATTCACACAGAAAGATTTGAACACGCACCAATGAAGATGGTTAGAGCTGATCAAAGACTATGACTACTCAATCCATTACCACCCTGGGAAAGTGAACAAGGTGGTTCAGGCCCTAAGTGGAAATGACCCAATGATTCTATCATTGATGATAATTGAAAAGGATCTAAACTTCTTAGATTTGATGAAGATGAAAATGGGAATCATAAAGAAGAGAACATCATCAATCCTTTCATAAATGATTGCTCAACCATCACTTTTGGAAAGGTTAAAAGATGCTCAAAAGGATGATGCGAGAATTCAGGAAAAAGTGGAAGCTATCAGAAAAGGGAAATCCTCAGAGTTTAATGTTAATGAAGAAGGAATTGTGAGATTTTGGAAAAGACTATGTGTTCCATCAAGTCCAGAGCTGAAGAAGGAACTTTTGGATGATTCACATAGTTCAAATTTCTCTATTCACCCAGGAAACAGAAAGCTGTATCGAGATCTCTAAGAGAATTATTGGTGGGATAATATGAAGAAGGAGATCGCTGAATATACATCAAAGTGCCTGGTGTGTCAGCAAGTGAAGTCAGAGAGGTAGAAATCTAAGGGGATGATGAAAACATTTCCCATACCAGAATAGAAATGGGAGAACATCACCATGGACTTTGTCACCGGACTTCTGAAGACATCCAAAGGCAACAATGCAATCTGGGTCATTGTGGATCGTCTTACAAAGGCTGCACACTTCATTTCTATTTGGGGGGATTTCTCAATCGATCAACTGGAACAAATATATATCAGAGAAGTGGTTAGGCTGCATAGAGTACCACTATCTATTGTGTCCGATAGAGATCCAAGATTCACCTCTATGTTTTGGAAGAGTCTTCAACATGCTCTGAATACTGAACTGAACTTCAGTACGGCCTATCATCCTCAAACTAATGGTCAATCCGAGCAGACTATCCAAACACTTGAGGACATGTTGAGAGTGTGCTCAATGGACTTTAAAGTAGGATGGGATCAACATATTCCTCTGGTTGAGTTCTCTTATAATAACAGTTTCCACTCAAGCATCCAAATGGCACGATATGAAGACCTTTATGGGAAAAGTTGCTGAACACCGCTGTGTTGGGATAATATTGGTGAGTGTAAACTTCTTGGGCCAGAAATGGTTGAAGAAATGGTGGAGAAGGTGAAAACCATTCAGCATCATATCAAGGAATCCTAGAGTCGACAGAAGAGTTATACAGATAACTGTCAACGAGACCTTGAGTTTAAAGTTGGAGACAAGGTATTTATATGCATATCTCTGTGGAAGAAGGTCATGAGGTTTTTAAAAGAAAGAGAAGTTAAGTCTAAGGTACATCATCCCCTTCGAGATTCTTGATCCTGTTGGGGATGTGGCATATCGACTAGCACTTCCACCTACCATGACCAAAGTTCATGATCTCTTTCATGTATCCCTCTTAAGAAAGTACATACCATAACCTTCAAATGTACTCTCTTCAGAGGTGGTACAGTTAGAGGATTATCTTTCTTATGAGGAGAAACCAGTGAAGATCTTAGACCGTAGAGAAAAAGTTCTATGAAATAAGACAATGCCCCTCATCAAGGTGTTTTGGAGAAACCAAAAGTTTGAAGAAGTGACGTGGTAATCAGAGGAAGTGATGAAGCAGAGTTACCCGCATTTGTTTTAGTGTGGGAAAAGGAAATTTTGAGGGTGAAATTTCTTAAGGGGGGAAGATTGTAACGACCCAAACTTTCATTAATGGAAATACCTCTTGATCTAATTAAATGTATATTTATGAAAAATGTTTATATAAAATGTCAAATTCTTTGGATTTATGTTAATAATTGTGACCTTTTCTAATATAGCCATTGAACAGTGATCACATGATTAGTATAAATATAAGGCTTTAACAAATCCAATTTACTCAAACAAAGGAAGCAATGGACTCATCCAGTAGACATGCCCCATACGAAGCCCATTTATTAGAGCTCGGAAAGGAGGTGGAATCATTGGGCTTCGTTCTTGACCAATACAAAGCCGAGCTTGAATATTTTAAGCTCAAGCAGGACCGCCTACGAGAGAAGTAAAAGTTTATAGAGATTATAACCCAAGAAATGTTATCCGAGCCACCCCAAGAGTCTGTCACCATCACACACCTTAATCTTCAGTCTTATGCGGGTGTTACAAGGGGTTATGTAACAAGACCTTAACACTATGGTTATGTAAATTATTTTTGTATATAACAATTAACATACTTTCATTTTATTATTGTTACCTTGTAAATAGTTTTTAAAACACAAATAGTGTTTTTAGTTAATATTCAACTAAGAAATCTATTTTGACGAATTAATGGATTTTTGAATTAAATAATATTTCAATAAAATATTATTATTATTAAATTATTTTTTATTAAATATAAATGATTTTATAATTTTATGAATGCAATCGTAATTTTTATTATGGTTTGAAATCCATTTTTTTCAAAACCTGTGAATTTTCAATAAATATCAGTTTTTATTTTAAAAGTAAAAAGTTACATATTTAAAAAATTATTTAGATAAAATAAATATTATTTCTAGAATCAAGACATCAAAATTATCCAACAGTGAATTTTTCATAATTTTCAGAGACATTCAAATTTTTGGGTAAAAATTAAATACCATTTAAATATATAATATGTTTTATGACATTATAATGACTCAATAGTGACGTAATAAAATACTATAAGCTTTATGTTCGGAAAATATATGTTTTACCATTAAAATAATATTATTTTGGGGTTGTTTTACTTATTTTACAAAGCATTAATGGAACCTTCAAGACTTATTAAACATCTTGTCTTTTAAAATTGTCTTCCTTGGGAGTGTGACTCACCTCCACATAAGAAACCCCATTATTTTAAGAATTTATGACTTTTTCCTTATAAAATATTGTTTTACACTTACCTTTTCCCAAAATCATGTGAAAAAACCATGGTCTGGTTTGTGGTTTGGATTCTTTTAATGTGAGGTGTCCCAAACCTAAATAATAAAGAATTCCATCACCTTTCCTATATAAACACACCCAAGCTCCCACTTAATCCTCACTAAAAGCATTTGGAGTTCATCCAACCTCTACCTTACTCTCTCTGTAATCCTCCCAAGGTGCCCCAACCTCCCAAGAAGTCCCTCTCAAGACTCTCTCAATCCTTTGGAAGCACACTTCCAAGTAAGGGTTTTTATTACTTTCTCATTTTTGTCCAATTTTCTTAATGTTTCTATACCATTTTAATTTCAATTATAAATGTTGGGGTATGATTTCACACTTCCCCCATACTTCCCTATTTATGTTTTAATTATGATATACCCCTTTCTCTCTCATTAAATTCCTCCCATGTACACCCGTTACTATGCCAAAATTCCGAAAGGAATTTCTCTCTCCTCTTTTACATTCAAGAAATTATTTTGTATCATGACTCTAAATTCCATTAAAATTGTTGGGAAATGTATCTATATGACACCCTTACTGTCCATGTCATGTAAATATTATGAGACACCCCTTTTTCTCTCATCAACCATTTTTATGAGTTCTTATGTCACGCCGTTATGCTGCTGAAATTGCACTGCACTTTTCCAAGCCAAAGTCATTGTGTAGTGAATACCATACCCATTTCTCTATCAAGGGTATTCACATTTATGCACATTTAATTATTTTTTTAAGAGTTTAATGTATGTATTCCACATTCATTTATTTTGGAATAAATGATTATGTTTAATGATTCAATGTTTTATGATCCATGTGGCACACTTATGCATGAAATGAAATGTTTAAGAAGGGTGCGCCCTTATAGTGCTCCAATGCATTGGGTGAAGTATAGTATCATGATACATCATGTGCAATGGGTTTTTATTCATGATAATTCAAGTGAAACTAGGTTTTACTCATTATTCAGGTGTAATGAGGATTTACTCATGCTTCATGTGCAATGAGCCTTGACTCATTCTAATTCCATGTTAAGTGTTGTTTCCACATTTCCATGTTATTATTATCATGATTTATCATGCCTTTATGTTTATGCTCCTATTGTGCTCTATTTATATGCCTATTTTCTAACATGTATTGTATTCCTCATTTTATTCCATTATTATTCCCTTACTGGGCTTTATAGCTCACCCTTTTCTTATGCATGTGCTCAGGTTATCCCATGCAATGCTAAGTACGAGTGAATGTGTGGTCATGTAAAGTAAGTTTTCAATAAAGAGATGTATTTCATGTTTTAAGTTGTCATGCAATGATAATAATCCCTATAGATACTAGACCTATCGTTTTTTTATGTTTTATCAAGGGAATTTTATGTAATAGAAAAGGTTTAAGCATTTAATAAAAACCAAGGTTGTCATAGTACCCCAATAACCATTTCAAATAATCCTTCACATAATAGTATTTTGGTCCTGGACACATGACCTTAAAAGGTTTCTCACTAGGTCACAACTGGAAAACCTTAAAGGTAATGATAATAGTCTTTGTAACATGAACTTATAAGAATAGAAACATCCTATTAAGTGACACTAATATATGAAGGTTATTATTCCCTTCATAGGGATATATAGGAAGCCCCTATCGTGGGCCCAATCCCAATATTATAACACCCACTGCCTCTCGAGAGGGTGATAAACTCTAGAGCACCTAACTATGTGGATTCAAATAATAACATAATCAATTAAAAAGATAAATTTGGAGTAAATATTATATATTTATATATGGAACAATTTTTTCATATTCTATGATACATAAAGATTATACCATCAAAATAGAACCTATGATATATACAGGTATTCACATTTACGCATGTCAATGACCAATCATTAACATGGAGGTACCCAATACCACATTGGGATTTTTGAGTGATTAATGATTATATTTTAAATATATAATATATTCCTAGTGTAGGAAATAATTTCTTCTAAAGGGTGTGATGATTATGACATCCCATCCTCTCAACCAACATGCATTCCATGGTTTCATTCATAAATCCCCAATGACTACCTACATTTGGAAATAAGTTCTGTGATAACTCAAAATAGTCATGTTTAGGAAGCATGACAAATTTTCCATCAATAAAAAGTCTAAAAATTTATTTCCAATGAATAATGCTCCACCACTTATGGAATTTTTATCCACAGCATCCTCAAACACGCCTATATTAGAAAATATAGATAACACTTGATGCTTTACAGCATCAAAGAACATTTCAAAATCCAAAGTACTCCAAAAGTAACTCTTTATTTTTTACTAATGAAAGATTCTCCTCCATTGGATTATAATTGAAATGTGTCACTAAATATATTATGAAGAAATCATCCATCCATGTTATTGTAAAATATAATAATATTCTGATATTGTTTTCAACATAAGGTAAAATCCAAAATATTTCAACCCTCATACTTCCCAAGTTTAGTTTCAACTGAAATCATGGTGGACATTGGTGTGTAATCATGCATGTAAAATTTATTTAAAAACTCTATTTCATACTTATCCTAAGAGAAAAAAGTTTTTCTTTACCTATGAATCACTTATTTCCTAAGAAAATATATTATCTCACTAACCATAGAAATATCAAACTCTAACTCATTAAGCTAAAAAATTACTCCACATATTTTTGTCTTCTTGCCCCAAATATTTTTTCATAAATGTAGACCAATACCATGAAATATTATTACATGGATGATTTCGCATAAATATTGTGATCAAAATTTTACCAATTGAATTCTAGATTCTTCTTGTACTAGTCTAACTATACATACCATGATCATGGTGTCTATTTCATACTACACATGATCTTATATAATATTAAAAACTTAGTTTCAAAATTTATAAACAAAAACCCACTAGTTATTCAATATAAACATACACATTTAGCACATCATTCAAAAAATCTATTTTGACAACCTTATAATAAATCTTGAATCCTATTAAAATTTCCATTGATAATAGGAGTTGGATAGATTCAAGTCAAGATACCAGTGAAAATTTTTCTTCAAGTCTAGCACATTCAATTTGATCACAAAATTTATAAACAATAGATGAATTATTTCAAGTCACATTTCCACGTTTGTTGAATTTATTCTTAAAGATCCACTTCTTTCTGATCAAAGTATGACTTTCAGTCTTCTTTACCAGTTCCCATGTTTTTTTTTCAATTTTATTTCGTTATTCATTCATGAATCTAATTCATGATCTATATTTCACCTCTTATTCAAAAGATCATGGACCAACCATCGATAATAGAGCACCATGCTATATATTTATCATCCTTTATGTATTTGTAGGAGAAATTCTATCTCTCATTATGTTGTATGGATCAAATTATATTCCCATGTTTCTACTATGAGGAACTGGTTTGATTTATTTACCAATTTCTACCAACTCCGATTCACACTTAGATTTTTTATAATTTTGGGATGTTTGTGAAATCACAAGATGTTGAGAACAATATTTTTTAAATATTTTAGTGAATATGACTCTTCATTTTGGATTATTTTAAATGCTTAAATCATATTCGAACACGTATTTTTATATGTGAATATTACTGGAGGCTAATTCAGATGATTCCTAAGTTAGTTTAAAGTGTTTATATATCATGGAAGGAGTTTATAATGCAATTATATTGAAGGAACAAAATAAGGAGTTCTATACCACAAAAAAGTATTTATATCATAGATGTTGATTAAGGTTAAAGTCATTTTCCATAATTGATGTCCATGTTATACCCCGATGGAATCAATTTGGATTAATCCACAATATAGGTTTCTATTCTATGGTGATGATGAAATTTTCTGTAAGATGAAAAATAGTATACTCAAACTCATGGCAGAAATTTTGTGACCACACCATAGAGGAGACTCAATCATATATCTCCACACCATAGTGAAGATCTATTTATTAACACAATAAAATATGAAATTAAATGGATCTTAAGAATTTGGGACCTCCACACCACAACATATATTCCATTCAGAAGTTTGGAGAAAATGTGGAAAACCATGCCATAGTTCATGGATCACGCTATAGAGGTGGCTAAATTAGAATTTGGTGCTTCTATAGAATTTGATACCTCCATACCAAAGTAGGAATTCTATTCAAAAAATTATTCTAGTAGTTAAAAAATAACATGTTTTAACTACAACCTCATTCTATAATGGTCGAGGCTACACCATAGATGTGGATTTCTAGGAAAATTTAGAATTTTTGACCAGGGGAACTAACTTAGCTTCATTTTTGAATTTTAAAATTTATTTAGGACTATTATAACTAACAATTAAAATTTAATGGTCAATATGAATATATGATATGATACAAGGGTTGTTATTAAAAAAATGTATCTGAATTTTGAATTTAAATTTGAATCAATTCTCTTTTAAAGATGGACTACTGTACAAATTTTATGTGTGTGGATTTTTCGGAAGAAAAAGAGAGTGAAGAGAGATATAAGAAAAATAATTTCTAGATGTGTGTTACAATGAATTTTTGTAATTATCCAAAGTCTAATAAATGAGTAAGAATAATAATATTGAAGTGGTTTTGTGAATGTTATTTTCATACAAAGAGATGAGGAAACTTGTTCCTCTGTAAGTTTGAAGAAGAATTTTTTCTTGTTTATTAAAGTGAAAGTAGAGTGGAAGTGGGAGATTTCATCACACTTAAAAACATAAAGAAATTATATTTGGTTGAATACTTTTATACTGTTACCCAAACATATATCATTATAAAGTATTGGATTCTCTTTTGTACATGAGGCATTGAATCATAGTCAGTAGATGTAAAAACATGATTTTCAAGTTTATAACTTAATAATTTTACTCACATGATGATTATAGTGAGTAGTGTGATCCTATAAGAATCCATATCACACTAAGGAATATCCTTATCAAATTGATAAGTGAAATTTGTAAATATGTTTTGTTTATTTGTTTTGGGGTGTGTTTTTTCAATCATCACTATATCCTAATAGGTGAAAAAGGTTATTTAAAAATAAATATAAAAATAGTTTTAATCACTAATTCAACCCCTCTCAATGATCCTTCTTTGATATTGAAGTGGTTCTATAAGTGGTATTAGATCAAGGTTACCTTCACCGACATGAATTTTGAATCTCCTTTCATGATTCTCTCTATGAATCTTCTCCATCCACGAGCCCTTGCTTCCTGGAAATCTCATTGGGGGTGCCTTAGTCATCACATGAAGGATCTCAGGTCTGCCTGGATGTCCCTGATCTGACATTATTGGAAGATTCGTCAAGATTTAATCTCACCCTCATAGCCCACTTCAGTTCCACTAAACCCTATATCCCGGGATTTCAGCGCTTCGTGGACTCCTGGGGCCATCACCTTCTGGTGAGGATCTGTTCTCTTCACCGCCAATCCTTCTATATTTTCCTTATGTCATAGGAGGACTTCATTCAGGCATGGTGTAGGGAACCTATCTCCTAGGGTTTATGGTCCTTTAGCATATCCAGTTGGTTAATGGATGCCCATCGAGGGAAAGAGTTCCCTCTCGCTATGGTGTGGATCAACCCCCTGGGCCTTTTGCTTCCCTTCAAAAAATGAAGGTCTTCTTAAAGCCATTGGAGACTATTTGGGTGACTTCCTATGCTTAGATCCCTAGACCAACTACTATGAAGTGTCCCCTTTTTCATGTATTTGTGTAGAATTGTAACTTTCTCTCCTAGTTTCGGACATTATCGATCTCTAGGTTCATGAATCCTTTTGTTGGGTTCAATTCATTTCTTATCATGTGTTCCCGATATTTTGATCTCACTGACTTCTTCATGGGGACTCTATATATGTGTGTCTCTATCTACGACAGGTTGGATGGTGTCTCCCTATACAATTAGAAAAGGTTAGAGGTGATCACCTGGATTCCTCAACAGGTGACCTTCCAGGAGCGAACTTAGAGGTGGAACATGATCCTAGTGTATCATTGGCACCTCCATTGGTGGACACGACCCCCATGAATCCCCATGTTCTGACCTCTTCAAGCATCAAATAGTCTTTCTAGGGCTTAGTACCTTATGTTCCACGGTGCCTAGCCCAGGTATAGGTTGGCATCACTCTTTCCTCTCTTATTCTTCCTCGGGGCCTGCCAATTCCCCCCCTTTGGAGTTTTCTTTGGCTCATAGTGTTCATGGTGCAGATGAGCAATCCTTGCCAATAGTTCTGCTTGGATATTCTTTCAAAGGTTCCCCTTCTTCTGATGCTACGAACTCAATCTATTCTCATGTTATGGAAGGCCCCCAATAGAAGGCTTCTGGATTGAAGAGGGAGTCCCAATATTCCACTAGTAATAGGGTAGATCTTGTGTGTCTCACCAAGGCCTCAAATATCATTCTAATGTATCCCTGGATAATGGAATTGGTGTGTGAAATAGATCTCAGTCCAGGAAACTCAAGGGGTGGTTTTCCTCCCATTTCGATAAGGCTATGCAATCTAGGGCCAGTCCTAAATCCTTGTTTTCCCAAAAATTAGTTTGATCATCTGGAATTCCTGAGGTATTGGAGCTCACATCAAAATAGACTTCTTGGCTTTAGATATTACCAAACATAAGGTCTCGATGGTGTCCATACTTGAACACAAGTAGAAATCCAATAGGATTAATGAGTTCTATAGGAGGCTTAAACTACATGCCTACATTCATGATGAGCCATCCAATAAGCATATTTGGATTTTATGGAATTGAAGTGTTTTAGTGGTTATAACCCAGGTGGGGGATCATTTCATCACTACAAATGTTTCCAATGAAATACAATCCTTCTTCACCTCTTTTGTTTATGGAAGATGTGATCCTCAACAGCGGGGGTTCCTTTGGAGTTCCCTAAATGCTTTCTACCCTAGTAATCTCTATTGGATAGTTGGTGGGGACTGCAATGTTGTTGTTGACCCGGGGGAAAGGAGGAGCAGAGGTCCATTCAATAGGAAGTCCAATCATTCCTTTTCTCAATTTATAGATGGAAAAGGTCTCATGGACCTTATTTTCATAGGATATCATTTTACTTGGTGAAATAACCAACAGGGATCTCATAGGTTATGGAGTTGTTTGAATATATGTTTATCCAACTTGAGTTCTCTCTCTACTTTCACCAGTACCCAGGTGACCCACTTGGCACAAGGCATATCAGACCACTACTCTCCCCTGATTTCATTAGCCTCTCGACAAGTTCATCAAACCTAATTACGTTTCTATCAGCACTGGGTAAGCATCCCAAGCTATAGTGATCTTGTTAGGGACTCTTGGGACACTCCAACACAGGTCCATACATGGTCTGACTTCCACAACTAATTAAGATGGCTCAATAAGAGGATATAAGAGTGGTTGAATGATTCCCCATTATCTAATAGAGACCTGGAGGTTTTTATGAAATATTTTGATCTGATATAATGGTTCCCTGAAGAGGACTAGTTTGATTGGTCCTTTAAGGAGCTTGATAACAAGAAGGATCTTCTTTTGGACTAGATACTGTGGCAAGAGAGGAAGTCGAGGGATGATGCTGGGATTCACTGTCATAGAGAGGGTGATAAGAATACTTCATTTTTTTATGATTTCATTAAGGAAAGAAAAAGGTGGATTAAACTGAATATTGATTTGGGGGAAGACTCTTATTCTAATGACTTGGAGGTGATAGGGGAGCTAGATAGCTCTCATTTTCACTCCATTCTTTCTGGTCCTATAATGAACTTTCCAAATGGGTACATAGAGGAAGATATGGGGATATTTTATATAATTCATCCCACCTTCTCTTCTTGAGACAATGAAGCCCTGGGTGCCATTCCCCAAGAGGAAGAGATTCGAGGGGCCTTGATGAATCTGAACCCTGAAAGTGCAGCAGGTCTTGATGGGTTCCTTGAATCTTTCTATAGAACCTATTGGGACATCATGAAAAGGGATTTAACTGTATCCATTCAAGACTTCTTCAGTGGTGGTTCCTTTACTCAAGTTTCATATACTACCACTGTCGTCCTCATTCCAAAATCGAAGCCCCCCTCTTCCATCAGGCATTTTCATCCGATTAGTATTTGTAATGTTCCATAAAAAAATATAGCTAGCATCATCAATGCTAGTATATCCACTCAACTCCCGAATTTCATCTCCATGGAACAACATGACTTTGTGATAGGGTGTTCCATCTAGGGGGATATCGGCTTGGCCTAGGATATGATCAGGGATATCAACTTAAACTTGTGGCTCAAACATGGTGATAAAACTTGATATAAGTAAAGCCTATGACTGATTGGAATGGAGTTTCATCAAAAAAGTTTTTGTAGGTATGGGCCTTTCCCCTGGAATATTGATATCATCTTCTGATGCTTTAGCTCAGCCTGGCTGGAGATCTCTCTCATGGGAAAAACATTTGGTTTCTGTAAAGAAACTCAGAGTCTTCAGTAAGGGGATCCTATCTCCCTGAGCATTTTTATCATCATTCAGGGTGTCCTTAGCCACCTCATTCATCATAACTTTATCAATGGTGAGATTCTTCCCTTCTATAGAAGGATGAGATTCCCCTTTGTTTCCCACCTTATGTTCTCATATGGCTCCATATTCTTTATCAATGCATCAAGTAGGTCAGTGGGAGGCCTGAATAGTGCTTTAGAAGCCTACGGTTTTTGGAGTGGTCAGAGAAAAAACAAAAGTAAGAGTATTTTCTTCATCTCTAGTAACTATTCTAATAGCTTCATCCTTAACATGATTCTTTCTCTAGGAATGAAAAAAGGTAATCTCCCCATGTTGTACCTAGGATCCCCTATATCTCCAAAGCCCTTATGCATTCATGATTTTGATTCCATTGTCTATAGAATCACAGAGAGGGTGATTAAATGGAAGAATCGATACCTGTATTTTTGTGGTAGGATAGCCTTGGTTAATAGAATCCATCTAAAAACTCCAATCCATGCACTCTCTGCTATTAAAGTTCCCAAAAGGGTTATTCGAAATATGGATAATATTTTTACAAGTTTTATATGGGACCCAATGTCCAAGGGTAGAAGGAACTGGGTATCTTGGCATAGGATGTTGAGGCCCATAAGTGAAGGCAGAATCAATTTTCGAATCTCATCGACGCCCTTTCCTGCATGCATGTGAAAATAGAATGGGAGGTACTAGAGAAGCATAATTTATGGGGGATTACTATGCAAGACTTTTATCCAGGGGAAAGGATTTCAAGTGGCATCCACGCCTCTCCCTTATGGAGTGAGAACGGTCCCCTCATGAATTCTATTAGTACTTACACTCGATAGATAATTGAAACAGTAGATGTATATTTTTGGCATGATAACTAGTGTGGGGAGATTATTAGGTATCCGAGTTGCAATGCCGCTGAAATATCCTTTAGGGAGGCCATAAGCTATCCATCTTTCATCAATTATTTTCTTTTCAGGGATCATATGAATGTTTCCACCTCATCAACCTGATCTCAGCCCTTGACTAGTGTATGTTCTCCCTGTTCTCCTCAAGTTGCTTCATGTCCAAGGATTATCATCAGTTCTCTACCTTGTAGGATGGTGCAGATGAATGGGGTGATGTTCCATGGGAAAGGTTCATACCCACGAATTTTAACTTTCTTACTTGGAGGATCTGTAATAGAACAATGCCCACTAATGAGAATATCAAATATTGCGGTGTGAGCATGGAATACCGATGTGTCTACTGCAAGAGATACAAGGAGGAAATCATAGATCATTTTTTCTTTGAGAGCGATTGGGTGATAGAGTTTTGGGAGTGTTTTGGTGCTTTCACTGACTTTTCTATCCCAACAATGGAGGAAGAGTCCTTTTTAGTTTAATGGTTCCATGGCTCAGGTGGTCAGGGCCTAGAGAAAAAGCTCACTCTTTGGTTTTACACTTAGGTTGCAGGTGATTATATAGTAGGAAAAGAATAGGTTTCTCTATGATGGGGTGTCCTCATCTGTGTGTGTGATCACTATACACAAAAAAATTTTCTCATCGATATTTTCAGGGATCTCAGCACCTGGAGGGAGGATCCTACTCTACAATGGATCTTTCCTTCCCATCATGATCCTCCTTCAGCCACCAGCTCTATTTATGGTAATTGGGTCAGATGGTACCCTCTACCTCAGGGATTAAAACTCAATATAGACAGGTCCTGTTCCTCAGGTATCATATACAATGAGGGGATTGTTCATGACACTAATAGATGAACCATCTTGGCTTTTTCTACTCGGTTGGGCCATGCCACTTCGCTAATAGCTGAGGCTAAGGCCATGCTGGTTGGTCTCACTATTTTCTAGTAAAGGGGATTAGGTCTCATTGAGGTTGAAACTGATTCTATATTTGTTTCTAACGAAATTCAGGCTCTAGGATTTGTGCCTTTTTCTATTGAATATGTAATCCACAAATTCCACGATATTCTCAACAATGACATCAAGGTATACCACACCTGGAAGGAGGGAAATAGTGCTGCAGATTATCTAGTCACACTCGATATTCTTGAATCGGAGAGCTTATTTTTTCATGAATTTAATAGTCTTACATAGATGATAAATATAATTCTTAAGGGTTATTCCCTTGGTCTTCATCATTTTAGACCCCTGTATTCTTGTTCGGCCTGACCTACTTCTTTGGCCCTCGAATGTACTCTTCTTTCTATTTTGAGTAAAAATTTTCATAATGATAATGATGAGGATATATAAGATGAATTTGAAAAAATGTGGTCTTTAAAAGAATTTTATTCTATTATCACACTCTATAAGTGAGTTTTTGAAATTCAAAATTCTCAAAATCACTAAAGGTATATGTAATAAAATTTAGAATATCTATGAAGCAAAGACCAAAGTGAAGAAAAATAAATTGATTTTTTGGAGAATTAAGTATGAATATATATTGATTCATGATGATAAAACTATTGATAGTTTATTAAAAAGGGTGAATTAAGTTTTGATTACCATCAAAGGCTATGGTGGGAAGTTGGAAGATGATGATATTATTGAAAATATTTTTCATATCTTATAAGATATGTTTGATTATAAAGTATTTATTTTAGAATAAAAATATTCAAGTGATATTTATCTTGATGTTTTTATATTATCTTAATACATTATGAAATAAGTAAAGATATTTCTATCAATAATTAGGTGAATTATGAAAAAGAAATAACATTTAAATCTACAAAGAAAGTGAAGTTAAAAAAGAAGGTTTATGTTGAAGATAAATATTTTTGTTTAAATTCTGATAAATATTTGGAAGATATATTTGAAGAGGTTATTTCTATTATCTCAAGAAACATGAGAAGAGTAAAATAAAAGCATATGGAAAATATTTCCTTGAATCATTTTAGTTCTGGAGCTATTGGACATCATGTTGAAAATTGTTCAAAATCCAAAACCAATGAAGATTGTGAAGAGAAATATGATATGTCTAGAATATTATAGAATAAGACAAAAAAATATTCCAAAGCTTTCTTAAAATGATAATGGTAATAAGTTCTATAAATTTTATAGGAGATACTTCTTTTCTAAATAATATATACTCAATGAGAATGAATACAAAGATCAATTTTCCTCTAGCGGTGAAGATGTTGAAAGAACGCTCATTTCTAAAGTGAAAGATGAAAATGTTTCAAGTAGTGAAATAATTTATGAAATTATATAATACAAATAGGA
This sequence comes from Viscum album, assembly GCA_963277665.1. Classification (NCBI taxonomy): domain Eukaryota; kingdom Viridiplantae; phylum Streptophyta; class Magnoliopsida; order Santalales; family Viscaceae; genus Viscum; species Viscum album. The sequence continues at coordinate 1,245,416,157 of OY728157.1, read as the reverse complement.
TGATATATAATTTATATTTAATAGAGAATTAAAATAATTTCTCTCAATATTTCCAAGTAGGATAAGGAGATAAAAAAATTAAAGATAGAATATAAATCCTTTAACACAAATGAATCTATATTTTCAAAAGTAACATCTAAGTTTATTGATGATGTTAAAGGTTTTAAGATGGTTTTTTATGATAATAATAATATTAACATAATTTTGGAAAAAATATTGAAGGATAAATAAAACTATTTTTATCATTTAAAAAAAATTGATTATATCAAAAGAGGATTTAAATATGTGAAAATACAATATTCAAAAATATATTTTAGAAGTTGGAGAATGTTTGAAGAAGTGTAATGTTCAAGAATAAAAATATAAATATTTCCATAAATATGATAATAATGTTGAAAGTTTTTCTAAAAACACAGTGAATGAGAAACTATTCATGAAGAGAAAAGTTGTGACTGAATCAAGTGATGTTCCAAAATCTTAGAATTCTGGGAGAATCAACTTGAGTGAAAAATATGATACAACTAGGGTATATGGAAGATTTTGAAAAGGATTTCTATTAAAATTAAGAATTTAAGAGTTTACCAAAAATTTTGTTTCATAAAAAGGAGTTAAAATTGAAACTCTAAGAATGTTGAAAGATAATCAACAAAATCTGGACAACATGTTGATTTAAAATATGAATATGATTTATCAAGTTATTCTGGGGGATTTTTTCATATGTAAAATACATTTTGGTTCAATTACAAACACCATAATCAGAGAAAAATATATGATTGGATAGGATTGAGGGGGATTTAGTCCTCTAAATAGAAGGAACTTTATAAACTTATTAAGAAATATAGATAGAAATCACAGAACAAGTTTGATATACTTGAAGAATTCTATGCAAGGTGTTATTAGACTGGTCATCATGTTTTTGATTTTATTTTCATTTTACCAGCCCAAAAAATATGAGTTTTAGTACTTAAAATCCTTATAAGAATAAAAAAAAGGGAAAATGACTTAATTGAGGACATTTCATATAAATCTTATAAAAGTGAAAGTCGATTAATCTTGAAAAACAAATTATCATCCTACATGAAATGAGATTTAAAACTACTAAAAGGTTTGAAAATTTTTAAATATGTCTCATTGAACTTTTTTAATGATGGATATCTCAATACTAAAGGAGTTGTCTCAATAGTTTTTTTGAAAATAAAATTTGAAATCCAAAAACACTATTTTTATTGATGAATTAAAACAAAATATCATTATTTTTTCATAGATATTTGATAAAATAAATAATGTGTTCTTAAAAAAATATCAATCCATTTTTATGAATTTATAATATAAAAAAATTATGACAAAAGGATATCAGACTAAAGGAAAATTATTTCAAGTGGGTGATGATGGAAACTCTTGTTATCTTAGTATAAATGGAGAAAATGAATTGTGGAATTAAATTCTTGGACATATTGGACAAAATAATATAAATTTTATCACTCAAGGAGATAATGTTCATGATGTTTCATTTCTAAAAATAGAAATATATTGGATGTGCTGAATTTTTCAAAAGGGGAATATTGTTAACCTTCACACAAGAAAGTGGAGATTAAATATACTCAACCATTAGAGACCATTCATTCATATGTGTGTGGGACCATGAGGAAATAATCAACCAATAGAGATAATTATTTTATTAATTTCATTAATAACTTCTTTCGTATAACTTATGTTATGTTTATGAAACATAAAATTTTAGGCCTTACAAAAGTTTTAAATTTTCCAAATAAGTGTAGAGAAAGAGTGTGGTTTTTATCTTAAGAATAACCATAAAAATAATGTAACTAAGTTAAAAATTGTGAATTTTTAAGATTATCTTAAAAATTTTAGAATCCAAAATGAATTCATTGAACCATACACACCAAAAAAATGGTGTGTCTGAATAGAAGAAGATGTGTTTGGTGGAGATGGATTGAACAATGCTAGTTGTGCATGATACTTATTTTATTTCTAGAGACAAGATATTGGTGCATCAGTTTATATAAAAAATCAGTGTTTGCATATACTAAATTGATATAAGTCCCCGTATGAGGTATATTATAAAAAATCAATGTGTTTGAAGTATATTTAAGTGTTTGGTAGTCCTTAAGTTAGCAAGATAAAAATTGAGAATCTTAGGAAGTTTGATAATCGATGAGTTGAGGGGATATATATTTAATATCCTCAAAATTGAAAAGGTTATCACTATTTAAATAAATAAAGTAAAAATATTATTGACGATACTAATATTAAAGTTATGGAGCAATCAAAGAAAGAAATTGTTTATAATAAAGAAAGTTCGAAAATGGATGTTAATGTTGTCTCTGCTAAACAACTTGAAAAAATTCTAGAAAAAGATGAAAGTGTTAAAGATATACAAGTTAGAGTGTAATATTTGGCCATTTAAATTGACGGGGAATAGATTCATTCAACTCATACAAGTCTTAGAAGGAATGTCTAGGTTTAATACATCATTGGGGACTATAGAAAAAAAGTTAAAACTTGGAGGACTCTGAAGAAAACAACTCATACCTATTTTTATTCTAAATTGGAACCTAGATATGTTGAAAAATATATGAATCATAAAGAATATATTTATTATATAAATGAATAACATGATTATATAGAGAATAATGATAATTTTGAATTAGTACCCAAGCCTAAAGAAATGAATATAATCAGGACAAAGTTGTTGTTTCAGAATAAATTGAATGAGAAAGGTGAAGTGGTAATAATTAAAGCAATATTGATTTAAAAAGGTTATTCATAGGTTAAGGAGTGGATTTTTATCATAATTTTTCACTATTTCCAAGACTGAAACCATAATAATCATTCATGATATTATAAAAAAAATCTAATATAAGATTTTTTAGATGGATGTCAAGTTATCCCTTCTCAATGGTGAATTTTAAGAGGAAGTTTTTATTGATTAACCTTGTGGTTTATTTTTTGGATAAGATGAGAATAAATTTTTTAGATTGATAAAGGATTTATATTGGATGAAAAAATCTTGAAGAGTATGGTATTCTAAGCTAGAAAATTTCTTGAAGTTTTTGAATTTTATAAAAGGAAGAGTGGACAATAATCTCTATGTAAAAGATGAAAAATAATCATTTCTTTATGTTATTATCTATGTATATAGAATTATATTTTATAGTAATGATGAAGAAATGTGTGGGAATTTTTTAAGGAGATGAAGGAGTTATTAAATATGTTTATTCTTGGGTAAATTAATAATTTACTTAGTTTAAATAATTCTCAAAAGCGAGATTAAATTTTTATTTGTCAAGAAAAGTATTCCAAGAAACTTATAAAATGGTATGTTTTTGAGGATTATAAGTTAGTTTCTACACTAATTTCAGTAGGAAATAAATTTTACAAATATGAACAGGGAAAGTATGTTTATCCAAGGGAATTACAAGAGCTAATTGGTGGTCATATTTACTTAACATATTCAAGATTAGATATTGTCTATACTATTACACTCTGTGCTAGATATAAAAGTGAACCAAAATCATCCAATTTAATGATTGAAATAGTATTTCCAGATATTTCAAAGAAACAATACATTTTTTTTGAAATATGATAGAAAAAGAAAGTTTAATCTTTTTGGTTATACAAATACATATAGGATAGGCTATGTTGATGAAAGGAGGTTGAAATTTGATAGAGTTTTCCATATTGGAGATAAGTATGTTTTTTAAACTATAAGAATCAAATTTCTATGACTTAAAGCATGATTGAAGTATAATATGTGGCTGAAACTCATTACATGGCTCCGTTAATGTGGATGAATAAATAGTTAGAAGATTTGAAAGTTAATGTAATGTTTCCACTTCTCTTGATATGTGATAATAAAACTGCAATTAATTAGTCAAAGAAACTATTTCATCATTCAAGAAGAAAGAACATTGATATCAAATATCATTTCATCAAGGAACTTGTGGAGAGAAATGAGATGAATTTAGAATTTGTTCCTATAAATGAACATATTGCTTATGTTTTCACTAATCCATTCACAAAGGAAGAATTTATGAATCTAAGTTTGTTGTCGGTAATTAAATATCATCCCTCCCAATGCTAAGGTATGGTTTTAAAAGTACCCTCTCTCATATTTACTTTAGATATTATTGTGAAAGGGGGACAAAAATAAATACATAAATCTTTCTTTATATCTATATCCTAGAAATTATTTAAAAATGGGGAGAATATTAGTAGTTGTAGTATTAATTACTATAGAAAACATGGTATTATTTATTCAATGTTCTCATTTCCTACGCTGAGTTTTTCTCACATGGGATTATAATTATTGAGTGGCGATCCATTGTAAAGTATTCTTAGTTTTTTAGTGATTTATGTTATTTGGTTTTCAACAAAAATTCTAATGGGGATATTTTTGATAACAAGATTTGTTGATGTTTGTAGTGGATATTATTATTTGTGTCGGTTTATATTGTAAATGAATAAATCACATGAAAACTCAAATATTTTGTGCGGTGAATATTCTTGGAGACTAATTCAGATGATGCTTGATATGGTTCAAAGTGTTTATATATCATGGAATGATTTCATTATTCAAGCATATTGAAGGAGCATAAGAAGGAGTTTTATGTTTTAACATAGGTTTTGCATCATAGAAGTTATTTAAGTAGAAGGATGATGCCATAATTATTGTCAAAACCATAGCTAGATAAAATAAAATAGGATTATACTGTAGTTAAATTTTCTATTCTATGGTGTTGTTGAAATTAGTATTGGGATGAAAAATAGTTTATAGGACCTCACATTATAGAGTTTGTTACCAAACCATATAGGATAATCAATCATAAATCTCATCAATATAGTGAATTTATATGCCTCAATACACAACCAATTGGAATTTAGTGGATCTGGAAAATCTGGTACCTCAAAACTACTACACATATTCAATGCCATAGTTAGGAGAAAATTTGGAAGGCCATGCCTCAGTTCATGGACCTCACCACATACTAGGTTAGATTGTTATTTTTTTTGTCTTTAGAGAGTTCAATATCTCCACACCATAATAGGTATGATATTCTTTAATGTGTTTTGGTAGTTAAAAAAATAACTGTTTTGAACTACCACCCATGTCACAATGGTTGAGGTTGTTCCATAGAAGTTGATGTCTTGGAAAATCTGGATAGTTTGACCTAGGGTACTGACTTGGATTCATATTTGAATATTGGAAATTATTTCAGCCTATTATAACTACTAATTATAATTCAATCCTCAAGATGAAGATAATATATGATCCAAGGGTTATGATTTAAAAAGTGGATTTCAAATTTAAAATTCATTTTTTTTCTGTTAATGATGGACCGTTATATCGATTTGATATGTGTAGTTTTTTTGAAGATAATGAGTGTGAAGATAGATAAAATAAGAAGTTATGGATATGTTAAATATAGTTAATATTTTGTGATTATCTAAAGAAGAATAATTGAAGAAGAATAAAAAGGTTGAAGTGGTTATGTGCATATGTTTTGTATAGAAATAGAAGAATCAACTTATTTTAATGAAAGTTTGAAGAATAATTTCTGATTTTTTATTGTAGTGTAAGTTGATTATAAGTGAAAGATTTCAACAAACTCAGAAACTTAGAGGAAATATATTTGATTAATGACTTATCTGTTGTTACTTAAATATTTATCATTGTAAAGTGTGGGATACACTTGTGGATGCACCAAAACATAGTCAGGGGATGTGAAAACATGAGTTCTAAGGTTATACCCTAATTGTTTTACTCACATGAGGATTCTAGTAGGTAGTGTGGTTCTGGAGGAATCCATATCACACCAAGGACTATCCTTCTCACATTTATAGGTGATGTTTGTTAATCTATTGTGTTCTGTTGTATTGGTGTGTGTTTGGGTGTGTTTCTAAAATCATCACAACAGTATTACTGGTGGAGAAAGTTATTTTGAAAGAAATATAAAAAATTCATTGATCACTGACTAAACCTCCATCTCAGTGATCCTTTATTTATCCTAAATTAGTTATACACAAGATTTGTGTCAATATTATCCTCTTTATTATATATGTTGTAAAAATTTGACTTCATTTAATTATTCCCATAATTTTCCTTAATGAATTTAATTTCATTATTCTATAAAATATTATTCAACCTCTTGTTGAATCATTTTTAGTCCTTACTCTTTGTTGAGTATCCTAGAAACACACCTTCATCAACCACATCACTATATATGAACTGATTGCATTTTTTTAGAATGCATAATTTGATTATGAAGGTCCAAAAATATTTAAGTGAGAGATTATTTCTAAGAAAAATTTCATATTGTGTTATATCTTCCCCTAGGCTAATAATGAACTTATTTTTGTATTTACACAACAAATTTCAATACTTACTTTCAATAGTGGAAAGATAGACCACTTTAAATGAGAAATATTTTGTCTATATTATTCACCTACTGATTTTTTTGTTTGATAATTCCATTATATTTTAGAGTTCACATTGATGATACCTCATTCTTAATTTCATGTTTCTATAAGTAGTTATTAACTTCAATGGATTCATAATCTCTTCATTTTTAGATAAAAAGATATCGATTATGCATTTAGTATTATTTTTAACTCTTATTCTATTCCTTTTCACGAAGTCCATCAATCCATTATTACTTCATGTGAATATAATTCAATAATTTCTACTATAATCATAAAAAAAATGAAATAACTTTTCCTATATGTTCCTAATATATTTATTAGGCCACACAAATCATTATGCATCAGGTCAATGAGATTTTATTCCCTTTACTTCCTTTATTGAGATGGATTTCAAACTATATTTCCTCATATTTAATAATTATAAGTCCTCTCACAATCTTGTTTTAGATTTAGAATATCCATTATAGCCTTTAGGTTGGACATGTTCTATGTGTTATATTGGTGAATGTGCATAATCCATTGATGAAAAAAATTTTCCCCTCTTTAACTATCAGTATATAAGTGTTTTCCTTACTATATGCATAGTGTAGATTACCATTTGTTCTCCAATATTTCATTAGTGAGTTCCAAACCTTGACTTCGACAAAACACCCCTTATGATTAAAGGTGACCTTAATTCTATATTCAGAGAGTTAACTCACACTTAATTGTTTGTGTTTTAATCCATATATATAGATTACTTTTGTTTTCTTCATCTCATCACCTTTTAATCAAGTATTTCCACTTCCCTTTATCATTGAAACTCCATCATTGATGAAATGAATTTTTTATCAACTCTTCCCTTTTTATTATTTAGTACATTTATATTTTTGGTCATGTGGGATGTAGACCCACTATCAAGGATATCAGTGCTACTATTTTTTATAGGTTTGAGAGTGATCTATTATAGGTTAGACTTCTCTCTATTTATCCCTACCTTACATGAGACACTCATATTAGTTAATGAGTAGTCTATACTTTACTCTTTATCTTAAACACAATTATTAAACTTATACTCATATTCTTCTTCTATCATGGAGTGACTATCTTTTAAAGTTCCCTTATGGGGGTGTTTTATATTTATGTTCCTTTGAATTCCAGAGAAGTAACCACCATTTCATCTTTAACTTCAATGTACAGTTTTATATCCAAAATTAGAATAATGAAAATAGTATCCATAGAAAAAATTTATTCCAGAAAAATAAGGATATAATTTAATTCTTATTTTTCAACTTCATAGGGATTCCCCGTTCAAAGAGTTACTCACCTCATCCTAAAAGAAAATGATTGTCCATAAAAGCCTCATAATTGAAAATTCATAAGATTAAATATCATATATTCTTAATTCTTACACATGTACCCAACTTTTTTAAAGATCCTTAGTTAATGATTAATTCTTAAATATCGAGTAGTGCTCCCTTCTCTCCAATTTTATTTTTTTGGATCTATCTTTTTTTGAGAAAATAATGTCTTACTGTTTACTCAAGAATCACCAACCTTATGCTTACCCTTGTTCTGATCTGTCACTATTCTATTTTTTTTGTCTCAACCCCATAGTCAACTCCTCTTTTTATCACAAACCTATATCTTTGTTCATGAATGTTTTTCTCAACAACTTTTAAGCCTAGCTTAGACCTTTATAATAGTTCTAAATCTGATAACCTCCTAAAGTGATTGTTATTATTTAAATATCTTTATTTTGATTTTATTTTAATATTATTTCTCACAGTAACCACCTATTATTTTAGGTGTTGAACCTTTATTATCTATAGATCTATATAATATTTAAGGTCACCAATCATATTATCTTTTTCTTAAATTTTAAACTTCAAATTCTGTTTATTTTTTGTCATATTGACTATTTCATTGATATGAAAAATCTTTCTCTAGTTAGTCAATATCATCTTTGATCCAATACACAAATTCAAAATATTCTTTCAGAAGACTACTAATATTTTTTTTCTTTCCTTGAAGATCAAGAACTTCAATACTCCATTCAAGTTACACCATGAGATTAACTACACCTTTTGGTGGATAATAACATTTATATTCAAAAACTTACTTTAAATTATTTCCATCATATAATATTATGCATCTGACTAAAATTTGATTTCGAATTCCTATAAGTAGCCTTCATTACTATCATTTTCTTTTCTCATCAATCACTTCATTTAAAACTTCATTCCTGATGAATTTCCCTGTTGGAAATCTATTTTAGGAGGGAATCACCTCTATGGATTTTGTACGACTTATACTTCACATTTTCACCATAAAATATTATCTTAAACCTTTTTGAAATGTTATCGACTTTATCAAATCAAAATCGTGATAGGATTAGCTTTACTGAAAATCTACCCTACCCCCTTTCAAATTTTCTAGCCATAGGAGATATAAACTCATCATCCAAATACTTTTCATTATTACCTCATTAAGAGATATTAAGTTTCTAAAAAGGTTTTAAGTACATATCATTGTTTGATTGACTATATGTTCCTTCTATATTAACACACATTTCAGAAAAAAATAGTCTGCTATATAGATCACCCAATGAAATTTATTCAAAGTTCCCATCTTCAAGATATGAAACCTTTAGATTATAATGATGTGTAAGATTACTTATGATCTTATTCAAAAAATATATATATATTTTATCTCTTCACTAAGTCAAATAATTTCTTTAATAAGATTTATGATTAGGTTAAATTGTCTGTAAACATTTTCATATGGGAACATTTTTAAATCATAAGATTTATTGTTTAGCACTTGTATCTTAGTATATTTCACCTTAATGATGCTTTCATAAATGTTGTCTAATTTTATCACATGGATTTTTTAGAAGTTAATCTCATTAATGTCATGTTAATATGGTTTTGAATATCTCTAGATAAATCATTTCGATCTTTTTAATTGGAATAAAAAATAGCTTGTCTACTTCATTAAGGGACAATTTAGATATATACTAACATGTATCCCATGTATTGTATTAAATAAAACATATATACAAAGTGATTATAATTGTGATCTCAATATTTTCTTCTAGATATAATAATTTATTATATGAAAAACTAGGACACCTTTAGAATTTAATATTTTCTATATACTCAACTTCAATAGATAGATTCATTGCCTGTAACCTCTGCTCTAATACCACCTATTGTAACTCAAGAAACCTTGATAGGGGAGGGGTGAATTAGGTTGTGAACTTTTTATTTCAATGCATTAGATATTGTTCCTAAGTAGGTAGTAAATAATTGAAACTATTATAGTAAATCACACATAAAAAACAATCACAAATCTAGAAGTAAAAACAAGAGACAAAAAATTTCACTTGATTCACCACTAAGGGATAATACATGGAGAATATGTCGATGATGTGTCAGTTTTACCATAATCTACTACAATTTACTATTTTTGGTGGATTAAAATAATTTAATCATGATAAATCCATTCAATTATTACTACCTTTACAATTTTAATCAAGGATAAGTGTATTTACTCCCTTAGATCACTTTCATTCACTTGCCTATGCTCACTCCTTTAGATGGAGTCTTCCTTAGGTTAACAACTTGAAGTCCACTTCCATGTAGTCAATAAAACATGTTTTAATATGAATCATTGAATCTTTAATATGATTATATACTTCACCCATATATTTTCAGAATACCCATATGAAAATTCCATATATATATTTTTTCTCAAAACTAACTTCCATGTAAGTCCTACATGAATCACTTTTAACTAGATACTGACCACACAAACCTCCCATTCACATAATTCCTCCACATAAAGCTTTTTTTAAACTCCACCTTTCACAAGAATTCCATGCAATAAATTTGTGAATTTACCATGTATGAACATTATTAATGATTAATGTTTTAAATAAATCATTTTCCACATACCTTCCATGAACTACCTATACAGTTATACATTGAAAACACCCTTCCTAGTCTCATTTTATTCATGAGATAGTCTGTTTCATATACTAATCTCACCAATGTGATTAAACTTTGGATATTCTATTAATTTTCATTGATTATTAATGAAATGATCAATTGGGTATTTATAGGAAAATTATTCTTAGAACCTCATTAATCTCTAAAATTAAATTTATCCACTTCACGTCGTTCCTTTACGAATTGTCTATTTTGAACCTCCTTTATGAATCCGCCACCATGTTCTTCTTATGTGGTCTATAATTGATCTACACCTATTCATTAATAATGGAATCTATTATATGTATCTTTAAATAGAGACATTCTTACATGAAATTATTTCACCAAACTTCCTATGTGGGATTCCTCCTATGTATCTTATTTGAAAATGGGTTACTATGTATCTTCTTCACAATCCATATACTTACAACACAATAATTAAAAATTTGAATTGAATTCTTTTCTAAACTCCACTGAAGCTGCCAAAATTATGATAATATTTATCTTTAACTTAAAAAACCCAAAAATATCTAGAAAATATACTCCCATAAAATATTCTAATTCTCACTATATTTTATTTTAAGAATTAAAGAATCCAAATATTCTTATTTTCAATTGGATTAACAACAACCAGAACATAAATATCTAGTTTATATCTCCTTGGTTTAAAAATCAACCTTAGATAAGTTAGTAAACATAAATAAATGATGTATTTAAAATTTTTATACTTAAGGTGGATTCCACGATGCAGGATGGATATAATTTTGACTTAGTAGATACATGTTTATACTTATATGTCTTATTTTTAACATGATCATAATGTTTAGAATCCTTTTTATGATATTTCATATGTATGACCTCATTATGCCATGTATTTCATGTGTAGATATTTAAAACTTGTTTTACATGTCTAGCATGATTTCAGTGTGAAACTACACATGGAATTGTATGTACATGCAATACTATTTATCCCTACGAGGAGAGAGGCTTGATATAGTGGAGGGTTAAGTATATGTATATAATTAGGGACACTAACACACACACCTTATAATGATAAGATGAGGGTCCTCTAAGGAGGATCATTTTATATATTCATATATGTTTTCTCACTATAAAGAGATGAGTTTCCTCCCTATGGGGGATGATTATAGAACCAAAAAAACACACACACAAACACACACATGTACACTACCTCATATATAGGATGGGTTTCGTCAAACATCCTCAATGGACAATGTAACAACCTGGAACCTATACACATAGATTTGGTGATAAAACCTATAATATTTACCTATTTAATTTTATACCAATAAACGTGACCCATTTTTTTACATTAATAAATCAAAGGGAAAATTGATTCCCTTACACCCCGAAGACCATTTTTCAATTAAGAGTTTTATATAATTAGGCTGAACCCTTTCATAATAATAATAATGTATTAAAGTGAGAAATTTTTTCATAATACCTAACTTTTCTTATTCCATGAAATGTATTTAACATCTCCCATAAACTTATCCACACATTAATTAATTTACCTAATTACTTATAACATGGGGAAATGGAAACATAAGAAGGGGTGAGATCAAATTCTCAATAAGGGTAAGCACGAGGGATACCAATTTATAATAATAAGTGAGCATAAGATAAAAAAGGGTATGAGAGCATGTTATTGATATTAGAAAATCAACCCCAATAATTAATAGATAATAATCATGAATCCTAATGTAAATATTTGGTAGTTCATAAGATAATTGAAGATTATGAGCCATGAAAATAAAACGTGGGCATAAGAACTTGTCATAAAAGTGTGGAATTAAGTGTGGAATCATTATGATCATATGAATCATTTGTCAATGACATATTTCAATACATTAATCACATGGTGGTCTTGTTTAAACTACATGTGTACCCTCTTTACAAATAGCACCCTTTCAAGACATACCATACTTAAAAAATTTTCTTTATGACATAGGGAATGGAAACATAAGAAAGTGTGATATTATATTCTCAGTAAGGTTAAACATAGGATATATTAATAAATTATCCTAAGTGATCATAAGAAAAGAATAAGGGTTTGAGAACATGATCAAAAATTAAAATAATCATACCTAATCAGTTAAATATCTTTAATCATAAATCATGGTATATGGTTTTTTAATCAAAAGTCATAGGTCATAAGAATGCAGAATCATCAATAATCAATCCTAATCTATGATCACTTATCATAAAAATAATACACAAGTTTTTTACATAAAAATAATCATTTAAAGTCACTTATTTAGTAAATTTTAACTCCTAATGCTATCATTGTGGACAAAGTCTCATAATTGAAATGTCTACCTGATCATTTCCAACTTTCTCTTAGGAGTAACTTTCATCTAATTAACTCGATCATTTCATAGGATTTTATTAAATCTGTCATCTATTTTGAGTTTCTCAACTCCATCATCATTACCAAATTAAATATAGATCTATAATAGACCCACCCATCACATAATCATAATCCAGTCATATTTATGCCACACGATCATGAAAACATTCAACATTAAATCAAATTTTAACACATGGAAAATAAAATAGGTTTCATCAATATTTCATCATTATAAACAAAAAACATCTATTGAATGAACAAATATGATAACATTGGATCATATCCTTTATAAATCATAAGAAACATCACATTATTTTTTATAGTAAAAAAGATAACTTTAAAAAATCACTAAAATACTTCTTAGAGAAAATACCCTTTTCATTTTTCAATCAGTTATTTTAAATCAAAAAATTTAGAAAATATTATGGAAAAAATTTCTTTAAAAATAACCATGGAAAACTGTAAGGTAAACATAAAATTAAAGAGTAGTAAAGATGGTAGGAAAATTTGTTCATGTGGTATAAATTATAAAAAAGAGTCCCTTCACATTTTCAGTAAAAAAGTAAAAAGTACCATGTTTGGGAAACTATAAGAGGATTCCATTTAAACATTGGTATAAAATCCAAATATAGTGAAAAATTAATTTAAATAATTTTTTTAGAATATTAAAAAACATTATGGAAATCATTTTAAATAAAATATAGACATGGAAGAAAATATTTTCAACTAAAGAGAAAAACAAGGCCAGTTTTCTTTAAAACAATTCTTTCAGACTTCTGAGTACACAGAGAGAGTAAAATGAATGGAAAACTTGTAATTTAAAAAAAAATAATCATAGGATAATAAAAAAAGGAAATTTATGAGATATAGATAATATAACTTCATCATAATAAATTTAATCAAAAGAATTACGATAAAAATGAGATTGTGATGTAAAACCCTTAACATTTTGGTAGCTTTTGATTCATGACCCACATGAAAGAAATAACTTAAAATGAGACATTAAATAAAATTAAAAAAATATTAATGTTAGTAATTTTACAAGTTGTGGAATATACCCCTTATAAAATAGTATAGGTGTAGAACCTAAAATATGTCCCAAAGAATACAATTTGAGATGATAAACCCTTACCACTTTGGTAACTTTCGACTCAAAACCCATTAGTTGAAAAATTTTGAATTATAATTTTTAATACCATTAACTAATAACAATAAATGATATAAATTATAAAATTATCATTATATACACATCATAAACATAAATATGTTCATAACATCCAACATGTCTTAATGAAACAAAATTGAGATGAAGAACCATTACCTTATATCCAACTTGATTCGTAAGCATTATAACATATTGTATTATAAATTTAATTTTATTATAATTCTATAAAAGATTAATAATTATACTTATAATATCATATATGATCCACTAATATCATTTCAACACATATTTGTTAATAATTCTCTATTAAATTTGTCATTTCGAGTGTTAACTACTTATTCTCCCATGTATGTTTTGTTTCAGCAGTCCCGATACTTATACCTTGATATCAGATCCATAAATGAAAGATGCTTCCAATTTTCGATAAATGAAATGGAATAAAGGTAAATGATAATTTAAATAGAAATAATCATTATCATATCATATATATCATACATATTCATTAAATATATCCTTATTACCATCCAAGTAAAGAGTAAATGAAAAACAATTGTGTCGCTTCATGGAGGTGGATGTCCACACGTACGCATAAGAAATGTTATCGTTTTAAATGGATGAGATGGTAATAAGGTAAAAAATATATTATAAATAAAAATATTAATTATGTTATAAATATCATATATAAAAATTAAATACATCATAATAACCATCCATTGAATATGTTGATGAAAAATGATTCATATCTGTACTTGGAGGCGGTAGTCTACACTTACGTACAAGCGATAATTTCATCTCCCATTTGGTGAAGAAGAGGAGATAAATGGTCATGAAATCATCACAATAAAATATAATTATATTTATTAAAATTTATTGATAACTTTATTTTGGATACTATTGGTTTATAGGTATTAGAAGAAGAAATAAAATTGAAAGAGCTTGATTAATATTTATACCTCTTCTTTGTCACACCTCATTTGAATAACACCTTAAGCCTTGAAAGATTGGTCTTGTGAGAATAAAAGAAGTTATATGATTAAGGGAAGGAATATATGAAGGTTTTTAGATATGATTATCTGATCTATAAGGCTCAAATTGTGTGAATAGTAGATGAGAAGAGGTTTCCTTTTATAAGAAAGGCGAGGGATACATATTAAATTTCATAAAAATTTCAATGATATAAGGTAAATTTCATGTTAATGTAGCACAAAATGGATATTAATTATAATTTAGGATGAGATAAGGATTAATTATCTTAAAAAAATAATAATTATATAATTTTTTAGGGGAATTCCTATAGTTATCTCTTGGTTTAACCCCTGGTAAACCCATTTTAATGTTAACCGTGGTATTCATTTTACTATTTTTACTAATCATTATGTACAAAAATAAGTATTAACTTTTAAAATATATTTATTGTTATGATTAAAAATTTTGAATCCATTTTACTAGATTTAATTTCTTTAAGTGGTAACATTTAATTTTAAATTGTCATGAAAACCGCAAGGAAACCCCGTTTTAGAATAATGAATTTTGAGAATAAAATTGAATTTACTTCCATTCCACGCCTTGTGAAAACAATATAACTAATATTTAAATATTTTATTGAATATATAATTTATAAATTTCATTAAAAACATTAATAAATAGAGATTAATTAAATTCATTAAGATAATAACTCCTTACGCATATAAAAATAGTTTTTAGAAAAATGTGTTTTTAAGCTAAAAATAAACTAATACCAAAATCAATTATAATGATGATTACTTAGTAATTAATTATATTATTTATAATTAAAGGATGATTATGTTAATTTTTGAAAAAATTAAAATAATTATGGTATTTTTACTTGAAAATAAATAACAATTTTGTTAAAAATTGGTTTTTTCACTATCCACTGAAAAATAGATCTCTTTAGAAAATTATTAAAAAATAACCCTAATATATATTGAAATGATGATTTAAAAAATTATTCTCATTTAATCAAATAATTTATTTGAAATGGTAGAAAATAATTATAATGTTCATGCACTATAACGACCCAATATTTTTATATATAAATATCACATCTTATAAGATTAATATTCAATACATTTCATAAGCACAATCTTAAAGACCATAATAGTTTAGTGTATTTGGAGACTAGAAACACAATATTATTATTTCATGAAATATCTTTAAAATATATCATAAATATATTCTCACGTAGTAATCCTCTTAGGAATTCCCTGTCTAATCCTTTCTTCATAACTTAGAGAAGGAAACATAAGAAAGGGTGAGGTTAGTTGCTGTGTAAGGGTAAAAATAGGATATATCAATCTATGATTATATTAAATAATAATATAAGAATAAGTTTATGTGATCAAGAAAATTTTACAATGTTCACAACCAACCTGTCATATATCATAAACACGATTCATAGCATAATACTTTATTATTTCCGAAAACACGGTCCATAAGAGTGATAAATCATCATAAATCAATCATGCATCATAAGATCATGTCATAAAAGTGTTTAACAATCATAAATATAGGAAAAAATTTCATTTTTAAAGGTTAATTCCCAAAACCATCAAAATAGTGGATTTGGAATCATCACTTATTTCAAATCATGGATCTGGATGAACTTGTTTCCTACAGTGGATTAGGGCTCAACTATTTACCATAGTAGATCAAGAGTCACTTGTTTCCCATACTAGATCAGGACACAACAATTTCCCATAGTGGATCAATCCCATCAACTTGTTTACCATTGTTATCTCATGAGATATAAATCTTTCCCCAATTCATTTGAGGGAGGTATAAGTCCCACAAGTCTCACAAAGAAAACCATACATATGTGTACCAAAATATCATAAAACATTAATCATATCATCACATCATAAACCATGTAAATAAAATAGGTTTTGTAAATATTTCATTAAAATAAACATTAACCATCTAGAGAAAGAATAAGGATAATATCATTCAATCATATCCCTATTAAAACATAAGTAACATAAAAGGATGACATATTATAAGGAATGTGATTTTTTAAGATCTATTTGAGCATTTCCTTAGGAAAATAGCCTTTATTATTTGAAAAAAAAAATTAAAACATAAACAATTTCAAAATAATTTTCTTTGAAAATAAACTTATAAACTAATAAATAAAGGTTTAAAAATCATTTCAAATATTTCTTGAGGAAAATATCTTATCCATTTTTAAAATCACTAAAAATTTATAAAATATTTTGGAAATTAATTTTATTTGAAAATTAAGTTTTAAACTTATAAATTAATATTTAAAATAAATTATGGTGGAAATTTTGTTCATGGAATATATGTTAAAATAGTGTTTCCTTTCACATTTTTTGTAAAATCCAAATGGGCATTATTTAAAAATGACATGAAGATTTATTTAATTTTTTTTGTAAAAACGAAAACATAGGTAAATTTTTTATTAATATATAATTTTTTTAATGTTGAAAATATTTTTAATACATTTTTAAAAAACATTATTTTTGGAAGAAAAATCGGTTTTTGACTGAGTGTATAAATAAAGACAATTTTTCTTAAAAGAATTATTTTGAACTGTTGAGTAGATAAAGAGAGGAAAATAAAGGGAAGAAAATGTATTCTCATGACATAACTAGAGTATAAGAAAATTAATGAGTTTATGTAGATATGGATCATAATATTTGATCATCAGAAACATAAACATAAATGATCTTGATAAATGATGAGATTATACCATAAAACCATTACCACATTGGTAACATTAAATCAAAAGCACAATGAAATAGATATCCTAAAATTAATATATAAATACCCAAAATTTTCAGGATAATAATCATAAAATATGTTCACAAGTAGTATATACACCACATAAAATAAAAACATGGCGAATATGTAATGTGTCTCATAGAAAATAAAAGTGAGGCAAACATCTCTTACCTTAAATATCTATTTACTTCATTCACGTAAAACCTCATATATAATAAATATAAGTTTATTCGAAATATATAAAATAATTATAATTATATATATAATACTATATATTATTTACTTATTACCTTTTATTACCCATTTATTAATAATTCCATGTTAAAATCACATTTCATGAAATAACTAATTTGTTTTTCATGTTTTTTTTGATTTTTTATTTTCTTGTCCTCTTGATTTTACCATGGTCAAATCATCTCATGAATTTGAAACATAATATAAACATTATTTATATTCATTATATATTTATTTATTATAATCCATAAAAGTTAGAGTTAGAAATAGAAATACACTATTCATAGAGATGGTAGGTCGTACGTACACATGAACACAATTTCCATTTTCTCAATAGATTGAAAGAAAGAAAGGAAAATAATATATAACCTTTAAATAATAATTTTTATTTCCTATATATCACATATTATTATTTAAAAATGTTCTTATTATATTTCATATAAAGCATATGTGAATAACGAATCACATTGCTTTGCTAGGCAGTAGTCCACTGTACACATGAACGACGTTACTGTATCTTCCATTGAATGGAATGCATGATGGTATATGTGATGTAATAATTAAAGAAGTATAATAATATCATAAATATCATATATAAAGATTTAATCCATAATTATACCCATCCTTGAGAGGTTGTGATGAAAAAATGAATAACATCGGTTCACGGGGGGGTAGTTCACCATACAAACAAATGATGATTTTATAACCTATTTAATAGAATAAGAGATGGATATACATTATAACATCAACATAATAACATATAATTATGTAGTATATAACTTTTTATTATATTTTAATTAATAATAAACTGATTAAGGTTGTAAATAAAGAATTAAGAAGCAAGATTTTAGAGAAGACAATTAACTTTTCTCAGAACAACCCCCTTTGGATATCTTATTAAGGACCCTAGGGTTGGTATTTTTGGATGAATATAATCTATTTAAAATGGATAAGGATTTTGGGTAGATATTTTATAAGTTTTTTTTGATAAAATGGTATTAATAGTTGTGAATAAGATAGGAAAAGAGTTTTCCTTTTATATGTGGGGAAAGGAACCCACTTGGAAACTACTTGGAAATTTCTGAAAAGAATCTAAAATGATAAAGTAATTCACATGAAAAATATTCAAAATGAACATAGATTCTAAATTTTTAATTATAATATTTAAATATTTCCATAAAATAGTATTTTGACAAGTTTTCATGTAAATATTATTCTTATCTTTTTATTTTAACCCCTTGGTAAACTCATTTTCAACTTAATCATGATAATTAATTTTTACTATTTCCACTATTAATTATAGTAAAAAATTAATTTAAACATATTAGGTAATAAAAATTATTCTTATGAAAAATATGGAATCAAGTTTTCCAAATTCAATTTATAGAAGTGGTGGGATTTAATTTAAAATTAAACTCGAAAATGCGTCAAGAAAGTGGTTTTCTAAAGAGAAAAATGTTTAAAATGTTTAAAATTTTTTATACAAAAATTCGATAATAAATTGATTAAAATGAAATAAATTGGATTAATATATATAATTGAACTAATTTTAATTTTCAAAACATATTAAAATGAAATTTATCTTGTAAATTCTTTGAATGAAAAGACATTTCAAATAAAATCCAGTGTTTTTCACTATTCACTAACAAATTTACCTCTTCATAAAATTCCTAAAAATTAAATCCCAAATAATTTTGACATTATTATTTTAATAACTAAGTTTATTTTTTCAAATAATTTTTCTAAAATTGGATTTTTTTAAATAATTCTGTTAAAGGCGACAATACCACTTTTTAGAAAAATATGATTTTAAGCATACAATTGGGTATATTCTTCTCTCATATTATGAAAAAATATAAGATGAATGGTAAATTTTTTATTTAATTTAAAATATATATATTTCAATAAAATCATTCAATAAAAGTTATTTACTTAATTTATCGTGGTAAAACACGTTTGTGTGCCTAATTGTTTTTGTTCAAAAAATGATTTCCTACATATTTAAATAGTTTTTATTTCAATTTATATTTTATTAGTTGTAAAATAATTAATTATATATACATGTGTATAATATATTTTCATAATTTAGTTAATTATATTCATACATTTTATTTCAATGGATTGGTGATAACTATTATATTAAATAATAATATTTTAATAGTTTGAAATGTTTTGTTTAAACTCATTGTTGCATGTAACACAATATAAACTCAGATTTGTGTGTAACACAAGATAAAATAAATGTTTTATGTTATAAAAACTAATCTTGGTGTTTCGTATCACTCAAAATATCAAAAATATTAAAATTATTTGCAAAAATATATTTCAAAAAGTCTCAGGGTGTTACATTTTACTCCCATAAAATGAATTTCACCCTCAAAATTCATTACTTTGGTATCAAAAAAATGAGGGTAAATCATTACTAATTACATTTCAAGGTTCCCACATAAATTGATCAATATGGTGGGTTTTCTATAAAACATTGACTAAATGAGTGGTATTGTTCATAGAAATTTCTCTATACAATCCAGAATCTCCACTGATTATTCCTCATAAGAAAGATCACACTCCAGTGGTATAACATATAAGTTCATTACATTGTTTGTATTAGGTATGTAATTCATCAGTAGAGATACATGAAACACATTATGAACTTGAGACTGTTTCCCTGGAAGATCCAAGTGAGAAGATACAGTTCTAATATGATGAAAAATTTCAAAGGGACCAATATAACTTGGGCCTAGTTTTCCATATTTCCTCCATGGGGAAATTTGTAAAAATACTTTCTCAAGAACATAAAATTATAGATTGCGTTGATGATTATCATCATAACATTTCAATAGTATTTTCCCTTACATGTTTCTGAGTGGCTCTAACCTTCTCCACCATTTCATCAGCTAGCTCAGGTCCCAATATCTTTCTTTCTGCAAATTCTTTACAATACGTTGGAGTTCTACATTTTTTTTCATAAAGTGATTCATAAAGAGCCATCCGAATACTAAAGTGGAAGCTATAGTTATTATAAAAATCGACTAGATGAAGCTGTCGAACCCAAACACATTTTAAATCCATAGAACAAGACCTTATCATATCCTATATGGTTTTAATTATTCTATTAGGATGACCATCTATCTAGGAATGATACATAGTGATGAAACTCAAATTTATTTCAAAAGATTATTTAATAATTTTCCAAAACTTTGAGGTAAAATTTGGGTCCCAATTAGATAAAATTGAATGCAGTACTCCTTACAACCTTACCACTTCTTTAATTTATATTTTGGAAAGTTAATCTAAAGAGAAACCTTCTCTGATAGTAATTAAATGAAAAAAATTCATAAGGTGACTGACTAAAAACCATAATTAACTTAACATAAAAGATAAGATAAACCCTAAATGTTACCATAAACTTTAATCATACATCCATAAAGTGTAAAGTTATTCCTTCTAAAATAAATGTTTCAATAAATAATATACAAAATGGAAGGGTTATATTTCCATAAATGTCTCTTAAAATATCCTCAATCTTGATAAACTCCCATCACATAAAACCTCAAAAGGGGTTTCAATGAATTTTAACTTATTATTATCTTTAAACCCATAAACCCATCATGGTTTCCACAACT
Source organism: Viscum album (assembly GCA_963277665.1). Taxonomy (NCBI): domain Eukaryota; kingdom Viridiplantae; phylum Streptophyta; class Magnoliopsida; order Santalales; family Viscaceae; genus Viscum; species Viscum album. The sequence continues at coordinate 1,245,394,584 of OY728157.1, read as the reverse complement.
CTTAAGTTAATCTTACATAAATACATATATTCTTCCAAAATTAACACAATCCTTAGATGTTTCCCAATTCATATAACCGAAAAACCATTTTTGTAATACTTCATTAAAATAATTATTAAATATAAATATACACACACTTAAATACCTTAACTACATATATTGGAATAGAATATGTATTTCCATATTCTAGGGGATAAACCTTAGTTTAGGTAATTAAATTGGATAATTCTCAAGTTCCCCACATTTAAGATATTGAATTCCTTAGCAACATGTTGCTATATGACCTTCATTTAAATATAGAAAAAATCTCCCCCTCTATTTGAAATATTCTTCTAGGTTCTTATTCACACCCTTTTGACATGTATAAAGACAAATATTCTTTATTCTATGTTCATTACCACACGAACTTTCAAAAAAGTAAATCTTCATATTATTTTATGTGTTAGGAATCTCATTCAAGTTCACATTTTTAATTATATATCGTATTATCTAATTAGAATTAATTAAAATATCATTCTATTTAGTCATCATACAATTTGGTTTTCATAATCATCAAATCGTCCCTCACATTCAATGTTAACATGATTCCTCCTTGTTCCAGACATTTGACTAAAACCAAAAAGTATAGTGTGAAAAAAACTAATCAAAGTAGAAAACCACATAACCATGAAAAATAAAATATAGGATGAAAAAATAACGAAACACAATTTTCAATCTATAACACCATATATTTAACCTAAGTCACCCATGATCCTCATTTATTTAAATCTTTCAAAATGGTTCATAAAGAAAATGTGGATTAACCAAACCATATTCCCAGGAGTGTTAAACCAGGTGTGAAGAAATGCTTGTCGTTGTACAATAGGTGATGATTAATTTTAGATCAATGGGCCATTTTTAGAGTTATTAACCTTAGGTACCTCAATGAAAGAGCCACATCCACTTGTATTATCGAGGTAGTGATGTATTTCTAGGAAAACCACATAATCTCTTTCTTACCAAAACCTTAGGATGTTATCCTATACTTATATTTATCTATATGGTTTTTAAGAATTATTTATTAATCTTAATCTCTAAATATTAACTAAAACTTTGTTGTGATACCAACTATAATGGCCCAAATTTTTCATACATAAATATCACATATTTTTAAATTAAATCTAAATATATTTCATATACATATTTCTCAGGATATTTAATAATTTGGTGTATTTAGAGACTAGAAACACAATATTTTTATTTAATTAAAGATCTTAAACATAACCCAGAAATATCTTCTCACATAGTACTCCTCTTATTCAAAACCTACTTAATACTTTTTTCATAACCTTGGGAAGGAATCATAATAAAGGTTGAGCTCAGATAATCAGTAAGGGTAAACATAGAAGTTATCAATATCTGATTATTTGAAAGCATACAATAATAATATTCATACGTGATCATGATAATAACTTATGAAGTTTATACCCGACCTATCATAGATCGTAATTATAAATCATGTAATAAAACATTACCAATTTAGAAAACATGGGACATAAGTGTGACAAATCATCAAAAAATCAATCATGAACCATAATCTCATATCATAAAAGTGTGGCAACATCATAAATATATAAAACCATTTAATATTTCAAGGTTAACTACCAAGACCATAAACATAAAAGATCATGGATCATCACTTGTTTCCAATTGTTGATCAGGATGAACCTATTTTCTATAGTGTATTAGGACTCACATGTTTCCCAAAGTAGATCAGGACACACCAATTTCCCATTGTGGATCAAGAACATCAACTATTTCCCCTTATTATCTCATGAGATATAAATCTTTATCTAATACATTAGATGGATATATCAGTCCCAACCATCATATAATGAAACCCATACTTATGTATGCCATAACATTATAAAACACTAATTATATCATCATATCATAACCCATGTAAATAAAATAGGTTTCTTAAAAATTTCATCAATTCACTATAGAATGAACCATGAGAAATAAATAGTTTTCATAAATATTTCATCAACATAAACATTAACCATCCAAATAAATAATAAGGATGATATCATTTAATCTTATCAAAATTAAAGGATAAGTAAGATAAAATGATTTCATCTTACATTGAAAGTGATTCTGAAAGATCATTTAGAACATTTTATGAGGAAAATAACCTTTCCACTTTGAAAAAAAACTTTTTAAAACATAATTTTTTAAAAAAATACTTTTCTATGAAAATAACCTTGGAAGCTTATAAAGTAATCTAAATACCATTTAAAACATTTCTTGACGAAAATTTCCTCTCGATTTTAAAAAACACTAAAAATTTAAAAAATATTTTGGAAATACTTCTCTTTGATTTTTTTTGAAACATATAAAATTTTCTTTAAAATAATTTATAAGGTAAATTCTGTTCATGCTGTACACATTAAAATAAATATTCCTTTCACATTTTCTATAAAATCTAAAAGGTATTTTTTTGGAAAATGTAATGAAGATTCATTTAGAAAAATTTTGTAAAATTTTTAAAAAGGGTAAAAATATCTTTAATAAATCATTTTATGAATGTTGATTTTTTTAAAAACATTTAGAGAAAATATGGTTTTGTAAAAAAATGGGGTTTTCAACTGAAGAGAGAAATAAATACAATTTTTATTAAAATAATTCTTTTAAACTAATGAGTATATAAAGAGAGGAAGATGAAATGAAATATTGTATTCTCATGACGCAGCCATAAAAGATGAAAATTAATGAGTTTCTTGTGAGATGAATCATACTATTTCATCATTGGAAACGTAAACATAAACAATCCCAGTAAATGATGAGATTATACCACAAAACCATTACCACTTGGGTAACATTAATATTAATCCCCATGAAAGAGTGATCATCAAAAGGATATGTAAATCCCCATAATTTTTAGGGGAATAATCATAAAATACATTCATGGGTAGTATGTACACCACATAAAAGAAACATGTGGTGAATATTGGTTGTGTCTTGGATAAAATAAGAGTGAGATATAAATTCCTTACCTTAAATATCAATTTCATTCGTACATATCCAAAAATACTGTATAATAAATATAATTTTATTATAAATATATTAATGAACCATAATTATATATATATATATATAATATCATATATGATTTACTTATGACATTTAATTATCACTTTATTAATAATTCCATGTTAAAATCACATTTTGAGTAAAAATGTTTGTTTTTTATATATGTTTTGATTGTTTATTCTCGATCTTATTTATTTGACCATGGTTCCAAAATCTCATGAATTTTAACATTAATATAAATATCTTATATATTCAGTATACATGTATTTATAATAATCCATATATGTTATAGATAGAAAATAAAATACACTATTCATGGAGATGGTATGCCGTACGTATGCCTGGACCCTATTTTAATTTTATTAATGGATAGAAAGAAAGAAATGTAAATAATATATTACATTTATAGAATAATTTTTTATGTCATATATATCGCATATTTTTAATAAAACCTATCCTTGTTAACTTCCACATAAAGCATACGTGAAGAACAAATCACATCGCTCCATGAGGTGGTAATCTCTCATACACACGAACGAAGTTATCATATCCCCCAAGGAATGTAAATTTAGAAGGTATATGTAATATAATAATTCTAAAATTATAATAATATCATAAATATCATATATAAACATTTAATCTATCAATATATCTAATTTTGAGAGGTGGTGATGAAAAAAATAATAACATCAGTTTGCGAGGCGATAGTCCGCATTATACATGAATGATGAATTTGTAATCAATTTATTAATATTTTTAAACTTTTTTTTTCAAAATTTAAATTTTAAAAAGGGATAATAAATATTTTTTCAGTAGGGGAAATGGGAAACATAAACGTTCCCTAAAATGCCAAATAATTGGGTTCCTAGAATAGGAGAACATTATATAGAAGTGTAAATATGGACATGGAGGAAAAAGGTAATATCCAAATAATTATATATAGTGATATATAATATAGTCATGAGAATTTTAATGGCTATAAAATTCTAAATAACTATCAATTATGGAAAAATAATTATAAAAATTAAAACATTTTCATTTTCAAGGTCCTTTTTCTTAGAGTCGAGGAATTATTTTACCATGGAATATGAGAAAATACACTTACATGATTTATTTAAATCCATAAAATTAATTTCATCCTTTATTTACATGTTTAAATTAATTCCCACCACCTTTCATCCAACCTTTCAATGATTAATGAACAATATGAATTTTTCATTTCAGAAGCACTAAAATAAACATCTAATAGATCATGATATATTTAAAAGAATGAAGATATATTCATATTTTTTTCTATTAAATTATTAAAACAAAAAGAGCTAGTACATTATTAGATAACCAACATGAATAAACCTTCTTTTAAAAGATTAATCTCAAAAATTTCAGTAATTATACCCAAATATCTGCTTAATTTATTCCATAAATAGTTAAATTCATAAGCTACTCAAAGAATTCTTAACCAGTATTAAATTCCTAATTAATTATAAATAAGGTCAGAAAACATCCAAAATCAACTTAAATTAGTACCCCAAATAACATAAAGTATCTTTTAATGTCATATAGTAATCGGGTGAATATCTTGATCATATATTCTTTTAAAACATGCTAATAACCCGAATCACAATAAAGTCTCAACGAAAACATATATGATTCCAAAATATAACTATATAATTTTTCATAAAATAAAATTATAGACTATACAATACATTTAATAAATCTAAAAAATATATAAACTTCTTAAAAATAACATAAATTACTATGTCATCAAATCACTAATATATTTCATGGTAAAAAATAATATCCAATTTACCTTATCAATATCAAAGATGTCCAAACCTAATCCCTCAAAGGTACCCCTTCTAGGATAACAATAAGAGAAGAGATATAGTGATTCTTGAAACCGACCTCCAATAGTCCATGATTTGGTGAATAGTTTTGAGGGTATAACATACACATATATGGGAGAAATTACCCTCTAAGATTTGAAAAGTAAGAGATAAGATGAGAATAACCACTAAAAAACTCCTGCTCATAAAAAAAGAAGAAACAATTCTAATATACGATATGGATGTAATGAGATAAAACCAGAACAAATGAAAGAAACTAAAAAAAATCCTTAGAAGTGACAATGAATCTCCAACAACTCTTGAACAACTTTTTGAACTAGAAAACCCATGTTCGATCACTAACTAGCTCCTGCTGACCTAAAGATCAGTTTACAGATATGTATGGTGATCATAACATGTATAATTAGTAGGATCCTCCCTGAAACCTCTCATGAATTTTTTTATAGAAACATACTAAATCCCACTAAGTAAAAAACGAAACAAACTCATAACCTAAATAGGTTTACAATTATTTTCACATTCTCACCATGGATCATTTTCCTAGTATCACATACAATTAATGATATAATATTCAATATAATATCATATTAAAGTACCTCACCACCACACCCCCACTAGTTTTCCACTCCAAACCAACATCACATGCCTTGATCCATATCTCTCTAAAATTCTCCCGAAGACACTTTGGCTAAAGTAAGACAACCCAAAGATACCTAGCCTAATATATCATGCATGTCCCTTTATCCCAATGACATCTCCATATAGTAACTGAGTAGTTTCTGGAATCTACTACATGTTGAACGTCGTGTATTATACCACAATAAATCACAACCCATACACAAAATATCTTTAATAACCATTATGATACTATATCCAGATATACATGTGTGTGGAATAACCACAATCCATTACAAATTTCTACACACATATATGGGGATAGATAAAATCTATGCATACTGAAATATAATACTATTAGGATAAAAGAATTGGTATAGAGGGTGTAGTAAGCTATCCATTCCTTACCAACTGAGATGTTGGAGAAACACCCTCCTAGAGTCCACTCAGTGGTAGTCTCCCTACAGAAATTGATGGGGTAGCATATGAAATCACAAACATGCATGATATATATAAATCTCAAAAACACACTATTTGAAACTACTTAGCCTTAAAATCATATAACTCTAATGTCACACATGAATCCCAACTACCACTACTAAGGTCTAGACCTCAAAGAATACAAGCATCAATCTCAACATTAATTAATTAACCTTCCATTAATTAATATTATTATGTTTTATTTTCCTAGATTAAAATTTTAATATTATGTTCCAATTTTAGACAGAACTATGAATTATTTTCTTTTATTATCAATTATGTCATCACTATAAATCAAGTATTAAGAACTAACCCCATTCATTCATTAATGTATTTATCATTTCATAATCATCTGGGTACTATAGGACTCAACCCAAGTTACCATATAAAAGATACACTCACAATTTATGGTATCGACCTTCTTCTTGTAGTAAGAAACATATTATATACTACATCTGGCCCTCAAGACATTAAAAAGTAGATTCATTATCAAGTAAGCATCCCAACTTTCATCTCAACAACAATGGGCAAGCCCAACTTTATCTCATTCTATCTGTCATAGTTCTATCCACAAAACCAATTCACATAATAATATATTCGATATCCCATGCCATAATTATCATAATAATAGGCACCCCATGTCACAATAATCATCATAATTGACACCCCATTCCACCATTATAGCCTCAGGCATCCACACACATATCATCACCATAACCGGTACCTCACGCCACCATCACAGCCTCAGGAATCCTCACCCATTATTCAAACACCATAAGGTTAATATTCAATAATATAAAGGATCCAAATTCATAGAGAATAAATAATATTTCAATGTATTATTCCACACATACTTCTATGGAAAATACGGGGAAAACAAACAAGGAATTCCAACCTTTATCAAAGATCATTGGGATCTCTGATCCCCAAATCATTGATTGAAGCAATCATCAAGTTCTCATTACCATATTAATTATATGATTTATAATTCATAAATCTAGTAGAATTAGTCCTATAATTTCCATGTATAAATATTATTTATTTTATTCGACATTACTCATTAAGATATCTTTTCAAATATCAACCATCTTGATGATACTTATTTCAACATGACTATTTTATTATAACAAATAATCACCATCTCTAAGTTTTATATTCATTATCAAATCTTATCAACCATTCTTAACAAATATAATAATATAAATCACAATATCTAGTAAATTTTAAAGGAAAAAATTATATTTCAAAAGTCTGCAATCACACACCCAAAATATTTCAAAACAAGAATATAAATATTCTAACATGTGATAAAATTTTGGCTTCAAGAATTTATTACAAATATAGGATAATCATCTATAATAATGAATAAAGTTAATTGAATGTAATTATATTCTTTAGAAAAATAAAAAAAAGAATAATAAATGTGGAAATATCCCTTTTAAATTTATAATAAACAAAATTATTGAATAATTATCATAAATATTATTTAATAATTTTAAACACTGTGACATGATATAATTTTGATTTCATAAAATATTAATTGGAAAAAGTATTACAATTATTTATTTATTTCTCTTATACAATTTGTAGAATAATTATAATTATTCAATAACATGTAATTATTTATTTCCCTCTCTTATGATAATCTTATAGATTATTAAATATTGTTATCTATTACTTGTGAAAAATCATTAAACTCCATGATTGAAATTATTATCAACAATATAAATTTCAATAAGAATTTTTTAGATTATAAGATAAATTTTTTATTATTGGAATGCAATATTATTTATAAATCAATATTGTAAATTAAACAAAATTAGGTTAACCATTTTCATATAGTAGTAAACTTCTATTTTATTTCCTGAAATAATATTAACAAATTAATTCTATTTTATAAATTATAGTATTATGAGAATAAATATTATACTATATAAATTAAAATTCCTTTCAGAATTCCAGAATTAATAATAATTTATTATCATTAATATAATTACAAAACATGCATTTCATCCCCCCTTTTTTAATTTATATATTATCACATCTTTATTATTTATGTGACTATATTTTTCCATTTTATTATATGATTATGGTTAATTTCATTCATATAAAAAAGTATTCTAAATCATGATAATTTAAAACTTACAAAATATAGAAATAAGGAGGAGTTATAGATATCTAACATCTTAGAAGCCTCTCACACACTAACATCAAAATAGAGGAGAGACAAATATGTTATGTGGATTGAATGAAAGTAGGAGGATCCTTATAAAATTTTCTTAAAACTTTACCAAACTCGAATGCTAGGGTGTTGGGTCACGAGAACTCAGGATAAATAAAGAGGGACTCAAAATAGAAAACAAAATTGATTTTTAACATTCATAGATACCCCTCATTAGATACTCCATAAAAATTCCATTTAAGGATAATTTAAAACTTCTAAATTTTAAAAAAGGTCAAAGATTATATTTAAAACCCTTTATAGATTCAAAACCACTGATTTTCCACTTTAACTTCCCTTATTTACATAGAAAAACACATAAAAGGAGGTTCGAGAAGGTAAATAGAGAGTTTTTAGTAAATTTGCACTACCCATAAATAATAAGCTTGCACTACATAAGGGTAACATGGTTTTACACTTATGTGTATGGTTCCCCTTATGTGAGAAGAATAACCTCAATAAGAAGTTTACATAGGCTTAAGGATCTTTTGGTTAGCCTTGCACAAGATTCAAATTACCTTTATATGAGCTTTAGAACTTGTGAGTTACACTTACAAAACTATAAGACTACTTACATGCAGTACTAAGTCTACCCTTAGATGAATATAAGAATTGTCATGTTACGCTTATGTGGGTATTGGAAAACTCGGCTGGCCCTTACTCAACTTAATAGATGAACCTTACATGAGTTATTACCCTTATGCAAGCCACGATCAACCCTCATGTAAGGAAATGTGTACCTTTACATGAGCTTTATAAAAATTGAACTACCTTTATACAATATTTAATAGATATAGGTTACCATTATACAAGGTTAGAAAATCATGGATTTCCCATACATAACCTCTTTGAAATCCAGGTTACCCTTATACAAGACTAAAAAAATGCTTACGTTTATCAAAGCTATTAAAAACCACCATTAACCTGACACAACTTCAATTTCATAGATAAGGGTAATATTTCATTGAAAATATCAACTTTTAAATTAAACTAACTTATAAATAATTATGAAATGTGTATATTATCATTTCTAAAAAATTCAAAAACACTTCAAAAATTATTTATATCATTTCTAAAACCCAAAAAACACTTCTAAATTTTTTGAATCACTTTAAAAAACATCAAATTAATTTTTCAAATAATCTTTTAATATTTTGAAATTATTTCCATAATTTGAAAAATATTTTTAAAATTACTTCATAAATTAGAAAATAATTTTGAAAAAAAACATCTATAATTTAATAAATTAAAACCCAACCACTAGGAACCCTATATTGGAAAAGAAATTATTGATAATACTCCAAATATTTACATTAGATACCGCTTAAAAAATCTTATCCTTGAGAATTTAAAAAAAACCAAGAAGGAGAGGGAAGGGATTGGGGATAAATTAACTACCCCATTAGATACTTCTCAAGGTTCCCACTATATTTTGAACACAACTACCACTAAAGGGAACAAGTGTATATATACAAAACAATTTAAAACAATATTCCATAAGATATACCTTTCAAAAATGAGCAAGTATATTAATAATAAAAAACATATAGATGATAATCAATCAAATATATTGATATGATATTAATATTATTATCCAAACAAAACAAGAATTAAACAAATTGTAATAGCGAGCACCCATCCATGGATCTCATTCCTATGTAAGGTCAGATAAAAGTCCAGAAAAATTGCTATAATAAAACCAACATTACATGAATATACATTCAAACAGACATAAACATGTTCTCCAAAATATTTATTTCTTCATAGGCATGTATCCAAACATTTCACATTATGACTCATTAAATTTAAAAAATTCTGATAAGAAATTTTCCCCAAGTCTATTGTGTTTTTAATATAGAAGGTTAATAAATATTTAAATGAAAAACCTTTGCAATAATTATTTATAAAAAGGTATTTAAAATAATATTCTTTGAGAGAAAAAATTCAATACAATTTCAAAACTACTTTTAAAATAAATACAAGTTTCATAGAAGAATTTTAATTTTTTATTTAAGAAAAGTTGTTTCCACAAAATTAAGTTTTCTAAGATGGTCTCAAAGAATATTATTATACAACATGATGATAACTTCAAAGTTTGAGATAATAAAATTAAGTCTTACTTTTTTAAAAACATTATATATTTAACATGAGTTCCATGATAACCCATGTGCATATGGATGCTACATTATTTCATAAAATTACTTTTATTCAACTAAAAAAACTCTACCGTGCTCTTTATAAAAATTCAAATTAATAAAAATATCTAACAAAACATAGTGAACTCAAATTTAACACATTAAAAACATTAAAATATAAGAAAAAGTTTTAAATAATCCACCTTACCCAACATTAAAATTTTTCTATGTTTGTTAACAAAAAATTACTTATTAGAAAAACACTCATAAAAAATCTATGAAGAATATAATGCCCCAATTTACATTTTCCATAGGTGAATTCCATTAATTTAAAGATTTATATATCAACATAATATAACATTTATCAATAATCACACAACCAAAGATGAATAAATATATCACAAACATACAAATAAAAGGAACCCACCCACCATACCCAAATATTATCCTCATTGGGTGGCATGGACTTTACTACATGGTTTCAAAAAATGTCATAATGCAATGTGTCATGATATGTGAAGTGTACCATCTCTAAATGGTCAAGAACATAACACACATTATCATTTTGAGGGAAATCACTTCTATGAATGTAGGAACACCATGCCATAACCATATCATAAACAAGGTCAAATGAACAACCCACATCATACAATAATTTAATTCACAACAGATAGAGTAATTAATACAAAAGTAGTTAGAAATAAATTTATTATAAACTTACAATATTATCTTTTAGAAAACCAGGGCCTATATCACCTACAATTAGTTAGGAGTATATTGATTAAAACAATGAAAGAAATATAAGAACCCCTTCCCCCAAACCAAATCATCGAGTCACTTGGTCCGAAGGAAGAGTAAAGGATACAGATGATGATATCTACCCCTCCTCCTAGATCAAATAAGGGACCAAATATAGAGTAATAAAATGATATGAATTAGTTTATAGAAACTTCTTCCCTAGACCATATCTCTATCTCACGCCCATGTATGAGGAATGAGTTATACTTAAAATCATGGAAGGAATTTAAAAGTGGGTTTGAAACTAAATGTTTTAAGTGATACAAATGACCATGAATTAAGGATTTATTAGCTGGGTTTTAATCAATATAATGAGGATGTTTCCCTATAGTCATTCTAAAGGGATAGTAATTGAATAATGAAAATAAACCCGATGATTCACTTCAACGGGATAATAATTGAAGGGGTTTAAGTGTAAAAGGAAATTAAAAATTCTCACCACATGACAAGAGAAGAGGTCATAAATCTCATAATGGAGGTAAAAATAACTAGATGAGAAGATAAACTCTTGTGGTTAAAAAAAGAAACTCAACCAAGAAAATTTTCTCAGAACATCCCCACAAAACAACCAAATCCTCACAAACCTCAAGGATCCAGAACCACTACCATCGAGCCGATCCACAAAACATAATCACAACCAACAAATTTCGAAATTCCTTCTCAACATGATTCAAACCTAAGCCTATCCCCACCTCTTCCAACCAAACCTTCATCCCATGATTTGAACTAAATCCCTCATTATTCTACAAACTCTGGCACTAAAAATCTCAAAGTTTCATCCTATAAACATTTTCGTTATTGTTATCCACTCTAAAATGATTTGTTGACACATCTTGTTGAACATATTGGACCAAACCTGATAGGGATACTGATCTAGATCCAATCCTACAAAAGAAAAAATTTAAAGGCTCCTGTCCTGAGAGACAGATTATTTAAGGTAAAAAAATTAATTTATTTTTAACCTTTTACCATTATTTACCCCATTTAAACATAGAAAAATACAAGAATAATGCATGATCATTTCTTATGTATCTACCCCATAATAAAAATAAATTAACTTATCATATCTAGTAAACTTGAAGGTAATTTCATTAGATCATAGTGGTGCTTAAAATTAAATTTCCTAGCCAATCCCCCTTATTTTTAACATGTACTAAGCCCATCTAACACTATTTCCATACCAACCCATGCATCCTCACTAGTTCCTAACTACAAACTCCATATTAGATCTCAAAAATCATGTTTTATACCAATATTTCCTAAACCATACCCCCAAAGGCACCCCTCTCAGGTCAGAAATTAGAGAAGATATACAATGATTCCCAAATACTACCTTTAATAGGCCATGGGTTAGAAAACAACACAAAGAGTATAACATACACATAGATGGGAGTAATTACACACTAAGATTTGAAAAGTAATATATAAGATAAGAACAACAACAAAAAAATTCATGCTTATAAGAAAAGAAGAAATACCAATACATGATATAAATATAATGAAATACGTCTAGAACAACTGGAAAACACTAAAACAGACCCTCAACCATGACCATGAAGCTCCAATATCTCTTAAACAACTCATCAAAATAGATAAGCCTAGACTGATGAGAAAACATCTTCTGCAGTCTTGAAAAATAGTTTATATATACATTGGGTGAGCATAACATGTATACTGAATGAGATCCTCCCCGCAATCTCTAATAAAAAATGTGAAAGAAGAATACTATATCCAAGTAACTAAACAAATGAAACCAACTCATCACTTAAAAAAGTTTAATATTTTTTCCCATCCTCACCATGTATCACTCACTGAGTATCGTATATAAGTAATCATATAATATCTAACATAATATCAAATGAAGGTAACCCATTATCACTTCCCAACTAGTTTATCATTCTACCCTCACATTGCATATCCTGAGCCATTTCTCTGAAAAATCCAGCATGAAGACACATTGTCTATTGTAATCCATCCCAAATACCCCTAGGAAAATATATCATACACCCCATGTATCACATTATCCCATTACCCCATCATCCCAAACACATCTCCATATAGTAACCAAATAGTTTTCAGAATCCACCACATCTTGTACATCTTGTATTATACCAAAAGTCATCACAACCCACACAAAATATACCTATAATAACCATTAGGATACTATATCCAAATATACATGTTTTTGAAATAACTACAATAATTAAATACCTATACACACATATATGGGGAAATATAAACACCGTGTATACCAGCATATAATACTACCTGGAGAAGAGAGCGGGTCCAGAGGGGGTATCCAACCATCCATTATTCACCAACCTGGATGGTGAAAAAACCCTCTTCTAGGGTCCACTGGGTAAAATTCACCCTACTAACATGGGAAAGTTAGTATATGAAATCAAAAAACATACATGATATATATAATTCTCACAACCACACTATGGGAAACTACCAAGCCATAGACTCATCTACCACTAATGTTGCATGAGACTTTGAGTTGCCACTTCCAAGGTTTAAGTATCAAAGCATACATACATCAAGATAATCATCAATTAACTAATTATGTATTAATAAATATTAATGCATTTTATTTTATAAGACTAAAATTTTAATAGTATTTACTAAGTACAGATGGAACTATTAATTATTTTCTTGTATTCTCAAGTATGTTATCATTCCAAGGAAAGAATATATAACTAACCCCATTCTTTCATTAATTCAATTTTCATTTCATAATCATATAGGTACACTTGAAATTATGAAAAGTTACCATATAAAATATTCACCCATATTTTATGGGAGGAAATTGCTTCCTATAGTTTAAAATTGATTATATAAATAACATCCGGCCATCAGGACATTAAATAAGTAGATTAATTATCAAGAAATCATCATATCTTTTAACTAAACAACAACAAAAAACCCACCTTCAACCTGTTCTATTAGTCTATGTGACATACCTCACATAAATTTTCATAATAACACATCTAGAATCCCATGAAAACATCATCATCATCATAACAGAAAGCCATTTCACTATTATCATCATCATCATTAGAACCCCATGCAACCATCATAGCCTTAGGTATCCATGCCCATATCATCACCATAACTGAAACCCCATGCCACTATCACAACATTGGGCATCCCAACCCTTTATTCCAATCATGTATGATTAATATTAAATCATATCAATTATTTAAATCTATAGAGAATAAATATATATTTAATGTATCATTCTATTCATAATTTCAAAGAAACTATAGCAAAAAAAACATGTAATTAAAACCTTTATCAAACAACATCAATTTTGGTCACCACCAAAGAAATGATTTAAGTAATCATTCAATTTTATTTACCATCTTTAGTCATCTTATTTATAATTCATAAATATACCAACACTAGACATACAATTTATATTGCAAAATATTATTTATTTCATCCAATGTTCTACCTTAACCTGGTTTTTCATATATGAATGATGTTGATGATAATTATTTCAACATGCCTATTTAGTTATAAAAAATAATTACCAGTTTTATGTTTTTTATTCAATATCCAATAATATAAACCATGATTAAAAAATATAACAATATATAACACACTATCTAGTAAATCTCATAGAAAACAGATATATTTAAAAATCATGAAATCACACATCCCAAATATTTCAAAACATGAATATAAATATTCCCATATATGATAATATTTCCACATTAATAATTCATTAAAAACATGTGATATTCATATGTAAGAATGAATAATTTTATATAATGGAATAATATTCTTTATCAAAATAATATCAAGAATAATACATGCAACAATCTCTCTTTAAATTTTATAATATATAGAATTATCAAATAATTCTAATCATTATTATTTAATAATTTTATACACTATGAAATGATATCATTTTTATTTCATAAAATATTAATTAGTCAATGGAATAAAATTATCTCTTTACATATCTTAGATAATTTATATAATAATTATCATTATTCAACAACATTCAATTATTTATTTACCTCTCTTATAAAAATATTTTAGGTCATCAAATATTAATTTTTACTGCCTGTGATAAATCATTAAACTCCTGGTTTAAATTATTATAAAAAATATTCATTTTAATAAGAAATTTCTATATTTTATGGTAACATTATTTATCCTTGGTATGAAATATTATTTATAAATCAATTCTTAAAATTAAATAATAATCAATGAAAAAGTTTCTTCAAGTTATAAACTTCTATTTCTTTGATTGAAATAATATTAAAAAATTAATTCTACTGCATGAAATTCTAGTATTATCAGAAGCAAAATTATACTATATTAATTAAACTTCCATTCCAAATTATGGATTTAATAATATTTCATAATCATTAATAGAATTACACCTCATAAATTCCATACCACTCTTTTATAATTTTTATATTATCATATATTTATTATTCATGTGATTATAATTTTCTAGATTATTATATGATTATGGTTAATCAAATTCATCTAAACTAAGGAGTATAAAGCATGATAATTTAACACTTTAATAGTATTTAAATAAGGGTAAGTCATAGATCCCCTACCTATTGGAATCCTTTCACAATATAACATCAAAATAGAGAGAAAAGAGGGTATGTGCAAATACTTGAAGTAAGAAGAGCCTCACAAAAATTATAGAAGACTTCACTAAACTCAAATTTCAAGATTTTGGGTCACCAAAAATCAATAAAAACAAGGAGGAACTAAACTAGAGAAATAAATAGTTTTTTAAAATTCATAGATATCCTTCATTAGATACTCCATAAAATTTCCATTTAAGAATCAATTAAAAATTTTAAATTTAAATAATGTCAAATATTATATTTAAAACCCTTAACAAATTCAAAACCACAAATTTCCCACAATAAATTCCCATACTTTACATTAAAAAACACATTATAGGAGGTTAGGTATGCAAAATATGATGTTTTTGAACAATTTAATCTACCTATATGTAGGAGGCATGAGCTGTGTCAGGGTAAAATGGTTTTACCTTTATGTGTCTAGTTACCCTTATGCGAGCACAAGAAACTCAGTAGAACCCTTATGTATTCTTCAGGATATCATGGTCATCCTTATTCAAGATTCAGATTAAATTTATACAAGATTTAAAATTCTATAGTTACCCTAATGTAACCATAGGACTACCTATTTATACTGCTTAAACTACCCTTAAGAGAATAAAAGAATCCTTACGTTACTATTACATGGGTGTTGTAAAACTCATCTGACCCTTACATATCTTGAGAGATGACCCTTACATGAGTTGGTACTATTACAAAAGACATAAGATACCCTTACAAAAAAAAAACTATCTACCTTTATAGGAGATTCAGAAAACATAAACTATATTTATGTAGTGTATGAAATATTTAGGCTACCTTCATAAATGGTTAGAAAATCTTATCTTATCTTTACATATCCTCATTAAAAATTAGGTTACACTTATGAAATACTAAGAAAACAATCTTACCTTTATGAAAGATATTAAAAAACACCATTACCCTTATGGAACTTCAATTTCTTGTATAAGGATAAATATTTCATTTAAAATATTAACTTTTCAATTAAACTAAATTATAAATGATTATAAAAATGCTTTATTACTGTTTCCAAAAAGACCCAAAACACTTCCAAAATTAATCATATCATTTCAAAAACTCCAAAAAACTTCTAAAATATTTGAAAAACATTAAAAACTTTAAATTAGTTTCTCAAATAATCTTTTAATACTTTTAAATTACTATAATAATTTTTAAAAACTTTTTAAAAATACTTCTAAAACTAAAAAATCATTCTAAAAAAATTATAAAATTTAAGAAACCACTCCTGAACCACAGGATACCCCATTATGACAAAGTAATGATCATAAAAATTCTAAACCTTTAAAAAATATATATTTATCCCAAAAAACATTATTATCTCAATCTTAGAAACATATTAAGGGTTATCTATCCTTTAAAGATATGATTTCCAAAAAAATCACCTTACCACGAAATCACTTTTCTAGGTTATCAGTACCATTCAATATATGCTTGAAAATCCTCAAAGAAAAACTGCAACAGAACAATCCTTAAATGTTTTATGATTATTTTTACTAGAATATCATTAATAAAATACTTCTATAACATAATTATAAAATACCAATACATATACACCTAAATAATTATAATTCGACAATTGGAATATCATTGGACCCTTCTTATCATAGGATTTATCCCTTGGATTATTGAATTGCATAAAAAAATGACCAAGTTCCCTGGTAATTACTTACTCGATGTACTTATTTTCAACACCGAGAACATTTTCTATTTCCTTTGAGACATTTACCCACGTGCTTATTACCACATTATCGACTAGTATGAAGCTAAATATTCCTTCCTCAATGGTTTTCATGAAACTCAATTTTTCTCTTATCAAGTTCATTTTAAAACGCTCTTATGTTTAGGTTTTTAAACATATATCAAGATACTTGGTTAGGAATAATCACAAGATTTAATATTACATCCACCTTTTAATTTTGTTACTCATGATGATAATCACTACATTGTCTATTAAATTCAGTATTAACACAATTAATTCTATTTCCAACCATTTACTAAAACAAAAAACAACAGTATGATTAATGATAATCATAGTGTGAAATCATATAATCATGAAAATAATTTATAGGATTCATAAATCTTGAAAAATTATTGAAACCTTAGATTTAACAAAGTCCATACTTGAAACACCCTGAAGTTATATGAAATATTTTTTCCACATTAATTTTATTTGAGAGTTTTCATTACATGAAACACCATGTTTATCTTGGGTTAAATGTAACACTGAGTTTAAATAAAACATGAAATATTATTTCAATATTATTATTTAATATGATAGTTATCACCAAGCCATTGGAATAGAAGGTAGGAATATGATTAAATAAATTAATAAAATATATTTTTTACACCTATATATAAAATTAATTCTTTGGTGACCAATTAATTATAAATGAAAATAAAAACCATTTGAAAATAAAGGAAATATTTTTTCTAAAAAAATATTTTATATTCACAGAAATGTTTTATCTCAATAAATTATAGAAATAACATTTAAATAATGGTATTAATTAAAATTATATATTATTTATTCAATTAAATGCTTAAAATTCATCTTATGTGTTTTTTATGCATGAGATAATAATAAATCTAATTTTACTCTTAAAAACAGTATTTTTTCTAAAAAGTAGTTTTGTCATATTTTTTGGACACATTTTAATATTAATTTTTTTAATAATTTAAGGAAATTTATTTGACCAAATAAACATAATTTCTCAAATCATAATTTCAAAATTATCCAGGAGTTAATTTTTTACTATTTTATGAAAAGATAAATTTTTCAGTGAATAGAAAAATATTGGTTTTCATTAAGATATACCTTTTTATTCAAAGACTTTACAAGATATTTTTTTTAATATTGTTTTAAAACTTATAATAGTTTAATTATATATCTTTTAATATAATATATTTCATTGTAATTAATTCAATATTTATTTTTTATATAAAAACTTTTTAAATATTTGAACATTTTCTCTTTGGAAAGCTGCTTTAACGTCTCATCTGCCAGTATAATTATAATTTTTTTTCCACTTCTAGGAATGGAATTTAGAAAATTGGATTCAATATTTTTAATCATAATAATTAATATTAAATAATAAACTCAACTTAATTTTTTACCATTATAAATAGTAAAAATAGTAAAAATTAATTACCACAGTTAAGGTTAAAACGGGATTACCGGGGGATTAAACTAAAATGATAAGGGTTAAAATTACCTTGAAAATTATCCAAAAGAAATTTTTTGGAAATAATTAGACCTTAAAAATAATTAGGTTCTATAATAACTCATTTTGGATCCTTTTGGAATGTGAAAAACATTGGTACACTTTATTCTTTTGAAACATTCCACATGTGTCCTCTCCCTCACTTATAAAATGACATCAACTTTAATATACTATTCACAATTAAAAAACCAATTTAATTGTAAAATAACTAAAAAATGTCTTATTTAATCCCCCAAAAAAATTACTATATTTATTTTTGATATCATAAATCCAATCTAATATAGTTTTAGGTTAAACCTAATGAGGATGTTTGAAGAAGAGGTAATGTTTTTAACTTTGCATTTTTGTTTTACTTATTCATATAACTCCTTAAAATATTCATAAAATATGTTAATATAATAAACAAATGTCTAAAATATTATGATATTTTATTATGTTCATGGAATAATATATATCCATCTCCTCTTCTATCAAATGTGAAATGAAACCTTCGATCATGTGTATAGAGGACGACCGCATCACTAACTGATGTTATTAATTTTCCATCACCACCTCTCACTAATGAATATAATTATAGATTGAATGTTTAAATATTATATTTATGATATTATTATACCTATATAATTATAATACCACATCTAATTTCTTACCTCGCAAACCATTTGAAAACAATAACATTGCTAATGTCTACGGAGGACTATCGCCTCCCGAACCGATGTGATTTGTTTTTAATTTCTATTTTACTTAGATAGTAATAAGAATATATTAAATGAATTTATATGATATTTTTAACATAATTATACCTATGAAATAAATATATTTTAAATAAATTCTTACTTTATATTCTGTGAGGGATACGACAATGTCATTAATCTGTACGATATACAACAACCTCACGAAGTGATGTGATTATTTTTTCACTAAAAATTTAATGGAAGGTAATAAGGGTAAATTTAATAAATATATGTATTATATATTTCATAAAAATTATTTTATAAGGTTAATATATTATTTTACTTTCTTCTATTTCATCCTTCGTGAAAATGAAACCATCATTCGTGCAAACGTACGTCCTACCGTCTCCACAAACGATGTATTTCATTTTCGATATCTAAATTTTATGGAATAATATAAATAAATATATAGTTAATATATATAATAATTATATCATGGTTAAAATTATAGATATTTTTTAACCATGAACAAAGTAATAATATTGAAAATAAAAAATCAAAACATTCAAGAAAAATAAAGCAGTTATGACCCAAAATGTGATTTTAATAAGGAGTTGTTAATAAATGGGTAATGAAAGGACTTAAGTAAATAAGATGTGGTATTATATATATAATTATGGTTTAGTAATATATCTATAGTAAACTTATATTTATTTTATAGGTGGTTCAAATGTGTACAAATAAAGTCGATACTTATGCTAAGGGATTTTAAGTCTCACTTTCATTTCTAGGAGACTTATTCAAAATTCACCACTCATTTATTTTGTGTGGTGTATATACTAAACCTTTGATATTTTATATCATTAATATCATTATTTTCTTTGGAATTTACGGGTCTTTACAGTATGTCTCAATGAAGACAAATTGAGACAAAAATACATTACCATGGTGGTAGGGGGGGGGGGGGGGGTCGGGCCAGGTCTGCCCGGGCCCGGACCCCCCGTCTTCGGAAAACTTTTGGTCAAATGCCTGTAACTTGAGCTACAGGCCTCCAAACGACTCTTCGTCAGCGGAAAAGTGATCCTCGGATCGAGACAGTCTTTTTGGTATATCGCACTCAAGTTTTCAGATTACTTTCGGTTCGGCCGGGTTGGTTCAGATACGAAACCAACCGGGCCCTCGGAGCGGAAACGCTTATATCTTAAGCTCCAGACGTCCGATTGACGTGCCGTCGACTTTGATGGATTCCTCTAAGTGAGAAGGATCTTTTGGCTTTCTCCAATTGAGGTTTGGATGCCGTCGGAGTGTGGTCGGGTTGGTTCGCTCACGAAACGAACCGGGCCCCTGGAACAAAAAAGCCAATAACTTCCAGACCGGGCGTCCGATTGATGCGCCGTCTGTTGCGTTGCATTCCTGTTGACGATACAGAACTTTTGGCATCCTCCGCCCGAGTTTTGGATGCAGTTGGCTTATAGCCGGGTTGGATTGTACCCGAAATCCAACCGGGCCCCTGGAATGGAAAAAGATGACATCTTTCAGACAGGACGTCCGTTTGACGAACCGTCAGCGGCGTTGTTGATCTCGTCAAGAAACGGTCCCTATGAGTATACCCTATGGGAGTTCGGGGTACATTTGAGATACGGCCGAGTTGGTTCTCTTACGAAACCAACCGGGCCCCTGGGACGAAAAGGCTAATAACTCACAGACCGGGCGTCCGTTTGACGCGCCATCTGTTGCATTGAGACCCCTATGACGAGGCAATCCTTTGAGATACTTCTTTGTGGGACTTTGAGATAATTGGAGTATTGACTTGTAGCTCATGGAGCGGACCCTCCAAGAGACGAGCATACGGAGTACATAGACCGTATAGCCGACAGAGACCTGAAGACTGCTTTTCCGATTCGATTCAGAGTGACTTACGTAGCACAGTGGGGAGAACTACTTTGTGAGGTGGCAGACCCACAGCAGAGGAGCACTACTATTTGAGGTGGAAGACCCGCGGTACTCGACAGGAGGAGTACCTTTGTAGGCTATGAGGGGGGAGCACTACTGTGTTGGGTGGCAGACCCCGGCGGGAAGCACTACTGTGTGAGGTGGTAGGCCCGCGATACTCGACAGGAGGAGTACCTCAGCAGTCTTAGGTTAGTGAGCAGTACCTCGGAGTCGTGACAGGACCACTATACACTCCAGAGACGGAGCTCTTCAACAGTTACGGTTTCGATGATGAAAATCCTGGTTGAGCTGAGACTTTTGACCTTTGTGTTTACCTCATGATTGAGATGGGTCACTTGATAACTTAGGTATATGTATGGGCATATACCTGGGTAGTGGTTATACGTTGATTTCACAATCCTTGTGTTTTCTCATGATTGAGATGGGTTACTTGATAACTTAGGTATATGTATGGGCATATATCTAAGTAGAGGTTATCTGTTGAGATCTTCTTGTGGTTATCCTTGTTGGTTTAGTGAGACCTTGAGGGTATCGGGGTCCCTACTGAGTATCGTTATACTCACCCCTGCACGGGCTATGCCCGCACCTCATTGTGTTAGTTGCAGACGACGGGTAGTGCTGACAGAGGCCGAGTGTTCGAGGACTGGTCAGCACCCGGAGGTGGACTACACGTCGAGTCAGTACCCGGAGGTGGACTACACGACGTGACGACTCACAGAGGAGGTTGACGGACGAGAGCGTGGAGGAGGCTATCTGTACCTACCCTTTAGGTAGGATCCATGGTGGACGACCAGGAGCTGCGCTATCTGTACCTACCCTTAAGGTAGGATCCGAGGAGGACGACCCAGGAGCTGCTTCCTTCTTCCAGCTATTTGTCTTTTTGCTGTTGTACCTTGTTCAGTTGTAGTTGTACTTTCTTTTGGGTTTGTATTCTGGCCCATTTACTTTTCAGCTTTTCTTTTGTACATAGTGTTTTGCTTCCGCTTGTACTCTGTGGTGCTTGTTTTCTTTTATAAATGCAATGACTTCCCAGTTATCGGGATTTTACGCCTTTGGTGCTAGTCGCCAGCCCCTGGCCTATGGAAGGCAGGCTTGGGGTAGTCACGGCACGGGCCCCGAGGACGGGTCGTGACACATACGACATGTTATACACCCATATTAATTTATGTGGTGTATATAAAAACATTTTGAAATGTATTATAATGAATTTATTTATTCTCATGATATTTTATGTTTCATTTAATTTTATTCTTTCATGGGACTTACGCTTCAATTTTACCAAAGTGGTAATATTTTCATGATACAATCTCATCGTTTATCGGGATCGTTTATGATTATGCTTCTGATAATGAAATATTATGATCCAAATCTAAAGAAAATATTTAATTTTATTCACCTATGGTTATGTCATTATAATACATGTTTTACCTTCATTTATCTATCTTTATATACTTACGAGTTCAAAATAATGTTTTAAAGAAAAAGAAACATTATTTCTCTCTTCAGTAGAAAACCCTTTTTATTTCATATCCATGTTTTTAAAAAAGAAAAATGTTTTAAATAATTTTTTTTCTTCTATTAAACTATTTTTTAAATGATTTTTACCTTTTCTTTACAATTTTTTTCGAAGGAATATTCATGTCGTTTTCTAAATATGACACTTTTGGATTTTACTAAAAATGCAAAAGGAATATTTATTTTAACATGTACGACATGAATGAAATTTCACATAGTCATGACCACACAATGATTTAAAGATTAATTTATAATTTTCAAATGTTATTTTCAAATAAAATATTTATAAAATACTTTATGAATTTTTAGTTATAATAAAAGTTATTTTCAAAGTGAAAATGTTATTTTCTCAAGAAATGTTCCAAGTGATCTTTCAAAATCATTTTCTATCTAAGATATAATCTTTTGATGTTACATATGATTTACTTGGAATATGGTCCAAGGATATAATTTTTATTCATTATCTGAATGGTTTAAATTTGTTATGAAAATATATTTATTAAACCATTTCCTCTTTTATGGGTTATACCATAATTAAATGCATATAAAATCCGTTTATTTTTTCCATAGGTTTTTCTTTGATTAAATGATGAAATGATTATGAAACTTGTTTATTTTCTATAGTTTTTAATATGATTAATGTCAATGAAACCAATTTATTTTCATGATTTTTGATATGATGAATGTTTTTTGATATTTTGGAATATGTGTATATGATTTTCATTATGTGATGGGCGGGACCTATATCTCCCTTCATTATGTTGGGTAAAGATTGAAATATCATGAGATAAAAAGGACTTGATGAATGGGGATTGAACTTAGTTCAATAAGGGACTTTATCTACATTTATAGTCATAGGACTGAACCTTGACTACTACTATGGTTTGGGGAGTGAACCCATTCCACTATTATTGAATTGTAAATAAGCCTCGACTAATCTGGAAATTATTTTTTATTCTTATGTGTGTGCCATAATTCCATGTATTATGTCAATTTTATTCTATCATTGATCATTTTATTTTATTTCCTTATGATTCATGTCTTATGAATTGCGAATATCTTTTCCATGACTCAATATTTTTATCTTTGATATATAGGGTATGGTTTTCATATATTATTCTCATGTTCTCATACCCTTATGATCACATTATGTTTACGTATTTCCTTTGTTTACCCTTACCAATAATTTGAGATCACCCTTTATTATTTTTTCTTTTCCCCAAGTTATGATGATAATTATTATTTATGATATGTATAATAAGGGTTTTAATTCTGAAGAACTAAGTGGGAGGTGATTTAGTTAACTTATAATCCAATTTTTTATGTTTCCAAGTCTCCAAAGGCACTATACCTTTACATTCCTTAGGAAAATGTTTGTGTAATGTACTGAATGTTCATAAAAAAATAGATGTAATATCTATTAATGAAAATATTGGGTTGCTATAGTTGGTATTAGAGGAAAAGGAAGAAATCTAGTCCCTAGGAACTCTCATGTGTAAGCATTGGAAGAAGCATAGATCTATTCCCAAGGTCTTCATGAGGAAAGGTTGCCACTCGTGATAGTGGTGTGTCCCATATAGGAGGTGTAGTCTCTTATGGAGTTCCCTAATAGGTATCAATTATAGCCCATTAGAAATAATTCTAGGTCTCTATAAATAGTATCAAAGTATTGGTTTAGTTAACCTTTGGAAGCTAAGAAGGGAAAACTGTAGTGATAAAAGTTATCATAAGACTAAGTATAAGGACACATCATAATGTTTTGGAAATGAGGATATTATATAGTTTACCTATAAATACATCCCTATTTGGATTCTAATGGGCCAATATTGACGTACATGGGCATTACATTTCTTTTTTGGAGTACTTAATACATGAAAAAAATATACGCCCAATGACTGTATTAGTTTAGAGTCTTGGGAAACTTAGAACATAATCTTCTAACTTGGTGAAAGATCTTAAAAATCTCCCATAAAGGTCTTCCCCTTTTGTTTTCCTACCTAAAAACTTTCTTTATATCCTGGGGAAAAGAAAAAATTAAAAAGTTGAGATCAAATCCCCAGTAAGGGTAAACATGGAGAATATAAAACAAACCATATATATGTATAATAATGTAAAAACTTGAACATAAAGTTTAAATATCCAAATATTGAGTCATGAAATAAATCTTGTAAGTACGTAAGACATAGATCATAGAGGAACAATAACCATGATAAAATAGTATTTTTATAAAACATGTAGTTGTGGAAAACACATAAGTATGTAAGATGATTTCTATAGTAGCTAAGGCATTACTTCCAAGACTATCATAGTGGACAAAGTATATTACTGAATCGAGTTTACTTTCCGTTCCATCCATGTATTAACGAACTAGATTTACTTGAAATTACGACCTTATATTATTGAACCAGATTTACTTTACATTCCAGTAATGTCTATATCATGAGATATAAATCTTTACCAAATGCATTGGAGGGAGATATAGGTCCCACCCATCTCATAATTAAATCATTCTTACATGTTCCACAAAAACATTAATCATTCATCATAGCATAACCCATGGAATAAAATGGGTTTCTTAAACATCATTCCATCATAATCCATATAAAAGAAATGTATTTTATAAAAATAATTCCAACATAAACACAATAAAATAAAAGTAATAGTAGGGATGGAAATATAACCCTATTTCATCTTAGATGGAAAATAATTTGGATAAAACACTTGAACTTAATTCCCGAGGAAAATATCCTTTCTTCAAAAAGGTTTTATATTCTCAAAATGTCATACAATTTTAAAAGAAAATAATTTGGTTGAAAATAAACCTGAAATAATGTAGAGGAATATTCATAAGAATAATGTGTTATGAAGATGTAAAATTCCATTCATGCCCTATAAGTAAAAAAAATTTCTCCTCGTACTTTTGATGGAAAAGTCAAAAAGTTCCTTGTATGGTAAAAAAATGAAAGATTCATTCCATACCTTGTATTAAAGGTTAGAAAACCCATAAAAATGACTTTAAACATAAATGTAATAATATTAAAAATTATATGAAAACATTTTTATAAAACATGGACATGGATGATAAATATATCCCCAGTAAATACTTATGTATAAACAATCTCAGATAAAAAAAGATTGTAAAATTATATCTTACTTTAGGTATGATATGATTTTTATGTACTTGAACCTCCAGTATAATGATTTAAATAATATAATTGATTTATTTCTGAATCATAATCATTTTTATTATGACATTTATGACCTTATTTTCATCTGTTTTTAGTAACATTTCATTGTTACTCGTTATTCGGGTATTAACTGCTTTAGGTTCTTATACATGTTTTGTCAGATAAGTTCTTATTAATATTTTTAGATTATAGTTATATCATTTAAAAATGGTATTAGTATAATATATATCATATTTATTCATTCAATACATTTATATAATCATGCTTTAATGAATATTATGTAGAACGAACCACATCGTACTGTGGAGACGCTAAGTCGTACGTACTAACTAGCGGCAATATTGTTCTCATAATTGTTGAATTTTATTAAAGTGGATGGTGTATAGTATCTCAGAATAAATATAATTTTATATTAATCATATATATATTTATTAATTCCATAATTATACCCATCCATGTAATGTGGTTTTGAAAAACTGATTACACCATTGCATGGAGACGGTAAACCATACGTACGCAAGCATGACGATTTCATTTTTCATAGTATGGGTAAAAGGTGGAATATGGTTGTTTTATAATCACAAAAAAATATAATTATATAAGTAATACTAGAGTTATTACTTTATAATGAATCATCTCATGAGGTGGAAGTAGAAGAATAAAGAAGATTGAAATAATCAGTAAATGATATTACCTCTTCTTCGACATGCCTCCTCTAAATCTTCTATTAGATCACTATATTAGGTCTTTGAAGAAGACCAGAACCTATATAATGTTTATAGGGAAGTTTATAATGGAAATGTTCAGGGTATGGTCGATATTTAAGGCTAAAAATGAAGTGAATATTTGAGGGAGGAAGTGGCCTTTTATAATTGAGGTGAGGGACTCTTTTGGAAACCTCAAAAATATTAATTTATAATAATTTTAAAATAAATACAAATACCTCAAAAATGAGATATATTCTTATTTAATATATGATAAGATTGAAATATAATTATCCAATAAAATTTAAACAAATTTCTATGTCCAATAAGACCTTATCTTTTCAATTTAACACTTGGTTATTCTATTTCATTTTAATTATAGTAACAAATATTTCAATATTAAAAGGGTAAAATATTTAATTATGTGATGTCAATTAGATCATAAAATAATAATTTAGGACTTTTTTGACTATATAATAATTATTATATATTTTTAAAAATGTTTTATGATTTTTAAATTATTTAATAAATCATTATTTTGAAAAAATATCAATTGTGTCAATTTTGACACTATTCATTTCATGGATGTTTAAAAATATCAAGATAAGATGTAATACTTGAAAAAAATATTTTATAATATCCCTAAGGATTCAAGGGAATCAGTGAAAGTTATTGAAAAAATTAATTATCCCAAATTATATTTATTTTAATATTTTTAATAACATTTACTTGATATTTCCCTTTAATAAAATAATTACTACATCAAAATTTTTTATTATTTAATATACTTATTTTTTGAATAAAAATTAAAAATAAAATACCATTATGAATATAAATTTACTATATTTCAGAAGAATATATGTAGTCTAATTTATCTACTTGAAAATCCAACATTAAAATTTTTATACTTATTAAAATATAAATGTAACAATTTTAACATTACTTTAAATAAAATAATATAATTGTCCTAATAAATTACATATGACTCCAAATGGTCCATAATTCGACCATTGGATGATTATGGCCGATATATACTAGAAAAATAATTTTTGTAAAAGTTTTTGGACCCTTAAATGGTTATTTTCATTTTAATAAAAATTTGATTATTGATTTTTCATCAATTAAATATTTTCTGCATCATCCATATATAAACCTTTAAGGTAACTATTTATTTCCTAAAAATTACAAATAAATTAACATGATTTATATAAAAAGTTTATATTTAAAATAAGTATTTATAGTAGAATTTAGCTTCGGTATAACCATATTTTAAAAATTATATATTATTTAAAACATGAATGTAAAATCTTTAAATTTTCATTAAATAAAATACAATAAATTTCATAATATCTCCTTAATGGCCCCAAAATGTAAAAAGTAAATTTATATTACAGAAATGTGTTTATTAAGGTAAAATTTCCCATTTATATTTGTTGATATCTCCCATTTATCCATACGTGAACACAAAGGATATTAAAGATAAAGAAAATGACACTTTGTGTCTTTCTTTGATTTATATATTATTTAAGAAATTTTCAAGGAAAAGTGTCCATTAAATGAAATAATTTAGATCATTAAGTGTTAAGGGTCGAATTAAAATCATCAAATAAAATTGTTTCATTTTTTTGGGTCATTTTATAGTCATTATAATTTTATTTTTAAGCTAAATTACATAATTTACCCTTTATCGTGGTAATAAGATTTACCATGGTTACTATTTAAATTGGTCAAAACTAAAAGGGTCCTACTTACCAAATTTATACATCATAATTCCAAATTTTACATCCATTTTTTAAAATTCAACACACCAAAGTTTCATAATTAAATTTAAAGTAAAACAATTAAAATATCACAAAAAACAGTTTTTTGGAAAAATTCCCCTTTTAAATGGTTTTTTTATAATAAATTCATGTATAAAATAATTTTGAAAAACTATAATTGGATAAAAATGAACTAATTAAAATTTAAAACTAATAAAAAACATTATTTTACTATATAATTACTTTAAATGAAAATAAAGTTTTTAATAAAAATCTTTATTTTTACTATTTATCAAAAAAGGAAACTTATCAAAAAAATAAAAAAAACCCAACCAAAGTAAATTTTTATAATATGCATAAAAATAAGAATTTTATTGTTTCAAATTTAATATAAAAAATTGTAAAAAACTAGATTTAAAATGGGTGTGCCATCAAAAGGCATAAAAACTAATTTTTTTGAAAAAAATACTCTTTTATCCAAAAAATTGAATTTGTTCTTATATAATGTCTAGAAAATACATAATATGAATGTTAAAATTATATAAAATTTAAAATATGGTTAATAATATTCACAATATCTAGTTTATATCCCATTAAATAAGAAAATTTTAACAATATATCGTTGTTTAGTGAAACTCTGTGTTGCGTACAACGCAAGCTATCGAGGAAGGTCGCTCTTTCTTGTAACAAAAGCCAATGATAATGTTGCGTATAGTGAAAGATAATATTGGTGTAGAGTAAACCATAATACATAAATGAAATTAAAAATAGTCTATCTCATAAAATCATGGGGTGTTACATGGATACTATAAATAGACATGGTTCTGGGATAAATATACATAGGGGAAATAGCTCTAGTGCGCCGAGCTTGACTCAAGAATTTCCTAGTATATTAAAACATATCTGACTGCACACCTAGTATGACACTACCAAGGGATATTATTTGGTTAATTTACATTTTATTTATAAACCATCATGAATGATTTGAATAAATGATGACCATGAATAACCTAGGAGAAACCTTAGGTGGCTTGGATTTTAAAGAAGGTGTCATGATTTATACATCCTATAAATGGTTTTTAACAAATATGTTTTCCCACTATGATTATTATAGCTCACACTATTATTTTTAGTTTTAGTCGATGGTTGGAAATCAAAGGAACCATGTTAGTACTGATTGGAATGGAAAATGAAATGATTTTTCTCTTGATAAATTGAATGTTATGGGAGCTATAATGAAAAACATCATTGCTATTATCACGAAACTTTATCAAGATATAAATAAGTTAAATCTTTTAAATGAGAAAATGTGGGAACAAAATTCTATTGAGTCTTTTATGAGGAAATTTACACCATCTATTAGTGGTTCCACTGATCCTCTAGTTGCTGAGCAATGGATCAGTTTCACTGATAATATTTTTTTCATTCTCCAGTGTTCAGAAAAGGAAAAAGTCATTTTTGTTGTCTATAATTTTGAATGAGAATTAGAAAAATGGTCAAGTATCATCAAGAATATGAGTAAACAAGATGAAATTTACTCCATGGAGTGGGATAAGTATATGAGATTATTTTTCAATAATCACTTCTTGCACATTCTTTATAAGAAAATAGAGAAGGGATTCCTTGAGCTGAATTAGAAGGATGGTGAATCTATTGGTACCTATGAGGAAAATTTTACAAGACATGAAAGGTATTATTGTGGTATTATCATCAAACCTAATGTTAAGGTTGATTTATTATTCAATGGATTAAAACCAAGTCTCGAAATAGAGTTATCCATAAGGGACTTTTGTATCTCTGAAGAAATCATTTGTTGTGATATCAAGTTTGAAATGGAGACTGAATTTACCCATCAATCACATGGTTTTTGTAAGGAAAGAAAGATCTAATTCAAGGGAAACTCTAGAAACCATAGATAAAATAATATGATATTTATTTTATGCTTGAAGTGTATAAGGAAACATAGAGTAAATTGTTTTAAATTGACTACTAAATTTTTTAAGTGTTAAAGGAAGGTCATCAACTGACTAAATACTGAAGTGATGGGAAGACATTATATAATGATAAAAATAGATAAAATGCTCCAAAAAATTCAATATACACACTCCAGTGCATCATGTAAAATTATTTTGGAAATTATGTGAATCAATACCCCAATCCAATGGATAATTTGGTTTATAAGTCATAAAAACCTCTAAAGAAAAAAGATAAGGCTAAATATTATACAATTATAATGTATGAAGTAAATAATATAATTAGGGAAGACTTATCCTCCCCTCATTAGTAGGGAATTTCATGTTTTATTTTTTAGGAATCATCTATTTGAAAATATTATTGTTCATACTTTAGTGAAATTTAATTTAATTTTCAGTATTGATTATCAACCTATACTTGGATTCTATAATAATTAAATCACATTTGATATTCTATTGGTAAAATGATTAACCCAATATTACAATGGAAATGTTTTTTATAAAATAATATGTTATTTAAGGAATAAAGGGTAAATTATCTTTTGGAAGCGTATATGTTTACATGTAATGTAACTTAAGTGTTATGGATACCATCATGGGTTTATGTGTTTAAGGTTGATCAAAATTTTAAAGTCATTGATACCCATTTTAAGATTTTATGTGATGTGAGTTTATCAATACTATGGATATTTTAAGTTACATTTATGGAAATACAACCCTTTGGTTTTGTATATTTTTTAGTGATAAAGTTATTTTAATAGGAATGACTTTACACTTTGTATAAATATGATTAATGGTATTGGTAGCCTTTGGGGTTTATCTTATCATTGGCATTGAGGAAATTATGGGGTTTAGTGGATCAACTTACAAAGTCAAAACATTTATTACTATCAGATAATATTTATCTCTGGATCATATTTCTAGAATATACATTAAGTAAATGAAAATGTTTCTTGGAGTACCACATGCCATTGTATCTGATCGGGATCTGAGGTTTACCTTGATGTTTTGGAGAAGTCTTCAGTATTCCTTGAATATAGAGCTATGTTTCAGAAATTCATACCATCATTAGACATATGGTCAATTTGAGAGAATAATTAAAACCCTATAGGATACGTTGATATATTATTCTATGGTTTTAAAAGTTGTTTGGGATCAACACTTTCTTCTTGATGAGTTTTCCTACAATAATAGATTTTACTCAAGCATTATGATGGATCCTTATAAATACCTCAATAGAAAGAGGTGTAAAAATCCAATGTATTGGAATTATGTTCTAGAAATAAATCAATTAGGATCTATTCTAGATGAATAAATAGAAAATACGGTTACATTCACTCAATCAACACATAAGGGAAACATATAGTTTAATGAAATCATCAATGTGATCTAAAATTTGAAGTTGAGGGGAAGGTGATTCTATGAATTTTTTTCATAGAATAAAGAAGGGAAAAATAATACCTAGATATATCGGTCCCTTTATAATTATTTATAGAATTTGGAAGATAGATTATTATTTGAAACTTCCATCAAACCTCTCTCAGGTTCATGATGTTTTCCATGTTTCTCTCCTGAGGAAGTACAAAAATGAACCTTCAGATATACTAAACTCAAAGGTCATTCCAATGGAGCAAGATCTTTATTATGAAGATGAACTAGTGGATACTATGGTTTTCACAAATAAAGTACCAAAAAATAAGACCACTCACACGGTAAAAGTTTTTTGGTAAAACCACCAGGTTGAGGACTTTTTGTGGGAACCCAAGGATGTAATGAGGCAAACAAATCATTAGTTATTTATACCAAATGTGATGAATTTAGAGGGTGAAATTCATTTTAAGGGGGGTAGAATGTAAAACCAAATTATTTTATGCAATATTTTTTTTTCAAATTAAATTAATTTTTTTCTTTTATAGTTTATATTACATGAAACACCATGTTTATATTATATTACATGCAACACTGAGTTTACATGAAACATGACACATTATTAAAATATTATTATCATTCAATATGATAGTTATCACTAAGTGGTTGGAATATAAATTATAAATATGATTAAGTAAATTATGAAGATATATGGTTTACCTAAATAAGTAAAATTAATTTTAATATTAGTAATTAATTATAAATGAAAAAAACCATTTGAAAAATAAAGGAAATCTTTTTTATGAAAAACTATTTTATGAAAAAATGGGTTTTATCTCCACAAATTAAATAAATCACCTTTGGTGAATGATATTAATTAAATTTATATATTATATAATCAATAAATATTTTTACATTAACCTTATGAGTTTTCTAGGCATGAGATAATAATAAATTTAATTTTATTCTTAAAAAATTGTATTTTTCTAAAAACTATTTTTGTCGCATTTTGCAGACTCATTTTAAAATTATTTTTTGAATACTTTAGGAAAAGTATTTTAAAAAATAAAATTATTTTTTGGAATCATAATTTCAAAATTTTCTTAGAGTTAATTTTTTTATAATTTTCTGACAAAATAAGATTTTCAATTAATAGTGAACATAATTGTTTTCATTATGATATGCCTTTTCATTAAAATAATTTACAATGTAAATTTTATTTTAATATGGTTTTAAATGTAATATTAATTCAATTATATATATATATTAATATAATTTAGGTCATTTAAATTAATTTTATATTGAAATTTGATATAAATACATTTTAAACTTTTGAACATTTTCACTTTGGAAAACTGTTTTCTCGTCACGTCTGCAGGTATAATTTTAAAATATAAAATTACTATTATGTGAATAGAATTTTAAAAAATGGATTCCATATTTTTAATCATAATAATTAATATTATACAATAATTTCAACTTAATTTTTGACCATAATGAATAGGAAAAACAGTAAAAACTTTATTACTGGGATTGAAGTTAAAATGAGTTTACTAGGGGTAAACTAAAACGATAAGGAGTACAATGAACAAGAATCTTGTATGATGTATGGATGATGTAAGACCATAATATAAAAATCTCATTATCCCTTCACTATATTTAGTAATGAGAATCAAAATTATTTGTAATAAACTAATGAATAAAATAATAAAAAACACCCATCTCCTCCACTATAAATACCACCCCCCAACAAATCTTCTTCTCACACCTCAAAGCCTTATATATTATTTAATTTATGCCCAATTACCATCCCAAGATTCTTCCTCACATCCAATACCTACTGATATCACCAAAATTACAATACTAAGTACCTTAAATATGTTCTTAAGGAGAATAATTCAAGAGGAGATTTGAACATGTTTGAAGTAATATGGACCCGAGGTAAAAGTCTTTTCTATAAAAATCATATTTTTTTTATTTTTTCTAAAAAAATAAAAAGGAATATTTTTATGATGCAATTATTCTTGTTTTATGATTATGTTTTGGTTCTTGGTCAGTTTTTATGATGAAGGGTGTAACCTATATCTCCCTCCAATACATTGGGTATGTTTATATTGGAGGTCGACCGTATGGTTACTCCATGTGTAATTGTGATGGTTTCACCATAAGGTATCCATGAGGGTCACATTGTAATTTATACATGAGGGTTACACTATAAGGTATTCTTTAGGGTTACAAATCATATGGTAGCCGCAAGGGTTATAATATTAAGTAAGTAATTCCCCAAGTTAACTAAATTGTTTATTTATGTTTTCTATGTTTTTTTGGAAATATCTTATTTTCAAAAAGTATATGATAGTTTATTTCTGAGAATTATTTCATTGTGATTTTTTTTCATATGTTTATAAGTATTCATGGAATAATAGTTCCTCTAATTTTTATGCCTCATACTAATCTTTTTGTGTTCATCCCATGTTTTTAAAATTTTTTCATAGGATTTAAGGACGGGTAAGGGAAAAGAAGAAGTAAAGCTTATTATTTTAATGATTTCACCATTTATTAAAAACTTTTATATTATGGAAGAAATTGATACTATTTTAGTGGTATATGATTTGTATTCTTGTGGGTTGTCATGTTTGTTTTATGACATAATTCTATAAAACTCTAAACTAAAAATATATTTGGTAATGTAATAAATGTATTATGTAATGCTTAAGGAATTGTCTTTATAATTGTGGTCGAAGGGTGATTTGAAATGGGCTTCCATGGGGGTCAAAAAAGGACCAGTAGTTGATCCATGGTTCTCCTAGGATTCATCAGGGAGAAATAGGTCATGATCGAGCTCTCCTAGTGCAACAATGGTGTTTTCCGCTCAGGAGACACGGTGGAAGCGTCGAGCAGGTACGACAGGTGGTAGATGTAAGATGAAGGTTTTTTCTGAGTGAGGTGAGAACATGTTTGAGGTGGGATGACACTGTACCAGTTAAAATAAACAATGAAACATAAAAAATTTCATCCCACATCCAAACAGATGAGCGGATCCATAAAAATTTTAACAAAAAGTGTGGTAGATTTTCTCAACAAATTAAGTCATGGTCTAGAGTACCCTCACTATCATTCTAGACCAAACCTTCCCATAAAGATAATCCTCCCTCCCCCTTGTGGTTTTCACCCCCATGAGTCGATATGCTCTTATTTGGACCATTTATGAATTCCTACAGATTCAACCTCTCCAGTTTACACATTCCTGATCCTCCCTTGCAGGTTGACACTAGTGTTGGCTCACCTTTGGCCCTACATGATCGGGAATCCTCTAGTGGGAATGCCTTTGTAGAATATAGGCCTTTAGGTTAATTGATAGCCTAGTTGGACTTAATTCTCTTTAGTAAAGTCCTAAAAAATATATATATAAGTATGAAAATATTTGAAACATAATATCCACAATTTCAAAAACATAATCAATACCCAAAACCTGAAAAATACAATTCTTATAAACTAATTTCAATTCCACATTTAAATTTCCCAATTTTTAATTAAACATTGAAATATATAGTAATTTTAATTAAATACCATTACAAAACCATTGGTAAATTCTTAAAACTATGCATGAAATACGAGTCTTTCAATCCCTTGGGTGACTCTAGGTATTTTTGGGAGATTAATTCCCTTTTGGATGTCTTGGTATAACATTTGATCTACAACGAATTCCTTCTCTTTTCTTTCCTTCTTCTTTTCACTATCCTATTTTATGGTGGTTTGATCTCCTATCGGTATTGGACTCAAGTTTTTGATCTTGATATTTGTGTGATATAGGTTTTCCTTGTTGGTATCCTTCACCTTCATTTTATCCATAGGTGTTCCCCATTGTAGGCATTTCTTTGATCACTGGATTAAGGTTAGTGGTCTATAAATTTACCCTAAAGTCTATTTCTAATTATATAAGTATGTGGAATAACTGAGAACTTTTTGGGTCATTGTGAACATGACCAAAACTATGAATTAAATATTTGTTTTGATAAAAATTAAGTTCTTAGACCTCCCATTGTACCCTCCTATGTCTTTTGGCATTGAGACTAGGCTTGTAGACACCCACATGGAGATACTCCCATTTAATTACAATAAATCCGCAATTATGAATATTAGGGTTTGGATTAACAATATTAATTGAGTTTTTGGAAAGTTATATCTTGGAAAATGAATTGAGATAAATAGAAACTTGGCATGGTTTGATTTCAGCGATTTTTCCTATCATAGTAGGATATAGAAATTGAGAATATATTTCTGGTTTAAATAATGGGATAAATTAACCAACTAGG
Organism: Viscum album; assembly: GCA_963277665.1. Taxonomy (NCBI): domain Eukaryota; kingdom Viridiplantae; phylum Streptophyta; class Magnoliopsida; order Santalales; family Viscaceae; genus Viscum; species Viscum album. The sequence goes on along the minus strand of OY728157.1, from coordinate 1,245,358,101 downwards.
CATGTGATATGAATAGTGATGAAAGGTATACATGGTTTTGTTATATATATGTTTGTTGATTGGATTCCTGAGGGATTGGACCACTTTCTCATGATATATGACAACATTGGTTCATTCTGTAATAGGAGAACCCACTACAAGAGATGAGATTGACCCATTTTTATGTGAGAATTGGAAGATATAAGTTACTATATCAATGGAATTAAAATAGATTCTAGTATGATATGATCACTTTAAACTTGGTATGGTATTATTCCCTAGGACGACGTAAGTGAATCCAAAATTGGAATTCATATGGAGCCCAATTGTGCTTATTGAGGCACTATACAGGAGATCCATCCTAATGAAGGAGGATTAGGCATGTGGAAGAGACATCTGACATGGTGCTGAAGCAGGTTTGGATGGCCTTGAATGTCATCCTTGAACTCGAGGGATGGCAAGTTTATGTTATGTGTTATATTAATTAATTAAATAATACCTTATTATTGATTTATTTCATTCACTTTTTATCATACTAGTTTTTTTAGACACGGTGGTGTTGACTTATTGGGTTTTACTCACACCTTGTTCAAAATTCCATTGGATACCTAAGAAAATTTCATTAATGTAGGTATAGATAAGGGAAAAAGACATTTTTGTTTATTTTTCTTATGGGATGGGTTGGATCTTCGAGATGGGACTGATGTGGGATTTAGGACTAGGTTATTTTGAGTTTATTTGTGTTAATTTTTTATTTTATCTATATGAATTCCAACATGTCATGTAGTTACATTTCAACCAGACATTACATGGTTTATTATTATTTTTTTTGGTTTGGTTCATTCTTCATCCTCATGTTTCATGTTTCACTGTTTATACTGTTTTTCTTTAATCCAATACTTTTTTTATACCACTATTATTACAAATTAATATTAGTGGGTATAGTATCCCCAATATATTCTTTACAACCTCACTAATAGTCGACATCCTATGATGTATGGGGAGGCATGCTTGAGGTCTAGTAACTAACTTGGTTTTCCCACATGAGGGAGAGATAGGCTGGGGGCGTTAGAAAGTGGTATAAGAGGTTCATTTTTTCTTTTATTTTGTTTTACTATTTGGGAAAGGTAGAAAGAATACATGGAATGTGTCAGGACTTGGTAATAAAATATTTCATTGGATTAGCTAACCTATGTACATGGGAAAATATGAGAACCCAAGGATGGTATTATTGTTTATTTTGTTCACTTGTTACAGTTGGTGTTATTTCTCCTTGGGTTGTTCACATGTTGTATGATGTTAATGTTTCTCAAGATTTATACCCATGTCCTGATATGGAATGATATGATTATAAAAGAATCATGATATGAACATAGTTAGGTATATATATATATATTGACATGTATTTTTCATTATAGGGACATATTTATTGAATGTTATATATTTTTTGATATCAACCTTGGAATGAGATTCTAGGTATATCTAATAAATGAAATTAAAGAACCATTATTTCATATCAATTATCTTTTTAATATTTTTCTAGAGATACCATGAGCCTATGGTTCTCTAATTTTTTCACCTGTTTAAGTTAACCTTGATGTTTATCCAATTATCTAAGGAGTATATTTTTCTTATAGGAAAAATTCCACCTCGCTATTTTCAAGTTGATTTCCAGGAGAGTAGAATTAATCATGCTCCTAATATAGTTGATCCAGAGGTTCCAAAAATTCCCAAGATTAAAATGGATGATCAACTCCATGATAGCTTCCTAAAGGTCATGTGATCTGTGTAGAGAGAGAATTTTCAAACCATACATTCAATGTTTGAGATGATGAGAGAGTTTTAGGTGAAAAATAAACTTACATTCATTAGGGAGGGAGGTCCTTAGGAAGTTCAGTTATGGATCGAGTTAGTTTATAAAATATTTAAGCACCTTGAGACACCCATAGATAGGAGGGTAATTCATTCTTCATACATGCTTCATGGACCATCCAAGCATTGGTGGGAAATTATGGAGAAAGATGATTCATAGGAGGTTCTAACCTAGAAGGACTTTGAAGAAACGTTTCTAAGAAACTTATATCCCGAAACATTGTGGGATGATATGGATTAAGAGTTTATGCACTTGACACATGATGGAATTTTAATGATGGACTATGATGAATGTTTCACCAAGTTGTGGTTTTTTCTTTATCACTATAAAATTATGAGTTATCCAGGGTGATAGGTTTTTAATATAGGATTTTCTATGATATAAAATTACAGGTGAACATATTTATCCAAAGTACCTTTGATTACATGTTGAACTAGGATCTCATCATTGAGGGGAATCTAAGTGATGCCTTGAGTAGTGGCCTAGTAATATTAGCAGAGAGATCTAGGACCTCTTCTTCCATCCATAAGAAGTGCCATTATGAAAGTTACCTCTATGTTGGTAGTGGGAAAATTAGTCATGGGAGTGGAAACCTACATCAGAATCATATACCATTATAGTGATTTCAGTATGGAAAGAGTGTCCACAAGTTCCATCAGTGTCCTTACCCCTCTATGGAGTGCCGTACGTGTGGTAATATGGTCTATATTCAAAATTTCAATAGGAGATCATAATAGTAGAGTAGTGGCATGGGATCAGGATGGGAACCTGAGTTAATAAAGGACTCAGTTACCCCTTATCATAATGGTAGATATATTTCCACTAGATGTTTAGGAAAAGTTAGTTGATATGGTACTCTATTACAGGAGTGGTAGCTTCACTCGGAGGGAGTAGCATGGGGGAGTCAGACTAGAGCCCAATGTAGAGGGGAAAGTCATCTGCATTCTATGAAGACTACTCTGAATATTTTATATGTAGTACCTTCTAATGTCAAAGGTACAATTATTATATCATCTATCCTTACCTGTGTTTTTTTGTTACATGATCTTCACATTCCTTTATATCTTCTATTTTTGAAAATGGTTTGGGGTTGGTTATAGAATCTTGGTTGGAATCTTTACCATTGATATATATTTAGGAGTGTGGTTAGAGAATATAAAGTATTTCAAGGCATGTTCCCTATAAATTCATGGTTACCAATTCTTTTGGGAATAGTTTGGGCTAGAAATGATAGGATTAAATTTGATTCTAGGTGTGGGTTAGTTAGTTCTTTACCAGTATCATGTCGACTTTTACTGGAGGAGAGTCACCATTCTATCTCCAGAAAGAGGAAGCTATTTTTACTAGGGTGAGTGGGTCGTTAGGTTGGTTGACCAAGACCAATTTGGTGAAGATTGTTTTTTCCCATGTGTTAGATAACAAGTATTTCTCTATATTATGGTCAAATGTAGTTGGATACTTTCCCTCCATTGGTAGATTGTTTTCATGATGTTTTTCTTGAAGAATTATATGACTTACCACTTGAACGGGAGATTGAGTTCACAATTGAGTTTGTTCCAGGAGAAGAGCCAATTTATATCCCTCCTTACATGATGGAACTAGTATAGCTTCAAGATTTGTAAGTTTAGTTGGATGATCTAGAAGAAAAGGGATTCATATGTCCTATTACATCACCTTAAGGTTCTCCCATTGTTTTTATCCATAATGGTGATGAGAATTTACACTTGTGTGTGTACTATTAGAGATTGAACTAGATAATGGTCAATAACCAGTATGGACGTCCACAAATCGACTATCTCTTTGATTAGATGAGAAGATCCTAGATTTTATTTATGATTTAATTTAGATCATTATATCATCTATTGATATTATTACCATTGGAAATTCTTAAGAAATCGTTTAGAACCATGTATGTCTTGTATGAGTTTGTGGAAATGATATTTACTCTGACGAACACATCGTTAGTATTAATGGTGTTGATTATTCAAATCTTTCATAAAATTTTGGATCCTTTTTTGGTGTTTTTTATTAAAGAAATATTAGTTTATTTCCAGTCTGTAGATGATCATTCCCAACATATTGACCTTGTCTTGAGTATATCGAGAGAGAATTAACTTTATGCAAAGATATCAAAATGTAGTTTTTGGATGATAAAGTGCAATTCTTGGGTCATGTTATCTCAGGGGCTGGAGTTTCAGTGGACTCAGATATGGTTGCAACCATATTATCTTGGGAGCGACCCAATAATGTCTTTGATATTCAAGGATATTTGGGTTTAGAAGGTTGTTATTGGAGTTTCATACATAAAATCTCCTATATTGTAGCACTAATGTATAAGATGACCAAGAGAGATGTGATGTTTTTTTAGTTAGAGGCTTAGGATATAGTTTTTTTGAATCCAATGATTAGGATGACCTTAGCATAGATCATTACCTTAACTATGTTGGGTAAAGAATATATCATGTATTTTGATGCATATGAAGTTATACATGGAGTAGTTCTGATGCAAGAGGATCAATTTATTGCTTATAGATCTAGAAAACTAAGAACACCTGATAGAAATTACCATACTCATGATTTGGATTTAGCTATGGTGGTACAAACCTTGATATTATGGAGACACTATCTTTTAGGTGGGAGGTTTGTGGTTTACATAGAACACAAGATTCTTAGATACAACTTTTCTTAGTAGGACCTGAACCTTTGGAAGAGGAGGTGGGTAGAGTATCTATAGTCTTCTAAATTTGATATGGCATATTTAATTGGAAAGGGAAACATAATATATGATTCCTTTATCTAGAAGATATAGATAGAGGTAGTGTGGGAGTCTTGCGAAGAGTGGAAGATGATGGAAGTCATTACAGACATGAATCTAGATGTTCAAGAGTCTTAGGGATGAGTATCTTTAACCTTGAAATCTATTTTACCCATGCTTTTGGAATGGATGCAGACTAAGTAGTTTTCTAATCCATAGGGATTGTATCTAAGGGAAAATATATATGGAAAGGAGTCACCACCAGGATGGTCTCATGGAAATAACGATGTCCTTATTATACATGGATGAGCATGGGTTCCTACAATCTTACAAGAGGAGATAACAAGAGAGTTTCATGATTCTAGATGGGTGGTACATCCAAGTCTAAAAAAGATTTATCATGATCTATGTAGATAGTATTGGTGGACAATAATGAAAAAGAAGGTAGTAATATTGGTAGAAAGATGCTTCACTTGTCATCATTTGAAATTTGATCACTAAAGGAAAGCTAGGTTATTGTATCCTCTGCCCATTCCTAAATGGAGATAGGATTATTTAACTATGGAATTTGTAATGATATTACCCATGAAACCTCATAATAATGATGCATTATGGGTGATCATAGATCGATTGAAGAAGGTATCCCACTTTTTTCCCATCAGGGGTACATTCACCATTGATGATCTGGGTTGTATTTTCATGAAAGAGATATTTTAACAACATGATGATCTAAGGAATATAATTTGTGATAGAGATTATAATTTCATATCTTGGTTATGGAAGGGTCTTCAAAAGTATCTGGGAACACATGATATTTTGATTACAACCTATCATCCATAGATTGATGGCCATTCTGAATAGAAGATTCAGATTTTTGGAGGATATTTTATGAGCCTATATTTTGTATTTATAGGGTTTATGTGAGTATTATTGGGAACTCATAGTGTTTTAATATAATAATAGCTTCATGGAATTGATCTAGATGGAAAATTTCAAGGATTTTTATGGAATCCCATGCCATTCGACTCTTTGTTGGTTGGAGATAAGTGAGTTAGTTCTTGTTGGACATAGTCTCATATAGGAGACATTTGAGTAGGTTCAGTTGATCAGGAAGTGGTATGTGACCATATATAGTAGGGGGAGATATTTTTCTAACCACTGGAGATGAACAACAAAGTTTGAGGTGGGTAATAATATTTTCATTCTATTTTCACCTAGGTTGGGACAAAGCCATATCAGGAAATAGGGAAATCTAGCTGCCAGGTTTGTTGAGCCATTTGAGATAGTGGGAAGGGTCAGTCTGGTGTCATACCGACTGGAACTTCCATATTTCTATAGTGACATTCATTTTTTGTTTCGTATATCATAAATTGGAATATATTATTATGACCCTTATCATGTGATAGATTTTGATAACATTAAGCCTTGTGTAGATGTTTCCTTTAAGGAGAATCCGATATGGATTGTGGGCCGTAGTGAGAAGTATATAGTACTTGTGAAGTGGTAGAATGGGAGTGTTAAATCGGAGAAAAAGGATAGGGAATCTAAAATACAATCACTATGGACAGACTTATTTACCGAGACCCCACAGTGATTGTTGGAGAAGCTCGGGGATGAGCTGTTATATATTGGGGAGGTTTTAAGATCCCATATTTTCCAGGAATATCCCTCTTTGAGTTTTTATTATGATTATTTTTTCTTGGGTTTTTCTTCTTTAAACATTGGTTGTAGGGTTTATTTTGGGGATATATATCCTTTTTTAAGAAATGAACTAATGATTAGGGATGCATTTTTGTCTCGGTATTAATGTGTAGTTGAATTATTTTCTAGATTTTTATAGGAATATATAGTGTCTTATACTTGTAGGACAAATTCATTCCATGTAATTATTACAAAACATGAATCCATCATTCAGAACATTGCATGTAATAGTATTTGTATGTGAATGTTTTGAAAGACATGAATTTGTTACATGCCATAAAATGTTCGATCATTGTATTTTTTAACCCGAGGTGATGTGTTTTCTAGTGTATGTGGAATACATGTCATAAAATGGTTTTATTATATGAATCAATCCGGACCAGTGATTTTAAAACATGTTTCATTCCCGACACTTGAATATTTTGTTATGAAGACTCCTTTCTTAAACCCTAGGGATACTCAAAACATTTTTTGGGTGATTCATTCCCTTTTGGATGTTTGGGTCTAGAATTTGATCTCTAGTGAGTTCCTTCACCTTGGATTCCTTCTTCTATCTGCTATCCTCCTTTATGGTGGTGTGATCTCCTATCAACTGTTGAATTTGGGTTTTGATCGTGATATTTTTGAGATCAAAGTTTTCCTTCTTGGTCTCCATATCCTCCAATTTATTTGTGGGAATTTCTCATTTTGGGAGTTTCTTTGATCGCTGGATTATGCTAGGTGGTATATAAATTTACCCTAAAGTTTGTTTCCAATTATCAAGGTATGTTTAATAATTGTGAAGGCATTGTCACACCATGCATGTGACCTAAATGATTGATTAAAAATATTTTTGATAAAAAGAAAGTGCTTAGACCTCCCAATGGACCATGATGGATCTATTAGTGTGGAGACCAGTCCTGTGACCACCCACATGGTGATCTTTACCTTGAAGTTATAATTAGTCTAAAATTATGAATGTTGGGTTTTTTCTTAACAATGTGAATTGAGTTTTCAGCATATTGTAGCTTGGAAAATGAATTGAGATAAATGAAACTTATAATGGTTTTATTGTAGTTATTATTTTTATCACAGAAGGATCTACCTATTGATAATATATTCCTGGTTAATATAATGAGATAAATTTACTAACTATGTTGGTGATATTAATGGAAATGAAATGTATATATGGTTTTATTTTATATATGTTTGATGATAGGATGCCTGAGGGCTTAAACCACTATCTCATGAGACATGGAACCGATGGGTTGTCCTGTCATAGGATGACCCAACGCTTGAGATTATATTCACCCCTTGTGATGTGAACATGGGAATACATAATGGTTAATTTCCCCTTAGAATGGTATTTCACCCTGGGAATACGTAAGTAGCTCCAACATGAGAATTCTCATAGATAACATTTTTTTATCTTGATACATAGTTTAGGTGATCTATACTGATGCATGAGGATCATACATGAGGAAGATACATACAACATGGATCGAAAGTGGGATTTACTAGCCCTATGTTTTATCCTAAAACACAAAGGTTGGAATGTTTATATTATGTGTTGTATTAATTGATTAAATAATACCCTATTATCACTTTATTGAATGCAATTTCTAGAAGACCTATTTTTTTAGACATGGTGGTGTTAACCTACTGAGTTTTACTCACACCCTATTTAGGACACCATTGGGTACTTGAGAATATTTCATGGATGTAGTTATGGATAATGAAAAATGACATTATTGTAGATTTTTCTTACCGTATGGCTTGGATCTTAGAGACATGACCGATGTGGTATTAGATATCAAGTTATTTTGAGTTTATTTGTTTCATCTTGGTAATTTATCCCTATTAATTCCAACATACCATTTAGTAACATTTCATCTCAACATTACATGGTTTATCATTATTTTTTTTGGTTCATCCTTTACCGTCATGTTGTATGTGGTACTGTCTCTCTTATTTTCCATTACTATAATAAATATTTATACTACTGTTATTAACACTCAATACCAGGGGGTATAACCTCCCCAATATATCCTTTACATCCATACTACTAGTCAATAGCCTCTAGAATATTGGGAGGTGTTCTTGAGGTCTAGTAACCAACTCAGCTCGACAACATGAGAGCTTGTTGGGCCAAGGTACATTACATCTAAGAAGGGTTCTAGTTTTGAGTAACTAATTGAGAGATTATTTAGTTAACTTATGAAACAATTATTCATGTTTCCATTTATCCAAAGGCACTATAACTTTACAATCCACAAGTGCATGTTTGTGTAATATAATGATTGTTCATAAAAAAAGATGTAATATATATGTATGAAAACCCTAGTCGTGGTAATCCTTCATCATCATATATTAAAATAATTAATAATAATTCATAAATAAAATGTTCCCAAGTTTAATTTCTAAGAGTAACTATCTAGGTGTGTAGACTTAGGCCAACTCATTGTGCATCGCTAAAAATCGAGTTAATACTCAATTTTCACCAACCAATGTTATTACCCCTAGGTGAATCTATGCCACATCCACACCCACTTTCTAGTATCTAGACATGGATGTGTTTACTAGGAAAACCACACAACATTATTTATTGTAACATAGGATGTTCCCCTATACATAGGATTATATTAAGGGTTCCTAGTAAAGTTTTCTCGTCCTAGTTTTTAAAAATACATAATCCTTACTCTGCCACCAACGGTAGCAACCCAAATTGTTTATACATAAACATTTCATATTATAAAATTAATATTCATTACATATCATTAAAATACATTCTAGAAGTAAACAAGTTTTAGTGTCTTAGTAAAAATGGCAACAAAAACCACCGGAATGTAAATATTTACATCATATCCCACTATATTCTTCATAATTTGCACCCTTCCTAGATATTCCATACATAAAACCTTTCTTCCTAAACCGATGAAAGGAAATATAAGAAAAGGTGACCTCAGAAGATATATAAGGGTAATTAAAGGAGATATCAATAAATGATAATAATTGAGCATAATATAGTCATAAGGATATGATAATATGGTCAAAACTTACAATAATCTTTCCCAATCAATCAAAGATATTTAATCACGAATTATAGGACAAGTTTTTTTCAATCAAAAGACATAAGAAATAAGAGTGAGGAGTCATAAATAATCAATAATGAGCCATGAAAATATATCATAATCATCATAAATATGTTTTTGGCATATACATAAGCATAGATAATCACTACATTATTCAAGGATCAATCCCAAGACTATCATTGTGGACAAAGTCACATAATGGAAATTCCTACCCAATCATTTCAAACCCTGTCTTAGAATTATATTCCATCCATTTAACTCAATCATATCTTATAAGTTTGTTAAATCCATTGTATCTTAAGAGCTTATAAACTATGGTATCATTACCTAATTCATTGGAGGGATATAATGGACCCACCCATCACATAATCATAATCAATTCATGTACACTCCACAAAATCATGAAAATATTTATCATTACATCAAAGATTAACCCATGTAAATGAAAATTGTTTTCAAAAATATTTCATCATCATAATCATAAAGAATCTACACAATGAATAAATATTGAAATATTAGATCACATCCCCTGTAAAGAATAATAAACATAAAAGGATATTATTATATACAAAAAATACCTTTATTTGATCACTAAAACATTTCTTGAGGGAAATAAAATTTTTATTTTAAAATATCTTATTTAAAATTTAAATATTTCCAAAATAATAAAGAAAACATTTCTTTTGAATGAACAAGTTAAAAAATTTAAGGGGAACTTCAAATAAAGTAATTTTATTGATGTTGGGAAAATATATTCATGTGGTGTACATTGCAACAAACATTCCTTTCAAATTTTCTATAAAAAGTAAAGTAACATGTTTGGTAAATGATACTAATATTACTTTTAAACCTTGGTAAAAAAATTAAAATATATTTAAAAATTAAATTAAATAATATTTTGAGAATATTGAAAAACGTTATTGATTGTTTTAAATAAAATATGGGCATGGAATAAAATATTTTTAACTAAATAGAAAAACAAGGTTCGTTTTCCATAAAAATGTTCTTTTGTACTTTAGAGTACTTAGAGAGAGGAAAATTAATGTAAAACATGTAATTTCAAAAATAACTTGGGGAGAATAAAAACAAGTGATTTACGGAAGATATATCATATAACTTCTTCATGTGAAATATAAGAATATATAATCTTGGTAAAAATTAGATTTTAATATAAAACCCTTACCACATTAGTAACTTTTGATTCATAAATACCATGAAAGAAATAAATTAAAATGAAACAATAAATACCATGAAAATAAGTATATTAATGATATAAAATTTACAATGGTAGTATACACAACTCATAAAATAATATAGGTGTATAACATAACATATCTTCTAAAGAAGACAATTTGAGATGATAAACCATTACCACTTTGGTAAATTTATTATCAAAACATATTAGATGAAATAAATTTAATTATAACATTAAATAACCAAGAATTAATAAGGATATTTTATATATCATTTCCATGGATGAATATATACACCTCATAAATATAAATAGCTGCATTACATTAAACATGTCTCAACAAAACCAAATTGAGAGAAAAAACCCATACTTTATACCCTACTTGATTAGTAAGAACTCTAATCTCCTATATAACAAATTTATATTTATTATAATTATATAATATTATCATATTTATAATTATAATATCATATATCATCCACTTATATCATTTAAATTTTTATTTGTTAATAAATCTCTATTAAATTCATCATTTCAGGTGTTAACTACTTCGTCGCTCATGTATGTTTGGTTTCAGAAGTCCCTGTAAATTTTCTTTGATCATGGTTACATAATATATAGAATATTAGTCATTTCATAATTATCATATTAAATAATTATATAAAATTTATAACCTTTCATATAATGCGGTGATGAAAATTGAATTACATCAATTTGTGGAGACACTAATCTGTATGTACATGTGAGTGATGTTTTCACTTTTCAATAGATGAACACAAAGAAAGGTAAATGATAATTAAAACTTTTATAATCATTATAAAATCATATATATCATATATATTCATTAAATCTATACTTATTAACAACCAATTAAGGAAGAAATGAAAAACTATTCACATCACTTTGTGGTGGTGGTAGTAGACCCATACACACGAGCGATATTATCATTTTTCAATGGATGGGATGGTAAGAAGTTTGAAAAGATAATATAATTAAAAAATAATAATAATTTCATAAATATCATATATAATAATTAAATTCATCATAATAACCTTAAATGAAATATGGTTAATGAAAATGAATCGTATCCCTATGTGTAGGTGGTAGTCCACACGTACACAGAGTCGATACTTTCATCTCTCAATTGAGGGGAAAAGGTGGGGAATGGTTGTTCCATAATAATAACAACATATATGTATATATATGATAATATATAGATAATTTCATTATGGATAACATTGGTTTATATTGAGTATAATAAGAAATTAAATTAAAAGATCTTGGTTACGATTTATACCTTTTTTGAGATACCTCTTTTGGTTTAAAACTCAGGCTTTAAAAGATTAGTCTTAAAAGAAACAAAAAATATATAGTATGAAATGGAATAATATAATAAGGTTTTTGATAAGTTATTATATACGATATAATTCTAAAATTGTGTTAATAAGGGAGTATAAGAATTTACCTTTTATAAGTGAGGGGAGGAACACACATGGAATTTCTTAAAAGTTTCAACGATATAAGGTCACTTTCATGTGAAAGTGGATCAAAATGAAAATGTATTTTAAGGTAGGATATGATAATATTTAAAATATATACAGTAAATATGAATTATAAAAATTTATTAGGAATTAATACCCTTATAACTTTATTTAATCGCTCGGTAAAATTGTTTTAACTTTAACTGTGGTTACAAAATTTTAGAGTTTTTACTATCCATTATGAAACAAATTAAAATGAAACTATAAAATTATAATAATTATCATGATTAAAAATATGGAATATATTTTACCATATTCAATTTTTATAGTTGTATGAATGAAATTTTAAATAAGTATGAAAATTTTAATGAAAACACATTTTAGAATAATAAATTTTTAAGCATAAAATTGAATTTAGTTCCAATCAATGGAATGTAAAAACCATATAATGAATGTTAAAATATTTTATTTAATATATAATGAATAAATTTCATTAAAAAAATTAATAAATAGTGACTAATATAATTCTTTAAGATAAAAACTCACTGTGAGTATAAAAAGTGTTTTTAGAAAAATGTGCTTTTATTCCAAAAAATGATCTTATAAAAAAATAAATTATTATGACGATTCCTATGTAATTAATTAGATTATTTATAATTAAAGGATTCTTATGTAAATTTAATATCAAATAAAAATAAAAATGATACTTTTAATTGAAAAAAATTCCAATTTTACAAAATTGGTATTTTTCACTATTCACTTAAAAATAAATATTTTTAGAAATTTACAAACAATTCACCCTAAGATAATTTTTAAAAGATGTTTTAAAAATTATATTTATTTTAAAAAATTGAATTTCTAAAATTTTTTATACATTAATTATAATGTCAATTTATAAAATGTAATAAAAATCATTTTTTGAAAAAAATATATTTTTGTAGCATAAAATGTTTTTTTATGAAAATTGAGTATTATTTTTTTTATGAATAAATAAATAAATTTGAATTATTAAAAACCTATATATTTATTTTTATATTTCATAATTTATTTATTACTATTAATACCTTACAATTTAAATTTTAAGTTATCGTATATCATAGTTCATTTTAACCTCAGTGTTTAGTGTCAAGAAAGCTATCAAACACTAACAATATTTTTAAAGGAAAATATATTCTAAAATAATGAGGTAATAAATAACATTGGTAAACATTAATTTAATAAATAAATGGAAAAATTTAAAAAAATTCATGAAAAATTTTCATAGAAAATATGGACATAGAATAAAAATATTCCTGACTAAGTAGAGAAAGAATATTGATTTTACTTATAAAAATTCTTTCAGACTTTTGAGTACATAGATATAGGGAAATTAAATGAAAATTTTAAATTTCTAGAAATAAATAGAGAAGAATAAAATAAATTATATTTATGAGAGATATATTATATAATTTTATCATTCAAAATTTAATCATAAACAATCTTGGTAAATAGGAAGATTGTTACATAAAACCCTTACAGCTTTTGTACATTCGGAATCATAACCACCATTAAAGAAATAACATGAAATGAAACTTTAAATATGATGAATATAAATATATTAATTATCTAACATATAAAATGGGTAGTATATATTCCACATTAATGAAAAAGTGCTGAATATGGTATACTTATCACAGAAACAAGTGAGATGAGAAACCCTTACCTTTAGTATGACTTGATTCATAAGTTATTTGTCCTACTCATATTTGATAATAATCCTTTGGATATCCCCTTAAGTACAATTGGGTTCATATTTTAATAATACCAACTACTATATAATTTATCTCAGAAGTTTTTGGATATATTTTGAAAGGGGTTGGTTGAGCTAGAGGATCAAGAATTGTGAATAGAAGATATGTGGTGTCCTTTTATAAGAGTGAAAAGGGATACACTTTTAATATTTAATAACATTAAATTATAATAAATATCATAATAATTTAAATTGGAACAAAATTGAAATAATTTATAATATTCGATAGGTAATTTTTAAAATCCCTATAACTAATAAAATTTAGATAAGTTTAAGTAACATTTTAAACCTTACATTTTGGTTTAGCCGTGGTAACAACTTCATCAATCATTAAGTATAAAAAATGTTCAAATATATAGAAAATTAACTAAAAAATGGTACATGTACGAAATTGTTTACCTTTTACCATTAAAATTGTCATCTTTTATGATTTTTTTATATTTAAATTACTGAATAAAATATATATATTTTTTCATAAAATACCATTAAAGTCATTTTTGGGACTATTCATAAAATTGGATCGTAAATTTATAAATATAAGAATAGATTTAAAATACTAACTATTTAAACATAAATTATACATTATTGTAAACCATAAAATTTAAGGAACACTATAATTCATCAAAAAAAATTTCTTTTAATGTTTTAAAATTCATTTACTTTTATTTGTCTACAACCCGTACAAGCATTGTTTCAGTGATGCATAAGAGTTTAAGGTAATTGTGCCATCACTAAAAATAAAAATTAGATTACAAACATAAAAATAAATTATTTATGTTAAAATAATATTTAATATTTTTTCATAACATCATTTTATCTCAATAAAAGTATATAATAAAAATTGAAAGCAAGAGAGTGGTATTTTTGTAATTATCCTTTTACTTAAAATAATATGAAGGTTATAATAAAAAGAATATGGTAATAAATTTCAAATTTTTTAATATTGGATGGTTATGTTCAAAATAAACCCAGAAAATAAAATAAATACAGATTTTAGGTAGATTTTTATCCATTATATCATAGTTTTAAGTCTGTTTTACTAGTTATACCCTTTTTGTGGTAACAACATTTTTACCTAGGATACTGTTTATAACGACAAATAATAAAATGAAACCATTTAGAATTTTTGAACCTAATAATTCAAAATAGGGATTAAAATTTTCATGATTTAATTTCTTATTTTGTAATAAATCCATTTTAATGTAAATTCATTAAACATAAGGAAAAATTGTTTTTTGAAAAATGTGTTTTTATGGTAAAAAAGAGCTTATACCAAAATAAAATATGATGCTAATTATTATATAATTAATTATATTATTTAAAATTAAAATAAATTTATGTTTCATTAATATAAAACCTAAAAAATATTTATTATTTTATGTTAAATGTTTAAAATAAAAAGTATTTTTTTTAAAAAATTGGTATTTTCCATTATTCATTCAAAATCTATATTTTTAGAAAAATATAAAAAATTCACCCTAAACTATTTTTTGGAAATATTATTTAAAAAATTATGTTAAATTAAACAAATAAAATTTCTAAAAGTGGATGAAATTAATTATAATATCCATGAACAAAATACAATAAAAATTATTTTTAAAGATAATTTTTTTTTGAAACATAGAATGAATTTTCTATAAATTGAGTTCTTATTTCCTAATCACTAATTAGAACATTTGTATTAAGTGATACCTTTATATATACATATATATTTTATAATTTTGTTACTGTTATTCATACTCACCAATCCAATTACTAAGATATAATATATCATGGTTTTTTTAAGTTTAGAGCTGTGTGTAAAGAAATCAATCAAAGATATCTAATTTATTATTGAGAAATATATTCTAAATTATCAAGCTGATACATCCTCCACCCCTTAATTAGATTTTAAACTCAAAATTTTAATCATTTATATACTAAAAGAGCGTATCTTTTTATAATATCATATGTAAAATTCATTAAGAAATTTAATTCCTAGGTTAAGTCTAATAATGATATTATTTATAAAATAAGGTTTATTAAACAATTATTTTATAAAAAAATATAGAAACTTGTTTTTTTGAAAACTACCATGGTATTTTGGTGATGTTTCCCACATTAGACTATATACTTTTCTTCCTATTATTTTATTTATGGAAATTTATTTACCATTAAGAAGGAAAAAAATATGATACACTAAGGTGATAAACAATTTAATCCTTTGATTATGTTTTAATCTATTTAAACCATTAATTAATCTTACATTCCAATAATTAATGACCAAGAATATTTTTTCATACCCAAATCACTAAAATAAAATTTTAATAGGTCTTGATATCTTTAAAATAATGAAATTTTATTCT
Organism: Viscum album; assembly: GCA_963277665.1. Taxonomy (NCBI): domain Eukaryota; kingdom Viridiplantae; phylum Streptophyta; class Magnoliopsida; order Santalales; family Viscaceae; genus Viscum; species Viscum album. The sequence continues at coordinate 1,245,341,915 of OY728157.1, read as the reverse complement.
ATATATTCATAACCATTAAGTAAAACCAAAATGGTTATCTCAAGATAAGATAATACTCAATAAATATTCATCTGATTAAGTAAAATGTTAATCTCTAAAAATTCATCAATAACACCCTTGGTTAAGAATATATAATTCCATAAATAACTAAACCAAATAAATCTTAAAAGTTTTTTTAAACAAAATTTTTAAACCCAAAAATTTAGGAATATTTTATCATATAATAGTAATGTCAAAAATTAATAATCCATAATAATATATTCTAAAAAAATGTGATAAAATTTTACAAAAAAAACATTAATCACTAGAGATAAAACTATAATATAATTATATATTATTCCCAAAATTAACTTAATCTTTACTCCTCAAATAGATGAAATCATAAAATCACATACTACATAATAATTCATAATGTTCCCCAAAATATGTCGAACTTCTTTAGAATAACTTTAATAATTATTCTCAAAAGTTATTATTACTATTCATCATATGTCTCAAAAAATGTAATAAAACCTTTTTCATTAATTAACTGATCATAAAATCACATAACAACCCTAACAGATCTCTATCCCTCTATTATTTATTCCTTCTTAAAACATTTTCCAAAAATTTCATAAATCACCTCAGAATAAGATTATATATAGTATTTATACCCTTATCACCTATTAGTCCTAAATCACCATAAATCATAATCATATAAGACCTTAAAAAGGGATTTATTGCTCTAAATCATATAGATTAACTTAAACTTATAAACCCATGATGGAATTCACAACTCTTATGTTATCTTATCATGAAATAATTATAACTACCATAGTTATCTAAACCTAGATTTGATAAAAAAATATAATATCCCTAACCCTTTACATAGAAATTCAGTGCCAAAATATATATTCTTTACATATTTTATTTGATACTAATAAAAATGTCCCTATTTTTTCATTACAGCATCAATGGGAATACTGAGTCACTTACACCCCATATAACTTTTTATGTTTAGAATTTTATATAATTAGGATAAATCTTTTATAAAAATTTCCATGTTTTAGAGTGATCATTTTTATCATAATACCCAAATTTTATTATTTAATGAAAATACTAAAATAACTATCATAAAATAAACCACACATAACTTGATCAAAATTATTCTTTATAACTCAAGAAAATCAAAACATAATAAGGGGTGAGATTAGTTGCTCAATAAGGGTAAATATGAGAGATAATATTTGATAATCATAAGTGATAATAAGATATGAATAAGGGTATGATTTAATGAGCTTAAAATTATGAAATCATAAAAAAATTCATATATCATAATCTTGAATCATGGTATAGTGCATTAAAAGTTTAAAATACATGAATTATAAAATAATCAAAGATCATAAGCCATGAGATTCATCAAATGTTGGGCATGAGATAATAACCCATTTACCCTCTTTATTCTTGGGATAACCTATAGTGTACCCTGTTTTGGGCTTGGGATAACCTCCCATATACCATTTTATATTATAAACATGAAACATTACCCAATTAATTGGATGGACATAATGGACTCACCCATTATATAATCATAATCTATTCATATGTACGCCAAAAGATTAGAAAAATGCTTATCATTTCATCATAGCCTAACCAATTGAAAATAAAAAGACTTTCAACGATATTTCATCATCATAATTAATAACCATAAAGTGAAATAATAAGTATACTATCATTAGATAATATCCCTATGGAACCATAAGTAACATCATTGGATTATTTTATAAATTAAAATACAATTAAACGTTTATTGTAATATTTCTTGGGAAAGATACCCTTTTTATTTAAAATCACTTATTTGAAATATAAAAATTTATACAATATTAAGAAAACATTTTATTTCAAAATACCCATAAAAATGGTAAAGTAAGATTCAAGGAAAATAATATTCTTGATTGTAGGAAAATCTGTCCATACGGTAAAAATTTAAAAAATATTTTGTCTACACCTTTGGTAAATGTACCTTATTTGGAAAACAATGATGATATTCCTTTTAAAACTTTTATATAATTTCAAACATGTGTAAAAGTGAATTTAATAATTCATTTTAGAATAATAAAAATATTATTTATTTTTTTAAATAAAATATGAACATGAAAGAAAAATATTGATAACTAAATAGAGAAACAAAGTTGGGTTTTCTTATAAAAATTATTACTTAATTTTGAGTACATCGGGAGATGAAAATGAAATGAAAAATTTTAATTTCTATAACTAACTATAGGATTATAAAATACATGATATTTATGGGATATATATCACATAATTTCAAAATTGAAAATTTAATTATAAAAAAATCATAGTAAATAGTGAGATGGTAACATAAAAATCTTACTACTTTGGTAGCTTTTGAATCATAAACCTCATGAAATAAATAACGTCAAATTAAACATTAAATAAAATGAATATAAAGATATTATTTATATAAAACATAAAATGGGTAGTATATACAACCCATGAAATAAGCAAGTGTTTCTTATGGAATATGTCTCATAGAAAAAATGTGGGATGAGAAACCCTTACCTTAATTCAAGTTTGATTTTCAAGTGCCCTAATGTCCTATTCTCTAAGAATACTCTATAATATATTCACTTAAGGACACTTAGGTTGGTATTTTTAGAATACCATAACCTTTATAATATTTATAAGGAAGTTTAGAAGTTATTTTGGAAGGTTTTGGTTGAGCTAAGTGGCTCAAGAAGTGTGAATAAGTGAGGAGAGGTGGTGTATTTTTATTAGAGGGAGAAAAGAAACATGTGTAGTTTTTAATAAATTTAAATTAAAATAAATGTCATAATAATATAAATTAGAGCCAAATAGAAATATTATTTAATATATATTATTTAAATATACAAATCACAATAAAAAATAATTTTTTTATAGGTTTGAGTGACACTTTGAACCTTATTTTTGGTTTACCCCCCTCATTTACCCTTTTTGACTTTAGTTGTGCTAACAAATTCATCAATATTTAAGGGTTATAAATTTATTTCCAAGGTAGAAAATAACACAAAAATTTTAGGGGGATAAAATTTTGGACAACTTTTGATTCCACTTGCCCTCTTTCATGCATCTTAGAATTTTTAAATTATTAAATAAAATATTATTTAACATATAATTTTATTAAAGTCATTTTCATGAAAATTCAAAAAACATTTAGCTAAATACATATAGATTGTAATATATTTAAAATATAGAGTATTTAAACATAAATTATAAATTATTATTAATTATAAAATTTAATTAACATTTTAATTCATCCAAAAATATTAATTATAATGTATTTAATGTCATCTACTTTGATTTTTGTACTACTTGTACAAGCATTGTGTCAGTGTTGTGTAAGTGTTTAAGGTAATTATAAAATTAATAAAAATTAAAATTAAATTACCATCCGAAAAATGAATTATTTATATTCGAAATTACATTTTATATTTATTTATTAAATCATCTTATGCTAACATATAAGAGAAATTTGAATTAAGAGAGTGCTATTTTTTTGATTATTTTTACTTAAAATTATATAAAGTTTATAATAAAAGAAAAGTTTCAAGATTGTTTTGGAATATTTTATGGTTATAGTCTAAAAAAACCCATCCAATAAATTAAATACATGTTTTAGGTATATTTTGTCCTTATCTCATAGTTTTAACCTTGTTTTACCCATTTCACTATAATTGTAGTGACAACATTTTTACCAAGGTGTCTATTAACAATAAACCATGATAAAAGAAAAATATTTAGAAAATTTAAACATATTGATTCTAATTATGAAAGCTATTTATAAATATTCAAATTATAGAAATGGTATAAATCCAATTTAATATAAATACATAAAAAATAGTTTTTAGAAAAATGTGTTTTTAAGCCTAACGATGACCTTATACAAAAATGAAATATGATGAAAAATTAATTTTAATTAATAATATTATGAATAATTAAATTATAATTATATTATTTTAATACAAAACCCAAATCATAATTTGAATTTCAAATTACATTTATTAATGAAACTAAATAACAGTTTTGAAAAAATCAGTATTTTTCTTCTCTTCACTCAAAAATCAATACTTTTAGAAAAATACTGAAACTTCACCCTAAAATATTTTTAACATGTTGATTTAAAAAATTATATTAATTTAATAAAATAAAGTCTATAAAATTGGTAGAAATTAATTATAACATCTATACAAAAAACACAGTAAAAACCATTTTTAAAGATAATGTATTTTTGAAACATAAAATGACTTTACTATAAATTGAGTTCTTATTTACTAATAATTAATCAATGATTTTTTATTAAGTGAGAATTATTTATATATATATTTAATAATTTGACTACTATTATTCATACTTGTCAATTTAATGAATATGATATAATATATCATGGTTTGTTTTTGTTCGGTGTTGCATGCCAAGAAAGTAGTTGAGCACATGAAATTTAAAAATGAAAAATATATTCTTAGATTTTAGGGTCTTGAATCCTACCCCCTTAATGATTTTTTTCATTACAATTTTAATCTTTTTCATACTAAAATAGTGTATCTTTTCATAATATCATATTTCAAATTCATCAAGAACTTAAATTATTTTCTTAAGACCAAGAAATACATCACTTATAAAATAAGGGTTTTTAGACTATTATTTGTAAGAATATTATAGTTAATGAGTTTCCAAATAACATACCTTAGTAGTTGATTAATGTTTCCCACATAATAATCTATAGATATGTCTTCCACTTATTTGAGTTAGAGAAATTTATTTACCATTAACAAAAGAGAATAAAATATGACATGATTACTTGATACACAATTTAGTCCTTTGGTTTTGTTTTAATCTCCTACCAACATTAAGTAATATCACATTCCATTTATGAATGACCAAAATGAAGTTTTCATACCCAAAGCAACAAAATAAACATTTCATAGGTCTTTAGATATAAAAAATGAAGAAATGTTATTCCTCCTATTCATAGCCATCAAGTAAAACCAAAATGGTTGGATCAAGATATCATAATACTCAGTAAACCACCATATGATGAAGTAAAACATTAATATATAAAACATTATCAATAAAAACCATGGTTTATCATTAACTATTATATAAATAACTGAACAATAAAACTCATAAAATAATTCTTGAAAAAATAATTTGAAATAAAACAATTTAGAAATATTTGATAATATAATAATATTGTCAAAAATGAAAATACCATAATAATATATTCTCTAAAATATGATATTCTTTTCCCCCAAAAAAAAATAATCCCTACATATAAAACCACAATATAATTATATATGCTTCCAAAAATTATCTTAATATTTTTTCCTAAAATTGATTCAATCATAAAATCATATACTAGGCAATAATTCATAATGTTCCCCAAAATATAGTGAATTTATTAAAAATAAAATTAATAATTTTTCTAAAATGTTATTAGTACCATTCAACATATATCTGTAAAAATTTTATAAACCCTTTTCACATAAGTACCTCATCATCAAATTATATAAAAATCCCAAAGGTTATTTATCCATCTATTATGTATTCCTTCTTAACATATTTCACAAAATTTTATTAATCACCTTAGAATAATATTATATATAGTATAGATACCATTATCATGTATTCCTATTAAACCATATTAAACTATAATCACATAAGACCTTAAAAAGGGATCTATGAATTTGAATCATATAGTCAACCATAGACTAATAATCCCATGATAGAATTAATAACTCTTATTTTATCCTCACATTAATGAATACTTACCTCCAAATTTATGTAAACATTTCTATGATAACAACTATAATATCCCCAAATATATACACCTATATTTGGTGATAAACTATATATTATTTATATATTGGTTTTGATACCAATAAACCTGACCCGATTTTTTTCCAACTACAACATTTAAGGGAATCTTGGGGCACTTATATCTAAAAGACCTTTTTGTGTTTATAATTTTATATAATGAGAAAAAAATTCATTCATAACAATATCTATGTATTAATGTGATCATTTTTTACATAATAACCATATTTTCTAATTCCATGGACGGTATTTAATATCTCCTTTAAAATTAATCACACATAACTTACTTAACAACAATAATTAAAACCTAGGGAAATAGAAAAATAAGAAGGGGTGTGCTCAAATGATAAATATGGGTAAACATGGGATCTATTAGTTGATAATCATATGTGAGAATAATATAATCATACGGCTATGAGTGTTTGATCTTAACATTATTAAATCAAACTCAAAAAATCATATATCATAATTATGAAACATGGAATAAATCACTATTTTTTATAAGACATGAATAATAAGAAAGTAAAAGATCATGATCCATGAAAATATAAATTTTTCATAAGAACATGAAATAATATAGTTGTATAAAGTGTAAGTTAATTATAATCATATAAATAATTTTTCAAGTCTGTCTACAAAAATTTAACGACCTGAACTTTTTAATTATATTTGTTTCCTAATTTTGTGTGCTATTTTATTTTATACTCAACAAAACTATATCCTTTAATTAATGAAGTGGGTATAATTAAAATGATACCATTAGGTTTCGACTATTATATGACCGCTAGTCAATATGACCGTTGGAAACTTTAATCATAACATTGTGTTTTTATAAATATGGTTATCTTGGTTAATTAATACAGAAAGAAGATTGAATGGCCTCATCCAGTAGACTAGAGCCATATGAAGCCTGTAATGACCCAAAGTATCATTAATGGAAATCCCTCTTGATATAATTAAATGTCTCCTTATGTTTATATAAAATTTCAACTTCTTTTGTTTTAGGTTAAGAAATTTGACCATTGCTAATATATCCGTTGAACAATGATCACATGATTAGTATAAATATAGGGCTTTAACAAATCCAATTTACTCAGACAAAATAAGTGATGGCCTCATCCAATATAATTGCTCCATACTAAGCCCATTTGTTGGAGCTCGGAAATGAGGTGGCATTCTTGGGCTTCGCTCTTGACCAAGCCCAAGCTGAGCTTCATCATGTCAAGCTCGAACGAGACCGTCTATGGGAAAAGTGGAAGTTGATAGAGATTACAAGTCGAGCAATGTTATCCGAGCCACCCCAAGAGTCTGTCACCATCTCACACCTTACCCTTAGGTATTATGCGGCTATTTTAATGAGTTATATAACTAATCTATAGTACTATGTTAATGTACATTATTCTTGTATATAATAATGAATATAATTTCTTGTCATTATTGATACATTGTAAATAGTTTTTAATGTACAAATAGTGTTTTTAGTTATTATTTAATTAAGAAATCTATTTTATTAAATTAAGGGATTTTTGAATTAAATAATATTTTAATAAAATATTATTATTATTATTAAATTATGTTTTATTAAATATAAATGATCTTATAATTTTATGAATGCAATTATAATTTTTATTAAGGTTTGAAAGCCATTTCTGTCAAAACCCGTGAATTTTCGATAAATGTAGTTTTTTATTTTAAAAGTGAAAATTAACATATTTATAAAATTATTTAGATAAAATAAATGTTATTTCTAGAATCAGGACGTCGAAATTATCCAACGGTGAATTTGTCATAATTTCCTGAGACAGTAAAATTTTTGGGTAAAAATTAAATACCGTTTAAATATATAATGTGTTTTATGACATCATAATAACCCAATAGTGATGTAACAAAACACTATAAGCTTTATTTTAGGCCAATATATGTTTTAACATTAATATAATGTGATTTTGGGTTTGTTTGACTTACTTTTCAAAGCATTAATGGACCCCTCAAGACTTATTAAACACCTTGTCTTTTTAAATTAATTTCCATGGGACTGTGACTCACCTCCACATAAGAAACCCTATTATTTTAAGAATTTAGGACTTTGGACTTATAAAATATTATTTTCCTCTTCCATTTTACAAAAACCATTGGAAAAAACCATGGGATAGTTTGTGGTTTGGATTAATTTAATGTAAGGGGACCCAAACCTAAATAATAAAGAATTCCCTCACCTTTCCTATATAAACCCACCCAAGATCCCACTTCCTCTTCACTTAAATCCTTTGTATTTCGTCCAACCACTTCCCTACTCTCTCTAGAATCATCCCAAGGTGCCCCAAGCTCCCAAGAAGCCTCTTTCAAGCCTCTCTCAATCATTTGGAAGCACACTTCCAAGTAAGGGTTTTTTCTTCCTTTCTAATTTTTGTCCAATTTTCATTAAGTTGTTTTGACCTTTTAATTTCAATTATTAATGTTGGGGTATGGTTTCTCACCTCCCTCATACTGTCCTATTTATGTTTGAATGATGGTAGACCCCTTTATCTCTCATTGAATGCCTCCCATGTACACCTGTTACTATGCTGAAATTCTGAAAGGAACTTCCCCCTCCTCATTTACATTCAAGAAATACTTTTGTATCATGAACCTAAGTTCCATTACAATTGTTGGGACATGTATCTATACTACCTACTTTCTGTCCATTACATGTAAATATGATGAGGAACCCCTTTCTCTCTCATCATCCTTTATGAATTATTATGTCACATCGTTGCGCTGCCGAAATCGCACCGATTTTCTAACCCAATTCCATTGTGTAGTGAATACCATGCCCATTTCTCCATCAAGGGTATTCACCTTTATGCACATTTACTTATTGATTATAAAGTTTCATGTATTAATTCCACATTCCTTTATCATGGAATAAATGATTATGTTTTATGAATCAATGTTTTATGATCCATGTGGTACACTTATGCATGAAATGAAATTTTTAAGAAGGGTGCACCCTTATAGCGCTCCAATGCATTGGGTAAAGTATAGTATCATGATAAGTCATGTGAAATTAGTGTTGACTCATGCTAATTCAAGTGAAACGAGGGTTAACTCGTGCTTTATGTGCAATTAGGATTTACTCATGCTCCATGTTTAATGAGCCTTGGCTCTTGCTAATTCCATGTTAAGTGTTGTTGCCACATTTCCATTTTATGATTATCATGCTTTACCATGACTTTATGTTCATGTTTCTCTTATTCTATATTTATATGCCTAATGTATAACATGTATTGTACTCCTCATGTTATTCTATGTGTATTCCCTTACTGGGCTTTATAGCTCACCCTTTTCTTATGCATGTCCTTAGGTTATCCCATGCAATGCTAAGTATAAGGGAATGCCGTGGTCATGTAAAGGAAGTTTTCAATAAAGATGTTGTATTTCATGTTTTATGTTTTTATGTAATGATCCTAAGCCCCAAAGACACTAAAACTCTCGATCTTATTTATTGTATCAAGTGAATTTTTATGTAATAAATCATGTTTATGGTTGTAATAAAAGCAGGGTTGTCATAGTTGGTATCAAAGGACAGGTTTAGTTATTTTTGGGATTAGGATTAGAAAACCCTAGTAAATCCTTAGAGACAAGACTAAGTTAAATAAAAACATCCCTATGTTTTGGTGAGTATTGAGTAAGTGGGTTATCAAGCAAATACATCCCTGTCTGGATACGAGCAGGTAGAGGCGGCTCTGGCACAGATGTATCATAGGGGTAAAACCCGAAAACACCACTTTGATCTAGACTCGAATGGGAACTGGTGAACAACAATGAGCCTTACTGCACTCTTGGTTATGACACTCCCGAGGGATATGTTTTGATAAATTCACAAGCTTAGTATGAACCCTTATTAAGGGAATTAAAAAAATGCCCCTAAGAATATATGTTAGAAAGTAGATCATTAAAAGCCTAGATTCAAGCCTATAGACTCATGAGTTAAGGAAATAAAAGTTTATTTATAAGTCATCAAATTTTGTCTTTTTATTACCCTTTATGTGTTACCCCTAACTTTCCTTTTATTCCAACCAATGGCCAGTAATAGGAGGACTCAGGCTAACAACTAGTGTGAAGATCAGTGTGATGACTGTACTAATGAGATGCCCAATCCAATGGGAGCGGGAATCGCAAACTTTGTCACGCTTCTATCTCAGCTAAATCAAGTTTTGAATAGAAACATAGGTCAATAGGAACGTTCAAGCCCCCCTAAGAAAGAACAAGTTGCTATTGAGAGCTTCATGAGACAAAGGCCTCCTACTTTTAGTGGATCATCCGATCCCATGATCGCTGAACAATGGATCAAATCCATTGAAAAGATCTTCTCCATCCTTTAATGTTCTGAACAATAGAAGGTTCTCCTGGCGCCTTATCATATGGAGGGTGAAGCTGATCAATGGTGGACGTTGATCAAAAATACAAATCCTGAGGAGGATATTGAGGTGTTGGAATGGAAGGATTTCCGGAAGATGTTTTTTGATAAATATTTTCCACGCACCCTCCCTCCGGCTTAAGATGGAAAGGGACTTCCTTTCCCTCAAGAAAAAAGATGAATAATCTGTTGGCGCGTACGAGGAAAACTTCAAAATGCTTGCATGATATGCTTCCGGCTTTGTCTTTACCCCCGAATGCAAAGTTGACCACTTCTTTGGTGGGCTGAAGCCTAGCCTGCAGAAAGCATTGGTGATCTGTGACTTTGAAAGCTATGAGGAAATTGTCCGATGTTCCCTCAAGGTCGAAATGGAGATCGGAGAATCATAGGGGTATCATGGGGATAATAATCGTAAGGTGGAATTCAATGCTGGTGGCCCGATGGATAAATCCAACAGTGCTAAGAAGATCCAGCACCCCACTTGCCAAAAGTGCGGAAAGAAGCACCCTGGAAATTTCCTTAAGGGGAAGATGAAATGATTCAGGTGTGGAAGAGAAGGGAACCTAGCTGTTAACTGTCGGCAAGAAAGACCCGCGGCGGCGAAAGAGGATAGGAACACTCCGTTCGAACCTCAACACGTTGTTCAATGCTAAAAATGCAAAGAACCGGATCATTTTTCAAATCAGTGCCATAATCAAAGGGTTTTAGGAGGCAACCAACAACCTCCAAGGCAGCAAGGAAGAGATTTTTCCATCACTTCTGCCGAAGTGAAGCCCAAAAACTAAGTGGTGATAGGTATGCTAGTTATTCATTCAATAATAGCGAACATACTTTTTGATTCAAGTTATACACATTCTTTTATATCTCGAAAGTTTAGTAGAACAATCCCAACACCACCACAAATCATGGAAGTGAAGATGTTGGTGAGTATGACAAATGGGGCAATCATTGCATCCCATGAATATAAGTCCTTCCCTGTTATAATATGTGGATTTAATTTACCTGCAAACCTCGTCATACTCCCTCTGGTGGAATTTGATGCAATTCTTGGCATAGATTGGCTTTCCTTATATAGAGCCAACACAAATTGTCGGGAGAGGGAAATCACACTCCATATAAAGAATCCCCCCCCCCCCCCCCCGATTATTTACAAGTGTAAGGAGGAAGATGAATCTCCTTTAGCTCCATCATCTTAAGCATGGATATTACTGCATTATGAGCATGCGTATCTGGCTCAGATGATTGAGTCCAAGGAAGAAACCATCCTTGAAGAAATACCTATTGTGAGGGAATTCGCGGAAGTGTTTCTTAAGGAACTGCCTCATCTTCCTCCTAGAAGAGATGTTGAATTCTCAATTGAACTTATACCCGGGGCTTTACCAATATCCAAGATTCCATATAGAATGGCTGTTGTAGAGCTTGAAGAGCTGAAGAAACAACTATAGGAGAATTTGGATAATGGGTTTATATGCCTAAGTGCTTCACCATGGGGTACACCAGTCCTCTCCGTCCAGAAGAAGGATGGGTCAATGCAGCTTTGCATCGATTATAGTGAACTTAACAAAATCACGATAAAGAACAAGTATCCTCTCCCAAGAATTTATGACTTGTTTGATCAGCTGCATGGAGCACAATAATTCTCCAAGGTGGACTTACGGTCGGGATATTATCAAGTAAGGGTGAAGAAGGAAGATATCCCCAAGAATGCTTTTCGTACAAGATAAGGGCACTATGAATTCATAGTAATTCATTTAGGACTCACTAATGCTCCAGAAATCTTCATGGAATTTATGAATAGATTATTTAGAGATTACCTAGACAAATTTGTGGTAGTCTTTATAGATGATATTCTAATATACTCCAAAACCAAGGAGGATCATGATGAGAATTTAAGAACTGTTCTGGAGACATTGCGTAAGGAGAAGCTCTATGCAAAGTACAACAAGTGTGAGTTCTGGTTGAAAGAAGTCTCATTCTTGGTCCATATTATTACAAGCAATGGGATATCTATGGATCCCTCCAAAACAGATGCAATTGAGGGATGGCCGAGGCCAACATCGGTAACAGATATCTGTAGCTTCTTGGGGTTAGTTGGGAATTATCGACAATTTGTGAGAAATTTCTCACGATTGTCCAACACTCTTACCAAGCTAACTCGAAGGGGAGTAAAGTTTTCTTGGAGTGATGAATGTGAAGAAAGCTTCAAGGAGTTGAAAAGGAGGCTTATCACTGCATCCGTTCTCACTTTACCCACAAGTTGGTAACTTTTTGTTGTTTTTAGTGATGCTTCAAAGAAGGTATTAGGATATGTGCTGATGCAGAATGATAAAGTTATATCCTATGCCTCAAGGCAGTTGAAAATCCATGAGTGAAACTATCCAATGCATGATCTGGATTTGGCAACGGTGATATTTTCCTTGAAAATCTGGCATCATTATCTCTATAGGGAGAAATGTGAGATATATACTGACTACAAGAGTCTTAAATATATATTCACATAGAAAGATCTTAATATGCACCAGAGAATATGGATAGAGCTCATCGAGGATTATGACTGTTCAATACATTACCACCCTGGGAAAGCGAACAAGGTGGCAGATGCCCTAAGTAGAAAGGATCCAGCGATTCTATCAATGATGAGAATTGAGAAGGATCCAATATTCTTAGACTTGATGAAGATGGACATGGGAATCATAGAGAAGGGAATATCATCAATCCTTTTACAAATGATTGCTCAACCGTATCTTTTGGAAAGGTTAAAGGATGCCCAAAAGGATGATGTTGGAATTCAAGAAAAAGTGGAAGCTATCGAAAAAGGGAAACCCTCAGAGTTTAATGTTAATGAGGAAGTAATTGTGCGGTTTGGGAAAATACTAGGTGTTCCATCAAGACCGGAGTAGAAGAAGGAACTTTTGGAAGATGCACATAGTTCAAATTTCTCTATTCACCCAGGGAGCACAAAGATGTATCGAGATCTCTGAGAAAACTTTTAGTGGGATAATATGAAGAAGGAGATCGCTGAATATACATCAATGTGCCCGGTGTATCAGCAAGTGAAGGCAGAGAGGCAGAAGTCTAATGTGATGATGCAACCAATGCCCATACCAGAATGGAAATGGGATAACATCACCATGGAATTTGTCACCGGACTTTCAAGGACATCCAAAGGCAACAATGCAATATAGGTTGTTGTGGATTGTCTTATAAATACTTCACACTTCATTTCTATTCGGGAGGATTTCTCTTTGGATCAACTGGAACGAATATATATCAGGGAAGTGGTAAGGCTGCATGGAGTACCACTATCTATTTAGTTTGACCGAGATCCAAGACTCACCTATAAGTTTTGGAAGAGACTTCAACATGCTCTGAATACTGAACTGAAATTCAGTACGGCCTATCATCCTCAAACTGATGGCCAATCCAAGAAGACTATCCTAACACTTGAGGACATGTTGAGAGATTGCTCAATGGACTTTTAAAGGAGGATGGGATCAACATCTTCCTTTGGTTGAGTTCTTTTATAATAACAGTTTCCACTCGAGCATACAAATGGCACCATATGAAGACCTCTATGGGAAAAGGTGAAGAACACTAGTATGTTGGGATTAGGTCAGTGAACGTAAGATGCTTGCACCAGAAATGGTTGAGGAAATGGTAGAGAATGTGAAAACCATTCAGCAGTATATCAAGGCAGCCCAATGTCAGCAGAAGAGTTATGCAGATAATCGTCGATGAGACCTTGAGTTTAAAGTTGGAGACATGGTTTTTATATGCATATTTCCATGGAAGAAGGTCAGGAGGTTTGGAAAGAAAGGGAAGTTAAGTCCAAGGTACATCTTCCCCTTCGAGATTCTTGATCATGTCGGGGCTGTGGCCTATCGACTAGCACTTCCACCTACTATGGCCAAAGTACATGATGTCCTTCATGTATCCCTCTTAAAGAAGTACATACCTGACCCTTCACATGTACTCTCTTCTGAGGTGGTACAATTGGAAGATGATATTTCTTATGAGGAGCAACCAGTGAAGATATTAGATCGTAGAGAAAAATTTATACAAAAAAAGAAAATTCCCCTCGTCAAGGTGTTGTGTCGAAACCAAAAGTTTGAAGAAGCAACTTGGGAATCGGAGGAAATGATGAAGCTGATTTACCCACATCTATTTTAGTGTGGTAAAAAGAAAATTTCAAGGGAGAAATTTCTTAAGGGGGAATATTGTAACGACCCAAAGTTTCATTAATGGAAATCCCTCTTGATATAATTAAATGTATCTTTATGTTTATATAAAATGTCAACTTCTTTGGTTTTATGTTAAGAATTTTGACCGTTGCTAATATAGCCTTTGAACAGCGATCACATGATTAGTATAAATATAGGGCTTTAACAAATCCAATTTACTCAGACAAAAGAAGCGATGGCCTCATCTAGTAGAATTGCTCCATATGAATCCCATTTGTCGAAGCTTGGAAAAGATGTGGAATCCTTGGTCTTTGATCTCGACCAAGACCAACATGAGCTTCATCAAGTCAAGCTCAAATGAGACCGTCTACGAGAAAAGTGGAAGTTGATAGAGATTACCACTCGAGCAATGTTATCTGAGCCACCCTAAGAGTCTGTCACTATCGCACACCTTATCCTTAGGTCTTATGCAGCTATTTTAAGGAGTTATGTAACTAATCGATAGTACTATGTTCATTTACATTATTCTTGTATATAATAATGAATATAATTTGTTGTCATTATTGATACATTGTAAATAGTTTTCAAAATACAAATGGTGTTTTTAGTTATTATTTAATTAAGAAATCTATTTTATTAAATTAAGGGATTTTTGAATTAAATAATATTTTAATAAAATATTATTATTATTATTAAATTAATTTTTATTAAATATAAATGATCTTATAATTTTATGAATGCAATTATAATTTTTATTAAGATTTGAAAGCCATTACTGTCAAAACCTGTGAATTTTCGATAAATGTAGGTTTTATTTTAAAAGTGAAAATTAATATATTTATCAAATTATTCAGATAAAATAAATGTTATTTCTAGAAGCATGACGTCGAAATTATCCAACGGTGAATTTTTCATAATTTTCTGAGACAGTCAAATTTTTGGGTAAAAATTAAATACCGTTTAAATATAAAATGTGTTTTATGACATCATAATGACCCAATAGTGATATAATAAAATACTATAAGCTTTATATTCGTCCAATATATGTTTTACCATTAAAATAATGTGATTTTTGGTTTTTTCGACTTACTTTTCAAAGCATTAATGGACCCCTCAAGACTTATTAAACACCTTGTCATTTTAAATTAATTTCCATGGGAGTGTGACTCACCTCCACATAAGAAATGCTATTATTTTAAAAAGTTCGGACTTTGGCCTTATAAAATATTATTTTCCTCTTCCATTTTCCAAAAACCATGGGAAAAAATCATGAGATGGTTTGTGTTTTTGATTAATTTAATGTAAGGGGACCCAAACCTAAATAATAAAGAATTCCCTCACCTTTCCTATATAAACCCATCCAAGATCCCACTTCCTCCTCATTCAATGCCTTTGGAGTTCATCCAACCTCTTCCCTACTCTCTATATAATCCTCCCAAGGTTCCATAAGCTTCCAAGTATCCTCTCTCAATCCTCTCTCAAGCCTTTGGGAGCTCACTTCCGAGTAAGGGTTTTTTCTTCCTTTCTCATTTTTGTCCAATTTTCTTTAAGTTGTTTTGACATTTTAATTTCAATTATGAATGTTGGGGTATGTTTTCGCACCTCCCTCATACTGTCCTCTTTATTTATTAATGATTGGAGACTCCTTTCTCTCTCACTAAATTCCTCCCATGTACACATGTTACTATGCCGAAATTCCGAATGGAACTTCTCCCTCCTCATTTACATTCAAGCAATACTTTTGTATCATGAACCTAAGTTCCATTACAATTGTTGGTACATGTATCTATATTACCTCCTTACTTTCCATTACATGTAAATATGATGAGGAATCCCTTTCTCTCTAATCAACCTTTTTTTTATGAATTCTTACGTCACGCCGTTACGCTACCGAAATCGCACCGATTTTCTAATCCAATGCCATTGTGTAGTGAATACCATGCCGATTTCTCCATCAAGGATATTCACCTTTATGCACATTTAATTATTTATTATAAAGTTTCATGTTTGAATTCCATATTCCTTTATCGTGGAATAAATTATTATGTTTTATGAATCCATGTTTTATGATCCATGCGGCACACTTATGCATGAAATGAAATGTTTAAGAAGGGTGCGCCCTTATAGCGCTCCAATGCATTGGGTAAAGTATAGTATCATGATATTTCATTTTCAATGAGTGTTGAATCATGATAATTCAATTGCAACGAGGGTTCACTCGTGATTTATGTTCAATGAGGATTTACTCATTCTCTATGTGCAATGAGCCTTGGCTCATGCTAATTCTAGATTAAGTGTTGTTGCCACATTTCCATGTAATGATTATCATGCTTTATCATGCCTTTATTTTCATGTTTCTCTTATACTATATTGATATTCCTAATGTATAACATGTATTTTACTCCTCATTTTATTCCATGTGAATTCCCTTACTGGGATTTATAGCTCACCCTTTTATTATGCATGTCCTCAGGTTATCCCATGCAATGCTAAGTACGAGAGAATATAGTGGTCATGTAAAGTAAGTTTTCAATAAAGATGTTGTATTTAATGTTTTATGTTTTTATGTAATGATCCTAATCCCCAAAGACACTAAACTTCTCGATCTTCTTTGTCATATCAAGTGACATTTTATGTAATAAATCATGTTTAAGTTTGTAATAAAAGCAGGGTTGTCATAAAGCCCATCTGTCGGAGCTTGGGAAGGAGGTAGCATCACTGGGCTTTTCTTTGGACCAATCCCAAGCCTAACTTCAACTTATGAAGCTTGAAAAAAATTGCCTAAGGGAGAAGTTTGAGCTAATAGAAATCACCACTCCGGCAATGTTGTCTGATCCGCCCCAAGATTCCACCACCATAGCACACCTTACACTTAGGTCCTATACTAGTGCTATAAGGGGATATGTAATGAGACCTTAGCTTATTTGTGTAATTATTTTATATAAATAAAATTTTTATTTCTTATTATGGAAAAATTTGTGAATTTAAAATATCCGGATAAATATAGGATGTGCATTATTGATAAATTTATGAAAAAAAGGTATTTTAAAATAATTTTTTATTCTTTAAATAATTAATAATGTGAAATGATTTTCAAAAATTGGTCTTCTATAGTTGTGATCATTGATAAATTTAGAGTCTAATAAAATCAACTTGGTTTTTAGTGAATAGTAAAGTAGGAATAATAACATACCCATATGAATAGTAATGAATAACAATGAATAGTAAATGGACCAAAAAAATAGTAACTTCACCCATAAATGTATAAATACATTTTAGACATCTTAAAAGTGAAAAAATGATCATAGTTCATGTTTTGGTATTTTTGTATGGCATAAATATTTTATTTACAATTTTATAATTAATTTAATAATTTAAAATGGAAATTACTTTTCATAAAATTTAATCATAAATTGTTACTTTATTGTCTTATGGGTAGAAAATTATTTTATGGGACCTGGATTACTTTTTTAAGGTGTTACAAAATGAGTTATAGTTTTAAAGTTGTATTTTTGGAATAAATAATGATTTTATTTAAAAATTATATTAAAAATTTTTAGAAAAATATTTTCATAAAATTGAATTCATTTTTTAATTTAGAGAATTGATATTAGGTTCGGGTAAATCTTTGAGAATTTTCTGAAACAGTTGAATTATCAGTGAATAAAAAAATGCAGTTTTGAGTTTCAGGTGTTTAATGACATCATTAATAATGAAATAATGATGTAAGCTTTCTAGTCGACTTATGAATAGTGAAATATTCTATGAAGTGTCCCAAGTGGCTAATACCATTGGAAAATACCATGGGAAAGCCCATGGTTTTGCAAATACCACCAATGAGGTGTCCCTTCGAAATTAATAATTTATTCACTCACTTTTCCTATAAATACCAAGCCATTTACCTCATTAATTTCATTAAAAAATCATCCTCAATGAATTTATGGTCTCCTTACCTCCCATGGAGTCCTCCCAAGGTTTCCTCAAGCCTCCCAAGGTCCCAACCTTCATGCTTTTTAAGTTACTCTTCAAGGTAAGGGATCCTTTCACCCTCCTCTTTTATGTCATGAATTCTTTTATGTTTTGTCTTCTAGTTTACATATATTTATATGTATGGTATGTTATTATATGTTATCATTAATATACATTTCATGTCTAATTGTTTAGATACCCTTTCTTCTCTCATCAATTTGTTTTCTGAATTTTTAAGTGACGCCATTAGGCTGCTGAATTTCTCGAAAAAGAAATCACATCTTCTCTTTTCTTTCATGTTTCCTTTTCATGTGGTATGTCATTAAAATATACATAAAATTATCTTATTCAGTACCCATACTGTATTATGAATTATTTATTAGTGGGTGACCCTTTCCCCCTCTCTTTTAAATTTTTTCTAAAACCATGTTATATAGCCGTTATGCTATAGAAATTTCGTCTCAAAATTTCTATCTCTTTCTCTCAAGAAATTCCCTTGTTTATTTATGTGAATACCCAGACCTATTTCATTTCTATAGGTGTTCAAAAATATATATAGATGATATATTTGATTCTGGAATTTACATACATATAACCCTCACTCCCTTTCCATGGGTTATAAATGATATAATGATCCTATTTTTAAGAACTTTTAAAACGTCACGATTTGGAAATGAAATACATTTCTTTTATTCTCTATTGGTTATTTATGAAATGTTTGATTATGATCTATGTGGCTCAAATGAAATTAAATACATATTAAGGGTGAACCCTGATAGCACTCCAATGCACTGGGTAAATAATTAATCTCTAGAGATGAAAAGTTTCAAGATACCTTAGTAATTTTTTTGACACCATGGGGATGGACCTTGTTGATATGTTCATGAATGTCTAAATGAAATGTTGTAGCCACATATTCAAGTTATGTTTCAAGTTATTTTCATTATGATATTCCTATACTTCCATTGCTGATGTCCTTATGTTTTTATTCAATTTCTTATTGATGTCACAAGTATACTGATTCCCTTGTTTACCCTTACTGGGCCTTATACTCACCCTTTCCTTTGATGTATGTCTCCAGGATATGAGATGCAGTAATTTTACAAAGTATGAACATATTATTAAGCCTTATAAGTGGATTAAAAGAATGTTTTATGTTGTTTTCAAGTGTTTTTGTTCCTGACTTCCAAGACACTAGACTTTAAAGATCCTCTGTTTGTAAAATGTAATGAAAAGTTATGTAATAAAAATGTGGGATGATATACAAAACATTCATCACAAGTTGGTCTTGGGATAATAACTTGTGTACCATCTTTGGGCTTAGGATAACCTCCCGTGTACCCTATTTTAGTCTTGGGATGATCCCCCGTATACCTTTTGAGCTCATAAACATTAAAAATTACCCAATTAATTGGAGTGATATAATGGAACCAAAAACCACACAATAACAATTCATTCATATATATTCCATAAGATAATGAAATTGTTTATGATTTCATCATATCTTAACTCGTGAAAAATAAAATGGGTTTCATTAATATTTCATCGTCATAATCAATAAATATCTAGTTCAAGAATAATTATGGTATTGTTGGATCATATCTCTATTGAAGCATTAATAACATCAATGGATATTTTTAGAGATGAAAATAATAATGTAATATCGTTGGAAGATTTATTTGTAAAAATACCATTTTTAATTTTGAAATGAATTATTTAAAATCTAATATTTTCTAGAATATTTGAAAAAAATATTATTTTAAAATAACAATGAAAAATTATAAAAAATTATTAGAGTAAAATAAGGTCAATGATGGAGGGAAAATATATTCATGCGGTAAATGTAAAAACAATTATTCCTTTTACACCTATGGTAAAAGTACTTCTCTCATAAAATGAAAATAATATTCCTTTAATACTCTTTATAGAAAGTCAGACATGTATAAAAATAAATTTAATAAATAATTGGAGAATAGTAAAAATATTATTGAAATAATTTTAAAGAAAATATGGACATGGGATAAAAATCTTCCCAACAAAATAGAGAAACATTGTCAGTTTTAATTAAAAATATTCTGATAGACATTTGAAAAATTAGAGAGGAAAACGAAATGAAAACGTTTAATTTATATAAATAACTAAAGAAAAAGAAAAATCATGAGATTTATGAAATAAAGATCATATAATTTCATCATAAAAAATTTAACATGTATAAAAAATCTTGGTAAAGAGTGATATAAACATAAAACCCTCACCACTTCAGTAACCTTTGAATCGTAACCTCCTGAAAGAAATAACTTCAAATGAAAATTTAAATACCATGTATATAAAGATATTCATGATATAAAATACCAACAGAGTAGTATATACACCACATGAAAGAAAAAAGTTTTTAATGTGGCATATGTCTTATAGAAATAAAAGTGAGACAAGATATCCATACCTTAAGTCCAACTTGATTCATAAGTTCTTTAGCCTTGGTTTCTTTGAGAAACCTCATTTTAATGTCCCATTAAAGATACCTGGGTTGGTATTTAAATAATACCAATAATATGTATAATGTATTTAGGAAATTTTATAAGATATTTTGGTTGGTTTTTTTGATCTACATGGTTCAAAAAGTGTGGAGAAGATAGGTGATGTGGTTTTCTTTTATTAGAGTGATAAATGACACATTATATTTTTATAAATTTAAAATATAATAAATATAACAATCAAGAAAAGGAGAACCAAATAAATATAATTTTAATGATATAATAGAAAAATATTTAAATACATACAATTAATAAAATTTAGATAAATTTAAGTCTCATTTTAAACCTTATTTTTTTGTTTAACCCCCTAATTAACCTTTTTTAACTTTAGTCGTGGTAATAACTTCTTCAATATTTATTATTTATAAATTTATTTCTAAGGTGAAAATTAAATCACAAATGGACCATGGATTATATTTTAGACCATTTTTATTCAACTTAGCCTCTTTAAATATTTTGATTATTTTTAAATCATTTAATTAAATAATATATAACATAAAATATCATTAAAGTCATTTTGTGACTATTCAAAAAATTTGACTTTAAAGACATCCACATAAAAATGGATTTAAAATATGAAATATTTTATCATAAATTATAAATTAATATTAACCATAAAATTTAATTTACACTATAATTCATCCAATAATATTACTTTTAATGTTTTTAAAGTCATTTTCAATGATTTTTCTACTACTTGCAAGTACGATGTCAGCGTTGCGTAAGAATTTGAGGTAATTATACCATCAATAAAAATAAAAATTAAATTTAAAACATAAAAAAACATATTTATGTTTAAAATAATATTATATATTCATTCATAACATCTTTTTATCCTAATTAAAACATATAAGATAAATTTAAAGCAAGAGAGTGACAGTGTTTAATTATCATCTATATAAAATAATATAAAGGTTATAATTAATGGAAAGCGAAAATAAATTTAAAAATTTACCAATATTTCAATATTATGGTCTAAAAAACTCATCCAATAAAATAAATACAAGTGTTAGGGATATGATTACACATTATTTGATAGTTTTAACTCTCTTTTATCTGTTTTACCCTTATTGTAGGGATAATAGTTTTTATAAAGGATACTATTCACAATGAAAAAATTAATAGGGATATATTTAAAAAATTTAAACCTATTTTTTCTAAATATGGGATCCATTTTTTATGATTCAATTTCTATCATTTTTAAAAATATATTTGAATATAAATGTGTAAAACACAACAAAAAATAAGTTTTAGAAAAATGTGTTTTAAGCCTAACAATGAGCTTATACCAAAACAAAATATGAAGATAAACCTTTTTAATTAATTTTATTAATTATAATTAAATTATATTTATATTAATTTAATATAAAATCCAAATAATAATTTAACTTTTAATTTATATGTTTAAAAAAAATAAACAACAGTTTTGAGAAAATCAGTATTTTTCCGCCATCTACTCAAAATCAATATTTTCATAAAAATTAAAAAAAATTATTCCTATGATATTTATAAAATTATTATTTCATAAATTATTCCCATTTATTCAAATAAAATATCTAAAATTTGTAGAAATTAATTATAATATGGACACACAAAATTAAATAAAACCACTTTTAAAGATAATGTATTTTTGAAACATAATATAACTTTACTATAAATTGAGGGCCTTTTTCCTAATAAATAATGAATAAATTTTCATTAAGTGAGATATATAAATATATATATAAATATATATATTTCATATTTTTTTACTTTTATTTATACCATCCAATGCGATGACCATGATATATTATATCATGGTTTTTTACATTTGACATTTCATACTAAGATATCTATCAAACACATCCAATTTATTAATGATAACTATATTAAAAAAAATAGGGTGATAAAAATAGAACCTATTTTGAGGTTAGTTAATTTAATAGGATTCTATGTATGACTCAATATAACACTCCAAAAATCAAAAGTTGGAAAATTTTCTTCAATAACGTGCATGTAAAGACCCGGAATTTCCATGTCATTTTTTTTAAATATATTGGAATTTTATGAGTCCGTGAAATTTGACGGTATGCGATTCTGAGGCCCGGAGTGCCCGGAATGATCCGTCGAAGTTTTGTTGAGCTTAGGTTCGCATTAGCAGTTTTCTTGAAAAAGTGGAATAACTTTTAAATGGTAACTCAGATCAGAAATATAAGGGCACCATTGCGCTCAGAATGGCAGGTTTACCATAGGCATGACTTAATATTAGTTGGTGCATGCCTCCTATGAGAAAACCAAAAAATGGCATAATCGTTAATAAAATAATTAAATAAATTATTTTATTTTTCAAATGTTTTTAACTCACAAATGGTAACTCAGATTAAAAATACGAGACCACCGTTGAACTCTTGAGGGTATGATTTATTTAAGAAGATACTAACTGTGGCTAGTGTTGGCCACCAGAAAAAGTTAGTTTTTGGCCGCAAAAAAAATAATTTAGTGAAAATTATTTTATTGTGAAATTCTTAACTTCTAAACGGTAACTCGGATTGAAAATCTGAGAGTAACATTGAGATTTTAGGGTTGTGTTTCACCTAGGCAGGGCCTAACCTCAATCGGCGTAGGTTGAGGTTGACTGATAATAATTTTCCGATCTTTTTTTGGGTACGTTCAGTGAATGCGCAAGCGGCGTTTTGTAACTTTTGAACCGGTGCTTGAAATTGAAATCCGAGGGAACCGTTGAACTCACAGTGCCGATATTTTCTTAAGGAGACTTTCACCTCGATGAAAATTAGTCAAGGGTGAAAGTTTGTTTTTTTTGGGTTTTCATGGAATTAATAAAATAAAATAAAATAAAATATATTTTATTTTATTTTGAGCTTCCATGTGGATATTTCAGGTGGGGTCCACCAGAAGTAAACCTCCATGTGGAAGTTGTAAGTGGGGACCACCAGACCTTAACATTTCATGAGAGTTTAATGTGGTGGGGATCACCCGAACCATAACCTCCCATGAGAGGTTATGGTGGTGGGGACAACCCTGTATGAAACCCCCTTTAATTGGGAGAAAACCTCAACTCTCAAAATTAATGAGGGAGAGCCTCTAGACCTCCTCTACCTTAATTGTGCCAACGCACATACTGTTAATCTTGCCAACGCACCGCATTGTTGCGCCAGTGTAAATTAATTGTCTTGCCCCTTTTTAAATTAATTAACAACTTTGTTGGAATTTAGGAAGGTTCCTAATAAATGAACCGTCATAAATTCCAATGATCATTACCTACCTCCCCCCTATCCTATATATATGGAGCTTGGGAGGAGTATTTGGGATGGCTTCACCAAGCGACGAAGCACGGTTAAAGTGATGTTACGTCCAACACTTGGAGGATTACACTCTCAAACAAAGAACGTGTTCTCCCAAAAAAGAACGCTCTCCTGAAGAATAATTACCTTGACTTCGACCTTCTTCCTCGAGACTTCCTATGACATAGGACGTCTTCAACTACGACGAGCCAGTGAAAAAACTGAGGATCAAGAAAAACGCCGACGACACCGATGTCTAACTTTTCCCAATGATCCGTCTTCTTCCCTGCGACTCCGTCAACTAACTATGAGCAAGGTAGGGGTTTTATTAGAATATTATATTATTCATTTAATTATTACCTTCTAAAACAAAGAATCATTGTGGATGATTTTCTTTGCGGGATGGGAATTGTTTTTTCGGGAAGATGCAGAGTGTTGATATACTTTTCTTCTTCAATCTTCTTCTTGTTAATTCTTTGAAATTCAAGAACAATTGAACCGCTTGCTACCACCCTAAATGCGGAGGGTGCTAGCCAAACCAACATGGCCCAAACCCTCTTCTTTTGTTGTTTGTGATGTTCTTTGGAATGGCGATGAGGCGACGATACAGTGAAGGTGATGAAGGCGACAGTCGCGCTACCTGCGGCCTCTGCGACCCGCACCGCCCCCGCGACACTCCGTTGCCCCGGCCGAACCTGCTCCGCCACCCTAGGCTGAACTGCGCCGCCCACCAGCTTTCGAGCCACCCGGCCGAACCGGCCGTTCCACTCCGCGCCCCGGATGAACCAGCCCCTGGCCTCTGCATGCCATGCATGCCCCACGACTCTGCCATCTGTGCACCCCGCGTGTCCCATGCTACTGCTGGCCGAACCGACCCCAGATTTCCTAGCCGAGCCGCCTGATCCATGCCCCTCATGGTGCCCTAGCCGATCCGGAATCCCGCTACCCTCGTTTCGCCTAGCCTAGCCGAACTCCAGCGCCGTCGTGGCGGCTTGGTCGAACCGGCCCTCACGGCACCTCCGGGCCGATCGCCCTGCGCCATTGGGCCGAGCCACCTATGCGGTGCCTCCAAGACGAACCGCCCTGATGGCCTACTTAGTTGGGCCCAGCGGTCCAGGACATACCCAACGGGTCAGGCCGGGTTGACCCGAACCGGGTCGAGCCAGACTGGGTGGGTCGGGTTGGTCCGACCGGGTCAGACCGAACCCAGGCCCATTACGACCCTTTACTTTCTTTTTGACATATCTTTGGCACCGAGCATCCATTTGACAAACTATCAACAGCCGTGGTAACCTTGGAGAATGAAGGTCCATTTGAGTATACCCCACTAGAGGTTGGGGTATTATTGAGATACGGTCAGGTTGGATTGCGCACGAATCCAACTAGGCCCCTGGAACTAGAAGGCTAATAACTCAAACCGGGAGTCTGATTGACGCGTTGTATGTGGCGTTGAGACCTCTATGATGTGGCGAACATTTGAGATACTTATTCTTGGGACTTCATGATAGTTGGATTTTTGACCAGCAGCTCGTGGAGCAGATCCTTCCGGTGATGAGAGAGGAGAGTGCGGAGACCTAGTAGCTAGATGAGACTTGACGAATGCTGACCGATTGAATTAGAGTGACTCGACTAGCCCAGTGGGGAGCACATGGTTGTGGTGTCAGAACCATGATAGAGGAGCGCCTGGTTGTGGCGGCTGACCCGTGGTACTCGATAGGAGGAGTACCTCTGCAGGATATTAGGGGGAGCGCCTGGTTGTGGTGGTAGACCGATGGTGGGGAATGCCTTGGTGATGCCACAGACCCACGGTACTCAAAAGGAGGAGTACCTCAGAAGTACAGGGTTAGTGGGAAGTGGTTTGGTGTCGTGTCAAGCCCACTATACTCAACAGAGGAGGAGTTCTCCAGCAGTTGTGGTTTCAATAATGTGAATAAAAATCCTGGTTGAGTTGAGTCAGTAACTTTTGTGTTTTCCTCATGATTGAGATGAATTACTTTATATCTTCGGTATATGTATGGGCATATACCTAAGTGGGGTTAGCTGTTGATTTCATACCTTTTGGTTTATCCCTGTTGGATTTTGTGAGACCTTTAGGGTCTCGGGGTCCCTACTGAGTATCATTATACTCACCCCTACTTGGGTTATACCCACACCTCGTTGTGTTGGATGTAGATGAAAGACAACACTGATTGAGGCCGAGAGTATCAAGAATGGACAGTACCCGGAGGTGGACCTTATGATGACTCAGTACACGGAGGAGATATATGAATGTGGAGTGCTGAGGAGGCTATCTGTACCTACCCTTCAAGTAGGAATCCTGAAGGATGACACAACATCTGTTTTTTCTTTCTTCAGTTGTACTTGTACTTCCAGTTCCTTGTACTTTACAGTTGGGCTTGTATTTTCAGTCCTTTACTTTTCAACACTCTTTTGTTATACAGTTTACTTAGTGTTTTATATCCAGTTGTGTGCTCTGTTGTGTGTTTACAGTTAGAAAGGCAATGCCTTCCCATTTTTTAGGTAATTACGCCTTTGGTGCTAGTCGCCAACCCCTGGCCTATGTAAGGCATGCTTGGGGTAGTCGTGGCACATGCCCTAGGGTATGGGTCATGACAAATCAATATCAAATGAGTCGGTTCTACTGCAGAACTTAGGAATCTGATCTTTTTTGTGAAGCAATAGTGTTAAGTGTAGTGAGTGTGGTTTTCAGTTCACGGAGTCCAGTTTCGGTGTGGTAGCCGACATATACATACACAAGGACCCAAAATTATGATTTCCGACTCAGTGCACAAAAACACTGATTGCGGGTGTGTTTACGTTGTGATTTCTTAAGTTAGCTCACCAGGTTAGCTCACCAGGTATAATCTTTAGACCGTGTCGCATCTGTTTCTTTCAGGATGACTCCCCATGGACAACCAGATAGAGTCCCGAGAGTTGTACGCACTAATATCCCACCGAGCGATAAGGCTCTGATATAGGTCCCTCTTACTATGTTGGCACCTTCGGGTGGTGTATTAGCATCCCCACCACCCGTTGGGCAGAAGATACCACTAGCCACACTGGCGGACAGTGCACACCGACTAAGCACGTTGCACGAGTTCCAATAGAAGAGGCCTCAAAGGTTTCGAGGCGAGACAGATTCCCACACAGCTGAGGGATGGCTGGAGGTGATTTCTAGAGTTTCCCGTCTAGTTTAGACACCAGTAGAGTAGATGGTGATCTTAGATACTAGTATTTTTAGTGAGTGACCATGAGGATGGTCGACATAGTGACGAGGCTTTGGTACATAGATTTTTTCCCGAGATAGTACCTTCTGGTAGTGTACCAGCTATATCACTTCTCGTTGGTCAGTAGTTACAGCCGACGGTACCGGTAGAGGACACATGTAGGCTTAGTGACTTACACATGCTTCTGCATCAGATACCCCTCAGGTTCTGGGGTGATCCCAACTCACAGCTGGCTGAGGACTGGCTCGAGGAGTTGGATGAGAGTTCTCTAGAACTTCTACAGCTTCGTTAGGACCACATGGCGGTATCTAAGTATTCATCGAGGCGTACTGATATTTCCTGGTACTCGACGAATACGATACAATCAGTTCTTCAGGGCTCGAACTTTCGAGCGAGGTGTGTTTAAAAGACATCTAAGAAAACACTATTCTTCTATGAATTCCATCTTATGTTAGGTTGATAGAGAGAACCTTTGTGTTTGAATGTTTTTTGGCGGAGCAGATACATCCAATGAATGTTACCGGTGGGAAAGTAGGAAACTAGCGCTAGTCTCAGAGGCTATGGCATGTAAAATGTTTCAGGAAGAAGAAGTGTTAGGGACAGATGAATCTGTAGGGTAGTAGATAGGGGAACAGAGTTAGGAGAGCATGTGGTGGTGTACTTTTCGACATGTTACAACCACCCCCTTTTTGTGGACCCCGCCAGGCTCAAAGACCTGGAGGACAGGGGAAGATAGTTGTTGCATGTGGTCAAGGAATGTGACCCAAGGGCTCTAGGAATGATTAGAGGTATGGTCAATGTCTACTACTAGTTACTATATCAATATAAATTAGTACCAATCATTAATTCCTTCCATTAATCTTGTTCAGGACCTAGAGTTTCTGGTTAAACCATTGAATTGACCCTCATGTTTGGAGATACCTTTGTGAGGAGACTCGATAATCACACTTACACCGACGGTGTGATCTAACCCTTGAGGCTATAGTTTTGGTTGGAACCTCTTGGTGGCAGTGTCGAGGCCTTACGACGTTAGTTTGGGTTTGGACTTAACATCCACAGTTCACACTCAGATTGACTGTATTAGGAAAATATGTTGTGATTTATCTACAACATTGGGATGGGGTTTTCCTTGGTCTGTGAAAAAAGAATCCCAGGAAGCACAAGATAAACTCATTCATAGGAGGGTGTAGCCAATCACTCGTGAGTCGACCAACCTCACCCTCGTGGCAAAAGAAGTTGACTTTGAGATGGTCTATAATCTTGGGAAGGGGAACATGGTAGCAGACACACTTAATAGGAGATCTAGCCTACATCTGCTGAGTGAGGTGTTAGAGCAGCTAGCCGCTTTGTAGATATCCTTTGTGGATCGAGAAGGAGAAACTTTTCTTCATTCTCTTATAGTCACTCACCCACTTCTTCAGTGATTCAGGAAGGGACAACATGGGGACGCTGACTGTGAGACACGACATGCTCCGATATCCATAGGATAGGCACCAAATGGATTTTCTGAAGGTGGGGAGTATGTCATCCTCTTCAGAGGACGTACCATGGTACCAGTGTCACTTCAGGAGGAAGTATTGAGGGATTTCCACACATCTCCTCTAGCGATACATCCAAGAGTGGTGAAGATGTACCAGGATCTCCGACGACCGCATTGGTAGCCGGCAATGAAGAAAGCAGTTGCAGAGTTTATCTCTCAGTGCCTCACTTTTCAACAAGTGAAGGTGGAGCATTAGGTACCAGCAGGTTTGGTTCAACCTTTATAGGTCCCAGAGTGGAAGTGGAATGGGATATCCATGGACTTTGAGATAGGAATCCCACGTACATCCAGGGGCCATGAATCAATTTGGTTGATCGTCGAACGACTAACCAAGTCATCCCACTTCCTACCGATCAAAGAACATGGTCTAGTAGAGAGCTTGGGACGCCTCTATATCCAGGTTATTGTCTGGCTACATGGAGTACCCACGATGATTGTCCTTGATAGTGAAACACGTTTTACTTCCCGGCTATGGAAGGGGTTACAGGAGGCTTTCAGAACACAACTTCATTTGAGCACTGCCTTATATCCAGAGAAGGATGGACAGACTGAGCGGACCATTTAGACCGTCGAGGACATGATGTGTTCTTATTTCCTTGACTTCAGTCGTAGTTGGGAGGATCAATTGCCTTTGGTGGAGTTTGAAAGCAACAACAGCTATCACTCCACCATTGGGATGACACCTATTGAGGTGTTATACAGGCGACTTTGTAGATCACCTTTGTGCTGGACTGACCCTGGGTAGTTAGCACTAGTGGGACTAGAGATGGTACGAGCTACCACAGAGAAGGTGCAGATCATCCAGAAAAGGATGAAGACTGCATAGAGCAGGAAGATGTTGTATTCCAATAGGAGACAAGGACCTCTGAATTTCGAGGATGGTTACCACGTATTTCTATGGTCTCACATCGACGAGGTTTGCAGAGATTTGGATGAGGCAGAAAGTTATCTCCGATGTTCATCAGACCTTTTCATGACATCAGCAGAGTTGGAGAGGTGGCATATCGCTTAGCTCTTCCAGCTTCATTGCACTGGGTGCATAACGTCTTCCATGTATCCCAGTTAAGGAGATACGTGCATGACCCTACCCACATCATCAACCATGGAGAGTTGGATGTTGACGATGGGGAGACTTTTACAGAGGTTCCAGTAGAGATTGAGGATCAACAAGAGTGGTTCCTTAGTGGATGGTCGATACCTTTGGTGTGCATTCATTGGCAGCAAGGGAACCTCCAGGATAACACATGGGTGCAATAGACTCAGATGCATGCTTAGTACCCCCACTTGTTCCCTTAGTTTATGTTGTTGATTATTGGGATATAGATCCCTGAGGTGGGGAGAATGTAAAGACCTGGAATTTCCATGTATTTTTTTAAATATATAGGAATGTTACGAGTCTGCAAAATATGACAGTGTGTGATTCTGAGTCTCGGAGTGCCCAGAATGATCCATCGAAGTTTTTTTGAGCATAAGTTAACACACGTAAGCACTGTTCTTGAAAAAGTGGAATAACTCTTAAACGGTAACTCAGATCAGAATTCCTATGTGACCGTTGTGCTCAGAATGGAGGTTTTACCCTAGGCGTGACTTAAGATTAGTTGGGGCGGGCCTCCCGTGAGAAAACCCAAAAATGGCATAATTGTAAATAAAATAATTAAAAAAATTATTTTACTTTTAAAATGCTTATAACTAACAAATGGTAACTTGGATTAAAAATTAGAGACCACCACTGAACTCATGAGGGTATACTTTCTTTAAGAAGATACTAACTTTGTCCAGTGCGGGCCACTAGAGATAGTTAGTTTTTGGCCGCAAATAAAATAATTAAGTGAAAATTATTTTATTGTAAAATTCATAACTTCTAAATGGTAACTCGGATTGAAAATATGTGAGTAACATTGGGTTTTTTGGGGTGTGTTTCACTTAGGCAGGGCCAAACCTTGACTGACACGGGTCGGGGGTGAATGATAAAAATTTTCCGAACTTTTTTTCAGGTACGTTCAGTGAACACGCAAGTGGCATTTTGTAACTTTTGAACTAGTTCTTGGAATTGAAATCCGAGGGCACCGTTGAACTCACAGCGCCATTATTCTCTTAAGGAGACTTTCATATCGATGACAGTTGGTCGAGGGTGAAAGTTTGTTTTTGTGTTTTTTTGTGGAATTAATAAAATAAAATAAACTTCATTTTATTTTATTTTGAGCTTCCATGTGGATATTTCTGGTGGGGTCCACTAGAACTAAACCTCTAGATGGAAGTTGGAAGTGGGGACCACCAGACCTTAATCTCCCATGAGAGCTTAAGGTGGTGGGGACCACCTGAACCATAACCTCCCATGATAGGTTATGGTGGTGGGGACCACCTGGGATGAAACCCCCCTTTAATTGGGAGAAAACCTCAACTCCCACAATTAATGAGGGAGAGACTCTTGACCTCCTCCACCTTAATTATGCCAACACACATACCATTAATGTTTCCAACACACCGCATTATTGCGCCAATTTAAATTAATTGCCTTGCCTATTTTTATATTAAGTAACAACATCATTGAAATTTAGGAAGGTTACTCATAAATGAACCGTCATAAATTCAAATGATCGTTACCTACCTCCCCCCTCTCTTATATATATAAAGCTTGGGAGGAGGATTTGGGATGGCTTCACCAAGCGACGAAGCGCTGGTAAAGTGACGCGACGCACAACACTTGGAGGATTACACTCTCCAACAAAAAACGTGTTCTCCTGACGAAGAATGCTCTCCCGATGAAGAATGACCCCGACTTATAAATTCTTCCCCAGGACTTCCTCTGATGTAGGAAGTCTTTGACTATGACGAGCCAGCGCACAAACCAATGATTGAGGAAAACGTCGTCAACACTGACATCTGACTTTTCCAAACGATCCATCTTCTTCCCCACGACTCCTTCAACCAACTACGAGCAAGGTAGGGGTTTTATTTGAATATGATATTATTCCTTTAATTCTTCCCTTCTAAAACAAAGAATCATTATGGATGATTTTCTTTGTGGGTTGGGAATTATTTTTTCAGGAAGATGCAGGGTGTTGATAGACTTTTCTTCTTCTATAATCTTCTTGGTAATTCTTTGAAATTCAAGAAAGATTGAACCACTTGCTACCACCCTAAATGCGGAGGGTGCAGAAAAACCAACATGGCCCGACCCCTCCACCATTCTTGTTTGTTATGTTCTTCAGAATTGCGATGAGGTAACGAGACAATGAAGGTGGAAAAGCCAACGACCCCGCTACCCACAGCCTCCATGACCTGCACCACCCCCGCGGTGCTCCTACGCCCCAGTCGAACCGGCTCCGCTGCCCTGTGATGAACCGCGCCGCCCGTCAGCTTTCGAGCCACCCCGACTGCCAGTTGAACCAGCCGAGCTGCGCTGCGCCTTGGATGAACCAACCCCCAAACTCCTCACACACCGTGGCATCGCCATCAACGCGCCACATGGCTCTGCCGTCCGTGCACCCCGCGCACCCCACGGCTCTGTCGTTCGTGTGCCTCGCATGCCCTGCACTGCCACTGGATGAACCGGCCCCGACTTCCCTGACCGAGCCGCCAAACCACGCCCCTCACGGTTCCCCAGCCCCGCCGATCTCCCATGACCCTCGCGGTGCCCGGTCGAGACGGCCTCCTGCGCCCCTCGCAGTGCCTCGGCCGAGCTGGCCTCTTGCGCCCTCATTGCACCCCAGCCGAACTAGACCTCTCGGAACCTCTAGGATGAACCTCCCCGCGCCACCGAGATAAGCCAACTATGCGGTGACTCTGGTTCGAACCGCCCTCGCGGCCCACTAGGCGGGGCCCAGCGGGCCAGGTCGGTTCACCCGGGTCAGACCAGACCCGTGCCCATTACGACCCTTTACTTTCTTTTGGCCATATCTTTGGAACCATGCTTCTATTTGACAAACTGTCAGTAGCCCTGGTAATCATGGATCATGAGGGTCCCTTTGAGTATACCCCACTAGAATTTGAGGTATAGTTGAGATACAGTCAGGCTGGATCGCGCACGAATCTAACGAGGCCCCTAGGACTAAAATGCTATTAACTCACAGAACGGGCGTCTGATTGATGTGATGTCTGTTGCATTGATACCTCTATGATGTGGCAGAACTCTGAGATACTTCTTCATGGGACTTAGTGACAGTTGGAGTTTTGAACAGTAGCTCGTGGTGCAGATCCTTTAGGTGAAAAGAGAGTAGAGTGCAGAGACCTAGTAGCTGGCTAAGACATGATGACTACTGACCAATTGACTCAAAGTGACTCGACTAGCCCAGTGGGGAGAACCTAGTTGTGGCGGCAGACCCACAATGGAGGAGATCCTGGTTGTGGTAGTAGACCCATGGTACTTGACATGAAGAGTACCTATACAGGCTATTAGGGGGAGCACCTGGTTGTGGCGGCAGACCCACGGTGAGGAGAGCCTTGGTGACGTAGCAGACCCATGGTACTCGACAGGAGGAGTACCTCAACAGTCCATGGTTAGTGGGAAGTGCCTTGGTATCATGGAAGGTCCACTGTACTCGACAGAGGAGGAGTTATCCAGCAGTCGTGGTTTCGATAATGTGAATAAAAATCGTGGTTGAGTTGAGTCAGTAACTTTTGTCTTTTACACATCATTGAGATGGATTACTTGATAACTTAGGTATATGTATGGGAATATAACTAAGTGGGGTTATCTGTTTATTTCATACCTTGTGGTTTATCCTTGTCAGATTTTGTGAGACCTTGAGGGTCTCTAGGTTCCTACTGAGTATCTTTATACTCACTACTTCAAGTGTTATGCCAGCACCTTATTGTGTTGTATGTAGACGACGGACAACACTGATCGAGGCTGAGAGTATCGGGACTTGATGGTACCCAGAGGTGGACTTTATGACAAGTCGATACACGGAGGAGAAAGATGGACATGGAGTGATGAGGAGGCTATTTGTACCTACCCTTCAGGTAGGAATCTCAAAGGATGACCCAACATATCTTTTTACTTTCTTCAGTTGTACTTTTACTTTTAGTTCTTTTTACTTTACAATTGGGCTTGTATTTCTGTCCCCTTTAATTTTCAGCACTCTTTTGTTATATAGTTTACTTAGTGTTTTGTATCCAGTTGTGTGCTCTATTGTGTGTTTACAGGTTATAAAGGCAATCCCTTCTTTTTTTTAGGGAATTATGCCTTTGGTGCTAGTCTCCAGCCCCTGGCCTATGGAAGGCGGGCTTTGGGTAGTCACGGCACGGGCCCTGGGGGACGAGTTGTGACAGTGCATGACATGCAACACCAAGCACATAAGGGAATATAATACCATGAGTATTTTTAATATATTTACTATTTTAAATAAATTAAATATAATTTATAGCTTTAAATGCATGAATAAATGTGTTATCATGTGTTATACGGAAGAGCGACCACCTTCAATGGCTTGCATTACACGCAAGACTGAGTTTTATCGAATAATAATATCACTACTGGAAAGGGGAGTTTTCCCAACAATTTTATACCAACGGTTCGAAGGAACCATTGGCATATGTTGTCTTTCCCAATAGTTTATATAAAACATTGGAAAAGACCATGAAGAACTTACTTTTCCCAACGGTTTTATGAAACCGTTGGGAAAAGTGGGGGGGAAAACATAGTTTTCCCAACGGTTTCATAAAACCGTTGGGAAATATTGGGGTTTCCTTAGTTTTCCCAACGGTTTTATAAAACCGTTGGGAAGGATTGGTTTTTCCCAATGGTTTTTAAGAACCGTTGAAAAAAAATCCCCAAATACCAAAATGCAGGCAGCAGCCTCCCCACGTTTCCAGAAGCCTTTCGCTCATCTCCTGGAGCGATTCCTTGGCAGAAGGACTTCCCAATCCCCACATCTTCCATCCGATCAGCACCTACCAGGTTAGAATCCTTCTATATTTTATCAAGGATATAGTTCCACCTCTTATAAATCATATCCTTCTATTCTCGATTTTGTTATTCCCAATTTTTAGGGGTTTTGTAAAATTTTATGATTGTTCCATGAATTGTGTACTCAAATCCCTATATCGGCGTATTTCCAATTAATATTTTCATTGAACATTTACATTTATAAGGGAATGGTGTCTCATTATTGTGTTATAATTTTGAAGATTCATATTTTTTTTAATCTGCTTCAAATATTATAGCTTCATGTATAGGAACTAATAAGAAATTGTTTGTAATATTTATTGATATTATTTCATGAAAATCACTCCTTTCATTAAGATCATGCCAAACATGAAGATCTTGTTCATCTTAATTTTTGTACACTATGTGTATTATATAACAAGTATGTATCATGTTTCTATCAAAATCTATATATATATATAATGAAACAATGTTCACTTATCCTTTTCAAAATAGAACATATGGAGTATCTTCTTGAGCTTTGCCAAATAGTATGTGGTCCCTAATAAGTACTTCTTCCTTCTTCATGAAACTAATTCACAGAATGTCAAATTCGCAATATTAGTGAATATTAGTTTTTCTAATATAACCATTAATCATTCTGCCTTCGACATCGTACATGTTTTATTCAATCACCTTTTTAAAACACAATGACCATTTTCACTGATTTAGGGTTCCTCAAAATGATTGGGAAAATCAGAAAAATGCATGTATTGAATCGTGTTTCTCATATGGTTTCATGGATACAAGTTCATCTTGAAAATCATGACTGCGTGGTTCAAATATGATAAGGACCATGAGATTATTATTCTTCCCACAAATGAAGTTTTTTTCCTACAAGTATGTGTTTTTGTTTTCACTTTTTATTTGGCCGAAAGGGGAGCTTTGTGGTCATTAATCATGGTTGTGGGTGGTCATTTATGATGTAAGATAGTATGACTTCATTTTACTTGATATATCCAATATTATTATTGATTTATGTTCAATTTGATTATCTTTAACTAGTGATGTTATTTAATAAGTTGTTATTAATGGTTTTAATAATGATGATATGGTATAAGGGTTCATATGGTGTGTATAAGGGTTCACGTGGTGTGTATAACGGTTGACATGGTATCAGTGAACTCAATTCATTAATTTAAGCCATTATTCTCACTAGCATGTAAGAAATTGAGTGATGTGAACTCATCCTCACATGATTTCTTACCTTAGATAGTGTCCAACATATGGAATGTGAGCTTTTGAATTCATCAGTTAACCAGGATCATATATTCCATTTACCCCAAGATGACTGTACTAATATAACTTTAGGGTCAAGTAAATATGGTTCTCATTGTATGTTTTATATTATGTGTCCTTCTTGGCCAATACTCACTTTTATGAGGGTGGGGTGCTTTTCACTGCATCGACTAGACACATCTTCCTTTATTGTTTACTTAAATGTATTTTCTATTAAAGTTCAATCATATTGAATTGTTTATGACAAAATGACTTATATAAATTCTTTTTATAGAATGGACAGAAGTTGGATGTATGAAACCGATCAGATCTCAATCTATTTTCAAAACAATTTGGAGAGATTTATAGATTTTTCTTTTCCCAATGCTTCAGATAGTGGTCGCATACACTGCCCATGTTCCAATTGTGTTGGTAGACCTTGGTTGAGCCGTGAAGAAGTCAGCTACCACATAACCAAAAATGGTTCTCAAGCAAAGTAATTTGTGTGGTATCACAATGGGGAGAAAATGAAATCTCAAATTGTTGATGATCGAAATGAAAGGATTGGAATGGAGAATTTGTTAGATGATCAGTTTCCGTTTATTCGTCATCATGAAAAAGAAAGGATTTTGACTCAAGAAGACTTCGATATGAGGACAACTGATGCATCTAGTGAAAATGATGATATTGATAGGGTGAAAAAATTGAATGATGCTGCCACGACTCCAGTATATCGACAATACAATAAAATGAAAAATCTGTAATTTTTTAATCCAATTGTTTCATGGGAAGACTATGTATGGAATTTCTAATACAGTAATCGATTGCATTCTTACCCTCTTGAAGGATTTACTTCCAGATGATGCAGATATTCCCTCAAACCACTATATGGGATGGAAGTTAGTTGAGGAACATAGATTTTCAAGAAACAAAATTCATGCTTGCCTGAAGGATTGCAGTTTATTCTGGGAGGAAACCACTGAACGAAATGATTGTATAAAATTTGCCACATCCCGCTGGAAGTCAAAATCTGATGGAACACCATCCCGCGTTCCACAGAAAGTAATGTGATACTTTCCATTGATCCACAGACTTCAGAATCTTTTTATGTCTGATGACATATCAATAAAAATGATATGGAATGATACCGAGAGAAAGAAGACTAATGATGAGTTGGTTCATCCTATAGATGGATTTGCAAGGCAGAGATTTGATGCTCGACATCCTGATTTTGCAGCTGACGTGCATAATGTGAGGCTGGGTCTTTCATGCAATGGTTTTAATCCATCTGGGCAGATGCTTACTTCCCATAGCACATGGCCAGTTTTTATACACATTTATAATCTTCCCCCATGGTTGTGTATGAAAAAACCATTCACTTTCATGAGTATACTAATATCTGGTCCTTCTGATCCCGACATTGATATTGATGTATACATGCAACCTTTAATAAAAGAGTTGAAACTTCTTTGGGATGTGGGTGTGCGCACATACGATGCATGTTCTAAAGACATATTTCAGATGCGTGCTGCGCTTATGTGGACGATCAATGATTTTCCGGCTTATGCAATGATTTATGGATGGAGCACGAAGGGAAAACTGTCATGTACAGTTTATATGAAGAATACACGATCCAGAAGACTAAAATATCGTTGTAGTTTCAGTTTTATGGGACATCGATGATTCTTGCCAAAGGATCATCCATATATAATGAATCATCGAAGATTTGATAATACCATAGAGACCGATGATCCACCTCAGCGTATGTCTAGAAATGAGGTGCTTAATGAATTGAAATATTTCAGTTTTTCATTCGGGAAGGGTCAAATGATATTTGGAAAGAGAAAGAATGTTTCCACTGAAACCTGTTACAATTAGAGGAAGAAGAGTATCTTTTTTGATTTGCCTTATTGGTCAACCAATTTGTTACGTCATTTCTCAGATGTAATGTATATTGAAAAGAATATATGTGGAATGTTGCTTTCAGTTCTTCTAAATGTCAAGGGGAAGACAAAAGATGATTTACGATCTCGGCGTGACTTGGTGGATTGGGGTGTCAGACCAGAATTGCATCCTGTGCGTATCAGTGAAAATAAATGGCAACTTCCATATGCTTCTTAAGTGATGACACCTATGAAAAAAAACAATTTATGGAAGTATTAGAGACTATTAGAGTTCCTGATGTCTATTCAAGCAACATATCTAAATAGGTAAACAGAAGAGAGTTGATGCTAAAATCTTTGAAGACTCATGATTATCACGTTCTACTGCATGAGTTTCTTCCAATAGAAATCCGTCATCTTTTTTCCAATAATGTAAGGGTGGCTGTTATTATTTTGTTCCATTTTTTTAGATATCTTTGTGCTAAGAAGTTGTTTAAGTCTTTCTTGCAAAAAATGTTGACAGATGCCCCATTAATTTTGTGTGAGTTGGAGAAAATATTTCCTCCATCATTTTTCACATGCATGCTGCATCTGACTGTCCATATTCCCATTGAAATACTTCTCGGAGGACCTATTTCTTTTCGTTGGATGTATCCAACTAAAAGAAATATGTTCACATTAAAGTCTTATGTCCGAAACAGAAATCAACCCGAAGGTTCTATTGTGAACGGTTACTTGGCTCAAGAATGTATGGATTTCTGCTCGATGTATTTGCCTGATCTGACTACAAGATTGAACAGAACAATGAGAAATGGAGAAGAATAGTATGAGAAAATTGAACCCAGTTTCCATCACTTCCTCAAACAGGAGGAATTTCTGGATCATATACATTGAAGACATTAATCCATGAAGAGCGGGAGATGGCACATCGCACATTTTTGTTCAACTGTGATTTTTTCGATGACTATATCAGGCAACAAAATTGATTATGCATATCTTACATATATTTCTGATAAAATATTAATATTTTTTTATCTAAAGGGAATATAAAACAATGATAAATAGGAAGAATCATTCTTTATCTTTGAGAAGGAGAGAGACTTTGCATAGAAAAGAGTTTTCTGCTTGGTTAAAATTGAAGGTATAAAAAAATTAATGTTTAAAATAATTATATCAATATTTAATTAAGTTTAATAGTCATTTATATTGTAGGTATTGATTTTGTCTACTAACTCTGTCTTTGAGGAAATAAGATATTTGGCTTTTGGTCCTAATACCGTGGTTCGTGACTGTAAATCAATTGTTATCAATGGGTACAAATTTATTGTCACTGAACGAGAAAAGAACATGAGAACACAACATGATGGTGTTATGGTTACTGCCACCACAGATTGTTATGCCATTGCATTAGATAGTAGACCGCGATTTGAAAATGTGGGTTATTATGGAGTTGTTGAGAAAATAATAATATTGGATTATTACTCTGATGGACAAGTCACAATGATGAAATGTCATTGGTTTAATTCGATGATTATACATGGCACATTTATTGATGATTATGGATTTCGAGTAATTAATATGACTCGTACTCTTGCTACCGAAGCACCATATGTGTTGGCATCAATGGATAAACAAGTTTTTTATGTCAAAAACCAACTTCAACATGAATTTGGTGTCATAGTTGAAGTAATTCCAAGACATATTTTTGATGATGGTGATGATGGAATTGACACTGTACCTAGTGCCATTGGAACCAATCCATTTATTTCTTTTGATGACTCAAATAACTCAATTGTCAGAGTTGATTGTGAACCTGATGTTGTGGTTGAAAATATATAGAATCATTCATCCATGTTCTCAATTCTTTTGGTTTACCACGAGTTGGGTTGTTAAGGTTGGTAATATTCAAATTGATTTAGTATTGATCACAAATACGTTTTAGCTGACTTGACCGTGATGTGAATTTTCAATGTTTATTGGTTGCAGTTTTATTTGAATTGCATTTTCTAATTTAGAATTGAACTGTATTCAAACATAGTCAAACAATATTTCTAACTTGGTGAACATTACAACCTGTATAATTTATTAAATCCATTCAAGATCTTCTAAAACAATTGATAGCTGACTTGACCGTCATGTGAATTTTCAATGTTTATTGGTTGTAGTTTTTTTGAATTGCATTTTCTAATTTGGAATTGAACTGTATTCAAACATAGTCAAACAATATTTCTGACTTGGTGAACATTAGAACTTGTATGATTTATTAAATCCATTCAAGCTCTTCTAAAACAATTGACAGCTGACTTGACCATTATGTGAATTGTCAATGTTTATTGGTTGAAGTTTTATTTGAATTGAATTTTCTAATATGGAATTGAACTGTATTCAAACATACTCAAACAATCCTTCTAACTTGGTGAACATTACAACTTGTTTGATTTATTAAATCCATTCAAGCTCTTCTAAAACAATTGATAGCTATATTACCAATTAATCCCCCTATTCCCTCATATATTTAGTTTTTTGGGTTACACATTAGTTTTATTTTTCTAATTAATTACATATTTGTTTTCAAAAGCAGGAAATAAAGCCAATTGAAGAGAGATGAAAGAAAAAAATGATGGAGAACAATCGCCGAATGACGGAGTTGGGAGTTCCATCATTAGTGCCTATAGTGAGTACTTTATTTCAAATTGATATATTTAAGGAATAAATAATGACATGTGATTATTTTTTTTGTAAACATTTTTGTAGGATCCACCTATACGTCGACAGTTATTCGACGAGGAGCCTAGTAATGGTCCTAGTACTCAGGATGGTGGTACGAGGAGGGTTCGTACTAGAGGTGGACGACCAGCTGCGCGTACCCGAATAGACCCTGCCCCTCCCACTAACATGTCATCCTTCCCACATTCTGATCCAGGTGTGTCGTTAGGGACACAAGGGATATTTAGGCCTCCCATGTTTTCACTACCTTCTGCATCTTCTGACCCATCATTTTCACATCTCATGCTGATTCCCACTCCCCAGTCAGCATCCGGTCAGACAGCTGTCCCATCTTCTTTTCCTCCTACTTCTGTCTCTCCGAGCTTCTATATTCCATCGTCTTCGACTCCTGTTCCACCACAGGGTGTTCCATCGGTTTCTGAGGATCCAGCGGTGCTCAGCGATCAGAACGACACAGGTATATTTATAGAACCCTAACAAATTTTTATAGTAATATTTATTTTCATTATAACATGTTTTGATAAAATATTTGTTTTTCATTCATGACAGATACATCTACTGACAGGAGGCGTGGGTGGGGGTGTACATGCATGCGTTCGGTGTGGAACCGCCACACACAGGTTATGGTGGATTATAATGAAGACAACCAAATGGTTGAGAAAACAGGGCAGCAATGTCGGAGTTTTTTGGCGATGCATGGTAAATACACCAACATCATTCCCGTTAGCCCGCTATCATAGATACATTTTCCAAATGAGGTCAAGGATAGAGCTTGGGAAGAGATATGGGTAAAAAAATATGTTCTATTTAATGCCATGATTTATTTTTGTATTTATATGAATTAATATTTTGATTTCAGCTTCGATTTAATTTTCCCGATGGTGAGGGTGCATGACCAGAACGTCTAAAGGATTTAGGCGAGCTTTGGAGAGCCTACAAGCATGAGTTGTATATTGGATGGGTTGCTAGAGTTGGAACTGAGTTAGAGGTGGTACCAGTGGTGGATGATTGTCCAATAGAGCAGTATCGTCAGATGATTACTCATTGGATGAGTACCCAATTTAAGGTATTAATAACATTTGATGTATTTAAATAATAACTTTCATGTTTTGCATTAATAGTATCTATTGAATTTTCAAATTTTATTTAGGAATCATCTGGAAAAAACAAAGAACACTGATGCAAAAAAATACATCCACACACTGGGACGCACTACGATGCCTGATAATGAGAGGAAGCAAGTATGGCAATTGTTTATAAGTTTTCTTTACGCCTTAAACTTTCTTTTGTTTCCTCAATTATTTAATAGTTTTCTAATGTTTTTATATAACTTTAGTTTTCAATGTCATTGTAGAGGAAAATAAAAAATATTGAAGGACGTGTGCCTCGAGAAAAACTGTTTTGCTCGAGTAGACGGAAAAAGGATGGAAGTGCCGTCAATGAAGCGACTCAGTAGAAGATTGTAAGTTTTAATTTGTTGAATTTATATTTTAATATCTATTTTGTAACTTAATGATATATTTATATTTGTAACAGTCTGCTTTAGAGGCCCTTGATGCCCAAGAACCAGACAATTTTGGGCCAACAGATCACTTACATCAGGACTTGGGAGAGGAGCATTCTGGAAGAGTACACTGCCGACCTAGGATAGCCCCGACGAGGTATTGTCCATCCTCAGGTACGAGCTGTAGTGCCACTGAGCTGCAGCAAGTTAGGGCACAGGCAGCACAGGCTGAGAAAAGGGCCACAGAGATGGCAGAATAGTCTGCTAGGGAAAACAATGCATTTATGAAATTTATTGAAGTTCTACGTCCTACACTTCTAGCAGAGGCCAACCCATATTTTGATGAGTATATATCATCGATAGGTTCTATATACGGTGCACCAGGTGGCAGTTCTAGTGGTGGTCAGGACGATGTACAACTTGATGATGATTATGGCGAGGAGTCTGATGCGGAAGAGGAGGAAGAGGAGGAGGGCGAGGTGGGTGGCGGGGGCGAGGAGGAGGGCGAGGACGAGGAGGAGGGTGAGGGTGAGGACGATGATGGGGAAGAGGAAGAGGGTGATGATGATGATGATGATGATGGTGATGGTGATGTGGGACAAGTTGATGCATTGCATTTTTGACTGATATTACTGAGATTTTATATTTAATATATTCTAGTTGTTGGTTTTATCTGGACTCGTAGTATAGTATTGGAGTTGAGTTATTTGTATATATTATCTATTTTTATGGATGTTGTTGTCTTTTAGTGGTTGTGTGTTTGGGAACCCCCCTCCTTCCTGGACCCTGGACAACCCCCCACCCTCCTCCCTGGACCCCGGACAGCCCCACCGGACAGCCCCCCAGATAGCCCCCCACCCTCATCCCTAGACCCCAGACAACCCCCCGGGCAGCCCCCCAGACAACCCCCCGGATAGCCCCCCACCCTCTTCCTTGGACCCCGAACAACCCCCCGAACAGCACCGGACAGCCCCCGGACAACACCCCGAATAGCCCCCCCGGACAGCCCCCCCACCCTCCTCCCTGTACCCCAGACAGCCCCCCAAACAGCCCCCGGACAGCCCCCCCGGACAGCCCCCCAGATAGCCCCCCACCATCCTCCTTGGACCCCGGACAACCCCCCGAACACCCCCCGGACAGCCCCCTGCAGAGGCCCCCACCCTCCTCCCTGGACCCCAGACAGCCCCCCCACCCTCTTCCTTGGACCCTGAACAACCCCCCGAACAAAGGATTCTTATAAAATGGACAACATTTTAAGTACATATGGAAAACCAAACAAATGCATTTGGTTTCCATTTATACTTTAGGAGAACGATCCATGGGTCATATGTGACGTGTACGAATCAACCCCGCCTCAATCTGAGGAACGGTGTGGCCGCCACAACTCAAAGTGTCTGCCTTTTGTTTCAAAAGGACGTCATTTTAATTGAAAAACATCCACTGGCATATGGAAAACTGACCAAAAGCATTCAGATTGTGGCGATACATTAGCAAAACTATCCACGGGTCGTATGTGATGTGTACGAGTCAACCCCGCCTCAATCTGAGGTGCAGTGTGGCCGCCACCACTCAATGTGTCTGTCTTTTGTTTCAAAAGGACGTCATTTGAAGTGAAAAACATCAACTGGCATATGGAAAACCAACCCAACACATTCTTATTGTGTCGATACATTAGCACAACGATCCATGGGTCATATGTGAC
This sequence comes from Viscum album, assembly GCA_963277665.1. Classification (NCBI taxonomy): domain Eukaryota; kingdom Viridiplantae; phylum Streptophyta; class Magnoliopsida; order Santalales; family Viscaceae; genus Viscum; species Viscum album. Next base: position 1,245,297,965 of record OY728157.1, on the reverse strand, counting down.
GTGTACGAGTCAACCCCGCCTTAATCTGAGGCACGGTGTGGCCGGAATCACTCTAAGTTACTCTCTTTTTCTTAAAATGGAAAATAATTTAAGTACATACGGAAAACTGACTAAAAGCATTTGGTTTCCATAGAAACTTTAGGGGAACGATCCATGGGTCATATGTGACGTGTACGAGTCAACTCCACCTCAATCCGAGGCGTGGTGTGGCCGGCACCACTAAAAGTGTCTGCCTTTTGTTTCAAAAGTACGTCATTTTAATTGAAAAACAACAACTGGCATATGGAAAACACACCAAATGCATTCAGATTGTGTTGATACATTTTCACAATGATAAATGGGTCATATTTGACATGTACGAGTCAACCTCGCCTCAATCCGAGGCTCGGTGTGGCCGCCACCACTCAAAGTGTCTGTCTTTTGTTTCAAAAGGAAATCATTTGAAATGAAAAACTTCAACTGGCATACGGAAAAACGACCAAACGCATTCGGATTGTGTCGATACTTTATCACAATGATCCATGGGTCATATGTGACATGTACGAGTCAAACCCGCCTTAATCTGAGGCATGGTGTGGTCGGAATCACTCTAAGTGTCTCTCTTTTGCTTAAAATGGAAAACAATTTAAGTACATACGGAAAACCAACCAAACGAATTCGGTTTCAATTGAAACCTTAGGAGAATGATCCATGAGTCATATGTGATGTGTACGAGTCAACTCTACCTCAATCTGAGGCGCGGTGTGGCCGACACCACCCAAAGTGTCTGCCTTTTGTTTCAAAATTATGTCATTTTAATTGAAAAACGTCAACTGGCATACAGACAACCGACCAAACGCATTCAGATTGTGTCGATACATTATCACAACGATCCATGGGTCATATGTGATGTGTACGAGTCAACCCCACCTCAATCTGAGGCGTGGTATGTCCGCCACCACTCAAAGTGTCTGCCTTTTGTTTCAAAAGGACATCATTTGAAGTGGAAAACATCAACTAGCATACAGAAAACCAACCAAATGCATTCGTATTGTGTCGATACATTATCACAACGATCCCTGGGTCATATGTGACGTGTACGAGTCAACCCTGCCTTAATCTGAGGCACGGTGTGGTCGAAATCACTCTAAGTGGCTCTCTTTTTCTTAAAATGGACAACAATTTAAGTACATATGGAAAACCAACCAAACGCATTCGGTTTCCATTGAAACTTTAGAAGAACGATCCATGGGTCATATGTGACGTGTACGAGTCAACCCTGCCTCAATACGAGGCGCGGTGTGGCCGCCACCACTCAAAGTGTCTGTCTTTTGTTTCAAAAGGGCATCATTTGAAATGAAAAACATCAACTGGCATACAGAAAAGTGACCAAATGCATTCAAATTGTGTTGATAATTTATAATAATGATCCATGGGTCATATTTGACATGTACGAGTCAACCCCGCCTTAATCTGAGGCATGGTGTGGTCGAAATCACTCTAAGTGGCTCTCTTTTGCTTAAAATGGACAACAATTTAAGTATATACGGAATACCGACCAAACACATTCGGTTTCCATTGAAACTCTAGGAGAACGATCCATGGGTCATATGTGATGTGTATGAGTCAACTCTTCCTCAATCCGAGGCGTAGTGTGGCCGACACCACTAAAAGTGTCTGCCTTTTGTTTCAAAAGTACGTCATTTTAATTGAAAAAAATCAAATGACATACAGAAAACCGACCACACACATTCGGATTGTGTCGATACATTATCACAACGATCCATGGGACATATGTGACGTGTATTAGTCAACCCTGCCTCAATCCAAGGTGCGGTGTGGCCGCCACCACTCAAAGTGTCTGTCTTTTGTTTCAAAAGGACATCATTTGAGGTGAAAAACATCAACTGGCATACTGGAAACCGACCAAATACATTCGAATTGTGTCGATACTTCATAACAACAATACATGGGTCATATGTGACGTGTACGAGTCAACCCCGCCTTAATCTGAGGCACAGTGTAGTCAGAATCACTCTAAGTGGCTCTTTTTTTCTTAAAATGGACAACAATTTAAGTACATACGGAAAACCAACCAAACGCATTCGGTTTCCATTGAAACTTTAGGGGAACGATCCATGGGTCATATGTGACGTGTATGAGTCAACTCTGCCTCAATCTGAGGTGTAGTGTGGCCGACACCACTCAAAGTGTCTTCCTTTTGTTTCAGTAGGACATAATTTTAATTGAAAAACATCAACTGACATACGGAAAACCGACCAAACGATTATGATTATGTCGATACATTAAAAAAACGATCCATGGGTCATATGTGACATGTATGAGTCAACCCCGCCTCAATCTGAGGCGGGGTGTGGCCTCCACCACTCAAAGTGTTTGTCTTTTGTTTGAAAAGGACATCATTTGAAGTGAAAAACATCAACTGGCATACAGAAAACTGACCAAACGCATTCGGATTGTGTTGATACTTTAGAACAATGATACATGGGTCATATGTGACGTGTACGAGTCAACCCTGCCATAATATGAGGCACGGTGTGGTCAGAATCACTCTAAGTGGCTCTCTTTTGCTTAAAATGGACAAAAATTTATGTACATACGGAAAACCGACCAAATGCATTCCGTTTGCATTGAAACATTAGGAGAATGATCCATGGGTCATATGTGACATGTAAAAGTCAACTCTGCCTCAATCCGAGGCGTGGTGTGGCCGACACCACTCAAAGTGTATGCCTTTTGTTTCAAAAGTACGTCTTTTTAATTGAAAGACATCATCTGGAATATGGAAAACTAACCAAACGCATTCAGATTGTGTCGATACATTAGCACAATGATACAGGGGTCATATGTGATGTGTATGAGTCAACCCCGCCTCAATCCGAGGCACGGTGTGGCCACCACCACTCAAAGTGTCTGTCTTTTGTTTCAAAAGGACATAATTTGAAGTGAAAAACATCAACTAGCATATGGAAAACTGACCAAACGCATTCGTATTGTGTTGATACTTTAGAAAAACGATCCATGGGTCATATGTGACATGTACGAGTCAACCCCTTCTTAATATATTGCACGGTGTGGTCGGAATCACTCTAAGTGGCTCTCTTTTGCTTAAAATGGACAACAATTTAAGTACATATGTAAAACTGACCAAACACATTCGGTTTCCATTGAAACATTAAGATAATGATCCATAGGTCATATGTGACGTGTACTAGTAAACGCCGCCTCAATCTGAGGCGCGGTGTGACCGGAAGCACTCAAAGTGGCTGCCTTTTGTTTCAAAAGTACATCATTTTAATTGAAAACCATTAACTGGCATATGGAAAACCGACCAAACACATTCGGATTGTGTCGATATATTAGCACAACGATCCATGGCTCATATGTGACATGTACGAGTCAACCTCGCCTCAATCCGAGGCGCGGTGTGGCCGCTACCATTCATAGTGTCTGCCTTTTGTTTCAAAAGGGCGTCATTTTAATTGAAAAACATCAACTGGCATACAGAAAACCAACCAAATGCATTCAGATTTTGTCAATACATTAGCACAACGATCCATGGGTCATATGTGATGTGTACAAGTCTACCCTTCCTCAATCCGAGGCGTGGTGTGGCCGCCACCACTCAAAGTGTCTGTCTTTTGTTTCAAAAGGACGTCATTTGAAGTGAAAAACATCAACTGGAATACGGAAAACCGACCAAACGCATTCGGATTGTGTCGATACTTTATAATAACGATCCATGTGTCATATGTGACATGTATGAGTCAAACCCGCCTTAATATGAGGGACAGTGTGGCTGAAATCACTCTATGTGGCTCTCTTTTTCTTAAAACGGACACCAATTTAAGTACATACGGAAAATCGACCAAACACATTCGGTTTCCATTGAAACTTTAGGAGAACGATCCATGGATCATATATGACTGTACGAGTCAACTCCGCCTCAATACGAGGCGTGGTGTGGCCAGAACCACTCAAAGTGTCTGCCTTTTGATTCAAAAGTATGTCATTTTAATTGAAAAACATCAACTGGCATACAGAAAATGGACCAAATGCATTCGGATTGTCTCGGTACATTAACACAATGATCCATGGGTTATATGTGACGTGTATGAGTCAACCTCATCTCAATCCGAGGCATGGTGTGGCCGCCACCACTCAAAGTGTCTGTCTTTTGTTTCAAAAGGACATCATTTGAAATGAAAAACATCAACTGGCATACAGAAAAGCAACCAAACACATTAAGATTGTTTCAATAATTTAGCACAACGATCCATGGGTCATATGTGACATGTACGAGTCAACCCTGCCTTAATCTAAGGCACGGTGTGGCCGGAATCACTCTAAGTGGCATTATTTTTCTTAAAATGGACAACAATTTAAGTACATACGGAAAACTGACCAAATGCATTTGGTTTCCATTGAAACTTTAGGAGAACGATCCATGGGTAATATGTGATGTGTACGAGTCAACTCCGCCTCAATCCGAGGTGCAGTGTGGCCAGCACCACTCAAAGTGTCTGCCTTTTGTTTCAAAAGTACGTTATTTTAATTGAAAAACATCAACTGGCATACGAAAAACTGACCAAACGCATTCGGATTGTGTCGATACATTAGCACAACGATCCATGGGTAATATGTGACGTGTACGAGTCAACCCCGCCTCAATCTGAGGTGCGGTGTGGCTGCCACCACTCAAAGTGTCTGTCTTTTATTTCCAAAGGACGTCATTTGAAGTGAAAAACATCAACTGGCATACGGAAAACTGACCAAATGCATTCGAATTGTGTTGATACTTTATCACAACGATACATGGGTCATATGTGACGTGTATGAGTCAACCCCACATTAATTTGAGGCACGGTGTGTCCGGAATCACTCTAAGTGGCTCTCTTTTGCTTAAAATGGACAACAATTTAAGTACATATGGAAAACTGACCAAATGCATTCGGTTTCCATTGAAACTTTAGGAGAACGATCCATGGGTCATATGTGACGTGTACGAGTACACACCGCCTCAATCCGAGGCGCGGTGTGGCCGGTACCACTCAAAGTGTCTGCCTTTTATTTCAAAAGTACGTCATTTTAATTGAAAAACATCAACTGGCATACGGAAAACCAACCAAACGCATTTAGATTGTGTCGATACATTAGCACAACGATCCATGGATCATATGTGATGTGTACGAGTCAACCCCACCCCAATCCAAGGAGTGGTGTGGCCGGTAGCACTCCAGGTGTATGTATTATGTTTAAAATGGACATTATTTTAGGTAAAAATATATGGTATACAAAAAACCGATCAAATTATGAATTGGCTTCCGGATTCCACATATAATTGTCATCTAGATTTTAAATTGAATTATAAATTAATTATGTATGTTTATAACTATGTTATTAATTCTAATTTAATTATAGATGTGTATAGTTCCACCATTATATGTTAAATGTGTATGAATTTGTTCTCTATATGTAAGTGTTAGTTGGTTATTGCAGGTACAATAATTTTATATGTATGTGTTAGTTTATTGTAGGTAAAATAATTGGATTGAAAATGAGAGAGAACCCACAAAATGAGACTTGGTGGGAAAATTGGAGAGCTGGTTGCAAATTGGGGAGCTGCTGGGCAAATTGCAGAGCTACTGTGCAATTTGCCCAGCAGAGGCTATGCCAACCGTTCAAAACCGTTGGGAAAGAGGAAATTTTGGGTTTTTCTCAATGTTTTTGAAAAACGTTGGGAAAAACATGGTAATTTTCAGCACTGTATTCCAACGGTTCTGAACCGTTGGGAAAAATATTTCCCAACAGTTTTCCAGAACCGTTGGGATGGGGTAATTTTTCTCCACCCTATCCCAACGGTTCACTTTAAACCGTTGGGAAAAGTTTTTCCCAACAACTTACTTCCCTACGGTTTGTAGAACCGTTGGTATAACATATACCAACGGTTCTGCAGCCTTTCCCAATGGTTCTAAACCGTTGGGAAATCCTGTATTTCCAGTAGTGTATATTACTATAATATTATTATTTAATATAATAATACTTAACCTAGAATTAAAATTATAGGTTATAAATATTATTAACTAACTTATGAAAATTTATTTTTTACAAAAATATAAAAGGAATTAATATGTTACCAATTAATTAGAAATGAAAATATAAACCGATTGAATATAAATGAGATATTATTTTTTTATGCTCACAAATGCGTTTTGTCTTAATAAATTAAATGAATTAAAATTATTAAATTATATTAATGAAATATCTATTTTATATATACAATAAAATATTTTTTATAATCATACAAAAGATTTGATAAACATAAGATAAGAATAAACTAAATATTACAGATAAAAACCTATATTTTTATTAAGGAACTTTTACTACCTTTTAATGGATAACCTATTTTAAATACATTTTTTTATAATTTTATGAATATTATATGTAAAAATAAACTTAATATTTGAAATATAAACATAAAAATTATCTTAGGGTAAATTTTGGTATTTTTCTGTGAAGATTCATTTTTTAATGAATAGCGAAAAATACAGATATTTAATTCAAAACTGCTTTTTCATCTAATTTATTTATAAGGTTAAATTATATTTTAGATCAGTTTTAAAGTTTAATTAGATAATATTTTTATAAATTAATCCAATCTAGTTCATATTAATCAATTTTACTTTGAAATTGACTATGAAAACATTGAAAACGTTTTGATGTTTTTTGCTTTAAAAACTCGCATTGTCATTCCATCTTTGGGATTAAATTTAAATTAATTTCTACCAATTATGTGATTTGAATTTGGAAAAATAGATTGATTATTTGGAATAATCATAATTTATAAGTAATAATAATTTCAACTTAGTTCTTGACCAAAAATATTAGTGAATGTAATTAAAATTAATTACAAAAACTAAGGTTAAATTATGATTAATAAGGAACAAAACCGTAACCTTATAGTCCAAAAAGACCTATAAACTTGTAAAAAATACATTGGATTGCCATATTACGACCATATTACACCTTTTATATACTTAATAACATTATTTATCCACTTTCAATAAAAAAACATTGTTGGGTTTTCTTTTCTTTAAAATATTACAAGAGTGCCACTCCTCATCCACTATAAAAGGCCTCCTTTCCTCCCACTTCCTCCCACCCCTCAAGCCACTTATGTTCAACTAATATCTATCCCATTAACTCCCTAAAATTAATCCCTTATTATTTGAATCCTTACTTAGGGAAAAAATCAACCCAACAAAGCCTTTTGGTGCAAACCTAAAGGAGTTACCCAATTAAGAGGTAACCTCTTTCCTAAGGCTCTTTAATTTTATTATAATTCTCCACAGCCTCAATTATCCTTATTCCATTTTTATATACAAATTACAGTATCCTAAATATAATATTATGTTTTTATTCAAAGGTTTCAACCTACACATACACACACCTCCATCTAAAGGGTAACACACATACTGTTTACATGTGCGGTGAACTACTGCCTCACAAAATGATGATTGTTAAATTTTCCCTGACCACCATTCATGGTGTCCATTATGATGGAAAATATATTTTTATATTTTATATATGATATATATTATGTCTTTAATCTTATTTACTTCTTTTACAACACATATCTTTATACTTTCCATTTTGTGTAAAAATGATAACATCGTTTGTGTAAGTGTGGACTGGCGTCCCCTCAAAGCGATGAGATTATTTCACACTATACATGGAATGTATAAAAGATGATTTTAATTAAAAATAAATTAAATAAATAACATATATATTATATTAATGACATAATTAAATTTTTTTAAATATAATATATATATTTATAAATTTTTTTGTTACCCTTTCACATACACTTAAAATGTGATAAAATAGTTCACGGAAGTGTGGACTACCGCCTCCTTGACATGATACGATTACTTTTACATAAAACTAATTCTATATATAAGTATATATGATTAAATAATAAGTTATTAGGATATAATTATCATTATGGAAAGATTTAAGTTTCTTACATTCTTTCCTAAATGATCATTGAAAAATGGGAACATTACTCATGCGTACGTACAACCTACCGTCTCCATGAGTATAACATTGATTCATTTTTCATAACCATATTTAATTACTAATTTTAAATTTATAATTAATTTATAAACATGATAATTATTTCATGATTATTATACTGGATATGTTATATAATGACCCCTTTGACCATAGTTGACCCTCTAAAGTTATTTTTGACACATAAATTAAATTTGGTAAAAAAACCTGACAAAAAATTAATTGTTTAAGTAATTGTATTCAAAATTTAAATAAGTAAATTAAAATTAATAAAAAACTTTAAAATTTTTCTTAATTAATTAAATAATTAACATAAGTTTAATATTTAAGAAGATAAAGACAAGCAAGACAAGTCAGACTGAAGGTATGGTATTCTTGTCTCATTTTCATTCTGTGAGGCATACTTAATTATTGTTCACCTATATATGGTGTACGTACTGCCACATTGACATGTAATATCCCAAATAAATCATTATTAATGTTAATTTGAGTTTCAATTTGAATTATTTATTTTCATGGGATTTGAGTTAAAAGTTACCAAAATGAATAGAATTTCATAACTCAATTTCTTTTCATTGAGTTATATTACTTCATCATTGTGGATAATATTATAAGATTATGTGTGTAATAACTTTTTAATATATATGTTTTTATTTCCACTTCCCTTATTTGGATTTACATTTGATAATAATAATTTAATCATTGATTTATTTTTACATCGATGTTATATCCTTTTCAAGGGTTTATTTCACAATCTTATTTTATTAAAGATTGTTAGAACATGAATTTACATTCGAGGAAATTTTTGGATAATTGTTCAATAAAACATTTAAATTTTATATCCTATTGTTCTTAATTACATTTATCAAGTATTAGTACCATTTTCCCACTATTTTGTACTCAAGGTGTTCTAGAAAATGTCTTTAAGCAAACCCAACTTCATTTTTCTCTTTAGTCGGAGAACCTGTTTTCTTCCAAAAAACCTATTTTGTTAAAATGTTTTCGAACATATCTTTGACCTTTTCAAAATGATTTAGTAAATAAATTTTTATCCTTTTTTTATTTTACCAGTGTTTTCAAAGGAGTCTTCTTGTTGCTTTCAAAATGAGACATTTTCTATCCTTTTTACTATGAAAAATGGAATAATATTTTTACCTCATATAGAATGTAAAAATTTACCTATTTTATTTACATAGAATCTTCTTTTTCAAGTTTAAAATTTTAATTTGTTAGGTGTTTCGTTTTATGATTATTATTTATTGTTATTTTGATTCGTATGTGATGGATTTCATCTCAATTTACAATCCATTGAGACTTATTTGTCATTATCAAGCAATTTAATTTTAATTGGCATATATACCATCCTTTAACATATTATATAATTAACCTAATTGTTATCAGGATATTCTAAGTTTCATTTTATGTTATCAATTCATAGGTAATAATAATTTAAATGTTTCAAAGTGGTATTGGATGCTTTGGAATGTTTAATGATTGTTCTCCTCAATAACGTTCCTAATTATTATCTTTGCAATCTGACTTCGTTTTGTGATTGTTAACTTTATATTGAAATAACTACTTTGTTGTAATCATTCTTCAATGGAAATTTACTTTAATATATATATATTCACATACAATGGATGTTAGTATTTCCTAGACCATATACCATCTTACATACAATGATTACTTTAACAATTATTTGTTTAACTGAGGAATTATTGATAAATCCATATTTATCATTGAATATGGTTATTTGATAAGGAATATTATTTATTTGGATTTTTAATTATGAGGAGTGATTTGAACTTTACATAGATTCTCGATGCATCAACATGTTCTTATGAGATAAATAAGTTGTGCAAATTAAACGAGTTTCTATCTGTAGTTTCAAACAGTATTGTGAAAGGTCTTGATGATATAAGTTTTCATGTTACTTAGACATAAATTAAATTAACAAATTTTTTTCATCATTTAGTTTCATTTATTATTCATCCGTGATATTTTGCATCGACATATATATGGATACATTTAATTTTAGTTCATTGATTAAATATAATGTGTTTTAGTTTCTTACCTTTCCATATTGATTTTACCTTATCTAGTTATTTGAATAGGATGTGTTATTAGTTATTTACCTTTCCATGTAAATTTATTCTTATTGATTAATTATTTATTCTGCTTTACTCACCCTTACTGATCATTTGATCTCACCCTTATTATGTTTCATTTCCCTTGGTTATAGACAATATATATTTGAATAATCTTTAAAGGACACCATTTGTTTATTTTATTATGTTTCATGTTTGTGTTTTCTATTTCCTAATTTTTTATGTGAATAATGTATTTTATATGGATTTCCAAAACTACTAAACTAATTTATCCTTCTAGATTTGATTCCTTTTAATCATTCCGATGTAATAAAATAAAGCATCAGCTCTGGGGTTTTAGGGTCGGGGAGATACATTTTGTATTAAAGGACGTTTTTTAGTAACCTTGGAAACTAGATTAGAAATCATATATTAGGGCTAAAAACCTTACTATAAACATTGGAGATAAATATACAAGAACATCATAGAATTTTGGTAAAGTAGAGATTATGTGGGTATTTCTAGAAATACATCCCTATCTAGATAATATAAGTGGATGTGGCTCTGGAACATATGTACCTAGGAGTGAGAACTCTAACAAGGTGTCTTGAGCCTGACTCAGGGTAACCTAGTACATGAAAATGGGCCTGACTGTGCACCTGGTTTGACACTCTTGGGAGATATGAATAAAACAATTCACATTTTCTTTAAAAACCATTATGAAGAATTTTAACAATGAATAACCTAGGTTAAACCTAAATATTTTTAAACTGAAGATAAGGTGTCATGATTAGAAATCATGAAAATAATATTATGTATAACCTTATACCAAGGAACAACCTATGTTTGACTAAAATAGATGAAGTATTTATGTGTTGAGGTTGTATTGAAGACCTCAGTTAAAAGGATATCTAGTGTCTTACCATATTTCAAGGATGTCCATAATATTTATTTTGGAAATTTAATTAATTTAATTTTAGAAAAGGACAACCTATATGTCGAGTGAAAACCCATAAATTCTGGTTAGGCCACAGATATTGATCCCATGACTAAATAACGGTACAGGTTTGGTGCCTACCACTAGCCTATGCGATGTACTAGTTTATGTGTAATTATTTAAACAATATGACGAATAAATATTAATGATGAAACAATATTGTTACTTTTTAGGCTTATAGATTAATATCATAACCAAATTGACATTGGAGTGTAGTTAGAGTCAAATAGTTATAATTGTCACTCTTTTATGGGCCTTACAATCTGTTAAATTTTTTAGTGCTTCACGGATCAAAGTTAATTTTTTGATACCCATTTATAGAGTTAAGGGATGAACTATAATTTTATCCAGGAAAAATCAAAATTCGAAATTGTTATTACAAAATTAAAATGTATCAAGAAATTATATTTCCTTATAATCTTATATAGTAAAATAAATACTCAACATAAGGAAAATGATAAAAAAATGTGTTGTCCTAATACCTTAATTTTTGTTGAACTGATAGTATACTAAATCATCACATATTTATGGATTTAATGCCCTAAACATTCCATTGATCATTCAATTGTTTTTTATTTTGAAACTAAATATCCCCTATAAATATTTAAGCTTATCCTCTATGTACTCATCTCTACTTTCCACTAATGTTTTCCTACTTAGAGACCTAGTTATATGTTAGTCAATGTGACCTTTGTACTTTGCATCCTCTCTTGTATAGAGTATTTTTTACAAAACAATCTAAAGTTATGGTATTTGAAAATAGGAAATATCAAAAAATATATTATCAAAATTGAGTTAAAATTATGAGGACACAATTTAATTAAGGTGGGGATAAAATAACGCTCTGAAAATCAAAAGTAGTAACATTGTATTCAATAGCGTGTATGACATGCAACACCATGTGCATAAGGGAATATAATAACATAAGTATTTATAATATATTTAATATTTTAAATAAATTGAATATATTTTATTTCTTGAAATACATTCAACACTGAGTTAGTGTGCGATACTCACAAGAGGGATTACATTCAATGTTTGAGTTACATGCAAGACCGAGTTTTACAGAACAATAATATATTATTAAAATATTACTACTTAATATAATAATACTTAAACTGGCCATTAAAATTATAGGTTATGAATAGTATTAATTAACTTATGAAAATTCATCATTTAAACAAATATAAAATTAATTAATAGGTTACCAATTAATTAGAAATGAAAATATAAACCAATTGAATATAAAGGAAATATTATTATTTTTATGCTCACAAAAGAGTTTTGTATTAATAAATTAAATTAATTATAGTGAATGATATTAATGAAATAAAAATATTATATATTCAATCAAATATTTTTTATAATCATCCAATAGATTTTATAGACATAACATAATAATAAACCAAATATTTCATGTAAAACCCTATATTTTTATTAAGGAACTTTTACGACCTTTTAATGGAGAACCTATTTCAAATACAAATTTTGACACTTTTATGAATATTATATGTAAAAATAAACTTAATATTTGAAATATTAATATAAAAATTTACTTAGGGTAATTTTTGGTATTTTTCTGTAAAGATTCATTTTTTAATGACTTGCGAAAAATACTGATATTTAATTCAAAATTGCTTTTTCATCTAATTTATTTATAATGTTAAATTCTGTTTTAGATCGGTTTTAAAGTTTAATTATATAATAATTTTATAATTTAATCCAATATAGGTCATTTTAATCAATTTAAATTCTAAATTGACTATGAAAACATATCAAACGTTTGGATGTTTTTACTTTAAATACACGCATTGTTGTCTCATCCGTAAGATTAAATTTAAATTAATTTCTGCCACATAAATTTTTTGGAATTTGTAAAAATGGACTAAATATTTGGAATAATAATAATTTCTAATTTCTAATAAGGTAAAATTATTTTTTTCCAAAAGGATTAGTGAATTTTATTAAAATTAATTACAACAATTAAGGTTAAATTATTCTTAATAAGGAACTAAACCATAACCTTAAGTCCCAAAACAATATATACACTTGTACAAAAGAAATAGGATGGAAATATTTAGAAAATATACTATATTTTATCTTCTTTTTAACATTATTGATCCAGTTTAAATAAAAATCCATCAGTGGGGTTCCTTTCCTTAAAAATATTACAAGAGTGTCACTCCTCCTCTACTATAAAAGGCCTCCTTTCCTCCCACTTACTCACACATCTCAATCCACTTAGGTTCATCCAATATTTTCCACATTAACTAAAAAACATACCTCACTTAATATTTTAATCCTCCCTTTTTTAATAAAGCAATCCAATGAATCCTTTTGGTGAAAACAAAATGGAGTTACCCGATTAAGAGGTAATGTATTTCGTAAGGCTCTTTAATTTTATTTTCATTATACACTCCCTCAATTATACTTATTTTATGTTTATATAGAAACTAAATTATCATAAATATACTAATATTCTGTTATTATATGGGTTTTACCTACACTTACACACACATCCATCTAATGGGTAACGAACATACTGTTTAAGTGTACGACGAACTACTGCCTCACGAAACGATGATTGCTCATTTTTCCCTTACCATATCCCATGGTGGAAATTATGATTTAAAATATGTTTATATATGTAATAAATGATAATTATTATTTATTTATGTTTATTTAAATCTTTTACAACACATATCCTTATTTTTTCCATTTTTTGTATAAATGATAACATCATTTATGGAAGTGTGGACTACAACCCCTTCAAAGCGATGTGATTCATTCATACTATACATGGAATGTATAAAAGATGATTTTAATTAGAAATATATGAAATACAAAAAATATATATTATATCAATTAATTAATTAAATTTATTAAAATATCATATATATATATATATATATCATTTTATTTATTACCCTTTCACACAAAATAAAAAAAAGTCATAACATCATTCATGGACGTGTGGACTACCGCTTCTTAGACATGATGTGATTTATTTTTACATCACAAGAATTATATATATATATATTTATATATTATTAAATAATATGTTATTATCATATAATTATCATTATGGATATATTGAAGTTAGTTACCTTTTTTCCTAAATCACCATGGAAAAATGGGAACGTTACTAATGCGTACGTACAACCTACCATCTCCATGAGTGTAATGTTGATTAATTTTTCATAAGAATATTTAATGATTGATTTTAAAAGTATAATTAATGTATAAATATGATAATTATGTCATGTTTTTTATTCTATAGATGTTATATAATGATCCCTCTGATCATAGTTGACCTATCAAAGTTCATTTTGACACATAAATCAAATTTGGTCAAAACACCCGATGTAAACTTATTTTTTTAAGTAATTGTATTAAAAATAATCATATTTAAATAAAAAGTGAAAATAAAATTGATTTTTTTAATTAAGTAAATAATTAACATAATTTTATTATCTAGGAAGATAAATACATGCATGACAAGTCAGACTCAAGGTAAGGGATTCTTGTCTCATTTTCATTATAGGAGGAATACTTAATTGATGTGCACCTAATTTCTTATATATGGTGTACATAATTCCACATTTATATTTAATATCATGAAAAAATCATTCTTAATTATATTTTTAGTTTCAATTTTTAGTATTTATTTTAATGGAATTTGAGTTAAAAGTTACCAAGTTGAAGAGAATTTCATAACTCAATTTCTTTTCATTGATCTATATTACTTTCTCTTTATCGTTAATATTATGGGATTATGTGTTTGATCAATTTTTCTATATATTTTCTTGTTTCCGATTAAGTTACGTGTATTTACATTTTATTCACATAATATACTCATTGATTTATTTTTTACTTCGCTATTATATCATTTTCAATGGTTTATTTCACAATCTCATTTTATTCGAGATTGTTAGTACATGAATTCCCATTTGAGTAAATTATTGGATAATTATTCAATAAAACTTTTAATTTTTATATCATATGGTTCTTAATTAACTTTATCAAGTATTAATACCATTTTACTACTCTTTGGTACTCAAGGTGTTTTATAAAATGTTTTTACGAAAACTCAACATCATTTTTCTCTTTAGTTGGAGAACCTGTTTTCTTCTAAAAACTAGATTTTGTTAAAATGTTTTCAATTTTTTTAATCTTTTAAAAATTATTTATTAAATTCATTTTTATCCTTTTTTTATTTTTCCACTATCTTTAATGGAATCTTTTTATACCTTTCCAAATGAGTCATTTTCAATCCTTTTTACCGTGCAAAAAAGGAATATTATTTTTACCTTGTATGGAATATATGGATTTACCTGCCATCATTTCTTAGAAGCTTCTTTTCCTGTTTAAGTGGTTAATTTTTAATTTTTTTGTTTTATGATTATTATATTTTGTTCATTCAATTAATATGTAATGGATTTCATCTCAATTTAAATTCCATTGATACTTATTTTTCATTATGCACCAATTTAATTTTAATTGGTGTATATACCATCCTTTAACATGTTATATCACGAATCTACTTAATATCATGATATTATAAGTTTAATTTAATATTATTAATTCATATATAATTATGATTTAAACATTTCAAATTGGTATGGGATGCTTTGGAATGTTTAATGATTATTCTCCTCAAGAATGTTCCTAATGATTATATTTTCAGTCTCACTGGTTATTGTGATTGTTAAATTTATCTTGAAACAATAAATTTATTGTAATAATTTTTCATTTAAAATTTACATGAATATACATATTATCATACAATGGATATTATTATTTTTTAATCTATATACGATCTTACATACAATGTTTACTTTGACAGTTATTTTCGTAACTAGGGAATTATTGATAAATTCATATTTATCATTCAATACTATTATTTGATATAGAATATTGTTAATTTGGATTATTAATTATAAGGAATTTTTTGGATTAGAAATTATGGGTGGATCCCAGACTTAATATAGTTCCTCGATGCATCGACATGTTCCTATGAGACAAATAATTTTCACAAATTAAATGGGTTTCTATCCGTAGCTTTAAATAATATTGTCAAAGGTCTTAATGGTATAGGTTTTCATATGACTTAGAAATGACATCCATTAATAAATCATTTTACTTATTCAGTTTCCCTTATTATTAATCCTTGATATTTTGCGTTGACATATCTATGGATACATTTCATTTGAATTCATTAATTAAATGGAACGTGTTTTAGATTCTTACCTTTCCATATTGATTTTTTACTTATCTAGTTATTTGAATGGAATGTGTTACCAGTTATTTACCTTTAAATGTTAATTTACTCAAATTTATTCAATATTGGTTTTTATTTACTTACCCTTATTGATCATTTGAGCTCACTCTTATTATGTTTCATTTCCCTAGGTTATAAAGAAGAAATATTTGAATAAGATTTAAAGGATGGAGTTTATTTATTTTATTTTGTTTCATGTTTTTGTTTTCTATTTACCAATGTATTATGTGAATAATATATTTAATTTTATTTTCCAAGGCTACTAAACTAATCAGTACTTTGATATTTTATTCCCTTTAATCATTTCAATGTAATAAAATAATGCATCAGCTCTGAACTTATGGAGATAGGGTGCTACACTCAAATATTTTTTCTGGATGATTATATTTAAAATTATATGT
This sequence comes from Viscum album, assembly GCA_963277665.1. NCBI lineage: Eukaryota > Viridiplantae > Streptophyta > Magnoliopsida > Santalales > Viscaceae > Viscum > Viscum album. Next base: position 1,245,281,126 of record OY728157.1, on the reverse strand, counting down.
ATTATTTTAATCATGATTTCTATTTACTTTATTTATGGATAAAACTTTCTAATTTTCCAAGAAAACATTTTATTTTATATAATTAACATGATTAATTTCAATTTGGATACCTTATTCTTCTTATTTTCATACTTGTCTTTATAAAAAACATTATATGATTAGGTGGTGACTTCCACAAGGTCTATAATACTCAAACCCTATATGTGTTTCATAGGAATTATTGTAGACATTGTTTTCTATGATCCATTTAATTAAAAATGACTTTCACATGAGGGATGTGGGTATCATAACATTGGTGGTCACTACACCTGGTATGTGGAGTTAGGATAATCACTTTTAACATTTTTTTATTAATGTTCTAAATTAAGACATAGAGGATGTCCAAAAGTGTCCACATGGAGGGTCTCACCCCTAATAATTCTAATTTAGTACCCTAAATTCTTATGTGGTTGGAATATTTTATGTATATTTGGGGTTTTTTCAAATTTTTATAGTGGGTTTTCATCATGTTTTTGGGTTTCCTTTTGATTGAATTTTATTATATATGTATTCTTATCATGGGATAACCATATATCCACTAATGGAAATATAGTCTATAACAATTGTTTTTAACCTTATAGGTTGGAAAACTATTGGTACCATCTCTATGAGGGTAAGGTGATGCCAATGATTTCCAGAAACCATTTATATAGTTCAATTGGTACAAATCCTCAATACCAATAGTCATTGAACTGTTGGTATAATACAATACTAAATGTTATTTTAAACAATTTTTATAAGGTTATACCAACAATTCAAGGAATTTTAGGTATATCCCCACCACCAAGAAACAACTTCCATCCATCCTACACCCCTTGTAAACAACCAAGAAAAACAATATCTAGACATAATCACAATAATCATTCAAAAATTTAAATATATTATTTAGTTTACATCCAATCATTTAATATGTTAAAAAATGATAACATGTATATACAATAAATTTTAGTCATAAGATTCCATCCATAAGTTTAGAAGTATCATAAACATGAAGTTAGGAAGGGAGGATATCAATATATCACTCTAAAATGTCCTTAACATGGTCACCACTATCATCACAATCCTCATTTCCATAATCCTTATCCCAAACCTCATCATAATAACCATCGTCCCAAATAAATTCTTCACCACCAATATCGAAATGATTATTAACTTGATCACAACTAGGATTTTCACTTTTATCACCTATAGAATCATACAATGAGTAAATTATCGACATACATGTATCAATAAATGTATTATAATATAGAAAAATTGATAGAAACATTTCTATCATCTATTTCATGAACAACTCATCAATTTTCACCCTCTTTTAAGCTATTAAACTACCATTTTTTTACGTATGATACTTCTACAGAAGCCTCATTCAACAAATACTTAGTATAAGAAATTTTGTTTGAATTTATTAAAGTGGGACAATACCTAATGTGAATGATATATTTCTAGAGTTGATAATGGACCCACCCTTGGTGATCCTCACATAATATGTATCACAAATGATCATTTGAACCAATTTTTTTACATTATTTATCATCAAGAATCTCTAGAGAAACATATTTATATTATAATATAAATAAAAATTTAATAATTAGATATTAAAATTTTAAGGAATATAATAAGATATTTAATATTTCCTAGAATCAATAATTTAACAAAACTCTGACATTTATTCTTTTGGGTTGAGATTTTTTTTCTTGAGGTACATTCCCTTAAATTTTCAACAACACTTGCTGAAAAACTCAATGCATTCCAAAAAAACATTCAGTAACTCTTTTAATGATCAAAAATTAAACAAGAAAAACTAGACCATAGTTTCTCTCAGGTTCTAACATGTTCATTCCCTCTGAACTGTTGACATAATTCATATCACTCTTATTTTTTTATTTTATTATGAAAAATACTAAAAAAATAAAATTATTAGATTAAGAATGAAAATGTTAAGAGAAATCATTTTCATTTTCATTTAAAACAATAAAATTACATTAATTCCCTAAATTAGTCACTATTTTAATAGTTAATCATTTCCTGGTGCTCTGTGACCAGACAATCCTTAAGGGATGGTATACCCTTTAAATATACACAAACTCTACTAGACAAACATTATATAAGTCATTATTATATTCCCTCCATATCTCACCTAATTACATCAATCATACAGATCTCTCATCCTAACCATGAGGATAATTATAGTGGATCTACTATTGAAATATAAATTTATATAAATTTAATAATAACATAAAAATAAATTTAATAAATTTTCTTACCCATATATGATCCAATGAATTATCTTTGATTTAATCTCCAATGTGTCTGTAGCTGATTTGTTTCATTGGAATGATATTTTCTTTATTATACTCTTTCACTACCTGTATATGGAAGTTCCATACAACAATAATTATAGTACTCCCAGACAACCTAATAATATCATATCCATTTATGAAAAAATAAAATAATAAAATAAAATTAATATAAGTTAAAAATAAATAAATTATGGCTACACAATTCAATTGAGTTGTATATATATACATGAGGAAGTCTAATCAATGGGATCTGATAGATCCCTAGGTTGTGATGGATTGGTATTCAATGTAGTGTTAGTGGGATCTTATATATTCTCATGATGAAAAATATCCTCTATATGATTAAAATGTACTAGAGTATAAGTTGAAGGTGTATGGACATTATCACAAACCAACTAGGGATTCCCCTGACTTGGGTACCAAGACCAGTATGTTATATGGTCTGAATGGAATTCTTGATCCCCATGGTCTAGTAAATAGTATCTAAGAATTAGGGAATACGCCTTTGGGAATAGTTTCTCCTAATGAAAATTCATATCATTAGGGCCTCACTAAGAACTTGGTATGACCTTACTATACATTGGAGGGTCCTGCACTCAGTCACTTAATGGAAATAGATATCTCAAATCCATGTCACAAAAATCATAAAATAATAAAGAAATGTAAATAATTGTTATATGAAAAGGCTGAAATATAAAAGGTACACCATAAGACCAAAAATAAAAAGGGGACTGGATGGGAAGATGAGTAGGTGGTTCAATATCTAATATAAACTTACTAAATATAAAATTGAGAAAACCATCCGATACCTATCACCTCACGACATGAGGTCATTATCGCACCATGTCACCTCTATGACCTAAATTAATCTAACATGAATACATACCAACTCTATGAGACACCTTTCCATTACCAACATCAGATAATTGAAGGTTTTCATACACCCATTGATGTATGAGGGTTTTGAAATTAATGATCCCTATAGTATCCTTCAAAGTGTTCTATATACAACACCTTTTAGAAAAGTCAAATCATGTTAGTTTTGAAATAATAATAGCAATGTAGTTCTTAAAGATATTTAATATTGAAAATAAATAGTGTTAAGGATTTATTTTATGAAATGAAACCAAATAATAAACTATAATATGATCTTTACTTTAAAACATACAACATGAGAGTATACCCTATGATCACTAAGGTATTGATTAGATAATTACTAAATTTTCTATCCATATAGTGGAATATATATAATAAATTCACTATCCATTGGAAATATATATAACACTAATTCACTAGTTATGATGTTACACCTAATTAGTAGGGAGAGACCTTCACACTATTTTGTATTTCCAAGAGAAGTACCCATGGGTTCCCATGAGATTAAATCAAAACAAAAAACCACTATATTAAATTATTTCATTAAATAAATTATAAAAAATTCCAATTTCTATTATAAAAGAAAACTTTAAACTATCCCCATCACTTAAGTTAAAGGATTTAATTGAGAAAAACACGTTTCATGAAAACCTTCCATGAAATGACCTCATAATCATTTAAATAATTTAAAAAATAGAATTTATATACCAAGAATTAATTTTTTATCCTATAATAGGGTGTATATATACCCACCTATCCTATCCATGTGAAATATATTTCCAAAAGTGTGAATCTATAAGAAATGAGGATGAAGACCCTTAAAGACCAAAATGAATCCCTAAAATTAAAATCCATATCGTTTATGTTTGGGTATTTTAAACCCTATTCCACTATGGCTTTGGTGTAGAGATAAAACCATGATAAAAGGAATAATGAAACAAATAAATAGAAGGAGAGGAACTTACATGATGATTCATTAAGAGATCCTTGGATAAATACACTAAAAAAATCAAATAAGGAAGGGAGAAAGTAATTCACGCATGTGGGAGGTGTTTGGTTCAAGTGAAGAAGGAATGACAGAAATAGGGTAATAAATTATAGAATAGTAGAATCTACATTTCGTATTTTTTTAATTTCTAGGTAGACCATGTGGTTTGGACATACGGCTAGGTAAACCATGTGTTAATCATGAAAATCATTATAGATACCAAACTAAATCTTTTTTATGGTTTTCCTCATGCTTAGTCCTAATCATATTCCTACCATGAGAATCCCACTATTTCCAAATTTATTAAAATTGTGGAAGAAAAACACTTAGAAAATAAGAGAAATGATAAAAATAATCAAATGATAATTTTTTTTTGAAAATGAAATCATGGGTATGAAATATCTCCCCACAATATCACTTTCTACCACCCAAATTTTACTCTACACATGATATTAGAATAAATGAGTCCATTTATACCTCACATGAGCTTCATTATCCCACGTATAATAAGAGTTAGACCCACACTATCACAATTCATGAACCAACTGAATACACTTTTCATACTATACTTTTACCTAGGAGTCATTTATTCAAATTGGTTTCTTAGTGATTAGTAAATCTAGATCCACCTCGAGTTCTTCCAAATTTAGTATAAGGGAAGGATCTTATTGATACATAATTAGTTAAGAGACATTGAAAAATTTATGATTAGTCTTCTTTTGAGGTGAAAAAATACAAAAAATATTCAACCTTCCCAACTTTTTCTATAATCCTAAAGGGGCCTTCAAAACTTAGGGAAATATTTCCTTTCTTCCCCGATCATAGATAACCAAAATAGGGTGAAACTTTCAATAACAATGATTTTCCCAATGAAAATTCCATAGGATGATGATGGTGGTCAACATATGATTTATGGATATTCTGAGCCATCACTAGAAGATTCAGAATATCTAGAACCTTTCCACTCATTTCATAAACAAGACTAGTTCCAACCAAGTAGGTTTCACCCACCTTATTCAAACATAAGGGAGAATGGAATCAGTGACTATAAAGGTCCAAAAATAGGGAAATCCAAATGGAGTATTTGTTGTTGTAGTTAAATTTAAACTCAACCATTCCTAGATGGCTATTCTATGACCAAATTAAATCTAAAGTATAGGATCAACTAATATCTACCAAAATTTGGTTAGTTCACTCTATTTTCCCATCCATATGGGGATGGTAAGTTGTGTTCAACTTCACCTTGGAGCCCATTTCTATCCATAAGAACTTCAATAACTCAAATGTAAAACAAGGGCCCTGTCGGAGATTATATATTGAGGCACACCATGTGGCCTCACCAACTATTTCACATATAACTTTCCAAGATCCTCCACCTTTGTACATTCTTTTATTGGTGTGAAATGGGTAGACTTGGTCAATCAATTAATGAATACCCAAATAAAATTATTTCCTTGAGTGTTATGAGGTAATATAATAATCAAATCCAGGGATACCTTATCCCACTTCCATGTATAGATAGAAAAGGGTTTTGGTAAACCCAATATCCTCTAATGATCAGCCTTAACCTACTGATAAGTAAATAAATGGGATATAGAATCTACTATATCTCATATCAACCCTATAAAACATTATTGACATTTCATATAATAGTACATATTGCCCACATTGGGATAGAAAACACACTTAGACCGATTCTAGTATTCCATTACTACCATCCTAATAGATTAAGAGACCACATTCTGTCTCCTTATAAAAAGAGATACTTTTGAGTATAGAGACAAATTATTAGTGGTCTCACTACTATATAAAGTTCTCATAATATACTATAACTCGCTATCTTTTGAATCTTCTTGGGTGATAAGCTCAATGAGAGAAGGATTCAACTAGATATTACAAAAAATAGAGAAATCTTTCCCTCTCTCTCCTTTAGGTGTAGGTTATCCATGAGACTTATGAGATTCCACTCATCACGGGATTCCATCATTGTCTAAGTTGAAAATTTCTTTTTGAAATAATTTTTAATTATATTACCCTTTTATGGTGCATAAGAGTTCCAAAATTAAGTGTTTGAAGGTATTCTAGCCATTTTATTTGAATAAGAGTCACATTTTTCTTAGAGAAAATAAATCTCAAATTTTTGTGATTAGAGAACATTTTAAACTTCTCACCAAAAAGGAAGTGCCACTAAAATTTATGTGTATGTTTGATAGAAACTATCTCTAGGTCATGGGAATGGTATTTTATTTCATGCAGCCATAATTTCCATGATCGATAGGCCACCAGCTTATTACCTTGCATTAGGATACAACCTAAACGCACAACTTTGTCATAACAAAAGGATACATAGTTCTATCCAGATTCAAGTAAGATGAATATGAGAGTTTTAGTCAAATTATACTTCATCTCAATGAATGAGGTTTGACATTCAGATTTCAATAATATTTTCACCCATTTCTGTGTTAGTGTGATCAATTCATAAATTAATATATATAATTTCATGATGAGACTCCAAACTTTTTTACAAATCATAAGAATATTTGTATTTTGAAGAATGTTTTTGGTTCTTACCAAGATATAGTGGACTTAACCTTCTTAGGATTGAATTTAAAGTCCCACTTAAATATAATATTTCCTAATAACATAACCTTTTGGGTTCATAATCTACATATATATATTTTATAATTGATCTAATGATATAGATGAATTCTTAATATAGTCCTAAAATGTTGTTCATTATATTATTTTATCTTATAATGGACTATAATGTCATTAAAAAAGTATAAAAAATAATCTTGATACCAAGAAATATCTTGTTTATTATAACCATAAATATTACTGGTGAATTAATAAAATAAAACGACACCAAAATATACCCATAGTGATTCTACCTACCTCATATAATCAACTTCATAATGTTACCCTGTATCACACTCAACTAGTGATACCCCAATCAAAAGAGGATCTTGGAGAAAACCCATTCCACTTTGAACTGATTAAATAAATTAACAATATGGTGCAAGGGTATTTATTCTTAATGTTAACCTATTTCAATTTTCTATAATCAATATATAAATAGATATAACCATTTTCTTTCCTGGAAAATAGTACTAGGTCATCCCATGGAGATTCTAGGGTGAATACACCCATTGGACTACAAATCATTTAAATGATTTTTTAGTTCCTTAAATTCTACTTGAGTTATATGATGCAATTGAAAAGATATGCGTTACATCCAAAAAACCAAATTGATAGATAATTTAACCTCCCATTAGAGTGGAAGCCGTAATAAATCATATGGAAATACATTGATGATTTTTTTGACCATGAGAGGTAACACACTCCAAAAATTTCCCCCATCAACCTCTATAAATAAGTATGTATGATAACATGAAAGCCTTCCAAAATCAGGAAAGGGAGGTCCCACCCAACCATACCAATGATCATATTCCCCTTGAAACAAATGAGAGCTTCTATAAGGTGTTATAAAACAAACCCTTTTATGATAGAAATAAATGTGATCTTTATTTGTCATTATCTATTCCATTACAAAAATGATGTTAAAAAGGACAATCTCAAGGTTGAGAAAGTCCCATGAAAACTCAACTTCAGATATAACGACAGTGAAATAGGGACAAAAAAATACATTACCCTAATTTATCTAATAGGTGTCAATATTTCCATGAAATAATGAATAAGTTATGAGGTATGATCCAAATATTTCATAATATAAGTAGAAATAAATTAGTGAGAAGAACCCATATAAAAAAAAAACTACCATATGTGATGAAATAATAAATGTACCACTCACCATTGTTGGTCCTTCCTTTAAATCTACAATGTCCTACTCTACTATATGAATTTTCCTACTCTCATCATGAGACTAAAACCCACCACTGATCTTTGGATAAATTCCCAACTTACTCTTCCTGTTGGAGGATCTATCTCTACTTACTTTTCCATGGGAATAAGACCTAATTTATTTAAAAGAGTATGATTACAATTGGAATCCCTTTGGATATAAGGATATTAAGAAACTCTTGGATGTAAAAATAGTCCTATAGAATATCTAAATATGTCCCATACACCAACATATATGGTAGGTATCTGGAATATGTAGGAAAGTTGGATTCATGTGATCTACCTTTCGACACTAGTGGCATATAGAAGACCCTCATATCATAGGATTAAAAGAATATGGAAGAGAAGAAGGTTGGGGTACACTATTGCTACCACTCCTAGGATCATCCCACTTCCTCTTTCTTTTAAAAAAATTACCCACTACCTCCAAGCTTGATAAAGTTTTAAAAATTATGGTCATCCCAGCCAGATTAATCCCCACCAACAAATCTCAATCCACCACTCCCACATAATATTTAAGCTTCAATAATAATACTTTATACCAAATATCTATTTAAAGAATAATTTTAAACTAGATATACATAAATTTATCACAAAGAAACAACTTTGGAGAGGAGTGAATATGATCCACAAACTGATTTTCATAATCCAAGATAGTGCAATTACCTTATTAAAGGGATATAAAATCCAAGGACTTAGAAAGGGATGTAGTGTTTGGGTAAAAGTACTAAGTGAACATCACTTTAAAGTCTTTCAATTAAAGGTTCTCATTTAGTTTATCCTAGACCATTGATTCCCACCACTTAGGGAACCTCAAGAATGACAAAAGTAAATTCCATTAGGAGAATAAAGAAAATCAGGAATCCAAATTCTCTTCTCTAACTAATATTATGTATCCCAAGGGTTATTGCTACCTCAGAAATTCAACAGATTATATCATAGAAACTCTAGATTGTGATTTTTTTCCAAACTGATACTTGAACTTACCTCTCAGGGTTAGGATGGATCTATTCCCATTCTCATCTACATGCATCAAACCATATTAACAACATATTCAACCATATTATAACAAAAAAGAGGTATTTCTCACAAAAAGTTGTCTATTACTCCCATGAGAGGATTCACTGGGTGTATTTAAGGCGACATGGTACTATATGAAATCAATAAATAAAATTAAAACCATCAAAACAGATAATAAATTATCAATAAAAATCATAAAAATCCATAAAATAACCAAGTAATTCATAACCATTAGAATATAACAAACCACATAATTATATAAAACGTGGAATATGTGCATGGTTTTTAGCCCATCTACCACAAAAAAAGGAAAGGTAAATCCATATCTAGAATCGAAACCTCATTAACAACATGCCCTAGGAACTCAATGTTTGGTACTAAAAGTTTTGGGTAGAAACTCCATCTCATCCATTACTTGAGCCTTGATAGTCCAATATTTGGAATACCTGACATCCCAAATAACATATTTAAAAACTAGGCTATGATATCATTTTTTCATGAACCAAAACGATCTACCCCTAACCTGTACACCCAGATAAATTTGTGATATGGACTCAAGGGAATTATTGATCCCCACACACTAGAAACTACTACTTGTGAATCAATAAATACAGCTTTGGGAATAATTTATCCTAATAAAAACTTATATCACTGGGGCCCAACTCTGAACCTGACACAACAACAATATACGTTAATATGAATATTCTTAATCACATAACAAAAAAATATCTCTTAAATATGTGTAAAAACTATAATAAAAGCATAAATAAATATAAAAAAACATGATATAAAAAGACTGGAACTGTAACACCCGAGACTTTTATGTTATATAAATCATCAAAGGAATCTTTTTCTACACAACACTTGCTTGGCTTGCTTTACACGCAATCGCGACCTTCCTCAATAGCTTGCGTCGTACGCAATACCGAGTTTCACTAAACAACAATATGCTATTAAAACTAGCCGTTATGAATAGTAATAACCACTTTTTGAAATTTTATAAATTTTATTTTTCAAAATGGACTTCATTTTTGGACTCAGAATATTGAAATTAGCCATGGGTGAAATTTTGGTATTTTTCTGAAAACTTTCAATTTTTGATGAATAGTGAAACCACTAAGTGGTAGGTTAAAAACTGAATTTTGCATAAAACTTAATTTTACCGCTTCAGTGAATGGAATTTCGAAAATCCGAGAGACACGATTAATATCAAGGACTAAAATGCGGTTCAATGAGATGAAAATAATTTTTTGGTGAATAGTAACTTTTTATTTTTTTTACCACGGTTAATAGTAAATAGGGTAACTAAGGGTAAATATGATATCAATATTACCCTAACACATGTACTAATTCTATTGGACAAGTGTAATTAGACCAAAAACAAACTTAGGAATAAAATATGACCATTTAGGCCCACTTGGATTAGATTAGGACATTTATTATTAATTTATTTAAAGAAGGGTTAAAATAGTTAAAATCAAAGCTTAATAAGTAAATCATTTTTAATATGGGGTTATACATAAGATAAATTCGACTATAAATATTCATTAGAAATCTAAAACGATTTCCTAAATAATGGTATTTTATTTGTAATTGTTAGACATTAAATAAGTTAATTTATTTATGACACAATGATGATGCAGTAATTATATTATTAATGAAATATTGACATAATTGATGTTATAAACACCAAAATAAATGTAATTTGAGACTTTTTATGAATTACAATAATTTTCTAAGTTACTATGATATATTAATGTTGATTTAATCAACTTGGTTAGAACATATAATTCTTTTATGACTTTCACAAAAATCATATATCAAATAGTGTCAAAATTGACACAAAATAGGTTTTAAATCAAATATTATATTATTAATTGTTATTTTATTCCTAAAAATCTAAGGTTCGGACAAATGACTTAGATAAGGATATATATATTAATAATAAACAATTTGGGGTTCGTTTGGCATGTTATAGTAAGTGTATTAACCATATAGTGAAAGAAAACAAAAAGACATGGTAAAAGTTAAATTATTTAACTTAGAGTTAAATCTAATTGATAAGGTTAAAATAATACCCTAAACTTGTCTAAATCTTATTGGTTGATATGATTTCGACCCAGACCCACTTTAGCTTCGAAATAAGACCCTTTGGAACCATTATAAACCGATTTTGACTTTAATATAAAATAATATTTTGAGATATTCCTAAGGTGCCCCTCTCCTCCCTTATAAAAGGGCACCTCCTCCCCCTCCTCCTCACACCAATTTGAGCACTCAAGCTCGGCCAACCCCTGCCATTTTCTCCTCTCCACTTCCCTAGAATAATCCTAGAGGTCCTGGTCTTCTCCAAAGACCAATCTTAGTTCCTTAAGTGGAGGATTCAAAGAGGCGTTCCAAAGAAGAGGTAATATCCATTACCGATCTTTTCAATTTCTTTCTTCTTCAACTTCTTATTCTTTAGTTGTTTCATGATAAAGTAATAACATCAGTATTAATTACATACTGATATGTTATTATAAATATGAAACAACCCTAATTCACCTTCTATCCATCCTACGGAAAAAATGAAATCACTGCGCGTGTGTACGTACGGAATACCGTCTCCACGCCGTGGTGTAATCTATTTTCCACCATCACTTTACAAGGATGGGTATAATGGTGTAATGAGTAACTATTTATGATTATTATAAAGTAATATTGATACTGAAATAATATATATATACTCCAATACAGTTCCACGATCATAGGAACGATATCATCACTCGTGCGTACGTACGGAATACCGTCTCCACGATGTGATGCGACTCGTTCTACATGATCATCATTACATAGTAATTATATAAATGAATTGAATGAATAAATATGATATATGTTACACTAATACCATTCTGGATATAAGGTATCTATAACCTTATAAGAAGAATAAGAATGTATTCGGCAAAACACGCATAAGAACAAAAGGCAATAAAGACCCGAGTAACAAGTAACCATGAAATATTACTATCAAGAAACTAAGAATATGACCATATATGATATCATATCAATATGTATGATTCTGGAATAAGTCAATAACATTATTTAAACCATTATACAGGAGCTTCGGACACGTACAAAGCAAATTGGACCTAAGGTAAGGGAAATATCACAATCTCATTTTTATCTGAGATTGTTTATTCGTAAGTATTTTCTGGGGTGTATTTTATCATTCACATCCATGTTTCATCAATATGTAATATTATTTCCATCCACCTACAATTGTTTAAATCCATTTTTACCCTTCGGTGAGTTTTTAGTAATATGTATGAAAGGAATCTTTTGTCGTTTTTCATACGAGGTACTTTTTGACTTTTCCGATAAAAGTACGAAGAATGTTTTTTTAACTTATACGGCATGAATGGATTTTTAAAACATTATTTCCAAGAAGCTTCCTTTAAAAGTTTTCAAGTTTATTTTTAATCAAATTCTTTTATTTTAAAGTTGTATGACATGTTATGAAAGGAAAAATGTTTTTGAAGAAGAAAGGATATTTTCCTCAAGAATGGAGTTCAAGTGTGTTATCAAAATTATTTTCCATCTAAGATAATAAAGGGTTCTGTTTTTATCCCTATTATTACACTGATTTGATCATGTTGTGATGGAATTATTTTTATTAATTCCTTTATCTTATATGAATTGATTTATGATGTCATGATGTTTCAAGAATCCCATTTTTGTTACATGTGTTATGCGATGATGTATGTTTTATGATTATGTGGCACACATAAGAAAGGATTCATTATAAGATGGGTGGGACCTATATCTCCCTCCAATGAATTGGGTAAAGATTTTATATCTCATGAGATAGACATGGCTAGAACGGAAGGTTATTTCGGTTCAGTGATACAGGACTGAAACGAGGAGTGAACTCGGTTCAGAAAGGGATTTGTCCAATAAGATAGTCTTGGCGATGAGTCATGACTAACAAGAAATGATTTTCCATGATTATGTGTGCATGCCACAAAGTTTCAAGTTTTATGTTATGATTATGGGGATCTCATTTTCACTCCTATGATTTGTTCCATGTTAAGATATTATGATCTCTTTTGCAGGTTATGATTTTCAAAAAGATATGATATGATTTTTATTTCCTTTATTTGCCTTGCTGAGCATTTGAGCTCACCCTTTTATGTTTTCTTTTCCCCAGGTCAGGAAGATGGATATTAAGTAGAATATGCTAAAAGGGACCCTAGATATGATGAAATAAATGGGAGACACTGTAGAAGATTTATGAACCAGTTGTTTATGTTTCCCAGTTTCTAAAGACACTATACCTATACGGTCCTTTGTGGTTTTGTCATATGTTGTAATAAGTGTGCTTCAATTTTGAAGTATTAACAATGTATGTAAAGTATGGGTCGTTAGAGTTGGTATCAGAGGAAAGGTATAGTCAACCTTTGGAAACTAGGATGTGAAAGCCTTAGTAAGAACCCTAAGGATAAGTCTAAGCATAGAACACAATCTTAGAAATAGCCATGAATAACCTAGGATAAGACCATAAGCATGAAAATTTTATTCTTGAATTATGTGGTTTCCTATTATAATTAGTGTTGCTCACACTATTCTTCTTGGTTTTAGTCAATGGCTGGAACCCGAAGGAACCGTGTTAATGCGGAATGCGATGGGCAATGCAATGATTGTCCCCCTGAGCAACCAAACGATATGGGAGCTGGAATGCAAAATCTTTTAGCCATGCTCACACAACTTTCTCAAGCTATGAATCATGCAGGATTTCCAAACGAGAAAAGGAGGGAGCAACATTCTGTTGAATCCTTCATGAGGAAGCGTCCACCTTCTTTCAGCGGGTCTACTGATCCATTAGTTGCTGAACAATGGATTAGTACCACTGAAAATATATTTTCAGTTCTTCAATGTTCTGAGCATGATAAAGTCATCCTAGCAGTGTATCGTTTGGAAGGAGATGCGGATCAATGGTGGAATCTTGTTAAGAATACGAGGCAAAGGGATGAAATTGAGTCTATGGAATGGGAAGAGTTCAAGAACTTATTTTTCAATAAGTACTTCCCTCGTATTCTCCGAACAAAGATGGAGAAAGAGTTCTTTGAACTGAAGCAAAGGGATGATGAATCTGTTAGTACCTATGAAGCAAATTTTACAAGACTTGCAAGGTACGCTTCTGGTATTATTATCCAACCTGAGAGTAAGACCGATCGATTCTTTAGTGGCTTAAAACCAAGTCTTCGAAGGGCGTTATCCATAAGAGACTTCAATAGCTACGAGGAAATCGTTCGATGTGCTCTCAAAGTCGAGATGGAGATTGGAGTAACCCATCAGTCACATGGGTTTGATAAGAAGAGGAAGATGGAATTCAAAGAAAAATCTAAAGAGCACACTGAAAAGAAGATGAACTTTCCCTTATGCTCAATGTGTGGAAAGAAACATGGAGGGAGTTGTCTTAAAGGGACAAGTAAATGTTTTAAATGTGGAAAGGAAGGTCATCGGGCTTTTGAATGCCGCGATAATGGGAAGAAGATGTCTAATGATGCAAACAAAGGAAGGGATACACAGAATGAACCTACTACACTTCAATGATTCAAGTGCAAGGAGATGGGGCATTATGCCAATCAATGCCCAAATCCAAGGGTTGATGATGATGGTCGACGTCAACAAAATCTTAAGGCTAAAGACAAAGGAAAGTCGCATGCAATTTCTATCAGCGATGTGGAGTACGATAACGATGTGGTGAAAGGTACACTTACCATCCACTCTAAAGTAGCAAATGTTTTATTTGATTCTGGATCCACCCACTCTTTTATTTCTAAAGAATTTTCTAAGGGTATCACCGTATTACCTCAACAATTAGATGTTGAGTTAGCTGTGACAACACCTAATGGCACAACAGTCGCATCAAAAGTTTATAATTCTTCTCCGATCGAAGTTTGTGGGAAAGTGCTTCCTGCAAATCTTGTGATCCTTCCTTTAGTGGAATTTGATGTGATTCTTGGCATGGATTGGCTTTCTCTACATGGAGCTCATATCAATTTCCAAAGAAGGGAAGTCACATTTCATACTCCAGATCAATCTACGATCGTATACCAATGCAAGGATGAACATAACCTTCCAGTGGAAATTTCTTCCATCTTATGGGTATTGATCCCACTAAATGAAGGTTTTTTATCTCAAATGGTTGGTGAGAAACTCACGATTAAGAATATGCCCATTGTACGGGAGTTTGATGATGTCTTTCCGGAGGAATTTCCGGGTCTTCCACCAAATCGTGAAGTTGAGTTTTCAATGGAACTCGTACCGGGTGCTTTGCCTATTTCAAAGACACCTTATAGAATGGACCCAATTGAGTTGCAGGAATTGAAGAAGCAACTCCAAGAGAATCTTGATAAGGGATTCATACGCCCTAGTGCGTCACCTTGGGGAGCACCTGTTCTATTTGTTAAGAAGAAAGATGGATCAATGAGACTCTGCATTGATTATCGAGAACTTAACAAGATCACTATCAAGAACAAATATCCTCTCCCACACATTGATGACTTATTTGACCAACTACGCGGAGCTCAATACTTTTCCAAGATTGATCTTCGTTCAGGGTATCATCAATTAAGGGTCAAAAGGGAGGATATACCAAAGACGGCTTTCCGTACAAGGTATGGACACTATGAATTTATAGTGATGCCATTTGGTCTTACTAATGCCCCTGCTATCTTCATGGATCTAATGAATAGAGTCTTTAGAGACTATCTTGATCAATTTGTGGTAGTCTTTATAGACGATATTCTTGTCTATTCAAAGAGCAAGGAAGAGCATGAAGATCACTTGAGAATTATATTGAAGACCCTGAGAAAGGAGAAGCTTTATGCCAAATTTACCAAGTGTGAATTTTGGCTTCAAAAAGTTGCATTTTTGGGTCACATAATCTCAAAAGAGGGGATATATGTGGATCCAACAAAAACAGAGGTTATCGAAAGATGGTCGAGACCAACAACAGTAACTGAGATTCGAAGTTTTCTTGGTTTGGCTGGATATTATCGACGTTTTGTAAAAGATTTTTCACGATTATCTAATCCACTCACCAAGTTGACTCGGTCAAGGAGTTAAGTTTGTCTGGACAGAGGAATGTGAAGAGAATTTCAAGGAGTTGAAAAGAAGGTTATCCAGTGCACCTGTGCTCACACTGCCTTGTAGTGGAGAAAGGTTTGTGATCAGCAGTGATGCATCCAAGAAGGGATTGGGGTGTGTTCTTATGCAAAATGATATGGTGATAGCTTATGCCTCACGACAGTTGAAAATCCATGAGCAAAATTACCCAACACATGATTTGGAGTTGGCTGCGGTAATCTTTGCATTAAAGATTTGGAGGCATTACCTTTATGGTGAAAGGTGTGATATTTATACTGATCATAAAAGTTTAAAGTATATTTTCACACAAAAGGAGCTAAATATGCGTCAAAGAAGATGGTTGGAGCTGATTAAGGATTATGACTGCTCAATCCATTACCACCCTGGGAAAGCAAACAAGGTGGCAGATGCATTAAGTCGACAAGACCAAGCTAGTTTATCCATGATGAGGATCACAAAGGATCCAATATTTATGGATTTACAAAGGATCGATCTTGGAATTATAATGGAAGGGGAAAAATCTTATCTTTCTCAAATTAATGTTCAACCATCTATACATGTGAAGATTAAAGAGGCACAGAAAGAAGATGTCGAGTTACAAAAGAAGGTGAGAAATGTTCCTGAATTCAACCTTGATTGTGATGGGATAATAAAGTTCAGGAATCGGGTTTGTGTTCCTCCCATCCCCGAATTAAAGAAGGAGCTGCTGGATGAGGCTCATAGTTCTTCATTCTCTATTCATCCTGGAAGCACGAAGATGTATAGGGACCTGAAAGAGTACTTCTGGTGGGATGGCATGAAAAGAGATGTTGCTGAATATGTCTCTCGATGCTTGGTTTGTCAACAAGTTAAAGCTGAGAGACAAAAGTCTAAGGGGATGTTACAACCATTACCCATACCCGAATGGAAATGGGAAAACATCACTATGGACTTTGTCACAGGACTTCCTAAAACATCCAAAGGCAATAATGCTATCTGGGTCATAGTTGATCGTCTTACAAAGTCTGCACACTTCATTCCTATTAGAGAGGATTTCTCTCTAGATCAGCTTGCCAGGATATATGTAAAGGAAGTGGTAAGATTGCATGGAGTACCACTTTCTATTATATCTGATCGGGATCCGAGATTTACCTCGAAGTTCTGGCGAAGTCTTCAGCATACTCTGGATACAGAGTTGAGTTTCAGCACTGCTTATCATCCCCAGACAGACGGTCAGTCTGAGAGAACAATTCAAACCCTAGAAGATATGTTGAGAGCTTGCTCTATGGATTTCAAAGGAGGTTGGGATCAACACCTACCTTTGGTGGAATTTTCTTATAATAATAGCTTTCACTCCAGTATTCATATGGCTCCTTATGAAGCTCTCTATGGAATGAAATGCAGGACTCCAACTTGCTGGGATGAAGTTGGGGAACGAAAGCTATTAGGACCTGATCTCGTTGATGAAATGGCAGAAAAGGTCAGATCTATTCAACAACACATAAGAGCAGCTCAGAGTCGACAGAAAAGTTATGCCGACAAACGAAGAAAAGACATAGAGTTTGAAGTGGGTGATAAAGTGTTCTTACGAATATCTCCCTGGAAGAGGGTTATGAGATTTGGAAAGAAGGGGAAGTTGAGCCCTAGATATATCGGTCCTTTCGAAATACTAGATCGTGTTGGGAAGGTAGCTTACCGATTGGCGCTACCACCGAATCTCTCTCAAGTTCACGATGTGTTCCATGTATCTCTCCTGAGAAAGTACATACCCGATCCTTCACATGTACTCAGCTCAGAAGTTGTACCGCTGGAGCAAGATCTTTCTTATGATGAACAGCCGATTGAGATTCTGGATCGTAGCGAAAAAGTCCTACGAAACAAGACCACTCGATTGGTGAATGTTTTATGGAGGAACCACCAACTTGAAAAGCTACATGGGAGCTTGAGGATATGATGAGGGAGAAGTATCCTCATCTGTTTGTTACAAAGTGACGAATTTCGAGGGCGAAATTCTTTTTAAGGGGGGTAGAATGTAACACCCGAGAATTTTATGTTATATAAATCATCAAAGGAATCTTTTTCTACACAACACTTGCTTGGCTTGCTTTACACGCAATCATGACCTTCCTCAATAGCTTGCGTCGTACGCAATACCGAGTTTCACTAAACAACAATATGCTATTAAAACTAGCCGTTATGAATAGTAATAACCACTTTTTGAAATTTTATAAATCATATTTTTCAAAATGGACTTCATTTTTGGACTAAGAATATTGAAATTAGCCAAGGGTGAAATTTTGGTATTTTTCTGAAAACTTTCAATTTTTGATGAATAGTGAAACCACTAAGTGGTAGGTTAAAAACTGAATTTTGCATAAAACTTAATTTTACCGCTTCTGTGAATGGAATTTCGAAAATCCGAGAGACACGGTTAATATCAAGGACTAAAATGTGGTTCAATGAGATGAAAATAATTTTTTGGTGAATAGTAACTTTTTATTTTTTTTACCGCGGTTAATAGTAAATAGGGTAACTAAGGGTAAATATGATATCAATATTACCCTAACACATGTCCTAATTCTATTGGACAAGTTTAATTCGACCAAAAACAAACTTAGGAATAAAATATGACCATTTAGGCCCACTTGGATTAGATTAGGACATTTATTATTAATTTATTTAAAGAAGGGTTAAAATAGTTAAAATCAAAGTTTAATAAGTAAATAATTTTTAATATGGGGTTATACATAAGATAAATTCGACTATAAATATTCATTAGAAATCTAAAAAGATTTCCTACATAATGGTATTTTATTTGTAATTTTTAGACATTAAATAAGTTAATTTATTTATGACACAATGATGATGCAGTAATTATCTTATTAATGAAATATTGACATAATTGATGTTATAAACACCAAAATAAATGTAATTTGAGACTTTTTATAAATTCCACTAATTTTCTAGGTTACTATGATATATTAATGTTGATTTAATCAACTTGGTTCGAACATATAATTCTGTTATGACTTTCACAAAAATCATATATCAAATAGTGTCAAAATTGACACAAAATAGTTTTTAAATCAAATATTATATTATTAATTGTTATTTTATTCCTAAAAATCTAAGGTTCGGCCAAATGACTTAGATAAGGATATATATATTAATAATAAACAATTTGGGGTTCGTTTGGCATGTTATAGTAAGTGTATTAACCATATAGTGAAAGAAAACAAAAAGACATGGTAAAAGTTAAATTATTTAACTTAGAGTTAAATCTAATTGATAAGGTTAGAATAATACCCTAAACTTGTCTAAATCTTATTGGTTGATAGGATTTCGACCCATCCCCACTTTAGCTTCGAAATAAGACCCTTTGGAACCATTATAAACCGATTTTGACTTTAATATAAAATAATATTTTGAGATATTCCTAAGGTGCCCCTCTCCTCCCTTATAAAAGGGCACCTCCTCCCCCTCCTCCTCACACCAATTTGAGCACTCAAGCTCGGAAAACCCCTGACATTTTCTCCTCTCCACTTCCCTAGAATAATCCTAGAGGTCCTGGTCTTCTCCAAAGACCAATCTTAGTTCCTTAAGTGGAGGATTCAAAGAGGCGTTCCAAAGAAGAGGTAATATCCATTACCGATCTTTTCAATTTCTTTCTTCTTCAACTTCTTCTTCTTTAGTTGTTTCATGATAAATTAATAACATCAGTATTACTTACATACTTATATGTTATTATAAATATGAAACAAGCCTAATTCACCTTCTATCCATCCTACGGAAAAAATGAAATCACCGCGCGTGCGTACGTACGGAATACCGTCTCCACGCCGTGGTGTAATCTATTTTCCACCATCACTTTACAAGGATGGGTATAATGGTTTAATGAGTAACTATTTATGATTATTATAAAGTAATATTGATACTGAAATAATATATATATACTCCAATACAGTTCCACGATCATAGGAACGATATCATCACTCGTGCGTACGTACGGAATACCGTCTCCACGATGTGATGCGATTCGTTCTACATGATCATCATTACATAGTAATTATATAAATGAATTGAATGAATAAATATGATATATGTTACACTAATAACATTCTGGATATAAGGTATCTATAACCTTAAATAAAGAATAAGAATGTATTCGGAAAAACACGCATAAGAACAAAAGGCAATAAAGACCCGAGTAACAAGTAACCATGAAATATTACTATCAAGAAACTAAGAATATGACCATATATGATATCATATCAATATGTATGATTCTGGAATAAGTCAATAACATTATTTAAACCATTATAAAGGAGCTTCGGACATGTACTAAGCAAATTGGACCTAAGGTAAGGGAAATATCACAATCTCATTTTTATCCGAGATTGTTTATTCGTAAGTATTTTCTGGGGTGTATTTTATCATTCACATCCATGTTTCATCAATATTTAATATTATTTCCATCCACCTACAATTGTTTAAATCCATTTTTACCCTTCGGTGAGTTTTTAGTAATATGTATGAAAGGAATCTTTTGTCGTTTTTCATACGAGGTACTTTTTGACTTTTCCGACAAAAGTACGAAGAATGTTTTTTTAACTTATACGGCATGAATGGATTTTTAAAACATTATTTCCAAGAAGCTTCCTTTAAAAGTTTTCAAGTTTATTTTTAATCAAATTCTTTTATTTTAAAGTTGTATGACATGTTATGAAAGGAAAAATGTTTTGGAAGAAGAAAGGATATTTTCCTCAAGAATGGAGTTCAAGTGTGTTATCAAAATTATTTTCCATCTAAGATAATAAAGGGTTCTGTTTTTATCCCTATTATTACACTGATTTGATCATGTTGTGATGGAATTATTTTTATGAATTCCTTTATCTTATATGAATTGATTTATGATGTCATGATGTTTCAAGAATCCCATTTTTGTTACATGTGTTATGCGATGATGTATGTTTTATGATTATGTGGCACACATAAGAAAGGATTCATTATAAGATGGGTGGGACCTATATCTCCCACCAATGCATTGGGTAAAGATTTTATATCTCATGAGATAGACATGGCTGGAACGGAAGGTTATTTCGGTTCAGTGATACAGGACTGAAACGAGGAGTGAACTCGGTTCAGAAAGGGACTTTGTCCACTAAGATAGTCTTGGCGATGAGTCATGACTAACAAGAAATGATTTTCCATGATTATGTGTGCATGACACAAAGTTTCAAGTTTTATGTTATGATTATGGGGATCTCATTTTCACTCCTATGATTTGTTCCATGTTAAGATATTATGATCTCTTTTGCAGGTTATGATTTTCAAAAAGATATGATATGATTTTTATTTCCTTTATTTGCCTTGCTGAGAATTTGAGCTCACCCTTTTATGTTTTCTTTTCCCCAGGTCAGGAAGATGGATATTAAGTAGAATATGCTAAAAGGGACCCTAGATATGATGAAATAAATGGGAGACACTGTAGAATATTTATGAACCAGTTGTTTATGTTTCCCAGTTTCTAAAGACACTATACCTATACGGTCCTTTGTGGTTTTGTCATATGTTGTAATAAGTGTGCTTCAATTTTGAAGTATTAAAAATGCATGTAAAGTATGGGTCGTTAGAGGAACATACAGGGTACACCATATGTCCAAAAATAAAAAGGGGGTAGGATGAGAATCTGAGTTGGTGATACAATATATAGTATAAAAATTATAATTTTTTTAAAAAAAAACTATCCATCATTGTGTGACATGCAGGAATTATCCCATAATGTCACATTCATGATCTCAATAAAGCTAACATGAATACTCGTCGCCTCCAAGTGGAACCTTGACTTTACCTACATTAGGTAAAACAAGGTTTATATACACCTATTAGTGTGCGCGTGGTTTGAGCATAAAAATCCCCTTAAGATCCCACTAATTGTTCTATATATAGCCTTTTAAAAAATATCATTCTAGTTTGGAAATAATCACGTGAAAGTAGTTTTTAATCATTATTAAGCATTAAAAAACAAAATTAGATATTTATTTTATAAAATTATACCAAAAAATAAATTATAATACGAATGTACCTTTAAAACATACAATATGGTGGTTCACCTTATAGTCATTATGCGCATGATCACTTAATGAGTAAATTTTTTATCCATCTAGAGAAATGGATAAATAACTTCACTGGACAATGGAAACATGTATGAAATTACATCACTTGTTAGGATGTCACACCTAACTAGTTGTGAGGGACCTACACCCTATTTAGTATTTCCTACCCAAGTACATGGGGTTTCTATGAGGTTTAATAAAACTAATCAATCACTCTTTATTAGTCAATTTCATTATGGAACATATAATTAATTCTATTTTATTTTATAAAATAAACATTTAAACCATCTTCATCCCTTAAGTTAAATGATATTTTTTAGAACACCATATTTCCTAAAAATTAGTCTTTAAAATGACTAAAACATCATTTAAAGCATTATATAAATTGAATTTAAATACCATGAATCAAAGGTTTGACCTTGAAATGGGAAAATATAGAACCACATAACATAAACAAGTGAAATTGCTTACCATAAGAATGAATCCATAATCAATGAAGGGGTATGACCCTTAAAAACCAAAAGGGTTTACTAAAAATAAAATCAATATCATTAATTTTTGGGTAGAATACTCCCTAGGACACTAGGTATTTAAGGTAGTAAAAAAACCATGATAAAGGGAAGAAAAAACCTAAAAAAGTGAAGGGGTGGAACTTACCTAATGACTCCCTTGAAGATCCTAGGATAAATCCACTAGAAATTGACAAAGTAGGAAGGGAGAAAGACATTAATGCATGTGGGAGGTGTCTAGATTTAGTGAGTAAGTAGATAATGGAAATATATTTATAAATCAAGGAATGGTCAAATAAATATTTCACATTTTTAAATTTCTTGGAAGAACACATGGTTTGGATGTATGGTTTTCCAAAATTTGAGTCATCCATGAAAGTGGAACTGGTTTCACTAGTGCAGTCACATGGTTTGGCTGTATGGCTTGGAAAACTATGTTCCAACCATGAAAATCACATATAGAAAAAAATTTTAGGCTTATTAGGGGTTTCCTCATGATTATTCCTAACCATGTGATAATCGTAAAAAACCCATTATTTCCCATTTTCTTAAAATTTTGGAATAAAAGCACCTAAAAATAAGGGGAATGATTAAATGAATAAATAATAGAGTTTTTAATTGAAAAATTAAATCATAGGTTTGAAGAATATAAAATTATGGACAGATTAGAGAAATAGGAAATAGAAGTGGCATAATATTCAGTGGAAAAGGATAATTGGGATAATGAGAAGGACCCACCAACAAATAATGAAATGGTATATGAGAAGTTGTGCCAAGAACAAATGGTGGAAAAACATAGGTGTTCTAAATACCCCCGATCCATCTTAGGGAAATATGGGATATGGAATTGTTCTAGATGGTATATATTGTGATGGGTTTGATTGTGATTGGGTAAGATGAGTGATCTGAGAACCTATAGTACCACCCCCTTGAATAGTCAATATTTTCACCACTATTACTAGTCTTGAATAGAACAATTGTGTCTTATATAATGGTTCATAATTAAAATTCAAAAATGATTAATGAATCGACTTATATGTTATTTAATTGATATATATACTTTAAATACTATATTAATGGTGGGAACCATAATAAGAATTACCATATCTCTTACACGTTGATCATCTTTGAACAATATCTTCCCATGTATGTATTCAATATTATTCATTTCCAATAAAATAAAATAAAATATACATTTAATTATAAATTTATTACTCATGGGTAATCCAAACAATATATAAGAGGTGACATGACATAATTAAGCTATAAAATGTTTTAGGATAAATAAGGGATAAGTAGAGGCATAACATTATCATTTCATATTTAGTGGTAAGATAAATACAGTATAAAAGGGGTCATAACATAAACAATACAAAAAAACTATCATGTAAAATGAGGCATACGATAAGGAATTACCTATTAAAGGGATACTATTTTTCATGTAGAATTTAAGAAATTTAATGTTCATTAGGAAAACTAGGTTTATAAAAAAAATACTAAACAAATATATATAGTATTTATTAAATCAAATATTTATTTTTAACTGAAAATAAAGGAATTTTCATGTCTTCAAAACAAAAATAAGTATTTTAATTAAGGATTCAATATTTTATGAAGATTATAACTATGAAGAAGATTATTCTCACTTGATATGTACATTTTAGTATAATATTATGGTTTTAATGGATTATTTTTAGAAATGGAATGTTTTATTTTATTTTACATTCAAATATGATAAATCTAATTGTTTTGGATGGGAATTTATAAAATTGTTTGGAAACATTGGGTTTTAAAATCAAATTAACTTGATATATTTAATGATGTTTCTTCTCATGATAAATCTTCTTATGTGTTATGATCATTTTTAATATACTTCGTTAAGGTTTTTTATTCTTTTGATGACATTGTTTTGTATTTGTTTTGATTTGTACATATGTTTTTTGTGAAGTGAATTTAATTAATCTTGTGTTAAATAATTGGATTCCATAAAACCGAATGGAGCCTAAGTCAATTTTAAATTCAATAAATATATGACAAACTTGGTAATTATAGAATAAATAATTTTAATATTTATTAATATTACTGAATTATGAATTTATATTCATTATAAATATATTAAGTAATTCTTAAAATCAAAAAGGAAATGGTTTTATTATACTCATTTATTATAAGGCTCTATTTAAAAGTTTTATTTTAAAATTATATAATTTTAATTTTAAAAAATTAATTTCTAGTTTAAATTCATAACTTAAAAATTATCTTAGGATGATTTTTTTATAATTTTATGAAATTACTGATTTTTCAAGGAATAGTGAAAATATTGATTTTTATTGAAAATTATATGTTATTTTAAAGTATTCACAGGGTATAATTACATTTTGGATTATTTTTAATTTTTTATAAGTTAATTTTAATTTAAAATAATCCAATTATGTTTTTTTGAATGGATTTTATAATTTAATTTAGTATAGAAACATTTTATATTTTAAAAGGGTATTATTAAAAAAATCTATTTTTGTGTTTTTTGGATTTAATTTTGAATTAAATTTTATAAAATATGTGTTATGATTTTTGAAAGATGGATATAATATTTTGGATCTGTGGGTCTAAATTTATTAAATATTTCCCTTTTTTTTGTATAATAGGAATTGTGACCTTAGTAAATTTTGTTACCCCGATAAAGGAAAAATCAGGTAATTTTAGTCAAAAATAAAATGATATGAACTATTAAATGAAAAAAACCCTTAAATAAATTATTTTATGAGTATAATTTGAAAATAATCCTAAATGGGTATAATTTATTACATTTTTGTCCACTTGAATGAGATTATGACCTTTATAGTATTTTATTTAATGAAAAGTCAAATCAGTCACACTCCTGTTTTTAATAAGAGTAATATTTTTAATATGATTTTATATCAAGGATATATTATACTATAAATAGTATTTTTAAATATAAAATATTTATATCAATCATGGAAATTTATTTTTATTTTTTAGTGAACAAATAAATACCTTAAATTCTTACACAATGCCAATGTTGTAATTATTTATTCAATGGAAAAATCAAATAAATGATAATAAAAATATTAAAAGAAAGATAATTTTAGATAATTAATGTAATTTTAAAAAAAATTAGATTAAATTTAAATTTTGGGGATGTTTTATTATAATTTATACAAATTATAAGTGTTATCTTGACAATTAAAGTCAAGTTAATGATTAGTTAGAAAAATTGACATTATGTATATTTTATTGTAAATAATATTTTACTAAATGATATAAAATTAATAAAAATATTAAAATCATCCAAGTTATTAGGATAAGGTTGAAAATATCAACCATTTTTCATTTATTGTTCGTTTTTCTTTTAATAGTAATTATACTAACCCTAAATGAGTAAAAATCCATGTTGTCACGGTAAGCGTTAAAGGGGTTAAATATGGGTTAAAACCAAAGATAATGATAGAAAAACATTCCAAAATAGTATATTTTTTATTTTATGTTTGTATTTATACCTATACTAATATTACCATTTAAATAAATCTATATTCACCCTTTTTTAAATGAAAATTAATTAATATTAACTTAATATTTTCAGATGTTTCAAGAGTGTCCCTCCCCTCTCTTATAAAAGGGAACCTGTTATTAACATTTATTCACACTTAAAAAAATCATTTTTATAAGATAATAGAAACCAAAATTCATTCCTACATTCACCCAACACATTAAATTTGTATTGGTTATGGATAATAGCAATATTAGAGGTCTTAAGGTGTTAAAGAATTGATATTGTCTAAAAAAGAGGTGTGAATTTTAATCAAGCATTTAAATTTTTTTTATTATTCCACATCCCTCAATACTTATTAAACCATTGTAAAATTATAAATCAAGTATCACTCATAAACTTATATGTTTTTATTTTAGTGTCATGGTCTATATCCATATCCACTTCTGTCAAATAAGAAAAGAATTCATCGATTGTGTGTACGACATACTACCCACTAGTAGAAAAATGGTCTTTAATGTCTAAATTTTAACATCAGTTATTATATACAGACATTAAAAGTCCTTCACAAGGACTTTTAATGTTGGTTATTAAGTAACTGATGTAAATAATTTTAATAGAAGAGTTTTAACATCAATTTTTTTGAGGAACCAACATTAAAAGTAACTTTTGATTTTAGTTTTTTTTAAAAATGATTTTAAAAATGATTAATTAATTATACTTAATATCCCAAGGTTCTATTTGACTGATCGTGAAGATAAAGCGGACATACAGATCAAAAGTTATGGAAATTGGAAGTTAAAAATTATAAGACTTTTGACATTGTTTTTTTCATGATCCTACATTAAAAGTATCTTTTAATGTTGGTCTTAAAAAAATGATGTCAAAAATGTTTACTAATATTTATATAATTTCCCAATCTTTGATTTGACTTAGAGTGGATCTAAAACAAATCTATATATCGAAGGTTATGGACATTGGAAGTTAAACATTAGAATACTTTTAATGTTGTTGATGATAAAAGTCACTTTTAATGTTAATTTTTAAAATAAATGATGTTAAAAAACATTAACAAGATTTATATCATTTCCCAATATTTAATTTTACTCATGATGGAGCTGAAACCAACTTATTGATCAAAATTTATGGATTTATTAAGTTTAACCTCTCTAACAAAAGTCTTAGAGAAGTCCAACTTTTTAAGGTCATCTCTTTTGAACTGTTATTTCATTTGAGCACCACAAATAGTCAAATAAAGCATTTGGAAATGATATAAAACTTGGTAATTATTATGGACATCATTTATTTGAAAAAACAATGTCACAAGTGACTCTTAACATCAGTTTCTGAAAAAAACCAACATTAAAAGTCTTTTATGAAGAATTTTAACATTGGGTTTTCATAAAATGACATTTAAATAATTATTTTAACATCGATTACTAAATAACCAATGTTGAAAGTGTTTTGGATATCTTTTAACATTTGTTTTTAAATATACCTAATGTGAAAACTCCAATACATGAAGGTTTTTAACTTTGGTTATATATTTAATTGACATTAAAAGTAAGATTTCAAAATACACGAGATCATTATTTTTTTTTTCACAACACACATTTCATTTCTTAAAATCCTACCTACATTTTAATAAAATTCCATTAAAAATAATTTTTAATATATATAAATCCATATTTTATTTCTTTCATCATTTTCTACCTCTTTGATTAAATCAAATTTTTAACGCATCTTCAATCTATATTTGAACACAGTATCTATTCTAATCATTTAATTTCTTTATTATTATTTTCCTCCATTATTAAACATCTTTAAAATTTTTATTATAATGATGAATAATTATTATGATCAAGTTATGAATATAAAACATCCGGATGAGATCTACCAAATGTGGTGAAAAATTCATCATCGATCACCAATTTCATTGATGAATGAGTTCTACCCTAAAAGAAGATAAATTATGATTAAAAACATATTTATTTTATAGAAACACCAAACATAATTGAACAATGTTCGAAGACTATTTTTATTTTTTTTCATTTAGTTTTTGTAAATTTGCTTCATATTTCTCACATTTTCTTTGAAATGAGTTGTATCTATCAAAACTCAAAGAAGTAAAACTTCCATCAAGAATACATTTTAATCCATAACTGTGTTTTATCTCCACGACCCTTCAAATCGAATATTAAGAAATTATATAAATCTAGGTCAACATTTTTAGCATCTGTTATTAAAAAACCTCATTCCAGAAATAAATTTTAACGTTTGTTACTGAAAAAAAATCTACATTAAAAGTCTTATCTGAAGTCTTTTAGCATTGTTTTTTCATTAAAATACCATAAAATATGGCTTTTAACATCATTTAATTTTTAAAATAAATTAAAATACATCCATGAGGACATTTAACGCTAGTTTATTTAAAAAATGAACATTAAAAACATTATATAATCAAACATTCGATGTTAGTTTTCCAAAAAACCGACATCATAAGGTAAATTTTTTAATTTTTGATGTTGATTTATAAAAACAAATTTTTAAATTCCAAATTTTAATTTTGGTATCTTATACATCGCTTAATAACTATTGTAAAAGTAAAAAAACCAACATTAAAGACCATTTTTCTACTAGCGGCCGCTTCACGAACCAATGTTTTTCATTTTACATCACTCTCTCTCAAGAATATTTATAATAATGGAATTAGTTTTTATAAATGATATTCATGATATATTCATCATTATTAAAATATTATATATGTTTTATGTTCCTACCATTACATGCACATAAAAATAATAACGTTGTTCGTGAGTACATGTGGACTACCACCTCAATGAAGTGATGCGATTCGTTTTTCATCACAACATCAAATGCATGATATATATCATTATATTTAAAGAAATAATATTATATAAATATAAAATAATATATAACTTATTTCCATAATGTTTGTTGAAAAATGGAAATGTTACTCATGCGTACGTATGACCTACCATCTTCATGATTGAAACATAGTTCATTATTCATAAAAATATTTAATTAAGGGATTTAAAAGTATTATTCATTCCTAAAAATGATAATTATGTTATAATTATTATTATTCTAGTGATTATAGAATAGTGACCACTTTGACTATAGTCATCATACCAAATCCATTTTGGATTTAAGTACCAAATATCATCAAAACATCCTATGTGAATTTAAATTATTAAGTAATTATATATAACATATTAATAAGTGATATAAAGTGAATAATAAAATTTAAAAATTTTCTTAAGAAATTATTAATTTAACATAAGTTTATTATTTATTATTACAATGGACATACGTGACAAATTGAATTCGAGGTAAGAGACATTCTTTTAAAAATCCTCTTTTAAAGTTCCTCTTTCATTTGTTTTGAAAAATCCCAAAAAAGAATGTTTTTAAACTTATAAATTATTAGAGGATTTTATTTATATAATTATTCTTTAATTATTTACATATTACTTTAGATTTTTACATGGTTATTCTCATTGAATGTTTTTCCTTGGTATGTGAACGTTTTATTTTATTATGTGATTTTAAAATGGGAAAGTTATCTTCCTCAAGGAATGTTTTTATGATGAAAAATTTCATGATTTTTTATTATATTATGGTTAGTAGTAATTGTTTATAAGGAAGGGTAGTTACATTATTAAATAATTATGGTTTGTTTCATGATAAATCAATGACAAGTGGTTATGTTATATCCTTTAATGCATCAGGTATTATAGAGATGATAATTGACCAGATTGGGTTTTCCATTTGTAAGAGTGATATAGAAAATTATGTCCTAAGATACATAATTATTTTTTCTATGTATGTTAATTAGTTTTCATATAAATTTTTTTATTTTCAAAAGGAAATATAATTATCTTCTTAGAAATTCCATTCTCATTTTAAGGTAAAAAGGTATGTTTTAAGAAATGGGTTTTCATGGGATTTAGTTGTTTTTCATTGGAATAACATATTTATTTATTTTTTGTACCTTACTTATATTTTTTTTATTCCCATACCATGTTTTAAATTTTTTTCATGGGTTTTAAGGGAGTGTAGGGACAAGGATGAGTCCAAGAATAAAATTATGAAGATTTATCATGAAAAGAAACAATGTTTTATTTAAAAAATTTTATTTAGTAGAAAAAATTGATACTGAGTGTAACTGTTCCCCTGTAATATATGGGTTTACTTTGACTTTTTCCTAATTCTATAAAACTCTATACCAAAAATATTTATATAATTGTAATAAAGTGAATTATAGTACATAAAAAAACACTAGAGTATGTAATTCTTAAGGTCATATCCTTACAAATGTTATTAGAGGAAAGGTTTCGATAACTTTTGGGACTAGGATGTTTTCATGGGATAGGTCTTTAAGAGTTATAGATACCATAATGGGTTTAAAAGTTTTATATTTATTATACGTTAATAGTTTTAAACACCCCTTTTTTGTTTTTGGTGAAGTAATTTGATGTAGATAATTTCATTTTTTCAGATTAGATTTAAAAGTGTAATCGATTTAGGAATACATGATTTTAATGTTAAAGTATTTTATAATTTATTTAAGTATTGAATTTACAAGGACCATTTCCATTTTAACATTCAATTATTAATTTCATATTTTAGTGATGATATTTTCTTCATATTAAAGATCAGTTATTAATATGGAAGTAAAGTGATTTTTAATAACATTCTTATCCCTTTCAGATGATTTTATTATCACTATTATTGAAAAATATTGTCAAAATTATTTTTATTGTTTTATGAGTATTAAAATTACCTATAATAATCTATTTTACTAATGTAACATTTTTCATTTCTCCAAACATTTTATTTCTTGAGGTATCTTTTTTATCCGATTTCAAAATCTTAAATTTAAAAACTCTCTCTAAAAGTAAAATTACACAAAGGACATGAAAATTTAATTTATAGAAGTCATTAATAATGATATAATATAATGGGGATATAAACTCAATAATGATGTCTAGATTTGTGTTAAAAATTATATTTCTTGTGATCTAATTTTGTATCATTTTTGGGTTGATATTGATGAATCATAAGGATATTATTCATATATTTTATTATAAGAATAGGGTATAAAAGAATAATTATATTAATATTGATTAATTATTTCAAAAGGATGTTGAATTAAGTATGTAGTTATGTATTGATTTTTTAGAATTATGACATAGTAATATTTTATCAATATTATGAGAATAATGAAACACCAAAGGAATATTATCCAATAGGTTTTTTTTCAAAATTTTGAAACATTTGTAAGATATAATTGATATCTTTTAATGGTGGTTTATTAAACATGTTATAATTGTTGGAATCCATTTAGTTTTGATAAATATTTTAAAGACATGTAACCATTATGTTTAACATGAGAAAAAATATATTCGAGGAAGAATTGATTAAATTTTCATGGACATAAGTTTAATGGTATGGATAACAACTAAGGTTTATATAATCTTTTATTTTGAGATAATTATGGGTTAATTAATTTTTGGGAAAATATGTTTTATCATATATATATCCATGGGATTTAAAATTTATTTAGTGGTTAATTTATTAATGTAACAACCCTAACTCCAGTAGCCCAGAGTTGGTACTTATTTTAGTACATTATCACTAAATACAAGGAATCACATCATGGATGATCAAATAGTTTAGTAGTCATAGAAAAATAGACACATTCTTGAAATTAAAATTATACATTAAACATAAAATCCACAAAGTATATTCTTTTAGAACACAATTATTCCAATTATAGTAACCCCGAATATCACTCATAAAAAACTTCTTGGTATCTAAGTGAAAATAAACCAAAAGAAAGGGGTGATCTCAAATTAGTAGTAAGGGTTGAAGATAATGGATTTTATCTTCAATAAATAAATCATAACCAAAATGGAGAGGTAAATAACTAAAAACACCTTCCATTAAAATAAGTTGACTATAATGATAAGATAAGGAAAAATTAATATAGAGAGATAAATAAATGAAAAAAATTCCATTAATTAATAAAATGAGACTAAAATGCATCCAAAGATAATATCATTGTGAAAATATTATTAAAAATAATAATTGAAATCTTAAAATAGGAAATGCATAATTATTGGACATCATGTTCTCAGGAACATGATACATCTACTATAAAGACCTTTCAAATGATAGTTTAAATCTACTGGTAAAAACCCATTAGGTTTTGACAAGTAATTTCATGCTAGTTTACTTATTCTCTTTATGATACTACTGATGCATCAAGGGGGTATATAATTCTGGGGCCCACCCATAACTATAGGTCTATTGAATTCATCAGATAATGAATAATAGATTTAATTCAAGAATAAATATTCCTTATAAAAAATATCTGTATTGAGTAAAGAATATGGATTTATCAATATTTCTTAGTTAATCAAATAAATTTCACAGTAAACACTATATGTAAAATTAACATACAATTTAGGTAATAATAATAACCATCATACAAGAATATGTATATTTAAGAGAAATGAAATATTCAATGAACATAAGTAATTGAATGATTCAAAGGATGGTGACATTAAAACATATACCCATTGGTGAGTAATTAAGATAAAGGGTAATTTTAGTTGATGAAGAAAAGTACCATAAAAATATCATTAAAAACATTTTTTAAGAAATATATATTTTTCACTTTGAAATTCACATTTAAAAAGAAACTGTGCAACAAAAAGGAAAAGATTTTATTTCAAAATAACCTTGTAATTTTTCTAATAAATCTTCAAATTATTAAGGTATTATAATAGTTTAAAAATAAACTCATTTAATATAAGGTAAAAAAACATTCCTTTCCTATTTTTGTTGGAAAATACCCAAAGTACCTCATTGGGAAAATGATAAGAAGATTTATTTAAAAACATTCTGTAAAAATTAAAACATGGTTAAAAATGACAATAAAAATATATAATAGAATAATACTTTTTTTTTGAATTTTTTTTTAAAACATGGACATGGAAGATAAATATTCCACTGTGGGGAGTTAAACATAAATAATCCTGAATAACAAAGTGATTGTGAAATAAACCATTACCACTTTAGTAACTTTTTAATTGTAAGCCCCATTAAATAAATAACCTAAAATAAAACATTAAATACCATAAAGAAAAATCTATTCAGGATATAATATATCAATGAGGTAGTATATGCACCACACAAAATAAGTTAGTGGTGGATATGACATGTGTCACACAGAAGTAAAAGTGAGAAGAAAAACCCTTACCTCATGCTTACCTTTAGTAGATCATGCCATAAAATCCTATATAATGGTTTTAAAATTGTAATTAATTTATTATAATTCCATATTTGTATTTATAATAAAAATTATGATCCTCTTATATAATCTTATCACCCGTTTGTTAATAATATTTTATTATTACCCTTGTTTCGGGTGTTAACAGTCTCATCTTCCCATCCATGTTTGGTCATGTAAGTTCAGGTTTTTTTGGATGGGATATGGTTAAATAATATAAAGAATGATATTAAGGTCATATATGTCATATTTACTCAATATATACATTTTTTGAATCATTCCTGAATGTTTTATATCTAAAATGTGTCGCATCACTTCGTGGTGACGGTACACCATATGTATGCATGAGAGACGATATAATTCCATTAATCATAAATGGGCTGGGAAATGGAGGATATATTAGTTTTATATAATAAATATCATGTAATAATTATCTTATATATCAATTATTTATATCATTATCACCATCCATGTAAATTGGTGATGAGAAACAAATTATAGTTCTATGTGGGGTTGGTAAGTCGTACGTTCGCACGCGCATGAATTTCATTTTTTATAGGATGAATAAGAGGTGGAATATGGTTTTTTCATAACCATAATAACATATCTGTATATATTTGAAATTATATTTATTAAATTTTTATGTTAAAAATAGATTAATTTAATGTATAAGAGAAAATAATCTTCATAGAGTTTGTAATGTTGTTTACCTCTTCTTTAGTGAACTCTTTTTAGATCTCTTCTTAAATAATCTAGTGATGGTATTTTTAGAAGAAAAGACCATCTAGATTGTGTATAAGGAAGTTTAGGAGATAATATTTCAGGTTATGATCGAGATAAAAGGTTCCAAGTGGTGTAAATAAGTGAGATAGGAGGTTCCATTTTATAATTGAAGTGATGGGCACTTTGTGAATTTCTAAAAAGATTAAATTGTAATAAGACTATTCCAGATCCCAATGATTCCAAATAGCATATAAATTCATATGGGATGAAATTTTATACAACATATTATCCCCTTGGTATCTATTTAATATTTTATTATTTTTAAATAATTTAATAAAATATTATATTCATAAAATATCATTATTGTCAATTTTGACACTATTAATAAATTTGACATTTACAATACCAATAAAATATAGTAACTTTAAACACAATATTTTAATAAATCCCTAGTTTATCAAATTAATCAATAAAATTCGTGGATCACATTAATTAATTAAAATTATATTACTTTTAATATTTTCAATAAATTTTATTTGATTTTTCCATGAATTGAATAATTAAAGCATCATCATTGTGTGTGAATTTAAGGTAATTATTTCTTCACAAAATATTAAAAATTAATTACCATGATTTAGATAAAAATTTTATATTTACGAATAATATTTTTATTATAAAATATCTTCTAGATAACACTATATTAATTGTATTACATTTATTATAATCAAGAGTGTGATATATTTGACTTTTCATTAAATAAAATATTATAAAGGTTATAATATTATCCACGTTTCCTAAAAAGGTCATAAATTTTACCCTTTTATGATTATAGTCTAGATATAATCACTCAATGAGATTTAGTTAAGTGTTTTGGGTTATTTTATGGTTCTTATCATTTAAATTTTAACACGAATTATCTAATTTACCCTTTATCGCGGTAATAAAAATTCCTAAGGTTACTATTTATATTATAAAATAAAATGAAAATATTTAATAAATTTAGACCACCTAAAAAAATATGTATTCCATTTTTAAAAATTAAAAAACACATAATATAAGTAATTTAATTTAAAATTAAACTGAAAAAACATAGTGAAAAACAATTTTTCAGAAAAATGTTGTTTTTATGTATAAAAATGTTTTTATCCGAAATAAACTATGAAGTTTATTTATATGAAATTAATTTTATTATTCATAATATAAATAATTTTAATTTTAATCCATTTTAATATAAAATGTAAATTTTCAAATGCTTTAAATAAAGATACAATTTTCAATAAAAATCAGTATTATCACAATAAATTGAAAAATAAATCTTTTTAAAAAAATCCAAAAAATTCACCCTAAAATAGTTTGATATTATGATTTAAAAAATGAATTTAATTTTATCAAAAAAATTTATAAAACTTGAAAAATAAAATCATATTATTTCTCATAAAAAATAATAAAAATAATTTTTGAAAAAAAACGCATAAAATGAATTTACCAAAATTTGAATGTTTATTTCCTAAGGAGTAATAAATAAATTTGTATTCATTAAGATATATATATATATAACTCATAATTTTGTTAATATTATTCATACCTAAAAATAGAATGGCTGGGTTATAATGTTTATATTTAAATGATAATATTTTGGATTTCATTTAATCTTGATGTTGGATATTATATACACAATTAAACATAGTTTTATTTTTTAATATTGGGTTGTTACATTATCCCCAACATAAATAAATTATATCTTAACATATTTTAAAATGTGATCAGTAATCAGTGATTTGATATTTTAAAATTCCTATTTGGAAATCCCACATCGTAAAAAGGTTTAATAAAAAATAAACTTGAAAAGAGAGAAAGGGAAGTATGGAGGTCATCACATAATATATTAGTATATAGGAGAACATAAGTGGGAAGTGAAAACATTGATATGAAATATAAAAATTCTCCCAAACACTGATGGAGGGTGATAAAGAACATGATCATGGGAAATTTAACCATCATAAAATGGTAAATATTTGATGTGTTAAAAGGCCATTGATTTCTTGATATAAAAAGTAAATGAATAATGTTTTTTTAATCTGAAGGATTATTTTACTATCTAGATAAATTTCTTGTGAAAATAAAATTACTTGATAGTTTTGATTTCATATGTGTAATCTCATCCTTTGGTTGTGCTTTGATCTATTTCCAATTCATCTCTTTCATGAGGAAATAGATATTTGAGATTATTTTTTATACATGAAGCACTTTTAATGGGTTTAAAGATCAATAAGTCATTCCTTCAACCTCTAAATATGTACTACAACCAAAATGGTTAGCATAGGTTTTCCAATATGATAAATCAAACAACATTAATATACAAAGTTAAACTTAATCCATTCTATAAGTATTTAAGCATAAGACTTATCCAAAATACATATATCCCAGTTCAAAGTCTAAAAAATTAAAATAAGGTCACTAAATTTCCAAAATCAACTTAACATTAGATTCCCTAAACAACATAATGTAATTTTTAATGTCAGATACAAAATATATGAATACCTTGATCACCTTAAAACACTAATGAAAACATGGATGCTTCCAAAAAATATACCAGATTATCAAATATATTACTTAAATTTAAACATGTAGTAAACCCGAAAAATATAACATGAACCATCAAATCACAACCCAATTTAATGGTCCCTAATAATATTTCATAAACATATTTTTAACATTATTATCTCAACATCAAATATATATGAAGTTCATCTCCCCTCAGTTATGTGTTTTCAAAAAAGATAAAATTGCCACTAGTTTTTGATACAAATTTATTGGGCGCCCGACTGTTGATTGTGGGGGTTTTAATGTTGCAGAATCATTATTATCAGGTTCACCATTTTCAAATGGATTCCAACTGGGTTTTCATGTAGATGGAAACACCCAATGATCCCCTTATTGGATTTGTTTATTGAACCTTCTTTCCAAAGGAAGGTGGTCTTTGGGAAATGGTTCTAATGAGGCTTAGGGACTCACATTTTTTGAGAGTATGGGAGGTCGGGCTAATCACACCATTTTAGGGGAATTATTTCCTACCTTAAGAATCTATTATATATTTAAGACATATTCATGAATCCTTTATTAAATAAAAAATATAAAATGAGTCACCCTTACATTAATAATCAATTATTTACATGTATTGGATTTAAAATAATCTATATGTATCTAATTTTCTTAGTAGATAATACCCTTTTGTTAATGGATTATAGATTCATATTCTATTAATTATTATGATATGAGTTTTAAGCCACACAATGGGGTTATTTGGAATTTAACCTCATCCCAGAAGATAAGATTTATTTTGAAGTTGGGATCAGGATCATGCGATAGGATTCAAAAATATCATTGTGAAAGTAATCATAACCCATGTAGTTTAGTTCCACTTAACAGGACACATAATACCTTTTATGGCCACATGATAAGGACCAAAATGTGCAATTTAATGTCATGTAGAGAGAACGTCTAGGTGAACGGTTCTTAGTTAATGGAAAGTGTGAGACTTACACCAAAGTATCCCAAGGGTCCTAGAAGAGATATAGCCTCCTCATGTGGATGTGATCCTACTAGCTATTTGACCTAGAGAATAATTAGGGCAATTTCGAAGTGTTGGGTCTGAACCTCAGGGAGGATTCATAAGTATCACATTTGGATTCTAATCAAATCCCATATAGTTTTTATAGTTGGGGATTACACCTTTGGAGGAGGCCCATAGAAGGTTTATAATACAAAGAATATGTCCCTTTGATATGTATTTGAAGACCAATTCATATGGATGCCCTCTGAAGGTTTTTTTGTAGGGGATATGGATATTTTATAGGGATACATGGCTTTAAGGACCGATGCCTATGTATGCCCTCTAACGGAAGGTGAGAAGACGATCCAGAAGAAGATTCTCTATTGAGACATAAATCAGATTATGTAGATTCCATGATCAGAACTAGAATCTTTGACTATGTGATTCATTATTAGTGTGAGAAACAAGAGGGAGTGAAATATCTAAAAAAATAGGATCTCCTTCATATGCTGGTGGATGATTCAAGGACTATGAGAGAGATTAAGTGATTTTATGTTCCCATATCCTTTTTTTAACTTGGGTAAGGAATTATGCACCCATGTGGATATGGCCTCACATAAAGTCTAAAGTGTTACTCTAGGAGGTATTCCCTTATACCAATTTCATAGAAGATGAGAGAAGTAAACTTTTCTATCCCCCATTAAGGGGAAAGACAAGTGTCTCCCCTTAATGTATGAAATGGGTAGGTACCTAACATTTCTATCAAGTTTGGGGTCCTCATTACCATGGGAGTGTATAATTAAAAACACTTTGAGGATCCCACCTACTAGTTACGATAAATGTGGGACCACTATTACCATGAGAATATATAATTGAGAGGACATGATGAAGTGCCATTTTCTTTGATCATATATATCCAGAGTATTTTGGATATGTCTTTTATTGTCCCCCATTTAATAAGGGATCCAAAGGAAAAGATGACCTACCATTAGTGTCATGAGAAATGGCTCAAAGGATGGCTCGTATATGGCGAGACTTGGGTGAGTTGAAGGTGTCTTATGTAAGGTGGACTTGGGAGAGTGGAAGAGGTATCACATAGGGTAGACCTAAGAGGATAATAAGTGCTTCCTGTAGGGTGGACCTGCATGATCCAGATGTGAA
Source organism: Viscum album (assembly GCA_963277665.1). Taxonomy (NCBI): domain Eukaryota; kingdom Viridiplantae; phylum Streptophyta; class Magnoliopsida; order Santalales; family Viscaceae; genus Viscum; species Viscum album. Next base: position 1,245,242,041 of record OY728157.1, on the reverse strand, counting down.
TTCATGATGATGGATATTCTTTGAAATAACACTTTGGAAAGGCCTTTCACTGTGCTCATAGGGTTTCCTCATGTTTCTCTAGAAGGGTCTCATGTAGGTCTTGAGTTTGGGAGGAGACCTTTGTGCTAGTACTTATCTACTCAAGAGAAGTGGATACTTGTATAGGTGTCTTGTGTCTTAAAAACCGGAGGATATATAACCACAATATTTCAATTAGTTGCATCTTATATCAAGTTTTTGAGATCTACTTGGATGGTTTTGAGGGCATGTGAAAAGGACTGGAGCAATCAGAGTTTCATGTCATACTCTGTTCTTCCATTCATTCTAAATGAGGATCTCCAAGGAACTATTTATCAGTAATTTTAGGACCATGGTAAAAGTAAGTCATCTATACAGGTCAATCAACCAGGTTCCTCATATAGGTTTGGCTACTACTCCTAGGCTATGTAGGCTGGCCAACCGTGAGCCTCTTGGCATGTAGGCTAGGAACATGTAGGTCGAACTGGGTGTTCTTTTTTATTCTCTTTGGTTCCCTTAACCTATTTAATTCTTTAGGTACTTTCCTTTGAATCTTCTCACCCTTATGTGACACAAAATATCTTCAAAAAATCCCCCTACCCAGGATTGGATCCTATCAGAGGAAGAGGTTTTGATCCCAAGATAGTGGAATAAATATGTCCACCACCTAGATCAGTCGTGCGAGTAGTTTGCGTAGGTAAAATATGAGGGTAATCCACATATATAAATATTTTTGACTTCTCAATGGTTCTCCCGTCAACTTTTTATAATTTATCTCACTCACCATGCTAGTCTCTTACGCTGCCTTTCTCTTATCATTGTTGTTATTTGTGTAAGAAATCCATAGAATACTATAGTGAAAGAACTTTGTATGACTTTTTTAGTGAGACATAAAACCCCAGGTTAGTCACTTATGTGAGGTAATTTGGGTGAGTGACCTGTGTGGCGTCACTTGGGTTAGTGACTTGTGTGAGGTAACTTGATCAAGTGACCTTCATTTGGTTACTCGGGTGAGTGACCTGTGTGAGGCCTTTTCCAAAATTTCAGAATTTATCAAAAACCAAGATTTTAACTCTAATGAAAATCTCAATACTTATTTAATTATTTTAAATGGCTACTTGAAGGGATTCATACAAAAAATATTGTGCTCATGTTTCCAAAATTATTAAAAATGTCCGGCCAGATTATTTTAACACATGTGATTCTACCATCCTGAATATAGATAAAAACTTGAAAAATCACTACTATGGGTACCCAAGAAGGGATTATGTGCCTCTGTATAATCATATATTTCTAAGATACAAACTCATCCCTAAAATTCAGAATTATTTTTTGTATTCCATTTTTGTGGAATACACTAATTTTCCCTCTACAAATTTTATTCAAGAGGAATATTTATCAATGAAGGAATAGTTCCAAATGCAGGTCTCATCCAACATAGAATGTGTTCCCCATATCTAATGCCTCAAAACCTAGAATACAAACTACACTACTACTATTAAATATTCAATTCTTATAATATATACTAATAAAAAATCTATAAGGAATATTGATAATTCCATTCTGGAGGGGTATTCAAGCGTGAATTGATGTGGATTTTCTGGGTAAAATAAAACTATACCAAATTTAATACTGAGCTAAACAGTGTTGACATTTAAGAGGATGTTTGGGTAGTGCAGATGTATGTTGATAAGAACCCAGATATTATCCTTAAAATATTGATATGATGGATCCCTTAGGCAAATAATTTCCATATGATTCATGTAAAATTCATCATTGGAATATGGGATGTCTACAAGATCTCAGGGGTTCCCATTCTTGGAGAGATATAGGATGAGTTCATCCCACAAAAATCCAACTGGGATGATGCTGAAAATGTGACTTTTTTGGTTCATGAGCTATTGAAGATGGAGTGGATGATTAAAAAGGATGACCCTCACCCTAGGGATGATTTTCATCCAGAAGTATGGACAGAGTCTATCCTCAATGAAAAAAGATAATTTCTTACTTTCTACTTCCAAATAATATGCCCTCCTTAGAGAACTAGATAATTCCTAGAAAATTATGGCCTATATTGGATAAAGGCTAGTATAATTGGCGGGGTTATAAATCCAAGTCTTTTGTCTACTAGATTACCTATCTCGATGTATTTCTTGTGATGTTGTTTAATAATTAACTATTTCAATTATTCGAATATAACAAAGGTGTGAGGCTGGATGCATTCCTTGTAGTATAAAAATTAGAACAAGGTTACCACATCGCGTTGGATTCCCCATTCGAGAAAAAATCTATTGGTGTTTGATGAAAGTATACACCAGGAAGGACCCATACCAAATTTTATGTCCACTTAAAGTGTTGTTGGAGTGGGTTGCATCAAACTTCAGCTCTTATGCCATTCTGAGTGGAGTTTATGTTCTTGATGTTCAGCTTCACCAATTCATTCAGGATGTTTTTGGTATGCAGCATTTATCCCTAAAATATAGTGATGCCTTAAAGAATATGAACGTACTAGGAGAGTTTAAACTCATACTATATGGTGATACGCTTACTAGAACGTTATTTTGCAACAAAAAATGTAATAAAGACCTAAGATCATACAAGATTGAATTGAATGATATTGTACTGGAATCCCATATTGACAGTGAGATCATATGTAAGGCCTATTCTCTATGTACATTTTCTAACAAATTCAAGTTTTTATAACTTCAAAATTTCTCCACCACCACACATTTATTTTGGGAAACACCCAATGGTGACTTGAAAATTTTGGATCCTCATGACCTTGGATATATCCCTTGAATCGATCTGGTTTCCTTTGTCAGGTGCATCCATTTGGATAAACTCTATGTATGCCAGTTCTTGGATTTCTTCCAACCCACTTGGGGAAATGATAGTAGGAATACCTCAAGTTGAGTCCATGAAGACTTATGGATGTGTCAAGAAAGATAGGAAGGTTCAACTTGGGGGTGATGATGCTGAATCTCTAAATTCTTTGAAATAATCTCAATAAAATTCCACGATGCAAGAAATATTTGAGAAGACCGCATCTTCCTGGATGAGGTTGTTTAGTCATTAGTGTCAGGAAGATATTTGAACTCTAGTTTCCCAATATCTTGTTAGAGTAGACAGTCCTGAAAGAGACTAAATTACAAAGTATTTTAGGTCTTCTTAAAATAAAACAATGGACAATTCATATTACGTGCAACCTTTTTCAGTCCAACCTTATAATAGTGTAACTTGGGAGATAAGAGATTTATGGGTGTTTCTTTAGACTAGAATATGTATCCCAAAGCATCTTGATATCTGAGTAACCTATAATATTCACCCTAATAACAATTTTGTAGAGGTGTAGTGGTATATTTAAGAGGTGGAGATGCTAATATATGCAATTGATGTTCATATCCCATCCACAATGAGGGTAACCGAAATACTGGCTCAAGATACTTTTGATGGAATATCTAGCCAATATGGTAAGGAATGAGATGACTACATATACTTTAGTGGGGTATATCTCTATTTTCGTTTCTCTTTTCCCTCCCTCATCCATCATCATTAACTTTGAGGGGAATTATATTGTAGTTGGTAGGAGAATAATGGGCACCAAGGGTGCTACTTGAGTCACCAAAATATGGGCCGATGGGGACCCCCATTGAAGTGGGGCGGGGGTGAGTCTCCTGAGTCCTTAGAGTTATCCTCAGGGTAGAGGATGATGGATGATGATACAGTAGGATTGAATTCTCAAATTCCATTTCTAGTTCCTTTAATAAAGAGGACCAATAGAAGCCCCTCTCCATCTTAGGGAAAGAAATGAAATTGGCCAAAGAAGTTGTCCACATGTATATGCCATAGTAAGTCTTTTTTCTATCATTCAATCCCACGACTCACCTGATGTACCTATTTGACTATGCTTTCCTTTTATAGGATATGATTTACTATCCTCCATCAAGGGGTCCAATACTGATCCTTTGAGGATAGAAGGGGAAATTCTTAATGAGGGATAAACACATTCCAGTGAATTTGTCACTATGATAGAATAAGTTCTAATAGATGAAGCCTCATCCACTCCCATTACTACAGAGAGGGAGGAGGGTCTTGGTAATGTCATATGCACATCATAAGGTTTCATATAATAGTTATTGACTTTCCATAACATAATATTTTATATTCATCACATACATTATAGGGCTATGCAACCACCACCACCAGCCCTATCGCTATTCTATAAGAGTTTGATGGGGATCTTGTATGGTCTGGTGAACATTCTAGTGATGATCCTGACTCTGGAGAGTCCACAAAAGTTGTTCCCGCCAGGAATCATTTGGGTATAATCGATAATGGAGATAATCTGGGTACAAATCCACACTCGTTGGATACCCATACTATTAAGGATTCTACCAGATGTGTGGCCTTATATAATGAACTAATGGAACATCATTATATTTTGAAAAACGTTAATATTCTTGCATCTCTGGATGAGATTTAGGATTTTGATAGGGAATTATATAGACATGTTTTTTCTCTTTATTATGTTTTCAAACATAGTTGACCTCCTTAAATTTTTTTTCTTACATCAGTGCTTTAATTGTGCATATTTTTCCTCAAAGAACATTTCCAAGGAAATTAATGACCAAGGTATTGAAGTCCATTATACTCACATTACTAAGGAAATAACATCCAAGGGACTGGAAGTGAGAGATTCTTAAGATCTACCAATCCCATTTTCTAGGAAAATTCTAGAGGATGTTTCTTTTTAGGATATCCTTACTCAAATAATTGAGACTGAGGGTGTTAGGGACACATTAATCCCAAGAGATGATCCACTAATGGGTGAGAGTTATTAAATAATCTGGTTTTTAACCTTCCCTCTCTATTTTTTAACCCTTGATGTGAATGATGGGTCCTATCATTTATCCACTTCCATTGAATTTAGTGATCAAACCTAAGGGATAATATTCGATACGAATACAAAAAATAGTAGAAGGTAGATATGATATTATTTCATAGTGAGAAAAGTAGGGTGCCATAATGAGTGTGTTAATCCTAGAGCACATCTCTCCCTTTGAAAGAGGTTCTGATTCAAACTTGGAGGCACATGTTTTCTTTCAAGCCCCATGTTATATTGTATGCTGAGATATCTATAAGATAATTTCAGAGATTCCTCTTGAAGATATTACATAGTTACTTCGGAAACATCCAACCATGTTTTCTATTTTGGGGTAAAATAATTTTGATTACCATATGATACACTATACATTGAATTCAATCATTTGACAATTGGAAGAGGAGAAAAGATCGCAGTTGGATGAGGTGGAGTTTGTAAGCTTTTTTGAAGTTCTAAAATCTAATGCATCCTAGGTAGAGCTTAGCCATTACAAGGAGGTGGAGGAAGATTAGTGTCACCTTGATGATAAATCTCTCTAAATGTTGTATCTTCAAGAATAAATAGATGTTTTGAATGAAGATATGGTTCAACTCCTTCAATCCATGAAGAGGTTCACATTAGAAAAATAGATTATGTTATTTCAGAGAAGGAAGAACTTCATCACATCGAAGAGTTCATCACCACAAAAAGTTTTAGGCTTCGAAAAAATTCAGATAATTCTCAAGCCATGATCCAAAAAATCAAATCCTATGTCCTCTAACAATTGTAAAATTTGGTAGAGACACTCCATTATGTGGAAGCCCCTTCGCATTTTAAAACATGATTGAAAAGTAATTTTTTGTTCCATGATCATCTATTTCTATGTTAACATCCTCATTATAATAATAATGTAACACTAAAAATGACTCTTTGGAATGAATGTTGTTGTGTCAATGTGTTATAATTAAAAAGATAAGAATGAGATAACTATAATTTTTCCTAGGTATTTTGATGTAATGAGCATAGTTCAACTATTTATAGGGTCATATGATAGACCCTAACAACTTTTTTTGTCTTTTATTTCATCACCCTAATTTTTTTCCTAAGTCAAATATGAAAAATTATTAGTGAACAAGACTTGGATTTTTCTCAAGACACCCTTTGAGGATTTTCATCCTAATGTTTTTTGTGCCTATTTATTTTCATTTCTCAAAAAAAAATTCCTAAACCATACAGAGTACAGGTCTATCAAGGTGATACTTTGGATTTTTCCCAGGGTTCCCTTTTTTGGTTTCTCAACCTGGAGAGTATTATGCCTCTATTCATGGGAATTTTAGATTATTTCAAGACAAACTAATTAAACTTGTGTTTTAGGTCAAACATCTTTGACCATGAGTTATGTAATAAGGACCCAAGTAGAGATCACTAGATGGGAATGTTATGAAATTATTTAGATACAAAAAGTGTATTTTAAGTCACAATTTTTTTATTTTAGGATATAACACATGATATTATTTTAGAATACAAGGAATGAACAAATACCATGTTCTAAAAGTGGTTTCCAACATCATATTGTTAGGGATTATAGTGGTATAAGAGGTTTCTCTTGAGGATAAGAATTCCTATGGTTGACATGCCTTATGGTGGAGACTTATACAAAGCTAAAGTGGGGGATATCAATGCATATTGAAACAAATAAATCCCTTGGATGATATGTCCTTTGGTAGGAGACTTATGAAAATATAAATGGGAAATATAAATGCATATTGAAAATAGGGGTGTCCTTAGGTATCATAAATTACATTACCAATGGTTGGAGAGTTTATGAAGATTTATATTTCTCAAGACTATGGAGGGTGGTTTTTGAAGGGAATGTGTTTGAGAATAAAGGGAGAATATAGTTTGGAACTGTACATAAATGTGAAACTTATCCTTCAAAATTTTGGTTTGCATATAAAAGAGGGGGGCATTCTATTTCAATCACAAGATTGTAGAGGAGGGGTCCACAGAGAAATCCAAGAATTTTGATAAATACAATTTAATTTTTTTAGATTTGACTAAGAGATTATATATTTTCTATTTCATAGTGATTTGAGCAAGAATGTTCCATAATTTTCAGGCATGAAGGGGGAAGGTTGTATGTTGTGATCTAGGGGCTTCCAAATCCGAACCATGATATGGGGAAAGTACACACTTAATAAACACAAAACATGTTAAAAAAATCCATTATAATTGTTTTAGGGATTACAAAGATAGAAGTTGTTTCTCTTAAAGAAGACTATGCCTTTGGTTGATAGGACCTTTTAGTGGGTAACTTATACAAGGAAAATATAGGGTGTATCAATGCATTGTGAAAAAACTAAATCCTATGTTTGATTGTCCCTTTTGTTGGTTTCCTACGAAAATAAAAACTGGGGTGTATCATAGAAAAGTATAAATAAATGCATCCTTAGGAATCAGACATTCTATCACCAATTATTAGATAAAGATTACAGAGATTCTAATTTCCTCAAACATAGAGGTTAGTTTATGTATTGAAGATTCATAAGTATGGAAGGATCATTTCATGTTAAAATCACCTAAGAATGGGGATAAATGTTTTTTGTACAGTTCTGAATGATATGTAGGGTGGGGATATTTTTATATTGTGGCTGGTCCCAAGACATATGATATGGGAATATCTATGTATCTTGTCAAATTTAGAATCAATCGACACATGGTTATTGGAAATATTACCCTCACAAATAAAATTCATATATGGGGAAGTGTAATTTTTTTATATATGAGCTCACAAATGGGGTGAGAACCCGAAATAGACCCTCTTATGAAGATTTGGATTTTACATAGAATAATGAGGGTATTTTACATATTGTAGGTGGGCCAAGATGTAGGATCTGGGTTTCACTACATATATCATCAAAGAGATAATCATTAGACACATAGTTCATAGATTTATGACATTAAATAATGTAGTTTAATTTCATACGGTAAGGATGTTTGGTATGTATATTAAGTTTCTTCATCCATGACCATGTTAACTATAATGTGAACTGATATGCCTTGATCATGTGGGGAAGACTTTACCAAAATTCCAAAGCCAATGTGAGTTGTGATTGGTGTGATAAACATGGATTAACAATAGTTTCTTTAACAACCCAGTGGTGATTAAAAGGAAGGACATGTGGATTTTGATCTTGTGGTAGTTGGACTAGAATATAGGATCCAGGAGTTGATATGTATCTCATGGGAATGAGAATCAAGACATATTTAATTTTGGGAAACCATGGAGTTTAATTTCATTTAGCTATGATGAAGGTGTTTTGTAGTATTAGATTATATGTATAAGACCATACATCATGGAAACTATGATTAATACAAGGAATACTTGGCCATGGATGTTCTAATATACTTCGGGTGTGAAGAGGTAAATTCTAAACCATGATCATGGGGTTCTAAGATAATGAGAAGTGATATGGGAACAAAATTCATGGAATGACCATGGAAAATTTTAGAAAATGGGTTTCTAGTATGATGTCATTGAGACTTACAGAGATAGAATAGGTCTCTCCTAAGGACGAATGTAGCTTGGGTTGATAGACCCTTTTGGTGGGAGACTTATGCAAAGATAGACCAGGGTGTATCATTGCTTAGTTAAAAAAAGGTGTCCTCATGAATCTGACATTCTATTAACAATGTTAAAGAAAGCTTATGGAGATCCTAAATTTATCAGGGCAAGGATTATGTTGTGTGGAAGGAATATTTTCAGGCACAAAGGGAGAATTTAGACCAACATTTTCCATAGAGTGTGAATCCACCTACATAGATCTTTGTTTTTTATGAAAGGGGGGGATTAATTTCATTGATTTGTGGATATTCCTAGTACATTAGGTCATGGAATCACTATGTATCCCATTTAAGATGAAAATCAAGCCACATGTAGTTCTCAATGGAGGTGTGGTGGGAGACGAAGACCAAGGATCATGATCTATTCATGCATGGACCAAAATGCAATGTGGTTTTACATTATTCTATAAGGACATGAAACATTCAATTTTATTTCATGAGGAAGGGGTGTTGTCATCTAGTTTATCATTTTATGAATAGGATGTTTGGCTATGTAGTTTAAGGCCATGCAACTCAGATTATGGAGTCTTATAGTTTTAGGTCATATGACCAGGACACTATGTTGTGTCTTTTATGGTCTTATATCCATGACCAGATGTCATTCAGTTTATTGTTGGGAAACAAGGATTATATGTGTATTTTAATGTCATGCATACATGACCAAATTTTGTGCATTTTATCATCACGAGATTAGGATGATATGGTGTTCCTTTTATGGTCATGCATCCATGGCCAAATTTCGTGCAGTTTTTCATCATTCGATGAGGACGATATGTGCCTTTTAAGGTCATACATACAATAAAAAATTTTGTGTAGTTTATAATCATGTGAAAGGGATGATATGACATTACTTTTAAGGTTATCCATCTAGGACCAAATATCATGCAGTTTATCGTCAAGTGATAAGGATGATACAATGTGATTTTTAAGTCCATGCATCTAGGGAAATTGATGCTATGATCTTTAATGGTGTAAAAAACATACATTGGTGTCTTTATCACAAAAATTATTTATTAAGGAATATTGTATTGTTAAAAAACATAACAGGATCCCCATCCATCGAAATTAAGGAACAAATTATTTTGGAGTAGACCTTGTGTATAACATAGGACCCCTCCCACTTTGTCTCAAGCTTTAGAGATTGATTCCATGGAATCATCAAGGTACTGAAGACCAATAATAGAACTCCTTATAGGAACGAGTAAAGGAGGAATTTCTTGTTAAAATCCCATGCTATCTGATTTTTTTTGATCTTCCAGTGATGTAAAGAATGCAGTCTCTTCTCATCAAGTCACTCCAACTCATAGAGCTATTTTTGGGATTTATCATATGTGGATAGTTTTTCACAAATGGATATGTGAAGTGAGGGAAATTGAACCTTTATGGGAATGATTGCTTCCATCCCATATACAAGGGAATACAGGGTCTATTGTGTGGAAGTGCAGGTCGTATTCTAGTAGGCCAAAAAGGAAAGGAAGATTTTGTTAGGATATAATTTTTTATCTTTATCCACCCTCATATTGCCACGACCCATCCTCGGTGCCCGTTCCGTGACTACCCCAAGCCCACCTTCCATAGGCCTGGGGCAGGCGACTAGCACCAAAGGTGTAAATACCAAAAGAAGGGAAGACATTGTCTTTATTTAGTAACATACACAACAGAGTACGCAAGAGATGTAAACACTAAGTAAACTAGGTACAAGGTAAGTGCTGAAAAGAAAATGGGTCAGTATACAAACTCAACTGAAAGTACAGTAAAATTGAAAGGAAAGTGCACTAGAAGAAAGTAAAACAACAACACCGAGTCATCCTCTAGAAATCCAACCTGAAGGGTGGGTACAGATAGTCTCCCCAGCTCCTCAGTTTGACCATCAGCTCTGTGTACGTCCCGCCAAGTGGTCCACCTCCGGGTACCGTCTAGCTCAACAAGCCTCCACCTCAATCAGTGGAGTCTGTCGTCTGCATCCAACACAATGTAGTGCGGGCATAGCCTGTGCAGGGATGAGTATACGATACTCAGTAGGGACCCCAAGACCCTCGAAGGATAAACCACAAAGGAAAGATACATTCCCGAAGTATCAAAACACTACTCAGGTATATTCCCATACATATACCCAAGTCATCAGTTACAGTTCGGCTCTGGCTCCTGAGACCAAGCACAACCTAGTCCACATAAGAATGCACAACCCAACCCACACAGGAAAGCACAACCCAATACACATAGGAAAAGAAAGTCAACCATATCAATGATAATGATTGATAATCAAGACTCAGCTCACACAGGTATACTAATTCTTGAAGAGAGGTGGAGGTGATTAGATTTAGCCTCTGAATCATCTCCTTGTCGATCCCACGTAGGATACTAGTACAGAAGTCATCACTGCCGAACCCATGGAGGATCCTAGTATAGTATTCATCACTGCCAAACCCACGGAGGATCCAAGTACAGTCGACAACGCTGCTGAACCCACAGAGGATCCTAGTATAGAAGTCATCATCGTCGAACTCACGGAGGGTCCCAGCACTGTAGACATCGTCGTCAAACCCACAGAGGATCCCAGTATGGTAAACATCGTCATAGAAACCACAGAGGATCCTAGTTTGGTATTCGTCCTCGTCGAACCCACTGAGGATCCTAGTACGATAGTCGTCCTCATCGAACCCACTGAGGATCCCTGTACGGAAGTCGTCATCTTCATCGCAGCCAGCTCTTGGGTTCCTGCACACAGCATGCTCGATTCCGGGAGGGTCCGCTCCATGAGCCAAGGGGTCGATACATTAACTGTCACGAATTCCAAAGTTGATGTATCACAAAGTCTTGTCTCATCAATAGGAACTCAACGTAACAGACAACGTGTCAATCGGACGCCCGGTCGGAGAGTTATTGGCCTTTTCGTCCCAGGGGCCCAGTTGGTTTTTAAGCTAAAACCAACCCGACAATACTCCCGGTGTGTCCAAACCTCGAGTGGAGTAATCCAAAAGAGCCATCTCACTAATAAAAAACTGACAAAATCGACGACATGTCAATCAGACGTCTGGAGCTCAAGATATAAGTGTTTTCGCTCTGAGGGCCCGGTTGGTTTCATGTTCGAACCAACACAACTGTACACAATGTTCTCCAACACCATGAGTGTAATATACCGAAACAACCATCTCGATCCAAGGATCCCAACGTGATTGACGGTGCATCGATTGGAGGTACGTATCCCATGTTATGGGCGTTTTAACGGATCATTTCAAAAACAGGGAGTTTGGGCCCAGTCCGACCAGGCCCAATACCCCCTGAATTAGTCCGAACGAGGTCGACGCGACCCTGGTCTGGGTTCATCCCAGTTGGGCGCGGCCCGGCCCCACCGGCGCAGTGCGGCCCGACGCGGGGGTCCGACCCAGCACGGCTGGCCCGACCAGGCACGGCTGGCCCGCGTGGCCGGCGTCTCAGCTCTCAGCTGAGCGGGATGCGGGGGGTGGGGGGGGGGGGGGCGCTGCCCCTCCTTGATTGAAGAAACAGTCGGCCGTTAAGGCCGGCCATAATTGAACCCGCGGGACCCGAGGGGTCCCGCATTCAGCTGGTGCCAGCAGCCGGCTTGGCCGGCCGCTCCTCGGAACCGCCGCGGCTCCTACACGTCCAACACGGTGTGACGGCGCCGCACCCCTCCACCACGGCCCGCTCTTGGCCACGACCTCCTTTGGCTTCACCGACGTGGCGTGAATGCACCGCGCTCCTTCGTCGCGGCCCGCTCTGGCCGCAGTTCTCTCGTTCCCGCGTGGTGCGACGACACCGCGTCGCCTCCGTTTCAAGCCACGAAGAAGATCAACAACAAAAAGGCGAGGAGGATCAGTCGTGTTTGTGTAGTCCGACCTCCTCCCATTTTTTTTTATAACAATCGGTCAATAATTAATGAATAACGTCAAATTAATCTTGAACATAAAATCAACCCCTACCTCTTAGTAGTTCCTTGTCGCACGTTCGTCCTCAAGGGGGGTTAAGGCGTCGACATTAGTTTCCGGCTCCGATATTAAGAAGGCGTCGAAGAAGAAGAAGATGTTTTGTCGGCGTTCTTCATTCTTCTCCAGGGTAGAAGTCCATCAGAGGTTCGCCAGAGAATCCACCAATTTCTTTTCCCCACACATTCTTGGTGTGCCAAAATATAAAGAGCACGTCGCAGCGTTGCCATAATGGTGTCATTAAAGTGTCGCTACGCTATGAGTTTAATGAACAATTAATGAGCCTCATTGATGTGCATCGTCACCACCCTGTCGCTTCCCTGCCACCCAAAATGGGAGAAGGAAAAATAAAATAATTCATTTCAATTATTTTATTATTTTTCTCGAAAGGCCTGAAAAATAACTTTTTCCCTCGTCCCTTGCCGCCTGAAGTTAAGATTCGCCTAAGCGAATCCCAGCACTGCGAATTCAACGGTACCCTCGTAATTCGATTTCGAGCACCAGTTAAAAATTTATTAAACGCCACTCGTACGTTTACTGAACGTACCCGAAAAGAAGTTCGGAAAATTATTATCAGTCACCCTTGACCCACTATGGTCAAGGTTAGGCTCTGCCTAGGAGAAACACACCCCAACGAACTCAATGGTACTCTAAGATTTTCAATTCGAGTTACCATTTAGAAGTTATGAATTTTACAATAAAATAATAGTCACTTAATTGTTTTATTTACGGCCAAAAACTAACTTTCTCAGGTGGCCCGTGCTGGCCAAAGTTAGTATCTGTTTAAAGAAAGCATACCCACACGAGTTCACCGGTGGTCTAGAATTTTTAATCCGAGTTACTATTTGTGAGTTATAAGAATTTGAAAAATAAAATAACTTTATTTAATTATTTTATTTATGGTTATTCCATTTTCGGGTTTTCTCATCGGAGGCCTGCGTCGACTAAACTTAAGTCATGCCTAGGTTAAACCCGCCATCCCAAGCACAAAGTTGCCCTCAGATTTCAGATCCAAGTAACTGTTTAAGAGTTATTACACGTTTTTCTGGAAAACTGCTTACGCGCGTTAATTGAAGCTTGACAAATCTTCAGAAAATTATTCCGGGCACACTGGGCCTCGGAATCAGGTGCCGTTAGAAACAATGTGCTCATAAAATTCCAAATAATTTAAGAGAAACAAATTACTTGAAATTTACGGGTATTTATATTACTCCCACTCCCAAGTACTCTCTTGGAGGTTCCCGTGCTGCCAAAGAACACGCACTAGAGGAATCAACCTCCCATGAAGGACCCACTCCGGTAGATCCTCTATCTCCAGCGGAACCTCCGTGAAGGTCTCCCCATCATCGATGTCTAGCTCCCTGTGGTCGATGATATGCGTTGGGTCGTGCACATATCTCCTCAGCTGAGATACGTGGAAGACGTCGTGCACTTGGTGCAGCTGAGGTGGAAGGGCCATGCAGTAAGCCACCTCACCTACCTTGCTAAGGACCTGGAAAGGTTTGATGAAGTGCGAAGATAACTTGCCGCTGTGACCAAATCCCTGTAATCCACGTAGAGGTGAGACCCGTAAGAAAACGTAGTCGCCATCCTTGAACTCCAGTGGTCTCCGCCTCCTAACAGTATAGGACTTCTGTCTACTCTGTGCAGTCCTCATCCTCTCCAGGATGATCTGCACCTTCTCCGACGTAGCCTGAACCATCTCTTGTTCTACATGTACTCACCCCAACACTATCCACAAAGGTTACCTGAAAATGCAGCCAGCTGCTGTCTCACCACTCCTAACAGTTGAATACCCAATATCCTACCAAGAGCATCCACTACAACATTTCCCTTCCCTAGAGTATAATGTGTCTCTATGTCATAGTCCTGTAGGAACTCAAGCCATTGCCACTATCTCATGTTCATGTCCTTATGAGAAAAGATACACTTGAGACTATTAAGTTGGTGAGAACCGTAAACTGTTCGCTCGATGAACAATGGGTGAGACTAACCATTTGTAAGAACTCAACTCCACCCTTCTCCGTCTATGATCTACATGAGCTGATGAGATTACTCCTCTGCCAAAAAGAGAAATTTGGTCTCATCCCCTGGATGAACCACGTCCTTTTCCTAATATAGTCAATCCTGTCATGAATGGTACTATTTCATTCCATGGACGGCGTCGTAAGGCCTCAACGCTACTACCAAGAGATCCAACCATTACTCTCACCTCCATGGGTCGAGTCACACTGTCGACAACAGTGTGTGGTCACCAGGTCTCTTCTAGTAGGAATCTCAAAAGTGAGGTTCAAGTCAACGGTTTTAACCGGAACCTCTCAGTATCCACTACATAAAAAGGGAAGGGAAGAAAACACCACAAGAACAAGTGTCTTTTATTATTGCATCTCAAGGTACAAAGACACAAAGCACCCACAGACACAACATCAACAAAGATAGAAGCATCATGAACAAAATTCTACATGTCTGGAGCTAGTCCCACTCCTGTCCATCTGCTCTCGGAGCTCCATGGTCATAGGCCTTAGCTATCTGAAGCTAAGCTCTCCCCTGACCACCTATTCCCTGCGGTCGGGGTGGTCTTCCTGGTGATGGTAGGGCCTCAAAGCGTCTCCCACCACCCGCTGCTCAGCTAGCTCCTCTGCCTCGTCCACATGTTCCCTGCGAAATGCCACGGTCGAAACTCTACCTAGGAGGTCCCTCTACCGCCTGCTGCTCATCTGCAGGGCGGGTCGGGAAGTCTCGAGCTAAGTGACCCTGCCCGCCGCATGTGTAGCACTGTATGCTCCTCGTGTGGCTGGATCTGTTTCGTGTGCCCCACACAACCGAACCTATTTCCTGAGATTGCTCATCTGATTGTCTGGCCCGCTTGGTCCTCTGCATCATATGTCTACTGACGGCTGCAGAAGACTCCGCTGCAGGTCATCCTGTGGAAGGTCTCGCCGCTGGTGACTGCTCAGCGAGAAAACTCTCCACTAGGAGGGCTCTCTCTAGCACCCCCACCTGCGTCGTGATGTGGAGGGAGATCATCAACGCCCTGATCTCATGCCTCAATCCATGTTCGAAGGTCCGGGCCCTAAAGAATGGGTCCTGTATTATGTCCGTGGAGTAGCACGAGAGATCAGTAAATCTCTCCGAGTACTGGGATACTATCATGCTGCCCTGCCGTAGCTATAGTAGCTCCTGAATGCGCACCGCATAGAGGGTGGCTGGAACGAACTCTGAGCAGAAGAGGCTCTCGAAGTCCGTCCATAGAAGAGATGCCTCATCGTGCACCTGGAGCATCAGGCTCCACCATCTACCTGCTGCCGCGTGCAGGAGACTCGCCACAAGGATCACCATCAGGTCAGCTGGTGTCCCTACTAATATGAAGACTCGAACAACAGCCTCAAGCCAATTTTCGACTGCTTGAGGGTCTATCTCCCCATGTAACCTGGGCGGTCTCTGGCGCTGAAACTCATGCAGTGCACTCAGGAGACGTGCACTCTCAGCTACTGGGGCTGGTGGCATCGGTGGCTCAGCGGGTAGAGGTACTGTCGGTGCCTCTGCTGTAATGAGGACCTGCACCGAGGCCTCGTCACTCGGTGGGCTACCGTCTCGCACAAATCTCGGAACCCTAGCTGGCTGCCATCGTGGGGCCATCCTAAAAAGAAACTGGTGCGCCACGGTCAGTACAATATACCTGGTGAGCTGACACAAATTAATCACAAAGAAAACTTTTGAAACACACATGCAATCAATGTTTTCATGTACTAAGTCAGAAATCAGAAGTCAGGGTCCTGGTGTATGGATATGTCGGCCACCGCACCAACGCTGGACTCACTGGACTGATAAACACACTCGATACCCTTAAGACGTGGTCCCCACCTTAGGGCCCACCCACGTTCCTGAACGGGTCATCTGACTAATGATAGTCCCCACAGGCCAAAACATATCCTTTCTAGTGTGCTTTTTCCTCATTCACACACACCTTGAGAAAGTTCCTAGGAGGTCACTCATCGTGATCACTACTTCAGGCCAAGCACGCTTAACTATGGAGTTCTAATCAGACATGCTTCCAGAAAAGAATGTGCACCTTGTTGACATGAGTCATATCATTTAGCCATTTAACCCTTTATCATCTGGGGGTGTTACAATCACCCCCTAAAGCACAACATCCTGGTTGTGGGCCCTACATCTCAACCTAGGCAGTGCACCGCACTTAAGGCTGGGTACCACCTCTGATAACAATTTGTCATGACCCATCCTTGGGGACCGTGCCATGACTACCCCAAGCCCGCCTTCCCTAGGACAGGGGCTGGCGACTATCACCAAAGGCGTAAATCCCAAAACAATGGAAGGCATTGCCTTTATGTAGTAACATACACAACAGAGTATGCAAGCGAAGTAAACACTAACTAAACTGGGTACAAGGTAAGTGCAGAAAAGAAAATGGGCCAGTATACAAATCCAACTGAAATTACAGTACAACTGAAAGGAAAGTACAACAACAGAAAGTAAAACAGCAACACTGAGTCGTCCTCCGGAAATCCCACCCGAAGGGTGGGTACTGGTAGTCTCCTCAGCTCCTCGGTCCGACCGTCCGCTCCGTGTACGTCCCGCCAAGTGGTACACCTCTAGGTACCGTCCAGCTCCACAAGCCTCCACCTCGATCAGTGTCGTATGTCGTCTACATCCAACACAACGTAGTGCAGGCATAACCCGTGTAGGGGTGAGTATACAATACTTAATAGGGACCCCGAGACCCCTGAAGGTCTCTCAGAATCCACGAAGGACAAACCACAAAGGAAAGATACAATCCCGAAGTGTCAAAAATCTACTCAGGTATATGCCCATATATATACCTAAGTCATCAGTTACAGTTCGACTCCAGCTCTCGAGCCCAAGCACAACCTAGTCCACATAGGAAAGCACAACCTAGTCCACACAGGAAAGCACAACCCAATCCACATAGGAAAAGTAAGCCAACCAAATCAATGATAATGAATGAGAATCAAGACTCAGCTCACACAGGTATACTACTTGTTGAAGAGAGGTGGAGGTGATTAGATGTAGCCTCTGAGTCATCTCCTCTGCCGATCCCACATAGGATCCTAGTACAGAAGTCGTCACTGCCGAACCCACAGAGGATCCAAGTATATTATTCATCGCTGCCAAACCCACAGAGGATCTAAGTACAGTCGACAATGCTGCTGAACCCACAGAGGATCCTAGTAAAGAAGTCATCGTCGTCGAACCCACGGAGGATCCCAGAACTGTAGACGTCGTCGTCGAACCCAGGGAGGATCCCGATATGGTAGACGTCATTTTCGAACCCACAGAGGATCCTAGTACGATAGTCTTCCTCGTCGAACCCACTGAGTATCCTAGTACGGTAGTCGTCCTCATAGAACCCACTGAGAATCCTTGTACGGAAGTCGTCATCTTCGTCGCAGCCAGCTCAAGGGTTCCTGCACACAGCATGCTCGATTCCAGGAGGGTCCGCTCCATGAGCCAATGGTTCGATACATCAAGTGTCACGAAGTCCAAAGTTGAGGTATCACAAAGTTATGTCTCATCAATAGGAACTCAATGTGACAGACAGCGCGTCAATCGGACGCTCGGTCTGAGAGTTATTGGCTTTTTCGTCTGAGGGGCCCGGTTGGTTTTTAAGCTAAAACCAACCCAACAATACTCCCTCTGCGTCCAATCCTCAATTTGAGTAAGCCAATAGAATTGTCTCACTAATAGGAAACCAAAAAAATCAACGGCACGTCAATCGGACGTCCGGAGCTCAAGATATAAGCGTTTCCACTCCGAGGGCCCGGTTGGTTTCGTGTTTGAACCAACCCGTCCAAACCCAAAGTTCCTTGAAAACATGAGTGTAATAAACCGAAATGACCATCTTGATCCAAGGATCCCAACATGACTGACGGTGCATCGATCGGAGGTCCATAGCCCATGTTATGGTCATTTGAACGGATCTTTCCGAAAACATGGGGTTTGAGCCCGGTCCGACCCGGCCCAATACCCCCTGGGTCGGCCCGAACAGGGTCGACCCGACCCGGGTCCGGGTCTGGCCTAGTTGGGCGCGGGCCGGCCCGACTGGCGCGGCCCGGCCTTGCTGGCGTGGCCCGGCCCGGCGTGGGGGTCCGGCCTAGCGCGGCTGGCCCCGCCCGGCACGCGTGGTCGGCGGCTCAGCTCTCGGACGAGCAGGATGGGGGGGGGGGCATTGTCCCCCCTTGATTGAAGAAATGGCTGACCATTAAGGCCAGACATAATTGAACCCGCGGGACCCAAGGGGTCCCGCCTCCAGCTGGTTCCAGAGGCCGACTCGGCCGGCCGCTCCTCTGAACCGCCGCTGCTCCTACCCGTCCGGTGGGGCGCGACAGCGCCACACCCCTCTGCCATGCCCCGGTCTTGGCCACGACCTCCTTCGGCTTCACCGGCATGGCACTCCTTCGCCGCGGCCCGCTCTGGCCATGGTTCTCTCGTTCTTGCATGGTGCGACGACACCGCATCGCCTCCGTTTCAAGCCACGAAGATGATCAAAAACAAAAAGGGGAGGAGGATCGGCTGTGTTTGTGCGGTCCGACCTCCTCTGGTTATTTTGATAACAATCAGCCAATAATTAACGAAGAACGTCAAATTAATCTTGAACGTAAAGTCAACCTGTACCTATTAGTAGTTCATTGCCGCGCGTTCTTCCTCAAGGGGGGTTAAGGCATCTGCTTTGCTTTCCAGCTCCGATATTCGAAAGGCGTCAATGAAGAAGAAGAAGTTTTTTTGGCGTTCTTCGTTCTTCGCTGGGGAAGATTTCCGTCAGAGGTTTACCATAGAATCCTCAAATTTCTTTTCGGCACACATTCTCGATGTGCCAAAATATAAAGAAGCACGTCACAACGTTTCCATAATGGTGTCATTAAAGCGTCGCTACGCTATGAGTTTAATGACCCATTAATGAGCCTCATTGATGTGCATCATCACCGCCTGGTCGCTGCCTCACCACCCAAAACGGGGGAAGGAAAAATAAAATAATTCATTTAAATTATTTTATTATTTTTCTCGAAAGGCCCGAAAAATAACTTTTTCTATCAGCCCTTGACAGCCGAAGTTAATCTTCGCCTAAGCGAATCCCGACGCCGCGAATTCAACGGTGCCCTCGGAATTCGATTCCAAGCGCCGGTTCAAAAGTTATAAAACGCCGCTCGTACATTTACTGAACACACCCGAAAAGATGTTCGGAAAATTATTATTAGTCACCCTCGACCCACTGCGGTCAAGGTTAGGCTCTTCCTAAGAGAAACACACCCCAACGAACTCAACGTCACTCTAGTATTTTCAATTCAAGTTACCGTTTAGAAGTTACGAATTTTACAATAAAATAATTGTCACTTAATTATTTTATTTATGGCCAAAAACTAACTTTCTCAGGTGGCCTGCGCTTGGCCAAAGTTATTATCTTCATAAAGAAAGAATACCCTCACGAGTTCAGCGGTGGTCTTGGATTTTAAATCCGAGTTACCGTTTGTGAGTTATATGCATTTGAAAAATAAAATAACTTTATTTAATTATTTTATTTACGGTTATGCCATTTTCGTGTTTTCTCACAGGAGGCCTGTGCCGACTAATCTTAAGACACGCCTAGGGTAAACTCGCCATCCTGAGCACAATGGTGCCCTCGTATTTATGATCCAAGTAACCATTTAAGAGTTATTCCACTTTTTCATAAAAACTGTTTATGCGCGTTAATTTAAGCTTAACAAATCTTCAGAAAATTATTCCGGGCACACCGGCCCTTGGAATCAGGTGCCGTCAGAAACTGCGTAGTCGTAAAATTCCAAAGAATTTAAGAAAAAAAAATTTTCCTTGAAATTTACGGGTCTTTAAACATATAGAGTATGTTGGATTGGGTCTTCTGTAAGGCCCCAATCTATTTATTAGACACTGCATGATAGTGATACAAGTGGTTGGATTTGATATTATATTCTTGATATATATTCTCCAACCCAGCAGAACAGAAATATGTGCCATTTTTCTCTTATTATAGGAGGGACACCAAATCTGGTGATTATATTGGATTTACCAAAGATAAAAATTATTTTGATCCCAAATTATTTGAGTGGTATTGTTTCATCCCATTTGGAGAAGAATTTGGTAGTAGTGATAATGTATTTGAACTAATTGGCCATAGGTAGTGGAACGGGACCTATAACCTCCACTCCTCATATGAAAAATAACCAAGAATATTTGAAACTATGTAGAATATATGGGGTTTGATGGATGAATTAGGAGAAAATTTGGTAGGAATTCCACTGCATGGTGAATTTTCTACAATCCCACATAATTGAAGGACATAAGTATCCATGAATTTGGATCTGATTTGAATATACGATCCATGATTAGTGGGAACAAAAAACTCCTGTATGAACTTATTTCATGAAAAAAAGAGTATATTCTTAATTAAAAAACCTAAGAAGGTCTCCATAAATGACTCATTTATAGAGGAATTCTTGGTGATTTAGGCTATCATAAAGAGTAAAGTTGGTATCTAATTGTTGAATTTTTTATTTTCTAGCTCTATCTGATGAGAGAACTCCATTTTTAAGTTAGTCAACAAATGTTATCATCCACCAAATTTTAGGACTGTCTAGTTTATGTATGGAATTAACCTCATTTATTTCATTAATGTAAACATGAAAAAGGTGAGACCATTCTATGGTGTGCAATACTGATGACTATTTTTTCCTGATCTAGATTTTCTAAAGTGATGGATGAATTTTCTAATGCATCTTCCTAGGTATTTTATAATAATGGGATGTGAGTCAATGTTGGATTCAATGGGAAATTTTCCATTTTTTCTTAGACATAGTCATGTATGGGATTAGTTCCTCATTTCTGACATCGTCATCATTATATATCTGCTTGATGACTAACTCTTAATAACATTTTACCTTTCAGTTTTCCACTGTCATTTTAAGTGCTAGTTCTAGCCCTGTGACGATGGAATAATATTTTACCTATTTGTTTGCACTACCTTATGATAAAAATATGGAGTAAGTAAAGACTTACTTTACCAGAGAGATGATCATAACTCCTAATTTGACTTTATTGCGCTTGGGGTCTTCTATCCTTTTCCCTATTTTAATTACAGTTACATTCTCAAAACACATTTGCCATGTGTGAGGGCTATCTTGGATAGAGTAAATCTCTTCATAAAGAAATTTAGTATTTAATGATGTTACTTCTTAATATAGATGTTATTCAAGGAAGTCTTACAAGCCTGTTATTTTACCACTTTTTGAAAAATGAACTAAAAGTCAATGTGCTACGTGATCACTACCCACCATGCAAAAAATCTAGTCACCATAAGATGACTGAGGACGTATTTGAGTGATTTTTTTCATTAGACCAGATGGACCTAATGGTGTTGTAGGTAGTTCCTCAACTTCTAAACCACGTAGATTAATATTAGGAATATCTTCTCGATAGCTAAATAATGAGTCCTGATGTTGAGGATGGTTTTATTGAGATAATAAAGGTTGTTCTCCTTCCTGGAATCATTATTTTGTATGACGAAATAACCTAGTGATTTCTCCAGGGATTTCATACAAAAAATGAGAGATTTTTCCTAAAATGGGTACATTAATATTGGTGGAATCGAAAGTCATTTTTTGTGGTTGTCAAATTCTCCCTGATAGTCATCATTCCACTTATACATGAACTCCTCTTCCATCAACTTAGTTAAAGGTAAACACTATCTTGTAAGGTTTTCTATAAGTGATTAATATAGGAAATGTTTCCCTGTTATCCCTTAAAATATCTGAGGTTTTGTGTAGGTGACATATTAAGTATAGTCTTTGTCTTATTGGTATATATTTTAATGATCTCATGGCGTACTATAAAGACAAGAAACTTCCCCTAGCTAACTCCCAAAGTATATTTCAAGGGGTTCATCTTTAGGATATATTGTAGTAGTTTTTTTGAAGATGGTATCAATATTAACCAGGTGGTTAGGAAACTATTAATACATAAACACTAGATCATTGACATATCTTTTCACAAACACCCCCAGGAAATGATTGAATCTTGGATGCATGACATGTTGGTATATAGCACCAATATTCTTCAATCGAAAGGGTATCACCAGATATACAAATTTATATTTATGGGACCCTAAAGGATTCTGAATATTCCTATTATTAGGCCATTCATATTTTATTATACCTTGATTATCTATCCATAATAGAGAGGGTTTACTATCCATCTGTTGTATTGATCAGAAGTTTTGTAATTGAAGCCAGGAAGTCATCATTCAGACAGTGCCAATTTAGATCTATGAAATCGATGAAAACCTTGATATTATGATTATTATTATGTAACATGATGATATTTTATAGAAATTTCAGATACTATACTTCCCAAATTAAATTATCCTTGATAATATTATCAACTTCAGCCTCAATTTTGGCCACATGGGTCAGGTGTGTCCTAGACACCTATTTGTATCCTTAGTGGTTTTTTAGAAATCCATGTGTTGAGTGGCCATATCGATATTGAGGCATGTTATTTCTATATAATTTTAGGAAAACACATCGTAATTATTCTTTAGTAAGTAGGTATGTACCTATTTTTATTTAGAATACATGGCTTCACTAATTAATGGGGGGTTTTAAGTCATCCTCCATACCCATATTTATTTGTTTGAGTTCATTAATGGTCGTGGAGACACTTTCCTAAAATTATGGAGGGTCGTCCCTAAGGTCCTCCTATTCTCCCCTTTCTTCTTTATCTTCCTATTTAGATTCATCCTTAATCTTAGGGAAAATTTGTGATGAATGAAAATTAGGAGAGTAGGAAATATTTTGACACTCAGAAGATAAAGAAGCTTCCTCTAACCCAACAGATGGTATAAGGTTTCATTGAAGCTTTAGAGGGGAGATTGTAGGATATAGATTTAGTATAATTAATCTCTATAGGTTTCATGACCACCAATTATAACTCATATAATGAGGTAGTGATATTTTGATTCCAATGAGAGGCTTTTCCCCTCTCTTGTCATAACTCTAAAGTGTCAGAGAAGATGGGGAGAAGTGATCTTCATTGTAACCTATTTAGAAAATTTTTAGGACTGTAATGAGGATGAATTCAAAGACATTTTTGACGAAATCCAATTGGATATCAACATTATTTATCCAAGGAGGCACAAAAAAGGTTATAATTTGTCCCTTTATAAAGACATCTTTCCCTTAATCCATGAAATAGATTATTTCATTGCATTCAGTAGGATCGATCACTATGTGATTTATTTTAGCATCATTGAGCTTTTATTTAAACTAATACGGGCTCAAAAAATCCTCTATGATCACTTCTTAGAGGACTTTTGATAGACCAATAGCATCATGAGTTGACAACTATACCAATAGTAGGAATAATTACTTTAGAATGTCGCATTTTTGGATAAATTTTTATGATTCCTAGAATAAGGATGCTTATTCACATGAACTTAAAGAACTAAAGCACCCAGCGTGGGTAGACCAATCCTTGATGTAGGAGTTTAAGGTGTCATTTTCCTTTGTGAGAAAGGTCAACTAGGTTTACCTGCATGATGAGGTTGATTTGATGACGGTGCTACCTATACTAAATCTTCTAGGATGATCGGGATATGGAAACCACTGAAATATCTAGGGTAACTTTTTTTCCTCTTGTTGGGCATGATAGAGGTATCTCCCAAAAGTTTCAGCAATCTAGATGGTCTGAGCGAGGACATGACCAAAGTATGGATTTATACCATGATCATGTCTTCTCCTATATCCTTTGACCTTGTGCCTCTCCCCGTGATTAATCAATCAGATATAGGGATCTTAGGTTCTCTTCCATATTCAATATTGTAGAATATATCCATTAAGAGTATGAAATTAATGAAACTAAAGAGTAATTTCTCCTCTAATGAGGATTCTGTCTGGTGAGTCAACTCTTGGGTTACTATTTTGTGGGACGATGCCCGCGTTTTTTTTCAATGAAGGAATGAAGTATAAGAGAGGAAATGATAAATTTTTCCTTAATATAGGTTAATATTCCTTTGTGTGTTTCCCACCCACCTAGCCATGTTATTTTTTAGAAGACTAGCATTTAGAGGATTTCAGTGCCGAACGAGTCAGTTGTGCCATAACAGAGGTAGCTGAGGAAATAATTGGTGGTTTATACCATGATCATAATATACATTGAGTCTAGTTTGTTATTTTTCTAGTCGACCAATCTATAAAATTTTTTACACTTCAATTAGATAATACTTTCCACTTGTCTACTTCCTTTGGGGTCACAGTGGAAAGACATACCACTTGTGATGGTGGTTTTCCTATCTTCACGTAGTCAAAGTACAAAATTTTTTATAGGATGTATTTGAATAAAAATTATTCCTAGATAGTTTGAACCCACGTCCAGTAGAAGGTCCAATACTTTGGTTGATTTTCTATACCAGATTGATCAGGCCTCTTGGGATTTGAAAATTTGAGCAAGTTGTTCTCCAAAGTCTTGATAAAGTAGCCAGAGACTTTCTCATCTTGAAATGAATAAAATTTATTATTCACTTCCTTAAACTGGTTTCACCTCTTCTTATTTCACTCTTCCTATTGAGTTATTAATTTTTTATGATTATCATGTGGAAGTGCCTCATGATTTTGTGCAAGATTTAGAGCTATAGATGGTGAATAGGATAGCTTAATCATGACTATGACAACCCTTTCTTTCCATATCCTCTTCCCTTGACCTAATGGAAATAATCAGTTCTTAGCCTTGGTTCATAAGAGGGAATGTTATAATAATTGATGAACCATGGTAGTATCTTGAAACCCTCTTGTATATTTCATTGGGATGAGTGGTGTGCCCTACTCATCGTGAAGATTCTCTATGCAGATGGACAACAAATTTTATTGGGGAAACTATAAGTTTAATCAGTAGAATAACCCCTTATATCGAGAAATGAAATATGAGAACCTCTAATTCTCTCGTAGAATATAGTCTGAGTGGTCGAGGATTGTCACATTCTACAACATTGAGATAAATTAAAAGGTAAACTATCAACAATGGGGTCTTACCTTCCAATTATTGACACAAATGATAAATTAGTATACCACATGAAGGATGGCCCTTCCATTTATTGAACGGATCCCCTAAATTTAAATACTTTATGTTGTGTTAGAGTTCCGATCATGGTATCACATTGGAAAATTAAATGTTTCAAATGCTTCTTTGGGTACATAGATACATTTAAAATCAGAAATATAGGGTTCCCAAAATATGGCAGGGGATGGTTCTGATCAACCCCATTTGGTTAAGACTTTAATTCATACTTCACTAGTACACACCATTATTCCATAGATTCTAATTGATCTTCCAATTATTCAATGGTATTGATTATACCTTTAGTAATATCTATTTGAATATGAGCTTGACTAGAATAAATAACATGTAGTGCCATCAATGGAAGGTTTGATTATACCCACGGTGCGTAGCCTTTAGGGGTTGGTCCATGAGGATGTGTATGAACTAGCCAAAGTATTGTACCCAAGGTAAGGAACTACTTATATATTTTTTTGGGACCATGTTTGTTAGTTGTTGGTACCTCATATTGAGTGGATGTTCTGGATCCATTTCAGCAGTTGGGACAAACCCTATTTACTAAGCTGCATCAGTTTGGGTGAGGCTATGCTTGTAAACATATCTCATAGGGATTCTTCCTCATAGTAGTTCTACATTGATTCATCTAAACCACTTCATTTATTCATACTACTGAGAAAAGATTTCTTGAAGTGTGAGGAGTTCAACCTTTTTGGAAGGTGGGTGAGGTGCGACCTTATCTTTACCCTTTTATTTGGAGGATTCTCATCGAGGAGGTAGTAATGGAGTAGTCAAAGGGAATCCCTAAATTCATAGAAAGACTCTGGTTTCAAGTACACACGCATTCTTTAGTCATTTTGGGGTGGACCATATTATGAACACAAAACTCCTCCTCTTATTCCTATATATCAATCTCATATTCTCTTACTTCTAAAGGGGTGGTGATAACGATTTTCACCAATGTATAATGAATTGATAGAATTTAATTAATCCCCTTGAGATATTTAGTTTATTTATTCCTGTAATGAGGCCTCATCCTCTCCTTTAATAGTATTCTTAGAATTTTTTAAGAAATGGTGATCCTAAGGGAATCGTGATACAATTTTTTTGTGCATGTTCTAGGAGAGGAAACTAGGTCATGGGATTGAATGAGTTGAAAAGATCCAATTTTTAGTGTTCCACATAACTAGGAGAAGATTGAATTCTGGTGAGGAGGATGTTGAGGTAGAAAACCCCTATCCCTGTAGGATGAGGCTATTATCTTTCTATTTTCATGACCTTATGATCTTGATTTTCATACCTAGATGTTTTTTTAAGAATTATCCCTGTCCTATAGGCTGGGGTTACTCCTGGATTTCCATGGTTACTGCTTTAATGACTACTATATTGATTTTATAGATCATTATTCAAAAATGGGTTGGGTGAATTGTATGATACAAACATGATCCACCTGCTTCCAAAGGTATTTGTGATGCCTAATGATTTAGTACTCTCAAGTGGGAGAATTGAACATTATTTTAAAATTCTTTATGCATGAGTTTTCTTATTTCTCTCTCCATATCTCTCTTCTAGATCGACATCTTAGAGATTCTATCAGGGTTTATTTTTTCTGATCATGCCATCTGTTGTGAATGAATTACATTTATTGAAGTCATCAAAAGGTTATGACATTACATGATATTACCTCTGGCAGGATTTTTTGATCATGGATTGAGTTGAAATGTAACAACCTGTGTTCACCCCATTTTTTTGATATTAACCCCATATGGGCCATCAGTGATCATCTGAAGAAACACTTTTAATGCCTCGAGACATGCATGTTGAAGGGATGTTTACTGTTTTCCCAATTTCATGTGTTGTACATCTAGGGGAACTGCTAAGTAAATTCAATAATATATCCCTTATATTACCTTATCCTAGAATTCATATTCATCATATGGTAATAATTTTGTTTCTAAGTGAAAAATTGTATATATTCAGGCAGGTATAATGCAAAAAATCATCTAAAAAATCTTTGGAATGATGTATTAGAGAGAAGATAGAGACCAAAACATGGATGGTATATTTTCTTTAGAAAACTATCACCTCATGAGAAGTATTTAGTCTTTATGTTTTTCGAGATACTCCTGAACTTGATTTAACCAAAGTGGATGTTTCCCTATTTCTTTATTATAAATATTAGGATTGGTAAGGATTTACTCTTTCATATGGGAAGGAAAATGATCCCAGGGTGGTTTGGAGAGTGACCTTCACCATGGGATGTATTTCAGTTGATAAAGGATTTAACTCTTCAATAAATAGAAATAACGAATGACTGGTCTCATTTTCCCAAGTTCCTCAAAATACGAGGGATTTATCACTATTTATTTGGAAAGGTGATGATATTCATTATGAAACAATGTATCGCTGTAGGGAGGACCTTCATAGGGAATTCCATTATAGATAGGACTACCATCACAACTTGACATTTGAATACAAGGATAATTCCTATAGCGTATACCTTAGGTAGGACCTTTGGGGTGGATGACAGTAAGGGGAAGATATACTTTATGTTTTTTCATTTATCCACATGGATGGCTGTATTGGTGCTCAACATGAGATGGGCTATCATAATCAATCATATTCTGGGAATTAAGTAAGATTTCATGGTATGGTGTATAGGGAGGACCACTAGATCTGTTGGCATAATGGTTGTGGGGTGGAACATCACAATTATAACTAATATTTCGATAATTTGGTAAAGGAGGAGTGAGATCCTAAGATTCTATAAATAAACATGCTTGGGATTTAAGAACTCCATCATTAAGAAGAGTGTGATAATAGACCAGATATTCATTTTACAATCACCTTTGTCAAGGCTTATCTTTGGATTCTATCTTTTGGGTAACTGGAGACTCCTGTTGTGGGTATAAGCTTTAATATATGGAATATTTTTTGATTAGATCCTATTTAATTTCTAGAATTTTCCAATAGGTTTCTAGAATTTTAGTAGGGATATGTTCCTACCCTAGAGTGGTCACTAGGGTAGATAGATGACGTCTAGTTGGAACAAGGGTATAGAACCAATATAGTTTTCTATATATCATGGTATTTGGACCAAAAACCTCTTGGAAGGGATAAAATATGTGTTTCCTCTCTATAATGACCCTCATTTTATGTTGAGGAGTCTCCAAATTCCAGGTTTAGAGTTGTGTTCCCACCCCTCTACTACTACCGCTACCGTTATTATATCCTAATAAGTTTTTAGGATGTGGAAAAGAATTTTCATCTACCCTTTCATCATTTTTAGGATATGATAGGTGAAATAAGAATCCATAATGAGGACATATTTCCCATTATATGGTTGGAGAAGGGGTGTGTACTTGTTCTGGTCCTCCATTTCCTATCAGTATGTATTGACAGTACTCAGGTGTGGGGGTAGAGATATGGATCTCCCCCTATTTGTTGATGGGATCTTCCAACTAGTTTCGTCAAATATTTCCTAAATGGGATGGAAGGCTTGGTAGATATGGGAATGTTTATTCTATTTCTTGTAGTTTTACACCATTTTTGGTTGGTTGGATTCTCTAGATACTACCAAATTGTGTTGGCAGGCTTGGTAGGTGTGGGAAGGTGTCTTTTCCTGCTCGTGGTTTTCCACCAAATTTGGTTGGTGGGACTTTTTGGAGGGAACAATTGTTCAACACCATTTTCTGTTGTCTGGTCATTACCCTTGGTAGGATAACCTATGTTCCTGGTTCTACGTGACTTGGGTTAGACTCTTGAGGGTAACACCATCATCATGATGAGTGTTTTTCCCCATGGTGTTGGTGATGATGGTTCCTAAAATGAGACCTTCGGAGGGACCCCTTTACAGTCTTAATGAGGAATTTAGTGACCTCTTAATATAACTCCCCAAGATAATAGATTTACTTGATGATGTGTTTTGAGGATAGGCTATCAAAATTATCTAATGTGGAAACTGGTGTTGTTTGATTTTGGGATACTAGTTGTCATTAAGTAGATGGTTGGTGGGGCTTCACGAGGTGGAGGGATTGTCGAGTGGCCTCCAAGACTATAAAGGCACCATTTCAGTAGTACTCTTGCACCAGTGTATTTGAGACCCGAAGTTAAAGACGCTGGTTTGGAAATGATTTCATGTATTTATTCAACAACCCAACTTGGGAAGTGGCCCGAGCATATGTCAGTTGGAACTCGTAAGATTCCATTTGGATTGAATATAGTTATGGTTTGAATTTACTTGATTATATATGATAAACTAAAACAAGAAAAACCCATAAAATAAGTATCCAAATAAAATAATACATCCATAATTGATTGTCTTAGATCAATGTTCGACCCTTTTTCATTTTGGGCATAAAATGGGCCTTACATGTGGGTGACACATTCATCTTGGTTAAGGATTCACATCGGGTTCACATTTTTTTTGTTTCTAATGAAAATTAATTCAGTTACCAACGGTTTATATTGGGGTTTTGAATGTTACAAAATCATTCATGCTAGTTTCACCATTTTCAAATAGCCTCTAATGGGTTTTTTCATGGAGACAGAAACACCCAATGGTTCCCTTATTTGAGGTGTTTCACGAAACTTCTTTCCAAAGGTATGTGGTCCTTGGGAAATGGCTAAAATGATGATTATGGACTCACATTGGTCTGAAGGATTTGATTTTGGGATCATCGTACATTTTTTAGGTGAATTATTGGCTACTCTCAACTCTCTTTTGGATTTAAGATATATTTATAAATCCTTCATTAAATCCTAAATATAACATGAGCCTTAGTTAATTTAATAATAAATTATTATCATGTATTAGATTTAGAACCATCCATATATATTCGAGGTTCTTCATCGATGGTTCCCTTTTTTGAACAGATTATAGATTCTTATATCATTTATTATTCTGATGATGGTTTTAAGCCACACAATGGGGTTCTTTGGAATTTATCATTATCAAGGAATACATGAGTCATTTGTATGTAAGGATTGATCCCATGAGATGAGTTTCCTATATATACATGTGAAAGGAATCAAAACCCACATAGTTCGGTGCCACCTAACTGGACACATCATACCTTTTAAGGTCAAGTGATAAGGACCAAACTATGTAGTTTAATGTCACTCAATGAGGACGTCTAAGATAAAGGTTCATAGTTAAAGGCTGGTGTGGGAGTTATGATGAAGTGTCCTAGGGGACCTAGAAGATATGTAGCCTCCTAAGATATATGGGACCCTATTATGGATTTGACCTTGAGAAGAATTAGGGTTATTTTGGGGTGTTGGGTTTAATCCTTAGTGATATCTTCTATATATACCATTTGGAAATGAATAAAACCTCACATAGTTCAGATAGTTGGGACATAAACTAATAAGGGACGCCCTTCGAAGGTTTTTCTCATAGGGAATATGTCCCATTGAGAGGGATTTGAGGACCCATGCATATGGAGGACCTATGAAGGTTTGTCTCACAAGGGATATGTCCCTTTGAGGTGGATACATGTATTTGTGGACCCACAACTATGGAGGCCCTCTAAAGGAAGGCTAGAAGAAGATCCAAAAGAGGATTATCTACAAAGACATGCCTCATATCATGCAGATTTCATGATCATCACTAACCTATATAACTATGTGAGTCATGATTGGTGTGATAAATAAGAGGGAGTGGAAGATCTGAAAAACCACAATCTCTTTCATCCATTGGTGGATGAGGTTAGGGATATAAGACAGATATAGGGATTTTATGTTCTCATATCCTCTCTTGTTTTAATAATCGGGGTCAGGACTTACACACCCATGTAGATACGGCTTGAAAAAAAGGGTAGGGGCTTACTGCATGTGGGATTCCCTTGTACCAATTTCATAGATGATGAGGGAAGGACAAGGCACTATCCCTCATAAAATAGAATGTTATTTGGATCCCCTCGTTGTCTAAAATGGGAAGTTCCCTAATATTTCCACTAAGGGTGGATTCATCACTACCATGAGAATGCATAACTAACAACACTTTGACGATCCCACCTACTAGGTAGGATAAATATAGGGCCTCTATTACAATGGGAATGTACAATTGAGAGGGAAAAATGATGTGACATATACTCTGATTATACATATTTGGAGAATTTAAGAGATGTCTTCTCTTGGTCACCCTTTGGTAAGTGATCCAAATGAAGAGTTTCCTTTCAATTGGTGGCATGAAAAAGGGCTCAAAGGGTGTCTTGAGTAGGGTGAGACAAGGGTGTTTTGAAGGTGGCTCACAAATGGTGGACCTAGTCGAGCTGAAGAGGTCTCGTAAAAGGTAGACCTGTATAGATAGGAAGTGCTTCATGTAGGGTGGACCTACACAAGCTAGAGGTGACTTCTTGATGACAGACGGCTTGGGAAACAACTCTTGGTTGGGGCCTTTCTCTAGGATCTAAGTGTTCCAGAGGTGTCTCTAGAAGGGTCTCACATAGGTTTTATGTTTGGGAGGAGACCTTCACACTAGTAATTTTTGACTAGGGGAAGTGGCTCCTTGATTAGGTATATTGTGTTTCAAACACTAGAGTAGATCTAAACCCACTATTCCCCTTAATTAACTCTTATCTTGGGTTTTAGAGAGTTTCATACCTAGTTTTGAGGGCTTGGGAAAAGGAATAGGGTGTGCAGAGCTTCAGGGTTTCTTCTGATCATCAAGTCATTCAAAATGAGGAGCCTAAACATTCTATTTATAGGCAATTTCAGGAACCTAGGTGAAGGAAGTAATCCATACAAATCAATCATGTTGGTGCCTCAAGAAGGTGCCTTGCCCATGTGTGGCTATTCCTTCTAGGTCACATAGGTTGGGCCGACGCGAGCATCCTGTCATGTTGGCTAGGTGTTCATAGGTCGACTTGGGTGAGTTCATTGATTCTTCTTGGTTCCCATCACATATTTATTTCTTGAGTTATTTTACTTTGAAGATTCTCACCCTTATGTGAAAAAGGCCTTTCAAAACCACCACTATGGAAAAAAAATAAATATTTGCGATGAGGAAGAGTCTCGTCACAAATAGTTCATCAGGAGGGACTATTTCTGATAGGACCCTCTCCCCATCGCATAAGGTTTGGCATGAGTTGCGCACCAAATCGCAAGAAGGGTATTTACGATGGGTATAAATGCCCATCACAAATACCCGACGATGTTTTTTAGTATTTTTGATGAGATTTATCCATCGTCGCAAATTGTATGTCGGCAGGTCGGTATTTATGATGGGTCCTGTCGCAAAACACCTTTTCAAACCACCATCTCTAATTAATAAGGGTTAGTATTTGCGACGGGCATCCCATCACAAATAAACCCATCACAACTAATCTAACCTATATATACCCCATCCAGGTTTTCCTTTCATTCCACTCCTTTCTCTACTCCTCTATCCCTCTCTATTCATATTTTCCCTCTCAAATTTTTCTAAGTTAAACATTTTAAATCGGAGAAATATTCGCGGTGTAAATCCTTCGAAGGATTTAGTTTTATGGTATTTATCTATTTATTTTATTTTTTAGTTAATTAATTTTATTTGATATTAGTTATAATTATTTTTAATTAGCTGTTGTTAAATTAAATTAGAATTAGATCATTTTATTTTGCATTATTTTTTTACAGATACATGTGATTAGTATTAATTAGTATTAATTAATAGTTATATTAATTATTACTAATTAGTAGTCATTAGTATTAACTAAAAAAATTATTAATAATTATTAATAATTATTCATAATTAATAATAAGTACCGATAATTATGAAAAATTGGCGTAAATATGTTGTAAATTGAAATAAATGTTTATAAATAATAATAAATAGTAATAATTAGAAGTAAATTGTAATAATTAGAGTTAAAGAGTAATAATTAAGAATAATTAGTAATAATTAGGATTAATTAGTAATAATTTGGATTAATTAGTAATAATTAAGATTAATTAATAATAATTAGGATTAATTAGTAATAATTAGTAATAATTAGTTACAATTAGTAACAATTTGCAATAGTTCGTAATAAATTGGATATATTAGTAAAAATTAGTAAAAATTAGGACTAATTAGTGGAAATTAAGATTAATTAGTAATAATTTGGATTAATTATGATTAATTAGTAAGAACTAATAATAATTAGGAATAATTAGGAATAATTAGGAATAATTAGGATTAATTAGGAATAATTAGGAATAATTAGTAATAATTAGGATTAATTAGTAATAATTAGTAATAATTAGTAATAATTAGTATTAATTAGTAGTAATCCATAATAATCAGTTATAATTATGATTAATTAGTAATAATTAGAAATAATTCATAATAATTAGTAATAATTAGGAATAATTAGGAAAGATTATCAATAATTATGAATAATTATCATTAATTAGGAATAATTATTAATAATTAGGAATAATTTGTAAGAATTGGTAATAATTAGTTATAATGAGTAATAATCAGTAATAATTATGATTAATTAGTAATAATTAATAATAATTAAGACTAATTAGTAATAATTAATAATAATTAAGACTAATTAGTAATAATTAGAAATAATTAGTAATAATTTAAAGTAATTAGGAATAATTATGAATAATTAGAAATAATTATCAATAAATTGGAATAATTTTAAATAATTAGGAATAATTAGTAATAAATAGTAATAATTATTAGTAATTAGGAATAATTAGTGTTAGGAAAAATCCCTCAAGGAAGTATTGAATCATTTTTTGGTTGGTTATGTTTGTTGGTAAAAAAGTTTTTTTTGTTGACAAAGAGGGTTTGTATAGTAAATTTTCAAGTTCCAAAGATATTGTTTACAATATATATTTATAAATAACCATAAAAAAAGAAGGGATGATCTTGAGGTGGTAAAAAAAGAACAGATACAAGGGGGTGCTGTTTTTCGGTGTTTTTCGAATTTTTGGTCCTCAAAATCGGAAAATGGGGAAACATGTTTTTGGAAAAGGAAGTTGTGCGCAAGATTTAATGTGGTTTGGAAACTTTTGCACAATGTATGTTTCAGGATCATAACACCGAAAAATGGAAAACGCATAATAAACATGAGAAATTTGAAAATGTACACGAAAGATGGGGTTGCGTGAAAGAAACATACGCACTCAATGCGACATCAAATGAGGTTTTGCGTACTTGAGGAGGATCTTGCACGAAATGTAGAATCCTCCGTGCAGGGGTCCACAACGACTATAAATAAGTATTGTCCCCCTCATTCGAAGTAGCTCAACACATAGAGAGAATTAGAGCTCGGAATAATGTAAAACTTTTATGCAAAGGGAGTTGCGTGAAAGATTTAGTGTCACAAACAAGCTAGGAAAGTTGCGCATTAGATTTGAGTTGCATGTAAGATTGATGTTGCAGGCAAGGGGTGTTTCACAAAAAAGTGGAATCCTTCCTACAAGGAATTAAAGTTGTGCACAAGACATAGTAAGGGTTTCACGAATGATTTGGAGTTTCAAAGTATATATCTGGTAAATAGGTTTTCATTTGTGGATGAAAGTGTAACTTCAACATAACATATATTCAAAAATAAGGATGCAAGTTTTCATGAAAATGAAGGGACCTAAAAGTCCATAAACTCTGAGTGGATCCTTTCCAGAGTAGTGAGAAAAAGAAGAGGAAGACGGAGACCCTCTCCACTAGCAGTGATCCAGAAAGAGACATAGGGAGTGACCCTTGGGAAAGTAGTGAGGTGACCCTAAACTTTGTAAAGGCAGAAATCTTGGGCATATAAGTGATATATGCCGAATATTATAAATTGGCAGTGATCTTTAGTGGATTTGGGAAATCGGCACATCGTCGTTGTACTCTACTTGGATGTATCCCAGTGAGGGTGAACCAAGTAAAAATCTATGTGTCTTCCTGTTTGCTTCCCTGAATTACATTCAAAGAATCATCAACATATAAAGAATGAAAGAATATGGTATGCATAAACACTTAATTGAAAACAAAGTGACCCTTATAACAAACAGGCCAAGATCTAGTGGGACATGAAGAATAAGTTAGAAAAGACTATCCATACCCTGATTCGGCCCCCTCTAAGGGTATCTAGGCCCCTTTTGGACATTACAATTAGTAATAATCAGGAATAATTAGTAATAATTAGGAATAGTTAGTAATAATTTGGAATAATTTGGATCAATTAGTAATAATTAGTAATAATTAGGATTAATTTGTAATATTTAGTAATAATTAAGATTCATTAGGATTAATTAGTAAGAATTAGGATTAATTAGCAATAATTAGTAATAATTAGGATTAATTAGTAATAATTAGGATTAATGAGTAACAATTAGGATTAATTAGGATTAATTAGTAATAATTAGAATTAATTAGTAACAATTTTTAATAATAGGTGAAATGAATCCTCATTACCTTGTTGTTATTGATCATAACAGGCTCTCTCAGACTGGAGGAGAGTCTCTTAAAGCCTCAGATGATGTCTTGGGAAAGGATGATTTTGGCCGCAAGAGTTTGGTTTCTGTGAATATCACTGATAAATGGGGGAATATATCTGATAGTGAGAAAGAGAATGGTGGCAGTGCCTCGAGTCCTTCATATAGTGATATTGTTCAAGGTGGTCGAACGAAGATGTCTGAAAGTGAAGGTGTCATGACTTCTCTACCAAAGAAGAGGACAAGGATGAACTACTCGACCCTGCCGAAGCCAGTATCGACTAGGTCATCGTCTAGGAAGGAAGGAGGGAATATCCTTGCAGCCAAGAAGGGTCGAGTCAAAAAACAACAATGTAAGTTGCAAATCTCAGTGTAGAAAATGGAGCTTAGAAGGAATTATGCCAAGGTGTTGCAATAATATGAAACAAACTTGGAGTGGGAATCAGTGACTGTGGAGGATGTCTATGGATATGGTGAGGACTATGGTTACTCTGATATGTAGTTTCTTTTGTCTTGTTGGCTCTAGTCTTGGATTTTGATGACTGTATGGCTGTATGACTATAATCTTTCTCTTTTTATTTTATATATGGTCAGAGGCTCTTACCTCTGACTAACTTGCTGGGTAGTAATAATTAGGAATAATTAGTAATAATTAGGAATAATTAGTAATAATTAAGAAAAATTATGAATAATTAGGAATAATTTGTAAGAATTTGTAATAATTAGTAATAATTAGGAGTAATTAGAATTAATTAGTTTTAATTAGAGATAATCAGTATTAATTTGGATTAATTAGAATTAATTACTATAAAATAGTAATAATTAGTAATAATTTGAAATAATTAGTAATAATTAGTAATAATCAGAAATAGTTAGTAAAAATTAGTAAAAATTAGAAATAATTAGTAATAATATGTAATAATTAGTAATAACTTGTAATAATTACTAATAATTAGTAATAAATAGTAATAAATAGTAATCATTATTAATAATTAGTAATAATTAAGAATAATTAGGAATAATTAATTATAATTAGCAATAATTAGAAATAATTAGGATTAATTATCAATAATTAGGATTGATTAAGAATAATTATCAATAATTATCTTTTATTGGAAATAATTTGGACTAATTATAAATGATTATAAATAATTATAAGTAATTAGTACTAATTAGCAACAATTGGGACTAATTAGAAGAAATTGGGAAGAATTAGGAATAAATAGTACTAAACAGTACTAAATAGTACTAAATAGTACTAAATAGTAATAAATAGTAATAAATGGTAATAATTTGTTATAAATAGGAATAATTCTGAATAATTCAAAAAAATTCAAAATTAGGAATAATTAGTAGCAATCGGGGTAATTAGTAATAATTAGGAATAACTATGAGCACTTAGGAATAATTAGAAGAAATTAAGAATATTTCGAAATAAATAGTACTAAATAGTAGTAAATAGTAATAAATATTAATAATTTGTAATAATTAGCACCAAATAGGAATAATTCAGAATAATTCGTAGTAAGTCACAATAAATTAGCACAATTTCTAGTGGACTGGTGGAATTAATTTTTCTCGATGGCTCATCTCCTTACAAATTTATATCACATCACTATGAAAAATATAATGTAATGTACGAATATCCATTTTTTTTATTCACAAGAATTTATATGCATACATCTAAGTAGATTTTTCATACTCATTTTAATGATAGAAGGTTGCAAGGAGATGAGAATTCAGGAAAAAAGGGTCTCTTTTTCCTGAGAACTCATCTTCTTACAACTTTCTCTAACTGAAATCACTATGAAAAATCTGCTTTAACGTTGAAATATCCATTCTCTTATACCTGAGAATGGATACCACCATGACGATGCCTCCCTTATTTCCATTTTCATGTATATGAAAATGGATATTCGTACATCATATGAGATTTTTGATAGTGATTTCAGTCGGAGAAAGTTGCAAGGAGATGAGTCATCGGGCAAAAGAGATGCCACAAATCTGTTGGAAATTATTCCCCTCATAATTAGTATTAATTAGTAGATTTAGCTGTAATTACTAATTATTAGTGGTGATTTTTATAAATTTTTATAAATTTCTTTATATTAGTGTAGATTAGTATAAGTTTTTAAAAAAATAATACAAATAACAATGAAATAATAGAAACTATAATAAATAGCTAGAAAAGTGCAATTAAATTTATTCTTTTTTTGGATAGTGTTTGGTTTATATCAAATTATTCAAAACAAAATTATTATTTTATATTTTTAGTGAAATATTGAACAAGGTAGTTGACAATAGTCATTATTAGATGATATTTAATAGATTAATCAGTGAAATATTCCAAATAGTTCTAGTTTAAATTTTGTATATATTGAGGGTGCTGAAGCTTTATTATCATTTGAACCATCAAAAAAAATTTGTTTCAGAAGGGATAATTAAATGTCCTTATAAAAGATATAATCTGATGACATTTGGAACATTTGAAAACATTGGGGCCATCTATTACATTTGGTTTTCAACCAAATTATGTTTTTTAGTATCAAAATGGTGAACCCAGTTCCAGAGAAGATACTAATAATTTGGTCCTAGAGAAATCATGTTTTCAAAATTTAGTACATGATGTTGTGGGTCTATCTTTTCAACAAACTAAAACTTATGATGATATTGATTTAACTCTTGAGTTGGAACCATCTCAACTTTATGATTTTTTGAGGCCCCTTGAGGAAGCCATATATCATGGATTCAAGATAAGAAAATTTGAATAGGTTTACAAATTTATGGCTATTAAATCAGATAATAGAATGTCAAATATTTGTTTTGATCAGATATTCTCTTTGGTTAAAGCAATGTTACCTGAATGAAATATTTTTCCAAAAAAATTCTATTAGATAAAGAGGCTGGTTTGTAATCTGTGTCTTAGTTATCATAATATTCATACATGTTCAAATGATTTCATCCTACATTGTGATGAAAATTAGTCTTTATAAAGTTTTCCCATATGTGAATAATCAAGGAATAAAGTTTCTCAACTAGGAATAGTTGGATCAATTCCTATAAAACAGTTGAGATATTTTCTACTTACGCCTATATTGGAGTTTTTATTTATGTCTCAAAACACAATGGCATTGATGTCATGGAACAAAACAAATATTTCATCTATTAAAATATTAAATAATCCCTTTGATGGTGATTCATGGAATCATTTCGACAGAGTACATCCATATTTTTCATTGTAATCCTGAAACATGCAATTGGGTCTTTCTACAAATGGTTTTTGTCCATTTGGTTATGACGGTAGCAAGTATTCATGTTGGCGTATCTTTATAACTCTATATAATTTACCTCCTTAAATTTTGATGAAGTAGTCATAAATGATTTTGACCTTATTAATTCTAAGACATTTGAAAAAGAATATTGATGTTAATTTGAAACTATTGATTGATGACTTAAATTCATTAAGGAGTAATGGTTTCAATACATATGATGTTGCTGCGAAACAGAAATTCCTACTGAAGGATGCATTGATGTGGATAATTAGTGACTTCTCAACATATGGCATGTTATATGACTATAGTACACATAGTCCAAAATAATTTCTGTACTGTATGAGAGATACCAAACTTTTTATGCTCACCAATGAAAAAAACCACATTTTTTCAACAATCATCACATATTCCTTCCAACCAATCATCCTTTTAGGATGAACAAATATCATTTCAAAAAATGTAAATTAAAAGAGACGAACCTTCAAAAATGATCTCAATTACAAAGGTAAAATCAATTGTCTCTTCATTACCTCTTATCACATTTGTACCAACAATAAACCAACAGAAAATTGATGGATTTGAAAAAGAACACAATTGGATAAAACATATCATTTTTTGGCATTTTCTATATTGGTCTAATTTGTTGGTCCGTAACTTATTGGATGTGATGCATTTTGAGAAGAACTATTTTTATAATTTATTTCATACAGTTTAAGGAGACACAAGGTAAAAATAAAGATAATTTATAATCATGATTAGATCATTCCCGAAATTGTAGGTGAACAAAACTTGGACTGTTTAAAAATATCATATCACATAAGTTAATGAATCCAAAGAATATTATATACTGTCTAAAGAAAATTGATTATTATTTTGTCATTGGATTGTAGACTTGAGACTTCCATATGTCTATGCTTCCAATTTGGGAAGATGTGTGTAAAATGGTCATATTAATGGATTAAAAAGTTGTGACTGTCATGTAATAACAAAAATACATATTTAGATTGGACTAAGAGGTTTGTTGAATTATACGATTTGGTATTTGATAGTAGAGATATCATTTTTTTCTGAGACATTTGTGTACCGACAACATACTATAATGAACTAAGCAGACTGTAAGAGGTTATTGTTTTAATTTTATATAAACTAGAAAAAATATTCCCATAGATATCTTTAAATCAATGGAACAATTGATATTAAATTTTACACATAAATAAAAATGTGGAGGTCTGGTACAATCTTGATGGATGTACCCATTTGAGATATGTATGCAGAAATTGAAAAAATGTATATAACAAATCATCACCTGAAGGCTCAACTGTAGAAGTTTATTTGCAAGGGGAAATTTCTTTCTTTTACTCTCACTATTTTGAATCTAAATATCCCTCAAAAGACAACAGTATGATCTATAACGAGGGAAATGTTGACGATGAAATGAAAAATCAATTATCAGTTTTTAATTATCACGAACTTGGCTTTGGTGGAATTCATGAATGATGGATTTCAGATGATGAACATCATAGAGCTCATACATATGTTCTGTTCAATTATAATGAAATGAAACCATTTTTATTGTGGGTGATCCTACCAATTATTCTATAATATTTGTTGCAGTAATTAATCTTATTTTATTTGTAAGTTATATAATAATCATATCAAGAAATATCTTCTACAAATTTCAAAAATCATCTCTTAAAGAATGTCGACAAAATAATTTTTCTTACTGCTTTCAAAAATTTGTAACATAAAATATTTTTTGTTTAACATCTAAAATATTTTTTTACTTGTTATATTGATAATTTTTTAAAAATTTTTAGGTATCTCAACATGATGATAGAATTAATAATCGATTGTGTGTCTTGAGTAACCCACCATCCAAAATGGTTAAATCTTATAATAAATATGTCACGAATGGTTTTCTATTTTATACACATGAATATGAGGAATAAAAAAACAATGAATACAAGTGTATTCTTGAGAGGATCTAATCATAGAGAAAATAAATTGATTATTTTGGAACACTAGATGAAATTATTAAATTTTGTTATCTGGGATAGAATTATATAATGATGTTAAATGTTAGTGGTTGGATACTGAGAGAGGATTTTATGTTCATCTGACCTATAGAATCATTGATATTAAATATAAAAGTATTCTTGTAGTAAATTAACCTTTTTTATTAGCTCATCAAGAACCTAAAATTTATCATTCTAAATATTGTGATACTTTAAAAGAGTTGGGTTATTGGTAGATCATAATAAAAATTAAATCTCAGGGAAATCAGTTTACTCAAAGTGAATGTGGTACCGCTAAAGTGTGAGGAATTGAAATTTTTCAGGAGACAAATCAAAATCCACATTTTTCACAAAGCGACACGAATATAAATGATTCCACCCCATAGTTAAGGGTCGAGGGTTATGATAATGTCAAGGATGTTATAAATGAATTTGAAATGAAAAGAGATGATGAAACTGAATCTCATATAGAAATTGATGATGCTGATGAGGAATATGAAGACATTGACAACATCAAATATTAAGATGAGGATGCAGATGAATATTGACCTGGTTAAATGATGGTTATAATCATATATAATATATATATATATAATAGTTGTTTTTAACAATTTTCTAACAATAATTATTTCATGTTTTAGATGGACGCAGATTTGTTTCGTTAGTTGAAAGATGCTGATATACCTTTGGATGAGTAGGATATTAGATCATCTGACCCTCAGTCTACTAGCAGTCCTGGGAGGACTCATAGGGGGCATTTTTTTGCTAGATTAATGATTCATGACCCTATATCAGAGAGAAATCCACATCATATCTTCAATCCCCACATTCAAAGGTCTATTGACATATTTATTTTAGTTAGTTTTCATCAATTTATTTATATACTAATTATTTGATTATTTGTTTATTTTCAAATATTTTCACATATAGCTGTTGGAAATGGGAGTGCTATATTGTGCAATTATTTTTCTAAATAATGGGTCACATGGGATGAGATTCCTGTTGATATTCATCACCGCATGTTTGATCATTGGCTGATTCATAAATAAATAATATTTATTTTGAAATTTATTTAACTAACAAATAGATAATATAATTTATTTGTTGGGATTATGGTATACCATCAATTAGAGAATGTGTGGAACTATCTGAATGGCATGGGAGGGGTTTATTCGTGATATTTTCCACCATTTTTTGCATAATTTGAGAAGGAAAGAAATGAAAAAATCAAGATTGATAGAGTTTGATGAGTCTTGTCGCACCCACCAACCTGATTACATTTAATCTAATGTTTGGGATTGATTATGTTCACATTGGTTGGGTGGACTTTTTTAGAGAAGATTATCAGTAGGTTGAAAAAACTGGGGGATAGAGGAGGTGAAACATCGATCATGTAGTCGTATTTTTAATACGCACAATGAACATATGGTAAGTAATTTTTTAAATAATTTGTATAACCTTAAATGTACCGGTCTATTTTATATTAAAATAGGTAGTCGAAAAACCTGATGTTATTGAGTTAGACATTTATAAGAGGATGTACATCGATCCAGTCACAAGAGAGATTAGAGGTGATCACCAATGTAAGATTGTTCTTATTATAATTTGTTTTTGATTTTTAAAATTAACTGAAAATAATATTTTATATATTTTAATTTTAAATTGAAATTGAATGAGTTATATGAGGTCACGAAGTCTCATTCACAGACTGAGAGTCAGGCCGAGAATGATGGTCAGACTAGTGCCCCTAGATTTAATGAGGTAGTTTGGATGCATGCGACTAAGTATGCCTTAGAGAATGCCGAGTTGTTGGTATCAACTCTCGATTGACATCTATGAATTATTATGGTACCATTGCGATGTCAACGCCCATCTTGAGAGGAGGTCATAGAGAGTCATAATCATCTCCTGCAAAGTATCAGGAGTAGCTGCAAGCTAAGAGTGAGGTCATAAAGAGTATGCATAAGGAGTAGGAGGAGATGTGTAAATGGTAGCAGTAACATATGTGCTAACGGCAGGAGTAGTAGTAGGAAGAGCTCTGACAACAATAACCACAATAAAAAGAGGAGATGCATCGATGATAGTAGTAGAAGCTAGAGTAGATGGCATACAAGTAGCACGTGACTCATTTTTTAGGGATGAAGTTCCCTCCACCATATCATATAGATCCTCTAGAGGACCCCATCTTAGTGATATATATTTTTTATGATAAAATTTTGAATGCATTTTTATTGTAATATTAAATATTTCTATTTCTGTATAGTGATTTTTTATATTGTTGAGAATATTGATTTTATTATTATTTATTGATTATTGATTTTTTTATTAATTTATTTAATTATTATTTATTATTTTTATTATTGTGTTATTTTTTTATTTTTATGAATATTGAGGTTTTTACTATTTTAGAATTTTTTTTATTATTTTACTAATATTAATATTATTATTCCATTAACAGTAATAATAATATTTTTATTATATTAATAATATTATTAATAACAAAAGTTTAATAATTTTACTAATATTAATATTAA
The DNA here is from genome assembly GCA_963277665.1 of Viscum album. Taxonomy (NCBI): domain Eukaryota; kingdom Viridiplantae; phylum Streptophyta; class Magnoliopsida; order Santalales; family Viscaceae; genus Viscum; species Viscum album. Next base: position 1,245,198,277 of record OY728157.1, on the reverse strand, counting down.
TAATATTAATATCATTTTATTGTTATTATTATTATATTATTATTATTTATATTATTAATATTAGTATTATTATTATTATTTTCCAATATTTTTTTTTATTTTCTAATATTATTTAATTTTTATCAATAATATTGTTTTATTCAATATTATTTTCTATTTATTTTTTTATGATATTTGTAATGGGCCTTTTCTAAAAGGGGTCCCCATTGAAAATAGTATTTCTGATGGCCCGTTGAAAAAATATATATTTTAAATAATCTCCTGATAAATATTTATGATGGGGACCCCCGTTGTAAATAGTATTTATGACAGCTCGTCGCAAATTCATTTTTTAAATAGTCAAGGGGAAACTATTTGTTATTCCCTTTTTGAAAACGGGCTATATATGATGAGGTCCTATCACAAATAGTAAAATTTCCAGTAGTGCACTGAATCAATTTTCTGAGCCATCAGTACCATTCAACGTATGCTCTAAAATCCTTAAAGAAAAATTACTAATATACAATCATCATACATTTCATAATTATTTTAACTATAATTTCATTGATAAAATCTTTTTATACCATAATTTTTTACTCAAAATACACCAGAAATTTAATCATTGAGCATTATTGATAAACCATTAAATACATTTCATCAGATTATTCCTTAAAACGTAATTTAAAATCTCATTTGTCGTGTCTTCATCATTAGTAGTACAAACATTTCTAGTAAAACCTTTCTAATTTTCTTCATGATATTTTCCCCATAGGACAATGATTTTCATAATTCTCATACATTTTAAATTAAAACATTCAACCGTTGATGATTCCTTAGGAAGACTCTTATATTCAAACATTTAATTAACCAAAATTTTCATTTTTTACATGGAAATTAATTTCTTTATATCCTTACTTTCCACACCCAAACCATTTTTCCGTTCCTTTAAGACATTAACTTGGGTGTTTCTTCTCATATTCTTGACATATAAATAACTGAATATTATTTCCTCCAGGCTCCCCACCACACGAGCTCTTAGAGAAATATATTATTCAATTTTTTAGCAAGTTTAATAGTTGTTTAAGGTGCATTTTCTTAATCATATATCATGATAACTAATTATTAAAAACTAAAATATCATTTACTCCAGTCATCATTCCATTTGGGTTCTCTTCATCACATTTTCCATTACCATCAATTTTAACACAGTTCCTTCTGGTTCCAACCATGGACTAAAACCAAAAAGAATAGTATGAATAGAAATAATCATCATAAGAAACTATATGATACTAACATTAAAATATTATAGGACGTTATGCTATAATGAGTCTTATACTCCAAGTCAGTAATTGGGTTATGTTCTATAATATATTATTTCTTAAAAATAGGTCCCAAGGTTTATCCTAAAATCTCTCTGATATAGACTATAGAAACCCCAAATAAAGTAGTCTAGAGTTGGTAGTTATATCATTATATTATAAATAAATACAATGAATTACATCCCAAACGATAAAATAGTTTAGTAGTCTTGAAAAACTAGATAAATAATTTAAATTCAAATTACATTTTAAACATAAAATATAAAAAAAATTTCTCTGAGAACCCCATTTTTACCATTAGCATAACCCTTCACATTACTCATAAAACACTTCTTGGAATCCTAGAGAAAATAAAACAAAAGAAAAGAGTGAGATTAAATTCTCAGTAAGGGTTACAAACATCAAAAGCTATCTTGAATCAATAAAAAATAATCAACATGGAAAGGTAAATAACTGAACAAAAATTCTATTGAAATTACTTGTCTATCATGATTAGATAAGGAAAAATAAATATATAAAGGTAAATAACTAAAAAAATATTCCATTTAATCAATAAACTGAGAATTAAATGCATCCAGAGATAACATCATTGTGAAAATATCATGGATAATATTGACTAAAATATTAATGAAGGAAATGATTAATTATTAGATGTCATGTTCTCAAGAACATGATACCTCAACAATCAAGAAAATTCACAAGATAGTTTAAAAGTACTAGGTATAAACCCATTGGGGTATACCAACTTATTTAATATCATATTACTGATTTTCCTCATGAGACTATCGATTCATCTAATGGTTATATAATTATGGTCTCCACCCATTACTTCAAGTCCAAAAAATTCCATATATATCAAAAAATAGATTTAATTCATGAATAAATATGTCTTATAAACAAATATCCATATTCAATAAATAATATAGATTTATAAATATTTCTAAGTTAATTAAATAACATTAATATTAAACACTGTATATAAAAGTGGTATACAATTTAGGCAACAATCATATATGTTATACAAGAATATTGATATTTAAGAGAAATCCAATATTAAATGATAAAAAATTTAGTGAAATATTGAAAGGATAGTGTATTAAAACATATACCTTGTAGTGAATAATAAAAACAAGGGTTGGTTTCATTAATGAATAAATACAATAAAAATATTATTAATTTTTTTAGGAAATGTATATATTTTCACTTTTAAATTCACTTTTAAAAAGAAACTATAAAAATGAGAAGGATAAAAGTTTATTTGATAATAAATTTTTAAACATTTAAAAGAATATTCAAATCATTATGGATTCATGACTGTTGAAAATATTCTCATACTGTATAAGTTAAAAAAATACTTTCTTATTTTTGTTCGAAAAGTCACAAAGTACCTTATTTGAAAAATGAAATGAATATTCCTCTTAAACCATTTTATAAAAAGTAAAACACGGTTAGAAATGAATTTAAAAAATTATAATATAACACTAAAAATATTTTTTTATTTTTTTTAAAAACAAGGAAATTGAAGATAAATATTCCCTCGTGGGGACTTAAATATAAATAATCCCAAATAATGAAGAGATCGTGAAATAAACCCTTACTACTGTAGTAATTTTTGAATCATAAGCCCCATGAATGAAATAAATTCAAATGAAAAATTAAATACCATAAAGAAAAAGAGATTCATGATATAATATGTCAAATAGGTGGTATATAAAACACACAAAATAATTTTGTTTTGGATATGATATATTTCTCATAGAAGTAAAAGTGAGATGAAAACCCTTTACATCATGCTTGCATTTAGTTGATCAGGCTTTAAAATCATCCATAATTATTTTAAAAATGTTATTAATTTATCCAAAAACCATATTCATATTCATAATATCATATATTATCCTCTTATATCATCTTATCACCTATTTGTTAATAATATTTTATTATCACCCCTGTTTTGGGTGTTAACCGCCTCATCTTCCCATGCATGTTTTTTTCCTGTAAGTTCCAATTCTTGTATGTGGGATATAGTTACATCATATATAGAATGATTTTAAGGTCATAGATATAATATTTTTCATTATATACATTTTTAATCATTCTTGAAAGTTGTATATGGAAAATGAGTCACATCGCTTTATGGTTATGGTAGGTTGTACGTACGCACATGTGATGATATAATTTCCTTAATAGTAAGTGGATTAAGAAATGGATGATATATTAAATTTCCAAAATAAATATAATTTCATATGTATCTTATATATCCATTATTTACATAATTATTACTATCCAAGTAAAGTGGTGATGAAAAATGAATTACATCGCTACATAGAGAAGGTAAACTGTACGTACGCATGCGTGATGCTTTCGTTTTTCATAGGATGAATTAAAATAGAAATATAGTTATATTATAATAATAATAATAACAACAAAATCCCAGTATATATATTATAATTTATTTATTAATTGTTTAAGGAAAAAAATGAATATGAATTTGAATAATAAATAAACTCAAAAGAGTTGGTAAATACATTTACCTCTTTTTTGGTGGAATCTCTTTAGATCTCTTCTTAAGGGCTCTAGGGTTGGTATTTTGAGAACAAAAACACCTATTGAATGTGTACAAAGATGTGTGGAGATAATTTTGTAGGTGATGTTCAAGTTATAATTTCCCAAGTGGTGAAAACAAGTGAGAGAGGATGTGCCCTTTTGTAATTAAAGTGAGAGGCTATTTTGGAATTTCTCAAAAGATTAAAATATAAAAAGACTATTATAGATAAAAATAATTCTAAATAGACTATAAATAAAAAAAATATTACATTTTAGAACATATATTATATCATTTTAAATTATTTCATATTTTTTTTTATTTTTAAATAATTTAATAAAATATTATATTCATAAAATATCATTAATTTCAATTTTGACACTATTTATTAAATTGAATTTAATAAAACTAATAAAACAAGATAACTTTGAAACTAATATTTTAATACATAACCAGTATTTAATATTAATCTATAAAATTTGTCAGTAAAATTAATTAATTAAAATTATATTACTTTTAATATTTTCAATATCGTTTATTTGATTTTTCCATTAATTGAATAATTACTGGGTCATTGTTGTGTAAATATTTAAGGTAATTATTTATTACATAAAAATTGAAAATAAATTAACATGATATAGATAAATCTTTTATATTTAAATATACAATTTATAATCTAACATATACTTTGGATAACATCATATTAAATATATCACACTTAGTAAAAACAAGAGTGTAACATATTTGACATTTCATTAAATAAAATATTATAAATGTCATAATATTATAAAATTGGAACAAAAAGATAATTAATTATACCATTTTATGATTATAGTAGATATATACTCATCTAATGGTATTTATGTATGTGTTTTGTTAATTTTAGGGTACTTATCATTTTATTTTTAACCTAAATTACCTGATTTACAATTTACCATGGTAATAAAAATGACGAAGATTAATATTTATATTTTCCAATAAAAAGGAACCATTTACTAAATTTTTAACTCATGAATAGAAATATGGATTTAATTTTTTGAAATTCAAAATAAATAGCTTTCATAATTTAATGTAATATTAAACCGAAAAAACGTAATGAAAAATATTTTTTCAGAAAAATGTCATTTTTATGTATAAAAATGGTTTTACTCAAACTTAAACCATGAAATTGATTCCAATAAAATTAATTATATTATTCATAATATAAATAACTTTAATTTGAAACCATTAAAAAAATGGAACTTTTCAAATTGTTGAAAAAATACAATTTTCAATAAAAATTGATATTTTTAACTATTCATCGGAAAATAAATCTTTTCGAAAAATATGAAAATTTCACCCCAAAGATAATATAATATGCTGATTTTAAATATTAAGTTTATTTTTTTATATACCTTTTCAAAAACTGTAAAAAATTAATTATATTATTTTTTCATAAAATGTAATAAAAATCATTGTTGAAAAAAACTTATAAAATGACTTTACTAAAATTTGAGTCTTTATTTCGAAAGAGTTAATCAATATTTTTTTGATTATGACTCATATATATATATTTCATAATTTGGTTAATATTATTCGTACCCTTAAACTCAATGACTAGGTTATAATGGTCATATATGAAAAATAATATTTTGGGGTTCGCTTAATCTCGATGTTGCTTATTGTATACGTTATGAAACATAGTTTTATTTTAAAATATCAGGATATTGAAATTAAATTTATTTAGGAATAATATCACTATAATTTTGGGAATCATTATAGCATTAAGGTGAACAAAATATTATGGGATTTTATTTAAAGAATAAAGGCTGAATTATATTTTAGAAGCATATATGATTTTATTATGGATTTATAGTGACTTAGGTTATTTATGGAAATGATTAGCATATGTTGGAGATTATGTGATTTAGGAAATTATTTTTTTGATATGATATGTAAAGCGTGATAGGTTTTATTTGAATATAAATGATAAAATTCATCTTGGATGACTATGTTATTAAATCCTTTTGATTTTTGGGTTTCTATATTTTTCTAGAATGTTATTGATGAATTTTAAGGATAGTTATTTATTGAATGGTATATGTTGAAAGTTGGGTATAACTTTTGTATTTTGGATATTAATGTATTATTTTTGTCATATAACTGTTTATTCACTTTAGAGAAATATCTTATCTATACATATTGGGTTTGGTTAATTCTTAAAGAAAAGTGGAATATATAGTTATTATTTTGTGGATTTTTTAATCCATAGAAGTTGATTATAGAATTTCTAGAATGTGAAATTAATCTTTAATAATTATCGTTTGTAGAAAAATATGAGTTTTTGTGGAAAATTATTAAAGGATGAAATTATAATTATCCTATAAGTATATTTCCTTATGTTCTTATTCTAGGTAGTAAAATAATTCCTCAACTTTAGGAAGTATATTTTTAAATATAAATGTTATCCTTTTTTTCAAGAAATAAATAGCATTTAACCCATTATAGATTTATGGTTTTGTGATGGTTAACTTTCTCATGACCATGTTCTTAATCATTCTCTATCAGTCCTTGGGTGATAGTTTTCTCTTATATATCTATGTCTTCACTTCCCACTTATATTCTCCTTTATATAAACCTATTATGTGTTATTATAGATGACCTTTATACATTCATTTCACTCTTTTCAAGTGGATTTTATATTGAACATATTTATAATGTGGGATTTCAATAAAGGTATTTTGAAAATTCGAATCCTGGTTACAGAACTTGAGTTCAAAATTATGAGGACGTAATTTACAAGGGTGGGGGAGAATATAACAAATGAGGTAATGATATAATAAATAATTTCAATATTTATTAGTATTCCTGAATTAGGTAGTTATATTCATTATAAATATATTAAGTAATTATTAAATAAAAAACGAAAATGGTTTTATTAAATTCATTTCATATAATATGTTAATTAAAATTTTTATTTTTTAAAAAGAGAATTTTAATATTAAAAAATGGATTTAATTTTTAAATTCATAATGTCAAAATTATTTTATGATTATGTTTTTTTAATTTTCTAAAAATAATGATTTCTCAATGAATAGTGAAAATTACTGATTTTCATTGAATATTTTATTTTATTTTAAAGTATTTACGAGGTTAAATTATTTTTTATATTATATTTAAATTTTATTAGTTAATTTTGTTTTAAAATTGTACAATTATTTTTTAAGATGTATTTTATACTATAATTTAGTATAAAAACATTTTTTATTTTAAAGGGGCATTAAAATAAAACTTTTTTTCAGTACTTTTTGCTAGATTAATTTTAAATTAAATTCTGAAAATTCTGTGATTTGAATTTTGAAAAATAAATTAAATATTTGGAATCAGTTTTTCTAAATTTTTTTAAAATTTCCCTTTTAATTTTGTATAATATGAATAGTAACCTTAGAAATTTTTATTACCACGATAAAGTCTAAATCAGGTAATTTATATTGAAAATAAAATGATATTAACTAGTAAATAGAAAAAACACTTACCAAAATATTATTTTATGAGTATATATCAACCATAAATATCTAAACGTATAATTTATGACCTTTTGGGCCACTTGGATGAGATTATGACCTTTATAGTATTTTATTTAAAGAAAATCCCGGCATGCCACACTCTTATTTTTAGAAAGTGTAATATTTTTAATAGGGTGTTATCTAGAGGATATGTTTGATTATAAATATAATTTTGAAATATAAATGATTTAAATTAATCATGGTAATTTGTTTATAATTTTCAATTACGTAAGAATTAACTTAAATATTTGTACAACACTGATGCAATACTAATTTAATTAAGGAAAAAATAAAATAAATGATATCAGAAATATTAAAATAAATATAATTTGGGAAAATTAACACAATAAAAGACTTTTATAGATGACAATGACATGTTATAAATATTTTAATAATTTTTTTTTTCTAATTATAATTTTTTTCTTGAAATTATAAATTTCAATGTAATGAATAGTTTTAAAAATTGACATTTTAGATATTTTATAGTAAATAATATTTTATTAAATTATGTAAAATTAATAAAAATATGAAATTATGCCAAATAATTAAGATAATTATTTAAATGTAAACTATAATTCATTTATCCATTGTTTTTCATTTTTTAGAAACTATACCAACCCTTAATGTGTAAAGATCAATGATGTCAGGGTAAGGGTTAAAGAGGTTAAATAAGAGTTAAAACCAATAGATAATGGTATTGTTATAATAAAAATAGTCTCATTTTTATTGGATGAGGGGATTTTAACCCATAACCATATTATATTTTAAGTAACTCACTTTTTATCCATTTTAATTGGAAATTAATTTATATTAATTTTATATTTTGAGAAATTCTAGGAGTGCCCCTTCCCTCTCTTATAAAAGGGAACCTTTTATTCTCATTTCATCACACTTAAGACCCATTTTGTTTATCCAATTCTAGAAAAATTACCTTCCTAGAATCACTAAACACATTATAAAGGTCTTTGTTTATGAATTATAGTAATCTTATAGATATTAAAGTGTAAGGAAATAGATATTTTATGAAGAAGATATATATTTTTTAATCAAGTGTTTCTATTTTTTTACTCTTCCATATCCCTAAAAAATATTAAATGAAGATAAAATAATAAATAAAATATAATAAATATAATTATATGTTATTATTTTAGTTTAATTTACATCTTTAATTCCATCAAATGGGAAAAGAATTCATCGATCTTGTGTACGACGGAGTACCGCCTCGCGAACCGATTTAATTCATTTTCCATCACAATCTATCTAGACTATTTATAATGATGGAATTAATTTTTTATATATAATATTAATTAAAAAATTATGATTATTAAATTATAATATATAATATATGTCCTTACCATTTCATGCACAGGAAAAAGATAACATCGTTCGAGCATACATATGGACTACCACTGCTACAAAATGATGTGATTAGTTATTCATCATGAAATCACATGGATGATATATATAAGTATATTTAAATAAATAATATGATATATATGATATTATGATAATTATTTAAATATAATATAATATATACCTTCTTTCCATAATGATCATTGAAAAATGGAAATTTTACTTAAGCGTACGTATGACCTACCATATCCATGATTGTAACAGAGTTCATTTTTACTAACCATATTTAATAGATACATTTAAAAAAATTATTTATCTTTAAAATTATAATTATTTCATGATTATTATTCTAGATATTATGGAATAATGACCACCTTGAGCATAATCATCATATCATAGTCATTTTGGACTTAAGTACCGAATATCATCAAAACACCCGATGAAAACTAAAATGATTATAAAATATAATATAACAAGGTAATATGTGATATAAATTGAATAATTAAATTAAAAAATATTCTTAAACAGGTTTAAAATTAAAATTAGTTTAGTATTCTGAAAGATAAAGGACATACGTAAAAAATCGAACTCGAGGTAAGTGACTTTATTTTAAAAAATTCGTCATTCAAATCTACTCGTTAATTTTTTTAAAAAGTAAAAATAAAAAATGTTTTTTTAACTTATATGGAATGATTGTATTTTCCCAATATAATTATTAATTAATTTTACAATTCTTCCCTTAAAATTTTAAATATATATTTTCAATGAAATTTGTTTCCTTTGGATGTGTAGATTTTTTAAATAAGTGATTTTAACATGAGAAAGTTATTTTCATCAAAGAATGTTTTTTATGATATGAGATTTAATAGTTTATTATTATATTATGGTTATTTCTCATTAATTATATGTATGGGTGGTTATTTTATTAACAAATTATGGGTGGTTATGTGATAAACCAAGGATGGGTGGTTATATTATAACCTCCATTGCATTGGGTACTCCGGAGATGGAAGTTGACCATATTAGTTATTTCATTTGTAAGGGTGATATAGAGAATTATGTCCCAAGACACCTACTTAACTTTTATATATTTTTTAATGAGTTTTAATGTAAATATTTTTATTTTAAAAAGACAATATAATAAACTTATTGAAAATATGATTCTGTTTTGAGGGTAAAAAGGCATGTTTTAAGAAATGTGTTTTCATGGGATTTTGTTTTTTTTCATTAGAATAACATATTTCTTTCTTTTATATCCCTTAATGAGGTTTTTGTACTCATCCCATGGTTTAAACTATTTTCACATGGTTTATGGTATATTAGGTAATAGTATTTGGTCAATAATAAAATTTTTAAGATTTATCATGAAGAGAAAATATGTTTTATTTAAAAAAAATTTTTTGGTGGGAAAAATGAATACTGAGTATAAGTTTCCACCTGTAGTGTATTGTTATAACATTTAATAATTTTCCTAAATCTAAAAAAATAAAAATAAAAATTTCTTTAGAATATTAAGAAATTTAATTATAGTTGAAACAAACTCTATAATGTATAATCATTATAGTTGGGTCCTAAAAAATCACTTAGAAAATTATAAATGTATTATTTCTTGTGGTGAGTTAACTGTATAGGTTTTGAAATATGATTTTAGGGATTAGTGTGTTTCATTCAAAATTTTATTTGATGTAATAAAATCTAATTAATATTTTCTTAGTAATTAGTAAAACATTCAACATCCCTTTATTAATCATTGGAATTTATTATATTTATGTATTTGTGTGAAATAATTTGGAATGGATAAAAGGAAAGTACATTTTTTTGTATAAAACATGCATTTTAAAACATATTTCCACTAAAAAAATCATATTAGTGGTATGATTACAATATTATAATTGATATAATTCTTTTTTAAATGTGGATTGTTTAATTTTGTTTTCTTTGAAGAAATAAGGTGTTTTGAATTACAAATATTTAATAATTTTTTTGAAAGTGTTTGTTTAAATTTTTTATTTCTTTAAACATTTTTTCATGAAATTTTAATAATGTTTGAAATTGAGTTTCCAATTTTTTTGTGAATTTTTTTTTGAAAACTTTTGAATGTATTTTTAAAAATATTACAAAGTAATCATTATATGAAATTTATAACCAGGGAAATTATAATTTTTAAGAGCTTTATGTAATTTAATAGGTGATTTTATAACCGAAAAGTTAAAAATTTATTGATATAAAAATTTATTGATATAAAAATTTCCAAAATTTATGTATTTTAAAATATAAGAGATATATTTTTAAATATGTAATATATATGTGGTGGTGGTTTTATTTTTTTAATCTTGGGTTTAATTTATAATGACTTTTAAATTGTTTTTATGATATAAAGTAGTTATAAAATAGTATGAATTATTTTTATGATAAGAATTATTTCAAAAATGCATGTTTGTTGATATGGTTTGTTAATTTACCTATTTTAAAACCTACCTAGATGGAAATTATATGAAATTTCATTTTTTTCCTTGTCCCTTTGAAATTATTAAAGGTTTTTAGAAATTTTTTGAACTTGGTTTAGACATGTGTGATTAAAAATAAGGCTTTTCAAATTCAATGTGCCCAAAATCTATTACTTTGGGTGTTGTGGGTGATTAAATATATTTTAACAAATTTCTTTCAAATTAAATTTCTAAATTTCATTTTATTTTAATATTTTTAGGACTTGAAATGAGTTTTAAGGTGCCACTAAAATTATAATTATGCCATTTTTTCAATTTAAAGAATTTTTTGAATGGTATTTAAATAATTTTAATTTCTGTATGTATGAGGAGTTTATTTAATGACATTTAGAAAGAATTTGACAAGTTTATAAATATAATTCATGGGGATGATTCTTTCATAGTTTTTGTTTGAATAATTTTTAAGTAATTTTTTTTCGGATAAAATTATTTTCAACCATTATAATTTGAAATTTTATATATTACATTTATCATACTACTTTATATCAAATAAGGAACATTTTAAAGGTAATAAGTGTATCTTAAAACTTAAAATTATTTTTCCTAGTGTTTTATGATCATTTATATTGAAGATGAGTATCCTTTTTTATAATGAGGAAGTAAAAATTAATTTTGATGTAATTTATAATTTTAGGATAGGGATTGGTCTAAATTTAAATTTATTTAAGTATGTTTTATTGATTTTTAATAGTTCTATAGTTTTTATCAAGTTCTTTTCATGAGTTACTTTTCAATATTGGTTTACATCATGTCATTATTAATATCTACTGTTACATCTTTCAAAATTTGGTGAATCCTATTGAGTTTGAAATATAAAAAAAATATATAAAAATTATTTAAATAAACCCAAACTATTTTAACCATTTTGATAATAATAATTTGACTTGAAGAAATTACAGAAAAGGATTAGAAAAAATATAGGGTTGAGACCACATATCATCGATTTTATATATTACCCAGCACTACTTTAGGTTCTAAATCAACTTTGATTACTAGAGAAGTGACTCATAAAAATAAATCTAAATGAATAGTAATCAATAAATTTTACCTATCACAAAATTGAATCAAACCACTTGAATTTTATCATAGAAAATCAACCATGGGAGTAATAATATAATATTATTATTTTCTAAAAAAGCCCATAATAAGAAACATTTTCACATCAATGTCAGTTATCTAATTCACTTTTATAATATTCTATCATTGAATTTAACATAACATCACCAAGTTGTGTTCTCTAGTTCATGAATTTACAAGTTATATAAAATTTATATCCATTAATCAATAATGACATTCATTCATGAACAACATTATTAAGTCCAAAATGCCATGCTCTTATTTATTTAGAGAGAGAATGAATTGATTAACAAAATACTTCAAATATATAAGACTATTAAAATTAAATGAATATTTATTATTTATTTTATTAATTTAATGGGATTACCTTTAATTTCAAACACGTAGGAATCTCTTTTATATAAAAAGTATCTCTCCTTATCAATGGTAATGAATGATTAATTCTACCTACAAATTTTTTATATTTCCTATACAAAAGATTATAATATTTTAAGATGCATGTAAAATTATGTAGGATTAGATGACACATGCATGTAAAAATTACTTGATATAGTAATTAAATAAATTATATTTAAACAAGACTATGAAATGTTCCAAATCACGATCTTAAAGGATCTATGTGTGGCACCCCACACCTATACACTCGGATCTGGTGTAAAAAACACTTTCTTTAAACACTAGATTTAATAATAAGTGAGATGAAGAAATATTTATTTTCCATAATTTCAATGAGATAAGAATTACATAACACAAATAATCACACAGTCCTAAGAATGAAAGGTTTTGTGTCTGTAAGGATTAGCTTTATAAGATATTTTTTTATGATACTTGTGAATATTTCTTTATAATTAAGCCACACTGGAATCCCTTTTAAACTTCTCATAATTTATACCCTTATTCATACAATGGGTAATGTAAACATAGAAAATGGGTGATATCAAGTACTTAGTAAGGGAAAACCTATCAACATGTCATCAAGTGTTAGATCGTAAGCATATGAGAAAACATGATAATGAGAGAAATATGTTATTAAAAATAACATCGAATAATAAAGGTTTTATATAAGTTATGATAGAAGGATATGTAATATCAAATGAAAAAACATATACTATGTAACAATAATACATAATCATGAGATAATTAACATGATCATTATATTGTAATCATAATCACATGGTATATAAATGTACCAGGCACTGGAAACATAGTATAACAAAGAATATTGGAAAACAACATAAGCATACACAAATGATAACATTGTGAATAATGTTTTTCCACACTTCATGTTGTGAATATTTTTTTTTCATTTTTCATGTTATTAAAAAAATGAACATGATTCCTATTGTGATGAAACAAAATGTCCAAGCTTTCTATTATAAAATAAATCCACATGATTCCTTCTGTGAATAAAAACAATTCAATTATTAAAATCGTCATATTATGAGATATAAATCCTTAATCACTAATTTAAAAGGAAACATAGGACCCCACCAGTAAATATACATACAAATGTCTACCATTTTAAAACAATCATCCATCACATTATAAAAAATACATGGAAAGAAAAATGGGTTTTGTAACAATTTGAGATGGTATAACCAAAATTGACCTCTAGAATGTTATTGGTTAATACCCAAAATTCATTCAAACAAAAAGTGTATCTCATAATAAAATTTATAAGGTGATTCCAAAAAATTAATTTTCAAGTAAATAAATAGTGCATAGATAAAGAGAAAAGAATAGTAAAACTGTAAAAGTGTTTATAGAAAATGTTATAACTTTGTCCTAAAAAAGAAGATTTATATTTATTTCAAAAGATATTTTTTTAAAGGGTGTTGTTAATTTTCTTGAAAATATTTTCTCTCAAACATAATCCTTAATAATGGAGTTTGAATAGAAAAAATAAAGGTTATATTGGTTAAATGTATAGTGGAAGATAAATCAAATGGGTTTGGAAGGAAACCCATTTCAATATTTTAAAAAACCTTTTTTGAAACCCACATCATACAATCTGAAAACAAAAACTTCCTTTTAAAAAGATAAAAAGGGAAATGGAAAGGTCACGTGAGATAACACATAATTTAGTTTTCACATATGAAATATAAAATTGGTTGGGAAGGAAAATATTTAAAATGAAGATAAATGATTATTAAATAGAATGGGAATTATTTTTAACAAAGTCATAATTTTTTGATCAAGAAATTCATCAAGGAGGAATATTTCAATCAAAAGATTCTTTTTCACCAAAGTGAATGATAAAGTTAAATATAAAATCTTAGGGTGTAATAATACAATAATATAAGTAATATTTCCAAGATAAAATGTTATAATTCAATAAAAGTGGGTTTGAATTAATAAAAAACCCTTACATCATCATTATATTTTCAATTGAAAACTTATAAAGGGTATGAAATGAAATGGAATGATAAATACCTTATATTTAATAAAAAAATATTATAAAAGAAATTCATTTTCAATATATACCCCACAAAAATAAACAAGTGGTGAATATACATTATATCTCAATAAAGAAAAATTGAAATGCGACATCACCTTACTTCGGGTCATGATTCATTATGTGTGTGCACCTAACATCTTAAATAATTAAATTAATTTTATTAAAATATTTCATAATAAATTTCTCAATATATATTTCAATTTTGGTGTTATATTTATTATGATATGTTATTTATTTATTAAATAGTTTATTTTTCTTATGGCGGTTACTTTAGGTGACTCAGTCAATTTCTATAAAACATATTCAGTATGTTGAATGTGGTTAAATGTTTTTTAAAATAGATTCATAATCTAAATAATTATATAATTTTTTGTATTTTATTATTCCATTAACAAAAAACTTATTCAATTTCATAATTTTTCCAAAAAAGGGCTCAAATCAAAAAAAATGTTCCTTGATATGTTTATTTTTGGTAGTTAAGTTTACTATGAATATTTGTTGATAATATCACTTATATAATATCAAATATTGTCTTTAATTAATATTAATAGGTTCATAAAAATAATTTCTATACATAAGAAATATTTTTAATGTTATCCATGCTAGGTGATAAAGAAAAAAAGAAAAGACTACTCATGGAGGCATCAGTTTGCAGACACACATAATGACTTATTCATTTTTAGATGATTTTAGAGGTGGGTAGAAAATGTATTTTCTATTAGTAAAATAAATTTTCACCATATTTTAAATATTAAAGTTATTTTAATTTTATAGAAAGGAAATATTGTTATGTGTGGAATAAGAAAATAACTAAGTGGGTTTGGTAAAGAACATTACATCTCCATTTAGATGTTCTCCGTTGGGAAACACCTTAAAGCTCATCAACATTATCTTTTGGAAAGGAAAATGATTCTATGAAATTAATATAGGGTTGATGAGAGACAAGGGATTTTTTTGGGTCAATATAATTCTTCTTAAAGAGAAGAGGAAGGTGGATTAAGTGATCTCCTAATATAAGTGAAAGACAAGAAATTTTTAAAATTAATCATTACTTAATAATATTTTTATGACCCTATTTTAAGGTAAAAGGAATAAAAATGGAAAATAATTGAGTGGAGTAAGATTTTGGGGGATGGTAAGGTAGATAATACTCTTATATATTCAATTGGTTCCATGCTTAACATATATTTTTTAGTCTTTTAGCATCATGTTTTTTACTTTTACCTTGTAGCTTTTTTACTTTGGTATATAGTTTTTACCTAAGTAATTAAATTTTACAAAAAATATATGATGAACCATATAAAAGAATTTTTATTTTATGAACCTAAATTTATAATCCATTTAATCAAATTAAAATTTTAAATATAAGAAAATTATTTTTTAAAATAAAATATTTAATATATATAAAAACTTTTTTGGAGAAAAAATGTTGTTTTCACCATTAAGTGCTCTTAATCATATTTAGTATTGATTACCAATTGAATTAGTGTATATATATTTATATATTTGTTTAAAAATTATATCACAGTGTTTATATAAAATAGAAAATTTTAATTATTATATAAGAAATACCTAACATTAATTAAAATATTATTGGAAAATAACCCTTTCACTTGAATAATAATAACCCTTTAAACATATAATATAATATGAAAATTTAGATAAAAAATATTAATTAAATTTTATTAAATTTAATTTCTCAAAGTTACAAAAATTTTTTTTTAATAAAATGAATAAATATATTTTTTAGAGTAAAATATTACTTATGTTTCCAAAACATTCAACATGAGTTTTATAAATTCAAAATCATATTTTTAAATTATTTATTTTACTTTATAAATATAAAATTTTATATAAAATAGTTTTAAAAAACATTTAAGCCATATTTTTATTATGATTATTTCATAAAAGTGACGGTACAAGGAACATATTTAATGTTTCTCTATTCACCAAAAAATGGATTATTTTTAAAAAACTAAAAATATCACCCTAAGCTAATTTTGACATCATGAATTCAAACATTATTATTTTTAAAAAATTTAAAATTTAAAATTTATAATGTTATATTTTAAATGAAAATAATATATATATTTAAAAATAACTTTTATGGAAAAATATCCATTTAAAACATTAGGTGTTCTTTATCCTATTTTTATGAATTTTTCATTGATTATAATATTTTAATTTACTAGAGGTTTTATTATATTTAATTTTTCATAATAATATTCATAAAATAAGTCACGTATCATTTTCTCTTGTCATTTTAGTGGAACAAGTTATCAAACATTGTTTTAATTTAGAGAAAAATATATTCCAAAATCTTATGGTGTTACACTCACCCCACTTAAATAAATTAAATACCTATAATTTTAAATAAATATTACTAATAAAAATATATAATAGTATCTAAAATATAAAATTTAATTAAGATATAATTAAAAAAATAGATATCAAGACTTAAATCTTATGAAACATATCTTTTCATTAAATATACGTACCCCTAATATTGAGTTTTTCTTCAGCCATTTGAGCCTAGAGATTATCGTTATTTGGAATCAAGATCTATACTATATAATTTTCTTCTAAAGGGTTCTTATAATTATCCTTTCATTGATAGAATATCATATTCTAACATAAATTTGATTTTCTTATTACATCAAATAATTTTTCCTCTAAGTAGAGAGGAAAAATACATTTCCAAAATAACATTAAATTCATCTAAATTTTAAGAACCTGGTTCTTACATTTATGTACAGATCATTATTTTTGGTTTGTACTTAAGAAAAATGAGGAAAAATAGGTTGAATAATGGCTGAAAGACTATTACACAACATGAATGGGGGTTATATGCTGTGTAATCCCAGTACACGCTGTGTAATGATGTTGGCAGGGATTTTTATGATGTTTAAGGCATGTTGGTATAAGGAGGAAAAAAATGGAATATACATGACGTTTATTATCAAGAACACTCCATGTAATTTTCTTTTTTTGGATAAAATGGGTCATGGCCTTGTGTTTCGGTAGATGGACATAACCCTCATTCTAGGTCTGTGAACAACATCACTGAGTGTACTTTTTTCACCCATTTGTCTGCCCGATGTCCCATTTAAACACCATCATATGTGTTAGAACCTAATCGGTAAGCTCTCAATTCCTCTTGAGTCATTCTTCATGATTTATTCCCTTGAACAAGTTATCTATGTTTGAATGTTTATACTTGTTTTTTAGATCTACTAAATTCTAGGTCGAATTAGAGGCTGATGCTGGATGTGGAGAGTCATATGAGTATGAGGTTGGTGGTCTCATGGATTTTGCAAATTGTCAAACTATTTATATATTCTGGAGGGTAGTGCGCCCATTTTTGGGGTGTCACCATAATTTATAATTGATCATTGTTGTTACCTATTTTCATTTAGGTAATTTTTTAAGCAATTTAAGGCATGTTTGGGATTGTTTTCCTTGATTAAGGTCCACACCATGGGTGTGTTTCCCTTAAATAACCGATTATCATTGTTTGGCCTATGATTCCTATGAGGTATTCCTTGTTTCACATTTATGGGTTATTTAAAAATTATCTTGATTAATAATTTAGATTCTTTGTTGTTAAAATGCATTGAATTGGATTAGGGTATAGGATATATGACTTGCCCCTTGACCCATGTTTATGTCTATGCTAGTTTAAGAATGTTTTGAATGTTCTACTCTAATTTTTAAACTCCCCATAAGAGTTCAGTTATGTTAAGTCCTTATAATGGTTTATATTAAATAATAGAATTGTTATATGAATTGTTACCATGTGAATTTATCATTATTAAACCATATAATAGTTTAATTTACATGTTTTTCTTATTAACTGAAATGTGCCCACATGAGTTGTTTAATGTTCAGGATATGTAATAGTTTAATTTAAGTGAGTTTCTTGTTATGTGAATTATGAACATGTGTGTTTATTAATTATAAATCCATGTAATAGTTTAATTTACATGTGTTCTTATTATGAAAAATTTTCCCATGGGAGTATTTGAAAGGAAAATCCTTACGAGGTTGGTTCTTGCTTGATATTATATTGTATGCTTCTGGTTTTCACCTTTTCATGCCTAATGATGTGTTAATTGAAACATAAATGAAAAAGGGTAAATAGAAATGGCAGAATCAAGGATTCTGATTAAAATTCCATGAACGGGTTCATGTTACTATTTTATATTATACCTTGGGTGACCTATGGATCAATTAAAGGATTCCATGGATGGATTAAATGGAGGTTTTTATGTTAATTTGTGAGCGATCCACAAATGTAGTGGTTAGGCTACTAGAGACTATGTTTAAAGGCTGGACGAGTCATAGAAAGAGGTATTACTATGGATGGGTTCTGTTGGTAATTTTTATATGTATTGGGAGATACTGTGGTCTTATTTATAGGTTCCAAGGACAGATCAGTTGACATATACTCACACCACACCAATAGTGAGACTGGGTTCTTGAGAGGATCATATAGATGGTATTGTAGGATGAAGGTGGTTTTATACCTAGAGTAACACTTTAATTCTATATTAATAATGTCAAGTTAGACTCAGATAATTATTTAATAATTAAATGGAATGACTTAATATGCTTCTATCAAGGCAAAGCATAATATTAGTTTCAGTATTCTGTTATACATATTTATATGGTCTTTTGAGATATATGATGTTCTTACTTTTTTATGGGGATCATTTAACCTAGGACGAATCCCAAAAATTATATAATATCATGTAATAGAATTTCTAATGAACATTAAAAGAATGTAAATGGAAACCAGTTCTTGTAAGGCTATTTACTTTTGATTACTTCCTAGCTTAATGCTTTCACTTTTATATAATACATGATATATATATTAACAGATATATTGGAACAGACCTTGGGTGGTTTCCAAATGGGAATAATTCTCACAACCTGTTTACTTCATGCTTTTGGACCCAAATAGATTATATTTTTTATGGTGTCGATAAGTGAAAGTTCCCTTCTACATGTACTTGATATACTCTTTAGGAACAAGAGAGCATGGGACCTAGACGAGGTTTGCGATTCT
This sequence comes from Viscum album, assembly GCA_963277665.1. Lineage (NCBI taxonomy): Eukaryota > Viridiplantae > Streptophyta > Magnoliopsida > Santalales > Viscaceae > Viscum > Viscum album. The sequence continues at coordinate 1,245,178,429 of OY728157.1, read as the reverse complement.
TATGAGTTTATTTTGTTCATTTTTGTACTATTGGTAATTATATCATGTATTACATTAGTGTAACCTCTTTTGACAATTTTCCTATAATGTGTAACATGAAACATCATATTTTTTATGATATGATATCTACTTATTTATATTATCCGTCTTTCATAGTTTACTCCAATTGTATGGTATTACTACTTCTTCTATCTGTATATTATTTACACTATGTTATACTCTTTCCAATAGGGGCATATTTTCCCCACTATCACACCCAGGCCCTCTGTTCTAGTCGGTTGCCTCTAGCATTTGGGGAAATGCGCTTGATTCCATGTGGCCAACCAGGCTCGAAACACTGTTAGGTGGCATCCAGATCCGGGACGTTACAAAGTGGTATCAAAGAATTTATTTTATGGTTTGTTTTATTGTTTGGAGACCATATAAAGACATAGAAATGAAATTATATTTGGTAATAAGATGTTCCAAGGAGTAGCTACCCTATGTACAAGGAAAATCCAAATGACCTCGAATTAAACAGTGATTTTTGGATTTTGGGCTATTATAATTGATTAGATTTCACCGTTGGGTGAAAAAATTGTATTGTGTTGTTATTATTGATATTATTGTGGTTCTATATTGTTTCAACCTGATGAGATGCGAGTATGACATCTCATGAATCATATAGTCACTTGTTAGAAATCACATTCCATGCATTCTTACCATGAAATTTAGAGAGAATTACTGATTTCATGCTATTGTGATAGATTTTAGGCTAGATATGCATGCTATTGTGATAGGTACCATGATAGATATACCCGCTGTTATGATAGGTGTATTGGTAAGTGGTATGGTTTTAATTGGATGGACACCAAACATTGGTCCCAGAGGTGTATGGTCCCTCTTGGATCAAAATATGGTGGATCATGTTGTTGACTTAAATTGTTTTTTTGTTATGATGTGCTATATATATGGATTCTAAATGTTTATTCGTGGGGATTATGGGCACCCATGGATGGGAATTTATCATACCTTTGATTTAATTTTCAAAAATGGGGGTTCTAGGAAAGTTTCAGTGGTTTACTATTTGGAAACCCAGACAACACGACGTGTGGTTCTATGAACACACTCCATGTGTTCTCCTATAATGGATGATTTTTTTAAGTACACACCTTGTACTATGTGTACACACTATGTTCTATGGGTACACATTGTTTTATAAGTGACTATGTGTCTGACCGTGTGAAGGAGAACACTAAAGGGTGGTTTTTGAGAAGTGAACATCGTGTACTGTAGGTACACACTGTACAATTTTACTTAGGAAGAAACCGTGTTGATTTGGCCATGTAGAATTACATGGCCATGATGGGAGGCTCTAGTACATGTCGTGTACTATTCTAACATTTTGTGTATCTTGGGTGGTTACATTCCTAGGCCGAAGGAAGTGGTCTCTTGTGTAGGAACTCGAGGGTACACACCATGTATGGTTTCTACACGCCATGTAATATCCTTTTTTGGACCTTTTGGGTTTCTTTTTCCTATTTTACCCCTTATGTTGGAATTGGACTTGAGATTATTCTATTCTGAGAAGTTTTCCACATAGATCATGATGTTGAAAACCGTGGAGTGTTGTGAGGTCTCCTAATGGGTTTTTTTGGGTTTCTATCTAAATGAAGAGGTTTTAACTCCGGTTACCATTTTCAATTGTCTCCTTAGAGTGATACAAGAGCGTGAATGATTGGTTTGGTGTTTAGAAAAACCTAGTTGGGAATTTTAATCTTAGATGAGTTGTGTTCTATATCTCTTGACCTATGTTTTTCTAGGGATTCTCTTATAGGATCCCTCTCCTATATACTATTTGTGAGGATCCCTGTTGTAGGATTCCTCTATTTTTTATCATTCAAATATCCCATGTTGGATTCCCCATTAACCTTTTAGCTCAGGATCTCATATATGATGCCTTTACTCATGTTTTCGTGGAGGATCCCAAGTATAATTCCTCTCAGTGTTTGACTTGACCAAACCAGACCTTCGTAGTGGGATTTTTGTAGTATCTTGCGTTGTTTGACACCTAGACCTGACCCATGGTGTAGATAGAGAGGTGAGTTCTTAGTGGAATGTGTTGACTTGTCCTATTTTGATATATTTGATTTTGATTTTTGATCCTTTCTGACATTGGTTCTGATCAGGGTTTTTTGTCCCTATTAGGCCTTTTGGTTTTAAAAAGGACTCTCTTGTTCGGACGGGTGATCATTGTATCTTGACCCTTGGTATGAGAATGCGTATTGAGGAATGCTCATTTTATCAGGTTAGATATGCCTTAGGCATGTTCAACTGCTTAAGAGGTCATTTGAACCTCTCTTTTCTTAAAAGAAGGGCAACTTAGTACATTGTTATCAGTGTAAATAGTTGTTTAGATGATTCTCTTTTGATCTAGTTCCTGCATGAGAAATTAGGTACTAGGATTCATAGGGTGGAAAAACTATGAATATTACCCAGAATGTTCCATTTAATTTTGCAAACTTGTGTTCGTATATGTTGAAATACATGGTACCCATTGAGTGTTATATATTAAAACGAGCCATTGAGTTTGGTTAAATAGTTCTGCTTTGAGCTATTGTTTTTGTTCTTGGGTTATATTCATAGTATATTAACCTTAGAGTTATGGAACGAAGTTTATCCTACTTCTTGGGGGGACTTTTTGGGACACGGGTGTTTTGACACACTGGTCGGTTTAATTTCAGCTTTCATGCTAAGTAATATGACATGGTGATCGTGGTCCATGGAACGACACTCTAGTGTTTATGTTAGTTCTAAACTAGCACGTCTTAGAGAATTTGTTCCTTATTATAGACTTATACTATTCTTCTATGTAGGGAGTCTCACATCATTTCTATTTAAAAGTTTACTTTCAGGTAGAAGGATCACAATCAAGGACCATTTAGAAATGGTCATTTCTACCTGAATGCCTTTGAGGCAATGAGTCTTGTTTCGTATTGATGCATTCTTGGTAACATGATGTTGTTCCATTTTATATGTGTGTGTAGTCCTTGTGAGGCACCAATGATCATGGAAGGACCTCGGTGGTTAAGTGTAAGCTATCACATAAATGCCTTGGAAAAAAGGAATTTTGGTCGGTTAAATGATGATGTGTCCACAAGAGAAGCCGAGTTCCTTTAAGGAGGTCGGCCAATAGTGGTTCAACTATCCTTTTTTGGTAATCCTTAAAATACTTTTAGTGTTATATTCTTTAAGATATTATAATTTCCCCTATCTTTACATCATCCTGGATTCACTAAGGGAGTGTCAGTTGTACGTTGTGCTACAGTTGAGGGATTTTGGGCTAGTTCAAGATCTATTTTCATGTTTTTCACTAATGCATGGTTTTTAATGAGGCTTGGTTAATTAGGAGTGATATTTGGGTTACTATGTAGTAATTACTTGAATGGACTCTGGATTCCTCCCATTTTTCTTGACGTAACCACCATACGGATGATGCCCTGGGTTTAGTATGTGAAAATTTGTCCCTGTACCAATGTCTCACTTGTAATAGAGAGGATGGAACACCTTGGCGAGTTCCTTGGTGTGACTCCCCGACCCCAGTTACCCAATGTCGGTGCATTACTTCGTAATATTGGCATGATCACAAAAGATCATGCCTCGAAAGACCGATTAGTTTAGTAGCCTTGGAAACACTAGATACATTCATAAATTTTACATTACATCATAAAGTGAAAAATCACAATAACATAGTCTCCATAGTCCACACTTCTATCCCCTTCAGACTATCCCTGTAGGTCAGTCATAAAATATTTCTTCACATCCTGGGGAAAATAAAACATTGAAAGGAGTGAGCTCAGATGCTCAGTAAGGATAACAATATAGCAGAAGCATTTAAAAATAAACATAAACATTTAAGGCAATGTATGACTAAAACAAAAGCCTTTTAAACTTGAACTTCAACATAATATGGCCAAAGTAAAATGAGATAATGCCATTTACTTATTCACATGGATATTCTACTGGTCAAATAATCACATGTAATATCAATAACCACTTTCATAATGATGGAATGCATAATTCCAGACTATCATAACCACGTAGCCAAGGCCTCGTGCCAAGAACACAAATAAGATTTTGTCAAGGCCTCGTGCCAAGACACTAGTTTGTCTCATGAGACCTGCCGATGCATCGAGGAGCTATAGCGGGCTCCACACGTCACTTATTAAGTCCAATTCATTCCTCTTATGAACAGGTTTAAACAAATCATAAACCATAACATAATCATATCACATAAAACATGCATAAAGTAAACATAACATTTCCACATTTCAATCACAAGATATCAATACAACACATTGATATAATAAAAACCTTATCAAAACCATCTTCAATACCAAAATCATAGAAAATTAAAACTTGGTATTTATTTTTCATTTAAAAAAAGTTATGACTTGCAGAGGAACCCAAAACTCAAATAATGGTCATGGTGGCAGAGAATTCGTTGTCGCCGCATACGTACAACAAGAAAAACATTCCTTTTTTTTGTTTAGTAAAATGATTCGTATAAAAATATTCCTTTTAAATAAATGTAAAAGTCAAAGGGGTTTTTACACCATATAAAAGAAATTTGTGTATAAAACAAAATATGCCTCAATGAATGGTGATTGAGAAAAAGTCCCTTAAAAAGAGTATTTTTTAAATATAATAGGTCTGTTATGTGTATTCACTATAATTACACATAAATAATGTAAAAATACAAGATATGACATAATAATATCATGACATAATTTGAAAGTAGGAGATTAACCCAAAGAATGGAAATTGGGTTAAGAAGTTTCCTTATCTTATGTCCGACTTGACTCGACCATTATTTAACCTCCTGAATAATAAACTAGAGTTAATCTATACTTGCTTAAGAACCTTTTTCAAGTTCATTATTACAATGTTACGAAAATTATGTAGTCATTTAAGTTAATAACGGTCGTTTTGTCGATCATTGGTACTTGAGTCAACAATAAACTTATTATAATTACAAGTTGTTTATGTGGTAGAATATCCATTATCTCCAGAATTATATTCATGATGTAGATATCATATATATCATATATATCCAGTATATACATTCATTTATAATATTAAATAACATTTATAGGTAAGAAAAGAAAAAAGCACCGTTCATGGAGACGGTAAGCCGTACGTACGCATGAACGCCACTTTCATTTCAATTTAATATTTAATGGAATGAAATTATAATTATATAAAGTTATAATATAATTCAAGTATAATATCATGTATAATATCATTTACTCCATCCTTTATAGATCCCACATATGGCATTAACGATTCAAATAATTTTGAGGGGGCGGTAGTCCGCACTTCCTAAAATGAAATTATCACGTTTACCCATAATGGAAATCGTAAAGGTATGACATAAATGAAAAATACAGAATAATAAGGAAAACAAAAACATAATATATATCATATATAAAAATAGTTTCATCATAATTTCCACCATGAGAGGTGTTAAAAGAATATTGAACAATCATCGTTTCGTGAGGCAGGAATTTTCCAACCACAGAAACAGTATGTTCTTTAACCATTAGACGAAGGTGTGTGTAAGTGTAAATAAAATACTTCTCATAAAAACATCCAAGTATATTTAGGACACTGGTGTTGTTACAAAATAAATTAATAAAAAGATTTTAGGGGGTTGGAGAAGAAAAATAATACAAAAGAACACAAGAGAAGACATTACCTTAAAATCGGGTAACTCTTTTTTGATTTGAGTCAAAGGATTCCTTGGGAAGAATTATACACAAAGTGAGGCTTATAGGAGTAAGAGAGGGAAGTTGAGAGAGTATTTTGGCAGAGGTTGGCCAAGCCAAAAGTCTTTTAAGGTGTGAATAAGGTGGTAGTGGTGGGGGCCTTTTATAAGAGGAGAGGAGGGGCACTCTTGGAAAGCCATGAAATTTTACTTTATTATATAATGATTTTAGGATTTTAAAGGTCCCACACTTATATATTTAGAGGATACGGTGATAAGAGTTAGACATATACTCATCCAATAGGTTTTTGAAAAGTTTATGTCTTAGATTTTACATTATCTTTTCATTTTATTTAAATCGTTAATTAATGAGGTAATCGGTCCATCATCATGGGGTCATAAATAATTTAATTTATTTAATGTCTAAAAATTAAAAAAAACTATCATGATGTTGGAAATAATTTTAGCTTTTTAATGAATATTTATAGTCAAAAATATGACTTTTATAACCCCATGTAAAAATTGTTTTAGTAAAACAACTAATGTTTGTGACATTTTTATTTTAACATTAAATAAAAAGTTTTTAATGTCATTTTCCGACCAAAGTGGCTCCATGGGGTCCCCAAGTTGACCCATGGATTGTATTGGTTGGCCATGACTCATACAATAGGGGTAGGACATGTTTCATGGTAATTTAATATTATTATTACATTATCTTTACCTTAACTTTCATTAATTACCTTTAATCGCGATTAATTAAACTTAAAAGTTACTATTCACCAACAGATTATTTTAATCCCATTGAACAAAATTTTAATTCTTAATAACAACCATGTATGTTGGATTTTTGAAAATCAAATCACAGAAGTGGTAATGTTTCATTTAAACGAAAAATCAATTTTTTAACTACCACTTAGTGATTTCACTATTCATCAAAAAATTGAAGTTTTTTAGAACAATGCCAAAATTTCACCCTAAGATATAATTGATATTCCAAATTCAAAAATGATTTCTATTTTAAAAAATTCCTAACATATAAGTTTCATTAATTAATTTTATAATTAATTCCCGCTATTACAACAAATAGCGTGTTTTTAAGAAACAATATATATCAAAAGATTGATAATTGTTTATGTCCAATTTCAAAGTGAAATTAATTATAATGACCACCATTGGATAAAATGGTAAAAATATATTCTAATTATACTTTAAAACCACTAAATAGTATAATTTATCACTATAAATTATTTTTATTAAAAAAGTTTTTTTAAGTATTTTTCACTATTCATAAAAAATTGGAAGTTCTCAGAAAAATACCAAAAATTCAACATAGGTTAATTTCAATATTTTGAATCCAAAAATGATGTCCATTTTGAAATATAAAATATATATAATTTCAAAAAGTGGGTATAACTAATCATAATGGCCATTTGATTGGTCATGGTGTGTTAGAATCTCTAACTTGTGTACAATGCAAGCTATTGCATTATTGATTGAGAAGCGTATCATGGAAGCTTAGGGTGTTACATTCTCACCTCCTTCAATAAATTGTGTCCTCGAAATTTGAAATTTATTTTGAATTTAAAAGGTTGAAAATAGAAAATACCTTTGTGGAAAACCCACATCGGAAATAAGGTTAATAAAAATATAACTTTAAAAGAAAGAAAGAGAAGTATAAAGGTCACCCGAGATAGCCCATACTAGGATTCTATGAAAATATGGATATAGAGGAAAAAAACCATCAAGGTCTAATGGAGAGTTATAGAAAAAAGGATTAGGATAAAGTTAACTACAAGAAAATCGCAAACTTGTGATTGGTTAAACGGTCACTGATTCCCCAATTGGAAAAGTTAACCGACAACATTTTTGTTTTAAGTTACCTTTCATAAAATTGAGGAATTTATTTAGGATATTTACTAAGAACATAAGGAAATATACTTACTTGTCATGTAGACTTTCATTCTTTAATAAATTTTTACCACAAACCCATCTTTCACTCAAAAATATAATAGAACTCAAAAATATTATATTTATCCAAATCGTAAAAGGTTCCAAATATTAAAACATACCATTTAGATTAGGAAAACTATTTTGTAATAACCAGGGACTTCTTGTAGGCTAGTGGTAGGTAATAAAGGCCTGTCGCACTATGGTTGTGGGTTCTATTCATGCAGCTTTGTCCAACGCGACGGGTTATCCCCCGACCTGTAGTTTGTCCATTTCCTAAAAATATAGTATTATAATATTCCAAAAGTAATCTTCAGAAATGTTTTAACCTTAAACAATACTATCCAAGGTTCAACTTAATCCATTCCAACCTTTATAATTATCCAAAATACCTTTGTCCAGACTTTCTATAAAAGTTCTCTAAATTCCAAAATCAATTGTAACATCAGATTCCCCAAACAAAGTAAATTTTCTATTATTGTCACATACTAAAAATATGATTACCTTCATCATATTAAAACATTAATGAAAAAACCAAGTACTGCAGTACAATCCTTATATATATATCACATTATTCTTATAACCCGAATATAATCCCTGAGTCCAAAAGCACCAATACATTAATTATTCCACTTCAACTGTAGTAACAACATATGATTTTCCTTGATCGCTTGGGATTTTCTGAGGTATGTTTCCCTGATGCTTTGGACATTCATTTTCGTAATGCCCCATTTCCCTATAATTATATCATTCAACATTGATAGCCTCTTTCTTTCCCTTGCAATCACGAGCCTGGTGACCTTTTTCTCCACATTTATAACAAACTCCCATTCCTTTCAGGCAAGTACCGGGATGATTCTTCCCACAATTATCACATAATGGAAAATCCTTCTTTTTATTTTTCCCTTTATCTGTCTCTTCTTCCACTGTTCTCTTCTTCTCTTGCTTTACTTTGTTGTCATTAGACTTAGAGAATTCTTTTTCTGTCTTGATAGCACACGAGACTATACCTTCGTATGTTGAGAAATATTGTGATACTAAAGCTTGACGGAGAAATGGTTTTAACCCACCAAAGAAACAGTCAATATTACTTCTTGGGTTACTTATATAATCTGCAGCATGCCTCGCTAACCTTGTAAAGTTAGCCTCATACTTTGCGACATTCTCATCTTCCTTTTGTCTCAGACTCAGAAATTGCCTTTCCATATCTGCTCGATGGTAACGAAGGAAGTATTTTTCTAAGAAAAGCTCTTTGAACTCCCTCATTTCCATATTTGATACTTCATCATCTTCCTTTGTGTTTTTAATCAGCGACCACCATTGATCGGCATCTCTTGTGAGGCGGTAGACTGCCATGACAACCTTATGCCTTTCGCTACTCCCCAAGGCATGTAATATTTTCTCTAAGGAGTTTATCCATTGCTCAGCTACTAATGGATTTTTACCCCCATTAAATGTTGGAGGTTGTTGCCTCATGAAGCAGTCTAGCATTGATCCTCCACATTGCGGATCAGGGTGATCCATATGAGTAAGGTTATTACTCATAACCTGAGTGAGTTTTCCTAGTATGGTAATAAGTTGATCAGCTCCAGTTGTATCTCCAGCTCCACAATAATTATCTTGAACAGGAGGGAAATACCTAAATGGAGTGCATGCATTGATACGGTTTTCATTCCTCCAACTAGGTGCCATTTCTAAATAATGACATAAACTATATTAGTTTATGGATCAAAATACGTAATTCCATACTTGTAAAACACTTAACATATATTTGACAGTTTATGGATACAATCCATAATCATAAAACTGTTTTATTTGAGAATTATATACTCATAAACCCTTCATAATGGTTGGTAAAGAAAATGAGAATTATCCTAAGAATATCCCCAGGGAGTGTCGTAACCAAGAGTGCAGCAAGGCCCATTGTCGTGCTCCAGTTCCCCTTTGAGTCTAGCTCAAAACAGTGTTTTTGGGTTTTAACCCTAGGTACATCTGTGCCAGAGCCGCTTCTACCTACTCGTATCAAGATAGGGATGTATTGCTCGGAAAACTCACAAAATATCTATAATACCAAAATTCTAGAAAGTTATTCTATTCTAATCCTCAAAGTCTATCTTCGGGCTATGTTCTCTAATCAGAGTTTATCTAAATCTAGCTTCCAAGGTTAATACTAAACTGTCTCTGATACCAACTGTGACGCCCCGACCCCAGCTACCCAGAGTCGGTGCATTACTTCGTAACATTGGCATGATCACAAAAGATCAAGTCTCGAAAGACTGATTAGTTTAGTAGCCTTGGAAACAATAGATACATTCATAAATTTTACAATACATCATAAAGTGAAAAATCACAATAACATAGTCTTCATAGTCCACACTTCTATCCTCTTCAGACTATCCCTGTAGGTCAGTCATAAAATATTTCTTCACATCCTGGGAAAAATAAAACATTGAAAGGGGTGAGATCAGATGCTCAGTAAGGATAACAATATAGCGGAAGCTTTCAAAAATAAACATAAACATTTGAGGTAATGTATTACTAAAACAAAAGCCTTTTAAACTTGAACTTCAACATAATATGGCCAAAGTAAAATGAGATAATTCCATTTACTTATTCACATGGATATTCTACTGGTCGAATAATCACATGCAATATCAATAACCACTTTTTATAATGATGGAATGAATAATGCTAGACTATCATAACCATGTAGCCAAGGCCTCGAACCAAGACCACAAATAAGATTTTGTCAAGGCCTCATTCTAAGACACTATTTTATCTCATGAGACCTGCCGATGCATCGAGGAGCTATAGCGGGCTCCACCCGTCACTTATTAAGTCCAATGCATTCCTCATATGAAAAGGTTTAGCAAATAATAAACCATAACATAATCGTATCACATAAAAAATGCATAAAGGAAACATAATATTTCCACATTTCAATCACAAGATAGCAATAAAACACATTGATATAATAAAAACCTTATCAAAATCATTGTCAATACCAAAATAAAATAAAATTAAATCTTGGTATTTATTTTTCTTTTAAAAAAGTTATGACTTGTAGAGGAACCTGAAACTCAAATAATGGTCACGACGGTAGAGAAGTCTTTGTTTCCGCATACGTACGACAAGAAAAAAATTCCTTTTTTTCGTTTAGTAAAACGCTTCGTATAAAAAGATCCCTTTTGAATAAACGTAAAAGTCGAAGGGGTTTTTACACCGTATAAAAGAAATTTGTGTATAAAACAAAATATGCCTCAATGAATGGTGATTGAGACGAAGTCCCTTAAAAAGATCATTTTTTAAATATAATAGGTCAATTATGTGTATTCACTATAAGTACACATAAATAAAGTAAAAATACAAGATAGGACATAATAATATCATGACATAATTTGAAAGTAGGAGATTAACCGAAAGAATGGAAATTGAGTTAAGAAGTTCCCTTACCTTGTGTCCGAATTGACTCGACCATTCTTTAACCTCCTGAATATTAAACTATAGTTAATCTCTACTTGGTTAAGAACCTTTTTCAAGTTCATTATTACAATGTTATGAAAATTATGTAGTCATTTTAGTTAATAACGTTCGTTTGGTCGATCTTTGGTACTTGAGTCAACAATAAACTTCTTATAATTACAAGTTTTTTAGGTGGTAGAATATCCATTATCTCGAGAATTATATTCATGATGTAGATATCATATATATCATATATATCCAGTATATACATTCATTTATAATATTACATAACATTTAGAGGTAATAAATGAAAAGCACCGTTCATGGAGACGGTAAGCCGTACATCCGCATGAACGCTACTTTCATTTCTATTTTATATTTAATGGAATAAAATTATAATTATATAAAGGTATAATATAATTCTACTATAATATCATGTATAATATCATTTACTCCATCCTGTATACATCCCACATATGGCATTAATGATTCAAATTACATTGAGGGGGCGGTAGTCCGCACTTCCTGAAATGAAATTATCACATTTACCCATAATGGAAATCGTAAAGGTATGCCATAAATGAAAAATACAGAATCATAAGGAAAACAAAAACATAATATATATCATATATAAAAATAGTGTCATCATAATGGCCACCATGAAAGGTGTTAATAGAAGATTGAACAATCATCATTCCGTGAGGCATAAATTTTCCAACCACAGAAACAGTATGTTCTTTAACCATTAGACGAAGGTGTGTGTAATTTTAAATAAAATCATTCTCATAAAAACATCCAAGTATATTTAGGACACTGGTGTTGTTACAAAATAAAGTAATAAAAATATTTTAGGGGGTTGGAGAAGAAAAATAATACGAAAGAACCCAAGAGAAGACATTACCTTAAAATCACGTTACTCTTTTTTGATTTGAGCCAAATGCTTCCTTGGGAAGAATTCTGCCAAAATTAAGGCTTCTATGAGTAAGAGAGGGATGTTGAGAGAGTATTTGGGAAGAGTTTGGCTGAGCCAAAAAGCTTTGAAGGTGTGAATAAGGTGGTAGTGGTGGGGGCCTTTTATAAGAGGAGAGGAGGGGCACTCTTGGAAAGTCATGAAATGTTACTTTATTATATAATGAGTTTCAGATTTTAAAGGTCCCACACTTATATATTTCGAGGATAAGGTAATAAGGGTTTGACATATACTCATCCAATGGATTTTTGAAAAGTTTAAGTCTTAGATTTTACATTATCTTTTCATTTTATTTAAATCATTAATTAATGAGGTAATCGATCCATCATCATGGGGTCATAAATAATTTAATTTATTTAATGTTTAAAAATTATAAAAAAAATACAATGATGTAGAAAATCATTTTATCTTTCTAATTAATACTTATAGTCAAAAATATGACTTTTATAACCCCATGTAAATATTGTTTTAGTAAAACAACTCATGTTTGTGATATTTTTATTTTAACATTAAATAAAAAGTTTTTAATGTCATTTTCCTACCAAAGTGGCTCCATGGGGTCCCCAAGTTGATGCATGGATTTTCCTGGTCGTCCATGACTCATCCAATAGGGGTAGGACATGTTTCATGGTCATTTCATATTATTATAACATTATCTTTACCTTAAATTTCCCTAATTACCTTCAATCGTGATTAATTAAACTTAAAAGTTACTATTCACCAAAAAATTATTTTAATCCCATTGAACCACATTTTACTTCTTAATGAAAACCATGTATGTCGGATTTTTGAAAATCAAATTACAGAAGTGGTAATGTTTCATTTAAATGAAAAATCAATTTTTTAACTACCACTTAGTGGTTTCACTATTCATCAAAAATTGAAGTTTTTCAGAACAATGCCAAAATTTCACCCTAAGCTCTAATTGATATTCCGAATTAAAAAATGATGTATATTTTAGAAAATTAAAAAAATATAAGTTGCATTAATTAATTTTATGATTAATTCCCGCTGTCACAACAAATAGCGTGTTTTTAAGAAACAATATATATCAAAAGATTGACAATTGTTTATGTCCAATTTCAAAGTGAAATTCATTCTAATGACCACCATTGTATAAAATGGTAATAATATATTCTAATTTTACTTTAAAACCACTCAATAATATAATATATCAATATAAATTATTTTTATTAAAAAAGATGTTTTTAAGTATTTTTCACTATTCATAAAAAATTGGAAGTTCTCAGAAAAATACCAAAAATTCATCATAGGCAAATTTCGATATTTCGAATTCAAAAATGAAGTCCATTTTGAAATATAAAATATATATAATTTAAAAAGGTGGGTATTACTAATCATAACAGCTATTTTGATTGGTCGTGGTGTGTTAGAATCTCGAACTTACTTACAATGCAAGCTATTGCATTATTGATTGAGAAGTGTATCGTGGAAGCTTGGGGTGTTACACATGGAATATAGGTTTATGAATCCAAGGTTATCCCATACATTTATCTAGTGTTAGATGTGATTATTTTAAAGGAAAAATGATTCCAGTGTTATTGATATGTTCTATGCTTTTTCTCATTTTCGGAATGTGGTGCCTTGGGAGAAGGCATTGTGTTTCTGTTACAATATGCCGACCTCCTAAGTTGGGAATTTATGAGATAAGTCATATGGGGATGGTTTGACTCATTATACTTCTTGTACCTCTTTTATGGTTTGAGAGAACTAGTTTGAACACTACTACAGTATAAGGTGGGTGTGATGTGGAAGTCTGCAATGTCTTTTGAGGGAAGATCATGTGACCAGCTTTGAAAAGGTCGATCAGGGTTCGACGATTATTTTATATGAGGCCGATGTTATGACCTCAGTTGTGTTTGGGTTTGCCTAATTAAGGAAAAATCAAGATGGTAGTGTCTCTAGAATGATCATAGGCATGCTTTGTGGAGTTTTCCAATAGTGGAGGTATTGTGTTAATGATGTCGTTTGAGTTGTTCTAGATAGGCTCTTGAAGGTTGCGATCTTCCTAGCAATAAAGGAAAACTTTATTTTTGAAGAGCATGGGAGGTTGTGCATCTGTGAGGTTGTAAAAATACATGGGGTCTTTCATTATATCATTTTAGATTGGGACACCTAGTTTACTTATCGTTTCTAGAATGGGATAAAGAGACGGTTGGGTACACAGGTGCTTCTAAGCACAACATACCACCACCAGAAAATGACCATTCATAATGCATAATTAAGGTGTGGTAGGACATTCTACAAGCATGCGTCATGGATCTTGGGGGTTCTTGGAAGAGACCCATACCCCTGGTTGAGTTCCCCTATAACAATATCTTTCATGTTACTTTTAAATTAGCTCCATACGAGGCTTTATACGGTAGGCCATGCTGATCAACCCTGTGTTGGATGGTGTCAAGAGAGGTATCTATGTTGGGAACACATCTAGTCCAGTAGGATACTGAATAGGATTAGGTGATTCAGAGTTGGATGACTACTGGACGGTCTCTTTAGAAAGAATATGCCAACAAATATAGACAACCTCTAGAGTTTGAGGTCGGGTACCAGGTTTTATTGTGTGTTTCACTATTGTTTGGACACAGGTAGATTAGGAGACAAGGTAATATTTCACTGAGGTATGCCTGTCCATTTGAAATTCTGGAGAAAGTCTGATCAGTTTCCTATCAGTTTTAGTTACCTCATAGGTAACAAGCCATTCACAATATCGTCCATGTATCTCAGTTGCAACACTATCACTCAGACCTGTCTCACATTTTTCATCCCATGGTGGTTGATATTCATGTTGATGCATCATTTGAGGAGAATTCGATACATATAATTGATTGGATCAAAAATATTCTTAGAGGTTGCTCTGTTCATCTAGTATGGGTGTTATGGAAGTATGGTAATTCATAGGATGAAACCTGGGAGAGGGAGGCCGACATATGTGCTCAGTGGCTGGAGTTTTTCTCAGATATTTCTTCACTACCCTTGGAAGGGAAATTCAGGGGAAATTTTCTTTAAGGGGGAAGTTTGTAAGAACCTGGTTCTTCATTTGAGGTATAAATCTTTCTTTTAAGTTTGTACATTAAAAATTAGATGAAAAATAGGACGAATGTAGGCTAAAAGACTGTTACACAACTTGAATGGTGGTTACAGGCTCTGTAATCCTAGTACACACCATTTAATGATGTATGAAATCCTTTTTATGACATGTAATGCATATCAGTGGAAGGAGGAAAAAAACCGGTATATACACAGAATGTATTCTCAAGAACATATTGTGTGTTTTTATTTTTTTGGCTAAAATGGGTAGTAGAATTTTTTTGGCAGATGGACAGAACCCTCATTCTTGGTTCAAGAACTGTAGTTCTAAGGGTCATTTTTTCTCCCATTTATCCACCCAAACTATTATTTGAACACTGTCAAATGCATTGGAACCCAAACAGTAAGATCTCAATTCCTCTTGATCCAATCTTCATGATTTATTATCTTAATCATGTTATAAAAGTTAAAGAGTTTATACTCATTTTTTAGATATACTTTATTATAAGTCAAATTATAGGTCGAAATTGGATGAGAAGATTCATACGAGTACGAGGTAGGTGGTCTTTTTCCTTTTTCTAATTGTCAAATTTTTTATATATGATGGAGTGATATGTTCCCATTTTTGGGGGTGTGACCTTGATTTATAATTGACCCTTGTTTTCCATATTATCATTTAGGTAATTGTTCAAGTGGTTTAAGGAATTTTGAGATTTTTTTCCTTGATTAAGGGTCACCCCATAGGTTTGTTTCCCTTGTATACCCGATTATGGACATTTGTCCTAGGATGTCTATGAGGCATGCCTTGTTTCCTATTTTTGGGTTGTTTTAAAATGATCATGATTATTAATTTAGTTTCCTTGTTAAAATATATTGAATTGGATTAGGGTATGGAATATATGTCTTGGACCTTGACCCATGTTTATGCCTATGCTTGTGTAAGCATGTTTGGAATGTTCTGCTTCAATTGTGAAACTAGCAATGTGAGTTCAGTTATGTTATGGCCTTGTAATGGTTTATAGTACATAATAGTCTTGTTATGAGTTGCGACCATGTGAGTTTATCATTTTTAAACCATGTAATAGTTTAATTTACATGTTGTTATTATTATATGAAATGTTCCCACATTAGTTGTTTAATGTTAAATCCATGTAATAATTTAATTTAAATGAGTTTCTTATTATGGTAATTGTTCCCACGTGAGTTTATTAATGATAAATCCATGTAATAGTTTAATTTACATAGGTTCTTGTAATGAGAATTGTTTCCATGAGAGTATTTGGAAGGCCAAACCTTATGAGGTTTGTTCTTTCTTGATATTATATTGGAAGCTTTTGGTTTATACCATTGCGTTCCTAATAAAATGTTAATTTAAATTAAATGAATAAAAGGTAAATTTCAATGGGATAGTTGTGGATTATTATTATAATTCCATGAATGGGTTCATGTGACAATTTTATCTTATACCACGAGTGACCCATGGATCCATTAAAGGAGGCCATGGGCAGACTAAATGGAGGCTTATTATGTTAAGACATGTGCGAGCCACAAATCTAGTTGTCGGGCTCATGGAGACTATGGTTAAAGGCTGAACGAGTCATGTATTGAGGGATTACCATGGAAGGGTTATATGGAAAATGTTTATATGTCTTGGGAGATACTTGGGTATTATTTGTAGGATCCAAGGATAGATCAGTCGACATATAATAGCACAACACCTAGAGTGAGACTGGGTTCCTGAGAGGATCATAAAGATAGGCTTATAGGATGGTTGTGGTTTTATACCTGGAGTAACACTTGAATTATAAATTAATAATGTCAATTCAGAATCAGATCATAATTGAATAATTAAATGGAATGACTTAAGATGCATATTCCAATCTGAAAAACAATCTTGGCTTCGACCTTCTCTTATAGTGGTTTAGATGGTCTTTTGAGACATCTTCTGTGATAACTCTTGTATAGGGATCGCCGAGCCTAGTTTGGATCCCGAAACATATATAATACAATGTAATTGAATTGCTAATGAACATGAAATGTATGTAAATGGAATCTATTTCTTGTTGGAATGTTTACTTTTGAGTGCTTCCTAGATTAATACTTTCACAATTATACACTGCCAGTTATATATATTCACTGACATATTTGAAAAAAAAATTGGGTGGTTTTCTACTGGGATTTTGTCTCACACTCTGTTTGGGTCATGATTTTGGGCCCAAACAGATTATATTTTGGTAGGTGTCGATAAGGGAAAGTTCAATTCTATAGGGACATGATATGCTGTTTAGGAGAAGGTGGGCATGGGACCAAGCCGAGGATTGCGAGGCTTATGATTTTCCTTTATTTCCTTTTGTACTATTGGTACTTATATCATTTATTACTGAACTGTAACCTATATTGGATATTTTATTAGAAAATGTAACATGCAACGTCAAATTTTTTATAATATGATATATGGTTCTTTATATTATCATTCTTCCATAGTTTACTACAATTGTATAGTATTATTGCTTCTTCTGTCTGTATATTATTTCAGCCGTGTTATACTCTTCTAATGAGAGCATAGTTTCCCCACTATCACACCTATGCGCCCACTGATTTTTAGTAGACTTTGGAATTTGGAGAAATGTGATTGAGGCCAATTTGAAAACTAGTCTCGGAGATCTATTGGGTGGAATCCGGATTAAGGAAGTTACATAAATGAGGATAATATAACCTACCTAAATCATAATATGAAAAACCATGAAGAATATTCATTTATATTGGGTAAAATAATAATACCACAAGGTGGTTTTTCTTTCAACAACTAATAGTTGCTGAAACATACATGGCATAAGAAATCCAAAATCTTTAGTGATGAATTAGTGTACCTTGAACCACTTAATTACAACTATCCACTTAAATAGTGGTCATTTTATTGGATTTTTCTTGGACTCATGTTCTTAGAGGTTGTTGTTGTCTATTTTCATATTAATCCCTTGGATTAGTGAACTAGTTTTCATAGTTCCCAAATTCCTAAAATCTAAAACATCAAATTGCTTATATATTATTAGAAAGAACATTATTTTTTACCATTATGTTAACTAAAATATTCCTTTTTTTCCTCAAAAAATTATTTCTTGAATCCTTTAAAGTATATCAAATATGTTCCTATTACTTTGATAAATTCCCCCTGGTGCCTTTTCCTATATTTTTTACATGAAGGATATTGAATATTTTTTCCATCATTACCTTCAGCAATAGAATTTCCATGACACTACATCCTTCTATTATTTAGTGTGTTTGGAAATTCAATTAAGTTCATGTATTTAGTTATGATTCTTGATATATGTTTTGTAATAATCAAAAAATTTCTCACTCAAGATTTTATCTGGCCAGGTTTCTTTTTGAGTGAATCACTATATTTTCCATATCATCTATTGTTAACTTGGTTCCTTCAAGATTAATCCATTACTAAACTCAAAAAGGGTTTAATATGAGTGATAAATAATTAAATACATAAGATAATTATCATAAATGGGCTTATGAAAAAGTATCCCATGAAATATATTACTGTATAAAACCATCACATAAGATTTTAGTTTAAGCTAAATAACTCTCAGTTCTATCTAGGTTTCTTCAGGACGAGTTCTCTCAAACTCCTTAACCTAATTACTTAACATAATAAATCATTCAAAATGTCTTACAAATAGAATGTTATTATAAAAATAATATCCTCCAGGATTATCTATTCAGGTGTGCAGTCTTAAGCCCACACATCATGCATTGAGTGAAGGTTGAGTTATTACTTAACTATCCCTTTTTAGGGTTTCTTTCACATAGGTGAATCTGTACCAAAACTATATCAAATTTCCAATATAAAAAAATTGATTTAATTTATAGGAAAACAACATAATCAAAACATTACCAAAATTGTAGGATGTTATCATATACATTGATTTATACCTTAAACTTACCCATCAGGTTTTATCTAAAGTTCTCTAAGCATAATCCCCAAAAAATAACTAAACTAATCCATAAAATCACTAAACTCACTACTAAAAAATAGCTTTTTAATAGCATTGGGATTTATTATCATTAGGGAAAAAACCTAGATAAATGGCATATTTATCAGCGCTAAAGAAAGTAATGATAAATTTAACCTTTTATCAATGCTTTTTTAATGTTGATAAATGGAACCATTATCAGCGCTTTCTTTTGAGCACTGATACATAGTATCCTTTATCAACGCTTTATTTTTAGCACTAATACGGGGTAACCTTTATCTACGTTTTTATTTTTAGCACTCCTAAAGGGTACCCTTTATCAATGCTTTATTTTTAGCATTAATAAATATTTATTACATCAGCACATTTTTAGCGCTCATAAAGGTCTGAATAAATAAAATGAAAAAAATAAAAATAAAATAAAAAATAAAAAACGAGTTTTTTAAGAAAATATTAAAAAATATTATTAATTAAATAATTATTGAAAAATGAGTAGATTTATTATACATTATTAAATATTATACATAATTTTAATTAGATAATTATGATAATTAATGTTATTAAATTGTATAGATTAAATATATAGATATATACTAATGTATATAAATATGATTTATATATTAAAAAATATTTATGCACTTTACATTAAATAGTCATATATTTATTGAATAACGGTTTATAATTAAAAATTAATATGAATTAAAAATATTGACTAATTGCATTGCAGTCGACATATAATTGAACATCGTTTGATTTCTCAATTTAATATATATAAACTGTGTGTTATATTGATTCCATATATTCATAATTAATGCATTTTTATATCTTACAATACTCACACACAATACTTATCCATTTTTTCAATATTGTTAAAGTGTACTCATTCTTAATTTATTCAATTTCACTCATTTTTAATGTATATGCATGCACATAAAATTAGATATTCATTAATAATGGTAAATATATATTTGTAAAAAGATGTTTATAAATAAATATATTTATCAATATACATTTACTATATTTATACATTTATATTTATAAATAAATAAATATTTTTTAAAAATTATTCATATAATTATAAATAAATAATTATATATATTTAAATAATTATTAATTTTTTAATAAATTTACTTAAATAATAAATATACTGACTATATATATATATATATATATTAAATATATAAATTTATAATTATTTAAATATATATAATGATATAAATATTTTTTTTAAAAAATATTTCTATAATTATAAATAAATAAATATAAAATAATGATAAATATATTTAAAAATGAATACAGGTACTATATTTATATTTATATTTATTTATTAAGTATATATAAATATTTACAATTTTTTCATTTATAATTATAATTATAAATCCTTTATCAATTCAAAACAAAGCGATAAAATGAATATTTATCTATGCTGTTTTAGCACTGATAAAGACCTATATTTATCAGCACTTATTTGTAAGCACTGATAAAAGTGTCTTGATCTATTTTAAAAACCCTAACTATTTGTGAATCTATCATGATAAAAAATATTTCCACAGAAGCCACCCACTACTGGTGCTCCTCCTCATTGAATCAAAGGTTGAATCACACCACTCGACTGCCTCCATTTTCTCCAACATCTCATGTGACATTCGGTGTTCGATTTTAGTTAGGGTTTCTAAAGAGGGTCACAAATTTTCTTTAACCTAGTGAGGTAGTTCTTATTTTATTTGGGTATTTTTGGTTTCATCTTTTATTTCTTATTCTATGATTTTTTATGATCTTTTTTTTATGATTTGTTTGTGATCCGTTGTTTAGGGAACAATTTGTGGTCTGTGTTTCTATTGACAACAAATTTATGATCTGTTGATTATATTCGATGCTGAACATTGGATTTATTCATTGTTTTTTACTTCTATGCTTTATATCTTATTAATAAATATTTTTTCATATATGTATATAAATGTGTAAAAAACTTCATGAATATTATATTTTAAAAATTTGGTACAACTGCGAAAGCAGCACACAATGCGACAAAGAAAATACAGGTAAATCACTGGTTTGGGGACTTGACCCCACCACCACGGCCCAAAGCCCTACCAGACTTATCACCCCATCTCAGCATGGGGGAAAATTTTCATCTATATTCTTGTTTATTGACCACTTATTTGAGGCACATTGATGGCTCCCTGATGATTATATATATGATGACACCTTTCATGGACAACTCGGTGGACATGCATCCTTATATACTATTTTTCAAGAACCAAGTTAGGGGATTTATGTTTGTTCCTCTATTGGTTATATGTATCATAGGATCTAGTTACCCTTATTATTCACTATGGTCCTTAATTTTTTTATGGAGAAGATTCAAATGGGCCATCCTTAGTTAACCAAAAGAGGTTATATCACATCAAGCCTTCACTTTTTGAATCATTATGGTGCCTTTATAGATCAAGTTATGTTTGAATATCAGGGTTTTATCAATTTCATATTTATTATAGACTATAATTATGTTTTTATACTGGGGTGACATGTATGTGTCTCTATATATCTATTGAATCATTTGTTTCGATAGTTGTTTATCTAACATGTATGCCTATATTCGGTAATTATGATTTTGGGTCTGCATGTCCATTGACCACAAGGGTCATGCTAGAATTTTATTCTACCTCTAGTACTAATTGTTACTATTGGTGGTGGGGACCACCATCCATTTATTATTTTTTGTACCAAATGTTTGAACCATCCTTTAGTGACTTTGTGGTGTGTCAGAGGTCTTAAGATAATCTAACTTGACGTTGTTTGGAAAATTCATGCTAGGGTCATTACACTATCAATCTTCTTGTTTAAACCTTTAATGATTAGTGATAATATCATTTATTATCTAACTTTATCTCCCCCTATTTTTTAAAATTCCAACAACCCTTATTATTGGATTTGGAATATCTAGGCACTCAAATATTCTTGTATAAATGATCCATATTTACCTTATTATAATTGTCTATAACATTCACTTTTGATAATGAATATCTTATGTGTATTTATTTATATATTGTATAAAATTAATCTTTTATGAACCCAATAGGATGGATATGAACTAAAAATGGATTCATGATAATTAATTAACAAAGTAATATGAAGATAGAGTTAAAGAGCTCATCATTTTTTTAAGAGAACATGCAAAAAACCCTTCTAAAAATCCTCTATCTATTTTTATCTGTTATTCAAGAAAAATTAGTTTGGGAGATTTGGAAGAACATTTGATTTTTCATGGAATATATCAAATCTATAAATTTTTTACTAAATATGGGGAAAAAATAATTGTTAAATTTATTGGGATGAAACTACAGTTTATGAATCATTTGATACGAATACATTTGTAAAAGATGATGGAGATCACGTTGAAGAAATGAAAATAGAAATTTAAGATGTCCTTTGTGATTATCCAAAGTTGTTTGAGGAGTAAAATATCTATTCCAAGAAACCATTTTATACTGGTTTTACTAAATATGCATCATTTTCAGTTGTATTGAAGTTAGATAATTTGAAAGCTGGAAGTGGATGGAGTGACACCAGCTTTACAATACTACTTGGTCTGATGTAAGATATGATACCTAAAGAAAATAAACTATCATGCTGAACATATGATGCTAAATTAATGTTACATTCAATGGGAATGATTTATAAAAAATACATCCTTGTCCAAATGATTTCATATTATTTATGAAGTACCATGAATAACTCATAAAATTCCCAAAGTGTGGTGTAGATCGATACAAGAAAAATGAATCAGGTCCTTCAAAATTTGTATGATACTTTCCAATCATTCCATAGTTTAGAATACTATATGGATGTAAGGAAACCAAAAGACAATTAACATAGCATATAGATATAATAATTAAATATGGGAACCTACGTCATCCAGTATATTCTCCTTAGTAGAAGAAAATTGATTACGAGATTCATGAATTTGGGGATGAACTGAGAAACTTTCATCTTGTGTTATCTAAATATGGAATAAATCTTTTTCATTTATAGTGTAGTAGTCAAAATTAATGGGCCATTTTTTATGTAAATTATAACTTGCCTCCATGGTTATGTATGAAGAGAATATACATTTTTCTATCTTGGCTTATATCTGGACCAAAGCATCCTGGTAATGATATTGATGTATATTTGGATCCATTGTTCGAGGATCTAAAATTGATGTGGGATACATGTGTTACAATGTATGATGCTCATAAAACTGAATAATTCACATTGACATTCATTTTTACTTAATGATAAATGAATTTCCATTTTATAAAATTTTATCAGGCTATAGCATTAAAGGAATGTTGTCATGTCCCATTTTTGAAAAACACACATACTCAATTCGATTGAAACATTCCTCAAAAACTATATTTTTAGGACATCAGAAATTTTTACCTTGATGGAATAAATACCAATACTGGATGACAAAATTTGATGGGAATATCAAATTAGGTACAACACTATCTTCAGCAATGGGTGATCAACTATACAAAAAAGTTAAAAATATTGACACTATTTTTGGTAAACCATTTTTGAAAAACCATACAAAACTTGGTTGGAAGAAGAGATCGATTTTATTTGAATTACCATATTATAATTTTTTGTATGTTAGAAGTTTTCATGATGTTATTCATGTAGAATAAAATTTATTTGATAGTGTTATTGGAACATTAGTAAATGATCATGGAAAAACGAAATAAGGAATCTAGGATAAGTTGGACTTGATTGAAATGGGGATAAGGGATGAGTTGGGACTAGTGAATGGTAAAAGGTGGACTTTTCTTCCTCTAGTATCTCACACTCTATCCAGAAAAGAAAATTTCAATTTTTCCTTTCCATTACTAGTGTAAAAGTTCCATCAGGGTATTCATCAAATATCAAACATGTAATGGCAATGAATAATTTGAAGTTACAATGACTATAATCACATGAATGATATGTTTTTATGGAAGATTTAATGCCTCTTGATTTTTAATGCATTCTACCTCAAAATGTATGACATAAATTAACCAGACTCTACTTATTTTTCAATGCCATATGCAGCAAAGTTGTAGATCTAACAAAGTTTCCCATCATGAATAAGGAGATTGCAGTTATATTATGTGAATTACATATGTTCTTCCCACCATAATTCTTTGATATAATGGTCCACCAGATTTTTCACTTGGTTAGAGAGATTAAACTATGTGGTCCTTCCCCTAATAGATGGATGTTCTACATTGAATGATAAATTAAGATTTTGAAAGGGTATGTCAAGAATCGAAGTCGGTCAGAAGGTTGTATTGTTTAAAGATGACTTTAGTATGATGCAAAATAGTAGTGTTACACTTATGGCTGAATCGATGCACATATTTTTTTTCCAAGTATATAAATCCAATTTATGAAAATTTGTAATATTTTGGAATTTTCAAATAGATATATAAGTTATATTATACAACATTTCAAGTATCTATTTTCTATTTTAAATAGGTTGACAATATCAATGGAGTGAAAGTTGATGAAATGAGATTTATGATGGTTAATTTCAGTGTAGAAGGGGAAAAAATGAGTAGTTCATAATGGTACAATAAGGAGTGAAATTATTTTATGTCTTTGATCGAATAAATAAGAATTGGTTGATTATCCTGTGGAAAAATAAAATAAATTTTGAGTTAGATGAAAATTCAATCGAGGATGACCCTCTCATTGGGAAATCACAATCAGTTCATTCTGTTACAAATGTAGACAATGTCTTACACTTTAGAGGTGACCACAAAGAGGGTATTCAAATTCTTGAAAGTGAAACCAAATCCTTTAAACCATTAAAAAAATAAAGAGAGTTCATTGAGAAGGTAAACGTGTTATTTAATATATTATGTTTTTACTCGTAATATAATATATTCTCTACTGTATTAACATAATCTAAATTAAATGTTTTACTAATCATGAAGAAAAATTCTTATGCACATGATGATGTTACCAATCCATCATAAGAACAAAATATAATGAAGGAAACACTTTGGATATATGTAAATGTAATTTTAGTATATAAATTCTATAATTTATGAAAAAATTATATAATGGAACATTGATTTAATTTTCATTGTGCCTTGTAGTGTACATTTATTTTAGAATATTTATGTCTAGGTGTCATACCATTACAGGAAGAGCAACAATGTTGTCTCTGCTCAATCATATAGGTAATTTGATGTTTCTATAGTAAAAGCATTGTCTAGAGAATAAATATATGTCTTAATATTTATGTTTAATATATTTTTTTAGTATGGCTCACATAATAATTATTTTATAATACAAGTGGATTCCTTTGTTTGTGTTGGGGTGCTCCATCCAACTTTCATACTCCTTCTCCATTAAAACATTTTCACCCATGCAGTGGTGCATTTATTACTTTCTTTCAAGTTACCTACACTGACTTTGTTAGAAGAGAAACGACGCTGCCTCTGCCCAATTACAGAGGTAATCTTGATTTTGGCATAGTAAAATCATTTTACATAGAATTAAATAATTATTTAATATGTATGTTTAATTTATTTCTTTTTAGTATTACTAACATTATAATTGTTTTCATATATAAGTGGATTATTTTGTTCTAGTTGGGGTACTCTATCCATCTTTCATTCCATTCTACACTAAATCTTCTATAGTCTTATTATCCCAAAAAACCTTTCACACCTAAAATGTTTGCATATATCACTTTCCATCAAGTTCCCTCCACTGCTCATTCACAAATGTAATATTTATATTTGCATAATAAAATCAATATCCATAGAATTTATGTATTATTTAATATTTTTGTTTAATTTATTTATTTTTAGTATTATTCATAATAATTTTTTCATATATAGATGGATTTTTTTTTATTAAAGGTGGTTTATTAAAAAATACTCATATGGTGTTAGTAGTTCGATAAAGAAATTCGATGGAAATATTTGTAACATTGATAGTTAAGATTGTCTTGGAATTTATGTATAAATTTTTATTTAAGTAATTGTATAAAACAATGTTTAAAATTTCTATAATATAGTGTTTTTTCTAGTATTTGTGTTTTAAATTCCATTTTACTTAAATTCTATACTAGGACTTGTTTTGTTGATATTTTGTTTGTTTTCGGTGTTGTAGTGTACTGTAAAAGAATACTATAGTATGACCCTTTTGAGTGCTTCTAAAAGCACTCATAAAAGGCATTTATTAGTGATTTTATAATATCTAATAAAAGTCATAGGCTTTTAAGGTTTATCTTGTAGTTAGAACATTTATAGCATAGATAATGGTCATTTCTAGTGCTATTAAAGGCCTATTTTGTAGTAGCGACTCTTCTCTAAAACTAATTGAGGTGCCCAGATCCATACTCCTAGATACGGTCCAAGAAAAAACCTTTATTTAAAATATATATTTGAAATAAAGTGACATGAACCTATAGTTATTTTACATCATTTATTTAAGATAATCATTAAATATCACAAATAATCACATAATTATAAGAGTGAGAGGTTTAGTGTCTTTTAGGATTACGTATATAAATGATTTTTTTATGTCACATATGAAAATTTCTCCATATCAAGCCACACCAGACTCCCTTAAAATCTAATAATAAGTTTTATTTATCCTTATAACTTGGGTAATAGAAACATAAAAAAGGGGTGAGCTTAAATTCTAAGTAAGGGAAAACTTATTAACATGTCATTAAGGGTTAGATCAATATAATATGAGAAAACATAAGAAGGAATAAATATATTGTTCAAAATAACAAGTAATAATAAAATTTATCTATAATTCATCATAAAAGTACATGTAATCTCAAATAAACAAACATATATCATGGAAAAAGTGTACAGAATCACGAGACTATAAATATAATCCATGGAGTATAATCATAAGAATATGACCTGGAAATCTACCATGACCTTGTAACATAACATAACAACGATTTTTTGAACAAATATAAGAATATGTAAATTAATAAATTGTGGAAAAAAATTCCATGATTCATGTTTTAAAAAAATTTCCACACATCTTGTTGTGAACATACAAAATTTCCACGCTTCATGTTGAGAACAATTTTTTTCCACAATTTCTATTATGAAAAAATGAAATATCTATGCTTAAAATCATCACCTCATGATATATAAATCATTAATAAAATTAATTGGTGGGTGATATAGGACCCCAATAATAAATCATCCATACACATATGTGCCAATTGAAAACAATCATTCATCACATCATAAAGAACCCATGGAATGAAAAATGTATTTTCTAAAATTTAGAAATATTATCACCAAAATTGAGCACAAGAATTTAAATGGTTAATAATCAATATTAAATAACGCTAAAAATTTATTTCATGGGAAAATTTAGAAGGAGATTCATGAAAAATGTTTTCTAAGGAAATAAAGCCTTTATATATATAGAGTAAAACAAAAGTGAAATTGTAATGTTTTTTTATAAAATGATATAACATTGTCATATAAGAATAAATTATTGTTTACTTTAAGAATATTTTTTTTGAAAAGGTGATATAATTGTTTTTTGAAAAAAAATATACTTTTTAAAAATAATCCTCAATAATGGATCTTTAAAAAATAAAACATAAATTTTATCTTATGATTATTTCTAGTGTAAGATAAATCAAACTATTATCGAAGGAAAACCATTTTAATATTTGAAAATTCCTTTGTAGAAACCTACATCATAAAAAAGGATAACAAATCATTTATAAAATATAAAAATGTAAATGTGAAGTTAAAATGGGATAACACATAATTGATTTTCCCAATAAAAATGAGAACATTGGTGGGAAAAAAAAATATGGACATGGAAGAAAAATAATTGTTAAGAAATATGTGAATTATTCTTGACAAATTCATCATTATACGGGAAATAAATACATAAAGGAGTAAGATTTAAATAAAAACTGTCATTTTAAGTTGATAGAAATAGAAATTTCAATATATACAATCTTAAGGATGAAGAAACGAAACATAGAAGTAAGAAGCTCAAGGTGAACTGTTATAACTCAATGAAAGGGGTTTAAGTTTGCAAAATACCCTGACATAATTATTATCATTTGAATTTAAAACCCATGAAGGGTAAAACAAGAGATTTATTTGTAAATACCATATATTTCATAGAAAAGTATGATAAAATAAATCCATATCCAATAAATACACCATGAAAAGGAAACAAGTGTTGAATATATATCATATCTCAATGAATAAAAATTTATTTGTAAAAAACCCTTTCCTATGGTCTTGATTAGTTTTTCAGATCTTACCAAAATCCTTAATAATAGAATTAATATTATTAATATATTTCTATATAACCTTTTCCATAAATATTTTTTATATGGTATATTTATTATAATATATTAGGTATTTAAAAAATAGTTTTCTCTTATAGTGGTTACATTAGGCGGTTCTTTCAATTTATCTAGAAATTCCATGATATATTGGACATGGTAAAAAGTGTTATAAAATAGATTCATAATATCTATAATTTTATCGGTTAATTTATTTTATTATAACATTTGAAAATAATTTATAAATTTTAATAAGTTTTACCAAAATTGACTCAAATTAAGAATGACACCTCGATATGTTTATTTTAGGTGGTAAAGTTTAATATGACCATTTATTATTAAAATATCATATATAATATCAAATATTAAATTTATGGAATATTAACAGTGTCATAAAAACCCATTTCTATACATTAGATACATTTTTAAAGTCATCCATGTTAGGCGGTGAATAAAAATTGAACACCCCATTCATGGAGGTCGTAGTCCACACATACACAAGTCAATGTCTTCATTTTATGAATGATTTTAGAGGAGGGTATAAAATAGATCTTCCGTTAAAATAATAAATAATAATGTTTTCATAGTTTCATGGAAACTAAATATTTGACTGTGTGTAATAATAAAAGAACCAGGATAGTTTGGTTAAGAACATTACACCCACCTTTGGATGTTCTCCCTTGGATAACTCATTAAATCTCATTATCCTGGTATTTTATAAATAAAAGGTATTTTAGGATGATATTAAAGTGTTTATTAGAGACTAGGGAAGATTCTTTGTCAATATATGTATGTATAAATGGCGTGAAAATCTGGTGGAAGTGATCTCCTTTTATAAGAGAGGAAAATGGAATTTTCATAACTTCTCAGTACTTCACAATAATAGAATCAAATTATTCCAAGATAAAAGGATTAAAAGTAGAAATTAATTGAGTGGATTAGTTTTTTGGGACATTTTAAGGTAGATATACCTCTCAAATATTCTTTCCTTCACATGTTTTAAATATATTTTTATTTTTTTACCATTATGTTTTCTAGTTTTACATTTTTTTATTTGTTAACTAGTTTTAACAAACTAATTTATTGTTTACTAAAAATATATGATATTAAATTTAAATTTTTTTTATGTTATGAACAAAAATTTAGACTCTATTAAATCTAAATTAAATTTTAAATTCCAACATTTAATATGTTGAAAAACTGTTTTCTAGAAAAATATTATTTTCAACATTACGTGTTTTAAGATTATTTAGAATTGACTAAAAACTAAATTATTGTTAATATATATATGTATATATTATTAAAAATCATATCAAGGTATTCATATAAAATAGATCATTTTAATTTATTCGATAAAAAAATACACAATATTTATAAATCGATTCTTTGATGAAAACCCTTTCACAATTATTATGGTCATTTACTTTAATATTATTAATAATAATTTTATACTTAAAAATAAAATTAAAATCATTACATAATATTAATATTAAAATTTAAAATATGATATCTATTTTTTATGATTAAATTTCTATAAGTGATGTAAAATAATTTTTAATATATGTGAATAAAAACAGTTTTGGAGTAAAATATTACATAGATTTCCAAAACACTAAACATGGGTTTTATAAATTCAACATATTATTTATAAATGATTAATTTTACTAACTAAATTTAATTTTTTTTATAAAAAAATGATTCAAAAACTTTTAATCCAGTCTTGTATTATGAAAAATTAATAAAAGTGAGAGTATTGAAAAAATAAATATTTTTTCACTACTTATATAAAAATAAATTATTTGAAAAAGATATCAAAAAATGAAACTATGCTATATTTGAAATTATTAATTAAAAAATAAAATTAATTTTACTAAATTAAATTTTTTTGAAATTTTAAAATTTATCTTTTAAATGAAAATTCCATATATAAAGAAGAATAATTTTTATTGAAAAATATCCCTTTAAAACATTAATTGTTATTAATTGTATTTTTTGTGCATTAATAATTTATTAAAATATTTTTATTTATTGGACGTTTTAGGATTCTTAAATTTTCATTATAATATTCTTATAATATGCCACATATCATTTTATATTGGTGTTTCACATGGAAGTGACTCAAACATATTACTGAATTCTAGGAAAATATATTCCCAAATTTCAATGTGTTATATTATATCTCATTAAATAAATTGTATCCACATAATTTTAATTATATCACACTAATTAAAATACATATGAGTATACAAAATATTTATAACTCAATATATAATTTATATAGAGATATCAAACCTTAAATCATAGAGAACATATATTTTACCTAGAATAGGCTAATCCCTAATATTTAGTTTTTCTCTAACCATTTGAGCTATGAATGTATCGTTATTTGGAATCGAGATCCATATTATATAATTTAATTCCAAATAGGGTTCATAATCATCCATTAATTAATATATTATCATATATAGATATGCAATGTGATTTGTTTCTTCCAAAAAATAATTTCTCCTTTAAGTAGATAGAAAAAATCCATTTTCACAATAATATGAAATTTATCTAAAGTAAGAATAATAAGACTTTTAATAATAATATTCTCACAAAACTTGAATAAGATTAAGATAAATTTTATATAATAATTATACTACCTGGTGTTGTTTTTATATTAATAAATAATAGTTGGTGAGAACGTGCACGACATAAGACATCCTCAAAACTAGAGTGATTGATAAGTGTTACCTACTACCACTTAATTATCACTATCCACCTCAATTGTGGTTGTTCCAATGGATTTTATTTGTTCCTATGGTCTATGAGGTTATTGGTGTCAACTTTCATCTTTGTCCCTTGGGATAGTTAACTATTTTTCATATTGACCAAATTCATCACATATAAAACATCGAATTTGTAGTGGATCCTTAGTAAGAACATTATTTTCCCCATCATATTAATTGATATCATATTTTTCCATATAATATTATTTATTGATTTCATCCTTTAACACATATCAATGATCATCTAGTTCTTTTGAGACATTCCACTAGACGCCTCTTCCCACATTTTTGTTATGAATGAGATTTAATCCTTTATAATTCATCATCTTCATCATCTAAATTTCATTGATACTCCATCATTCTAATCATTGGTGTGTTTTTAAACTCAACTAATTTTATGTTGTGAATTATAATCATTTATAGTTGGTTTGGAATAATCATAATATTTCTTAATCATTATTTTATCCCATTATATTGTTCATTGGTACAATCTCTATATTATCCATGAAATACATTTATAACCTGGTTACTTTAGAATTTATCCATTACTAAAAACAAAATGTGTTAAGATGAGTGATATATAATTAACATCATAATATAATTATCATAAATTATTTTATGTAAAACTCAACCCTAAAATATCTTACTCTTTATATCCTTCACATTAGCTCTTAGTTCAATATAAATCAGTCTCGGTTAAATATATGTTTCTTCTGGATGGGTTGACTCATACGCCTTAATTTAATTCCTAAATATAGTATATCCTTCATAATTATGTAATTCCACAAATGTGACAATCTCAATTACATGAATAAATGAAAATATTACATTACAATGAATTTACAAGACCTTTCAGGTTTATATTTTTATATAATTATTACAAAACATTAACAAAAAAACCTATAGTTTATAAGAAATGGACATTTTACTACTATATAAACAACTTATTAATCCATAACAAGCATTTAATATATCCCCCAAATTATCCTCACGTGATACTCTTCCAGACACATATTATATATTACTTTTATTCCAAACATTTTGGAACTAGAAACATCATAAAAAAGGGAAATCAAATTCTTAGTGGAGGATAATCAATGAAAAATACACATAAATGAACTTCATTGGTAATAATTCAGGCATAATATAAGGATGTTAACATAAGTACAAAATGAATAACATGATAATTAATAATTGAATCATTACATGGATATGTGGATAAAACAGAAACATGATGAATTGATAAGTATATCCCCAAATAACATCACTAAGGTTTCATAAAATTACATTTCTATGGGTTTTCACAAAGTCATCATCAAACATTTCAAAGGAATACTACCAAAATATCATAAATATTTTATTTATAGATATTAATTATTTATCCAATTCATTAGAGCACTATCAAGGTTCACCCTTCATATGTCTAAAATTTTGTGTTCCACATAAGGAAATCTTACTAAATACTATCAAATCATAATTTACCAAATAAGTAATTTGGTTACAAGATAATACAAAAAATGAGAAAAAGACATCCAGAGTATGAATGTGGATGATATCATAAGATAATATCATAAGAATTAATAAAGGCTGTTGACATAAATTGAAAATACAATTTTAGGATAATTAAGAAAGTTTATTTGGAAATAATAAATATACCTAACCATTTGAAACCCTTTATTTTATAAAATTGGGAGAGTATGGATTAATCTATGAAACCATAAAGTCATAGTGTAAGATATTAAAAAATTTTAAGGACAGTTTTTGTATTAATTTTTTAACCTTATTTTAAATCTCATGTGGAATGTGTTCCCATGAGTAGGGAGGGTCTCAGTAGTGTTCTGGGGGTTAATGACATGGAAATTGTAAAATGGGCATTATAGCACATGGAACATGGTTATAACATGGTTTGTGATAACCATGAACCATTATCATGTGAAATTTTTTAAGAAGATACATAGTTTAACAAACCATGTGAGGAGGCCAAAAAATCATATTGGTTGGGTTTAGAGCCATTCACATGACTTCCAGATGGATTTTGAAACTGTGTGTGTGGACTAGATGACCATCCAACATATGAATTCCTCTGAAAGAGGATCTTTTATGGTTGGAATATGGTTTGGAAAAGCATGAGAACAAACCATATTCCTCATTAAAAGTGGAAATTAATCATTTTTTCCACCTAACCTTTATACACATTTTACAAAAACTTATCCCCTATTTCAATCCAAACATCCTAGGGTATACTCCAAACTATTAATCCTCCTCCAATGGTGGAAATACCTTGATTATAAGATGTTTGAAGTGTCGTTTCTTCTAATTCAAACCCATGTCTAAGTAAAAAAAATCTATTTATATATATTATATGTATTATTCAATTATTTATTATCCCTTATATTCTATTTCTCATAAGAAATATTTCAATGCAGTTATTTGATTTAGTATTTGAAACCATTTTAGCTCGAATCAAGGTTGGGGTTGGATGATTTGATCTACACAAGACTAAGGTATGTCGTATAAGATTTTTTCCAATAGTCTCATTATTATTCAAGTTTATTTTTTATATGTAGAGGAATATATGTGTTGTGCATTTTATTCATGGATTACATAAAATAGTTTGGTCATTTAAGTGATTTAATTAACCCTTCATAGATCTCATCGAACCAATTTATGACTATGAGACCCTACCAACAATCACTCATGGGGTTTACCAGTTCCTTGGAAATGTTAATATGGGGTTTTAATGTTGAAATATGGTGTTTAGGAGTTTAACCTAGTTAGACTTGTTTCTTATCTTGTTGGCATGGCACGAGGGGTTTTTGGAATAACTTGGGTGTCAAGAACTAGCCTGAATTCCCTAGTACCCTGATACCCGAGTTGGAACTAACATAGCTCAAAGGGAATTCCAGATCCCAACGAGTTGGAGGCTGGAACAAGGAATCATACAATATCAAAGAGGGAAATTTTTTTCGAAAAAATAATTTTAGATAAAGATACATATCAGTAGGCTCAACACTCCTCATAGAGATAGTACCAGAAACAAAATATGTATATTAGAACCCAAACTATACATCATCAAGGTACTCAATGTCTAAAAAGACATACTCAACATCCCAAAAGACATGTAACTCTAACTACAAGGGATCAAGAACATCAACATCGTCCAAGAGGTCATTTCCCTTTACTCTGACCTGACTGGATAAAATCTACAAATTATAAAAGGAAAAGGTAGGGTATAGGTTAAAACTATTAGTAGGGTCTTTCCAAGTGTTCCATAATAAGAATCCATAAAAAAAATCATGAATTCAACTTTAATTAAAAAAAACATGGTAGGATATTTGGATATTTAAAACAAAACATGCTTCATTTTTAAATGATGGAAAACATTTCAAAGATGGATTAAATAAACAATTTATATAAAATAGTTTATATAAATCACTAGGAAGGAGTAAAGTAGTTTCACAATCAAGGGCATGTATAATAAAAATTGTCAAAATAAGAACCATCATCATCTTCCCTATGGTATAATAGTTTTTAGTTATAATATCCTCATATATCCCATATCAGTGGTCATGGAAATATGTATACACACATACCTTAGGATTAGGATATATATGACTCATCAATATCCCAATGGGGATATGATATGCCTAACTGGGTTTTTTTAGAGTTTTAATTTTCAATCAATTGCAAGGGAATTACCATACTAGGAATATTGTCCCAAATAAACCAAAAACTACCCAATAATGCATGTGATCAATAAATAAATAGAAAAAGGGAAAATCATTTCATTTCACATAAATCACCATTCATAATTAAATCATCCAATTTTAGTTTCCAAAATTCCAATTCACATTCAAAACCAAATCATGGGGTTTTCATCATTTTATATCTTTTTAAAATAAAACCAATCTTAGTTTTTTATCATTTTAATTTATTCCATTTCAAAAAAACTAATTCTCAAATCATTTAAAAATTTATATAAATTTCAATTCACACTACAAATTCCAATTCTATTGGAATTGTGGGTTTTCAAGAAATCCATTCCAAATTAAATCGATGTTCCAATTCACATAAAATTGATTTTCCACAAATCAGTTGAAAGTAATTTCAAACAACAATAAATTTAAGGATCAATAAATTTTTAAGTCTTAAACAGAACCAACTAATTTTTTCATTGAATCATAATGCTCGTAACGGGACTTAATAATAGAAAAAGGAAAAATTGATCTTGGAACAAATCCTACAATAAAAATTCAACAACACAATGTTTAGATCCATCAATCCCCAGATGATCTATTAAAATCCATGGAGGAAAAAGAGTGAGATAGAAGAGGTAGGAATACATTTTACCTGGATAGATTCAACTTAACCAACATGATAATAAATTACTGAAAAAATGGTTTATAGGGATTAGATATATCCAAAATAGAATAGGAAAAGCCTCATGGTTGAGAGTAAGGAAGCCTGTAGGAAATAAATGAGGATTTCAGCAGATCCACATGCTTAAAACCAACCCTCAAGATTTTAAATAGCATGTAACCCCATTACAAATTTTATAATTGTCGAGTCAGATTTACACTGAAAAACTTAAAACCTTTTATTAAAAACAAAATTTTTAATAATTACATAGCGTTTAATATGTAAACACCATGTAACCTTACACCCTATCAACCCATTTCATATTATCTTATAAGCGATGATTACACATCGTGTAACCCCATTACGCGGCTTTTAAATCCCCAGTGAACTACACAACTATAGATTTTTATGATGAAAATTACAAAAAATTTCTAACTTCACCATTATAGTTATCCTATAAATTCCTCACCAACATTACCCAAACAAAAAAAGGAAAACATAAAAAAATGTTAAAACATATCTGACATAATGTTGGGGGGGTACTTAAACCTCCCCACCATAAAAACATTCTGTACCCATTCTGCATATCAATAATCTTCCATATAAAAAATGTGAGGGCACTGATATCTGATCAGAGCCTCACACTCCTACATCTTATGCGAATCAGAATAGTAATACCACAACACACAGAACAAAGGTATCATTCTCACATGAAGTAACTCAGTCTTAGAATCACAAATTCTAACTTGATTCTCAGTCATGGATAAATTAGGATCAACATCATGATCACTCCATGCGAGGCCTTAAGACCCTCACTTCTAGATTCAGTAAAAAAGATGTTGTATATTTTTTATAAGAAATAAATGGAATATACATAGTCATTTACATCTTAGGATATTTTTAGGTCTATTATTTTAAGTTAACAGACCAATCTTACATTTTATCAAAGTTAAAATGATAAGAAAAAGCAATGATAATACATTTCTCACACTATCACCCTATTGAAGTTAAAATCACAAAAACATCTAAATAAACCAGAATTTGTTTTATAGAAACATAGGGTGAGAAAAATTGCATAGTAAGGTATTATTTAAAAGCCAGTAAAAAACCATTTTTGGAAATATGTTTTGAAATAATTTTTAAAATACTTTTCAAGAAATAGCATTGAAAATACCTTTAAAAATCCTTTGAAATTATTTAATTTTGAAAACATAATTTTGAAATCACTTTTTATAATATAATAGATTTTGAAAACACTTTATAAATTCCTTTGAAAATAAGTTTTGATAATTCATTTGAAAATAATTTCATTTTCAAAAATATTATAATTATTTTTAAAAAACATATATTTTATAAATTACTTAAAATAATCTAATGATTTTACAAAAAAATTAAGAATGACCTTAAAAACAAAATAATGGGCTCTCTTTAAACATTGAAGGATATCTGGGCCTACCCAATTTCATTAGGAATGGGTTCACTCCCGACTCGCCTATCATTTTTAAAATTTATAAGTGCCAATTTTTTTTGTAAAAAACATTTTGAGCTCTCATTACATATATATAAAATTTTCATAGGGAATTTTTCTTAAAAAAGTAATCATGAATTAAATATATATACACACTTAAATTTATATATAAATATATAAATAATAATTTCCTTAGGAAATATCTTGCGATATTTTTTATGAAAAAAACTCATGTAATTTAGCCTTTGCATGGAATGTTAATAATAATTAACATCCATGTAATCAAACACTCATACAATAACTCATAAAATAAATTTAATATAAAGTGATAACCCATATCATTTAAAACTCATCCATTAATAACTCACTTGATTAATTCAAAATGTGTTTCTTTCACACATAAAATATTGAGGTAAATATATATACCTTTCACATAAAATGATAATAATTATAAATTTAAAATCACATAAAATTTTATATATCTAATTTTTCATTCTTCAAATAAGCATGTCACGACCCATACCCTGGGGCCTATGACATGATTACCCCAAGATTGCCTCTAATAGTCCAGGGGATGGAGACTAGCACTGAGTAGGAATATCCCACAAATGGTAGGCATTTACCTAAGAACCAGTACACACGCACCCAACTCCAAGGCACAGTGGCTGGAGAGAAAAAAAAACTAACTAAATAAAATGCATGCATACCACTAAAACTAAACAACAGAGTATGATAAAAAGTAAATAAGTAAAGTAAAATTGGTTTGGAATACAATCCCACTAAAATAAATACAACTAAAAAGTCTGACATGTAAACATAGACGTTGAAGCTACTGTAGGAAGCTGCCAAAAACACATCGACTCGTTTGATCTCACAAGGCATCGTCTGGTCGTGGTCCTACCTAGCATAGGATTCCACCAAAGTGTCAGTAAATTGCACAAGACACAACACATGTTGAAAAAGCACATGAAAGGGTGAGTAAAACAGTACTCATTATGGGACCCTAAAACACAATGTAAAAGACCAAAAAAGAAATACCACCAAGAAGGTACAGTCATCCAAAAACATGTATATGTCAACAACACATATAAAAAGAACAATCAGGTATACTTGTAAAGGATCCCAAGATGCAACGTCCCATCCAATACTATCTATATGGTTATGCTCATAGCAGACTAGATTTTGAAAGATCCCACTCCTCTAGCTATCTAAAATAATGCACGTTGAAAAAGTCTAAAAAAAGTATCTAAGAGAACATCTGGTCTCGATACATCATAACATTTACCTATGACGTCTGGTACCATTGATAAAGTGAGTCTTGATATCACATCCAATCCTTGGTCATAGGATTCTGCTCAAGGCATGCTTCTTTTGGGAGAACATGATCCTTGATCTATGAAGTCATCAGAGACCTTCTCAATAGGTCACACAAAATTGGGTTCTGCCCAAAGAGAAAACACTGAGAACTACCCGAAGCATGTTGTTCAGGTCATGTAACAAAGGAAAGAATCAGATCTCGATACACAGATTGGGGGTCCTACACCCAGGGATCACTGGGGGACATTGTAGGCCTATTGTAATTATCATCCTAGATAAGGGATAGGTTTCTTTTTAAATGTTGGTCACACACCATCCACAAACCCTGTCCAAGGTACCATGAAGTGAAGTGTGGATCGACCGAGCCTCTCGGTGCGATACATTCTGAACCCTGCCATGTCACTATGGATATTGGGATGAGATAACCCACATCAAAAAAAATGTCATCTTCAATGATAGGTACACAATCCTATATCAATCCTTCATAAAGAATCCCAACGGTATGGTCTCAATCTCCAATGTCACTCTCTACGACAGGATCAGGATCCTACATCGATCCCTCAAAAGAAAGAGAAAGATAATTACACCATCCCTTTTTGGTCAAACTAAAACCGCAATAAGATATCTCAATGTGACCGCCTCATCGAGAGGGTCCCAACGCCTTCAATGTATCATCAAACGGACCTACAAATGGAAAGTTACAAGCATTTTACTAAAAAAGGGGTTGGTGGGGTCTGGGTCTGGTTCGACCCATCCCAGGATCTACCGACCTGACCTGAGGGGTATGACCTGACCTTTCATGTTGACACAACCCACTAAAACTGACCTGGACCGGCCTAAACTGATAGGGCCCAACCCGATGTACCAGGCCGGTCCGCATGGTATGGACTTGTTCGGTCCACCAGACGCTGCCAGCACCATGTATCACCTCCCACCCACAGCTATAGATGTTGGTTCTCCTCCGAGTCATGAAGTCATCTCATCCATCTGCTGACCACATGCCACAGGTCCGACGTGGTTCCCACTGTGGCCCACCCTAGTAGCGACCTCGGTCGCTGCCCACGGTCGCTGCCCATGGTCGAGCCCCCGCGGACTCCTCTGGCCCCCCATGGGTGGTTGGTTTCCACCGCACCGACACAAGACCACCATCGCATTCCACCACCAGCAATCTGATATCCCTTTCCTCGGTCCAACAGACATGTTCCAGTGCTCCGATCTCTGATCCGAAAGACATTATGGAATCCTCGGGTTACCATATTCAATTCCATGGGCTCAAATCCAGGTTACGAATAACATTGATGCAAATCCATTTGAGTGGTGATATTTCTTACACCACCTCAATCTGTTCACCATCGTCATCGCCACACCTCTACCATGTCGATTCCATCATATTTCTGAAATGTCGGATTGTTTCACCAAGGATAAGTTGTACGATAATCGTTCCATCTCTAAATGTCAACTCACGAGCCAAATAACAAATTCCTAAGATGAAAAAAGAACAGAGGGAGGAGAGGCATGAATCAAAAAAGATGAATGGACCTCGATCGATGTTCGTTTTGATCGGGGTTCATTTCTATAAGAATGATTACCCAAATATCACCAAGATAATTTCCCATTAAAAACCCACAAATTGAACCCTCCCAAAAGAATGATCAAAACATAGATCAACCTATTCATGGTTTGATCCACATTCATCGTTTAAATCCAGGAATAAGGAAATAAGATATTTAAATAACAACCCGTCCATTGAGTTAGATCACTTGAAAATGTATATTGAAGTTGCATCATCATGTCAATCATTATTCCTCCAGATTTTGTCGATTTGTCGTCGCTTGATCGAATCCTGACCTTCGATTCTTCGTCACCGGCAAGACATCCTCCTCCTTCTTGCCTTAGGGAAACTCCAGGGTTCCAGAGAAATTATCTAGTGTTATGAATTCTAACGCTAGAACATTACCCTGATTAATATAGAAAACACGTTAATGTGTTACCGTGCCTCAACATTAATATTTCTCTTTGAATCATCATCTCCATGCTATGAAATTTTAAATTGAAATAAAATAAACTTCTTTATGTTTATTTTATTCTAATTTAAAATATCCAAAAATTAGCTTTTACCCTCAACCCACACCGGTCGAGGTTAGGCTCTGCCAAAGGAAATCACATCATTATGAGTTCAAAGGTACTTTCATATTTCCAATACAAATTACCATTAATGAGTTCTAAGGATTTGAAAAATAAAATAAAATAATTTAATTATTTTATTTACAAGTATTCCATTTTTAGGTTTTATCACTAGAGACCCACGCTGACTAAAGTTAAGTCGATCCTAGTGTAAACTTGCCATCCCAAACACAATGGATCCCTATTATATCTGATCTACAAATCCATTTAAAAGTTATGTAACCTTTTCTAGAAAACCTCTCATGTGTGCTATTTAAAAACATAACATTTTTTGACGGGTCATTTCAGGCACTCCGAGCCTCAAAATCACATGTCGTCTCAGCGCCTATTCTCATAATACTCCCAATAATTTTCTAAAAATTTTATGGGAAAATAATTTCCATAACATTCTCCCCACCTCAAGGCTCTACATTCTCAAAAATCCAAACAAGGCCTACTCAAACAAAATGTGAGAGTACCAAGCATGAATTTAAGCCTCCCATGCCCATGTGCTCCTCTCAGGATCCCTCTGCCGCCTCCAAAAACACACCAAGGTAAAAGATCATCCATGAAGGATCCTCAATATTCATTCTGTACTCAACCTATGAAACTCCAATGTTGATGTCCTTCTCACCCTAGATTACGACGTGAAAAGGGGTTATGCACAAATTTCTTCAGATGTGACACATAGAAGACGTTGTGTACCTAGTCCAATTACAGGATAGAGACAAGCAGTACACCGCCTCAACAACTTGACATTGCACCTAAATGAGGGGATATTAACCTTAGAGATAGTTTCCACCCTGGAAAAAATCTCTGTAATGCTCACCGGGGTGAGACCCAATGGAATACATGGTCTCCTTCCATGAAATCCAAAGGTCTTTGCTGTCTTCCATAACAAAAAATTGAATGGCCCTATACATTCTTCATCCACTCCTAGGTGACCTTCACATTCTCCGTGAAAACCTCTTGAAATCCCTCACACAACTAGGATGTAAAGTGAGCATCATGATCTGGAACAATCGTATATGAAACTCTACAGAGTCGAATTATCTCCTACATGTAGAGGCATCCCAAGCTCTCTATTAAACTCTGCTCCTGGGTAGTTATAAACTAGGACGACTCAATGAGTTGGTCAAAAATTACCTGATGGTATTGTGTCTCCTAGATTTATGTGGTAAACACATCAACAACTCCATCGATATTCCTTCCTACCTCCTTCATGGTACCCCAAGAAAGAGAATGAGCAACCCCTACCAAGAAAAAAAGGGTATTGACACTGTGAATTTACAACCCAAAAAACATATTCAAAAAATATTTCAAATTTTTATCTCAATAGGTAATCCCATCTTTAACAAATTCTTTCATCCTCGATGTCCACCATGACACCCAAATTCATATCCTGATGCATCTCTCCACTATATACATCCACTACTACAACTACGCATCTCATGAAAAGAAAAACATGATCGCCAACTTTCGAATGCCCATAAAGGGCATTCCTTGTGGATAAATGAGCACTTAAATCCTTATAGATGTTATCACTATACTGTTACTCTCTGAATCAATTAAGATTGGATGGGTAATAACCAAATATTGGAGATAAGATACTCTATCTCCATCCATGAAGGATAACTGCAACATGGCCAACCGCACCAATTCCTCATTTAGTAACTACAAACTAGATTCTTACATAGAGAATATTTTTCCACATTCATTTTCCCAGGAGTATAGAGTCACTTCAAGTCATAGTTTTGGATGAACTATAGGAATTTCCTCTATCCCAAGACTCAATCGTTCTAAGATAAGTCATACTTGAGAATATAATTCTTGAAGTGGATGATGTATCTCTCTCCCATTAGTTAGTGTCACCAAATATTCAATGCAAATACCACAACTAAAAACTTGAGATTATGGGTTGGGTAGTTCTTCTTGTCAACCACCATCTCAACCCTCACTGGATTCACTATAACTATAACCTATGATGTGATGTGTCCTAGAAACAAAATACCTCTCAAATACAAGACAAACACTTCAAGAGATTTTTGTGTAGCTGGTGCGCTCGAAGTGGGTCCAGGACCATCCTCAAGTTTCTCGTGTGATCCTCCTCAGACGCCAAGAATAGTAAGATATAATCAACGAAGATCAACAGGGGATTCCCAAGGTGTAACACTTGGTCTTAAAAAGACCTTCCTCTAAAATTCCTCCATCTACACCCTCATCTCATAAATCTCTTTGAGAGAAATCCGATATACTG
Organism: Viscum album; assembly: GCA_963277665.1. Classification (NCBI taxonomy): domain Eukaryota; kingdom Viridiplantae; phylum Streptophyta; class Magnoliopsida; order Santalales; family Viscaceae; genus Viscum; species Viscum album. The sequence goes on along the minus strand of OY728157.1, from coordinate 1,245,135,607 downwards.
GCGGAAATAATGGTGCCACTCTAGGGTGTAGAACAATGTAGAAGTTTAACTCTCATTAGAGAGGTAAACCTGGAACATCTTCTAGGAAGAAATCTATATACACTGCCACCGCTAAGAAAATTGAGGACTCATAATATCCACTACACTGAGGGTCAGACTAGCCAACTGAATAAAAATCAGATCTACCCTCCTCTACCTGATTCCATCAAGAGATGCGAGGATTTTCCTCTTGTTGATAGAGGGAAATCTGGTTCTATTACCATAGAAAAAACACACCCATTTCCAAAAGCAATAAATCTGACCATGAACCATAGATTAGTCCATACCAAGAATGACATCGTAAGGCCTTGACGCCACCAATAAGAGATACCTACCCAAACTCTTGCCTCTAAGAGTCAAGACACACTATCAGCACCAGTGAGTGGACATTAATTCTCCTCTAGTAAGAGTTTCTAAACATGAGTATCTAGTCAACAGATTTAGTCAGAACCTCTAGGTATCAAACAAGAAAAGTGGAACAAAATTAAATCACTAGTATAAGTGTCTAAAAACACTGCAACTAACGTAGAAATACACATATAATACCTTGAATCATTCCTGGAGTACTAGGGTCATAAGTCCTAAGAGCATATAGCTATATCCTCCCCTATAATCCAACTCTTAGAGCCTCGTATAGACCACCTGGAGGTGGAGGTGGTAACATGTTAAAATGTCGACCACCTCCTACTACTTCCCCATCTCTCCTGTCACATCCTACACCCGACAGATCTGTCTGCTCTTACCACTTCCTCTTCCTTGGTTGTTCATCAACAGCCTATCTAACTACAAAACGAACAGTGGGACAATCTCGTGCAATATTCTCCATATTTGAATAAGAAAAAAACTGTTTTCTTCTGTGAACTAGCACATCCCAAGAACTTCTGAAAAAACCTCTAGTTATTTGACATAAATTAAGAACATTATATCGGTATGCATTGTTCAACCTACATACCAGGAGATCACTACCTCATAATTATGTGACACACATTATAACCTTTCACTTTGTCACCCAGTTCCAAAAGATCCTTCCATGACTCAGTCTGGCAAGCTGCATCCACCCGAACCACTGTAGGTTGGTCCTCTAACTAATCATTAGAAGAAACTGTCATCTATTTACCATCATAAAGATGAACTGCATAGTGATTGGATCCCATTAGAGAGGCCTCATCGAGTATCTAGACGAACTCCTGATCTTACTGTTGAAACCTCGCTAGCTAGCATCATGAAAACATCATGATAAAAACAATATGTATCACGGTTAAAAGAGTATACCTGGTGAGATGACTCAAGAAGGGACCCAAAAATACATCCCATTACTATATTATGCATGTACCTTTATTTTTCTCTACAATAAGTGTCTTCGTGTATTGAGTTGGAAAGCAAGTTCCTAGAGTCCTAGTGTATGGACACATCGGCCACCGCACCAACACTGGAGTCCCTGGCCAGAATGCCGAAGTCAGAACACTTAACACTATTTCTAATGTGGAACCAAATCACTTCTGATACAACTCGGTCATGAACCGTCCCTTAGGGACTGTGTCGTGACTACCCCAAGTCCACCTCCAATAGGCCTAGGGCTAACTACTAGCACCGATTAGGAATATCCCACAAATGGGAGGCATTTTCCAAAGAAATTGCACACATGCACCCAACTGCAAGACACAACGGATGGAGAGAGAAAAACTAAATAAAGAAAAATCTTGAAAACCACTACAACCCAAAAACATAGTAAAAAAGAAAGTAAATTAGTAAAGTACAACTGGGATAGAATAAAAGACCATTAAAATAAAGACAACCATAATGTAACACATGTAGACATGGGTACTGAAGATGCTATAGGAAGCTGCTGAAAACAATTTGGCTCATTTGATCTCACGAAGCTCCATTTGGTCTTGGCCCTGCCCCACCTAGGACTCTACCAAAGAATTTATCAACTACACAAGACATGACATGTGCGATAAAATCTCGTGATGGGGTTAGTAAAACAATACTCAATAGTGGACCACGAAACACAAAGTAAAAGACCACAAAGGAAGCACCGCTAAGAAGGTATATTCAGTTCAACACAAGTATATGTCAAAAAAACATATAACAAGAACATTAGGGTATACTCATAAAGGATTCCAAGATGCAATGTCTCATCCACTACCAGACAAGTGGTTCTGCTCGTAGCATGCTTGATTTTGGGAGATCCCACTCCTCAAGCTATCTGAAAGAAAGTATGTAGAACAAGTATACCAAAAGTGTCTGAGAGAACATCTGGTATTGATACGTCACAAAGATTCTCTAAGACGTCTAGTCTCAGTGAGACATGGAGCCTTAATATCACAACCAATCCTTGCTCACATGATTTTGCTCAAGGAACATTCGTTCCCAGAGAACTCACTCACAGAGCTATAAATTATTCAGAGAACCTTGGAAGGGGTCCCACTAAATTGGGCTCCACCCAAATAGAACACACTGTGAACTACCCGAAACACACTGGTCAGGTTATGCCACGAAAGAAATAATTAGATATTGATACATAAATAGAGGTTCTTTCACCTAGGGCTCACTAGGGGATATCCTGACCCGACTGGAATTATCATCCTAGATAGGGGATAAGTTCTTGTGTAAATATTGGTCACACATTTTCCACAAACCCTATCTAAGGTACCATAAAGAGAAGTGAGGATTGATCATGCCTCTAGGTCTGATACATGCTCCAGCCCGCTGATTCTCTATTGAAGCTGGGCTGAGAAAACCCACTTCGGAACACGGGTCATCCTCTATGGCAGAGAAAAGATCCAACATCGAACCTTCATAGAGAAGACCAAGTGTATGGTCTCAATCTCTACTTTCACCCTCTATGATGGAATCAGGATCCAACATAAATCCCTCTTAGGAAAAACAAAGATAATTCCACCAGACCTTTCTAGTCCAACTAAAACCCAACTAAGCTAGCTGAAAGAGACTGCCTCATTGAGAGGGTCCCAATGCCATAAATGGCTCATCAAATGGACCAATGGTTTAAATGTTATGGGAATTTAACTAAAAAGGGGCTAGTGGGGTTCGGGTTCAAGCTGACCTCGTTAGGCTAACCTAACCCGAACTAATGTCTGCCGACCAGACCGACTGGGTCTGACTCGACCCACAGGGACTAACCCACCCCGATGGGTCTGACAAGACCCACCAGGTCAACCTGGACCACTGGGCCCGACCCGAACCTTCTGGTCCCAGCCCAAAATGTTTGGGCCCGACCCAAACTTGTTGGGCCTAGGCTGCTGGGCTAGCTCGACCAACCCCATCGGCATTGTGCGAACTAGTTCGTTCCACCGAACGTGGATAGAACCACATCCCGCCTCCCACAGGCGGTTGTAGCTGCATGTTCTCCTCAACGTTATGCGACCATCTCGGTTGACTATTGACTATGTGCCACTACTCTGATGCGGTACATGCCACGTTGTCAGCCCGCTCTACCGTGGTCCGCCCTGGCCATAGCCCCTGTTTCCACCTGTAGCCAAGCTACCACAGGCTCCTCCGACCCCCCATTGGTGGCTAGCTTCTAGCACACCTGTACACGACCGCCACTACATGCCACCACAGATGCCAGTTTTTGGCTCCCTAGTGGACCCTTCCACAGGCCGCCAGGCACGCTCCGATGCTCTGATCAATGATCCGGTAGACATTTCAGAATACTCGGGTTTCTATCTTCACTATCATGGGCTTGAATCCACATTAGGAACCACATGGATGAAAATTTGTTCGAGCGATGATATCTGCAGCCCTGTTTCGATTTGTTTTCCACCGTCTTCATTGCACCTCCGCCGTTCCAAGTCCATCCCAGATCCATATGTCAGATCATTGCACCAAGGATTGGTTGCACAAAGATTGTTCGATCCCCGAATGTCGAGTAATGGGACAAATGATTAATTCCCTCAATGAATGAAGAATGGAGGGAGGAAATACATGAATAAAAAAATATGAATGGATTTCAATCGATGTTCATGTTGGTCAAGGTTTGTTGCTGTTAGAATTGTTACCCAAAAATCACTAAGATAATCTCCTGTTAAAAAACCGAAATCGAACACTCCCACAAGAATGATCAAATAGTCGGTCAACCTATTCGTGGGTTGATCCATGTTCATATATTAAATACAAGAATGGGTAAATAAAATATTAAAATAACAACCCCTACTTCGAGTTGGATCACTTGAAGATGTATATTGAAGTCACATCATCAGGTCATTCCTTGTTCTGCCTGGTGTTCATTGATTCATTGTCACTTGATCAAATACTGACCTCTAATTTTCTATCCACAGTGAGAGAGCCTCCTCCACCTTGACTTAGGGAAATTTCATGGATTCAGAGAAATTTTCTAGGGTTATGATTTCTAACGCTCGACCCTACCCCTGATTAATGGAGAAAACATGTTAACACATATAAGCATTACTATTTCTCTTTGAAAGAGCTTCACCACACTTCTTCATTTATTAAAGGAGAATAGGTTGCCCTGACGCTACATCACAGCATTTACACACTGTGAATTTTTAAAATTAAATAATATAATCTTCTTTAAGTTTATTTTATGCTCCTTTAAATGTACAAAAATTAATTTTTATCCTCAACCCATGCCGAATGAGGATAGGCTCCGCCTAAGGAAAGAAGATCCTCACAAGATCAACGATACTCACATATTTCCAATCTGAGTTACTATTTATGAGTTTTAATGATTTTAAAAAGAAAATAATTTTATTTAATAATTTAATTTAAAATTATTCCATTTTCATGTTTTCTCACTAGAGACACGTGCTACCAAAAGTTATGTTTCTCCTAGGGTAAAACCACCCTACCAAACACAAAGGTTCCCTAAGATGTCTGATATGAGAACCCGTTTAAGAGTTATTTTACCATTTCAAGAAAACATCTCATGAACACTATTTTAAAACATAACATTTATTTGACGGGTCATTCCGGGCACTTCGGGCCTTATAATCACACGCTGTCTCAGTGCTTGGTCTAATAATTTTAGCAATAATTTTCTAAAAATATAACTGGGAAAATCCGAGTCATTAAAAATCGGGAGAATAATTATGTAATAAAAAAAAATTATTATAATTTCTATCTTTAAACATTTCATTTCTGCACAATTTAAAAATTATCAAATTAAGAATGATCATAATATGAAATTATAGTGAATTGTCATGCATATAAAATATTACGTATTTAAAATCATGCATTGATAATTAATGGTGTATATAAATTTATGTATCTATACATATATACACACATCCAATGTATGAAATTCATGAAACTTTGAGATTTCTCTCTTTGTTACATGAAATATAAGAACATAAAATAATGGTGTACGTAATAGTAATAATAAAATGACTATTTTCATAAAAAAATTCTCTTAATAATATATTTTTATATAATTTTACTTTCAATAAAAAATTATAATCAAAATAAAATATACCCTTAACTTATAATTTTGATAGAAAAAATTATATAAAACAAATAAAAATTATAAATGTAACAGTTAAAATAAAAATTTCACCATGGATCGTCCTGGAAATATCAAATTGAGTAAGATTCATGATTTTTAATGAATTTATTATTAATTGTAATCATTCAATAATAGCCAAATGTATATATATATATATGTATATATACATATACAAATATAATTAGTATCTAAACCATACTGAAATATAAATTAAAAGTAATTATTTAAATAGAAGAATATGCATTTATGTTTTCAAGGTAATAAACATGAATATGTATATATATATATATATATTTACAAAAATATAAACTTGAAACTAGAAGTTTTAAAATTAAATGAACTTGAACATTGAATAATCATATATGGATATATTTTTCAATAATATATCATATATCATATATATATATAAATATATTACAACCATAAAAATAATTACATTTTTTTAAGTAACTAATTATTGGGTTGGAAAATAATGTTTAAGTAGACATATTTATAATAAACATGAACCTTAAAAATTACATACATATATGTATAAAACATGAATTAAAATCAAAAAAATGAAATTTTGATGTTTTTAAAAATAATATAAAAAACATGGAATTTGAAATACATATTATATTTTTAAAAAATAAAATACCCTAACATAAATATATTTATATTAAAGAAAATAATTTCTTGAATAATTTAAAAATAATAAATTCATATATTACATTATTGAAAAACATACAGTTGAAAATAATATATATATATATAATTATACCATTGTAGAAAAATAATTTGAAAATAATTTATGTTTAATGGTTTAAAATAAGAAGCCTCATTACCACAATACCAGAAATAGAAGGAAGTGTGGAATCCTACTTGAGGTTTTCAGACCAATGGTAGGCAGTGGGTTTCTACCTGATGGAACTCAAACCAAGTGAATAAGGAAAGGGTTTTAGGTTGGATTCTTCTAATGAGTGAGAGGGGTTTTCTCCCTGGTTATTTGAAGAATATATATATATATATATATTCATAGAGGATTAGGTATCATGGTTTTAAATCCGATTTTTTTATATTTCTTCATCAGGGAAAGTAAATGGTTAATAGAAAAGTTGGTTTTGGTACTGTTGATTATGTGATTCAGAAGAAGGTTTAAAAAGATGATAAGGGTGGAATTTTTCAACTTCATCGTAGCTTGTTGGTGAGTCCAATTAAAAATGGGGGATAGATTTGGTTAGATTTTGAATAGTATAGAAGGGAGGCATCGACATTTGAAGGTGGAGGTGGTGGTCATTAGAGAAAAATGTGTAGACAATAGGGCCTTGCTGGTTCAGGCGATAATTGTCACTAGTAGGGTAGGTGTGAGGAGACCCGATCAGTGGTGTCAGTGGTTGTGTAAGGAGAAATATGACACCCCTCTTCATTTTTCCATTTTATTCTTTTTTGATTCATTTTTTTGTAAAGAAACAATTATCATGTGTATATATATATAGGTAAATATCTATATATATTATTAAATACAAAAAAAAATTAATTGGTGGATTAGTACTATGTCCTGAAATTATAAATTTTAATATCCTTGTTAAATTTATAAATTATAATTTCAAGAAATTAAATTCATATTAATTTATTATCCTTAAATAATATGATCTATTTTTAAAATCTCAAAATTTATTATTATTATTGTTGTTGTTGTTTTTTTTATTTTATTTTTTTGAATTTCATCTCAAGAATATTTTTATAATTAAAATTTCATTACTTTTTATGAAAAATACAAAAAAATAATTGTTTAATACTATTTACAGTAAGGGGTTTTAATAATTATTATTATTTTAAACAAATGTCATAATCTACACAGATATCTAAAACATTCCTTTGATACAAACTATGGGTCCCCGAGTCCCATGCTTCGAGATCCGGTATAAAAAATGTTATATATTGTTTTTTATAAGAAGTAACTAAAAAATATACAGTTAGTTACATATGAGGATTTTTTCTAGTCTAGTATTTGGAGGAATGGAAACACTCTTATATATTATCAAATTTAAAATAATAAAAAATGAAAATGATAAGGCTTTTCTCATGCTAGCTTTTTATTGGGGCTAAGCTCTATGAAACCCTGAAATGAATGAGAAAGCATTTTATGAAAACATAGGTTGTGAAAAAGTTCAAATTAAGGGGTTTTTTAAAAATCCAGTGAAAAAACATTTTTGGAAAAACATTTTTCAATACATTTCAAAAATACTTTTGAAAATACCTTTAAAAATCCTTTAAAATTACTTATAATGTTGATAAATTAATTTTGAAATCATTTTTCAAAATATAATAGATTTTTAAACTCTTTGGAATGTCCTTTGAAAAAATGTTTTCAAAATTCTATTGAAAATACTTATGTTTTAGAAAACATTATAATGGTTTTCAAAATGCACACGCTTTGAAAACAATTCAAAATAATCTAGTGATTTTTAATAAAACATTTAGAAAGTTATTGAAAACATAACAATGGGGAAACTTTAAACATTGAATGTTATCTGGTCCTACCCACTATACTTTGGAATGAGTTCACTATCCACTCTCCTTTCATGTTTACAATGTCTAGGTGCCAATTTTTTATAAAAACCATTTTCATATTTCCTTACATATACAAACATATTTCACCGGAGTTTTTTTCATAAAAACATAATCATTCATTAAATACATTTAAAAAAGTATATATATATATATATATATATATCTAAATTTGTAAATATTAAATTTCTTATGAAATCACATGATAGATTTGGTATGACCCAATATCATGTTATTTAGGCTTTTCAAGGACAATTAATAATAATAAATGTCCATATATTCAAATTTTTATACATAAACTCATGAAATAAATTTTATATAAAGTTATAAATTTTATCATTTAAAAATATTCCTTGAATAAATAATTTTATTATTTAGAAATGTAAAAATTTCACACATAAAATATTAGGGTACATATATATACCTTTCACATAAAATAACAGTAATTATAAATGAAAAATCAGATAAAATAATCGATATCTAATTTTTATATCTTAGAATAATCATGGGTATAATTATATAATAGACACAAAATTATAAATAGTTCTATCTTAAAACATTTAATTGATGCAAAATTAGAAAATTATCAAATTTAGAAATATTATAACTTTAATTTATGAGGATTTATCATGTATATTAAATATTACTTATTTGAAACCATAAAATGATAATTAATGGCGTATATAAATATGTATGTATACATATATACACACATAAAGAGTTTAAAATTCCTGAAACATTGAGATTAATCTATTTGTTACATGAAACATAAGAACATAAAACAATGGTGCAAATAATGGTAATTTTAAAATTACTATTTTCATAAAATAATTCTATTATCATTATATATGTATATAATTTTACTTTCATAAAAAAATTATAAAAAAAGAAAATACAACCATAACATATGATTTTGAATTAAAAAATTAAATATCACACATAAAAACTATAAAATTAACATTTTTAAATTAAACACTTCATCCTTGAATGATCTAGAAATATCAAATTGAGTAACATTCTTGATTTTTAATGAATTTATTATTTGTTAGAATCATGAAATAATATCCAAATGTATATATATATAAATATGTAAACATATTTATATGAAAAAATAATTAGTAAGAAATATTTACTTAAATATATATTGGAATTACTTCTTTAATTATAAGTACATGCATTTAAGATTTCAATATCATAAACATGGAGATGTATATAAATATACATTTGTACAAAATTATAGACTTGAAGCTAGTAGCCTTTAAAATAAAATGAACTTGAACATTGACAAAATAAAATATGCATATATGTATGAATAATACAACATGTATAATATATAAACATAAATATATTATAACCATATACATACTTACATATGTTTGATGTAAATAATTATAGGGTTGGAATATAATACTTTAATATACATGTATTACAAACATAAAATTTTAAAATAATATACATATATGTATAAAACATAAATTTAAATCCTAAAAAAGTAATCTTGAAGTTTCTAAAAGTAATATATAAAATCTAGAATTTGAAATGCATATAATATTTATAATAATAATAAAATTCCCTTTACCTAAAAATTAATCTTAAATAAAATATTTTCTTGAATAATTTAAAATCAATACAAACTTGAAAAACTCATGTTTGAAAATAATATATGTATATATATACACTTATGCCATTGTAGAAATAGAATTTTAAAATAATTTATGTTTAATGGTTTTAAATAATATGTTCCTTTACCACAATAATGGAAACAAATGGAAGAGGGCGGAGACCTTCTTGAGGTGTTCAGACCAATGGTGGGTAGTGGGTTCATGCCCGATGGAACCCAAAAAAAGTAAAGAAGGAAAGGGTTTTGTGTTGGATTATTCCAAAGAGGGAGAGGGTTGTTCTCCGTGGTGAGTTGAAGATTATATATATATATATATTCATTGAGTTTTGGGTATCATCAATTTAAATCCCAATTTTTATATGATCATGTCATTAGGGAAAAATCGATGGTTAATAGAAAAGTAGGTTTTGGTAACTTTGATTCGATGATCTGAAAGAAGGTTTGAGAAGATGATGAGGGTGGCATATTTCGGATTCGCCATAGCTTGTTGGTGGGGTTGATTAACATGGGAGGGTGGGATCTGGCTAGATCATTAATAGTGGAAAAGGGAGGCATCACCATTTGAAGGAGGCAGTGGTGGTCGTCAGAGAGAAAGGGGAACATGGAAAGGACATTCTAGTTCCAGTGATAGTGGTTTCTGGTAGGGTAGGTGTGAGGATACCCGGTTAGTGGTGTTAGTGTTGGTGGAGGGAGGAATATGACACCCCTCTTCGTTTTTTCAATTTTTTCTTTATTTTATTTGTTTTTTAAAGAAATGATTTTTATGTGTGTATATATAGGTAAATATGTTTATGTATTATTAAATAAAAAAAACATAATTATTAGATTAATGCAATGTCCTAAAATGATAATTTTTATTATCTTTGTTAAAATTTTAAATTATAATTTCATGAAATTTCAATCATATTATTTTAAAATCCTTAAATAACTTAGTGTTTTTTATAAAATCTGGTATTATTATTATTATTTTGTAGTTATTTTATTTAGGTTAATTTAATTTTCAGTATATTTTTATAATTTAAATTTTATTACTTTTTAAGACAAATTACCAAATAATCATTGTTAAATACTATTTTACAATAATTATTTTTAATAATAATTATTATGTATATGATTAATGAAATAATAATATCTCAAATAAATCAAGCCTAAAAGATATTTTAACATTGAAAATGTTATGTAACTTAAAAGGAACAAAATAAAGTTATATATATTTTTTATGAATTATAAATTATATAAGTTCAAAAAGGATTCTATTAAAACATGAAAAAACATTTATACAAAATTCATATAAAATATTTTTTCCTCCAAAATAAAAAAACATTAAACACAAAAAATATTAAAATATGGGTTTTTGAAAAAAAAAGTTTCTTTTAGTAAAAAATGTCATACCTTATCTTGCTTCATGAAAATAAATTTACTTAATGAATAATATATAAATTAATATATTTTCATTAAACTATGAAAATATTATTTCTTTAAAATAATGGTAATATTTTATATTTCATCTCAATTTGTTAATAAAATATAAAATGATTAACAAAATATATCAAAGTTTTATATTATTTTATGATTTATTTTCTCTGAAATATAAAACAAATCAATAATTAAACATTTATTAAAACTATAAATTCATGGACTATTACAGTCTATGCCCATTAAATAGAATTTCATCCTTGAAATTTCTGTGTCCTTATCAAGGAAAATTGTGAAATTCCATTATTAGAATTTATAAAACTAGAATCACTAAAATTCTATATTCTTAAAGGTCTCTTAACTTCATAGGAGTTAAAAATTATATTTCTAACTCATGTATTTTTCCTTAATATAAAAGGTTATAAATAAAAAGTTTACTAAAATAATATACTTAAGAAATAATATTATTTTAACCAAATTCCATAATCTCAAAAGTTATCTAAACCATTCCTTTGATACCAACTAAGGTACCCCTAGAGCCACATTTTCGTATTTGTAGAAAACATTTTGTCTATTTTTCTATAAGAATTAACTGAAAATTATAAAGTCATTTATATCTGAGGATCCTTTCCGGTCTAGTATTTAGAGTAAAAGGACCACTCATGCATATTATAAAATTTAAAATAATAAAAAAATGCAACGTTAAGGATTTTATCACACTATCTCCTTATTGAGGCAAAACTCTATGAAACCTATAAATAAACCTAAAAATATTTCATAAAAACATAGGGTGAGAAAAGTTGGTTATTAATGGTTTTTTAAAAGACCATTTATTTTTTTTGGAAATACATTTTAAGATATTATTGAAAATAATTTTTAAAAATACCATTTAGAATACTTTTAAAAATCATTTAAAATTACATATACTATTGAAAACATAATTTTGAAAGTAATTTTCAAAATATAATCATTTTTTAAAACTATTTGGAATGTACTTTGGAAACATGGTTTGAAAATTCATTTGAAAATACTTACATTTTAGAAAGCATTATAATGGTTTTAATAATATCTACAATTTAAAAATTCTTTAAAATAATATAGTGATTTTTCAGAAAACATTCAAAAAGATATTGAAAATAGAAAAATGGGGCCACTTTAAACATTGAAGGATGTCTGGTCCTACCCACTTCCCATAGGAATTACTTCAATCCCTAATCCCATTTAATGATTATAATGTCCATGTTCTAATTTTTTTATAAAAAACACTTTAACCTCACCTTATATATATAAACATTTTTCACTGGAGTTTTTGATTAAAACATAATCATGCATTAAATACTTATTCCCACTTATATTTATATATAAATATGTTAATATTAATTTCCTTAGGAAATCACTTGCAATATTTGGCATGACCAAAAATCATGTCATTTAGAATTTGCGTGGATTGTTAATAATAATGAACATCCATGTATTAAAGATCTCAAACATCAATTCAAGAAATTCATTTTATATAAAGTGATAACTTTTATGATTTAAAACACTTCTTTGAATAACTCATTTTATTAATCCGATATGTGACGCTTTACACATAAAATATTGGTGTAAATATATATACCTTTCACATAATGTAATAGTTACTATAAATTGAAAATCACATAAAATAATAGATATCTAATTTTTCATTCTTAGAATAATAAAGGGAATAATTATATAATAAACATAAAATTATAATACGTTCTATCTTCAAACATTTCATTTCCTATATAATTTATTAATTATCAAATTAATAATGATCATAACCTAAATTTATGGTTAATTTTAATGCATATAAAATATTACTTGTTTAAAATGATGAAATGACTATTAATGGTATATATATATGTATGTATGTATAGATAAATATTCAAATAAAAAGTATAGCATTCTTGAAAATTTGATATTACTCTATTTTCTACATGAAATATAAGAAAATTAAATAATGGTGTTCATAATAGTAATTGTAAAATTAGTATTTTTATAAAATAATTCTCTTAACATTATATGTGTATATAATTATAATTTCATTAAAGAATTATAAGTAAAATAAAATACAACCTCAACTTATAATTTTTAATGAAACAATTATATAATACACATAAAAATTATAAACGTAACATTTTTAAAATAAACATTTCATCCTTGCTCTACTTGGAAATATCAAATTGATTAAGATTCAAGATTTTTAATGAATTTATTATTCATTAGAATCATAACATAATAGGAAAATGTATATATATTTATATGAAAAAATCATTAGTATAAAAACCTTTCTTAAAATTAAATTGAAGGTACTTACTTAGTTATAAGTATATGTATGTACATTTTCAAGATAATAAACATGAAGATGTATATAAATATACATATATAAATAATTATAAACTTGAAAGTAGTAGTGTTAAAATTAAATGGACTTTAACAGTGAATAAATAATATATAGATATATGTTTGAATAATATTACTTATATAATATATACATATAAATATATTACACCCATTAAAATTCTTACATATTTTGGAAGTAAATAATTATAGGGTTAGAAAATAATACTTAAATATATATCTATGATAAACATAAAATTACATTCATAAATATATAAAACATTAATTTTAATCCTAAAAATGTAATCTTTAATTTTCAAAAAATAATATATGAAACATGTAATTTGAAATACATATAATATTTTAAAAAAATTAAATTCCTTTTACATAAATATAAATCACAATGAAAATATTTTTTTGAAGATTTTAAAAATTACACAAGGATATAATAAATTCTTGAAAACTTGAGGTTGAAAATAATATATATATACACACACAATATACCCTTGTAGAAATAGAATTTGAAAATAATTTATGTTTAATGGTTTAAAATAAGAAGTCCCATTACCAAAATTCTAGAAATATATGGAAGAGGGAGGTAGCCTACTTGTGGTGTTCAGACCAAAGGTAGGCAGTGGGTTCTTGCCTCATAGAAATTGAACCAGGTGAAGAAGGAAAGGGTATTAGATTGGATTATTACAATAAGGGAGAGGAGTTTTCTCCATGGTGAGTTGAAGCTTATATATATATATATATTCATGGAGGTTTAAGTATCATGGTTTTAAATCCCATTTTTATGTTCATGTCATCGGGGAAATATTTATTGTTAATAAAGTAGTAGGATTTGGTACTGTTGATTCTATGATCCAAAAGGAGGTTTTAAAAGATGAAGGGGTGGCATTTTTTGTCTTTAGAATAGCTTATGGGTGAGTCTGATGAACAGTGGAGGGAGGGACTTGGATGGATTGTAAACTGTGAAGAAGGGAGGCGTCGACATTGGACGGTGGCAGTGGTGGTCATCAGAGAGAAAGGGGAACAAGGCATCACCTTCCTGGATCCAACAATAATGGTTTCTAGTACGGTAAGTGTATGGAAACCTAGCCAATGGTGTGAGTCTCATTATAGGAAGGAAGATAAAATCCCTCTTCATTTATTCATTTTTTTTCATTTCATTTTTTGGTAAAGAAATGATTTTCATATATATGTATATATATATATTTAAATATCTATTTTAATTAATAAAATAAAAAAATATTTACTGGATCAATATTATGTTTTGAAATTATTATTTTTATTATCTTTATTAAATTTATAAATTTTAATTTTAAGAAATGAAATTCCTATTATTTCAATATCCTTAAATAATTGAATTCATTTTTATAATATAAATTATTATTATTATTATTATTTTATTTATGTGTATTTGATTTGAATTATATTTTTATAATTTCAATATGATTAATTTTTACGAAAAAGTACCGATAAATAAATGTTTAATACTATTTTACAATATGGTTTTTTAATAATAATTATTATATATATTATTACTGAAATAATAATATCTAAAATAAATCAAATATTATAGATATTTTTTGAAAATAATATCTAACTAAAAATGAAAAAAATAGATTTATTATTATTATTTTTGACTTATAAATTATATAAGTTCATTAAGGCTTCTATAAACCCTTGAAAAATTATTTATACAGAATTCATCAAAAAATTTTACCTAAAAAATAATATCCTATTAAATGATTAAAATATTAAAACACGTGATGTCAAAACAAAAAGTTTCTTTAAGTAGAAGATGACATAATTTATTTTATTTTATGAAAAAACACATAATTAATGAATTATAGAGAAATTAATATATATTCATTAAACAATGAAATTATTTTTTATTTTAAGTATAAGTAATATTTTATATTTTATCTTATATTATCAATAAAATAAAAAATTATTAATGAAATTTATCTAAGTTTATATTATTTTATAAATTATTTTTTCATAAATTTAAAACATATCAATAAAAAAATATTTATTAAAATCATAAATTATGGGGCTATTACACTCCATCTCAAAAACATGAGATGCATCAGAAAGATAATTTCAAATTTGTGATACATGGAACAAATTATGTATCAAAATCAACTATGGAGGAAGAGAAAAATGATAATCCAATCTCCCCACGTTCTCAAAAAACAAAAAATGTCCCACAAAACGAGGAGTAATATTTGATTACCTCCCAACCCATTGATGACCTAAATGAGGTGAAACTTTCAAGAACACCTGGTCACCAACTAAAAAACATCAAATGATCTATGATGATTATGATCAACATAAGATTTATATTGGCACTATGTTGTCAACATTAACCGATGAATATATTGAATCATTGTTGTTATCTCTTGAACCAAGCTTGGTATAACCATGGAACATTCACCGATCTATGACTAACAAAGTAGATATTTATATGGTCATCCATACAAGGCCTTTAAAGGGTCCATTCTGGATATGTATTGGTAGCAATTGTTTTAAGAAAAATACACCATCCACAAATAGTCATCCCAATCCCCCAAAAAATTAAGGATGCATGCATGAAAAATATGGATAAGAATTTATATAGAACTATCTAGATAGCCATCCATTTGCAGATGGTATACCATAGTCAAAAAAACTTAAAATCTCAAAACCTCTTGAAGGCCTATCCAAAAGTGAGAAGTAAAATAGGTTCCTCTACTTGAGATTATAGCAGATGGAACTATGTGAAGTCTAATAATATATCTCACATAGATACTTCACAGATCCTCATCTTTGGTTATATTTTGAATGGGTATAAGGTGAGATAATTTGGTAATCATATTGACCGAACCCATATCTCATTCGTTTTTATCTCGGTATATGGAACCCAACCATAATGTCCAAAGAAATATCATCCCACTTCCAGGTAAGCATTGGATACGGATAAAGAAAAATCAAAGGCTTATGATGCTTGACCTTGACCTATTGGAAAGTATAATAGTGAAAAAAAATTCAGTGATGTCTCATCTCATACCCAACCACTAGAATGGTCTCCGAATAACATAAACCATATTTCTGGTTCCTAGGTGCATAGACAACTGAGAATTATTGAAATCCACCATCACCTATTTTATCACTCATAGAGTACAAAAAACAAGTTACAAAAATATAGAACACCCTCCATGGGAAAAGTACACTTAAAAAAGGTCTCCCCACCATAAAGAGAGTCTATAATGATATAGAACTCATCATCAAGATAATATTCTTGAAGAAACATCTGGAGAAGAGTGTAGGTAAAATAAACACTTCCCAAGATAACCTAGAACCCGATTTACTAATCTCCAATAAAAAACTATGCACAAAGATCTATTAAGTTCCACTATTCTGATGATTACATCATGCCATGGCTTATAATTTTCATGATAAACACATCATCAAGGAAATTCCATTTCCACGAGTTATAGGAAATATCGAAATAAAAATATTGAAGGTACTCCACCCAACACCTCTGGGGGAGATTCAAATATTTTTTAGATAAGATATAATTCAATCTCTTATGGTTAGAACACGTATTAATATTTTCTACAGAAAAGGTAATGAAACTAACTATTACGAAAATGCATCACAATAGTAATTTCAAGGTCATGGATTGGATAATTATTTTAATGTAGCCTAAGATGTCGAGATCCATAGGAAATAACATGATCACAATGTATATGAAAATATCCAAAACCTGAACTTGATGCATCACAGAAGGACACATAGCCCTAATCATCTTCTGGACGAGTCACCACCAACATAGAAGTCAAAATATGTTTAATCCTAACAAAATAAATCTAACATTTCTCATCCTAATAAAAGTTCACCCCCTTTTGGGTTAGTGTGGTCATTAGAGAAGCCAAATTTGAGAAATCCTTTACAAACCATTGATAATATCAAGTTAAACATAAGAAGATTCTAATCTCAAAAACATTATGATGTTTCTCCCAAGTAATAATAACTTTAAACTTATTAGGATCAAAGAAAATACCATATTCAGAGACCAAATTTCCCAATAACATTACTAATCAAGTCTTGAAATCATAATTCAATGGCTTGTAATGAAGTCAGTGATTTCTCAATAGTTCCAAAATGTCTCTTAGAAGATGCACATGATCCTCCTTGAACATAGAGTAAACCAGGATATCATCCATAAAGACCACCATGAATGTATAAATATACTCCTAGAAGGTAATATTCTTCAAATTTATAAATAATGAAGGAGAATTGGTTAGATCAAATGGCATGAAAAAGTAATCATAATGTCCATACTTTCCCTGAAAGTTAGTTTTATGAACATTAGATTCATTTATTCTCAATTGCTGATAGCCAGATCAAAGATCAATATTTGAGAACTAATTATCAGGTTTCAACTATCCAAATAGACAGTAAATCCTTGAAAAAAGATACTTTTTCTTTATCATAACTCAGTTGAGTTTTTAGTAATCAAAACATAAGAGAAGCGTTAGATCATATTTCCTAGAAGATAGAACATGTTTCTTCCAAGGTGACACACTCAATCATATAAAGACATTCTATAATAGATCATTATGTGGAGTCTTCAAATCTTTCATTTTATTCCATGTGGTAATTTAAAATAGATATTGGTTGAGTACCAGACACTAAATCAATAGAAAACTATACCTTACTTACAATTGGAAAATGAGACAAGTTAGAAAGGGTAACATCATGAAACTTGAGGGTCACTTGAAGGAGATTACCAATCAAATATTATTTCTCTATATCAAATGAAAATAGTGAAATTTCTTTCCCTAACTATATATAATAATATCCGGATCTACTTAGCCTCAGGTCCCATTCTCCATAAAATATATGACACACCCCAACTAACATAGTAAAGGAGAAATATCAAAGGTAACAATCAATTCAGGCTTTATTATCAATGATTCAATCCATCCTGAAAATGAAATCAAGAGGTTTTATGTCGAGAACTATAAAATACCATGTAAGATAAATATCTGATAAAGAGAACAAAAAACTAAGAAGACGGAGACCCTACTCTCTCTTTGTTCTGAGGGGTGTATTAATATCCACCACATAAGATAAAATCTCTATAGTAAGATTTAGGAGGTTCAAAACATGAGTTGAAATAAATGAGTGAGATGAGGAATTATAAAATAATCAGTCACTAAATATGAATTTATAGTGATGTTACCTCTCATGTTTCTAGAACACTATCTACTTCCTATAGAGACTCTTCCACTATGTTAAGAAGATTCATTCTGAATTCCGGTGAAAGAAACTCCTTATATCACAAACCATATGGTTTCACTGTAGTTATTTTATTTGTGGATGAGAACGTTCCACTATGAGTAGCAGATAATATATAACATAATTTCTAAATGTTTCATGAATGACCACATGAAACATACATCTTGTGTGCCTCAATGAAAATCCATTTTGAATTCTCAGTCTTGTCACAATGGAATCAGTTAAAAGTGCATATTCTAGGAACCATAGGAGGTCTAAAAGAACCCTACTATCTATATCCACCATAAGACTCATGATACTTTCTCTTCACTTTATGGGAACTCACAAAACTTCCACAAGAAGAAAATGGAAGTCCGATAAAACATTAATTACTAGCGAGATCAAGTTCAACCATCAACGCCCAATCCAACATTCCAACATAAGAAGAGATATCCAGTAAGAAATAATGAGAGAAAATGTCATATAAATGCCCCATCTCAAACCGTAAGGTCATCATCTTCTCATTTGATATAATATCATATGCTAAATTAACAAGTTCAACAAAGATATTTTCATATTATATCATAGTATTTTTATCCCGCTTGAGTTTTAAAAACTCTATATCCTGATTCAACACCGTATAATTAAGATAATACTATTAGTGAAATTAATTTCAATTTCCTTTCACTCTAAAACCTCATGCTTATTCTGCATCACCGTCAATTCCCAATATCTCTTTCTAGGAAAAATCATCTTAAAGGTATCACACATTACCTTAATTGATTCCAGAGTATCCAAAAATAAAATAGAATATCAATTTTCTCAACCAATACTTAGCCTCTTGGGGATCATTAGAACACTATAATGCTGGTGGATTCTAGAGAATTAACTCATGTGAAATAATTTTAGATTCATCCCTCTGAGGATCCATAGATGGAGCCTAAATAGGAATGGGTGTAGGTACCTATCCCATATCTTGGACAATATGCAGAACAAACTCAACTAGATTCTGGTCCATGGGATGATTTTATCATTATGGTTCATTAGAAGCTTCCTCTTGGATCATAGAGGAATTATTCTACACAACATCAATAAAAAATAATGAATACATCAAAGGTTAACTCAGATCAACAATTCAAACAATAGAAACATGGAAATTAATCCTATTAAACTGATAAAAAAGATTTTGATTTCAACCTAACCTAATAAAAAGTATGGAAAAAACTAGAAATAATAATCAATAAGACATTACTAAACAACCCATAATGACTTAAGGCTCATTATGATGAGATATGGTTAGGTACTCACTCATAACTACCTCCAAATCCCCAACAATATTTTTCAAACTGCATACTAACATCCTGGAAAGATGACCAACCTATACCATTCATACCACTTTACGACGAACCATCCCAGACACCCTGGTACCCTAACACCTAAGACAACACAAAATATCATTAAGTTCTTTCTCAATCCATAAGGGTTGGAGAATAGAACCTAACAACATACAAGATAAAAGTGGTAATGAATTTTCCAAAAAAACATCAAAAGATAAATATACATATCAAGATGTTCAAAACTACTCATGGAGTTAGTACCAGAAAACAAAAAAGTATATCAAAACCCACATAGTATACTATCAAAGTACTCAATGTCTGAAAAGAGAAAAAATCATCCCAAAGGAAGCATCACTCCAAGCCCTAAGGGATCACAAAAATCCAGCTCCTCAAAGAGGCCATTTCACTTTACTCAAACCTAGAAAGAGAAAATATAAAAACTCATAAAATAAAAAGGTTTGATGTGAGATGAAAAACCCAGTAGGGTCTCACTAAGTGTTCTATAATAATATTCTATAATAATAAACAAAATCATTTTCTCAATTTTAATCAAAACAGTCATGGATGTACATTTTTATATTTAAAACAAAACAAGATTCATTTCAAAATGATGGAACGAATTTAAAACATATCTAAAATAAAAACTTTATATAAAATAGTTTATATAAATCACTAGATATGAGTAAAGAAGTTTCAAAATCAATGGAATTTGTAATCAGAATTGTCAAAATAAGCACCATGATCATCTTCCTTATGGTACAATAGTTTATAATTATAGGATCCCAACACACACCATATCAATGATCATGGAATTATATATACACACATACCTTAGGAGCATGTTGAATAAGAATAAAAAATATCTCATTTGGGATAAGATCTACCTAACTGGGTTTTTTTAGAGTCGTAATCATCAATCCATTTCTATATAATTACCATCTTAACGTGATTGCCCTAAATAACCCACTGACTACCTAGGCTCCCATTTTATAAATCAATTAATATAAAAAAATGGTAAATGATTTAATTTAACATAAATAATAATTCACAATTCAATTACCCAATATTCCATTCTAAAATTCCAGTTCACATTCAAAATAAAATCATTTGGTTTTCATCATTTCGTCCCTTTTTCAAATAAATCCAATAATATGTTTTATAATATTAATTTAATATATTTTCGACAAATCAAATCTAATTTTTTTTTAGATTTTACATCAATTTAACTTCATGAAAAAAATTCCAAATCCAATAGAAATGGGGGATTTCCCAAAATATATACCAAGTCAAATAAAAGTGCGAAATCATATCGAATTGGTTTTTCAAACATCAAATTGAAAGAAATTTCAATAAACAAGCAATTCAGGGTTTAATAAATTAACCGATCTTAAATGGAACCACCTACCTTTTTCATGGAATCATAATTCTTATAACAGGACTCACCAATAGAAAATGAAGGAATATAATATCTAGGAACACAACATAGAATCAATATTAAAAAACATGGAGTTTAGATCCATCAATCCCTAGATGATCTATCAAAATCTAAGGAGGAAGAAGAGATATAGATAGAAGAGACATGAAGAAAACATACCCAAATAGATTCACCACAAATCGCATGATGACAATTCACCAATTGAATGACTTGGAGGGATTAGAGTTCTCCAAAATTTTCTAGGAAGATCCTCTAGGTTGAGATCAACGAATCATATAGGAAAGAAATGGGGATTTCATCCGATCAACCTACTTAAAACTAACACTTCTGATTTTACAGAATGTGTAACCCCATTACAGATCATGTAATTGTTGAGTTCCATATACACTTAAAAAACTATCAAATTTTATTAAAAACCATAAATTTAATATTTACACAATGTGTAATTTTTATATTGAGTGTATCCTTTCATGATGTGTGCCCATTTTACACTATATTCTAGGCGATGACTACACTTTATGTAGCCCCATTATATAGTGTGTAAATCCCCAGAAGTCTGAAAAACTATAGGTTTTTAGGCTGAAAATTCCAAAAAAACATGACTTCACCATTATATGTATCCTCACGATTCCTCCTTGTCATTACCCATCCTACAAAAAAGGAAAACCAATATAAATTTTAAAACATACCTAATAGTATGGTAATGGGGTGTTACATTAATAAATAAGTGCTAAATGACATGATAAAATGAATAAATGGTAAATGGATAAAAGGGGCATGATTAAGTTGTTAAATGGGATTTAAGAACATTTAAATGTTATTATATATGAGTAAATGGGGAAACTATTCAAATTTGAATTGGGGTTAAAGGTTTTGAGTATAATAAACCATGTGGAATAATAAATGTTGAAATTAGAACACCATTATTATCTCATTGTGTTAAAATTTTAATGATGATGAACCTTGTAATTTTTGAATGATGGAGTGGGATATGATATTGGATTGAGGATCCTCATCTTTAGTTTGGTCCAGACCAAGGCTTTGTCCACCACTGATGTTTATGCATGGTTTGGATGCTGGACTGAAGTTCTAAGAACTGATGACATTTGAAATTTTGTAGGTAATTCGAATGAACCTCATTGATTCCTAGATTTAAATAGGTCATGAATACCCTTTAGTTTGTTTAATGTTTGCATCCCCAATGGTATATGGATCATATGACTGAAAATGGCTAAAGTAGGTTCGTTGGACCAAGTGTCACTTTAGAAAATTAAGGAAAAAAGGTTAATCAATAACTAATTATATTTAAAATGACTTTCTTTTATTTCATTTTATATTATTCCATTGTTAATCTTCATACACTATTGTTTAGACATGATAATTCTTGAGGAATCATTTATTGTGGTCTATTTATTGTACTCACAACCTACTCGGGCCACCGTTGGTACTCAAGAAAACTTGAAGGTTGCAAGTATGGATAATGGAAAAGGGAAGATGATAAATGGATTATTTGGGAATTATAGGCCAGATATTAGAGGATTGAACTAGGTTTGATTTCAAGAATCCTTTTTGGGATTATCAGTTGTCTATTTCTTTTGGTTTACCTTTTAACACATGAGATGATAATGACATGGATTGTTTACTATATTAGTTTGTGGGAACTTATTTAGTTTCAGGAATTTGTTTGGTATTGTGGATATTACTTATTTTTATTTATTATTATTATTTTGTTTCATTACTTTGATAAATATTGTTTTATCTCCCCAAATTTCTCATTTGACCCTATTTTGTAGTCATAATCCTTTGGCATATAGGGAGGCATGACTAAGGTCACATAATGAATCAACTTGGATACTAGTCAAGGGGAGTTGACCCATGATGTTACAAATTTATATCAAATAATAAAGTATTTCAATAAGATTTACTATTTTGGGAATGGTAGACATGAGATTAGGATGTGTCAGGGCTTGGTAAAGAGCTCATGCATGAGTGTAACTAACCCATGCGTGAGGGAAAACCCAAGATTCCAGAGAATAAATTATTATTTTTGGGGTTATCTTGTAATAATTGAAGTACTATTTCACCTTGGATGATATAATTTTTTTATGATGTTAATGATTTATGATATTCTACTCATGTGAAATTATGGCTTCAGTTTTTGTATATACGAATCATTTTAGGAACTGAGGGTTTATGTGACCTGCATCATATTAGGCACACATGGAAAATAAAGTTATGATTTGTTTCATTGAAATATTAAATTCGTTTTTGGGAAATAAATTTTTTTATATTTATTTAGTTATTTTAATGAAATAATTCTTAATAAATCAGATAAAATTGTTTCAAATTAAAATGATATTTTTTTTGTGAAAATAGTGTTAAACATAGATATTATAACATGGAAGATTATTTTTACCTTGAGTTAGCCAGTGTACCTAGATATGGATGGATGGGTATTGTTATTGTGTTTTGTTCATATCCACTAGGATAGAGTAGATAGAATTACTTGGTTACGTTTATTTGAAAAATTTATTATGTGTAACCATGTGATTTATGTGTTATGTTCCCTGAAACTTGCATTTAAAATTGTAGAGTTATTCCTCCATGATGATGTTTTCTAGAAGAGTGATAGGATAAAATTACTGAGAATGCACCTTTGGTAGTAGGACCAGAGCTCCTATTAGTTCTTAGTAATAGGGTAAAAGAGGATTTCCATGATAATTTCACCTAATTTATATAGTTTATAGAGAGAGATATAGTGTAGATTGTGCTGATTATGTATGATCTAACTAGGGAGTTCCAGCTATAGTATCCTCTAATGTTCACCAAAGAGGGTATTCCAAAGGTAGCCGAATTCTGGATTGAGTCTATAAAAATGATCCTTGACCACATGGAAACTCTTCTAGAGAGGAGGTTTAAGTTAGTGTATTTCGTTTTGTTGGGATCAATGAATCAATATTGGGATATTCATGTCTAGGATGAGCATCTAGAGGTAATTGATTGGATAGAATTCTCGGATAAGTTCTTTTTACATTTTATCAAAGAGACCCTAAGATAAAAAAATCTATATAGTTTATGAGTTTGACCCAGGAGACTATGTTAGTAAAGGATTATTCTAGATTAATAAAATACTTGTGGTGTTTTGTTTTAATATTTGTAGGATACAATGTAGCTAGGGTAAAACATTTTTAATATGGACTCATATATGATATCAAGTCATATGTAAATATTTTCTATATAAAGAAGCTCACTTTGGTGGTGAATCGGGCTCAAATCTATGAGAATAACCCAAAGGAGTTTCATTGTGGTGGAAAGATAGTTTCATTAAAATGATATAGAATTATTTCATTATATTTTAGAAAGGACCATTGTGTGAATTTCTACCAAGGTGGTGGTTGGAAGAGTAAGCATGGAAGGGGATCAGACTATCAGGGCAGTGACCAATTATTCTAGAATTAGTATATACATCCTGGTCATATTTTAGGTTAGTGTCCTTAACTACCAAAGAAGTGATGAGAATGTGGAAGGATGACACAATCACAGAGGTTCTACAAAAACCCTCAATAGATGAGTAGTGATAGAGGACATAGATAGACAGTAAGCAGTAATAGGGAATCCAATACCCCATATCAGTCTGGAAACTAGAGTTCAATTGACCATACTGACCAGGGTAGAGGAAGAGGTACTTTAGGACAAGATTAGATGTATCAATAGAGCAATACAATGGATGAGGCTCAGATATATGCTCTTAGTAGAGGTATGCGACTACTACATCCAGTTGAGCCTACTCTTTTTGGTAATGAGGTTAGGTCATCTACTATATAAGGTATTATTATTGTGGATTCTATGCATGAGAATTAAATATTTGTTACCAGTGATTCAAATTATTTTATGATTTCATTGTTTTTGAATGGCTCAATGAGGGCATTGGAATTATTATATGGTGTTATATCTGTTGACATACTATTTGGGGTGCAATTGATGGTTATCCATTAATATGCGGAGTGTGCCCTTAGGATTGTTGGGTACCATCTACTTTGGGACTTTTTTTATAATTGGGATAGAATTATTTGACTTGATACTGGGGATGGACTTATTGGTTGCATACTGGAATCACATTGAATATTACAATTTAAGGGAGACCTTCATGTCTCCTAATGTAGAAAACTATGTTCATCAAGGGGAATAAGATATTCATGAAGGATTTATAGGGATAATGCATAAGTTTTTTGGTGAGATCACAACCTAGTTTTTGACTATTATGCATGATGATGGGGGACCAGAGAAGGATGTCTTCCCTCTTATAGTGGATCCATTTCAAGATGTATTTCTTGAGGAGTTTTTAGGGTTTACACCTGAAAGATAGTTTGAATTCACTATTGAATTTATTCTTGGGGATAATCCAATTTATAATTCACCTTATAGAATAGAGCCAATATAGATTCAATAGAACAAGACATAGTTGGATGAATTGAAGGATAAAGGGTTAATCCTTATAATTATGTCACGTTGGGGTTCTCCAATTCTATTTTATATTATGTAATATGTAATGTTGATCTATGATTTTGATTACTATAATCTGAAATGGATGAAAATTACGAATTGGTATCCATTTCCATGTATTTATGACAAATTTCATCAACTAAGGGGTGCTTTTTTTTCTCTAAAATTTATTTAATATTAGGGTACATCCATTTCATACACCATATATGAATTTTAAAAGCATTTTGGGATTATATGAGATTATTTTGATTCCATTTGGGATGATTAATTCTCCTCTTGTGTTCAAATGTTTGATAAATTAAATATTTCACCCATATTTAGATCAATATGTGGTGGAATTAATTTCTGGCATCTTAGTGTAATCCCATTCTAGAGATGATCATTCCCAATATTGTGATATCATCACATGAATACTAAGAGATGATTGATTATATATAATCTATACAAATTAAAATTATGTATTGGAAAGGTTTATTTCTTGGGTAATATCATCTCAGAAAAAATGTGTGTTATTATACCCTAAGGAATTCCACAAAATTGTGTCTTGGGAGTAAACTAAGATTTTTTTTGAAATCCAAATATTTTTAGGTTTAATGGGTTACTACCAGTGGATTATCAAATAATTTTACTTCTTTGAAGTGCTAATATCAATCTTAAACAATATGGGAATAGATTTTGTGTGGTCTAGGTCATGCCATAATTCTTTCCAGGAGTTGGAGAAACATTTGACTATAACGTAGATTCTAATTTTACTCGATATGGATAAGGAATATACTGTATATTATGATATTAAATTATTAGGATTTGGGTAATGTGGAATTAGGTTGATCGATTCATGGTATATAGATCATGAAATTTTAGTCCATGTGTATAAAACTGTCCTATACACTATCTCAAGTTGGCTACAATGGATCATTCCTTGAAATGTTGGTAGCATTATCTACTAGTTGAAATGTTTATTTCTTATAATTATCATAATTGTATTAAATATTTCTTCTCCCAATGTGATACAGATCTTATTAAATAGAGATGGGTTTATTACATGAAATATTTTTATTTCAAGTTAGAATATATGATAGGAAATGGAAATAGTGTTGCTGATTATTTGATTTAGAAGACATAGAATCAGGTGGTTTAGGAGTGGTGTGTTGAGTGGAATATGATATCCTTAATAAGTGAGACTTACATAGGTGTTAATGATGAGTGTGAAAAAATAAAACTCATGTTATTATGTATTACACACTATATTATAAATAGAATCAAGGGGAGTAAGTATGAGGATCTAGATTGCCTCATATTGAGGGAAATATTTGATGGTGGGGAGATTCCTCCAGACTAGACCATTGACAGTGATGAGGTTATCTAGGTATATGGATATGAATATGTGCCTATGGGTATAAAATTGGAGTTGATTCATGAGTGTTATTTTTTAAAATGGGTAGTACCCCATGTTTGACCAAAATATACCATGATCTTCATAAATAATATTATTGGCTGATAACGAAGAGGGAGATCACATGTTATGTGAGGTGATGCTACATCTATCAATAAGTCAAGGTCAAGAATCAGAAACCTAATGTTATATTATAACCATTCCATTTTCACAAATGTATGTGGGATTATGTTAGTATTTATTTTAAGGAGTTTTCACCTAGGAATCCTTGAAATAGTGATGTGATATGGGTGATTGTGGACCTGCACATGAGATATAGCCCAGTTGGTAAGGTATCCTTAAGTGCATCCATGAGACCTAGGTTCGAACGAGGTGGAGGAATATTTATGATACTATAGTAGTACTGTAGCAGGAACTGTGCGGACATGGTAGCAATTACTATAACATGTCATATTCGGTACTATAGCAGCTGGAACTATTCACCTTGGGCCATCGGTTTGGGCTTGGAGTCCTTAAGGACATCGGGCTGCCCAGGCCTTTAGGCCAATATAGCTTTCAGGCCCCCATTAAGGCCTTTGGGCCACCTCAAGGCCTTCGGGCCACATGCTGTTGACCCAGACAGACTCTACAAAAAAAAAGCATCCCCAGAGGAGGATTTAGCACAAGCACACTCACTAGAGAAGAACCAATGGATTTTGGAAGAATGAGAGGGTATGGATACGCCATCAGGACCAACCTGTGCTTGCATAATAAGCTTAGCCAGACGACCATTAAAAGGTGGAGAGCTACCATCATGATTCATATGATGGGGAGGGGAAGTTCCTTGTAGTTATAGTTTGGTTTAATTACATAAGACCTTCAGGCCATGTAATGTATCTTAAGTCTATGAGACATGTAATAACTAAGCCTAGGGCCTTGTAAGGGTTCCCCCTAATCCCTTGAAAGGGGGGTTATCATAAAAAAATAAAAATGAATGCCTTCCGCCATTTGGGTGATTGTGGACCACTTGAAAAAGGTATCCCATTTCTTACTTATTTAGGATACTTTCACCTTAGGTGATTTGGGTAATTTATATGTTTGGGAGATAGTGCTTTTTCATGGGGTTCCTTGAAGTATTGTTTTGTATTGTGATCCTAGTTTAACATTATGATTATGGTAAGGATTATAGAAGGCACATGATACTCATGTGTTTTTGAGTACCTCCTTCCACCCACAAAGGGATGAGATATCCAAGAGAACTATCCAGGTGTTAGAGAAAATGATGAGAGAATGTTTCTTAGATTTTTAAAGAACCAAGGATAACCACATTGAACTCACTGAGTTCACTTATAAAATATCTATCAGGTGATTATTTAGATGGAACCATATATAGAACTATATGGTAGGCCATATGAATCCCCTTTGTGATGGATATAAGTGGTAAAATATGAGTTTTTGGGACCGAGTCTTATGAGGGATACATAAAAGAATTTCTAGTTGATTTAGAAGTGTATGGATACATATTATAGTAGAAAAAAAGTCATATAATGTTCAGAGTCATCGATATCTAATGTTTTTAGTGGGTAACCATGTTTTTCATCATGTATCATTGAGAATTGATCACCATTGAATTCTAATGTATAGAAAGCTAGCACCGAGGTTTTAAATTTTGGATAGGATCGGTCTAGAAGAATATTGATTAGATCTTCCACAATAGTATAGTTCTATGTATTTAAATTTTAATGTGTAATATCTTTTATGGTATCACCTTGACCCTTATCATGTGACTAATTTTGGTGATGTTGATCTTGAGGATGATGAATCCCTTGAAAAACATCTGATTCATATTATGGATCACAATGAGAGGAATAATTGGGGTATGACTGTGCCTTTATATTGAGTGTTATGTAATTATGGATGGGTTCTTGATGTAACCTAAGAGAAAGAATATGATATACAGGTCTAATATCCTTACCTTTTTACCATGGAAGATCAGTGATGATGGGGAGTGTATCTTGAGGATGATACGTCATATGGTGGATAGGTTGTAGTATCCAAACCTTTACCAAGGTATGTTTTTATTTTAAAATTTTGTTAACCTTATTTAAAAATTTTATGGAATGTTTTACTGG
The DNA here is from genome assembly GCA_963277665.1 of Viscum album. Taxonomy (NCBI): domain Eukaryota; kingdom Viridiplantae; phylum Streptophyta; class Magnoliopsida; order Santalales; family Viscaceae; genus Viscum; species Viscum album. The sequence continues at coordinate 1,245,106,085 of OY728157.1, read as the reverse complement.
TTGTATAAAAGTTATTAGGAGTGTTTCTAGGGTTTGAGACTTCAAAACTTATAAAATTCACCTTACAGAACATAGTTTAAAGTTAGTTCTAACTATTCACTATGACTGTGTGGCATGACTTCAGGGTGAGCATGACTTAATAAATCATATGAGGAGTCATGCAAACCGTGAAGGTTGGGTCCAAATCAATCTCATGGATTCTGAATGGTTTTAATAACTATGTTGGTGGACTAGAAGACCAAGTGACATATTATTTCCTTGGATAGAGGAGCTCACATGGTAGGAACATGATTTGAAAACCCATTTAGCCAAACCATGTGACTCATTAATATTTGAAATTTCACATTTGTTTCCCTCCTGAACTTTATACATCAGCACCCTATTTTCTCCATCATTTTAATCCCAATAACCTAGGTTGTGCACTAAAATATTCCTCCTCTTCCAAGGGTAGAACTCCTTTGATTCTAGGGAATTTGAAGTGACATTTCTTACAAGTAAAGTAACTATTTAAGTCTGTAAGTATATTTTATTCTTTTATTTGCATGATTCAGTACTTATTTTTCCATCATCTTCTTTATCTCATAATCCATAATTCTATGGAGTTGTTTGATTTTGTGGTTTCATCTATTTTATCTCAAATCAAAGGTTGAGGTTTGAAGTGTGGTTTTATAAGAGGCTAAGGTAGGTGTTATAAGATATTTTCCCATAGTTTCATTATTATTCAAGTTTATATTGTATGTGAAAAGGTGATGATATGATACAAAATTTAATCCATGATTTCAAAAAATATTTTGGGTTTTATGTGATGTCTTAGATCCTTTATAGATTACATTGGACCCATTTATGATTATGATACTAGAGAAACTTCTACACATGGGTGTGTCAATTCCATGGAAATATTAAATAGATTTTAAATGGTAAAATATGGGGTTTATGACTTTAACATAGTTTGACTTGTTTCTTGGTTTATTAGAATAGGATATGGGGTTGTTGGATTAACTTAGTAATTAAATGATTTATGAAATTATAAATTAAATAAATAGTAAATGGTTAAAAGGGTCTTTTTAATGTTGTTAACATGTTTTGAATAAAATTTAATGGGTTTTCTACATAAATACATGGTGAAATGATTTAAATGTGAAATGGGGGTTAATGGTTGTGATTGTAATAGGCCATGGTAAATAATGAATGATTAAAAAGGAAAACCATTGTTATATTAGTGTGTTAAGAGGTTAATTATGACTAATCTTGGTATTTTTGAATGATGTTATGGGTTAGGATGTCGTATTGAGGCTTCTCATTTTTGGGTTGGTCCAAAAAGACACTCTCATCATCCCTGAATTTTATGCATGCTTTAGATGTTGGACTGATGTTTTGGGGAATAATATCCTTTGACATCATATAGGTGCTTGGAATGATTCTTTTTGATACCAAGATTTAAATTGGTGAGGAAACCACTATTTTTTTTTTGAAATTATGTATCTTCTATGGTATATGGTTTAGACAACCGGCATATATCGAAGCAGGTTGGCTGGATCGGGTGTCACATTGGAACCTAAGGGTCAAAAAGTTAATTGGTAACTATTTATTTTTATAATGTGTTTCCTTTTATATTCTTGTCATCATTACCTTGTATATATTCATACAATTTTTTGTAGAATGTATATTACTTTAGAAATCGTTGGTGGTGGCCTACTCGGTGTACTCACACCATGCTCGGGCTGTCCTCAGTACCGGAGAAGACTTTAGAGTCATATTTATGTATATGGGAAATGTCGTAGTGATAATTGGATGATTTGGGATTTATGAGTTATATCTTGGAAGAAGGAACTAGGTTTAAGTTCGGGACCCATAGGGGGAGTTTTAGTTGTGTATTTATTTATTGTTTCCTTTTTAAACATAAGATAATCATGATATGTATTGTTATTACATTTGGTTGTGGTTACTTACCTAGTTTTGGGAATTGGTTATGTTATGTGGTTATTTCTTATTATTATTTCTTTTTATTTTATCTATTTCATTAATATGATAAATAGGGTATCATCGCACAATGTTTCTCATTCCACACTCACTCCTTTTAGGAGTCACTCACATACAGGAAGGCACACCTTAGGTTATGTTACGAACCAGTTAGGATACTAATCGGAGTGATCCGGTCATGGATTTTATAGTTAGAGAGTAAGTTTCATAAAAAAAATACAATGAAATTGTAAATATGTGCTAACACTATTTATAAACATAAAAAAATATTTTTGGAAACATTCCCAAATTATTATAAAAAAAACAGTTACAAGATAATTTAAAAAGTTATTTTCAAAAAATGTGAATTGGAAACATTAAAATCATATACTTTTGAAAAATAAAATTCAACAATAGATCCTTTAAAATACAAAAAGGATATAAAAAATTGTGTTATAGAAGATAAACCATTTTATTTTCAATGGATGAAAAGCCTTTTTAATATTTTGAAATATATTTATTGAAAACCCACAACATAAATAGAGTAACCAAACAGCCTTTTTAAAAGAGGTTGATCAAAATATGGATGTCATGTGGAAAAACATAAATACATTTTCAATTATATATTTGAAAATTGCTTGAAAAGGAAAATATAGATAATGAGGGTACGACATCATTAATGAGGATGGAAATTATTCTCAATAATGATATAATTTTTATGTGGATTTAATTCATCCAGGTGGAATATTTGAATCAAATAAATTCATTTCCGTAAATATGGAGAGAAATTGCCATGATATAATATCTTAGAGTGGAATAAACCAAGACTGAAATTCTTAATTTCAAGAAGAATTATTATAAATCAATGAAGGGAGTTGAGTTAACTAAAACCCTTACAAGTTTGGTATATTTCAAAATGAAGTATATGAAAAAATATATTATGATATTGATATTTAAACAACTTGAATTAAATGAATATGTTATAATAACTTAATTATTTATTAATCAAAATGTATTAAAGGTATCATGGTTCATAATAAAAAATATATCACATGAAATTAAATTTGACACAAATAACCCCTTAACTTAATTCCTAAAATTCCAATAATGTTCTTGAATATCCTATAAAAATTAAGTATCCTAATCACCTATTTTAGAACCTATTTTTTATTTGTATCCTCTATAAAATTCATTTTTAATTATTCTATACTTGTATATTATTTATTTATTATCTATTTTCAATATTTTTCATGAGTAATCATAATAATTTTGATTTATTTTTTAATAATGGTGTTGTTATTCATTATTCTCCCAATTTAATTCATTCATATATAATAAAAGGTTTTATTATTGATTTTTTATAATTATTTGTAATGTTATAATTAAATTTCATAATTATTTTATTTATTATTCATGATGATCAAGTTGGAGATGAGCTCGTTTTGATAACTTATAAAGAACAAATGGTGTTTATTTAATTAACGAGTTAAAAGATTATATAACCATTCAAAAATATTAAAAATAATTATTTACATATTAATTTCTAATATTTATTTTCAAATTCCATAGTTTATATACATATTTATAATTGTTATTATAGGTGGTTAAACTGACTCAACAAGAGGTTGCTACAATCTATGTGTGAGTATGTCTATATAAGATATTCTTTTATTATAATATGATTATAAAAAAGTATAATGAAACTATTTAGATGTTATTTATGTTATTAATCACAATTACTAAGAGTAGTATGAATATTTTAAATGAAAAATATGTTTCTAATTATAAATAAATAACTTTTATTATTGGGACATTATTTTTAGGTGGTATGTTTTACAATGACCGTTAACTACTAATTTTAATTATAGAATTAAAAATTTATATTTAATTAATATAATTTAGGAAATAAAAAATATATATATTGAAAACAACCATTTATTTAAATAACCATAAAATGTGGTGATGAAAAATGAAATGTTTCATTCATGGAGGCTATAGTTTGCACACACGCCTGAGCAACATTTTCATTTTTTCAATTGAATGGGTGGGGAATAAGTAGTGATTATACCATCAACATAATAAAATTTAAGAATTATTTTTATAATTATGTCATTATATATTATATATATATATGGTTTTAATTATTTTGGAGGAGTTTGGAAGATAAGTATAATGAAATGAAGTTAAATGTTAGGTAATACTTACTGTGATAATATTGATCTTCTCTTGAAGTATCCTTTGTAAATGAAGGACTTTTGGAACATTATTGATGCTAAAGGATTAAAAAATTATATATTCTGTCTATAATATGTAAATTGGGTTGTATTTAATGTTAATTTAGATCTATGGGTGTGGCTTGAAATGGGTGTAAGTGAGATCAATTTATAGGCCGAAAGAGAGGGATAAATCTTTGGAAAAGAATTTTAAGTAAGGGGTAACAATGAAATTTCATGAGAATTATGTGATTTAGGTAAGGAAATTTTAGTGAGATGTTTAGGGATTATTTTTTTACCAAACATATGTATTCTAGAATATCTATTTGTCAAATTTATTTAGTAAAATTCAATCCTCATAAGATTACCTAGTTTATCAACAATTAATCATTGTTAAATATTAATCATAGTAATTATTTTTTTCTCAAAAAATATAAGATTGTAATTCTTAAAAATTTTCAACAATAATAATTATAATTTTGTCTCGATTTAACCTAATTTAATAACTAAATATTATAAAAATAAATTTTAAAATAAAATATATAATTTGTGAAAAATATATTTTTCTAAAAAAAGTAATTTTAATCATTAAGTATTGATTGTGTTTTTTAATATTTTTTAAGAAATAATGAGTTTTAACTTTTTAAAATAGGTATATACATAATATTGTAGTATTAATTAAAAATAAATCCATTTAATATGAATGTAGATAATATTTAGAAAAGTATGAATCATTGAAATATAATCTTTTTACCACAGTAATGAATATTTACCTCAGTAACAGAATTTTATGCTTAAAAATGAAATTGATATTATTATATAATATATACATACATATCTAAAATGATAAATCTAATTTTTTATTTAAATTATACCAGTTATGAAGACAAAATTTTAATATAAGTGAATACAAACATTTTCTGAGTAAAATATTACTCAAGTATCCAAAATGTTAAATACAGATTTTATAAATTCTATAGAGTATTTTAAAATGATTTGTAATACTTATTAAACATAAAATTTTCATAAATTTTTTTCATAAAGTATTAAGCCATTATTATGCTAAGATAATTTCATAAAAGTGTTAGTTTTTATAAAAATCTATATTTTCATTATTTACCTTAGAATTATGGCGCAATCCAAGACTAAGTGGTACTTAGCTTTGGTTCCATGCCTGATGGAATAGGTTATAATGCCAACCTACCTCATTTCACCCCTATTTTTTGGGGATATAGGTTTTCTTTCCCACGTGAATTGTTGGAGGTGGTGGGGAGGGGTGGTTTTGATGTAGGTGATGGGATGGGATGAACTAGGATTGGGTGGGATAAATACTTCTAGGCCTTCCAGGTATAAGAAGGTTGGGCATACAAATGTAGATAGGATGGGTATTGTCAGGATGGGTGAAGCATATGTGGTTTAGTAATAGGTTGTCTAGGTTAGAAATAAGGTGGGCCAGACCAAGCACCTTTAAGATATTTTAGAGACTATGAATTTTTAGGTGTTTGAGTCATCTTAGGCCTTTCTTCCCTGGGTCATTTAGACAATGTTTGTAAGGACTTTGGGATTACGGGTCATCAATTACCACACATGTATTTGGCATGACCACTAAGCTTATAAGGCACCAAATTATATGGACTTAGTCCACTAGGGTGCCTAGGTGCTTTCCTTTCCTATTTGGGAGACATGTGGATTGACCCACATGGGTGGCTTGGTGCATGTGTGGTTTAGTTTCTTGCAATCCCCTATACCTATAATAATTACTATTTAAATAAAAATCAATTATTAAAAAAAAATAAAAAATTTACCATAAGATAATATTAACATTCATAATTTTAAAAATATGTTCATTTCATGAAATTTATGTTCTAAAATTTATAAATTTAACTTGTAAATATGAAATTCAAAGAAAAAAGATATTTTTATAGAAAAATAATTTTATTTTTCTTTAAATCTCAAAATGTGAAATGTGTAAAATACATGTGAAAAATAAATTATTACATAATTTCCTCATTGTATCATCTTTATTTGTATTTACATATCCCCTCAATATCACCATGCACGATCTATACATAAGGCAATCCCTACTGGTAGTTGAGGGTGGTGATTCTACTAGCATAAATCTCATGGAAATTTATAGGAGAAGAAATTTCTCTAACATATGATTTCACTCATACCATAATTTTTCAAGTTAATCTTGATATTGGTCTAATTAAATCCCTAGTGAATCTAATGTAGTTATTATATAATAATATTTTAAGAATAATAAATGAGGTGGTAGGAGATAAAAAACAAAAATGAATGTTCAATAATTTCACTTATTCTTTAGAGATCCTCTATAGGTTTACACCTAAATCCTTCTATGGAGGGATTCATAACCAAAATAAGTACTAAAGGATGAGTTTAGTGAATTAAGTGATGTAATTTCGTATGTATTGGCCTAGTCAAAGGGGTTTTGAAGTGTGAAGAGGACATGAGATTGGGTGTCCATTTATAAGTAGCGGAGAGTGTCACGACCCGTCCTCGGGGCCCGTGTCGTGACTACCCCAAGCCCGCCTTCTATATGACAGGGGTTGGAGACTAGCACCAAAGGTGTAAATCCCAATAAAAGGGATGAAATTGCCTTTTATATAAGTAATGAACACAACCGAGTACACAACTGAAGAAAGCACAAAGTAAAACTGAGAACAAAGTAAGTGAAGAAAAGTAAATGGGCCAGTATACAAATCCAACTGAAAGTACAGTACAACTGAAAAAGAAAAGTACAACAGTAGTAAATTAAAGCGGCAACCACTGAGTCGTCTTCCATGAATCCCACCTCAAGGGTGGGTACAGATGGCCTCCTCGGCACCTTAGGTCCGTCCGTCCACTCCGTGCATGCCTCACTAGGTTGTCCACCTCCGGTTACTTTCCAGCTCCATAAGATTCCTCCACGATTAGTGTCGTCCGTCGTCTGCATCCAACACAACGTAGTGCAGGAAAGCCCGTGTAGGGGTGAGTATACGATACTCAGTAGGGACCTCGAGACCTCCGAAGGTCTCCTAGAATCCACAAAGGATAAACCACAAAGAAAAGATACAATCACGAAGTATCAACCAAATCTACTTAGGTATATGCCCATACATATAACTAAGTTGTCAATCACAGTTCGGCTCTAGCTCTTGAGCCCAAGTACAACCCATTCTACACAGGAAAGAAGTTTATCACTTCGATAATAGTGATTAAAAGTCAAGACTCATCTCAGATAGGTTTACATCTTTCATATAGCGATAGAGATGATCAGATGAAGCCACTTATTCATCTAAGCTGTCATACCCACATAGGATACAAGACCAACTAAGTTGTCAGACCCACATAGGTTACTAGACCAGCTAATCTGTTAGACCCACTCAGGATACATGTACAGAGGTCAAACTGCCAGACCCACGTAGGATACAAGAACTAAAGTCAAACTGTCGGACCCACATAGGATACAAGTACATTAGTCATTGCTGTCGAACCCACAGAGGACCCCAGTACAAAAGTCGTTGTCATCGAACCCAAGGAGGATTCCGGTACGGTAGACGTCATTGTCAAACCCGCGGAGGATTCCATTACAGTAGACATCACCGTCGAACCCATAGAGGATCCTAGTATGATAATGGTCATCGTCAAAACCATGGAGGATTCTGGTACGGTATATGTCATCGTTGAACCCACGGAGGATCCTAGTACGATAGTCGTCGTTATCAAACCGACGGAGGATCCTAGTACGATAGTTGACACAGTCGTAGCCAGCTCTAGGGTTCCCGCACAAAGCATGCTCGATTCCAGGAGGGTCTACTCCTAGAGCAAGGGGGGTCGATACATCAAATGTCACAAAGTCTAGAGATGATTTATCCTAAACTACCGTCTCGTCAAAAGAAACCCAACGCGACAGACGGTGCGTCAATCGGACGCCAGACCTGAGAGTTATTGGCTTTTCCGTTCGAGGGGCCAGGTAGGTTTTTAAGCTAAAACCAACCCGACCATACTATAGATGCGTCCAAACCTAAAGTGGAGTATTCCAAAAGAACTGTCACATCAAGAGGATTCCAACTTAGTTGACGGTGCGTCAATCAGACGTCCGGTCCATAATTTATAAGTGTTTCCCCTCCAAGGGCCCAATTGGATTCAGGTTCGAACCAACCCATCCATACCCAAACTTCGCTGAAACCTTAAGTGCAATATAACAAAATGACAGTCTCGATCCTAGGGTTCATACTCAACTGATGGTGCGTCAATCGATGGTCCGTAGCTCAAGTTACGGGCGAATGATCGAAAAAGGTCCGAAGTGGGGGGTCTGGGCCCGGCCCGGCCTGGTCCAACCACCCTGGGTTGGCCCGTCCCAGCTAGGTGCAGCCTGGCTCGGCTGGGCGTGGCCCAGGCTGGCTGGCGTGACTCGATCCATGTGACCCACCCCGGCTTGGCCGAGGGGGGGGGGGGGGGGGGGTGGGGTGCGCTGGCTCGACCAGCCAGCCGAGTGGGGGGCGCGACCCCCTCTTCCGCGAACACGGTGCCAGGATGGCACCACTGCTTCCCCTAGATCCCGTATAGCCAAGGGATCCTCCCCTCGCCGTCGCAGCCTATGCCGCAGCAAGGACCTACCGGCGGCATACTGGGGCCTTCCATGGGCCACCAAAGTCATTCCGGTGGTCCGTTTTTTGCTTCTGACTGCGCCTGTGGTCGTCTCGGGATCCTTTCTTCACTACGAAGGCCCCCAATCGCCGTTGCTGTCTCGTTTCGTCGTCGCCAAACACCCGTGCATCAAGAACAAAATTGGGGTGGGTCCAGACTTGTTCGTTAGTCCGTACCCACCGCGTTAGAGGTTTAAATCATCACCCTACAATTAAACGCCATGTTTGAGGGTAGAAAACACATATATTAAATATAAAAAATTCTTCCTACCTCGAAGTTATTGTCATACGCCATCGATCTGCAGAAGATGAGCATCACAGTAGATGGGTGTCGCAGAATAATGGTGTCATTCCATCAATGATGGAGGAAGGGTCACTATCGTAGGCGATGTAGGCTCCTTGACGTCGTGGTGCGTTTGAGGAAGAAGTTTTTCTCATTCTTCACCGGGGGTGTTCTTTATCGATGAAGGTTCGCCTCCCTTTTTAATTCTCCAGATCTTTTTTTCCCAAAGTGTTTCTCCAATGAAAAATCAATAAGAGGCTCTCCAATTAATATAATTTCTATGCAATTCATGTATTAATTCAAAGAGGTCTCATTTAATTAATGCTGACATAAATTAAGATTTGGCATATTTAATGGGAAGAGGGATATGGGAAGGCTCCACCATTAATGAGGAGTTTTCAAAGGAAACAGTAGGGCATTAATGGGGAGTTAAATGGTTGGGGATCATGTGGGCCCCACCTCACAAAATAAAATTTGTGCACCACCAAATTTTATTTAATTTGAGGAATAAACCTCAAAAATTAACATTCAACCCGCACAAAACGCAAATGCGGTAAAGGTACCCTTAAAAAAAATATCGGCACTGCGAGTTCATCGGTGCCCTCATATTTCATATCCGAGCACCGCTTCAAAAGATAGAAAAACCCGCTCATTCGTTCACTGAACGTACCCGAGCTAAACTTCAGAAAATTATTTCAGGAACACTGGGTCTCGGAATCAGGTGCCGTCAAAAACTACGTACTCGTAAAATTCCAAATAATTTAAGAAAAAAAATTTCCTTGAAATTTATAGGTCTTTACAATACTCTCAAATTAAGGCTTTACATCCCCATAAAGCTAAAACATATACTAGGGAAACAATAAGTGGTACTGAGTATGCATCTGAGCCTTCCGCTCCCATGTGCTCTCCTGAAGGTTCCCATTCTACCAGCGAACTTGCACTAGAGGGATTGACCATCCATAAAGGACCCGCTCCTATCGATCCTCGATCTCCACTGGATCCTCTGAGAAATTCGCCCCGTCATCGATGTCCAGCTCCCTATGGTCAATGATGTGGGTTGGGTCGTGCACGTATCTCATCAGATGAGATACATGGAAGACATCATGCACCCGATGAAACTGAGGTGGAAGGTCCAGGTGGTAAGCCACCTCGCCTACTCTACTGAGGACATGGAAAGGTCCGAAGAATTATGGAGACAACTTGCCACCCTAGCCAAATCTCTATAGTTCTCATCGAGGTGAGACCCATAAGAAAACGTGGTCGCCATCCTTGAACTCCATTGGTCTGCGTCTCTTTGAAGCATATGAATTCTGTCTGCTCTATGCATTCTTCATCCGCTCCTGGATGATCTGCACCTTTTCTTTCGTTGCCTGATCCATCTCTAGTCCTACAAATGCTGACTCCCCCAGGTTAGTCCAACATAGAGGTGATCTGCAAGGTCAGCTGTACATCGCCTCATATTGTTCCATCCCGATGGTAGAGTGGTAGCTGTTGTTGTATGTAAACTACACCAAGGTAAAATAATCCTCCCACCTGCGACCAATGTCGAGGACACATGTACGGAGCATGTCCTCGATATTTCGAATATTCCTCTCCGTCTGACCATCCATCTGAGGGTGAAAGGCAGTGCTTAGGCATAGCCGTATCCCAAAAGCCTCCTATAACCCCTTCCAAAGCCAGGAAGTAAAGTGAGCATCTCAATCAGAGATGATAGATGATGGAACACCATGAAGTCGTACGATCTCTTGGATGTAGAGGTGTCCCAAGCTCTCTACTGGGCCCTGTTCTCTGATCGGTAAAAAGTGGGCCAACTTGGTGAGTCGGTCTACGATCACCCAGATGGAGTCATGTCCTTTAGAAGTACGTGGATTTCCCGTCATGAAATCCATGGATATTCCATCCCATTTCCACTCTGGGACCTCTAAGGGATATACCAAGCATGCTGGTACCTGGTGCTCTGCCTTCACTTGCTGACAAGTGAGGCATCGTGAAACGAACTCCGCTACAACCTTCTTCATACCCGGCTACCAGTGCTGTCGTTTGAGTTTTTGATACATCTTCACCACTCACAGATGTACTGCTAGAGGGGAAGTGTGAAACTCCCTCAGCACTTCCTCATATAGTGAAACTGGTACCATGGTACGTCCCCTGAAGAGGATGACATGCTCTCCTCCTTCAGAAAATCCATCAGGCGCCTACCCTGTGGAAATCTGAGCACACCATGTCTCACTGTCAACCTCCCCACACTGTGCCTCTCTGACCTGCTGATGTAGTGGAGGAGTGACTGTGAGAGACTGTAGAAAGGCTGCTCCATCTCTATCCATGAAGGATATCTGCAAAGAGGCCAACTACTCCGTCGCCTCTCATAGCAGTAGAATTCCTGATCTCCTACTGAGAGCATCAGCTACAACGTTTCCCATCCCAAGAGTATAGACTATCTCAAATTCATAGTCCTCAAGGAACTCGAGCCATCACCGCTTTATCATGTTCAGGTCCTTCTGTAAGAGGATGTACCTGAGACTCTTGAGATTAGATTAAACTGTAAACCATTTTCTCAAAACTCTTAACACTATTGCTTCACAGAATGGAAGGATCAGAGTCCTGAGTTATGTGGTAGAACCAAATACTCTGATACCAATATTTCACGACCCGTCCTCGAGGCCCATGTCGTGACTACCCCAATCCCGCCTTCCATAGGCCAGAGGTTATCTACTAGCACCAAAGGTGTAAATCCTGATAAAAGGGAAGGAATTTACTTTTATATATGTAACGAACAAAACAGAGTACACAAGTGAAGCAAGCACTAAGTAAAACTGAGTACAAAGTAAGTGCAGAAAATTAAATGGGCCAGTATACAAACCCAACTAAAAGTATAGTACAAATGAAAAAGAAATGTAAAACATTAGTAATGCAAATCAATAACCACTGAGTTATCCTCCTGGAATCCCTCATGAAGGGTGGGTACAGATGGCCTCCTCCGAACGTCGGGTCTGTCCGTCTGCTCCACGCATGAATCACTAGGTGGTCCACCTCTGGGTACCGTCCAGCTCTATAAGACTCCTCCACGATCAGTATTGTCCATTGTCTGCATCCGACACAACGTAGTGCGGGCAAGCCTGTGCAGGGGTGAGTATACGATACTCAGTAGGGAACCCGAGACCCCTGAAGGTTTCCCAGAATCCACAAAGTATAAACCAAAAACAAAAGATACAATCACGAAGTATCAAACAACTCTACTTAGGTATATGCCCATACATATACCTAAGTTTTCAATCACATTTCAGCTCCAGCTTCCGAGCCCAAGTACAACCCATCCCACACAGGAAAGAAGTCGATCACATCGATGATAATGATCGAAAGTTAAGACTCATCTCCCACAGGCTTACATCTTTTGTATGTAGATAGAGATGATCAGATGAATCCACTGATTCATCTAAGATGTCAGCCCACATAGGATATAAGACTAGCTAAGCTGTCGGACCCACATGGGATACAAGATCAGCTACTCTGCCGGACCCACTCAGGATACAAGTAGAGAGGTCAAACTGCCGGACCCAAGTAGGATAAAAGAACAAAAGTAAAAATGTCAGACCCATATAGGATACAAGTACAGTAATCATCGCTGTCGAACCCATGGAGGATCCTAGTATATAAGTCATTTCCATCGAACCCACAGAGGATTCCAGTACGGTAGACGTCATCGTCAAACCCATATAGGATTCCAGTACGGTAGACGTCGGCGTTGAACCCACAGAGGATCCTAGTACGATAGTCATCGTCGTCGAACCCATAGAATATCCTAGTAAGGTAGACATCGTTGTCAAACCCACTGAGGATCATAGTACGATATTCATCTTCGTCGAACCCACGGAGGATCATAGTATGGTAGTCGACGCAGTCGCAGTTAGCTCTAGGGTTCCCGCACACATCACGCTCGATTCCGGGAGGGTCTGCTCCTCGAGCAAGGGGGTCGATACATAAACTGTCACAAATTCCAGATTTTATGTATCTCGGAGTTCCGTATCGTCAATAGAAACCCAACGCGATAGACGGTGCGTCAATCGAACGCCTAGTCTGAGAGTTATTGGCTTTTCCGTTCTAGGATCCCAGTTGGTTTTTAAGATAAAAACAACCCGACCGTAATCCAGATGTGTCCAAACCTCAATTGGATTATTCCAAAAGATCCTTCCCATCAAGAGGACTCCAACGTAGTTGACGACACGTAAATCAGACGTCCGGTCCTTACGTTATAAGTGTTTCCGCTCTAAGGGCCCAGTTGGTTTCGGGTTCGAACCAACCCAGCCATACACAAACTTTTCTGAAACCTTGAGTGTAATATACCAAAATGACCATATAGATCGTAGGGTTCCTACTCAACTGACGGTGCATCAATCGGTGGTCCATAGCTCAATTTGCTGGTGAATGAAAAAAACGGTCCGAAGTGGGGGGTCGGGCCCGACCCGACCTGGCCCAACCCCCATGGGTCGGCCCGAACCGGGTCGACCAGACCCGGGTCCGGGTCCGGCCTGGCCGGGTGCGGCCTGTTCTGCGTGACCTGCCCCGGCCCGACTAGGGGGGTGCGCTGGCTCGGCTAGCTAGCTGAGCGGGGGGCACGACCCCCTGTTCCGCGAACGCGGCGCCCGGTGAGCGCCGCTGCTTACCCCAGATCCCATGCGACCATGGGATCCTCCCCTCGCCGCCACAACCGATGCCGCAGAGAGCTCCTACCATTGGAGAACCGCGGCGCCACCACCTCCAGGCAGCCGGTCGGCACATGCCGCCGCCACCAGCTCTTCCGCAGGCCACCAGAGTCATTCCGATGGTCCGTTTTTGCTTCTGACTGTGCCTGCGGTCGTCTTAGGATCCGTTCATCAATGTGAAGGTCCCCAATCGTCGTTGTGGTCTTGTTTCGTTGTTTCCAAACACCCCACACATCAAGAACAAAATAGTGGTGGGTTAGGACTTATTCGTTAGTCCGTACCAACCGCGTTAGAGGTTCAAATCATCACCCAACAATTAAACGCCATGTTTGAGGGTAGAAAAAAAATATATGAAATATTTAAAATTCCTCTACCTTGAAGTTGTTGTCATACGTCGTCGATCTGCAGAAGACGAACGTCGTGGTAGATAGGCATCATGGAATAATTGTGTCGTTCCATCAATAACGGAGGAAGGTTCGCTGTCATAGGTGACGTAGGCTCCTTGACATTGAGGTGCGTCTGAGGAAGAAGTTCTTCGCATTCTTCACTAGGGGTGTTCTTCATCGATGAAGGTTTTTCTGCCTTTTTAATTTACCAGAGCTTTTTTACCAAAGTGTTTCACCAACGTAAAATGAATAAGAAGATCTCCACTTAATAGAATTTCTATGCAATTCATGTATTAATTCAAAGAGGTCTCATTTAATTAAAGCTGACATTAATTAAGATTTGGCACATTTAATGGGAAGAGGGAGGTGGGAAGGCTCCACTATTAATGAGGATTTGTCAAAGGAAACAGCAGGGAATTAATGGGGAGTTAAAAGGTTGGGGTTCGTGTGGGCCCCACCTCAAAAAATAAAATTTGTGCACCACCAAATTTTATTTAATTTTTGGAATAAACCCCAAAATTAACTTTCAACCTGCACAAAACGGAACTGCGGTAAAGGTACCCTTAAGAGAATTCCAGTGCTGCAAGTTAATCGGTGCCCTCAGATATCAAATCCAAGCACCTCTTCAAAATATAGAAAAACCATCTCATTCGTTCACTGAACGTACCCAAGCTAAACTTCATAAAATTATTTCGGGCACACCGGGCCTCAGAATCAGGTGCCGTCAGAAACTGCGTACTCGTAAAATTACATAGAATTGAAGAAAAAAATTTTCCTTGAAATTTACGGGTCTTTAAAGAGAGGACACACTTGGAATTTTTAAAAAGAATAATGTATACCAACATTTTTCACATGCAAAACGCACCAAAATTGGTCATTATTTTACCTTAGAGGTGATATGGTTTAATATGGCTATATAATTGGTGTTTGAAAAGTATCTATGTCATTTTACACCTTTTGTTTTTAGTTAAACCCCCTGGTAAATATTTGTTATAACAAAATATTAAATACATTTTTCTAAATTAAATTCTTAGATGTGGAAAAATGTAATTTAAAATTTAGCCCACGTATGTGATGAGAAAGAAATTTCCCAAAGAGAAAATTTTCAAAAATCTAAAAAACATGTATATAAAAACTCAATATCAAAATATTTATAATGATATAAATTGGATTACTAGATAAAAAATTTCACTAATTTTACTTTTAAAACAATCATAAATAATTTGGATGTTTGTAAGTGCTTTAATAGAAATAAAAATTCTAAATAAAACCAATATTTTCCACTATTCATTAAAAACTTTATCTTCTAAAAAAGTGTAAAAAATTCACCTTAATATTATATTTACATGATTATTGAAATAATAAATTTTATTTTCTGAAAAATGGTTTAAAAAAACTGAAAAATTAATTTTAAAAATACATTAACAATATGGGATGAAACTATTTTTTATAAAAATATATTTTTTAAATATTAAATTTGATTTATTAATAAATCATGCATATAAAAAAACCTAAGATTAATGTATATTTTTTTATTTAATATATAATATTTAAATATAATTATATTCGGCCACGAAAAGAAGGTTATTTAATTTATTGAGTTAAATAACATTTGTGCGCATAAAAATTGTTTATTAGAAAACGAATTCCTTTGTTTTCAAATGGTTTTATTTTCATTTCTTATGAAATAGAAAGTAAGGATTTATATATATATATACACATATATGTAGGAGTAAAAAATATATATTCACAATTTATTTAATCTTTTTTTATATCATCTATTTCAGTGGGTAGGCGATAACTTTCATATTAAATAATAATGTTTTAATAGTATTTCATGTTTAGTTTAAAGGTGGTGTTACATCCAATGAAAGCTAAAAGTGATGTTGCATGTATCAAAGAAAATTCATATTTTAATGTAACACAAGATATTAGAAAACTAATTTGTTTGGAAAAAATATTTTATAAAATCTTTGGGTTTTGCAATATGAGTTGATCCTTCATTTATTTTACATCATTTAAATAAGTTAAACATTGAATCTCACAAATAATCACACAATATCAAGAAAAAAAGGTTTATTTTCTATAAGGATAGACTATATAAGATACTTTTCTATGATACTTGTTAATATTTCTCTATAATTGATCCACAATAGACTCCCTTTTAAACTTATCATATTTTTTACTCATATTTATTTCCCGAGGAATGAAAACATAAGAAGGGCTGAGTTTAAATTCTTATTAAGTGAAAACTTAGAAACATGTTATCAAGCATTAGATCATAATGATATGAAAACACATGAGCATGGGAGATATACATTATTAAAAATAACGTGGAACAATAATTTTTTACATAAGTTAGAATATAAGGATAATTAATATCAAAGGAAAAAATATACCATGGTAAAATAATATGTAATCATGAGATAATAAATACAATCCAGAGAGAATAGTTGTTGAAATATATCTTGGAAATGAACCAAGACCTTTAAACATAGAATAACATTAAATTTTTTCATAAACATAATCATATATAAATTAAAACATAGTGAAAAAAAATTCTACACTTCTTGTTATGAACAAACAAATAGTTTATGATTGTAGTTGTTAATAAAAAAATTTCCTTGCTTCCTTTTGTGAACAAAAAAATTTCAATGTTTCCTATTTTGAATAAATTATGTGTCAATGCTTACTATAGTGAGAAAAAATATTAGACACCTAACATCATTTTCCCATGAGATATAAATCCATAAAAAATTCATTTTAGGGAGTTATTTAATCACCCATCAATCATATATACATATTTTTGTCTATTTAAAACAACCATTCGTCACATAATAATGAACCCATGGAATAAAAATGATTTTTGTAAAATTTCGTGATAGTATAACCAAAATTTTCTTCAAGAATATAAAAAGTTAATAACCATAATTCAATAGACATAAAATATTATTTCATAAGAACATTTATAATTTTGTTAATGAAAAATAATTTCTAGGTAAACAAATCCTCTGTACATAAAGATTAATTATATAGAGAAATCGTTAAAGATTTTTTAGATAACATTATAATATTTTCATAAAAGTAAAAGTTGTGGGTCACTTTCAAAAGAATATTTATTTGAAAAGGTTATGAGAAAAAATTTGAAAAAATTTAACTTTAAAAATAATCCTCAA
Source organism: Viscum album (assembly GCA_963277665.1). Lineage (NCBI taxonomy): Eukaryota > Viridiplantae > Streptophyta > Magnoliopsida > Santalales > Viscaceae > Viscum > Viscum album. The sequence goes on along the minus strand of OY728157.1, from coordinate 1,245,088,716 downwards.
TAAAGGATCATTAAAAATAAAACAAAATTTTTGTCTTGAGGATATGTATACAAGAAGATAAATTAAATGATCATGGAAGTAAAACCATTTTAAAATTTTAGAAACCGTTTATTGAAACCCACAATATTAAAAGTGATAAAAAAATCCTATTAAAAATTGGAAAAGTAAAAATTTAAAGTCACAAGAGATAAAACATAATTTTGTTTCAAAATATAATGTGGAAAAACAATGGGAAATAAAAATATGGGCCATGAAGATAAATAATTGTGAAAGAGAATGAGAATTCTTCTTACAAAAGTCATACTTTTATGGGGAAGAAATTTCACTAGGGGGAATATTTGAAAAAAAAAATTCTTTTTTTATATAGAAATAGAAATTTAAATAAAAAGTATTTTGTTAGAAGAAACCAAACGTATAATTAATATTTTCAATATGAAACATTATAACTCAAAGAAAGGTGGTTAGAGTTAACAAAAAACCCTTACATCATCATTATCATTTGAATTGAAAAATAATGAAGAATAAAATAAGGGATATATTTTTATGTCCCATATATTTAACCAAAAATTATGATAAAATAAATCCATGGACAATATATAAACCAATAAAAATGAAACAAATATTGAATAGACATCACATCTCAATGAAATAAAATTAAGATGCTAAAAAACCCTTAAATTGGGTCCTAATTCATTTTTTGTATGCACCTAGCATATTTAATAATAAAATGAACTTTATTAAAATATTTATTAAGAAAATTTTATATCTATATTAAATTTTTTAAGTTCTATTTATTATCATATGTTTTGTATTTGTTAAATAGTCTTCGCTTATAGTGGTTACTTTAGATGGTTCAGTCAATTTCTTTGAAACTTCTTTGGTATATTTACCGTGGTAAAAATTATTTTAAAATAGACCCATAATATCTATAATTTTATAATATTATTATTAAATTTGATTTTTTTTATATTTTTATATGTTATTCAAAAATAGACTCAAATTGTAAAAGGTGACTTGATATGTTTATTTTAGGAGGTTATGTTTAATATGACTATTTTTGATAACATCACTTATAAAATATCCAATATTATATTTATAGAATATTAATAGTGTCATAGATATCATTTTTATAAATTAGATACATTTTTAAAGTCATCTATGTTAGATATTAAAGAAAAATATAACACTTTATTCATTGAAGCGGGAGTCCGTACGCACACATGATGAAATATTCATTATTTAATAATATTGAAGGAGGGTGTAAAATGGATTGTTCATTGGTATAATAATATTTTATAATATTATAATTTTTTATTTTATCTTAACTTCATATAAGGAAAATATTTGAGGTGGTATAATAATAAAATAAATAAGAGTCTGGTTGAGAAAATTTCATCTTCCTTTGAATGTTTCTGTAGGGCATTATAATAAACCTCTTTATCAAGGAATTTTTTAAAGGATAATGATTATAATACATGGATATTGGGTTTTGAATATACTGGGTCGGTTTTTTAGTTGATATAAGTATTTGGAATGGGATAATAAATGTGGTGGAAGTGATATCTTTTTATAAGTGACGAAAATGGAATTTTTATATTTACGCATTATATAAAAATAATATCACTATACTATTAAAATGTAAAAGGCTTAATAAATTAAATATAATTTAGTGTAGAAATAGTGTAGGATAAGTAAAATTAGCGTATCCTATTAACTAATTATTTATTTCCCTATTTTAATCATTTTTTTATTCTTTTACCATTAGGATTTTAACATCTACCGATTTGGTTTTACCTTGATAACTAGTATTTACAAAAGTAATTGAATTCTTAATAAAAATATATGTTAGACACACCTCATGTAGTGTTGTATTTTTTTTTAAAATAGGTTAGGGGTTGAACCAAGGTTATTTGATTCAATATGGGTGGATTTTTGGATACCAATATGTTTGTTGGAGTTATTGAAAATTTGGATGAGGTGTAATTTCGTTTTTTTTTGATTGGTAGAGTTTTATCAATATATATGTTGTATTTTTATTACAAATAGATGTATAGAATAAGGTGATGCATGAAGCTTATAATGGATGAATAATGTGTATAAACATGAAGAGATCCAAGTAGCACCACCTAGAATGGTACATGGGATGATCCATGAAGGCTGGAAGCTATAGAAATGAATGATGGATGTATTTTATCCGTAATATAAATAAGAAGATTAAATCTAGAAAAATAAAGGAAAATGGAAAAGTACTCACATATTTTAGTTTCCCACAAGGTGAATTCACCCCATATAAAAATTTGGATACATAGAGGATCCATGTAATAGAATTTTGATGATGTATGTGTGTATGACTATATGAGTGAATTAACATAAACAAAGGCTTGATGTAAAAAAATATTGATGTAATGAAATTTTGATATATATGAGAGTTCATCCATGAATTTTCTCTAATTTAGGTGAATCTGGATAAATAAGGTGACCTATATACACGTATTCCAATATAAAGAAATTTAGCTACCTATAAGAGTTCGCATATTCAAATATAGAAATGTAGGTGAATCTAGCTACATTAAGAAGCTCATGTATTCAAATTTATTTATGTTGTAACTTTTTCTATGTGATGGAATACATAGGAAAATCTTTCCAAATAAGTGAATTGGACTAATGTATGAGAATTATACACTGACATTGGGGATTTTCTCTATGATTTATGGAAGATATCAAACAACGTTCCTCAACAAATCAGGGTCTTCTTTTCGACCCTTCTCGAATCCTGATTTTCTTCCAACCTTCCCGAATGCTTTCTTTGTCCCCAAAGTGCCGGATTTGGTTGATGGATTTCCCTACCTCTAGTTTTTTACTGTGGAGTTCTCAGAAACATCGACACTCCTAAACATCACTCTAGTTGCTCGTTTTAAGGCGAGGCAACCATCATTTGATTTTTTTGACATGGTCATCTTCAACTCCTAGAATTTTTAGGAGAGGACGATAGTTGGTTTTCTTGATAGCCATCATATTATGGTTTGATTTTTTTCGGAGGTGGACCACATAACTATCTGGTCGAGTGCTCCCCGCAGCTTTAACGGTTTTCATTTCTTCCTATTTATATGGTCTTTGGAACTCCATTTGGGATTTGATCCTCCCTCCTCTATGGTCTGGGTAAGCTTTCTTAATCTGCCATTTCTATTTCAAAATCCCTCTATTATTAGGAAGATTGGAAATATTGTTGGACGGTTCCTTTGTACTGATATCTTAACTAAGTCCGTCTGTCATCCTGTGAACCCGTGGATATGCATGGAGAGGGATGCGACGAGGATTCCCTTCGAGTATGTTTGGGTAAATATCGGCGAGGAGTATAGGTGAAAGCAACATGTGGTGTATGAAAACTAGATGGAATTATTCTCTTCTTGAAAATGGTTGGGGCACACTTCAGTTAGCTGTTGTCGGGGAGTTTGTGTTTCTAGATGGAAGGCGGGTAGAGCCAGTGGCAATATTGAGGAGGTCCTTTTGGAGGAATACAAGTTGAATCAGGTGGATAAGGGGATGGAATGCGATGGTCGGGGAGGAAAGGATTTCTTTTCATAGCCTGGTTTGGAAGTGATAAAGGCATCAAGTCTTTCGGAGGATAATTTTTTACCCAGCTACCCAGTGGTGATGTCATCGGTAGTGGGTTCTGGCACTAGTGTGTAGAAGAAGGACTCGGAGGCTTTGGGAAATCCAAAGGTTTCTGTGGTTTTCTCTTGGTTGAAGAAGGACCTTGGTGGCACAGACATCTGTAATGATCAGTTTCAGGTGGATAGATTGAGGGTGAGTGTTGATTTGACCCAAATGGAGGAGGTTACAACTGGTATGGAGCAGTGGGCATGCGATGAGGTGGAGGAAACCACTGCTTCTTTTGATGAGGCGCTAAATGCGGTTAATAGTGTCTCTATTAAGGGGAGGCAGGGACATGTTAGGGTGGTGGCCATTCCTGCTAGAGAGGAGAGAAAATGAGGTTCCAGTTTGATGTCTCTGACCCATTTATTGGTGACCAATAGGTTTGAAGGCCTGGATGAAGTTGGTTTGAGTTTTTTTATAGATAGGTTGATGGATATAGATGAGGTCAATGAAAATGTATGCAATGGAATTGAGGCTGGTTATTCGACAGGTGAATACCCATGGTCTTAGTGTAATATGAGTAATAGAGAAGGATAATCATGAAAGGGTTCTCCTCTTTACCTCCTCCCTTGGAGATTCATTCTGCTAAGAAGCTAAATTCCAAGAAAGTATATTTAGATTCTTAGAGGACCAAATCCTGGAAATAGTGTTATGTTCTGATGTAGAAGTAGTTGACCATGTTTTATTTCTTAATGCGACTGAAGAGGAGGAAGCTACGATGATGTGGAGGACTTTAAGAATAGACCTCAATGAGGATAAATACTCTTGGATTGATAAGAAGGACTTAATCTTGGAAGGGGGCGTCAATAAAGTAAGGATCAGGCTTGATGAGTACATTCAGTCCTGGGATCAGCTGGCTTCCAAGTTTGAAAGTCTAGTGTTGAGTATACCAGGTATTCAGGTATCTTCAATCTCCTAGAAATTATGCAGAGAATCTGTTTATGGGAATCTCAATCTTTTCTTCAATGATGTTAAAATGGTGGATCCTGTTGACTGATTGGCGAGGTATGCTAGTTTGGTTTGAGTTTTTTTGTGGTCAGTTTTGGTTGTCTTTGGATTTTATGTTACACTTGTGATACACATCCTGCATTCTATTTGGGTCTGCTTTAGATGAGGTTTAGAGTATTAAGCCATCACCAGAGCCTGACATTCAGAATTGGTAGTTGAGAGGGTATGGCTATGCCATCGGTTCCGTGCCTGTGCATTCCTGTATGGGATAGTCTGCTGAGTGGTCATGCAATGGTGAAGGTTGGTCTTCTTAGTTTAGTTGCTAGAGAGGGGTAGATCCTATAGTTCTGAATGGTATTTTCACTAGTATGGTCCTTTGGTTGTAATATTGTTTCTATGGTCTCTCACTTGTTCCTCAAAAGTGATTTGATAATAAAAAAGTTAATTTCCAGCCAAATCATGAAGTATTGAGGTTATACATGCAACATGTTAATGAAAAATGGGTGGCAACAAGGAAGTTTCATCTAATGAGTCTTGTATGTATTTTAAATTAATTTTTTTATATCTTCTAAAAATATAGAAAGATATTCTTAAATAATAATATTTCTAGTATGGATCTACCTAGGATGTCTTCCTAGTTTCTATTTTTGAAAAATGGAAAAGTAATTTATGCTAACATATTTTTCATCTAGATTGAGAAAGTTAAAAATATGATCTTATAAGAGATTTTATATCTTATAATTGAAAATAATAGAAGGAAGAAGAAGATTAATCTATCATGGAAGAAATACCAATTTGAATATTAAGAAGGATAGGCAACTCTTTTGTGTTCTACTATAGATTACTGTATTTTGATAAGGATATGAACATTACTTTACCTTGAAGATCCAATTTCAAGAATGAGAAGAAGAAGTAGTTGATACAATGAATTAAGTTAAAGAAGTAATTCCTGGTTTATTCTATAAATTTTAAGAGTTTGGGAAGAAGGAGTTCACAATAGGTTTGTGAATGGGTCTTTGGGGGGATATTTGAACATCACATCCATTCACATATGAGGATGCAACATGAAATAACTGTTTATGTTTGAAGGGATCTAAAATTATATAAACTATATGATGTTTTTTTCATGAGTAGTGAGTAAATAAAGAAGAAAGTGTAGTGAGATCAGGTGATTTCCTACACTAGAGCATTGTTAAAAGGAGGAGGAAAATCATTGAGTCTTTGGTGGTAGCGGGTCAACCCAAAACTGGTAATGACAGTGATCCTTCGGAGGTTGTGATCTGACTGATAACCATGTAACCATAAAAAGTAGTAAGTCTAGTAGTTAATTAGTACATCAACAAAAAATTGATAGGATTATCCTTGGATTAGTTTTTAATCAAGTAAAAATAAACATGTCCCCACATCCATTACATCTATATATTTTTAGGAGATATTGATGAGGCTGAGAGTTAAGGGAATGGTTGAACATAGTTCTAATTTTTTTGAAAAATGTCTATAAATGGAAATTAGTAATGAGGTTAAGATGGTTTTAAATTGGATGCACCCTAATTCACTCCTATCTAAGTTCCTAAGTGGTCTCTAACAACTAGAATTAGATATTATAGTTCAATTTTGTTTTCAACCTCTAAATTGGTTTATGGTGCTTTTATTTTTTAGCATCACAATTTTTTGTCATCATTCCATAGGGAAGAAGTTTGAAAAATAATAAAATATATAAAAGAATTATATATAGTGGAATAGTTTTTCGTTCTAGTGAGATTCAGGTGAAGTATTCTAATAGATTACAATAGGAAGGTATGAATAGTTAAAATTTTGAATCTGTGAAACTATTTAATGATTGAATAATGTTAGAAGAGAATGATTTCCATTGTAAAGTTGGGACTACTGACGATGAAGAGATCCCAATTATACTAAAGGAGGAAGTTTTCCACCTATCATAATATTTGGACCAGTAGTTAAAAAAAGAAAATTTGAAATTAAAGTAGAGAAATAGGTCACAGTAGATTCATGTAAAGGTATTAGAAATAGAATATGAAAATTTAAAAATTCTAAAAAATAGGATTATTAGAGTAGCTACTGATCTATGGGAGAGGAATGAGTCCCATCTTCAGAGATTGTAAGCAATGTATTCCAAAGTGCAGCAAATCAATGATGATTCTAATGAGAAAGATCATAAGTCAAATGAATTCCAAACATTGAAGGATAAAAAAATTAGTTCGATACACACATGAGAGAGATGATCAAGGATACAAAAATGTCACAATAAGATAATTTGAGCCCTAAAGTCTCAATTTCAGGGATGAAATCTAAAGTGAAGAAGAAAAGGGACATGATACAAATGCTCTCATTAGTATTTGAAGAAGAAATGTATAGTGTAAAATAATCAGGAAAAATATGATTTATCAACTTAAATTAAAGAGATATATAACATGATAGTTTTAATAGAAATTTTACATGTCCAAAAATTATTAAATTTCTAGGTAATAGTCGAAGCATGGAAAGAAGTTAGGTATAGAAGTTCCGAAGAAGAGGGAAAATTATAGATGTGATTGATATAGTTACAATAAATCATCTAAAACATATAAGTACAAATGGATTAACACTCTATGAAAAAATAAAAACACTTGCTATTTTTTTGTGATGCATGGGAACACTTCCAATTTTTTGGTTGAGGAATGATAATACATAGACTATTGTAAAGATGCTGGAAAGTATAATTTTTTAATGCCCAAGAAAAGTGATACTATTTTTATTCTAATAATTTTAATAATACTTACCATGTATTTAGTGCATATTCTAGGATAAGTTCAACTACTACAAAAGAAATAAACATTCATGAATGTATATATATATCTTTCCCCTTGAGAAATAAATTCCATGTAATGGTTGAAAATAGATTTCATGCAGAAATATGTTCAAGAAAATGTTCCAAATATACTGCTAAAAAAATCTTCTTAGAAAGATAGAATATCTACTCAGTGGAAAAAAAAAAATTTTTTAGCAATAATGAAAATTTACAAGGCTACCCCTATTTTTTATAAAAAAAAAATTATCCATCAAGGATGAATATGGTGTCTAAGATTGAAATTATTTCTATCAATGAGTAAACAATCCTATGTGGTCACATAAAAACCAATGAAATGAGAGTGTTGAATATTGTTGGAATAATCCACCAATGGGGGAAGAATATGTAAGGGAGATCCACTAATGAAATTACATAAAAAGAAATTTTAATAAGTTTGATCTATTCTATAATTTTAGAAAATCTTATTCCATGGAAGGAAATCAATCCTCACATCTATAATAAGTGTTCATGTGACATCACACATGGAAGATCCTTTAGAAAGTGGTTTGTGTTTCTAACTACAAGAGACTATGGGGATGATGAGGTTGATGAGGTTGGTGAAGTGCTGGAATTTGTCTCCATAAATTACAAAAAGGGAGAAGGAAATGGTGAAAGCAAAGGGTTGGTCCAACATGACCAGTCCCACTCCTCTAGTTGAGGAATTTTGAGGTACACCACTCCCCGTGCAATTAAATTCTTCTAATATTATATAATTAGTGTATTTATGTGAGGGGGAAATGATCCATGTGGCAAGTGTGCAATAAAATTACTTTTGAACGAGTTGAATTTAAATCTATCCAAAATTGAAAATTGTATGTAACAAGGGAAGTTAGTAATATTTGATGAAAATATTTGTATCAGACCTGAATATGGAATTCAAGGATAAGAATCGCCCATGAAAAAAATAAAGGAACATTTTTTTAACTCAACCAATGATCCTAGAAGTTTCCCACTGAATCAAAATGTTAAAACTAGAAACACAAAACTCTCTATTGTATATAGCAGTCAAGATTATGAAAGGAGCCTCAAATGAAGCCAAAAAAAGTTTAAAATCCATTTCTAATATTATAGATTGTATCATTTCCAAAATGAGTGAATTCAGGTGGTATCTAGTCAGGTAATTACTGTTATAAGTCCAATTAAGTGAGTATCATAGAGCTAAAGGCATTAGTATAAACATCATTATATTTAATAATTTTTATGTTTTTATTACAGAAGTTGGTATTGGTAGTATACTATTTATAGGATACCAATTTCTGTTTACCTGGAGATGTTTTTTCATACAAGATAACCCCCCTCCCCAAGATAAAGAAAAGTTAAATATTTGGTGTCATGTGATGAAAATGGAATTTAGGGGGAGTTTGAAGATGATATTTCAATGTTGTTAAGCCTCACATTCACAAAGATAATGCCTAAAAAGAGTTGATGCCATGGAATTCGAGTGATATCACTATACTATTTTTAAAAAATGGCATCAATTAACTTTCCATGAGGTATCTCTCACACATGAAGTGTTGAAAACTTATACACTAACTTTTTGGTGTAAAAGTGTGATAGATACCAAAAGTTGTTGGTTTTTGGAAAGTGAAAGATAAAGATGCCATAATTTTATTCGAATCATGAGTGACATGGAATAATTTGGTGTTGTTTATAGAAAATATTCTTTCTTACAATAATATTATGCTCATTATGTCTAGATTATTTTTTTGGTAGCTCACATTCTATGTTTTAAAATTAATAATTGATTTTCTAAAGAAATCTCAACTATATATGAAAAGGAAATTTTGGAATTGGAAATTCCAAACAAAAAATTATAATTTTTTAAAATAAATACAAAAGATAAACTGGAACAATAATAGGGGAGATGAAAAGATTAGAAGAATACTCTCTATCCTTATTGGTATAAAAAAACACCCCGAGGAACCCCTGTTGGGAAAAGGGGGAGTGGAATTATATTATAATTTCCTTACATATATTAGTGGGGATAAAAATACTAAAGAATCCCATTTATTAACAAAGGGGGAGAGTAATCTCTCTCTATATGTAGTTAGAAAAAATAGATCCACATTCAAATGGAGAGAGAGTGATGAAAATGGAGAACCACAGTATGAAGGGGGAGAAGACCCAAGAACACCAAAAGGGGGTGAGATATTAATGGAACCAATAACATGTTGGATTGGATATGTACCTTTTTATTTCATTTATAAAACCGTATAAAATGCATATTATAGATTATTGTCAATAAAATATAAATGGATAATTGGTTGGAGACCCCTCAGGTAGTTTTGTATTTTTTACAAGAGTTTAGGACTTGAACAAAAGTGTTTTTTTGATAATATGGGGATTTTTTGATACCCCTAATTTCGTTAGATTTGTTGAAACTATGGTTGAGGTGATATTTGGATTTGTTGATCGATATAGATTAACCGAAATATATTTTCAATGTATTGACTATGATATGTAGAGGATAGCGTGTCACATAGATCTTGTAATAGAGGAATAATTTTATATCATTTAAGAGATACAATAAACAAAACTTGTATAGGTTCATGAGAAGATCCATGAAGTCAAAAATCCATGGAAATGAAGGCTGGAGGTAGTTTGTACCTCATCTGAAAGATCAATAGAAATCCAAAAAACTAGTGAAAATGGATAAGTAATCACTTGTGTTAATTTTACATGTCTGGTAACTCAATATATATTCAAATATGACTTTATAGAGGCTCAATATAAATAAATTCCATCTATATATTTGAGTCAGGATACATGATGAAATTCATATATGCAAAGGCTTAACATAATAAAATACTAGTGTAATGAAATTCAGATATGTATGGAAGTTCATGTTATCAATTTGTTTGAGTAGGAAAATAATTCTATGTAAGGAAGCCCACATACATGGATTCTGACATAAGGAAATTTAGTAACATGAGGGTGTTCACATATCCAAATTTGGGGATATCGGAAAATATGGACATGTGAGGAATTTCACAAATGTGAATCGATTAATATAGGTAATTGTACTATCTGATGAAATATATTGGAGAATATTTCCAAATTATTTAATTTTTCCTAGAATATAGGAACTTTATATTGATTTAGTGTATTTTACCAATGTTTTTATGTAGACATAAAATAACTATAAAAATAACTCAGCTGATGCATGAGATATTTGAAATTGTTCAAAAAAACATGGAACTTTAAGTTGGATCTATGATCTAATATGAGAATGAAGAAGGAAGTTTCATGTGAGATATATTAAATTAGATGAAAAATATTCATAATGTAAGTGGGTTTTCATGTTGAAATAAAGGATTCCATAAACATAAATCATGAAATATCATAGATCAGGGATGATTAATGTTGTCCACATAACATGCCAATGAAAAAGGGAGTAGAAACATAGAATTTGTAGTAGTTAAGACTTGTGTGTATTTCTAATACATGTTTTGTATATTAGTATGAAATATAGAAAAATATTCTAAAAGAAGGATATTGTTAGTATGGAACCACATATGAAGTCTTAACGATATTTGTTTTGGAAAATAGAAAATAAATTTACATTGTAATCTTTTACAACTAGATTGAGAAAGTAAAAAATGTGATCTTAGAGGATATTTTCTATGTTCTAAATAGAATAACATAAAGGATATGAAGGGAATTACCTCATTAATGAACTCCATATCTTTATATCAAAAATTAGAGACAAAATCATGTGTTATATTGATGATAAAAGTATCAATATAAGGATAGTAACATTCACATACATTGAAGACCATATTTCTAGGATGGAGAATAAGGAGTTTTTAGTATTAAAAAAATGTGCAGAAGGAATTCTGGTTTCATTCTATAAACATGAAGAGGATGTGAAGAGGGAGTTCACATCAACGTTGTGAAGGAGTATATAAGAGGAAATTTAAAAGTGCATCGATTCACATACTAGGATGAAACCCAATGTACATGTTTCTATTTTAAAGGGACTAAAACCCAATATATTATATGGTGTTATTTCTCTAGAGTAGTGAACAATAGAGGAATTAAGAGTATTTAGATCATGTGAAGTCCTACCCCAAAACAGTTCATAAAGGAGGAGGAAAGGTAGTGCAACATGGGTGGTCGGAATTCAACCTAAAAATTTTAAATTCAGTGATCCTTGGGTGGTATTGAGATAACACAAAACCTTGTAACCACCAAAATCAGTGATCCTGGTTGTCAATTATTGCATCAACAAATTTTGTTAGTATACCCCTTGATGTAGCCTAGTGCATGTGAACCATGTAAAAATAAATGTTTCACGGAATAAATTGCATCTATACATTTTAGGAGATTTAGTTAAGGTCAATGGTTAATAAAATGATTGAAAATAGTTCCTACTAATGTGGGAAAAATATTCAAAAGAGTAAATAATAAAAGAGGTGAAAACAGATTTAAATTGGGTGCAACCTGATTCACCCCGCTTAGGTTGCATAAATGGGACCTAACAATATATAATAATCCCTCTTACCAAATTTTTATTTTATAAACACAAATTTAAACTCTATTTAATATTATTAAATTTCTAAATATAGTAAAATTGATTTTTAAATTATAACACTTAATAAAAAAACTATTTTGAAGAATAATATTGCTGTCACCATTAAGTGTTCTTGATCTTATTTACTACTGATTACCTATTAAATGAGGGTCAATATATTTATATAAAGGTGTATTCGTAATATCAAATTCATTATATAAATTAGATCATTTTAATTTATTATATAGAAATTACACAACATTAATTAAAAAATTATTTGAAAACAACCCTTTCCCCACTGTCATGATCATTAACATTAATATTTGTAACCATAATTTTATGCCTAAAAATGAAATTTGATATATTAAATAATATGAACATGTTAATTTAAAATATACAACAAATTTTTTTAGAATTAATTTCTATAAGTTCTGAAAATTAATTTTTAATATAAGTGAACAAAAATAGTTTTTAATGTAAAATATTACTTAAGATTCCAAATCCTTAAACAAGAGTTTAATAAATTCAACATATCATTTTTAAATGAATTTTTTTATAAACATAAATTTTTTATTTTAAAAATGGTTCCAAAAACATTTAATTTATTATTTTATTATTTTAATGTCATAAAAGTGGCAATATTATAAAAATTTGTAATTTTTCACTATTCAACTAAAAAATAATTATTTTTAAAAATTAAAAAACCACCATAAGATAATTTTTACGTGATTAATTCAAATATTAATTTCATTTTAAAAAACATAAATTCTAAATTTTTTAAATTTATATTATAAATGAAAATAGCATATATAATAAAAATCTGGTTTCATTGAAAAATACATTTTTCAAATATTTAGTGTTCTTAATAATATTTTTTTGAATTTATAATTGATTAATTTTTTTTATTTACTAGTGGTTTTATTTTTATTAAATTTTCTTAATGATATTTATCTAAATTTTCATACCTCATATTAGTTTGGTGTTGTGTATGGACTACACCTTCAAACATAATGTTAATTTATAGAAAAATATATTCCATAATATCTTGGTGTTACATAATGTATCTAACATATATGATTTAAGAATTAATATTGTTTTGGGAAGTAATGGATAAGTGGGAAAAATTTTATCACCCTTCTCATCATCATTTCTCATTGTCTGATTACATCTCTTACTCACATCAGCCAAATACACTGAATAGAAATATTTAATTTCTTGAGATAGATAATATTTCACAATGGAACCTTTAGTATGATTCTTGTTCCTTACATAATAACTCATTATTTATATATTTATTTGAATTAGATACATCCATGTAAAATTAATAGGGAAACTTAGAATTTTTTCAGTTAGAATAATGGAATGTTACATGCATCATGAATGTAAAAAAAGATAGAGGGAAAATATTTTGTATCTCACACATAAATAACGGTTCCTTTTCCTTCATATTTCTAGGAAACACTTGGGAAAAAAATTTAAACATATATTAATAGAAAAATTGAATAAAAATAATTTCCACACTTACCATATAAGATAGAAAATGATATGTTTATATTGGAATAAATTCATGAAGAAGCATGTGACAGTCATGAATTTTCTAAGAATTTAGTTTCACCCCTCTTCTATTGACCCATTTTGGTATATTTATTGAATACATATCAATACACTTGATATACCCTATCAATTGAATAAATTATTTTTTATGTAAAATTTTAATTACATAATAATCACATTGTGGATTCTGGTTATTTTGAATGATTAACCAAGAATGCAGTTTAGGTAAGATACCAATAAAATGAACCAACTTAGATCAAGAGACTATATCACTCAGGTAAAGCTTCTACATTTCTCAAGAATAATTGTTGATTAAACTGGGCTGGTGACTATAAATACAATATCAGTACTGATTCCATATAAATGGTTTAACTATTTGAATCCAATAAAACATACTAAGGATTCTAACTACAAATTCTGCATGATCTATCCATAGGTTTTCCATCCACACCAATAAATAAGTAGTTACAATAGTATAAATAATTAAAAATAGAGTATAAAAAGTATAATTAGAAAATTAATCCATAAATTATTGAAAAAATGTTAATAATGAAGAAAACCCAGCTTCGCGAAAATTAACATGAGAGTCAAAATATATCTCAAGATGAATTGTCTAATAGATCACTCAAAATCCAAAAAAAAATGTTGATGATCCAAAAAAACTAAGTAAATATATCAACTTGTTTTAACACCATAAAAATTTGGTTTAAAATAATAATAATCTTAGTAATTTTCTCAACACACAACGCTGATATTTAATCAAATTGAGATATATTATAAAATATTATTAAGAAAATGTAATCATTATAATCGGATTATTTAATTTGTGGGTTTTAATACGATTAACCAAATTATAAAATATATGTATAATTTTCATAATAAATACAAATTTATTTTTTAATTATTAAGAAATAAGAACTCTATATTTAGTAACAAATTTTATACTTCAAAAATTCTTTTTCTCCAAAAAATGATTTTATTAAATTTTGTGGGTGAAAAATATAATTAATTTTTAATAATTTTTGAAATTGTATTTCATAAAATTACCATCAGTTTTTAAATAATTGTATCAATATTTCCATAGGGTGAATTTTTTAGAGTTTTCTAAAATGATTGATTTTTTAGTGAATTGTGGAAAATATATATTTTTCAAATAATCTCATTTATTTTTATTAAATAAAGTAATTTAAAAGAAAAATTATATTTGGGATTTGTTCTTAATGTAAAATTTGATTTTTTATTTATAATAATATAATTAATTTGTTTTGAATTAGAAATATTTATGATTGAGATATAAGTTAATGTTATTGCATAATACACAATTTTCTAAAATGTTTTCCCACTCATTTTTTTGATTTTATATAGAAATTTATTTCTTCCACTTATAGAGACTAAATATTGAAAAATAGATAATATATTTGTAATGATTATGTTCAAATTTGATAAATATGACACTTTTATTTTTTTCTATTATTAATAATAACCGTGGAAAATATTTTTCACATCTATAAGGGTAAAATGGGTAAAACAGGATTAAAAATATAAGATAAAGTCTCAAAATCAACTTAGAAATCACCCTTATTTCATTTTATGAGTTTAATTAAACCATATAAATCCAAAATTCTAATATATGTCATTTTAGTTACATTTTCCATTGATAATGACATTAAAAATATTTAGGGTAAAGAAAACATGTCACTCTCTTACTTTTAATTTATTTTATATGTTTACATAGGGATAAAAATATAATAAATGAATCTACAAGATTATTTTGTACATGATTAATTTATATTTATTCTAGTATTTATTTTTATTTTTTATTAATGATATAACGACCTTAAATATTTACACAATACTGACACAATGATTTTATAAACAGAAGAAACATACAATTAAATAATTTTAAAAACAACAAAAGTAATATTTTATGATTAATTATAGCGTTAGACGTTTTTTATGGTTAATAATAAAATATAATTTATTGTTTAATAGTTTATATTCAAATTATTTTATTGTATTGATGTCTTTAAATTCAAATTAATTGAATAGTATAAAGAATGAAATTAAATATATTTTATGAAAAATAATATTTAATTAAATTGTTTAAAAATAATAAAAATATTTTAAGAGGAAATGTAGGATGAGAAATGGAATAAAATTTCAACCCCTGTAAATTTATTATTTAATTTTTAAGTTATAAGTAAAATTATAACCCTTTAAGATTTAAAATGCAGTTATCATGGATAAGGGTAATATTTGTTAACTCAGGGGCGAAAGCAAATGAAAAGATTTAAAAAACCAATTAAAGCAATCCAAATTTCATTGGTTGAAGTATTTTAAACCATACCCTATATTAGCTTCAAAATTATGTCCACATTGGTCAAATTTTACATGAAAATGAATTTCTTGTATTTATATATTTTTATTAATTCCATATGTGTCCTTTCCATCCCTTATAAAAGGACACTCATACATTCTCTTATTTACACAACATTGAGCCATATATCTTGAAACGACTCTTCCCAATTATCTTATTCGCAAAAATTTAAATGAATTATAGGTGATGGAATTATTAAAATACAATTCCAAGGGTCCTTAAGAAGTTATCTAAAAAAGTTCTACCAAAGAAGAGGTAATAATCCTACCCGACCTTTTTTTTAAGATCATGTTAACGTACCATTAGGGAAACGTTATATTCAGGTGATCATTTATATCTCCCTTGTAAATGATTACATAGAATATGATATCACACATTATTAGTTTCCTTACACCAGATTGTGAAACATGTTTTTATGTATGGTATGTATATCAAGAGTATAATTTTGGAAGATCATTTTGGGAGATGTTGAATATATTTTATAAAATAAGAGGATTTTGTATCTTTTATCCAAATACATTAAACCTTTTTGGTCATTGGGAATGTATTTGTAAAATATATTTAATATTAATTGATTAAGATGTAATATCTATTTATGATTATTATATATTCTTATAGTCGGTATTAGATGAGGTTTTAGTTAATCTTTGGAGATTAGGATTAGAGAACTTTGGTGAAAACAATGGAGATGAGTCTAAGTATAGTATAGAATCATAATTTTTTCATAAAGAATAGATTATATAGTTTTCCTAGAATTATATCCCCATCTTGATACTAAAAGTGGACATGGTTTTAGAATAAACCCATCTGGGTGTAATAACTATTAAAAGGGTTGGTCAAGTATATCTCAATCATAACTCTGGTTCACAGTTAGTGTTTCCTTACTGTGCACCTAGTTTGACACTCTTAGGGGATATTCTTAGTTTACCTCATATTTTTTTATAAACCACTTGGAAGGATTTTGATAGATTATGGCCGTATATGACCTAGGGTAAACCGAAGGTGTCATATATTGAAAATAAGGTGTCATGATTTAGACATCATAGGAATGATTTTTCATGATTTTTCACAATGATTATTATTTATCAAACTATTCTTTTTGGAATGGATGGAACCAGGATGAATTGTGTTACCATTGAATGTGAGAAACAATGTAAAAATTTTACTCAGGAGAAGCCAAATGAAAAAGGAGTTGGAATGTGAAACCTTATGATTATTCCTAATTAGCTATCACATTTTATGTTTTATAATCTAAAAATTGGTTAGTTTGTTGACACCTCTAGTGAGTAGAAAATGGAGTTTCCTGAAGACAATAGGGAGAAAATTATTAAGACACCAAAATGTAAAGAATGCTGGAAGAAACACTCTGGGAAATGTCTCAGTGGAATGAGAAGATGTTTTGGGTGTAGAAATGATTTATTTAGAGTTATTAATTACCATGGACCAATGAAGATTTTGATGGAGGGATATAAATTTTGTTTAAAGGTAAAATTTATTTTCAATGTATTAAATACAAGGAACATGGGAATTATCTGATTCAATTACCTAATCTAAGAACTAACTCCTAGACTAAGGAAGTTTGTTTTTTATTAGGATCATTGAAGTGTAATGAATGAAGTGCTTACATTTTAGGATTTGTGGATTATGATATTTTGGTTATAAGAATCAGGATACATATAAGTATTTTTCTTCCGAATGTTTCATTAAGGTTAGAAATCATATGTTGAATGGTACTAATAGCTTAAAAAAGTAATCTAATTGTATGTATTTTTTTTAAACACAAGGTTGAGGGATAGATAAACCTTAATATATGACATATTTTGAGATAATAATGTTTATTTGGGATAATAAGATATTTTATTTGGATAAATTAAATTGGATAGTATTGGAGACTTTGAAAATGATTTTCGATTTGATGAAAAAGTGTTTTATGTTATCTTTTATGAGGTTTACTAAATTTTTGGATTTTTGGAATATATTTGATAAGATATTTTTTTATTCAAGGAATAAGGATAGATTAAATTTTTGGATGAATGTACATTTTCATTGAGGTTTTATGGTAATTCAGGTTATTAACATGTTTTAAGATAATATATGATCATGGTATTTACATTTTTGGTATGTGAAATTAATAACTAATTTATTTAGTTTTTAGGAATAATATTGATTTGATATTTTTAAATTTAATGAAATTATTTATAATTTTTTGGATTTCGAATATGGTCCAACAAAATTTTAAGGGTTTTAAAGTTTATTACTTATGCAATGGTTTAAGTTAAACATTGGGTATTAGTTTTATAATGTAAAGTAATATTTATCCATATTGGATAAAATATGCCAATAAATTTTCTTTTATTAAATATCTTGATATGGGAGGAATGACTTGTTATTATATTATAGATCTTATTATACATTAAATATCTCGATATGGGAGGAATTACTTTAATAACAAATATATAGAGAAGGGAGGAATTACTTTTCATTAAATAATAAAATTTCAATGCTCCATTCATATTTTTATTTGGTATTAAAGTTATATATGATCATTTTTTATTTATAATAATATAATTAACTCCATTTGAATCATCAATATTCATGATTTTGATGTAAGTTATTTTTTATACTTAAAAACACATTCTCTATAAAAATGTTTTCGTTGTGTTTTATGAATATATACTAAAATGGTTTTTTTCACTTTTATAGATTGTATCATTAAAAATGAATACCATATTTTAAATTAAGAGGTTTAAATTTGGTTAATAGGCTCCTTTTATTTTTGGTCATTATGAATAGTAATTATTGTAAATATTTGTCACCTTAATAAGGGTAAAATGGGTAAAATAAAGATAAATCTATGAGATAAGGTCTCAAAATCAACCAAAAACATGAAATTATTTCATTTTATGAGATAAATTATACCGTATCCATAATAAAATTGAATATATGGAATTTTTGTTTTATGTTCCTTTGATAATTACATTTATAATACTTTAAGTAGTGAAAAAAATGTAACTCGCTTAAATTTAATTTATTTTATATTTTCAAATGGGGATAATAATATGATATTAAATAATATTAATGTTTTTTTGAACATTATAAAATTATTTTTCCGTGGAATTTTATTTTTAATATCTAATAACTGTATAATTACCTTATATTTTTAAACAATATTGGCCAAATGCTTTTGCGAACAGTAGAAAAATCCAAGTAAATGGTTTTAAAATAATAAAAACAAAAAATTTTCAATGACTTATGGTGTCCAAAAAAATTTATGGTTAAAAATAATGTATTATTTGTGGTTAAATAGTCTAAGTTATAATAATTTTGTAATCATGATGTATATAAATTAAAATTAAATTAATAGTGTCAAAAATGACATTAATGATATTTTATAAAAAATAATATTTTATTAAATTATTTAAAAATCCTAAAAATACTACAAGGGGAAAATTATAATTATAAATTCTATAAAATTTCACCCCTCTTACATTTATGATCCATATTTTACCTTATATATAGAATTACAACCCTTTAAAATTGATAAGGCCATTACCATGGTTAAGGGTAAAATTAGGTAACTAAGGGGTAAAACCAAAATATAAGGTTTAAAATACTAATTAAACCTAACATTTTTATATTTTTTGATGACACTTAAACCATATCTTATATTTTATTATAAAATCATCCCATATGGTGATAATTTTACAAATTAGTGAATTTATTATATTTTATGCTTTTTATTAATTCCATTGTGTCCTTTCCCTCCTTATAAAAGGACACCCACATTTCTCTTATTTACACCTATTTGAGCCATATATATCATCACAATCCTACCAAAATATCTTCTAAACTTACCTATACAATAATTATAGGTTATAATATTCTTAAAAGACCATTACAATTGTCGTTAAGAAGGGATCTAAGGGAGTCCCACCAAAGAAGAGGTAATCATCCTACCCAATATCTTTAAAATTATTTCTTCTTATACCTACATTAAACATATGACATTCATCATAAAATAATAACATTAGTATACTAAATATACATAAATGTTATTATGATTATGTAACTACCATTATTCACCATCTTTTCCAATAAATGGTAAAGGAAATTATCACTCGTACGTATATGTGGACTATCACCTCTATATATACATACAATTTATTTTCCATCACTATTTTTTATGGATGGTTATTATAATGTTTTTAATTTTTATAAATTATATTTAAAAAATAAATATTCATTTTTAATTATAATATCATATCTACCTTCTTACCTTCTAATATGATAGAAAATGATGATGTCTCTCATGTGTATGTGTGGATCACTACCTCCACGAAGCGATGCTATTTTTGTCATTTAAATTTTAAATGGATAGTAAAAATGATATATATAATGTATATATATTTTATTTATGATATAAATATGGTCATATAATTATAAAATAATATTTACCTTTCTTTACTTCCTTTCTTTATAAAACGAAAGCAATATTCATGTGTATGTTTGACTTACCATCTCCAAGAAAGATGTAAATAATTTTTCTATCTATACCATTTATGGATGATTTTAAATAAGTATATATTGAATATATGTAATATTTATATCATTAATATAATTTTTAAAATTATGTAACCATTAGAAAATTACGAGAATCAGAACCATCAAACAAAAACATCCATGAAAAACAAAAATGTTAATACACCAAAACAATGATTTTAAGAAATAATTATTAATAACTCTGTGATGAAATGCTTCAAGTTGATAATATATGAGATTATAAGTATTAAAATTATTATTGTGTAGACTAATATTTTTTAATATATTATACATGATGTTAGAGTACTTTCTATGAAATTAAATATTTAGTGGTTTCATTTGGCTTTATGCCTTGTTTGTAATGGGTTTCCCATTTTCCCATTTGTAAAAGGGGTTCAATTTATTTTCATTTAATAAAGTGGATTTGACCCTAAACTTGTTTAAAAAAAATATATATTGACCACTTGTTTTATTTATGTGGTGTATATAATTCATGTAAATTTATTTTATTATGCTTCTCTTGAAAGTTATAAGGATTTATATATCCGTCTAATTTTCTCTCTTTTATGAGGATTTGATTCAAAAATTTCCAAAGTGGTATGGGATTTATGTTTCAATCTGAT
Organism: Viscum album; assembly: GCA_963277665.1. NCBI lineage: Eukaryota > Viridiplantae > Streptophyta > Magnoliopsida > Santalales > Viscaceae > Viscum > Viscum album. Next base: position 1,245,067,657 of record OY728157.1, on the reverse strand, counting down.
TTTAATTAGGATTGTTCATGATTTAATTTCCATTGAAATAAGTTGTATGACCCTTTTTTGATAACACATTTTTTATTCCTATATGGTTATCCATGATATTTTCAAGTAATAGTTCCATTTTCCTATCATTAGTACATAAAATGATCTAGAATTTTTTTAAGAAAAAAGAATTTATTTCCTCTTTGGTTGGGAATATTTTTCTTCCATATCCATGTTTTATTTAATATTTTTTAATGAATACTTTTTCTATTATAATATTATTATTTAAAGTAATGTGTAACCATGTTAGAATTTATATGATTTTTTAAAGGCATCATCTTGTGGTTTTCTGAAAGAGGTACTTTTGAATTTTTACCAAAAATATGAAAGAAATATTTGTTTTAACATACGCAGCATGAACATAATTTCATACCATCTTGACCAATCAATGATTTGAAAATTTCTTTTAATTATACAAATGTTATTTTCAATTAAAAATATTTTCCTCAATATTTTGGAAATTTTAGGATTTTAAATAAGTTATTTCACAATTAAAAGTTTATTTTCCTCATGAAATATTCCAAGTGATCTTTTGAAAAAATTATTCATTTAAGAGAACATCCTTTGATGATAATTTTTATTTACAAGGGATACGATACAATTGAACCATCATTCTTATTTATATGGATTATTTATGATTTTGATGATGAGATGATTATGAAACCCATTTATTTTTCAATGGGTTATGTCATGATGAAATGTTAAAATGTTTATGAAACCAATTTCCTTTCCATAGGTTAGGATATTTCATAAATGATTTATAATAATGTGGAATAAATATGAATAGATTATGATTATGTGATTTTTGGGGCCAGAATTATATATCCCACTAACTCATTTTGTAATGATAGACATATGATGAGATAATAATAACTGTAATGGAGAGTGAACCCATTTCCGAAATGGAATTTTCCCACTATTATAGTATTGGGAGTGAACCTTGACTAAGGATACTGTAGAATGGGGAGTGGATCCAATCCACTATGATAGTATTTTTAGTGAGCCCTGAATGAATAAATTATTTTCTATGATTATGTGTAAGACAAAAAATTATGAATTATGACAATTTTCTTCTCTCATGGTTCATGTTCTTTTATTGTATTATGATTCATGTTCTATGAATGTCCAAGATTTATTTTATAATTCAAGATTATGATATATGATATACTGGGTATGGATTTTTGAAATGCTAAGATCATGTTATCATACCTTTATTGTCATTTTATGATAAATGATTATTGATATCTCCTTTTTAACCTTGTTGGGTATCTGATCTCACCCTTTCTTATGTTTTATTTTGACAAGTTGAGAATAATGGTGGTAATAATGGAATATCTTAGAAGATTTATATGTGGGAGGATATTTATGGTAGATGTTGAAGATCTTTTATGAAATAAGAATATTATGTTTCTAGTATTCAAATACACTAAAACATTATTACACTCAGGTGTTTGTAAAATATATTTAATATGAATGTATTATGATGTAATATCTACGTATAAAAAATATAGGTTATAATATATATGTTCCTTGGACACATCCAGACCCATACCAAAAAGGGATAAATTACTTCATGAAGACCTTTTATGAGATACAAATCCTCTTTCTTTCCATATATAATAAATAACCATGTCTACATATTCCCAATGAAATAAAATGGTTGTGAGGTAAAGCCTAATATATTACTACCAGGAATCCTTAGAATACTTTCCAAAGTGAAAACCAAAAGTTCTAGTTTAAAAACATGGTTTTGAAAATTATTTCATTGAGATCCATTTAATAAATCCTTTGGTTTTCATAAAACAAGACATGATATTAAGAGATATTGAAAATTAAATAAAAAATTAAAATTGAGGGTAGATAGAGATAATAAACATAGTTATACTCAAAAAATATATGGGATAGAAACAATGATATGTATTAATAAGATCAGATTTTTATACAATATGGGGGTGATCTGACCTACATTATATAACAATTTAGGACTCACTCATGGAATAATGGACAGCCTATGTGATGCTGAAAAATTATTATGATTCATGGATTTTTGAGCTGTTTATAGGAATGACCCCTAGATAGATTATTCCTAAATCTAGGGTAGAAACCATCTTAAAACCACACACATAAGGTCTCTGATATGCACCCCACAACCACAACCAAAAAAATATAAAAATAATATATTCTATAATTCAATTTATAACTTAAATCCCCTTAAAAATATCTTTTTTAACACATTTAGAGGTAAGGATTCCATTAATAATTTTTATCAAGCTCATTCCTGATATAAAGGAGTTTTGTTTTAATGAAATCCATAGAAAACATAATTTTTACAACAACAACCAAAGGAACACCAAATCCATATATAAAAAACTTCAAAAATTATTCCTATATAAATCATAGATAAAACCAATTAAAAAATCAAGAATAAAGGTAATTCAAAGGAAAAGTTTTGGCACGTAGAGACACCAGCCTCGAAAGTAATGAAAAGTCATTACCTTTGTAAAATACCACAAATAAGGAAAAAAATGGATCCTCAACTACCTAGAATCCTAATAAACTCATCAATACTTATCCTAAACTCTAGGTTTCTCCCTCCGTTTCTATTAGGGTTAGAAAAATAAGATAGTAATGGAATTACCTAGAAGAAGAATAAGAAAAAGGTATAAATCAAATAGAAACTATACTATCATTGAAAGGATTAAAAAAACACAAGAGAAATAAAAAAACCAAAGGGAGAGGGATACTATTGTTAAGGGATTAACATGGTTGAATATATATGGAGAAATGAGTGGTGTATAGGTTATAAATTTAGGTGATAATTTATATAAAATTTTTCATTTTCAACAAAATAGGTTAGGATACATTGTTTTTTCACACATTCTTACAAACCATGCACCAAATGTGAATGGATAACCATTAAGATGATTATCTGGATGCTTCATCAGGTTTTAAATAACTTGTAAATAATATAAAAAAATAGATCTTCCAGAAAAAACACCCAATTTTATAGGCCTAGTTCAAAATTATTACTAATTCTGTGCCAACTGTGCACACTAACCTATTTTCCATAAAATAATATTTTTTGAAAAGTAAATATGGGAAACGAAAAAAAAACATTGAATAAAATAAAATTTAAAATTACATATATACTAGTGACCTATATGATTTTATAATTCTATCCACCATGAAACTTTTTACCCCCAAAAGTCTTTAAAGCTCTACTTCCATAAAAAATTGACTATTACTCTATCCAAAAGGCTACCCACTCATAAGTCTCATGGATTTCCCAGCTATACTACAAAAAAACACAGAATAAAGGAATTGATTTACCTCGTAACATCTTAACATGGTGATCCAAAAATATAAATAGGGTACTCAATCACTAAGGTCCCAGGATCTTGGTCTAAACTATCACACTCTACCATGTGAGATGGGTATTTATGGTACTTATTAATATTAGATAAATGGAATATATCATGAATCAAGGTCATCTTATAATGAAATTTTTACCAATATTCCACCTTCCCTATATGATCTATAATGTTGAAAGGACCAACATAACATGAAGTTATCTTACTATGCTTCCCTGAATGATCTTTCACTAGTCAATGAGAGAATTTAAGAAACACATAATCACTTGCATCAAACTCAAATGGATGATGAAGATAGTTAATGTAATATTTTTTGGAAACTTTTACTTGTATCCAAATTATTGGAATTGGATAAACCTTGATTATAATTTCAAAAATAATAATCAGTCCCGAACTTGAATGCTCAAAAATAGAAGACTAATACATAGGGGAATGACCTGACCTCTATGGCCTCAAATTAATCGATATTTATCAAGGATTGATAAATTTTATTATAGGAGAACTCAACCAATGATAAAAATTTTTCCTATGAGAACTCAAAGTCAATAATGGAATCTTGGGGAATATCCTCAATAATTTTGATATCCTCTTCTATGCGGCCATTAGTCTATAGAGAGTATGATGTGCAAGATTCCAACTATGAACCCAAATCCTCCCGAAGTACCTTAAAAATAGTATTTTAAGCATGGGTCTCAATCCAAAAAAGCACTAAATACACACTATGAAGCTAAAAACCCACTTATAAGTAATGGATCATGAGGTTTCCACCTTTATTGAACCCTTAATGGTAATAAAATTAGATGATTTTTTGAACTAATAACAAAACACCTGTATAACATTCTATTCACTAGGAGACCATGGAAATCATAAAAAAATCCCTCGAAATATTTTTCCTTTAACACATTGGGAAAGGGGGAGGTTACAAAAAACCCAATCAGATTGTGGTGGTCATCATTGATTTTATAACAAGTGAGTAATTATGATATAAAATTAATGATAGATCATTTCATCTTGAGAACCCAATATCGAAATTTTAGATCATAAAAATCTTTATAGCATATAGATGTACTACCCAAATAGAGTACGAACCATCACTCATTACATAATACGTTGAAACCAAAGGGATAATCAAACACTTCCTAAAACGGAGGATGTAATTGAGATACTGAGGCAAATTTCTCAAGGTATCCCCAACATTTAAAATTCCTCTAATAAGTTGATAGACAGAGACTGTTTTTTTCCAAAGGAAACTCTATTCATCAAGAAACGATTTAATATAAATAATAATCAAGAGAACACATTTAACCTCTATAATTCCATTTGAATATTTTTAAACAATATTATCATTCCATATTCTTACCTAGACTATTTCACTTCATGATTTGGTAATTTCCTACTCACCACATCAACATACACATTTCTATTTCTCAGAGTTTAAGATTTTTCAAATTCTAAAAAATGGAGGTTTTATACCTATAACTTCTATATTAAATTTATGCATCTTTGGAAAAAGATATAATTCTGATATTTATGATCATTATACACCATGAAAATCTCTCCGAAGAGGTAGTGGTTCCACATTTTCATAGAATACATCACCAATGGAAATTAAATATTATGAATGTGGTAGTTATTTTAATGATGGTACAAATTAAATGAAAAATAGGCTACCACATAGTGATCCTAAATCATTATACACCACAACCCCATGAATTAAGAATCATTATACATGACTTACCCCATGCATAGTTTTGATAGGATCAAAACAAGAGTTGAAGAGAATATTTTTTTTCAAATCCTAAAAGGAGTGGTAGAATTTCTCAATCTATTCAAATTTCACACCATTTGAAGTTATATATTTCAAAAAAGATTCTATAATATAGAAACTATACATTAGACTATTATGATATCCTTTTATGACAAATAAAATCCAAATATCTAATACATTATTATGTATCTTCAAATATATCAGAACCTAAATCTTTTCGAGGTCCGCTGAAATATAATTTTTTAAAACCCCATGACCTAATAATTCAACCCCATAGATCCAAAATTTCTATTAAGATATATTAAAATATAAATGGTAGTCTATAATGGTTTATAAAAATATGTTCAAATGAACCTCATATTTCTCGTTTGTCTCTATAACACCCCAAAATGATAAAGGGTTAAATGAAAATATGATATCACCCATGTCAATAAGGAGAACCTTCCTTTTCAGGATCCTTTAGGATTAGAACTCCAAATTTAAGAATTAATTATTTAGATTAGTGATCGGGATGGTGGACCTGATGAAAAGGTTCCTAAGGTGTGTGCAAGTTTGGAAAAAGAACACTAGAAAGAATATGTGTTGGACTGTAGGGAAATTCATTAGTTAGATGATGTATTTGGGAATATGGGTGGACACTAAGGATGGGGCCATTTTTCTTTGGGGAAACTGGAGGAATAAGGGGGACTAAGACCTGACATCCATTTTATGGTGGGGTTTCTGTACTATCATTGAGGACCAGTTTTTTCATTGGTATTAAAGGAGGAATGAAACCATAAGTGTGGTGGCATTTCCTAGGTTGATATGTAGGGTCCACAATGAGGAAGTTGTGATCTAGGGAGGGTGGTTGAATGTAAAACCCTAGAATGATAAAGGGTTTAGTGACTAAATTATATGGATCACGTCAACAAGGTACAACTTTTTTTCAGGAGCCTACCCAATTAGAACTCCACAGTTAATTGTGTTTCCCCTGGAGTAGTGATTAGGATGGTTAACCTTCTGGAATAGTTCCTAGGGTGTTTGAGAGTGAGTAAAAATAACACTAGAAATATCATGTGTTGATATGTGGGGAGAATAATTAGTTATATGACCCGTCTCAGGCATGGGGGTGGGGCATTTAGAGGAAACTACGTGTCCATGGAGAAACTGGTGGCACCCAGCAGGCCAGTACCTGATGACCATATTAAAGAAGGGTGACTATACTATCAGCGGGGCCCAGTTGGTAAAAATATTAAAGTAAACCAGGATATCATCAATGAATACAACTATAAAGAGTCAAGATATTAATTAAAAATTTGGTTCAATAAGGCCACAATGATGTCAAGTGTATTAGTGAGACAAAAAAACATAACCAGATACTCAAATCTCCCACATCAGCTTCAAAGGATAGTTAGAAGACAAGAACCAATGAACACGTTAAGGTGGGGTGTATTTGCTTTTAGTGGGGCACAATTGTTATATTTCTATCAGAGAAGGAACACAACCTTTAGTGCGGTGGCACTGCCTAGGAAGATTTATAGGGTCCACATTGAGGAAATTGTACTCTAGGAGGGGGACATGGGGATAATGTAACACACCAAAATGAAAATGTTTTAAATGATAAATGATACAACTCCTGTAAAAAAGATGAACTTTTCTTTTCTTAATCCCACCTAATTAGAACTCCATAGTTAAGTATGCTTTCTTAGGAGTAGTGATTTGGATCTGTGGTCTAGAAACTTTCCAAGGGTGTGTATGAGTGAGGAAAAAGTAAATTGGAATGAACTTGTGTTGGCCGGTGGGGATACTCATTAGTCTGATGACCCATTCAAGAACATGGGTGGGCCCCAAGTAGGGGACCACAAGTCTACAGGGAAACTACTGGAACCTGGTGGGCCATGACCGAATGACCAATTTAAGTTAGGGTGTCTGTCCTGCCAGCATGGCCCATTTGTTATGGTTATTGATTGAAAAAATACATCATGAATGAATACCAGTACAAAGGAGTCAATATACTAATGGAAAATGTGGTTAATTGAGGGAATACTGGCTATAGGGAAATCAATGAGACCAAAAAACAAAACTAGTTACTCAAAGATTATATATCAGTTCCAAAAGATAGTTTTGGGAATGATAATATCCATTAACCTTAACTGGTGGTACCCTGATATTAGTTTAATATTTGAAAACAACTAGGTGCCCTTGAGATAATAAAACAAATCATTAATCCAAGGAAACATCTACTGATTCTTAATTTTCACCACATTGAGATCTTAGTAGTCAATATTAATTTAGAGGATTCCTTATATATTCATTACAAATAAGACTAGAAATTACCACAGTGACACAGTCAAGTGAATGAATCTATTTCTCTTGATATCCTCTAATTCAAACTTTAACTCCTTTAACTCAGCATAGTCCATTAGGTAAGATATAAAGGAAATGAGGTATATCCTAAGGAGTATATCAATGGTGAACTCAAACTCCTTAAATGTAAGAAAAATTGAGCAATCATTAGAGAAAACCTCAGGGTACCTATTTACCAACAACAAAAGTTGTCCATATGAACCCCATATTATAAAATAAATAATTATATTAGAAAAATAACATTATAGAAACCTTATTATTGTGAAAATAAGGTTTTCTCTACCAAACCTTGAGTCCCACTAACCCTGAAACATGTGAGTGTTTCCAACAAAAGAGAGAAATAGAAATTTCATGTTGTAGCATTTAGTCTGATCTTTAATGTTCACTTTAAAATCCATGCAAATGATAAGGTATATGATGTCATGATCCAAAATTAATAAATCCCAAACTACCTTAGAATCAGTGTTGATCAAATGAAACTTGAATTACATTAATCCATACTCCCTCTTCTTTTCCAATGGATTGAAAATACTCATAACATAAGAAATTAAATTATCTTATAATTCCAAGGAATAAATAAAATTGGGAGAAATAAATGAATGGGATGCACATTTTTCAAATAAATTCATGTCCATAGATGAATAAATAAACACCATACATTTTAAAAACACTATACCCAAATCTAACTCTTCTAGATCATGCTCTACAATATAAAGGTGCCCAGATTAATGCACACATTGACGTTTGATGGAGGAATAAGAGCCCCTTCTTACATTGAAATAAGATCCCACCATATTCAATACATTTGGATGCACTTGGTAACCACTGGTAGTAGTGGAACCCACTTTACTAACCTAAGGAGAGTACCCAAAATATCATTGAAGATTATTAGGAATACAAACCAGTGGAAGGTCCACAAATATTCTTGGCTATTCTATGTGGTATTCCCTTCCTTTCCATCATATATTGGTTCCCCTACTCCTAGGTCATGAACTCCCTAATATTTTCCACTTGTCAGTTATCTGGGTAATTTTATTAGTTAAAGATGTTATTTAACTTGGTCCAAGTAATATATTTATAAATATTTTCTACCACTACTCAGTCCCACCATCTTTGAATCAGATATTCTATCATATAAGTTGTAAATGATAACTTTGATGCTTCATGTTTTTTATGAATTCAGAATACCAGTTCAATATTTTCCAACCATTTATTCAGTTCTTGTGGTTTGGTCACCATAGAACATAGATAGATTTTTATTTTTGAATTCATTTGTATGATTTGTCAACCAGACTTTCCCTAGATCACTACTCTACATAATATAGTGAATGGTTCTAATCACCAAATTAATGAAAAGGGGGTTTATAGGAATATTGTATGGTATAGTATTTTCTATAACTTCCTCCCTATAATTGTTATAGGTCCTTCTTGGGATGATGATCTAAATATATAAAACACAAGAATCTAATAATACATCATTTATTTTAAAAAAACTAACAAACACAACTAAAGGAATTTTTCTGTAAAAGAAAAAGGAAAAAATCATCTTATGGTTCATATGACCACACATAACAAAAATCATCTTAAAAAAATAGCCTCGAACACCCTAGTAACATGAGGTTTAACACAAAGAAGTGCTAGTTCAGAACTCTTCCACACCCATAAACAATTCCTCATAATAATAATCTATACCACCACATAACCCAAATAACAAGAGGGAGTATCTAATAATTTTTTTTAATGAACCAAACATGGTCAACCTGACCTATCACCTAGGTCAGTCTGCCACATAAACCGATGTACATTCCCAATCAACCTAGGCTGGTGGTTAGTACTCGGGTATCAATGCTAAATCAAGGGGAATTATTTCACCCTCTAAAACTAGTAAAACATATTGAGTATTCAAATTGAGAATCCAACATTTCCGATCCATAGGTTGGAAATCCATTCTAATAAATAACCAGGTCCAATAATTAAAATCATGATAAAGAGAGTATATATAGAAACAACATAATAATAATCTATAAAAAGTATCAAAATTCAACTAATTTTAAAAAAACCAAAGTCACATAAACACACATGACATTCAAAATATATCCCAAGATGAATTATCAATCACTAAAAATACCAAAATACCATAATGAATAGGATAAAAAAATTCACAGTCAATTTCTCTCCCTATAGCCCTTAACCATCTCTAGACTCATACGATAGAGGGAGACATAATAATAGGAAGCCTTGCTATGAGACACATCTATTTTTTCCATTACCTATATCTGATATAACCACTCCACATATTCCTAATGAAATATAAAGGGTGTGATCCAAATATTAGTAGGATTCCACCATGAATCTTGCATACAAGTTTCAACAATGAAAACTAATAGTTCTAGTTTAGAAATTTTTTATTGAAAATCATTTCTTTGATAACTATTTTATAAATCCTTTAATTTTAATAAAATGATACATGAAGATGAGAGAAATGGAAAATGAAATCTCAAAGTAAAAACTAGGGTAGTCAGAGATAATCAACGTGATTATAATCAGACAACATATCTTTATGAAACAATTACGCATCATAATCAAATCAAAGTATATGTGAAACATGGGGAGATCTAACCTATGAGGTCTTAGTGTCAAGGAATTTTTCATGAAATACTATCCAGCCTATTTGATCCTAAAAAGTAGTATAACTTAGAGTATCCTCAATAATAATAACTCATTTATACCTCATTACTAAGGCTAAGGTAGCACCCATTACAAAACCAAAAACCCAAGGTCTCTCATCTGCATCACACAATAAAATCCCCAATAATATATAAATAATGTAGCTAAGAAATAAATTTAAAACCAAAATTATCTTACAAAAATATCATTTTAATATACATTTATAACCATGGATCCCTTTTATACTTTTTATGAAACACATTCAAGGGATAAAAGTGTTATGGTTTTAGGAAATCCATGAAAAACATCTTTTTTTCCAACACCAACAAAATACACACCAAATATATCTATGAAAACCCTCAAAAATTACTTTACAATAGAAATCAAAGATAAAACTAGAGGAAAAATTCAAGAAAAAAGTTATTATATAAAGGAAAATTATGATTATATTGAGACACCTACCTCAAAAGTGATGAAATGTCATAACCTTCACGAAATTCCAAAAAAGGAGAAGAATAGGGGTCCTCACCAGCATTGAATCAAAAGAAACTCCTCCTAAATCCTAGGTTTAGTCCTCTATGAATTTTATGGTTATATGAACAACATGGGAAGAGAATAACATGAAATAATAAGAATAAGAGAGAGAAATTGAAGATAAACTAGACTAACATTGAAGGGATTCAATAAAACTCAAGAGTAATAACAATAAAATCAAATGAAGAGAATTCTTATAGCTGGTAGAGGCTCCTAATAAAACCAAGGGGGAGAATTAAGTGGTGTAAAAGTTAACATATTGGTTTTTAATTTAATTAATTTTTGAATTTTAAAAAAATGGGGAAGGGTATATAGTTTGGAGGTATAGTTTTCCAAACCAAGTGAAAAACATACGGGCCAAAACATACATAAAACACTTACACATAGTTACATGGAGTCTTCCACCCAGTATGAATAATCATGTAGAGTATGAAAAATGGACCTGGAATCACTTTCCCCCAATTTCATGGTTAGCACACTATGAAAAGGTCATGAAAAACAACTTTATAATCCTTAAATCACATTTTCATTGTTAGGTTTGTGGTTATTACTAACTGTGTTCCAACTGTGAACACCTACCTATTTCCCCTAAATTTAATGTTTTTTTCTATAACTCCTTGAAAGTCAAAGAAATATATAATAATATAAAAATTCATATAACAGGTGCACTAGTGACTCAGTGGGTGTCAAAACACCAATACACCAGCCATTTTGATTTTAAAAAACATATTTGGTATTCCAATTGATATTTCAAATGTTTAAAATAAACCTTTAGCATATATTTTTCACTATTTTTATTTCCAAAAAACAATGATTTAATGAATTGTATGATCAATAAGGAAAATCAAGGAGGATAGTTTTCTTCCTCCAATAGTAATTTGATTCACTAACAATATTTTTACTCTTTCAATATTTCAACCAAGAATTCCAAAATAAAAATATTTCATCTTTTAATTCATTAAGAACATCATTTACAAACATACACTATGGGGGTTAATCAGTCGAAATGGTATTGTCATACCTTTGTTGATTTTAATTATATATATAATCCATTGGAAATAATCATCAATATCTTATAAAATCAAAATAATAATGATATTTAATCCTTTCAGATTGTACATTAATCATAAAAAATGGATAATGTATTTTACCCATTATTCTGTAGTCATATATAAATGCATAAGTAGAAAAAACATTTATCATTCACATAAGCAGAACATGCATCTAAAATATGTCTTCCAATATAGAATCATTTGTGCAAACACCTATATTCCAAATATACTTGAACTCTTTCATTAAAGTATTAAAGTAAATGTATATATCAGTTCCATGATTAGAAGGTCCAGAAATGATTATACAGAATAATGTAAATAGGTTTTGTACACATATATAGATTAAGGTTATAATTATGAATGAAAACTAGACACATGCTATGTGAAGTAATCGTATAAAAAAATGAATAAAACCATTACACGATAGACCTAACCTCGCATCACATACCTCATATAAAAAATTATGATATCTGGTATCAATGGTTTTCTATGCTAATATACCCATAGGATGATCCAATTCATCCTTATCCTTAATTATCTCAACATCATGACATCATATAATTTTTGACATTTCATTAGATATGAAAAGGTTTTAGATCCTAGTAATAAATGGAAAATTAAAATTTAGTGTATGGAGAACATGAGATGGTGTTATATATATATTTTAATTCCATGATGATACACCAAATTCATTAAAATAATTTAAATCAAGGGTTTCGTCAAAAAATAATTCAAAATATTTTAGGAAAGTGTGAATTTGATTTATGGAAAATCCAATATGATCAATTACCTTCCATGTCACATAATGATTTATAGAAATATATGCATCATCAAGAAGTAACTACTTCAAAAGGTTAAGAGAATAAGTGATTCCAATATTATAAATTTATTACATGGTTTCACATGATACAGTCACATTAAAAGTTATAGATTTTTCAGTTTACCACATGCAAGTTATACATGATTCCTTGCATCATCCATAAATTTGTTTCACTATAAACATCATCATTTTAATTATTTTCATCGTGTGTACTCATAAAAATATATTATTTCCTTGGAATAAATTATTTATGATGATGATGAATAAAAAAAGTAATTAAAAATCAAATTATCCATTCCACCAATTTTATTTAGACAATAGAAATTTTGGGACCAATTATTCTCTCTATTGTGATAAGAAAAATATTAGATTGTTTGAAACCCAAATTTCATTATTTGTAAGGACAATTATTCATGAATTAATTAAGGCCTTCTAATATATTTATAATAATGGGATCATATAATTCCTCAAAATGATGAATTTTTAAATGTAAAATCTAAAGAAAATCCAACTTATTTTGAAACTCAATCAATATCCTCATGTGAAAATTATTTGAAATGTATTTATTGTTAAAAAGAAAATATGTGTTTGGTGTAATAAGTGTATATTAATGGAGAAATGTTATGAGATAAATTCTTGATAATAAATATAAGCACACATCCTAATATGGATTATGGTGTTTCTTATCGAAGACCTTGGATGCACAACATCAATGTTGAAGATTATAAATGTGATGATTGATATTTTGATATTCATGGAAACTAAAAGTATTTTTTTAGATGAATTAAAAATTTATTCTACATTTCCAAAGTGATATTTTATTGGTTTGGAAAGTCTCATGTTTTGTTGAAAATGTTATGAATATTTTTTGAGAAGTATTTGAATTTATAAACAAATAAGTGAAAAATGGTAAAGGTATAGATATGTATTCATGAATACCTTCTCTATATAAACATCATGTATGTTATATATAACCATCAATAAAGTTTTCATAAGCATGAATTACTTATATTAATCTGCATCAGTCAGCTATTATGTAAGAATAAAGTGGTACTGCGTAAACTTATTTTGAGATGTTTAAAGGTTATACGTGTAGTTAATTGTTTTCTCATACATTTGATTTTATAGACATTTGGTTGATCAATTTTAATGGTTAATTGTTTTCATCACATGTATAATCTAGAGGTTGGTCCGGAATTTTATTTAATTTTTTTCATCTGGTTTATCTACATGGTAAATCTGGATGTGTGGTCAATCTAAAGTGAGATACATGGCCAATATTCTTATAAGAGTTGATTGATATGGTCATAAATTTGATAATTCAGTTGATAAAGAGAGTTGGTTCACTTGATATGGTCTATAAAACTCATAGTTAGTCACTTAGATAACTTTTGAGTGGATATTCTGGGTGAAGAACTATGTTTCCAAAATTTATATATTCTAAATAAATGAGAATTATATGGTGCATCAAGTGATATTATTCATCAATAATACATCAAAATGAGGTTTTGATTCATTATAATAGTCAAATCATCGAACTAATGATTATTATTTTATATTAAAGTATGTTTTAGGTGAAAACGATGCTAGCATCCATGCATGATAATGATTTTATAGTATTAAAGAAGTAGATTTTATAGAGGATTTTAAAGAAGGAAACACTCTATTCTTAGGGTGATTTAAGTAGGGAAATTAATCCTAATTCTTTAGTAGATTTAAAAGGAATACATGAACTTTTTTTTTGAATGATATTACAATATTTTAATATCACATGAAATAGACAATGAAGCTAGATTCTTAAGGGGATTCAATGCATGAAATTTTGACTTGATTTTATGAGATATAAATGGGAAGATAAATTATAAATATATTTTAAAGGTTTAAATGAGGAGAAAAACCTACCAAATATCATGGAGATTATATATTTTTAATATAGTGAATATCACTCATGTGGTGTTATTTTGTGTATATAAATATCTAGGAATCTAAGGATCAAATAATTTTGAATAGTGAATATTTATGAAGTGCTCAGAACCAATAAAACATCTATATTGAAGAGAGTTGAGGAGTATAAATCAATAAAATTTCTTATTTTAGTAGAATAATTTCATATTGATTATTAATAAGTAAGAGGTGGAACCAAATCAATCAATTTATCATGTGATTTTTTATACCAGTAGTTTTATTCATGATTACTAAAAAATGAATTTCTTGAAGGTGTAATATATAAGATAACACACTAATGCATATATTTTTGGAAGAAGACCAATTCATAAGTGGTAAAAAATATTCAAGGTTCATAAATAGATAATTTTATATGTTTATCAAGTTGAAGATGGATTTTCTGACTTTGTTTCATAATCAGTTATTAATGATTCTTGAAATTGGGGTGTTTAACGAACTACAGAATAGAATTTCGAATAGTTTTTGTAACCAGTTGCTAGAGAATTATTATTGAGGTGTTTGAAAAACTACATATATAACGACATTTTTCTATAGTGGATATAATCTCTGTTCGGTTGTCCAACCTACATCATAAGAAGTAATATTTTATACCAAAACATGTAATTATTGTATGTTGGATTCTCTAATTTTACTATTTCACACAAGGTGAGGTTGTGTTATAATATTTTCAGTATTGGTAACTTTAATTGATTTTATAGGTTTAATTGAAAATAAAAATAATTCATAAAAGGGGACCACTAATTCACCCCTCCCCCACCCCTGAATGTGGTTAAACTAGCATATAATACTAAAAGTGGTATTAGAGTGAATATTATAACTAAATATATGAAGGAAGTTTATAAGAAATGTAGAATCACGATTATATGAGTTTTATGGTTATTATAACATTTTATGGAAATAATAATCCCAATTTACGTAATAAGATACTACCCTACCTCCTCTCACTTAGGCTGCAAGTGTGAGATGTTGTAAGAGTAGAGTTACCACCCATTTCTAAAGATAATACTATAACTTGATATGATAAGAAAAAAATGGAGTTATATTTGAAGGATAAAAATATTATCTTGATGAATATATTGGAGAAGTTCTATATAGAGTTCATGGTTTTCTAGCCTTCTAAGGAGATCTAGGACAAATTGATAAGAAACTAGGAAGGTAATGTCATGGTTAAGGAAGCCAAACCTCATGTTTGAAGAAATAATTTTGATGGAATTTAAATGGATAATGATGTAAATATTATTGACCATTTAACAAGGGTGAAATAGATATTGTGAAACATTTGTGGTTTTTATGAAACTATAGAGCAGTCTATCATTGATAAAAATTTATGATGAATTTTATAGATTGATTTGATTAAAAAATATCAGACCTATTAGAAATAAAAGATTTATTACTTGATTAATTACAAAAAATACTCATAGATTATGAAATGAGATATACTATGGATTTCAAGAAGAAATAAAAATATGAGATAACTCTCTAGGCCATGAGAAAAAGAAATGTTGAAAAAGTTGAATTGGTTACAGAACAAATTGATTCATATGTAGATGTAGAGGAAGTTATTAGTAAAATAATTGCAGTTATATCATGAATATTCAAAAGTCTATGTTCAAGGAATAATGAAAAAAATTACCTAAGTGTTGTAATTATGATAACCTTGGAAACTTCTCCCCAGATAGTTTAAATAAGAAGGTAATTGAATCTGAATCTGATGAGGAAGATGGGAACTTTTTAAAATGGAAATAGGATAAGAAAAAAAATAATCATTCAAGATATATGAAAAGAAATATGATGTTTAAACATGATAAAGGCAATTAATCATAAAGTATATCTTCACATGATGAGATAAATTTCATTGATAATGTTAAAAATGGGTTTGATTCGTCAAGTAATTATATTGATTGTGAGGAAATAATTAAATTTTAATGGATACTATAATAGAAATTAGAAGCATCGCTCGAGCACAATAACAAAATCAAGAAATATGTGATAAAACTATATAAATAAAATAAAAATTTACTAATAAACAAGATGAGTATGATAGAAAAAAAAAATCCCGTGATGATGATTGTAAGGAGACCAGATGAAAGGATGATGGACTGGTGAAGATTGTAAGTAATATTGAAAAGAATATGACTATAAGGTAACGAGAACTTGTTGTGGAATAATTTATTTGTCTCTTATTCTAAGGTGAGATGAATAAATTTAGAAAACAATTCAACATGCATATTTAAGTTAAAGGTGAATCATATCAAGGTAGTGAGAAGAGGGATTTGATGTAATAAGGTAATTCAATAGCTAATCAATTATAAAATAAATCTAGTACATATAAGAGTGTATATGTGAAAATTAATTATAAGAAGGATAAAACCATGAAAAAATAGAGGTAATATTAAAAATAAAAGGAAGGGAGGAATATAATAAGGAGGTCATTACTCAATAAGAAAAAGACAACTCATACTAAATCAATATAGATCCAAAATTATTCTAAAAATGTGATTTCTAGACGGATGATCCAAATTCAAAGGTTATGATTGGGGTTGTGGAAGGTATGGAAACAAACCCTCTTCTTATTAGTATAACATTTCATTAATAACAATTATGAAACAATTAAGTGGGACATCTGGTTGAAAAATGAGAAGTAGTTTAAAAAGAGAACAAGATATTACTAAAGCTTCATAGAACCTATCCACTCAGAATATATTTGAAAATTTAGAATAGATATATAGAAGGTGTATAAAATATGATCATAATACTGAAGATTTCATGAATAGAATTATATGAGAAATTCCCCATGTTTTCAAAGAGAGGAAAATTTAGAATATAATAAAAGTGAAGTCCTATAATAATGAGGACTCAAAAATGTTGTTTAAGTAATCTATGAAAACCAAGAAGGTTGAGAAAGAATGCTTATAGAACATTCCATACCAATTAGATGTTGCTAGGATACTGAAGAAATAAGATATTAATGATATATTCAGGAGAATATTTCAACAAATATGGATTTTAAAGTATAAGAAAAAATAATGTGATAGGTGTGGTCATTCTGGGAATGGAAAAAAATGAGTAATAAATATCCTTCTAACCCAAGAAGAGTTGGTAATGTTTTCAATAATATAAAATTTGTATAATGTTTCTTTTTCAATTTAGGTGAATAAAAATTATTACCATAAATAATAATTTCAGGTGATGAAATAAGATAATTCATCGATTTAGATTCACCAAAAGGGGAATTTAAAGAACACTTAGAAAGAGGATTTTGTAATGAAAAGTAATTATTGGTTGACAAGTGACTCTCACCCTAAGGGTTACATCAGAAAATTTAAGATCCCCCTTCATATTCTATTTTATTATTGTTTATTTATGCTAACATAAAGGGAATTTAATGATTTTAATGAGTGATATACACATTAAAAAAGAAATAAATAATTACATAAGGAGTATTTCATCTTCCCTTAAAAAAAGGAGTGACTACATCCCTCAAGGGGGAGAAAAGTGAATATGGATCTATTAATAAATCAAAATAAATTTGAATCAAGAAATTATAGAAAATATGGATAGCCCCATGAAATATTAATTATGAGGTAGTTAAACTAAAATCACATCCATTGTTCTTTAATATATCAAACTTGTTATAAATTATGAGTCATGGTTAATGAAAAGGGTGATTAAAAGGTGATGTTGTATTCTATTCAATTTAATTTTTTGATTATTTTTTTTAACAGTGTGTTCATGACATAATTTTATTATTAATACATCTATATTATTAGTCCCTAGAATTTGTTCTCATAGTGGTATTAAATATATTTCTGTTTAGAGACAATATTGAAAACCTTGGTTTGATCACTCTTTTTTTCTACAATGGATTTTACTATGTAGAATTATAGTTTCCTACATAAAGGATCTTTTTCTAAAGAAATCTAATGTTATCATATTTCCTACATGTTTCTCAAGATATTTTTCATAATTGAAAAAAAGACAAGGTGTTGAGTTTTGAAAGTAGGTATATGAGGATATATGGCCCCAACATTATCTTCGTATTTATTATAAATAAGGGGGAGATTGAGAACAACACATATTGACTTGAGAGCTGTGTTATTGTATTGAAAATAAAATAAAAATAGTTATATTGATGTTCCCATTAGATGAATGTTATTTATTTTCAATAAAATGATATGCGTTTGGTGTATGAAGTTGTGATTCTTGGTGAATTTTTATAGATTTATTTTTTGATAAGATTCCTAAGAACAAAACATGAGATGAATTTTTTTTATGCTACTTAAATACCATAACTAGATAGCTTCAATTTAGTATCTTGTAAATGTGATGATTGATGTATTGATATTCAAGGAAATTAAAATATAATTATTAGTAGATGAAGTAACTCTATACTCTATATTTTGGAAGGTATTTTTAGATTGTTGAGAATTCCTTGAGTTAATATAAATAGGTTATAAATATAATTTAGAAGTACTATAATTGATATATATTTTAGTGTAAAATAGAAAAGGAATGCCTACATTTGTATGAATCCCCATGCTACATAAAGATAAAGTATGTGATACGTAACTATTAATTGAATCAATATAATCATGATTCTATTCTATTTATAAAAATAATATAGGTGATTTTTAAGCCATAAGTGATACTTTTTAAACATGAGTTGAGTTGCATAAATGTTGTATATGCGGTCAATTGTTTATTCATTAGGTTGATCCATTACCACAGTCGATTTTCTAATTCTCATAATTGATCTAAAGGATGTTCATACAATCAATTTGATGATTTTTCATGTGTTCGATCCACATGGTTGATCCATACATGTGGTTGATCTGGACTGAGTGACACTATTGATCTACTTCTCATAGTCAATTGACATGGTCAATACATTATTCATGTGGTGGATCCAGACAGTGTAGTCACTTGATATTTTTGGCCATACTCAAAATCACTCAAAAAATTATAGTATTATTAATTGGATCATCTAGGTGAAAAAATGAGTTTCCAGAACTAGTATATGTTTAAGAAATTATAATTGGATGATGATTGAAGAGAAATTATTCATTGATCAAACATCACAAGGAGACTAAAATTTATTCCAAGACTCAAAGAATAAGACTAACATTGATTATTTTATATTGAACGATTTTAAATATGGGAAATATTCATACAAACTTACATATGTATATTATGATAGAAAAAAATGAATCAATTTTATATAGGATTTATTAGAAGGAAACACCTAATTCATTGGTTGATTTAAATGAGGAAACTGAGTCTAACTGTTTAGGATATTTAAGATTACGATTTGACCATGGATTTTGAATGAGATCACTATATTTGAATATAACATGAAATAAATTATTAATCAGAATTATTATGGTTATTTGAAGAGATAAATCTCGAATCAATTTTATGATCTTTAAATGAGAAGATAAATGAGGAATATCATTGGATAATTTAAACGAAGAGATCACACTTGTTGAATATTATGGTGTTTCTCTATTTCAAATATGGGTAATAATATTCATGTGATATTATTCTACGTATATAAACATGGAGGAAGACAAGGATGATAATATATATATATATATCAAGGAGATATGAGAACACATGATGTTATTATAACTGATACAATATATACATCAAAGAGAGAGGAGGTATCCAATGTTGAGAAATCCCTTACTGAAGAAGAATAACTGCTACTAGAGTATTTCAAAGGAATACGAGTGAGTTTTGACACCAACATTGGTGTTCATGATTAATTGTTTATGATGTTATTGAATGTTATATACAAGATTATACCTTATAATCCATCTATTCGTGGAAGGATATTAATTAAAATGTAGTGAAAAACAATTTGAGAGAATAAAGGGATCTTTTTCAAATAGGATTATATTAAAGAAGGAGCTTGTGACTGGGGTATCTAACCTATTACTAATGAGGCTTATAATTGGGGTGTCTTACAGATTGTGGAGGAGAATTATGACTTGGGTGTTTAACTAGATACTAGATAATTGAAGTTGGGGTGTCTAACCAAATACTTTTGTAACCACTTATGTCTATAGTGTAGAATCCAGGTTTGGTCATATAACCCACATGGAAAGGAGTAGGTTTTTATAAAAACCTTGTATATATTGTGTGATTATCTCTCTAATTTTACTAATGCACCTGAAGCGAGGTAGTGAGATAATATTAAGAGGATCAAGAACTTTTACAGGTTCAAGAGGTTGAATTGAAAATATGAAGAATTCATAAAATATGACCACTAATTCACCCCCACTGGTCAAACTAACCTAGGGTACTATAGATCTGATCTACATTATAGATCAAACTTCTATTGATTTTGATATAAAAAATAAGATTCCATAAAATTCAATATAATATACTATAATTAAAAAATTCATGATTGCAATGAATCTTTTGAATATATATTATGAAAAAAATTATTTCATAATTATATACATATATAGTTTTAGTGTGTAATACTATTTTAAATTTTTAGGTCACTTTACATATTTGAGGTTCTCCTAAGTGATGGGAGAGATAGAAAAAATAGAATATCAATGTATAGGCTCCAATTTAATGATGTAAGGATGTATAAGAGAAAAATGGATAAATAGAGGTTTTATGTGTTGGTTAAGTTGAAGGGAAGCATGTTTACCATCATTATAAATAATAAAATTCATATTTAATGTTTAAGACCTCCTACCATGGCATTTATTTAATGAGATCTTCCTTAGTTATTTTTTTAGAATATAAAATAATTATTAAATAAGAACATTTTTTCCATACAACATGACAAGTACCTGCATCCATACTATCTCTAGAATCATTAATATGGGTCCCCTCCTTGAAGTATTAAAAATATTCAATATTTAAATTAAATTATTTAACACCTTATAAAACAATTCATGATATTAATAAAAACACTTGTTACTATTACACAAAAATAATTTAGTTTTTATAGTACCCCTTTAAGAATTCTTGACATCCAAAACACTATATAATAGTGATATTAATCCAAAAAATTATTGATAAAACCACATAATAATGATATTAATAAACAATAGACAACAATTGTTGTTATTAAAAAACACCCACAAAAATGATATTAATAAAAAAATACTGATATTCAGAAAAAATATGAAAACCATGAAACACATTGTTTATAACACACCATAAATAATTTAATGAAACAATATCAATTATTTCATAATAAAACGAAATTTTATTATGAACCATGTATTCAATATTAATTTTAAAATTATACTAGTAAATTTTTGTGGAAATAACACAAATTTTCACATTAAAGAAAGTAAAATCAATATATTACCATCAATATTTTAGTATCGATAACGAAAAAATTTAATCTTCATGCGAAAAAAATTAAATTAATGTATGTTTTCATGGTTATGGGAACCAAAGTAGGCATGTAGAACCACCTATCAGAAATGATGAATCCAATAATTCCTAATGTTATTTCACTAAGATAACCTAATAATAGTTCTTAGATAATTTTATTGTAATATAATAATAAAAATAATAATTAAAGTTTCCCAACATGAAATCGTAGGTCCCTACTATAATCTTCGGAATGAAAAATTAAACAAAAGGAGAATAAAAGAAGATATAGGGGGAATAAAAACAATATACCTTAATGATTCCACCTAAAAATCCCTAAAAAAATTATTAAGAAAAAATTAATAATAAGGGGAATCAAAGGAGAGGAATAAACTGGGTAACATCCTATATTTTAAGTAATTTTTTTTAAATTTTAATTATGAAAATTTCATATATATATATATATGTGATAATTTCATTTATGTTCTTTTATTTCCTAATAATATAGACATAAAATTTATATTTATATTTGAATATATTTTTTTACTAAAATTTATAATTGAATTATAATGTAATTTTATGAGTAATAAATCGCTATTAAATTTGATAAAGTAGTTTTTAGAAAATGAAAATGGTTGTCAACAAACAATTATATTTATAGTGTATAATGTTTGGAACACTACAATTATTCCGTGGATTATTAATTTAAAATATTAATTTTACATAATTAGAAAATTAATATAATACAATTTATATTATTTACATGTATATATAATTAATCATATAATAAGTAATAGATAATAGTAAATAAAAATGTAACCAATTATCACCAAAGAAATAGTTTTTTCCTATATATTTATTTCTGTGTATGACATGATTTTATTAAAAGTAAAATTTCTTAATTTTATAATTTTAATTTGATAAAATAATATAAATTTTATTATTCATAGTATAAAAATTATATTAAGGTGAAATTTTGATTTTTTTGATGAAGTTTATTTTATGATGAACAATAAAAATAGAGTTTACCATAACTTTTATAACATCATCATGATATAACCATGAATAAAAAATTTATAAAACCTTTTTATAGAATTTAAAATATATAAATATGATTACTAATCAATGATACTAATACATATTCATGAATTTTTAAGATATATAACAAGTAAACTATCTAAATTCTTTCTCAGTACATGCACAAGATTAGAAAACTGAAAATAATGTCTAAAATATGTTTTCATAATAATGATGAGAACAAAAAAATATTATGAATGGTTTTAGATGAAAATAATGACAAAAAATAAATTATATTTATTTTACCAATATATTTTTAAATATAAATAATAGTATAATTATAAAAAACATTCACGTTGTGTCAAGGAAACACCTGTGTAAACAGCTGAAACGTAAAAAATGGTGTATTTAAAAAATTTCAAATGAAATGTTATGGAAAAAAATATTAAATTTTAGGATTTTTATGATAAATATTACAGTTAATAAATTATTTAAATATTTAAATCTAAACCCATATTTATCCTCACATTTTTAAAGGCAAATGACAATATTAACCACGAAAATGAAGTTAAATGATATTTAATGTTAAAAATGATTTATAAATTAATAAAATATTATAAAAACATACATAGAGTAAATTAGGGTTGAGGTATGGTTAGTTTTGTAATCTATTATCCTTTTAAAATCCACTTTACATTTTAAAATTTCATTTTTGACCTTTAAAGACTAAATATTTGTAATAATGCCGTCGATTTTACATATAAAAGGGGAGTCATTTTACCATTTATAGAAAACAAATATAATTTAGTTTCTCTCAATATTTTACCCAAAAACGCCTCTAAAATTTCTTTTTTTCATTCATAAGGAACTTTTCTAGTTGAAATCCCCTCTTTCGAAAGCTTTAAAACCAATCAGAAGGAATTTACTCATAGATCAAGTCAAGGGTTTTCTGGATTCTTTCTAATTTATTATTTATGTTTATTAATATTAAAACTATTTTCAACATGAACTTATTTTTATTAGATGATTAAAATTACTTGTTTTTTGAATCATTTTTATCCATAAATGATGAGATATCACATATTACCTCTCAAAAATCACTTTTTGATAAACCATAACTATGTCAAAATATGGGTTTGAAAAATTGGATCTTTAGCTATAATTCCATTATTTATAATTTGAATAACACATGTAATACACAACATTATCGCAAAAATATTATACTAATTATAGGATAATGTTTTTATAAAACTCAAATATCTATTATTTTATCTATTATTCTAAACTCTTTTGAAAATCCTAACTCACCTTGGTTGTTTTATGCTACCTAAGTGAAGGATGATATTTTCATAAATTTATATCATTCATGGATATTGTTCAAAATTAATTTCATGATTTTTTATAAAATTTAAAAATAATTTAATTTTTAGATTATAATTATTTAATGGTAAAATATCAATAATAATTATAAATATAAAAGTAAAAAATAGTCATTTTTTAACAATCATAAACAAGATTATTGAGGAAGATTCTAAGAATGGTAACTATTTCATGACCTATTAAACTACCATTCTCCTAGAATTATATGTAAATAGATCCCTAAAACATTTGAATATTGTGGGTCCATTATAAAATGACCTTTCACTATTATAATTAATACACAACACTTTGGATATTATTAATGGAATGACTTCAAAAATATCAATGTCAACAATATCAATTTATTAAATGAGTGAAAAAATATAATAAATTAATTTAAAATAATTATAAATAAATTAAGAGGGAATTGTTTCTAAAAAAAGTAAATAATTAATTGAATTTATGTTTTTAAACAGGTTACATGATGCACAATTTCAGCCAAGACCTACTATAATAATATTATTTCAAGTTTCCATTAGTTTCAAGTATCATTATTAGATTTCATATATTCTCAACTCTATCTAAAATAAAATACCTTTAAATTAATAAATTAATAAATTACTATTTTACATTTATTTTTAATGAATCTATGGTATCTTCCCCCCACAACACACTAAGTTGTACATAAGTGTTTTTATTGGTTTAATCTCCATAACATCAGTTATAATATTTATTATTTGACCAAGTTCATTCATGATTGGTATATTATTACATACTTTTTCAAATATGGAATTATCTATTTTTCTCTATGGAAACATTATTTTCATTCCATTTTCTTCTTATTTGATGAATTTCATATTTAATAAAATTATATTTTGTGAAGAATAATCCCCCATCATTGTTGAATATATTCATCCCTTATTTCCATGTTCTCTCTTACCAAAAAAACTATTTTCTTATTTTTGAATATAAATATTTATTCTCTTCTTATCCATTCATATTTCACATTCTCTCCATTCAAATGGGAATGTAATCTTTATTTTATCGATGTGGGTTTCACTAAAATAGTTTAAAAAGTTTGAATTTATTTATTTTAACTTGTATAATTTTTTTATCTTCCACACCACATTTATTATATTTACATTTATTCCCTATCATATTATATTATTGGGACTTATTTTTAAAAAATGGTTTTCAAATTCAACTTTCACCACCAAAAATTCATTTTAAAATATACATATAAAGTTTTTTCAACAATGTTACAGAAGCATTCAGAAAATTGTGAATTTTCTTTATTTTTTATTTCAATATTCAAAATTTCTATCTCTTATAGAGTACTATTATATGAATCACCTAATAAATTCTCATTTTATATGTTTCTTTTGGGCTATTAAATTTATTGTATCCACAAATACAATTCATCATTTCATCTTTTAAGATATCTTTTGAAATTGTTATGTAACCAATATTCTTTCTATGGGCTTCTCATGATATGGAATATGATTCAATTTATGTGGTACACATATGTATGGTTTATAATTATGTTATTAATGGGTTTTATATATCCCTAAAATGAATTTGGTAATGTGATATCTCTTATGGGATTATATGTGTTATATGTGAACATGATTCTAGTTTTGTTCAAATTTTATGAATCAATTATTTATATGAATTTTTTATGCATGAAAATGATTATAACATTGTTAAGAAAATATAAATTGGATTTGAGAACTCTATTATAATGTCTTGGAAGAGATCATTGACCTATGTTTATTATAATAACCCATTTATGGGTTGGATATGAAATTTAGATGTAATTTTTATTTTTGGTTTGGTTGATGGGTTTTTATGAGAAATGGGACTCATAAAAGGTTTCCAAGAATGTGAACATCTATAATGAGTTTTATAGGATGTTCTTAGATAGCTTTTACATCTCATGGGGTTTTAGGAAAAAATCCTAGAAAGGGAAGGAGTCTGAGGCTACAAAATAACAATAATTGTAGTTATTTACAATACGAATAAGGTGTTCATGCTATGATGTTTTCTAGGAAAGAGTAGAGGGGTTATGTACTTAATGAGTTCCACACATGAACTATTGTATCATGCTATAAATTTATTCTTGATAGTTTTTTTGACATAAAAAGGTTGTTTCTCCCCCATTTATTTTTCCAAAATAATCACACAAAGGAGGTCTGACTAACTATATCGTCCCTAACATTTGCTTCCCATTGATACAGGGTGTCTCTTAGTGGATTTTATCATTGAATCCATTTAAAATTCTCCATATATTCTTAGTTTCCATCAAAACCAAAAATTGAATAATTTTTTGTTTAGAGTTTTTTGTCAATTCCACCAAAGAATTGTGGAACTAGCTGAGTTGGATTAGGAATTTTATTTAATTGCATAAGGGAGGTCCCGAGATAGTGTTTGAAAACTGTCTCATATTGTATATTCAAAAGAATGGTACCTGATAGTTTTATTTATGGTTTTTTTCATAAATGAAATTAATTTGACTAGTTAACTGATGTTGTGTGATATGTATTTCTCCACTGATGAGGTATGAGGTATACTATAGGGAATTGCTGAGTGTTTTGTTGTAGTTTCTGTGTGGCGGGACCATCGTGTGGGAATTTATGCAATACACCTATTTTGATAAAAAAATGAAATTAAAAAAAATTATAATTAATTTTTTTTGACTCTCTAGTTGGATTTAGGGCCTCATGATGATGGGTGTTGAATAGGTGGATTTGGGGGGAGCTCAGACAAGAGTTTTTAGATTGTACTTTCAGAAGGAAATAACTCTAAAATGAGGTAGGTGCTCTCTTTGAATTTCTCTATGGTATTTTAATTTATTAATTTATGTTGGAATTGGATATGTGGTCAAGAAAATCATCTTGGTTGGCTTAATTAAATTAACTAAGTTATATAAATAAAATGCAATGCTTATGAACAAATTGAACAAAGTGGAAAGGGTTACAGTGGACAAAGTGCACTGGTTGATTTACCTCGTTACCCGATGGATGAAGCCTTGATTAGAAATTAATTTCTTGTGAAACTTAGACCCTAAGGTGTGTAACAGTAATAAACATATTTATTTTATCTTACCTAGATATGGGTGCCTATAGTGACTTATAGGTAGAAGTGTGTGATTAAATGAGATAGATGGCCAAGGAAGTGGCTATGTAGACCTATGAGATGCCTTAGGGTCTTGGTATTAGTGGTATAACCATGGGATAAAAGTTCTTATTCCATTGAGACATGATTAGCTAAGTGAGTAGACCCTATGGAAATAAATTAATAGATTTTGTGTAAATACTATCCTAGGATGACTTGGGAGGGGATTGACTTTGGGTTATCTCCATCGTATGATTTTTCCAATGAGGTTATGAGTTTATAATGTGATTACTATGATATCAAGGGATGCTAAGTCCTTTGAGTGATAGGTGTAGACCCGAGTATTAAAAATAGGAT
The DNA here is from genome assembly GCA_963277665.1 of Viscum album. Lineage (NCBI taxonomy): Eukaryota > Viridiplantae > Streptophyta > Magnoliopsida > Santalales > Viscaceae > Viscum > Viscum album. The sequence goes on along the minus strand of OY728157.1, from coordinate 1,245,039,904 downwards.
ACTAGAACATTTTGAGGGTCTCTTGGTAGATATGATACCAAGGAGACCATAGTGGGTTCCCTAGTGACATGAAAAAACTAGAGGGCTGTATGATAAATGGGTAGTTATGATTGTGGGTGTCAAACTAAAGCATGATTGAGTTGTTTTGTATTTTTATGGTGGTGGAGAGAGTAATTTGTGATAAAAAGATGACCTAGACTATGTTAGATGAGTAGAGGTATGAATAAGAACTATATTTCTTTAACATGTGATTTTAGGGAGGATATACCCCCATGTAATTACGATATTTCTGAGTTTTGGGATGACATACCATGGGTGAATTCAATTCAAGGTTCTTGGAGGATGTTCCCCAAGTATTTGTGTTGTATATTTATATATTTGATTCTTGAGACATAGGGGTTTAGGTGCTGGGTCGAGATATGTATCCTTATGTAATAAAGTCATGGAACTTGGTTTTGGGTAGGGGATTTGACCCAATGGGTGTATGATGATGACTGTACACATTTCATATATGGATGAGGTATATATTGTAATGAGGATGGATATATTTACCCCTAGTGACTTCTTATATTTTTAAATGGGTATATTTCCTTGGGTTTATGTTACATCGTGGTTCCATGTATGGGTATATTTCTAGTGAGTGGATTATCATGTTCTAGGTATGGGTATATTTTTCTTGGGTGGTAACTCCATCTTTGATACAATCCAATATTTTCCAAAGTAGATTTGGGAATATTTGGAGGTCAATATAAGAACCAAAGGATAAAAAGTGGTTATTTATTTATGATTCGATGGTTTATTTATTAATTTAGATAATCATATCACATGTATACTACATTTACTGGTTATGTACAAGATCTCACAGGTGGTTCCCTATAGATTTGAACTCACACATTTCTCGGGTGGCCATGCCACTTGGGTACCAAAGAAAACATCACTAATTGTATGTTCAAGTTGGGAAGAGGCCCAAACTAGTATGATCAAATAGGATAGCTCATATGGAATTGTATATGATTATGATATGAGGCTAGGGGATAGTATTAGAGCGTATTTTATTTTTATTATTTATTTTATATATTTGTATGCATGAATGGCCTAGTTGGTGATCATATGTTGAGTTTTTATGAACATTTTATTCAGTATTAATTAGTTATTTATTGATGTAAATGTTTATTTCTTCCAATTACTCTAGTTTATGTTATGGTTTATTCTTATATTATTTTCTTGTTATTTCACACTATTATACCGGGGTATAAACTACATTGGTAGTACCCTAGACCCTTGTTGCTAGTTGGTAGCCTCTGGCATATGGGGAGTCACACGAGAGCTCCTGCGATGACTCCTCTAGTTTGGGTACTAATCAGTAGCCATAAACTAGTGGAATGATGTTACAAAGGGCCATTATAGATTTTATGTGATTTATATCATAGATTTTATTGATGTTTTATTTTTTCATAGTGTTTTTGGAGAAGGTAGTCATGGTACATAGAAATGTGTCAGATCTTGTGATGGATACCTAACTTGTGTGTCATGAAAACCCTTCCCAATAGGATGTATTGGTTACCAGGGGTAAGGGATTAGTGTTATTGGTTTTTTTACATTTTTATGAATTTCACCTATCATAACAAAGATACATTTTTAGATTTATGATTTACAATTTAATGTATTTTTCAATAATGGACCATTAACAAGAGTAAAGTATTCATGAGGTATATTTTCTACTTAGGTTTCAAATGAAATATGTTTATTTTTTTGATTTTGATAGCTGAATATAGAGGTTTAAGTTATTTTGAAAAAAATAACTTATATGGGGTTTTCTCATATAATTTGTAATGGAATATTTACAACTAAGCCATAATAAATGTTTTTTATGATGAAATGTCATGTGAATTGTTTGATGAGAATCTTCGAGAGATTGAATATGTAGTCCCATGGTATACAAGATGTGACGATACTCTACCAGGTTGATATATAAATTTGAAACCTTATGATGAACCACTTGGGGTGGTTGATAAAACAAGTTCTATTATTTAATCTGTCAGTTACAACCCTTGTTTTCTACCCCCATATTGTTTAGTGGTTAAATCCTACCAAACCAAACCCTATAAATATGGGAACTTAACATATATCATGGTGTGGTTATTCCATTATATATATATGTGTGTGTTTGTGTGTGTGTGTGTTGATTTATGAGAATGCGATCCTTGATTTGGTAACTCCTATACGTGAAGGCTTGGTGAGGATCAACCTATGATTGTGGAATATCATGGGGTAGTCTCATATGTGGAAACCCAGTGTGAATCAGTTCTCTATTTTTTAGTTATTCGGAATGTGAATCCTTAGAAGTATATTTGAGAACCCTGGAATGGGTAGTTAGGTTATTGAGTCACCAAATTATTTTTGAGATGAGGGTATAATTTTTTTCCCACAAGCTATGTTTTATGTGATGTATGAATAATAGGTTATATAGGAGAGCCTAGTGATTTTGATATTCAGCCTAGGATGTAGGTGATAAAGGTATTATGGATGATAAAAAATTGATATACAAGGGTAACCTAAGATAGGTTTTATCATATAATTGTGAATGTATTAGATATAGAAAGGGTTGGTAGATTCTTCAAGTTGAGATCAATGTATGAGATGTTCAATGGAAATGGGATATAGGCATCATAATGTGTTAGATATTTTAAACATGGAATAAAAAATTATATTACTTTCCTTGAATTCGGTGCACATGATTTGTCCTTGGTGATATGGTATAGACATGATTGTGTGTTGAGTCATTATGAGGAAACCAATTTGACAACTAGTGTTTTGTTATAAAAGTTTGATTTTTGAAAGTAGGATCAGTCAAGTTCCTAGCCATGTTGAATTTGTTTGCACTATTTAGATTTTAGGGAGAGCATGAGAAGATGTTCATGATATGTAAATGATGAAATTTGGAGGGAAGTTTCATAATGGACCAAGGCATAAGAATAATTCTTGATTTTAAAAAGGATCTCTAAGGGTGTTTCAGGTTAGATGATTAATATACAATAGAGTATGGTTAAAGGATTGGGTTTGTGGGATTAAATATGTTGAGATGTGGTTGATTAATCTATAACAGTGTTACATGAGTTGGTGATATGGTAGAATACACCCTTTTATTTTGGATAAGATTGAGGTAGCGTGAATTGGATTCATTTTTCAATATTGAATATTGAATCGATAAGAGGCCATGTGTGAGATGAGGAATGATGAAATTAATTAATTGCTTATGGGAATGGTTTACCATGGTTTAGTGATTGTGAGAATTGTTCCACCATAGTAGAGGAGACATAAAAAATGGATCAGGTACGGTGGCGTGGTCGATTAGGGAGTTAATCTTAAAAAGGTGTTTCCAATCATAAATGACCATGGTTCAGGAGGAGTGGCATGAGTTTAATGATGTAACCTACTGAGGTGTCTCTAAAGGAGTAGTGTAAGTGTAGTCATATGTTGGGGAGTGCACTGTTAATTGTTTTAGGTTGTGGCCACCATTATTATTGAAATTTTAGTGGCTATAAATGGTAAAGTTTTCATGAGAAAATAATGGGAAGTGGTTGAGGTTTCAATTAAGCAATGGGGTATGAGCTAGATTACCATGTCCATTTATTACATGTGTAAATAGATGGATTGTTTTCTATGGAGGTATAGACCTATAAGGGTGGGGTCATGGACGAATTATAGGGCTAGTCATGGGGTAATAGAGATGACACTAAGAATCTTGTGAGATGCTAAATCTAATTATATTAGGTTCTATAGAGAATACTAGATGGGAGATTTGGATATAATGTTTGATGGAGTCTATGCAGTGTCATCAGGCTTGAGATACTTTTGTGTGATCTGAAGGAGATTTATTGGTGAACCATGATTCGTGGTATGTTTGTGGCAATAAATTATGATTCATGTCATAGTTTATGGGGTGATCCTTGGTTTAGGACATGTTTCAGGGGTGAGTTCTAGTCCATGTCATGTTTTAGGGAGTGTGACCCCAATTGTGACATGTTTTGGAAGTGAATGATGATTTGTGGCTTGATTTTGGGGGTGAATCAGGTGATAAAACATAGATAATTGGAATTTTTAGGCTTTAACACTTGACGAATCAAGAGAATTTGGTACCGTGTTTTGGGTTTTTCATATTTGGTATGATAGGGTTTTTCCAAGGTTCGTACAAGACCTTTTTAGAAAAGGTTATCATATATGGACCTTGTGCATGGGAAATAGAGACTCATATGATTCAGTTTGGAATTAATGATGAGGTTTGGTTTTGAGTTTTTACTATTGTTTTTATGCATGGTTGGGTGTGGTGAGATGAAAACCATATTGAGTGAGTCATTTGATGACTGATAATGGGTTTTAACAGAAAATTCATAATCCGGAGGGCGTCATTTGTCAAGGAAAAATTAGATGATGGTGACACTTTATGTCTCACGTTAAATGGGTGTGAGTAAGAACTGTCTTAAAATTTTGGTGGAGATAGTGAGTGGTGGCTCAATTTTTGATGAATAATACACCTAATGTTGGAGTTTTGCAACAGAATATCATTTGAAATTCTAGAGTATAACATTGTGATATGGTCATGGATTGGAAATCCAAGTAGGATGAGTTTGTTTATTTAATGGTTTATGATGATTATCATTGATTATAATTTTTATGGTAGTGAGATTTTAATACCACATACTAGGGAAGATTATAGAATTCAGAAGGAATTTTATGTTTTTGGTTTGGTGGATAGTTTATTTTGAGAAGAGTGACTCAGAATGAGTTTCTAGGCATTTCTTCACAAATAAATGGTTTCATAAAATATGTTTTAATACCCTGTATGTGGCATAGAGGGATCAGGATAGAATTAAATGAAGGATGGGAGGATGAGGGTACTAAAAAATAAATGTAAGAACCATTTATTATAGAAATAAGGTTGTCAAATTATGATGTTTTGGTAGAAGATGAGTGTGGGTATCTACCTATGTGTTTAAGGCATGAACCATAGGTTCACACCATGAACTCATTATTTTTGGGTTTTTAATTTAAAAGGGGGTTCAAACATAGATTCTTTTTAGATAATGGAGCATGTGTGGGAGGTATTAATGCATTTATCTCCGCTACTTTTGGTTCTCCCTTAATTTGGAATGTTTCTTGGTGGATTTTGGAAGAAAATATGGGTAATATACTCCCTTATTTCTTAGTTTTCATTGAAACCACTAATTTTAGGAATTTTTATTTAGGTATTTAGTTTTGATTCTATTTTAGCATGCTATAAATGACCATGTTGGATGGGTATTTTCCCTAGTTTTCATAGAGGAGGACCCGAGATAGTGAATTTGAATCATCACACTTTATTTTTTAAAGGATTTTTATTAATAGTTTATTTATGGTTTCCCCCAAAACTAAATTAGTTTTACCATGAAATTTTTGTTTTGTGTAATGGAGTTTTCATGGGATGAGATTGAAGGTACGTCGTGGGGTGTTGGAAAGTGCTTGGTTATGGTTTTAGTGTAGAGGGAGAATTGAATAAAAATTTATGCATTACTAGTATTTTTAAAATCGTTTAATTAATTATAAAATTTTATAATTAGCTTTTTGGGATGTTATGGATTGAGTTAGGGAATCATGATGATGAGTGTTGGACGGATGGACTTGGTCATGATTATGAAAGATTTTTTGGGTTCTGCTTTAAAATTGGAATAACTCTAAAATGAGGTAAGTGGTCCCTTGGTATACTCCACTAAGGGTGGTTGACATGTCTAAATTGTCTATGTTATTTAATTAAAATGAAATTAATATGAACCAAATAAACAAAATGACAATAGGAATTATGTACCCATGTGAACTAGTTAAGTTTTCCCAACCCCCAATTCATGAGCCCTTATTTAGATATACATTTCATATGACACGTAGACCCATAGGGGTGTAATATAAATGAACATAGTAACTATAGCTTTCCTTGTGATAAGTGATCTAAGTTACCTCTAGGTAGAGGAAAGTGATTAATTGAGATGGATGGACAACGATGTGGCCATGTGGACTTGTGATATGTATTAGATACTTCATCTATATAAGATGTCTATGGGGTGAGAGTTCCTCCATCACCAAGATGTGATTACCTGAGTGGGTGGACCTTGTTAAGATATATGGATATGTTGGGTGTGAGGAATGGCCTAGGATAACTTGATAAGGGGATTGTACTAGGACCATATTCCTTATTTGACTATATCTATAAGACCGTGAGGACACAATGTGATTATAATGATTTAGAGGGATGTTAATCCCTCTGAGTGATGTTAATCCCTCTGAGTGATGTGCATAGAACTGATTAATTAAAATGGTTTAGTGGAACCCATGGATGATGACATGGAAGATATGAGATTTATAGGACTATGTTGTCCACCTTAGTGACAAAACAAACCTATAGGGGTGCATATAATTAGTGGGTAGTGATGATTGTGGGCCTCACATTAAAACTAGAATCAGTTATTTTATCATATAATAGATGTTATGAGTGTGTGTCATGAACTGAGAGGATGACCTCAACTATGTGAGATGGTTTATGGTAGGTGTCAAAACAATATGCATTGACATGTGATTTTTGGGAGTATGTACCCCTAGGTAATTGTGATATTTATGTGTTTTCTGATGGGATAACCTAGGTGCATGCTATGTGAGGTTTTGAGAGGATATTACCTGGTAATGGGTGTTTTATATTTATGCATGTGATTTTTGGGACATAAGAGTTCTAATACTAAGGAATAATAGGTATAACCCGATAATGATTCCCTAGTACATGGTTCTAAGAAGAGGATGTGAGTTCTCAGTAGTATAATTATTTCAATTCCAAATGAGCTATAACCCTGATAGATGTGGTTTCAAGGATAGGTATATTTTATTTTGGTGCAATATTATTTCTAGATATGGGTATATTTCCCTGGGTTTATGTTATATGGAAGCTATCAAGATTGTTCAATTTATATCTAGTAGTTTATCATGTTTCGGCGATGGGTATATTCCCTCTAGGTTTTTACTTCTACTTAGAGACACTTTGGAATTGTATGAAATAGTTATGGATAAATCCTAATTTCAATGGCAGAACTAGAGAAAGGAAAATGGGTTTTTTATACTTTAAAATTTTTATTAATTTATTAAGATCAACATATGACTCGTCTACTGAATTTATTAGTTATATTTGAGACTATATTGGTGTTGCTCTGCTGAGTTGTACTCACACCCAAATGTGAAGTATATGTAACATAGGTACCCAAGAAGACTTCCCTAATCATAGGTTTAGGTTGGGAAGAGGAATGAAGTAATAGGATCAAGTATGATAGATCATACGGGACTAGATATTGGGATGATGAGTGGTTTAGGGACTATACGAGATTCTCTTATATTTGTATTTTTTAATTTCTTTTTTATATGTGTCCAACCAATTGTGTGGTGATATGTTCAGTCTTTATGACTATTTTTTTACATATTTATTTAATATTTATTAATCGATATATTTATTTATTTTTCCTACTATAGTTTATGTTATGGATGAAACTCTCTTTATTTTATTACTATTATGTACTCATATATGGGGGTATATCCTCCCTTTGTAACTACTGTAGACCCCTACTACTAGTCATAAGCCTATGGTGTACTAGGAGGAATTAATATAGTCCTATGATGACATCCTTGGTTGAATAACTACTCGGTGGCCATAGGCAAGGGGAATGATGTTATATTTATGATGACATGGATTTTGATTTTTCCATAATCCTATAACTTACATGATTACCATACTTCTATGTTATCTCTCATCTTATGGAATGTTTTTATAACTTACCCATGCTATTATTATTGAATATCATAACATCTCAACCCATTTTATAACAAGATTTATTATTCTCTCATGAATCATTTTGTCTACTTACGATTTCATGATCATATTACACTAATTATACCATTTATCTCTAGATTAAGTATGTCAATGATTTATGATCTATGTACTATTGTTAATATCTTGACCCTTATTAAGCATTTGATCTCACTCGTATTTATGTTTCCCCATCTCTTAGGAATTTATAAGAATAGATATGCGCAGGGGGATGCATATGTGAATAATTTTAGCTGAGGATATGTGCATTTTATTGAGAGTTAAGATGAATACGTACCAAGTTCCCAAATACATCAAAATTTTTATCTTGATAGTATTTCTTAATTCATAAATTTTAAGAAATGTATGCATGTTAAGAACTATATCAAGAAGGGTAGGACCATGTAATCTCAGTTGGTATCAAAATATAGTTTTAATTGAATTAGGATTGTGTTACATTTCCTCAGGAATCCATTAATTTATAACCTTTATACCTAGAGTAGTAGGTTTTTTTTGAAACAAATGGAGTAATTGGTTAAGTATAAGTAGTTTAACTATATAGTTTTAACTTTTATCATACATTTATGATGAATAATATTATAGCCCTATTGTAGTTATTGTTAAAGATAACTCTATAAAATAGAATTTCCAACCATGGAAATTAGAGAATATAATAATATGCCTTTATCAAAGAGTAAAATTATGTGGAGGGAATGTATTAAGTGGGGTGGAATGTAACATCCCATATTTTTATTTTTTAATAAATTTTCAATCTAAAATTTTCACACACATATATGTATATATGATAAGTGCATTTAGGCTCATTTGTTTCTAATGATATGAATTCAGAATGTATATTTATATTTGGATACATGTTTTTAATAAAATTTTAATTATATAATTAGTTAATTTTATGAAAAATAAAATAGTTATTTAAATTTGATATTGTAGTTCTAGGAAATGTAAAATGGTCATTGACATAACATTTTAATCATAGTGCATGATGTATGTCTCACTAAAACATTTATCTCAATTGTGGATTTAACATCTAAATTACACTTAATTTGATTAATAATATCATATAATGTATATTTTTTACACATTTAAATAATGAATCTTATAATAAATATGATATAACTACAAATATAAATGAAATCACTCCTAATAAAAGAAATATATATATATATATATATATAAATTGTTTTCCACGTATTATGTTAAATTATTTAAAAGTTAAATTTAGAAAATTTAAATCATTAAATTGATAAAATATAATTAATTTTTTTATTGATGAAGAATAAATTATCTTATGGTGAATTTTTCAGATGTTTCTAAAAAATATTATTTTTATCTTAATTATAAAAATACAATTTTCATAAATTTTATGACATTAGGATGAAATAAATATGAATTAAAAATATATGAAACATTTTTATAAACATTAATAGAAAAATATGATGACTAATAAATTATTTTTTTGTATATTCATTAATCTTAAAAATATATAATATGTTAATTATCCAAATTCTTACCTAGTAGTTACATAGGGTAAGAAAAGATAAAATGATAGCTTAAAAATGTTATCATGATAAGAATGAGAATATAAATATATTATAAATGGGTTTTGATGAAAAAATAATGAATAATAAATAATATTTGAAATATTAATTTATTTTTAAATTTAAATAATATGATAATTATCCAAAATTCTTATGTAATGTCGACACAACACTAGTGAAAATATGAGAAAAGTAAAAAATGTTTGTTTAAAAATATTTAAGGTGATATATTGTTTATTAATATGATGTATCAGGAATTTTTAGGATATGTATGATAAATAATAAATTATTTCAATATTTAAATCAAAATCACATTGTTATATATACTTTTTTAAAGTCAAATGACAAAAATAATGTTGAAAATGACATTAAATGGTATTTAATTTATAAAATTATTTATATATTAAAAAAATCATAAAATATTATAATGAGTAATGTGGGGTTGTGGGATGGTCTAGAATATAATATATTGTCTATTTATAAGAAACATTCAATTTTAAAATTACCTTCTTGACCCTTAAAGACAGAATACTAGCAAAAATGCCAACGAATTTTGAATATAAAAGGGGACTCATTCTATACTTTATAAATTACATTTAGAGTTATGTTTTATATAAATATTATTCCCAAATACCTCTATAAAATTCCTTTTAAATGTTTAAAAGCCTATTTTCTACCATAAATACCCTCCTTCAAAAGCTTTAATCTCAATCCTATGAGGTGACTCAAAGATAGAGGTATGGGTTTCCAAGCTTCATTCTCCTTTCTTATTTATTATTAACTATCATAAAAATATTTTAAATCAACAATTATTTTTTAGTTATTCTTATATAATGGTATTATTATCCTTTTTATCCATAAATTTTGATATATCACTCACGAACACCCACTGAGATCTTTTCTAAAACCCGCGACTATGCCAAGAAATAGATTTCAAAAAATATGTATTTTTCTTGAATTATACTCTTTCAATTTTAAATAAATTAAGAAATACTTAAAATTAACACTAATTTTTTTGATAATTTATAATATAATATTTTTTATATAACTTAAATAATAATTTTTATTTATATCTTTTTAAACTCTTTTGAAAACCATCACTCATCATGGCGGTTTTACACTACCTAGGTAGATGATGATGTTTTCATAAACTTAGGTCTCTCAGAGATATTATTAAAAATTAACTTCATGATTAAATATAAAATTAATTTTTTTTAATTACATTACTATGATTTTTTAATTGTAAATTATCTATTATAATAGTGATGTTTAAAGTTAAAAAACATTGTGGTTTTAACCTTTAGAAACAAACATACATGGGAAGATTCTATGAATGGTAACTGCATCATGAAATGTTGAACTACCTCTCTATGAGAATGATATATAAATATTACCATGATGCTTATGGATCTTATAAGAACATTTTCAAATGACCTTTGACTATTAAAAATATACTTAATCATATTTGGAGATTATGAGTCGAACCACCTTAAAATGACTAATGTGAACAATACAAATTAATTAAATGAAGTAAAAAATGATAATAAATGTATTAAATGGAATAATATTAATTATTTTAACATGAAATATTTTATAAAAAAAATAAACAATTAATATAATTAAATTATTCAAAATTTAAGAAGAAAAATTTTGTGAGTCGAGACTCGAGTTTATGGATTTCATTTCAGACATCTTATATATTTAAGTATTATTATTCTATTACATTTATTATCATATATGACTCAAATAAAATATAATTAAATGAATATATTATTATATTATATTCATTTCTATTTATTTTATTTTCATTTTCATCCCTTATGGACTTATAGTTCACACACTTTGTTGTATGCAAGTGTTTTTCTTGACATAATTTCTATTATCTCAATCATAATCATTCTTATTTGAATGTAATCTTATAAAATAGATATAATCTAAAATAAATTTTCTAAAATGATATTTTTTATATTTATTTAGGTAATTTCAATTTTCAATCCATATTCTTTTTATTATGAATTTCATGTCTCAAAAAATATGACATTGTTAAGATTAATATACCGTCTTTTTATTGACTATTTTAATACTCCATGTATATGTTCTCTATTATAAATTTTTTCTTATTTTCTTATTTTTGAATATATATATATATATATATTCTTCTTAAACTCTCAAATTTTACACTCTCACTATTTAAATGCGAATATTATAACTCTTTTATCGATGTGGGTTTCCTTAAAATGGTTTAAATATATTAAAGGGTTGTATTTCTACTTATGGTTATTTCTTTATTCTACACACAACTTTTATCATAATCACCTATATTTAAATTCATTTTTTCATTATTGGGTCTTGTTTTAAAATCATGTTTCTATAATTCCACTTTCTCCCCTCGAAATGTTTTCTATAAGTTACTTACAACTTCCATTTTATGAGCTCAATACAGAATCTTTTAAAAAATTATTTTCATGATTTCACTTTAAATTTACCCTCCATCCCCAAAAGATATATATATTAAAGAGTTGTATTCTATAAGGAATAGTTCAAAAAAATTACATGTTTCTTTTGGTTGATTGTTTTTTTAGAATCCATGGATCTAATTCACATATTCATATTTTTCAATACCATTTGAAATTTTTATGTAACCTTATTTCTTTCCTGTCATTTTTCCTGATTATATGTATGATTGACTTAATTTGGAACATATATGTCTATTTTATCACTATTTGAGGGGTGGGTCTGATATATCCTTATAATGAAATGAGTAATGTAAAAAATATCATAAGATTATATTTGTAATTCTTTAACATGACATCATCTATATTTATATTTTAAGAGGTGATGATTTGTATACATATGTTATGAACGAATATGATACTATATTTTTTACACTTTATAAATGAGTTTTTACCATAATATTTTGATTATTGTGTCAATAAATCACTTGGTTTATTTGAAAATCACAAAAAACATCCTGATAATATTATTTAACTTGAAGTGTATTTCTAATTTTCATTTGGGTGAATAACCAAATTTAAGATAAATTAAATTCTAGGGAACATAATATAAAAATAAAATAATCTGATGTTTCTTGATATATTATATTCATTGGATATACAAACACTATAGTGGTGAATAAATATCACTGTCATAATATGTAATGTTTTATCGAGTTCATTGAAAAATGAATAATCTCTGTTTGATGATGTCACAAATAATAATGAAAATGGAATTTAGATATTGGAGTCTATTACAATGATGTCTATAAATAGAGTAGTGAATTTGTATAGAAGAAGACATTACTTAGCTCGAATGGCCCGAAGGCCTTCTTTTTATTTTATTATGGATAATCCCCCTTTTAAGGGTTGAAGGGGAACCCGTACGTGACCCGTAGGCCCAAGGAATAAGGCCCGACTGACCCACAATACATGACCCGAAGGCCCATAGGCATACCATTCCCATTACATGGCCCGTAGACCCAACCCACTAGAATTTCCACTCCCCAGATTCTATGTCATTGATCACCTATCTCCCCTCCATGCATATCTGATTAGCTATCATTACCCCGTACAAAGTTGTACAGTGCATGGTCCCAATGGCGGCTGCCATACCCTCTCATTCTTCCAATCTGGTTATCCATGCTTCTGGTGGCTACACGGTCCCTAATCGTTTTGAGGTTTTCTAATATCTTGTTTCTTTGAGTGTTCATATGATTAATGAAAATTATATTTCTAATAATTTTTTTATAATAACTACCATTGAGGTATTCCATGGAAAGATATTAATTTCCATTATAGTAATTGCTTTTTCAATCATTGATATTCATGGACTTTGGTAATGAAGATAGAGCTCTTAGTGTGTGGAGCCTGAAACTAGCCTACTAGGAAAGGAATTTAAGGGATAGGATGAAAAAGTATCCATTAATCTGAATCATATGGTTATAAGGATATGAAGATATACCTTATAATAGGTACAAAACAGGGGATGCATATAGTCTGATATACAGACATTATTACCACTTATGGTTTAACAATTTTGGTTTTGTAATATCCTTTTCCAGAGTGTTTAGATAACTATTATATACTATGTGAATTGTTTTAATACTTTTACTATGTTATTTTTATTAACTTCATTGTATGTATTTTATTTTTACGATTTTTTTTTCTGAATATTTTACATATATACTCTAATAGGTTCTAACTTGATCATAAGGTTATATTTCTGGTCAACATTAATCCTAAGGGTGATGTGAAATTATGTGTTTTTTAACTATAATTCACCCTCTTCTTGTTTCATATATCTATGAAATTTCGAGGAAAACACTTCGTACCATAAATAGTTCTACTAGGTTTTGATAATCATATCATTTTGACTAATACAAACTTTTGGTACCAAATCTTATTTTTTCCTAAAACTGAGCTTGTTAATATTTTATATTATTTTACCAAAAATTATATTGGTATTCCTTCTTATAATAAATATATTTTAGATAAAATATACACTTATTTTTTTATGGTAGGTCTTTTGATCGGAACTCTAGATAATTAAAATCAAAGAATACCACCTATATTTGATGGAGAAGATTACTAATATCAGTGTGATCAAATAAAATCTTTTATAATTAATACTATCATTGATAATAATATCATGATAACTAGTGGATATGATGTTCTATTTAAATATGTTGTTCATTTTTCTCATTAAAAAAACCTATAATATTAGTCAAATCACAAAGTGTCAAATACTTTGAAGTTTTTGATTAAAAAATATCAATACTAAAATGTCTTATTATTATATGGAAAATGGAATTTAAACCAAGTTATAGGTTCCACATTTGGGAAATTCAAAAATTCTGGAAACTCAAAGAGCTATATTAAGAATAGTTTATCAGGATTTATTTCCAAACTAGAGAAACAGTGATTCAAATTCATTAATTTTTATAACTACTGTAAATTATTTATGATCTTTTGATGAGAAATAATTATTATAAGTTCGTCTTATTGAAAAGTTTTTTAATATTTTACCAAAGGACTGGTAATTAAATATGATATCTATTTATGATACTAAACATTTAAATATGATAATTCTCAGATACATTATTAGTACTTTAAGGTAATACGAAAACATATTGAAGAGAGATGTTGAAAAAGTAAAAAGCGTAATTAAGTGGCCTTTTCATTTACTTTGGTAATTCTACATTCGATTATTTTAATTTTTTGTGAAATATTTAGAACCCTCATAAGTCAAAAAAGAAATTTAAGAATTTAGATCAAAGTAGTTCACATGAAAGAGAGAATGAGCTTACATAGGTTTTTAGATGAATGAATAGGATTATTGGAAATATGAATTTTTTATATACTCATCAGAAAGGCATAGAGAATATAAGTGAAAAGAAAGAATCTTTAGATACCATTTCATATGAATGTAAGAAGACATTTTATCTTATATCATATTTTCCAAAATTAAATAATAATGATTGAAAATAAAATAAGTACTCTATGAGTGGAGGTAAAAAGTGCTTGAAATCATTGAATAACTGGAGTGCTAGTAAAAGTAACACTACTTCAAAAAACTCATCGTAAGATAGTATAAGTGATAGTTAAATGATAACTAGTTTTTATTCAAATATTATAAAGGATAAAAAAATATTCATGTGTAAGAAAATTGCGGAATATTTTTAAAATTTATCTCTAGATTATAAATTTTCATATACTTTTGCTGATGATGATTTTACTTCATCAAATTACAAAAGAGATAATTCATCAGATTATGATAAATTAAACTCATTGGATGATTAATATGATATGAAATTTTTTGATTTATAGGTTAGCTATGTAAGAATTATAGAAAATTAAAATAAAAATTATAAAAGTGACTTTGATTACATAGAGAGTAATATTTTATAATATAATAAAATAATTTAAAATTTGACTTCCAAACATTCTAAAAACTCAATGTAATTAGATTATTTGTGTAATTATGATTCAAATTCAAATGATTATAATTTATTTGTTAACATTAAATATTAATCTAATATTTAAAGAAACTCTATTCTAACTTTTCTTCTAGAAAAGACAATTTTTATATAATTTATAAACAATTAAGAACCTCTAGAACTGATAATGGAATAAGAGTAACTATTAATAAATTATATTTCTGATTAAATTAATTTCTACCTCATAGTGCACCATTTTTTCACTCAATGTCAAAGGTGAAGGTCACTAGGAAAAATATTTTCCCTTAAACCAGGTTAAATATTTTTTTCAAGGATATTTTTGTAACGTCCCGGATCCAGAAGCCACTCAATGGGTGCCCCGAATCCGGTTGGTCACATGACATCAAGTGCATTTCCCCAAACTTCAGAGGCTACCGACTAGTAGCAAGGGCCCTAGTCTGATAGTGGGTAAACTATTCCATCATTTGTCAAAGTGTAGCGCAGCAGAAAAGATAAATAACATACAACAACAGATGTAGTAAAAAATATACAACTAAAATGGACAACTGAAGTAAAAGACAAACAACATTCATATATATAAATATGTAGCATCTCACTAATTCTATGAAAGAATCTAGAACAAAATACACTGCAATAATGTAAAATAAAACTCAAAGTACAAGGTACAAACAAACAGAACAAAGAAGAGTAAACATAACACAATAGCATCGCAAGCCTAATCTCGGTCCCATGCTCTCCTACTCCTCTGCTACAGTCATGTACCTGTATAGGGACCCTTTCCCCTATAGAAACCTGCATCAATATTGTCTGGTTGGGCTAAAGACATGACCTAAACAGAGTGTGAGAAATAAATTCTTGTAGGCACCCACCAAAGGCCCATGCCCAACTGTTAGTGAAAATGTGCACCAACAGTGTGCAAGAGTAAATGCAGTAAACTAGTAAGTACTCAAAATTAACTATCACTATCAGTTTCATTGACATTTTAATTATTACTTATCACCTCTAAGATTTTGTTTCGTCTTGGCAGGTACCACAAAGAAAAACACCACTGTGAATATTCTAAATAGTCGTGTCCTCAGACATACTATCCTTACCCTTAGGTAACAGAATTCAATACCCGCAGGTGATTTCCCTTAGGTTTAACGATCCTTTCCCTCAGGAATACATGATATTTTCCTTAGGCACATAGACTACTATCCACAGGCATAAACAATGGTTACCCTCAGGCTAACCAAACACCGCCCTTAGGCTAAGAAACACGACCCTTAGGCTAATAGAACACTTCCCTTGGGATAATAGAACACTGCCCTTGGGCTAAAGGAATCGGGCCAAGCCCAAATCCTAAATAATAATTTATATAAACTTTTTTTCAAGAAAATGAAATTCACAATATAATCATGTCATACCCTTGGGTATCCTGGTCAAATGGATAAACAGAGGAACGCAACCCTGGGGTGGTCCTGGATCGAAGTAGTGATCCCAAACAGTAGATTAAACTTATCATTGTATTATCTACATAATTCTCAATATCTTTTATGTAAAGGCCTCATACATACGACACCCCAAACATGGGTTCTTAGCTCAATGGTACATAAAAATCAACCCAATAGTTGGAATGAACACCAGACCACCTACCTCGATCATATTTGATCGGTATATGTGAACGACACCTCTCGAATTGTCCAAGAACGATGTAGATTTGGAATAAATGTTCACTAATTCAAACTCAAATAACCTTCCCTCAGAAAAGAGTTAGTAAGAACAATGTAAGGAGAGGGAAGGGATTACCTGTACAGTTCCAACATGATCGATGGAAGTGGAATTGCGTTCCCTGTGTGCGGTCAAGAGATCTTCCAAGCTCCGGCCTCCCCTCCCAAGCTCCTTCGGCATTCTATGCTTCCTCTATCAAAAAAGGAGGCTACTGCCCATTTTAAACGAAAAAAATAAACTACACGACATGTAATCTCAAGTACATGGTGTGCACTTTTCATTTTTTAAATGTTCCTCTGGCTGCTTCTTTCCACCGTGACACTGTTCACCCATCGACATGAGTACAGAACGTGTACTTTTCATTTTTAACTGTTCCTCTGGTGGATTCTTTTCACCACGGATCTATTAACCCGTCGACATGAGTACACGACGTGTATTTCTAATTACACGACGTGTACTGCCGCTCCGCTGGTGGCTGCCTCCACTGCCTTACTGTTCTCCTGCCAACTGAGTGCACAACGTGTAAATACTAAGTACATGGCATGTAGTCAGTTTTTACACCCATTCATTACCGACAAGCCTACACACCCTGTTTACACATCCCATATATCCAAAGTACATGACGTTTGGAAAATTACATGGTGTGTACCCATAAAATTTGGGATTTCCCCCATTTCCTTTATTTTCTCAAAAACAGTTAAGGAAAAAGGAAAAAGAAGAAACTCATGCCTCAAGAATAAGAACTGGGTTCTTAAAAACATCCCCCCTTAAAGAAATTCATCCCCAAATTTCCCTTCCAAGGGTGGAAAAGATAAATCTATGAACAACTTCGGCCACTAAGCACATACGTTGGTCTCCCGATCCCAGGTTTCATCCTGCACTCAGCCATTCTTCCATAGCACCCATACTAGAAGAACTGACCGACCATGGAGAACCTTCATTCTCCTATCAACAATATGAATCAGATGCTCCTCAAAGGATGCATCGACTTGAAGCTCAACCTCCTCGGGCTGAAAAATGTGAGACAGGTCTGAGGGATAACGACACAGCTGAGATACGTTGAAGGCATCGTGCATGGCCCGATACCTCTGTGGTAACTGGAACCTATAAGCAACCGACCTGACTAACTCTAGAATCTAAAATGGCCCCACATACCTCGGTGAATGTTTACACTGTCTCTTGATCCGCATGTGTCCCAACATCGGTGAAACACGCAAGAAAACTTGATCCCTAACCACTAACTCCAAGTGTTTTCTGTGACGATCATGGTAAGATTTCTAAAGAGACTGTGCAATAGTCATCTGCTTCTGTATCAACTGGACCAGCTCTGATGTTTCCTACATGAGACGTGGTCCTAGTAAAGCTACCTCACCTACCTCCATCCAGCATAGTGGTAATCAGCATGGTCTACCATATAAAGACTCATAAGGTGCCATCTTAATTGTTTCCTAAAAACTATTATTATAGGAAAAATTTACAAAGGGTATATGCTTCTCCCAAGGGCCCCCAAAGTCTAGGACACATGCACAAAGCATTTCCTCTAGCACCTGTATTGTACGATCTGACTGGCTGTCGGTCTGAGGGTGGTAAGTTGTGCTTAGAAGAACCTGTGTACCCAGTGCCCTCTAAAAACTTTCTATAAACAAGACGTAAAGCGGGCATCCCTATCAGAAATGATAGAACAATGTACCCATGAAGACGTACTACCTCTCAGATATAAGACTTTTCGATCTCATCAACATTGAAGGTCTCCTTGATCAGTAAAAAGTTAGATACCTTTGTGAGTCTGTATAGAACAACCCACATGGCATCATTTCCTTGAGGTGACCTCAAAAACCCAGTCACGAAGTCCATCGCGACATCATCTCATTTCCATTCCGGAATGGGTAACTTCTGTAATAGCCCAGCTAGCCTCTGATGCTCCACCTTCACCTACTGACAGGTGGAACATCTCTTAACAAAACCAGCTACCTCCCGTTTCATACCCGGCCACCAATACTGACGTCTCAAATAACGGTACATTTTGGTAACTCTGTGTTGCACAACCCACGATGAAGTATGAAACTCCCGCATCAACTCCTCACGTATATCCCCCGAAACCCACACTCGTCCATGGATACACAGTACCTCATCATCGCCTATTTTCCATCCAAGAGGAGGGTCCTCTCTTGCCACTGACTCCCACAGAAATAGGACTTCTGAATCCGATAACTGTTTCTTCCTCACTCTATCCAGGAGGGTAGAAGTCACTGCTAAAGAAGAAAGATAGGTTTTCCCCTGACTATCATGCACCTCAAAATGCATCTTAGAGAATAAAGCCATATGATACCACACACCACTAGCCTCCTACACTACTTATGTATGAGTCTTCTCACTCTGTGCATTAGCTACTGCATTTCCCTTACCAGGTGTATAGGCAAGTTCAAAGTCAAAATACTAAAGGTATTTGACCCACCTTCATTGTCTCATGTTCAGGTTACACTGGGTAAAGATATATTTCAGACTTTTGTGGTCTGTAAACACCCAACAATGCTCTCTCAAGAAATAATGTCTCAAACAGTGAAATCAATGAATAACTACATCCAATTCGAGGTCATGTGTTGGGTAATTTATCTCATGTGGACTCAACTGTCGAGACCCATATGCAACAACTCGATCTCCATGCATCAACACCGCTCCCAGGCCAATACCTGATGCATCACAATAAACTGTATAGATCTTCCCTTGATCTAGAATTTTCAGGACTGGTGGTGATTTCAACCTTCCCTTCAACTCCTGAATGGCTGTCTCACATTCTTCTGACCATACAAACATCACACCCTTCTTTCAAAACCGTCAACGACGCTGCTATGAGGGAGAAGTCCTATATAATGTGCCTATAGTAACCAGCGAGCCCCAAGAAACTTCATATATCAAACACGTTCTTAGGATTCTCCTAGGAAAGTACTGCTCTCACCATTTGTGGGTCTACTACAAATCCTTCCTCTGAGATAATATGTCCCATGATGTGAATCTGGTCCATCCAAATTGTAACTTTTAGAGCTTAGCATATAACTGATGCTCTCTCAGTGTACTTAAAACGACCTCAAGATGGGTGGAATGGTCGTGTCGAGTGTGATAGTACACCAAGATATCATCCACAAAGTCCACCCCAAAAGAATCCAGATAAAAGTGGAACACACGATTCATCAAATCCATGAAAACTGCTGGCGCGTTCATGAGTCCAAACAGCATAACCAAATACTCGTATAGACTATATCTGCTCCGAAAAGCTGTAAGAGGTATGTCCGATGGTCTAACGTGCAACTTATGATATACGGATCTCAATTCAACCTTCGAGAACACTCATGCTCTTCAAAGATGATCAAAAAGATCTTCAATCCTTGGTAAGGGATATGGGTTTTTGACCGTCAACTGGTTCAGTTTCCGATAGTCCACACAGAGTCTGAGGGTACTGTCCACCTTCTTCTCAAAAAGGACTGGCGAACCCTAAGAAGAAGTACTGAGTCAGATGAAACCCTTTTCCTTAAACTCATCTAACTGCCTCTTGTGCTCCTGCAACTCATGTGTATCCATCATATAAGGAGGAATGGACACTGGTGTTGCTCCCGGAACAATCTCAATAGAATATCCACCTCTCGCTCTGGAGGAAGACCTGAAAAGTCATCCGAGAAGACATACTTGAAATGACCAACTACTGGAGGGAAATACTTATTACAAGTCCCTTGATTATCTAGATATAAACCTGCAATCTAGGTTGTCACTCCACCTCACCCACGATGCTCGGGTCCATCTCAGCTCACCTGGACATCCCATTCACCATTTTATAGAAACTCTCCACCCTCTGGTGATGTGAAACTCACCCTGCGACAAAAGAAATACAAAAAGGCTCGGAAGGATACCAACTAATCCATCCTGAGAATGAAATCATAATCTATCATCTCTAAGACAAAGAGGTCCCATATGAAGTGACACCCACCAACCTCAAGGGGGCACTCCCTGCACTGATGCACACCTATCGTCCTTACTCCCAACGGAGTGTACAACATCATGATATCAGTAGAAGAAGAAACAAAGAGCCCGTGGCTCTCTACAATGGGTACAGATACAAATCTATGTGTATCACCCATGTCGAAAAGTACTGAAGATAAAACAGAAGCTACTAGAATAGTACCTTTGACAGTAGAAGGTATGGGATCCGGCTCCTATTGGGTCTGTTGCACTATATATGCCTGCCCAGTACCATGGCCCTACGACACAGCCTGGCTACCCTGAGCTAACCCACCCTACTGCCTCTGAGATCTTGGTGTCTGGCTACCATGGAAACAACCACCATCTCTGCCTGCACACCCTAACGTACCCCAATTTCCTGACTGGTAGGAAACAGCTGGTCCTACTCCCGCACGTAGAGTCTTCACAGAACCCATCTCACTAGCCACTGGTAGAAACTACCTTCAAAAGTTCTGCAAATAACCCATCTTGCTGCATGCTTGGCACTCCACTAGGTCTTGGGGACACTGACGTCGCTTGTGCCACTCTCTACCACACTGGTAGAAAATGACCGTGCCACCTGAAGTATTCTTCTGCCTAGTACTGCCACCGTGAGAGAAATCCATCTGACTCTTCCTCTTACTAGTAGAAATAATACCAGAAACTGGTGTCGAACCACCCTGGCCTGCACCACTAGCTTCTCGCAGGTTCAGCTCTACAATCAGTGTCTGGTTCACAACAGCATGCACGGTAGGCAACCTGAAAACATTTACCAGCGCTTAGATGTCACACCAAAGACCATCCTCAAACTCGATATGCCCGCAACATCTCTGGGAAGACGAAGTCATAGAAGGCTACCTAAAAATATTCCCACGACTTGTCTCAGTGATGCTCAGACTGGTTGGTAACATCCCAACACCTCTTGGCGGAATGATGTAGCATGTATGTAGCGAGATTGACCCTCCGCCCTGGAGGTGTCTCTAGATGATTGAAGATAGTCTGCATGGAACCCAGCGAAGACTCCGCAGCCTGTGGTCCGCCATCCTCTAAAAACGTAGGCAGATGTTTCTGCTAGAAGATACGCATGAGTTCTGCCTTAGATGTGGTGGCCTGTGATGCTCCCCGGAAGGTCTGTATGAACCGTATGTAGACTTCACGGAACTGTGCATCAGTTCATGTGTCCGGTATAATGGCTAGCACCACATCTGGATCTGTTGGAGGATCCATTGGTAGCCCATGTCCTACCATCTCTAGAGTATAATCATCGCCGCTCTCCAGGAGAACAACTGGTGGTCATCTCGGCGGCATGACTCTGCAAGGTCAAACACACACCTTAGATCAAGATTATCCAAGACTGAAAACTAGATGACCAAGAAGAGAACATGAGGAAGAAAGTAGTCAAGATTTACAAAACTAGACTACACAACGTGTTCTCACAGGCCATTCACATGGGCGTGTACCCCAGCTAAAATGGTCTTGTAACACTTCAAACACACGACGTGTCTTCTGAATACATGGTGTGTACTTGAATCCCCATTCCCTGCCTGATTCCTCTCACACGGCTAAGCCACATGGATCTCTGAAAACAAAACTACACAACATGTCCCATAGGCACACAACTTGTACTTGATAGGCTTTCACTGGCCTATGTTGTTTGTCACACATCCTCTGTACCCAGGTCACACTACATGACGTTTTTCAAAAAGACACGACCTATTCAAAGAATCCCTATACTGACCCATGTTGCTCGCTACATGGCTTGCTACACGTCTGACACTACATGGCGTGTTCTAGGTGGACACGACGTATACAAGGAAAGATAACACAGACCCGTGTTGTTCGTGACACAGCCGGGTACCTGGGTCAGACTACACAGCGTGTCCAAGCTAGACACAACATGTATGTATTAAGGTTTCCTCCATCCATGCTGTTAGTTACACAGGTGGACACCGGGTCAACACTACACGACATGTACAACCCGTACATAGCATGTTCCCCCAATCCCTTTTCTACCCCATGTCCCTACCCACACGGTCTATGACACGAGAAGAGACTACATGGCATGTACTGAGGGTACACGGCATGTACATAAAATGTTTTCATTTCTTCCCAAACAGAAGATCACACAACATTTATCCATAGAACTACATGGCATGTATCCAAGTTTTTCTAAATAGTAAGCCTTAGAAACATCACCAAAACCCAGAAAAACACGGAACAAACACCTAAGTGCCAAATTGCGATCTGTGAGGTCCTATACTCCCTGCAAATCAAATCTTGGCATCTTACACATGTTATAACAAAGTAGACTCATCAATGATCCACCAAATTCCAGTTATTGGGGGCCCATACTCCCCAGAAACCAATGTTTGGCATTCCTTATATCAAAAACCTCTTACAACCATACCCTATCAATTAGCAGTTATTTATCAAAGCAGCTATCAGAACCGCATTCTTTTATAGCACAACAACTATCACAACATCATGAAATTCCTAATGCACCTACATGACATGGAAGCTATGCATGACATGTGATTACTAACATGTGCCTAAATAATGCATGAGATGGAATAACCTCATCTCATCAGGGTGCAATAAAATAGAACCCAGTATAAAATATAAACAACACACTACAAGTGCATCACCCAATGGTGAAAATCAAATCAACTGAAAAATTTAAAAATTCAGAAAAATTGCAATAAATGAGTGGACTTGATTTTCCCTGTACACGATTTAGATACTCCCAGGCACATCTTATTACCAACCACCATGTTTTTCCAATCCCTAACTAAGGCTCCAAACAGTAATTCAAAGAAAATAACCCCTTTGATACCACTTTGTAACGTCCTAGATCCAGAAGCCACTCAAAGGGTGACCAAATCCGATTGGTCACATGACCTCAAGGACTTTTCCCCAAATTCCAGAGGCTGCAGACTAGTAGTGAGGGCCCATGTATAATAGTGGGGAAACTATGCCCTCATTTGTCAAAGTGCAGCGTTGCAGAAAAGATAAATAACATACAACAATGGAAGTAGTAAACAATATACAACTGAAATGGACTACTGAAGTAAAAGAGATACAACCGTCATATATATAAAGATGAAACATGTCACTAATTCTATAAAAACAGCCAGAACAAGATATAGTACAATACAATACAATACAACTCAAAGTACAACGTACATCCAAACAAAACAAAGAAGAGTAAACAGAACACAATAGCATCACAAGCCTAAGATTGGTCCCATGCTCTCATACTCCTCTACTACAAGCATGGACCTGTATAGGGACCCTTACCCCTATCGACACCTGAAACAATATAGTCTATTGGGCTGAAGACATGACCCAAACAGCATGTAAGAAATAAATCCCAACGGACACCCACTAAAGGCCCATTCCCAACTATTAGTGAAAATGTGCTACAACAGTGTATAAAAGTAAATGCAGTAAACTATTAAGTACTCAAAATTAACTATCACTACCAGTTTCATTGATATTTTAATTATTAATTATCACCTCCAAGCCTGTGTTTCGGATTGGAAGGTACCACATAGAAAAACTCCACTGTGAATATTCTAAATAGTCGTGTCCTCAGACATACTGTGCTTACCCTCAGGTAATAGAATTCAATACCCACAGGTGATTTCCTTCAGGATTAACGATCATTTACCTCAAGAATACATGATATTGCCCTCCGGAATAGATACTACTATCCATAGGCATAAACCAAGGTTACCCTCAGGCTAACCAAACACCTCCCTTAGGCTAAGCAACACTACCCTCAGGCTAATAGAACCCTGTCCTCATGCTAATAGAACACTTCCCTCAGGATAAAGGAACTGGGCTAAGCCCAAAGCATAAATAATAATTTATATAAACTTTATCTCAAGAAAATTAAATTCACAATATAATCATAGAACACCCTCGAGTATCCTCGCCAAACGTCTAAAAAGAAGAACGCACCCCCAGGGTGGTCCTAGATCCAAGCAGTGATCCCAAACAGCAAATTAAACCTATCATTAGATTATCTACACAATTCTATGTATCTTTTCAGCAAATGCCTCAGCCATACGAAAACCCAAACATGGGTTCATAGCTCAGCGGTACACAAAAATCAACCCAATAGTTGGAATGAACACTAGAACACCTACCTCGATCGTCTCTGATTGGTATATGTGAACAACGCCTCCCGAATTGTCCAAGAACGATATAGATCTAGGGAAAATGTTCACTCATTCAAACTCAAATAACTTTCCCTTGGGAAATAATTGGAAAGAACAGTGCAAGGAGAGGGGAGGGCTTACCCATACGGTCCCAACATGATCGATGGAAGAGGAATGGGGTTCTCGGTGTACGGTCGGGATATCTTCTATGCTATAGCCTCCTCTCCTGAGATCTTCTGGCGTTTTAAGCTTCCTCTATCAATAGAGGAGGCTACTGCCTGTTTTAAGTGAAAAAAACAAACTACATGGTGTGTACTCTCAAGTATACATTGTGTACTTTTCATTTTTTAATTGTTCCTCTGGCGGATTATTTCCACCATGACATTATTCAACTGTCGACATGTGTACACGGTGTGTATTCCAGATTACACGGCGTGTACTGTCGCTCTTCTAGAGGCTGCCTCGACCACCTTACTGTTCTCCTACCAACTGAGTACACGACCAGTAAATACTATGTACACGGCGTGTAACGAGTTTTTACACCCTTTCATCCTCAGCAGGCTTCTATGACCCGTGTACTCATCCCACACGACCAAAGTACACGGCATGTGGAAAAGTAAACGGCGAGTACCCATAAAATTTTAGATTTTCCCCCATTTTCCTTATTTTCTAAAAAACACTTAAGGAAAAAGGAAAAGAAGAAACCCATACCTCAAGAATAAGAACTGAGTTCTTACAATTTTATCTGAAAATAACTATAATATATTTAATATAAAAGAGTTGGGTAGATATGATTTACAAAAAAAAATTCTATGATAAGTGGACCCAAGAATGTCTAAGCTACCAAAAACATAACTTTATTGTTTTTAGGAAAATAGGTTGAGTATTAGAAGTAAAAATAAATGGTACATGTTTAGTGGTTATTCCTGTAATATGACTAGAGAATAGACTAACTTCTATTTTATGGAAAAGTTAAATGGAGTATATAGTTTTTGGAGTGGGTCCTTTGGACAACTGAAATTATTTACTATTATGACAATTAAAATTAAAATTTTTATTTATAATAATATTTTTTTAATTTAATTTTTTTTAATTATTTCATAATTTTTTATTACTCCTAATTTTATAAATAATAATTTTCTTTTTTATTTGACCAAAAATTAATTTTATAAGTTTATCATTTACCCTTACATATCATTCGTTAATTATTCATTACCTTTACGTAAGTTTTGTAAGTCCTTTTTTACACTAGGGTAACTTTCCATTTCCCTTACTAAAGGCTGAAGCTACCTTTTCATAACATTGTTTTACCATTATGTAAGCATGATTGTACCATTACACATGTTTTGTTTTATACTATTTACCTTTACATAATAAGATTTTACACTTACCTGATCTTTCCAGTACCATTATGCAAGCCATATACTTTCCTCTATACCCTTACATAGTTACCCTTACACAATAATTGTATTCCCTATTTACCCATATGTAGAACATAAAACTTTGCATCTATCTGTACAAAACATCATCTACCCTTACATGATCCATAAAAATATATTATACCTTTACACAACATATTTTTTTACCCTTATGCAGCTATAGAACTTATCTTTATGAAACTTATACATTGTAGAGTTTACCTTTACACTAAAACCAAATACTAAAAATTACCTTTATCCATGCAATAAAAATGAGATTTAACCTTAGACATGCACTTAAATTAAGTATACATTTCATTTAAAACTTACCTTTACACTTGTGGTTTTTTTATGGTTACCCTAACAAACCATCTGAAAATTATATCTTACCCTTATGTAGTATAGTTTTTGTTCTTCCCCATATGACTCTATTTAAGGATATTTATTATATTTTTATAGATTTTATGTTTGTTTTATTAATTTTTATTTTTTTAATCATTCTATAAATTTTCATTATTTATACGTAACCTTTACGAAATGTTTTTACATTATTTTTAGACACATTTACACAAAGATAAAAAATGTTCTTCTTTCATGGTTATATTTTCAGCATGAGAAATTAATATTTTTAACTTATTAGTTTTGATTTTTTTAATGTATCTAAATTTATTTTTGATGCTAAAGAACAAATTTAAACATATTTTAATTTTTTAATGTGATATCATTATTTTTTGATATTATCATATATTTATTATTGAAAGAACTTTCAAATTCAAAATTTTAATTTTATTGTTTGAATATGTATAATATTTTTAATTAACATTGACCTATTATTATGTATGTGTTTTTAAAATTATTAATTGAGTTAGTTCAAACAAGTTTGACTTGTTAAAATGATTTTGAATTTTAAACAATATATGTATCGATAAACTATTTCTCTCTTATCTCTTCTAAATAATTATGATTTTTTGTTATTAATATTTTTATTATCATCTATTTACTAATGAGTTACATGGATGTGTTAAGTTATTTTTAAAGGGTTTGAGGAATCTTGTGATAGAGTGAGTGGAGGTTATAGTCATGAATTTAATATTATGCCAAAACTATTTTCATCTATTGAATAATTATCATGGTGGGATAATTCATCTTTGAATTCATTAACCTTGAAGAGATGAAATTTAAATTGATGGAATGAACAAATTTGATATTCCAAATCCATTTTATGGTCCAATAAAACATTCTATACACTATTATTTGTTCTTAATACCCCTATAATTTTATAATCGTTCTATTTATTTATTTTGGATTGTGTAGAGTTTTCTACATTTAATTTTTTCACACAAAATGTTATACTTCCTCTAAAATTTATTCCCTTAGTTATTATTATAATACCAAAAGGTAGAACAATTAGGCTGGGTATTATCCTTATATAAAGGGTTTTGTTTTTTCTATTCCCAAAAATAGCTTTTTAGGTTTGGGGACACTCCCATATCAAATTTTGGGGTTGGGATTAATCCCATTATAAAAGTATTGGTTTGGATTACTCCTATGTAAATGTATCTCTAATATCATAGTGGTTTTATACTCCATCAGTTGGGGTGTGAATAGTGGGCCAAGTCATTTAGATTGAACCACTATAAAATTATTGTGTTCATATCATTAATTTTAATTATAAAATTTTCACACATCCATTATTCTTATTATTTTAATAAATAATTATTTATTATTTTTAAAATACGAAATTCATCAATTTATTTTAGTATATTTATAATTTTATGAAAATAAAATTCATCCCCAAATTTTTTATTTTCATTAACTACTCTGACCACATAATTATGAACCATGATTTTCATGCATAAATACTACATATAATTAGTAGAATATTCATTACATATCAATATGATCCATTCTTGTATTGTAAAGGGTTAATTTATTTATAAACATGGATATATAAAAAACTAGCACATAAAATATCTACATCATTTCTCATTAAATTCTTCCCAAATATCACCCTTACAAGGTATATCATACTTACAACCATTTTTATATCCTAGAGAAGGGAAAAATATGAAAGGGAGATCTCAGATGCGGTGTAAGGTTAAATATAAGATATATCAATCAATGATCCTAGGTGACAATAAGATAAGAATAAGGGCATTATAACATGATCATTAATTACAACAATCATAAAAAATTAGTCTAATTTATTTAAACATGATTCATGGAATAAGGTTTTTACATTATAAATTAATAATAAATATGTTTGAGGAATCGTCAATAATCAATCATTACCTATGCGAACTTGTTGTAATCATAAGAAAAAATTCTATGGAATTAAAATAAGCATTGAAAATAACTTCCTTAGTTAAGGATCACTCCCAATACTATCATCTTGGTCAATGTTGCATAACGGAAATTCCTACCCATTCAATTCTGACTTTCTATTTGGAGAAATTTCTATCCAGTTAAGTCCATTATCACTTAGGAGTTTACTATCCCCATCATCTCTTAGGATTTTGTCAAATTCTTTATCATTATCCAATTAATGGGTGGGATATAATAGACCCACCCATCCTTAGTTTATACTGTATCCATCCATCATTGGTTTATAATAGAACCAATAATCCTTGGTTTATAAGAGAATAATTCATTACAAAATCATAATCCATTTATATGTATGCCACAAGATCCTGAAAGCATTAATTATTACATCAAAGTCTATCCAAAAGAAAGGATTTGGGTTTCATAAAAATTTAATAATTGTGAACATAAAACCTCCAGAGAAATAATATAGATTGTAACATTGGATCACATCCCTAGTAAATCATAAGAAACCTAAATTGATATTATTATAGATAAAAATACATTTAAAAATCATGGAATACTTCCTCAGGAAAGTAACCTATTATTTTTTAAACAACATATTTAAAACAAAAAAAATTACAAATTTTTATTGAGATAATTTAATTTAAAAATAAACATAGAAAATTATAAAGGAATATTTAAATAAAATAGTTTTCATGATGGTGTTGAAAACCATTCTTAATGTTTCTGTTAAAATAAAAGTTCCTTTCACATTTTTGATAAAAAAAAGAAGTACCTCATTTAGTTAATGATAAAAAGATTCTTTTAATTTTATTATAAAAATTAAAATTTATGAAATTTTTTTTAATAAATATTAGGTGAATATTTAAAAATTTACCGAAATATTTAAAAGAATACATGGACATGTAAGAAAATATTCCCGAACGAAGAGAGAAATTAAGATGGTTTTACATGAAAACATTATTTTGGTCTCTTGAGTAATTAAAGAAGATAAATGAAATAAAATAATGTAATATTAAAAAACTACTAGAGTAGAAGAAAATGTAAAATATTTTAGATATATAGATTATATAATTTCATCATCACAAAGTTAATCATTAATAATTCTGGTAAAAAATGAGATTGTAATAAAAAATTCTAATCGTGGTGGTAACTTTAGAATCATAACACCCATGAAAGGAGTAACATCAGATGAAAATTTAAATACCGTAAACATTATTATATTAATGATACCACATATAAATGGGGAATTAGATAAACCTTATAAAAGAATATAGGTGTATAACATCAAACATGTAACAATGAAACAAAATTGAGATGAAAAACCCTTACCTTATATCCGACTTGATTCTTATGTGTTCTAACATAATTTATAATAAATTTATATTTATTATAAATCTATAACATAATCATATTAATACTTATAATATCATATATGATCCTCTTATATCATGTCAACTCTAATTTATTAAAAATTCTCTATTAGAACCAGCATTTTTGGTGTTAATAGATTCTGTTTCATGAAATATTTAGTACATGAGTTATGGTCCTTGGAATTTGGTCATGGTTCATCCATATAAAAAATTTAAATTGTGATATAAATATCATATATATTCATTATATAAATATTTATAAAAATTCATATAATGTGGTGATGAAAAATTAATTACATTAAAATGTAGAGACGGTAGTCCATACATACGAACAATTGGAATTTTCTTTTTTCAATGAATAGAATGAAATAAAGGTAAATATTAATTAAAAATTATAAAATAATTATTATAATATAAATTTAATTCAAAAAAATTAAATTTATTATTATATGAAACCATTAAATGGGGTGGTGTAAAATGAATCGTATTACTACATGGAGGCAGTTGTACACACGCATGCACGAGTGATGCTTTAATGTCCCATTTGATTCAGAAGAGGTGGTAAATGGTTATGTCATCAAGATAATAAGATATCAGTATATTTTTGATAATATATACATAATTTTCTTATGAATACAACATGTTAAAATTTAGTAGAATAATAAATAAAATTGAAAGAACATGGTTAAGATTTATACCTCTTCTTGGAGAGATCTCCTTTGGCTTACACCTTAAGCCTTAAAGTATTGTTCTTAAGACAACTACAGAAGATCTAGGATTAAGGAAATGATAATTATATGGGTTTTTTAGTTTTTTATAATATGGAAGGATGAAATTGTGTAAATAAGGAAGTATAAAATATTCTCTTTTATATTTGAGGGGTTGGAAAAACATGGAGTTTTTTCAAATATTTGAATGATACATGGTCACTCTCATGGGATGGTGGCCTAAAATGTACAAATATTATAATTTAATGTAATATAAGGTTTAAATATATTTAACCAATAATCATTAGGAATGTTTATGTAGAAATACTACCTTTATCTTCTGTTTTAACACCTGGTAAGATCGTTTTAACATTAACTATGGTAAGAAAAATATATTTTTTTAACCCTTCACAATGAAAAAAAATTAAGTTGACCATATTAAATAATATTAATTATGATGTTTAAAAATTTATAATACATTTTACTGTATTAAGTTCCTTTAATATGAAGGATTTAATTTTATATAAGCACGAAAACCACAATGAACCCCCATTTAGAAAAATGAAATTTGAAGCATAAAACAAAATTTACTACAATTAAATTCCTTTTAATAACCATATAAATAATATTAGAACATATTATTGAATATATAATATATAAATTTAATTGAAATATTAGCAAATATTTATTAATTTGGGTTATTAATATAATAAAACATTGCTCACATAAAACCTGTTTTCATAAAAATGTGTTTTGAGCATAAGAATGAACTTTTATAAAAAAAATATATAATGATGGTTATTGTATAATTAATTATATTATTTATAATTAAAAAAATACTTTCATAAAATTAGGATAAAATTCAGAAACTAATGACACTTTTACTTGAAAATAAATGACAGTTTTTAAAAACATGATATTTTTCACTATTCCCTACAAAGTATATCTTTACAGAAAAATACATAAAATAAATCCTAAAATAATATTGACATGAAGATTTAAAAAATGAAATGAGTTTCATAAAAAACATTTATAAATTTTATAAATTAAATTTAATGTTCGCATGAAAATGTGATAAAACACATTTTTTAAGAAAACATATTTTTGAAGCATATAATGACATTACTAAAAATTGAGTACTATTTTATTAGTCATCCATTTCATATATTTAAAAAATCTCAAAATATTTTTCATAATGTGTTTATTACTATTCATACTTACTAATTTAACACCTTGGTTATAATGTTTTACTATATCTCAATTCATATAGACTGAGGGTTGAATATAAGGCAAGTTATCGAATACATTAATTTTATTTCAATGGAATAGATATAAAAAATTGGGGTGTTAAATTATACCCCATAAGAATTATTTTTCCCTTAAAATTATATCAATATGATACAAAAAATAGGATATATTTTCTTCATCACATCATCGGGTTCCCAAGTAGTTTCCTCAAATTTTTAATTCGTCAAAATAAACTTAACCAAGTGAGTAGTCTTGTTCCATAAAAAACTATCTACATTATCCTAGATTTATATAGGTTTCTATTCATATGAAATATTATTCTACATTGGTACAACCTATGATTTTATTACATGTGAATGATCTGGTATATACTTCCTCAGGAGTGATATATATAAAACATCCTGAAATTGAGAGGTTCATTGTGACATTCAAGGGGTTAGAAACTGTACGAATATGATAAATAATATCGGGGAGAAAAATATATCTAGGGTTTATATTTCCCTTCTTTTTGAATACTAAAACCCTATAACAAGGATAAATTCATTATAAAACCTTCTTGTCAACATTAAATTCTAGATCTCACTTATTATTTTTCAACATAACTCTTCTATCTACTCTTAGATGCCTTGATGTGTTGTTGAATGGATCTAAAATTGATTGAAATTTCCTCAAATATATTAGGTATAAATATATTTCTTTCTGAATCATCATCCAAGTATATTGGAGTTCTACAATTCGTTCCGTAGAGGTATTCATAAGGTTCTATCTGAATGATTTATTGAATGCTATTGTTTTAAGAGAACTCAACAAGAGGATGGTGTTAATACCAACAAAATTTAAAATATATAGAACACGACCTCTTCATATCCTATAGGTTTTTAATGGTCATAGAAATTTTTTAATGTATATGTTAAAAGGATGAAAAAGATATAAATCTTCTCTAACTGAAATTAATTTTGGTGAATTTGAATGGAAATTTACTACAACCCAAATCGAATTATGGCCTTTTGATTTTTTGGGGAGTCCAATGATGAAATCCTTGGTGATGTTTTTCGATTTGCATTATGATATGGATAGTGGTTATAACATCCCCTTATACATTAGTCTCTCACTCTTAATATGATGACATTCCAATCAACAATATACATTCTTCACTATATATCTCTTCATGTTTTCAAACCAAAAAATCCCTTTTAGTTCTTTATACATCTATGTATATTTAGGTTGAATAGAGAATGTTGTCCTATGAGATTATTCCACTTGTTTCTTCTTAAGGTTTGGTATTGAAGAGTCACATAATCTATCTCTAAAAATTATCATTCCATCACAATCATTATTGAGCTCAAGGACATATCTCTCTATCTTTTTCCACTCCACAACCTCCATCTTCACCTATTTAATATTCTTTGGGATAGATGGTTGAACACTCATATGGGAAATATATGATTTAAATACTTACCTTACTATTTTAAGTTAAATCCTTTACTAATACATAAATATTTTATATTTTGTGATATTTATCATTGATAATGTAGAATTATTCTTTTGAATCAAAGAATGATCCACCTCATTTTATTTCATAGGGTGGTAATCTATTGTGAAGTCATAATATTTAATCAACTCTATCCATCTTATCCAGTGCATATTCAACTCTTTATGGGTGAATTAATCCTTTAAAATTTTATAATCAGTATATATGTTACACCTTTCTCCATAAATATAATGTCTCCATATCTTTTATGTAAATATTACCACTGATAACTCCAAATCATGAGTCAGATAATTTTTCATTTGAATCGGCAATTGGGATGAGGCATAAGCTATCACCATATCATTATACATGAAAACACATCTCAAAAATTTATTTGATGCATCTATGTAAATCAAAACCACTTCCCTATTGCATGGTAGTGTGAGAAAATTTTCTATAACCAAATTTCACTTCAATTCCTTGAAAATTTATTTACACTATTCCATATAATGGAACTTAAATCCTTGATGAGGTAACTTGATATGAGGATTATATAGATATGATAAAAACATAAAAAATAATCAATAATATCTTCCCATTTAGAGAAACCTATGGATAATAGTCATATTGATTGGTCTGGACTAATGGTCAACAACTTTCAACTTCTATGGATCCACCGATATACCAACTCTTGAGAATATATTACCCGAAAGAGAAACATTATGTAGCCCAAATTCAAACTGTTCATTTTTCATATATATTCTCCTTAATTGGGGTCTTCATTATAATCCCCAAGTGATATTCATTTTCTTCATTTATCTTGGAATATATAAGAATATCATCTATAAATACTACAACAAATTTATCAAGGTAATCTATTAGGGCTTGATTCATTAAATATATAAAAATAGTGAGGGAATTAGTAAGACTAAATGTCATCACTATAAATTTATAGTGTCAATACCTTGATCAAAAGTCTATATTTGGAATGTCATGAATTTTTAACCTCAATTCATAGTTTCCAGATTAATGATAAATCTTGTAAAAATATGGAGCTCTATGTAATTGATCAAAAAAATCATCAATATAGTGTAGATGATACATAATATTGACGATGATATTTTTAAATTTTAGTTAATAAATTTATAGTTGAATTGATCCATATTAATTCATAAAAAATGAACCGTCACACCCCAAGGTGTTTCACTTACCTGAATTAACCCATCATCAAGATTCTATTAATGTTTCTTCTTAAATTCCTACAACTTAATCGAGGAAATTATATTTAGATCCATTGAAATAGGTATGACACCAGGTATGAGTTCTATTGAAAACTTAACCTCACAATTTTGAGTCAAGAAATAAACTCTTATAGAAATACATCGACAAACTCTTATAAAATAGGCATATATTTGATGTTGGGTTTTTATATAATCATCTAAGACAAATATGCATTTGAATTCGAATCAAGACCCATGAAATAGACGTAATTTCCATGGGAATCTAATATTTATCTACACATTTATAGATGATCAATAGTAGGTTTTTAAAATAAAATGTAACTTTCCTTATTTATAAATTGGTATGGAGTCTATATAATGAAATTAAATACATTTCCAAAATCAAATCAAATTAAACTAGAGGATGTTTAACAAGAATTAGAGAAATAAAATTCTCATGAACTTCAATTGGGGAAAAACCATACCCATGATATGTGATCATCATACCTTTAGGATTTTTTACTACTATTTAAACTTATAATAATTGAGGTGGTAATTTTTTACCTTTAGTAAATGATTTAGATATAATGCATTATAAGTTATAAGGTGGATGGTATATGTAACTATCACCACTTCATTAGAGTACCCAAAATTTGAAATGGAGATCACATGATATATACCATTGTCTCTAGGGATAAGCGGTTACTGATGCTCATCACCATCACTAACCCTTTGATTAATTATATGGTTAATATAATTCTCATACTCATTATATTTTGAAACACTAAAGTGTGGGTGGTATATTTTACTGAGTTTTTTAATCATTCCTTTCATCGATTAACCTATTCACATAACTTTGGAACTCTTTATTTTGATGAAATTACTTCACACACCTAAAGTATCTAGTATTCCCCTTAAGAAAATTTCTTCCATTTTTTATGCACTCCTTCCATAAAGGATGATCCATATTCTTCCTCAGTGAATTTATTATAATTTCCTTTGAATTCTATATTTTATTATTATCAAAACAACCATGAGATTGATGGGTGTCTCTAATATAAATCCTTACTATAATTTCACAATGAATGATTTATTTATCACTACCAAAGTCTATTATTTATAACACCATTTTGATAAATGGTTTTAAACAACTAAATAACCAATCAATATTAGTTTCAAATTAAATGATAATACCAGAATCATACCTAACAAGTCATATAGAATTTTCCTCATAGGTACAAACAAATTCATCATCCTTTAAATTTATCTCACGTACTTCCTTCTCAAGTTTCATATGAAAAATATAAAGAAATTACTTGTTGAATAATAATCTCTTTAACCAACAATGACAAACATGGCCTCTAAAAGCACTAGAATAGTCCTTTATTAGTGCTAAAAAAGGTACTGAAAATTTTAGCACAGTTAAATATCTGAATATTTTATTGGTACTAAAAAAGAACTGATAAAGGCCCCACTGATAAAGGGTACATAAATTTATTTCCATTACCCAAACAACCCCCTTCATCAAAACTTCCCACCCCCACCATTTTATCAGTGCTTCCCCCACACCTTTATCATCACTTTTTATTGGGAACTATCCTTAAAATGTTACTTAATATTGAATTTTACAGGAGACTATACATTATTACACATTGAGGATCCTTTCAGGTTTAGAGTTTTAAAGAATTAGGATATCTTAGATATATGACATACTACATTCATACAAGAGGATAATACTAAAACAGTATCCATTTTTTCAGAAATTAAAACACAAAACATAATTTCCTTAACAAAACTTCATATCAAACATCAAGAAAGCCTTATTTCTCTTACCCATACTTATATCCTATGAAAAACATTTTAAGAACATGGGATGAGTATAAAACTTAGTAAGGGATATAAATAAAGAATGTGTTAGTCAAGTGATAACATAAGAACAAATAAAACCCATAATAATAAAAACTCATATGCATAGAAACATCATGTAGTTTCCTTGGAAAATATTTAACATATCACTATTAAATTCACCCTTACACATGGAATAATATTTTTTTCAACATCCATATCTGGAGTACCACATACATTGGAGAGCTATAATGGGGCTCACCCATCATATCTTGAGTTATAATGGGCTCAACCCCACATATCTTGGGCTATAATGGGATCAAACCAACATAAATAACCTCCAAGGGGAATATCATGGTAATAATGTATCTTGAAAATCCTAATAAACCACTCATTCCATATACATATAAAACATCACAATCCTTTTGAAATTTATTAAATAGAGTTTTAATAATATTTTATAAAGAGTGTCCCATAAAATATAATTGGAGGGATAATTAATAGAATGGAATGGATATCTGTATAAAATATAAATAAACATAGTGAAACATATTACAAACAAAAAAAATCATCACACCAATAATCTTAATACTACACAATGAATAAATAATATGGTTAATCCTAAGAATGGAAATTGGGTTAAGAATTCCCTTACCTTGGGTTCTTAGTTCTTAAAAAGTGTTTAAACCTTATATATAATGTTTAAAAGAGTTTTATTAATATCTTAATGAATCATATTAATGTTTATAACATCTTATATGATCATTTTACAACATTATTCTCCACATTTATTAGTAATATTTTGATATTTACATTGTGTCTGGTGTGTTCTTTATAGGGTTTCCGTGATCGGTTCATGATGGATGTTCTTGTTGATTGGAAGTGAAACTCAAGAATTGTAAAGGAATGATGTTTAAATATTTCTAGAACCATAAATTATTCCATTTATCATTTTGAATTATGAACTGAGGATGGTTCATAAGCTAAAACATTATTGATAATTGTTTAGGTCATTTTGGTGATTCTTTGATCGTAATGAACTCGTTTTGTATTATAAATTAATCACATGTGTATAAAATGATTCTAGAACCTTATATAAGATATAATAAATAATTTATAATCAGTTTCAACCATATAAATGGTTTCATTACTAGTATTAAAGAAATTAAATGAAATTTCAATTACATCGTCCACGATGTCGGTAAATCAACACATCACAGATGGTGTTTTAATTTCTTGAATGAGTGGGAGAGGAGAAGAAATGTAATGGTGAGTATTACATAAACATGATGAAATAAAAAATATTTAAGATAATGGATCATTTATTCCTCTTGGATAAGGTTATGTGAGGAATAAAAAATAAAATAATGGAATCTCAAAATAAAAGAAAATTTGAGAAATCCATTATGAAAATTTGACAGCCTAACGACGTCGCTCAAAATTTCATAAATTATTTTGATGAGAGAAAAGGGTTATCTCATCATTATTAAATAATAAGAGAATTATTTAATGACATATCCTAAAATAATCCAAATGAAAATAAAAATAATGACATTAAATGAATGAAATGAAAGAAAACAAAAGAAGATGTTTACCTCTTGGTCTCTTCTCCGTGAGATCCTTTGTAAAGACTTTGGTTTTGGAATTTTGATGAGACCATAAGCTCTATGAAGTGGAGAAGATTCTTGGGTGGATTATTGGGAATAAAATAGGTAAGTATCAAGTCTTGAGAGGGGTAGGAGGAAGAGGGGAATAGGGGTGCTATTTATAGTGGATGAGAGGAGGCATTTTACATTATTTTAATCATTATAATAATTTATTTTATCAAGACTATGAATAGTCTCAATTAATGTGACCCAAAATAGTAATAATTTCATTTTAGTTTCAACCAAGTGGTCTTAAATCAATCTTGAATCACCAATGATGTAGTAAATCAAGTATTTAACATTTATCGTATTTTATCGTATTTTAATATTCATCAATAATTCTAAAAATTTATAAAATTTTCAAAAATTAACTCTAACCATTTCTTGACATGTAGAATTCAAAAATGAACTCTATTTATTATAAATATGTTTCTAAATATTATCAATTTATTTTTAAAATAAAAGTATACTTTATTTAAAAATTAACAATTTTAAAAGTATAACTGTTTTTTTTCTCACATTGAAAAATTAACCAAAATTCCATTATCTTAAATAATTTAGAAAATAAAATTATAATAAAATTTAAAATTAATTAGGGTCATATTACTATTCATATTAATATTCAATAATGAATATTACTATTCACTATAAATCAAGTTGGTTCCATTAGACTCCAAAGAACTTACTGAACACAATTGTAGATGACTGTTTTTCGAAATTCAAAAACATAGAAGAAGATAAATATTGTTTCAAGGGTAGTTATTAATATCTAAATAAAACAATGTTACATGCATTTAAATTTATATTTAAAAACTTTGGGTGTTACATTATCCCCACCTTCTGGAAATTGCATCCTCTCAATTTTATTTACTTATTAAACAAGTGAGGGTACCTTTACCTCATAGAATTTTCAGACTCCCACATTGCTTCTTTAACGATGTGGTTTCTACAAAAAACCTTTACCTATTGGATTACCTTATTCCGAAATACTTGTTATCTTCAATCAAAAATCTGAACTGGAATCTCTTCAAAAGATATGTTCTCTTCCAACTGAACTACTTCTAGGCTCAAAACAAGGGTTGAATCTTAGACATACCTTCTCAACATTGAAACCTGAAAAAACATTATGTATCTAAAATAAACTCGGAGGAAAAGATACTCACTATGGAACTGTTCCAAATTTCTCAAGGATTTCAAAAGGATCGATGAATAATGGACTTATCTTTCCTTTTCTACCAAAACACAACATACTTTTACAAGGATATATTTTAAGGAAAACATGGTCACCAACCTCGAAAAAGAATTCTTTCCTTCTATTATCTACATAAAGTTTCTTCCTTGTTTGAGCTATCCTCATGTGTTGCTGGATCATCTTTACTTTCTTAGCCACTTCATCGACTAATTCTGGAACCATCAACTTTCTTTCACGGACTTCATCCCAAAAATTTGGAGTTCAACACTACTTCCCAAACAATGCCTCAAAATGATCCGTATTTATACTGAAATGAATACTTTTATTATAAGAAAACTCAACTAAATAATGATTCTGATCCCAACTTCCCTCATAATCCATTGAACAAGGAGGAAGTATATCCTCCAAAATCTAAATTGTTCATTCTGACTGCCCATGTGATTGAGGATAAAAATCTATACTGAAATTTATCTCGGTGCACAATGACTTCTGAATCCCCTTCAATAATTTTGAAGTGAACCTAGGATCTCGATCAGATACAATGGAAAGAGGAAATCCATGTAACCTGAAAATAGCTTTGAGTTACAGTCTAGAAAGATGATCCAATGAAATTATATCATGAATAGAAAAAATGCGCAGATTTTGTCAGCCGGTCAACAGTAACCCAAATCAAATTCTTACCTGGAGAAGTATTACGTTGTCCCCCCACAAATTCCATGGAAATATTCTCTCATTTCTAATATGACAATATCAAAGGCCGAAGAATCTCATTCGGTAACTTTCACTCTACTTTAACCTATTGACATGTCAAATATTTCACAGTAAATTCTGCAATATCCATTTTCATTCCATCCCACCAGTAATACGTTTGAAGGTCTGTATACATCTTATTACTTCCACGATGAACTGAAAATAGAGAACTATGAGCTTCAAAAAATAGTTCATTCTTTAATTGTGAATCAAAAGGAACAAAAAACCTTTGTCCAAATATTAAAACACAGTCTTTCTCATGGTTAAATTCTAGAAAATTACCCATTTTAACCAATAATACCTTTTTTTTGTATCTTCCAGTCTTCTTTCTTCACTTTCTTAATTCTATCTGATAATGATGATTGAAATGAAACCTAAAATAATATAGAGGTATTTCCTACACCAAAAAATTCGAATCCAAAATTCATCAAATCATTAATCAAGGGATCATGTTCCAAGTGTAACATGGTTAATGATTCATGATATTTTCGACTCAAGGCATCTGCCATTTTTTTTCTTTTCCTAGATGGTAATTGACCGTGAAATCATAATCCTTTTTTAGTTCAATTAATCTTCTCTGCCTCATGTTTACTTCCTTTTGAGTGAATATATACTTCATACTTTTATAGTCATTATATATTTTCCATTTGGCTCCGTATAAATGATGCCTCCAAATTTTCAAATAAATAAAAACAGCTTCCAATTCCAAATATTTTGTGGGACAATTCAAATCATGAGGTTTTAGTTTCTTTAATGCATAAGAAATAACCTGATCATTCTATATTAGAAAAAAACCAAGTCCATTCAATGAAGTGTCATTTTAGATGAAAAACTCACCATTTTGGGAAGCCAAGGTCAAAACTAGAGCATTCACCAATCTCTTGTTGAGTTCCTAAACAAAATCACATTCTTCTGTCCAAACAAATTTAACCCATTTTCCTGTTACCTTAGTTAGCAGGCTAGATAACCATGAAATGTTTTTAAGAAACTGTTGGTAATAACCTGATAATCCTAGAACACTAAAAATATCTATAACATTTTTTGGTCTTGTTCATTCATCAACCAATTTTGTTTTGGCATGATCAACTATTATTCCATCCTTATTTAAAATTTTCCCAAGAAAAGAAATATATTGCAACTGAAAATCACACTTTCTGAATTTTATGTACAATTTATTTTATATGAAGGATTTCAAAAGAATTCTTAGATATTTTTCATGATCCTCTTAACTTCTAGGATATAAATGAATGTCATCAATATCAACCACCAAAAAATTATCTAATAACTCATGAAATATTCTATTCATAAGATCCATGACTATAGAAGGTTCACCAGTTATCCAAAAATAAATAACTAAAAATTCATAATGACCATATATAGTTGGACACACAGTCTTCAGGATGTCTTCATCCATTACTTTAAACTGATGGTGCCCTGACCTAAGGTCAACCTTTGAAAAATACTGCCCTCCCGCGAGCTGATCAAAAAAACTACCTATATGAGGAAAAGGATACTTTTTTTAACACTAATGTTATTCAAATATATGTAATCGATTAAAAGTATCATTAAAATATTTTTTTTGTAACAAACAAGACAGGATCACCCCATGGTGAAGTTCTAGTTCGGGTGAATCTTTTATCTAATAATTTCGGCAACAACCTTTTTAATTACATTTTTTCCGTTTGGGACATTCGATAAGGGGGTTTAGAAATTGGCTTAACATCAAGAAATAAGTCAATAGTAAACTCATCCACTATATTAGGAATAACACTAGGTAAATCATCAGGAAAACATCTAGGTATTCATTTACCACTGGTACATCTTTAATTTGGATATTTCCATTATCATGAAAAATATGAATTAGATACCTTTTATTTCCATCCATTATCATTTTCTTATATTCTTGATATGTTATTAATGGTATGGGTTCATTATTGTACACAAAATAAAATTATTTATAAAAAAACTTCTTTTTCTCTGAAATCAATATTACTATGATAAAAATAGAGTTAGTCTATACCCTTAATAACAACAAACTATACAAGAGGAAAACAACATGGGTTGCATGTAAACTTTTCCACAGACAAGGATAGGTAGATTCTTATAATTTCTTTTTTCCATAATATTTCCTCCATGTGTTTTTAGCCTGAGATATGGTTTCATTTCATGAGGTTGAATTCCCAATTTTTCCTGAAAATTTCTAAAAAATGAAGGAATGTAGAGACCCTGAATCAAATAACACA
The DNA here is from genome assembly GCA_963277665.1 of Viscum album. Taxonomy (NCBI): domain Eukaryota; kingdom Viridiplantae; phylum Streptophyta; class Magnoliopsida; order Santalales; family Viscaceae; genus Viscum; species Viscum album. Next base: position 1,244,997,218 of record OY728157.1, on the reverse strand, counting down.
TTTTCAAAATCTGTAAAAAAAATAAATGTACCTCATACCACTTCATTTGATGGCTCAAAATCTGCTGAAGTTGTTGTAAATGATTTTACCAAACCCTTCTTCTTTCAATCTTGTTGATTCCATGCTTGACTAACTATCTTTGGACAAAGATTAGAAAAATGACCAAATTGCTTATAGTTAAAGCATCCCACCATCAGATTATCATTTTTTTTTTAAATTATTTTCCTTTCACTCACGAGACATGTTTCTAAACATTCTATATCGGTAGCATTTCCCAGAATTCACAAGACATTAATCAGGTTTCATTTTTCCACAGTTTTCACAAGAAGGGAAATTAATTTTCTTACCTCTAGACTTCTTTGACGAGTTATTCCTCATTTCCAGCCAACATGACCGCTCCTTATTCTTGTCATCATGTGGAAAAAATGTTTTAGAAAACTCTATCTCAAATTTTTAGTAAAACGAACAAGATTATCATAACTTTTAAACTCTCATTAATTCAAATGTCATTGCAAAAAATAGTTTCAAAGTAGAGTAAATCTATTAATTTTACTTTGAAAATCCCAAGTGAAATATGGTACATACTTGACTAGTCTTGTAATACTGGCTTCATATGTTTCCACCGAATCATTATCTTTCTGCTTCAGTTTCAATAATTGTTTCTCCATCCTGATTCTAATAGTTTTGGGAAAATATTTCTCCGGAAAAGAACTCTTAAAATCATCCCATTCTAGACTATCAAGATCATCTATTTCTCTCTTATTCTTAACTAGATACCACCATTGATCATATTGACCTTCCAAATGATAAATTGATAGTATTCCCTTTTGATGTTATGAACATCCCATGACATCAAATATCGATTCTAGAGCATTGATCCATCCATCAGTCATCAATGGATCTATAGTTCCATTGAATGTTGGAGAATGGGGCATCATAAACTGCTCCACAAAAGACATGTTTCTTCGTGGTAGATCATGTTACACTATATCATGGATACCAACCCTGTTTATTACTTGATTCAACTGAGCCATTACTGTTACAAACTGCTCAATTCTGATTCACATTATTTTGGGCTGCAGATTTGGACAGACATCAACCTCTTGGTGCCTTCCTACTTTAGCTTCCCTGTTTATTCCGCAAAAAACCATTTTGTACAAGAATATCATAGTCTAAGAAACATGGTAATCTTTAAATTCAAAAAAAAATTCAAATTCATCATAGAGTAAAAATTACTTATGGTATTCTATTAAAATCATCATTACTCCAAAGGTTATCTAAACCATCATCTGATACCAACTATAAGGACCCAACATTAAAATGTTAATTAATATTGAATTTTACACAAGAATATACATTGTTACACATTGAGGAGATTTTCAATTTTATATTTTTAAATAATTATTATATCTTAGATACATGACATACCACATTTATACAAGAGGATATTACTAAAACAATAACCATTTTTCAAAAATAAAAATTTAAACCATGATTTCATTAATAACACGGAATGTTAAACATCGTGACTCCATTATTTATTATACCCATCCTTATATCCTATTAAAAACATTTTAAAAACATGGGATGAGTATAAACCTCAATAAGGGATATAAGGAACAAAAATGTTTGTCAAGTGATAAACTAAAAACAAATAAAACCCATAACAATAAAAACTCATATGCATAGAAACATCATGTCGTTTCCTTGGAAAATATTTTCCATATCACTCATACATTCACCCTTAAACATGGAATAACCTTTTAGTCATCTTACAACTCCAGAGTGCCCAATTAATTGAAGAGCTATAATGGGGATCACCCGTCATATCTTGATCTATAATGGGATCAACATAACATATCTTGAGCTATAATAAGATCAACCCAAAATAAATAATTTCAATGGAACATATCATGATAATAATGTATATTTAAAATCATAAGAAACCACTCATGCCATATATATATATAAATAATCCTTTTGAAATGTATTAAAGATAGTTTTAAAAGGATTTTAACAAGAAAGTCTCTTAAAATATAATTACAGTTAGAATTAATAGAATGGAATTGATATGTGTATACACATTAAATAAAAATAGTGAAACATAAGATAAACAAAAAAATCATCACACCAATAATAATAATCTCACATAATGAATAAAGAAGAAGGTTAACCCAAATAATGGAAATTGGGTTAAGAATTCCCTTACCTTGGGTTATTATTACTTAAAAAGTTTTTAAACATCCTGTGTAATGGTTAAAAGAGTGTTATTAATATCTTAATGAAACATAGTAATGTTTATAACACCTTATATGATCATTTTACAACATTATTCAACACATTTATTAGTAATATTTCTTTTATTTACATTGTGTCGAGTGCATTCTATACATGGTTTCCATGACCGGTTCATGATGGATGTTCTTGTAGATTGGAAGTGACACTCCAAAATTGGGAAGGAATGGTATTTAAATATTTATAAAACCATAAATTATACTATTTATCATTTTTAATTATTAAATGAGGATGATTCATAAGTTAAAACATTATTGATTTTTGTTTAGGTCATTTTAGCGATTCTCCAATGGTAATGAACATTTTTTGTGTTATAAATTAATCACATGTGTATAAAATGATTACATAACCTTATATAAGATATAATATATAAATTATAATCTGTATCAACCATAGAAATGGTTTCATGTCTAGTATTGGATAAAGTAAATGAAATTGAAATCACATCATCCACGATGTCTGTAAATCGACCCATCACGGATGGTGTTTTAATTTCTTGAATGAGTGGGAGAGAAGAAGAAATGTAATGGTGATTATTCCATAAAAATGAATAAATAACGAATATGTAAGATACTTAATCATTCACACCTCTTTGATATGGGGAGGTAAGGAATGAACAATAAAGTAAGGGCATCTTCAAATAAAAGAAAAGTTGATAAATCCCTTATGAAAATTTGGTAGCCTAAGGACATCGCTTAAAATTTCATAAAATATTTTGATGAGAGAAAATGGGTCTCTCATCATTATTACATAATAGAGGAATTACATAATTAAATATCAAAACACTATCCAAATGAAATTAAAAAGAATAACATAAAATGAAAGAAAAGAAATAAAACAAAAGAGGATGTTTTCCTCTTGATATCTTCTACTTGAGGTCCTTCTTAAGGATTTTGGTTTTGGTCTTTTAGTGAGACCAGAAGCTCTAGGATTTGGGGAAGAGTCATGGGTGGAGTATTGGATAGAACATAGGTAAGTACCAAGCCTTGAGAGGTGTGAGAGGAAGAGGGGAATGAGGGTGGTATTTATAGTGGAGGAGAGGAGGTATTTTACCTTATTTTAATCATTATTATATTATTTTTGCTCAATATAATGAATAGTCTCAATTAATGTGACCCAAAATAGTAATAATGGCATGTGATTTGGAACCAGGTGGTCTTACATCAGCCTTGTATCATCTATGATGCAGTAAATCAAGTATTTATCATTTATCATATTTTATCATATTTTACTAGGCATCAAAAATTCTAAAATTTCAAAATATTCTTAAAAATTTACCCTGACCATTTTTAGAGATGTATAATTAAAAAATGAACTCCGTTTTTTGTTAATAGTTTTATAAATATTAATAATCTAATTTCTAAATAAAATCATACTTTATTAAAAAATTATCAATTTTAAATCTATAATTGTTTTTATCTCGCATTGAAAAATTAACCAAAATTTCATTATATTATTACCTTAAGAAAAAAAATAATAATAAAATTTACTATTTATTAGGGACATATTACTATTCATAAAGATATGTTACTATTCACAAAAAATCAAGTTGGTTCAGTTAGACTCCAAATAACTTACTGAAAAAAGTTATAGATGACTGTTTTTCTAAATTCAAAACATTGAAGAAGAAAAACAATGTTTAAAGGATAGTTATAAATATCCAATTATAAAAAAAATTCATTCATTTCAATTTATTTTCAAAAATGTTGCTTGTTATACTTTTGATAATCCCACCCTCTTACGTGCACCCCTGCCTCTAGTGAGTTTCGAACCCTAAACCTCTAATACATGAAAGCCTTTTTCCACTCCCATATACTTTTTTGTTTTACATTTTATTATATATATATATATTATATTACATTTTTTATCCATATATATATATATATACATTTATATATTAATACATATATTTTATATGTAAATATGTTTAATTATATGTTTATAAAATTAAATTTTTCTGTGTGAATAAATTAAAAATATGTATATATTGTTATATATTTGATTATAAATAAAATTTCATTGTGAAAAACGAAAAAATTTCAAATGTATTATATCAATATTAATATAGATGTAGGGAATAAATTCTAATCCTAGAAAAAAGGCAAAAATACCCTATAAACAAGCCTTAAAATCCCTTAAATGTTAAAAAATCAGGGTATGCCAACTAAAAACTCAGATTTTAAGGATTTCTGTGCCTTTTTTGGCCTAAAAAATTTTGAACAGGTCTTACCTATTTCAATTTAGGTGTATATATCATTGTAAGATTCTATTTGATATGTGGTATAGCCAAAACAGACACTCGGAACAAAAGTCATGCTCTTTTGAAGTTTGAGTTACATTTTCAACTTATTTTAGATCTTTTATTAATTTTTTGATTTTTTATCTTCAAATTGATATGAAATTACTATTAATTGGATATAATAATAAAATTATTAATTAAATTTTTTTTAGTTATTCTATAAGTTATTTCCACTAAATATATTATATATTAAGAGTAAATTCTAATTTACCTTATCTAATAAATATTTTAAAATATATATATTATATTTATATTATTATGAATTTATAAATATATAAATATATTAATTTTAATGAAATATAATTTTTTTGAAGTATTATTTTATCAGTTATTTTAAAAAACTATTGATAAGAGGGATATTTTATCAACGCTTCTAAAAAAGCACTAATAAACCCCCCTTTTTAGTGCTTTTAAAAACGCAATTAGAAAGGTACCCCTTTTACAGGGCTAAAAATTACTGTTAAAGACCACCTTTAATAGAGATTTTTTACCGCTAAAAAAGGGGTTATTTAACAACATTTTTACTAAGAATTGATAAATCCCTAGTGCTGGGTAAACCCTATTTTGTAGTAGTGACTCTTCCCACTCCATAGAGAACATTTCTTCATATTTTCTCATATTCTTGATAAAAGTCTAATATTAATCCACTTATCCTTACAAATGATATAATAACATAGATAACCTTTTCATGTTCTGAGAATAGAATAATAGAAAATATCTTTTCAATGGTCCTAATATGTTTCTGAGTAATTAGTGGATTTGCGGGCCTATAAAAAATAGTGGGCATTTCCTCATAAAGAACTCAATAGTATGTTATTCCCTTAATTTCCCATTTATAAGTTCAACATGATTCTTGGATAGATAAAATTGTGTAATAATAATAATAATATTTTCTGGAAAACCATATAATGATACCCAAACTCATAGTACGAGTATGAATAATCATTTTGGAAAACCATATAATTATGGAAAAATAATTCATAGGATGTATAAATCATGATACCTTTATTTCAATAAATGAAATTTAAGGTTTAAAAATAATACAACCATGGTCATTATCTATCCAAATCCATTATAATAGTCCATAGAAAAAATGTGTCTTAACCTAAGAATATCCATTAGGGGTTTAAAACTAGGTGTTCAATAAGGGCCCCTTAACCATGAACCAGAATTATGGATAAGATATAATCAACCAACAATTTTGGAAGTTACCACCCCTAGATGCATCTATTATTAAACCATGTACACTTATTGCATCTCTACAAGGATGTATTTTCTTAAGGAAATAACCCTCCATTCTTTATCATAACTTAAGACGTGATCCTATATGTAGGATTATCCTAAGGGTTTTCAGTAATGTTTTCTCATATTATTTTTCAAAAAAGAATAAACCTTTATTTATTACAAACTATAGTGACCCATAAGTTTCATACATAATAAATATTTCTTATTAGTGGAATGATAATTACATATCAAAATGATCCATTCCAAAATAAAAAAATATTATATTATTCGAAAAGATAGATATATAAAAAAACTGGTACATAAAAGATCTATATAATTTTATTATTTTATTGAAAACTAACATAATTTTTATGCATATATTACTTAACACCATTCATTATAAGCTGGGGATGTGAATCATTTGAAAGGGTGAGCTCAAATACTCATTAAGGGTAAACATAAGTTATATTCATCAGTGATCATATTTCAGAATAAAATAATCATAAGGGTATGATAACATGATCATGAATTACAATAATCAAACTCAAACTATCAAATATATTTAGACATGAATCAAGGAATAATTATTTTGCACTCAAAAGACATAGGACATAAGAGTGGAGAATCATCTACAACCAATCACGATCTTTCAGAATGTATCACAAGAATAGTACATAATGTTTTGGCATTAAAATATGAATAGAGAATCACTTCCATAGTGATGATTCACTCCAAATACTATTATTATGGAAAAAGTCTAAAAATGGAAATGCCTACCCGGTCATTTCCGACATCCTATAAGGTTTAACTTTTATCCAGTTAACTTCATTATCTCTTAAGAGTTTAATAACATTTTTTCTCTTAGATGTTTTTAAACTATTTCATCACTACTGGATTAATTGGATGGATATAATAGACTCTCATTACCATGGTTTATAACATGAAAACCCATCCTTAGTTTATAATGGAACCACCCATCATATAACCATAATCTATTCATATGTATTCCACAAGATCATTAGAACAATAAACGTTACATCAATGTATACCCCATGGAATGAAAATGACTTTCACAAACATTTCATCAATATAAACATACACCATCTAGATAATGAATGAAGATGGTAATAATTGATCATATCCCCAGTAAAGCATAAGAAATATCAAATTATGTTTATTTATATGAAAATTTCTCTAAAAAATCATTAAAACAATTATTGAGTAAAATACCAATTTCATTTGGAAAACACATTTTAAAATCCATAAATTTAAAAATTATGATGGAGAATTTTTTATTTGAAAATAAAAATGGAATCTTATAAATGAATATTTAATGCAAATAAAATTTATGGTGGAAGGGATATCTGTTCATGTGGTTGATTTAAAACAAAACTATCATTTCATATTTTCATAAAAAATAAATAAGTACCACATTCAAATAACAATAATAAATTTCTTATAAAAAATTTTTATAAAAAATTAAACATTGGTAAATATGAATAAAATAAATATTTATATAATAGTATAAAAAATATTTAAAATATTGTATATAAAATTTTTACATGGAAGAAATGATTTCTAAACGAAGAGAAAAATTATATTAATTGTCCCTAAAAACATTATTCAGTCTCCGGGGAATATAAAAAAATGAAAATGAATAGAAAAATTGTAATATATAGAAATAACCATATGAAAATAAAATTTATAATATTTTGTAGAGAGATCATATAATTTCATCATAAGAAATTTAATCATAAAAATTTATAATAGAAAATAATATTATAATATAAATCCCTTAACGATGTGGTAAATTTTAAATCATAAACCCCATGAACGAAATAAATTAAAATGAAACATCAAATACCATGAAAATAATTATATTCATGATAAAACATATCAATGGGGAAATATATACACCTTATAAAAGAAGATAGGTGTGTAATATAATAATCTAAGTTGAACCTATTAAACTATATTAACTATGATGATTGAAATTATTGAATTTATTTTTCCATATTAAATTTTTTTGAGTGACCAAATTTATTTTTTGATAAGCGTAAAAATCATAATGAAAAAAAAAAATTAGAAAAATGATTTTTTAAGCCCAGAACACAATTTAATTCTATTATATTCCCTATAAAAACCATAAAATGAATGTGAAAATATATTATTGAATATATAATATAAAAACTTATTTAAATAATTAATGCATATAGATTAATTTAATTTATTAAGATAAAAATTTGTTGAATGCCTAAAATCCATTTTTATAAAAATGTATGTAGCACACAAATGATATTATAAAAAAATAAGAAATAATTAAAATTCTAAAGTAATTGATAATATTACTTATAATTAAACTTGTAACACCCCAAGCTTCTATGGTACGCTTCTCTTTGAATAATGTGATAGCGTGTGTTGTACGCAACACCGAGTTCTAACACACCATAACTAATCAAACTAGCCGTTATGAATAGTAATACCTACTTTTTGAAATTATATATATTTTATATTTGAAAATGGACTTCATTTTTGGATTCGGAATATCGAATTTAGCCTAGGGTGAAATTTTGGTACATTTCGGATAACTTTCATATTTTGATGAATAGTGAAAATTACTAAATTTTAATTAAAAACAACTTTTTTAATCAAATTAATAACTAGTGATAAATTATGAATTTGAGTGGTTTTAAATTATATTTAGAATATATTTTTACCATTTAATATAATTTTGGTCATTGGACATAATTTTACAATTAAACCGAACATAAACAAGTGTCAATCTTTTGATAGTTATTATCTCTTAAAAACACGCTTTTTATTTTAACAGCGGGAATTAATTTTAAATTAATTTCTGCCACTTCTGTGTTTTGAATTTAGGAAAATGGATTCCATATTTGGAATCAGGATTTTCAAATTGTGTAAATAGGTAACTTTTATTTTTAGACATTTTGAATAGTTACTGTGGTAAATATTTTATTTACCATGGTTAAAGGGTAAATCCGGTAAATAAGGGTTAAAAAAATAATATTATAATAATACAAAATTACCCTAAAACGTGTCCTAACCTTATTGGTGGACACATACCCGACCATGGTCATCCTTGGGTCAATTTGGGGACCCCTTGGAGCCACTTGTATGTGGTAGGGACACTTTATATTAATAAAGTTAAAATAAAAATAAAAATGGCATAAGCTTACATCTTTTAGAAGAACAATTTTTACATAGGGTTATACATGTTGGATTTTCGATTATAAATATTCATTAGAAAGCTAAAAATATTTCCTACATAATGATAGTTTACTTATAATTTTTAGACATTAAATAATTTATTTTATTTATGACACAATGATGATGCAGTAATTACTATAATAGTGAAAAATTAAAATAAGTGATATTATAAATACCCAAATAAATATAATATGAAACTTTTAATGAATTAAACTAATTTTCTAGGATAATAGGATATATTAGGATTGATTTAATTGACTTTGTTCTAAGTAATAAATCTGTTATGAGTTTCACAAAAATCAACTAATGAATAGTGTCAAAATTGACATAAAAGAATTCTTAAAACAAATATTATATTATTAATTGATATTAAATTCCTAAAAATCTAAGGTTCGGCCAAGAGACTTATATCATGATAGGTTAATCATTAATGGACCACTTGGGGGTCTCTTGGATGTATATAGTAGGTTTATTAACCATATTATATAAAAATACAAAGAGACATTGTAAAAGTGAAACTAATTAACATAGAGTTAATACTTAAAGATAAGGTTAATATAGGTACCCAAACCTGTCTAAATTCTATTGGATGAGTTGCTTTCGACCTATCCCCACCTCATCATTTGAATATTCAACTTTGGAGCCTTTAGAAACCGAATATGAATTTATTATAAATTAATATTTCTAGCTTTTCCAAAGGTGCCCCTCACCCCTCTTATAAAAGGGCACTCCTCCTTCTCATTTCTTCACACCTTCAAAGCATTTTGGTTCGGCCAAACTCTGCCCAAATACTCTCCCAACATCCCTCAATACAACCTAGATGCCTTAGTTTGATCAGAAAGCCAACCTAAGGAGCCCTTTTGATCAAATCAAAAGGAAGAACCCGAAGAAGAGGTAATGATTTCACCACCCTTTTCTAAGTTCATTTCTTCTTCCACTTCTTCTTCCTTTGTTCTTACCATTCTGAAATAATAACTCCAGTATCTCACATATACTGTGATGTTATTATAAGTATGGTACAACCATATTCAGTATTCTATCCACCCTTTGAATAACATGTCACCATACGTGCGTACGTACGGCTTACCGTCTCCACGTCGTGGTGTAATTGTTATTCAATATAATATTATTTGGATGGGTATAATAATGATGTGTAACTCATGTAAATAATAAATATAACATGTTAATGATTCTGTATATATGATATACCATCCATTTATATATTATTTTAATATCAAAAGAATGATATTGTCGCTCGTGCGTACGTACGGACTACCGTCTCCACGAACGCGATAAGATTCGTTCTCCATCATATCCATTCAAGTATTATTCTCATTTTAGGGATAAAAATAATGTTAATATCATTCTGATTATGAATAAGATATAATCTATCCATTACAAACATGTCTTACGTAACCAAACATTTAAGAAGAACGAATCGATTATCACCCGAAACGACGATAATACTAAGATATTATTAATAAAGCAATGTTAAAAGATCATATATGATATCATATTAATGTATATGATTCTTGTACAATTTAATAACAATTATTTCACCATTATACAGGAGGTTAACCTACCCCAACCAAGGAAAAGTTCAAGGTAAGGGTTATTTCACAATCTCTTCATTATCCGAGGTTGTATTATACGTAATAATCTACTGGGATCTCTTTATCATCCACATCCATGTTTCTTCGAAATGTATTTCAAAACATTTTTACTATTTACAAGAATATGGGTTAAAGTCATTTATACCCTTGTTTGACTTTTTATAAGAGGTTTATAAAGGAATCTTTCCGTCGTTTTCAAAACAAGGTCCTTTTTTAACCTTTTCGACAGAATTGAGGTAAGAATGTTTTTTTTAACTTATACGGCGGGTGCGGTTATTTTCCGCCGTTATAAAATCGTCGAAGCTTCCCATACAAGCTTATAAGAATATTTTCAAAGAAAATGTATTATTTTATATGGATCTTAAATGATTTCAAAATAAAAGGAGATATTTCTTTAAAAAGAATTTTGATTTCATCTATGTCAACATCCTTTGATGGATTTTAAGATTATTTGAAGTTGATTTATTATGATACAAAACTTCTATATTGTATTGGAGGTTTTGTGATATGTTTGACTGTGGATGTGCTATTTTTATACCATTCATAGTTTATTGTGAAAGTATTGACATTTCGTATGCTAGTTTTAATACGAATGTTTATGTTATGTTTAAACCTTTTCATATGGGAATGCATTGGACTTAATAAGTGACGGGTGGAGCCCGCTATAGCTCCTCGATGCATCGGTAGGTCTCATGAGACAAACTAGTGTCTTGGCACAAGGCCTTGACAAAATCTTATTTGTAGTCTTGGCACGAGGCCTTGGCTATGTGGTTATGATAATCTGGCATTATGCATTCCAACATTATGAAAGTGGTTATTGATTTTTGCATGTGATTATTCGATTAGTAGAATATCCATGTGAATAAGTAAATGGCATTATTTCATTTTACTTTTGCCATACCATGTTGAAGTTCAATTTTAAAAGGCTTTTGTTTTAGTAATGCATTGCCTTAAATGTTTATTCTTATTTATGAAAGTTTCCGCTATATTGTTATCCTTACTGGGCATTTGAGCTCACCCCTTTTCTATGTTTTATTTTTCCCCAGGATGTGAAGAAGTAAATTATGAATGACCTGCAGGGATATTATGAGGGGATAGTAGTGTGGATTATGGAGACATTATGTTGTTGTAGTAGTTTTTCATTTTATGATGTAATGTAAAACTTATGAATATATATAGTGTTTCCAAGGCTACTAAACCAATCGGTCTTTCGAGATTTGATCTTTCTTGTGATCATGCCAATGTTATGTAATAATGCACCGACTCTGGGTAACTGGGGTCGGGGCGTTACAGTTGGTATCAGAGGAAGTTTAGTACAAACCTTGGAAGCTAGATTTAGATAAACTCTGATTAGAGCACGTAGACCGAAGATGAACTTTGAGGATTAGTATAGAAGAACTTCCTAGAATTTTGGTATTGTAGAGATTTTGTGAGTTTTCCGAGCAATACATCCCTGTCTGGATACGAGCAGGTAGAGGCGGCTCTGGCACAGATGTCACTAGGGGTAAAACCCGAAAACACCGCTTTGAGCTAGACTCGAACAGGAACTGGTGCACGACAACGGGCCTTGCTGCACTCTTGGTTACGACACTCCCGGGGGATATGCTTAGGATAACTCTCATTATCTTTACAAATCATTATGAAGGGTTTATGAGTATATACTTCCTCAAAGAAAAACATTTTTATGATTATGGATTATATCCATAAATAGTTCAATTTATGTTAAGTGTTTTATAAGTATGGGATTATGTATTTTGATTCATAAACTGATCTAGTTTATGCCATTGTTTAGAAATGGCGCCTAGTGGAAGAAATGGAAACCGTATCAATGCGCGCACTCCATGTAGGGATTGCCCTCCTGCTCAAGATAATTATAGTGGGGCTGGTGATGCAACTGGTGCTGATCAACTAATCACCATACTGGGACAACTTACTCAGGTTATGAATAATAACCTTACCCGTATGGAGCACCCTGATCCGCAGCGTGGAGGATCAATGTTAGATCGATTCATGAGACAACAACCACCAACGTTCAATGGGAGTACAAATCCCTTAGTAGCTGAGCAATGGATATTTTCCCTAGAGAAAATATTTCAGGCTTTGGGGAGTAGTGAAAGGGAAAAAGTTACCACGGCAGTTTACCGCCTCACTGGAGATGCTGATCAATGGTGGTCATTGATTCAAAACATGAAGGAAGATGATGAAGTATCAAACATGGAATGGATGGAGTTCAAAGATCTGTTTTTAGAAAAATACTTTCCTCGCGACCATTGAGCAGATATGGAAAGGCAATTTCTGAGTCTGAGACAAAAGGAGGATGATAATGTCACAAAGTATGAGGCTAACTTTACAAGGTTAGCGAGGTACGCTGGTGATTATATTCGCAACCCAAGAAGTAAGATTGATCGTTTCTTTGATGGGTTAAAACCATTTCTCCGTCGAGCATTAGTCTCACAATCCTTTTCATCGTACGAAGACATTGTCTCATGTGCTATCAAGACCGAAAAGGAATTCTCTAAGTCTTATGACTTTAAAGCAAAGCAAGAGAAGAAGAGACCTGCTGATCAATCTGGGAATGGAAATAAGGGGAAGAAGGGAAAGGTTGAATATCCATCTTGTGGTAAGTGCGGGAAGAAACACCCCGGTGCTTGCCTGAAGGGAATGGGAGTCTGTTACAAGTGTGGTGAAAAAGGCCACCAAGCTCATGATTGCAAGGGGAAGAAGGAAGCTACCAATGTTCAGTGCTACAATTGCAGGGAGATGGGGCATTATGCAAATGCATGTCCTAAGCGTCAGGAGAACTTACCTCAGAAAAGGCCAAGGGATCAAGGCCAGGCTTATGCTATCACTACTGCTGAGGTAGAAACTCCGAAAGATGTGGTGGCAGGTAATTTAATGGTTTCCTCAAGTTTAGCAAATGCATTATTTGATTCTGGATCATCGCATTGTTTCATATCTTCCCAGTTTGCTAAGAAAATTAGATATTTCCAATTTGATTTAATAAGGGAGTTGTCAGTTAAAACTCCTAAGGGAAGTATCGTTGCAACAAAGTTTTGTGAATCAGTCCCCATTAGAGCACATAAATTTTCTTTATCTGCTGATTTCATCGTCATACCTATGATTGAGTTTGATATAATCCTCGGTATGGACTGGCTTTCGGACTATGATGCGAAGATTTATTGTAAGAAGAAAGAGGTTACGATTCATGATGATAATGATAAGGAGCACCTTATTTTTAGAGCAGAATCGTCACCACCTAATTCTTATTTAGACCCACCCCCAGTAGCTCAACTTAATTCAATTATTGGGGAGGAAGAGAATGAAGTAACTATCGGTGAGGAAAGGAATGTTCAAATAGAGGATGTACCTGTTGTGAAAGAATTTGTAGATGTATTTCCAGAAGATTTACCTGGACATCCTCCAGAACGAGAAGTTGAGTTTTCTATTGATTTGATTCCTGGATCAAGGCCTATATCGAAGACCCCTTATAGAATGGCCACTGTAGAGCTAGTCGAACTAAAGAAACAACTAGAGGAATTGAGTAATAAGGGATTTATTCGCCCTAGTGTTTCTCCATGGGGAGCCCCTGTTCTTTTTGTTAAAAAGAAAGATGGATCTATGAGGTTATGTATCGATTACAGGGAGATCAATGCTATAACGATAAAGAACAAGTATCCCCTACCACGTATTGATGATTTATTTGACCAACTGCATGGAGCTCAATACTTTTCAAAGATTGACCTTCGATCTGGATACCATCAGTTGTGTGTAAAGAAGGAAGACATTCCGAAGACAGCATTTCGAACCAGGTACGGGCATTACGAGTTTACTGTAATGCCGTTTGGATTGACTAATGCACCCTCTGTATTCATGGATCTGATGAATAGAGTTTTCAAGGAGTATCTCGATGAATTTGTGGTGGTATTTATTGATGATATCTTGGTATACTCCAAAACCTACGAAGATCATGAAAATCACTTGCGCATTATCTCGAAGACTCTGAGGAGGCATGAATTATATGGAAAGTTTAGCAAGTGTGAATTCTGGCTTCAGGAGATTTCTTTTCTTGGCCATATTGTCTCTAAAGATGGAATCTCTGTTGATCCTTCTAAGACCAAGGCAATCCAAGAATGGCCAGCACCTACGAGTATAACTGAGGTACGTAGTTTTATTGGCTTGGCAGGTTATTATCGACGTTTCGTCCAGAATTTTGCCCGATTGGCTAACCCATTAACGAAGCTCACACGTAAAGGGGTTAAATTTGTTTGGACAAAAGAGTGTGAAGAATGTTTCGAAGAACTGAAGAGAAGATTAGTCAATGCTCCTATATTGACTCTACCATCGGGGAATGATGGGTTCGTTATTTATAGTGATGCGTCAAAGAAAGGACTTGGTTGTGTCCTTATGCAGAATGATAGAGTTATTGCCTATGCATCACGACAGTTGAAAATTCATGAACAAAACTATCCTACTCATGATCTTGAGTTAGCAGCTGTGATCTTTGCTTTGAAGATATGGAGGCACTACCTCTATGGTGAAAAATGTGAGATTTATACTGATCACAAGAGTTTGAAGTATATTTTCTCACAAAAAGAACTCAACATGAGGCAAAGGAGATGGCTTGAATTACTCAAGGATTATGATTGCACGATACACTACCACCCGGGGAAAGCAAACAAAGTAGCATATTCTTTGAGCAGAAAAGACCATGGAGTTCTGAACATGATGGGAATTGAAAGGGATCCAATTTTCATGGATCTAGAGAAGATGGACATGGGAATAACCAGGGAAGGTGAAACATCAATGCTTTTTCAAATGGTTGCCAAACCATCTTTACTAGAAAGGATTAAGAGTTCTCAGACCGATGATGAAGAATTTTAGAAGAAGATTAAAGCTGTGAATGATGGGAGATTGAGAGACTTTGTGTGTAAAGATGGAACTTTGAAATTTGGAAAGAGACTTTGTGTTCCCGATTTACCTGATCTGAAAAGGGAATTACTGGATGATGCTCATAGTTCCAATTTCTCTATACACCCTGGGAGCACCAAAATGTATAGAGATTTGAAGGAACATTTTTGGTGGGACAACATGAAGAGGGAGATTTCTGATTTTGTATCAAGATGTATGGTTTGTCAACAAGTGAAAGCTGGAAGGCAACAGCCTGGAGGAGTCATGCAACCTCTTCCCATACCGGAGTGGAAATGGGACAATATTACGATGGACTTTGTCATGGGGCTACCAAAGACTCCTAGAAGGAACGATGCAATATGGGTTATTGTTGATCGTCTTACCAAGTCAGCACATTTTCTTGCTATAAGAGAAGATCTACCCCTGGAACGTCTAGCAAGACTATACATTAATGAAGTTGTGAGACTTCATGGAGTTCCCCTATCGATTGTTTCTGATCGTGATCCCCGTTTTACTTCAAGATTTTGGAAAAGTCTTCAGAAATCCCTGGATACTGAACTTCATTTGAGCACTGCTTACCACCCTCAGACAGACGGACAATCAGAACGGACTATTCAGACCTTAGAAGACATGTTGAGATCTTGCTCACTTGATTTTCAGGGTATGTGGGATCAATATTTACCTCTGGTAGAATTTTCCTATAACAATAGCTTCCATTCGAGTATACAAATGGCACCATATGAAGCATTATACGGAAAGAGATGTCGTACACCAACCTGTTGGGATGACGTTGGTGAAAGAAAACTTGTAGGCCCAGAACTGGTGGAGGAAACGGTGGAAAAGGTGAAGGTAATCCAAAATCACATCAAAGCAGCTCAAAGTAGGCAGAAGAGATATGCCGATAATCGAAGGAAGGATTTGGAATTTCAAGTCGGTGATCATGTTTTCCTGAAGGTATCTCCGTGGAAGGGAGTCATACGTTTTGGTAAGAAAGGTAAATTGAGTCCCAGGTACATCGGACCTTTCGAAATTCTAGAACGAAATGGGGCTGTAGCTTACCGATTGGCAATGCCGCCAAGTCTCTCCAAAGTTCACGATGTGTTCCACGTATCTCTGTTGAGGAAATACATGCCTGACCCAACGCATGTACTCACCTATGAGGAATTAGAACTGGAACCCGATCTTTCCTATTGCGAAGAGCCCATCAAGATTCTTGATACGAGAGAACAAGTGCTGAGAAACCGGACGACGCGTCTGGTAAAAGTTTTGTGGAGGAATCATAAGATGGAAGAGGCAACGTGGGAACCCGAGGAACTTATGATGAAGAACCACCGAGTCTTTTTATGCAGTAATACCCTATAAATTGCGAGGACGCAATTATTTGAAGGAGGGGAGAATGTAACACCCCAAGCTTCTATGGTACGCTTCTCTTTGAATAATGTGATAGCGTGTGTTGTACGCAACACCGAGTTCTAACACACCATAACTAATCAAACTAGCTGTTATGAATAGTAATACCTACTTTTTGAAATTATATATATTTTATATTTGAAAATGGACTTCATTTTTGGATTCGGAATATCGAATTTAGCCTAGGGTGAAATTTTGGTACATTTCGGATAACTTTCATATTTTGATGAATAGTGAAAATTACTAAATTTTAATTAAAAACAACTTTTTTAATCAAATTAATTACTAGTGATAAATTATGAATTTGAGTGGTTTTAAAGTATATTTAGAATATAGTTTTACCATTTAATATAATTTTGGTCATTGGACATAATTTTACAATTAAACCGAACATAAACAAGTGTCAATCTTTTGATAGTTATTATCTCTTAAAAACACGCTTTTTGTTTTAACAGCGGGAATTAATTTTAAATTAATTTCTTCCACTTCTGTGTTTTGAATTTAGGAAAATGGATTCCATATTTGGAATCAGGATGTTCAAATTGTGTAAATAGGTAACTTTTATTTTTAGACATTTTGAATAGTTACTATGGTAAATATTTTATTTACCATGGTTAAAGGGTAAATCCGGTAAATAAGGGTTAAAAAAATAATATTATAATAATACAAAATTACCCTAAAACGTGTCCTAACCTTATTGGTGGACACATACCCGACCATGGGCATCCTTGGGTCAATTTGGGGACCCCTTGGAGCCACTTGTATGTGGTAGGGACACTTTATATTAATAAAGTTAAAATAAAAATAAAAATGGCATAAGCTTACATGTTTTAGAAGAACAATTGTTACATAGGGTTATACATGTTGGAGTTTCGATTATAAATATTCATTAGAAAGCTAAAAAGCTTTCCTACATAATGATATTTTACTTATAATTTTTAGACATTAAATAATTTATTTTATTTATGACACAATGATGATGCAGTAATTACTATAATAGTGAAAAATTAAAATAAGTGATATTATAAATACCCAAATAAATATAATATGAAACTTTTAATGAATTAAACTAATTTTATAGGATAATATTATATATTAGGATTGATTTAATTGACTTTGTTAGAAGTAATAAATCTGTTATGAGTTTCACAAAAATCAACTAATGAATAGTGTCAAAATTGACATAAAAGAATTCTTAAAACAAATATTATATTATTAATTGATATTAAATTCCTAAAAATCTAAGGTTCGGCCAAGAGACTTATATCATGATAGGTTAATCATTAATGGACCACTTGGGGGTCTCTTGGATGTATATAGTAGGTTTATTAACCATATTATATAAAAATACAAAGAGACATTGTAAAAGTGAAACTAATTAACTTAGAGTTAATACTTAAAGATAAGGTTAATATAGGTACCCAAACCTGTCTAAATTCTATTGGATGAGTTGCTTTAGACCTATCCCCACCTCATCATTTGAATAGTCAACTTTGGAGCCTTTAGAAACCGAATATGAATTTATTATAAATTAATATTTCTAGCTTTTCCAAAGGTGCCCCTCACCCCTCTTATAAAAGGGCACTCCTCCTTCTCATTTCTTCACACCTTCAAATCCTTTTGGTTCGGCCAAACTCTGCCCAAATACTCTCCCAACATCCCTCAATACAACCTAGAGGCCTTAGTTTGATCAGAAAGCCAACCTAAGGAGCCCTTTTGATCAAATCAAAAGGAAGAACCCGAAGAAGAGGTAATGATTTCACCACCCTTTTCTAAGTTCATTTCTTCTTCCACTTCTTCTTCCTTTGTTCTTACCATTCTGAAATAATAACTCCAGTATCTCACATATACTGTGATGTTATTATAAGTATGGTACAACCATATTCAGTATTCTATCCACCCTTTGAATAACATGTCACCATACGTGCGTACGTACGGCTTACCGTCTCCACGTCGTGGTGTAATTGTTATTCAATATAATATTATTTGGATGGGTATAATAATGATGTGTAACTCATGTAAATAATAAATATAACATGTTAATGATTCTGTATATATGATATACCATCCATTTATATATTATTTTAATATCAAAAAAATGATATTGTCGCTCGTGCGTACGTACGGACTACCGTCTCCACGAACGCGATAAGATTCGTTCTCCATCATATCCATTCAAGTATTATTCTCATTTTAGGGATAAAAATAATGTTAATATCATTCTGATTATGAATAAGATATAATCTATCCATTACAAACATGTCTTACGTAACCAAACATTTAAGAAGAACGAATCGATTATCACCCGAAACGACGATAATACTAAGATATTATTAATAAAGCAATGTTAAAAGATCATATATGATATCATATTAATGTATATGATTCTTGTACAATTTAATAACAATTATTTCACCATTATACAGGAGGTTAACCTACCCCAACCAAGGAAAAGTTCAAGGTAAGGGTTATTTCACAATCTCTTCATTATCCGAGGTTGTATTATACGTAATAATCTACTGGGATCTCTTTATCATCCACATCCATGTTTCTTCGAAATGTATTTCAAAACATTTTTACTATTTACAAGAATATGGGTTAAAGTCATTTATACCCTTGTTTGACTTTTTATAAGAGGTTTATAAAGGAATCTTTTCGTCATTTTCAAAACAAGGTCCTTTTTTAACCTTTTCGACAGAATTGAGGTAAGAATGTTTTTTTTAACTTATACGGCGGGTGCGGTTATTTTCCGCCGTTATAAAATCGTCGAAGCTTCCCATACAAGCTTATAAGAATATTTTCAAAGAAAATGTTTTATTTTATATGGATCTTAAATGATTTCAAAATAAAAGGAGATATTTCTTTAAAAAGAATTTTGATTTCATCTATGTCAACATCCTTTGATGGATTTTAAGATTATTTGAAGTTGATTTATTATGATACAAAACTTCTATATTGTATTGAAGGTTTTGTGATATGTTTGACTGTGGATGTGCTATTTTTATACCATTCATAGTTTATTGTGAAAGTATTGACATTTCGTATGCTAGTTTTAATACGAATGTTTATGTTATGTTTAAACCTTTTCATATGGGAATGCATTGGACTTAATAAGTGACGGGTGGAGCCCGCTATAGCTCCTCGATGCATCGGTAGGTCTCATGAGACAAACTAGTGTCTTGGCACAAGGCCTTGACAAAATCTTATTTTTAGTCTTGCCACGAGGCCTTGGCTATGTGGTTATGATAGTCTGGCATTATGCATTCCAACATTATGAAAGTGGTTATTGATTTTTTCATGTGATTATTCGATTAGTAGAATATCCATGTGAATAAGTAAATGGCATTATTTCATTTTACTTTTGCCATACCATGTTGAAGTTCAATTTTAAAAGGCTTTTGTTTTAGTAATGCATTGCCTTAAATGTTTATTCTTATTTATGAAAGTTTCCGCTATATTGTTATCCTTACTGGGCATTTGAGCTCACCCCTTTTCTATGTTTTATTTTTCCCCAGGATGTGAAGAAGTAAATTATGAATGACCTGCAGGGATATTATGAGGGGATAGTAGTGTGGATTATGGAGACATTATGTTGTTGTAGTAGTTTTTCATTTTATGATGTAATGTAAAACTTATGAATATATCTAGTGTTTCCAAGGCTACTAAACCAATCGGTCTTTCGAGATTTGATCTTTCTTGTGATCATGCCAATGTTATGTAATAATGCACCGACTCTGGGTAACTGGGGTCGGGGCGTTACAAAACTATACTTATATTACATTAATATTAAATTCAAAACATTATGGGAATTTTACATGAAATAAATGGAATTAAAAAAACCATTTTTTAACTATTTACTTAAAAATAAATATTTTTAAAAATAGCCTAAAAATTAACCCAATGATAATATTGACATGATAATTTCAAAAATGATATTAATTTCATAAAACAAAATTTAAATAAATGTTATAACATTATTATAATTTTCAAATGAAAAAAATATGATAAAAACCATTTTTGAAGAAAACATATTTTTGATGCATAAAAATTCATTTTTGAAAATTGATTACTTATTTATTATGATTACATTATATCTATTTTAAAAAAAAACAATAAATATCATTCATAATGTGGTTATTACTATTGATACCTATGGATTTAATGGCTAGGTTATAATGGTTCACTATATAACAGTTTATAAAGACTTGAGGTTGCATGTATGGAAAGCTACTGAATACCACAGGTTTATTTCAAAGGAAATATTACATAAAACATACTAGGGATTTACAAAGGATGAGTAACTTTTCAATACATCTCAAAAGAAGAAATCATCAGAATTAGTGATTATTTATTTCCTATAAAAACATTAATTCAAAATGTTTAATATGTTCTTTGACTTAAGAACAGACTTATTAGACTTAGTTAATTATTAGATGAGGGTTACCTTGTGAATTACAAGGATGAAATATTTATTTTTATATGTTATGAAGTTAATTTCATTCTATATGATGATAGGAATGGGTATTTTTATACACACGACTTTGAAGAAATAGGATATCATGACTTAACTTGTTAGAGTGTGACTAAATATTTATCTTGGTCATGGCATAAAAGACTATGATGCTTTAAAATTTGGTGTTTAGATTAACTTTTTGGGAAATGATATGTTATAGATTTAAGGGAACATATGTTTTTCTCTAAAAGTGTTTGTGATCACTATCAATTTGGTAAGAAACATAACCATAGTTTTAAACAAGAAACTGAAGTCTCAAATTTAGAAAATTTATAATTAGTGCACATGTATTTATTTGGACTTATGAAAATTGTGAGTGTTGGGGGAAACAATATAATTATTTATTGGTTGATTATTACAATAGATTATATTTCATTTATTTTCTAAGATTAAAATCCAATGCACTTACTCATTTAATTTTCTCTCATGATTATGTTAAAAATGAATGAAACCAACCTTTAATTACTATTCGAAATGATTATGGTGGTAAATTTTTAAAATATTATTTTGAAAAAGTAGTAAGAATGGAATTACTCATATATTTTCCACATCAGGGACAAAAAAACAAAATTTTTTAGTAGAGAATTTAAATAAAATCCCTTATGAAATTACTTAAACTTTGCTGATTGAATATTTTATTAATATTTATTTTTGGGCCTAGGTAATGAGTACTTCTTTATATTCAATAAATTGATTTTTTACTTCTTTCATTTATTAATAAAACTCTTAATGAGTTTAGGTATGGAATATAGACAACACTTTCATAATTAAGAGTATTTGGGAGTAAATTTTATATCCTGAAACTAAATATCACCTTCATAAATTTTATTGTAAATATAATATAGTAATTTTTATTAGTCATTCTATAACATTTAACTCTTATAGAATTTTTAATAAATGAAAAAACATTGTTGAAGAAACTATTAATGTAAAATTGAATAAAACTTTTCCTTTTATTTTTTAAACATTTGGATGTTAATCTTGTAGATGATGTGTTTAAAAGTATTCTATTTATTTACCATAAGAAAATTTGCAACCATTAATAGTAAATCCTCTAGTGGTAACTTTAATGAATTTTTAATATATGGAAAACATTTCAATGGAATATGTAAAACCATTAATATAGTATAGACTTACCAATTTTCTTAAAATCCATTGAATCTTAAAGAGTCATATCATTGATAATATTATTAGATATGTAAGTTGACCGGTCAAAAATATATGTTTTCTATGAAATCAATGTCAGAACCTTGTATTTATATCTCAATTTAGAAAGTAATTTTTACCAAAATATTTACTCAAATATTGACTTTGGAGGTTATATATTCGATTGGAAATGTACTTTTAGAATGATTCGTTTCTTAGGATAGGATTTATTTTCACAGTATAGAAGGAAGAAACACCCAGTATCACTCTAAATTATTAAATCTAAATATTTTGTGTTTAGAGTTAATTTGCACAAGTGTTGTTGATGCTCACACACTCACCAATTATGGTTTGATTTTCACATAAAATACAATACTTTGTGAGAATAATAGTGCTACAAAATTATCCAAGAACCCACTACATCACTCACATAAAAAATAGATAGATGTAAGGAACCATTTACATATGGATGATACAATAAAAGGAGATATTATTTTGGACTTTATTTAAACCTAAAATCAGTTTTTGGATATTATTTTCTAAGTGTTAAAAATTGATATACATGAATACATAAAAAATTTTGTTGATGATCAACTTAAAGTGATCTTCAATTCACTTCTTGTTTAACCTATCTAAAAATATTGAAAAACTTTTCAATAATGGGGGAATTAATTTTATTTAATGATTTATTACTTTCTAATATGTATTTTTAATATCTTCATCTAAAAGAAAACATGTTGTATGTTCAATTTATTTTGTTATTTTTAATTTTTAATTTTATTAAAATTTTTTAATACTCTTCTAAATTAATCCCAATAATTAAAAGATGATTTTACTTATAATTTTTAGAGAAATATTAAATCAATATAATAGATGATTAAAAATATCATGATGGACTATATTCTTAAAACTATCATCAAAAGAAGAATATCATCTAGGTATCATAAGATAACTTATGGGAGGTTCAATTTCATAAAATCTATATTCTACAAATTGGAAAAAATAATTATCCATATGAATTAATCATAAAATTAATGGGGAGATATATTCATTCGATGGTAATATTATAATTTATTATAATGTTTACCTATTTTAAATTATTTATTGTCCCATACTTCTATTTAAAAATCGAAATTGGGGAGAAATTTTAGAATAATTAAGAGCTATAGGAAATATGAAAGAATGTAAGTTTCTATTAAGTTGTAAAAATAAATATAAAATTAAATTTAAAAACATTTAAAAAAAATTATTTTTAAGGGGAATAAATTTTTTTCATTCTCTATTTACAAATGCAAAGATTTTATTTTTTGAAATAGGGGTAAAATGATAATTTTAAGAAAATGAGGAGATAAAAAGTGGAAATATTTTCTAGAGGTTTGATTAATTAACCAACTAAAATATTTAAACTATTTATATAAATTAGAGTAATATAATTAGTAAAACAAATTTTATTGAATCTATGAGAGTGAAACTATAAAAAAACAAAAAACATGCAGAGAAATAATATGAAATAATATTAGAGATTAAAAATAAGAAATATAAATGTAAAAAAACCTTGTTTTTGAAGTAGTTTGGCTCAATGTAAACCTATATATATATATATATTATTCACTCTACTCTTCTCATTGAGAATAAACATACTCACTAAAACAAGAAACTCACTTTTAACTAGGAGTAACATTCCAATTATAGACTTTTACTTTTTCTTATCTGGAGGAACAACCCAATCCTCTTGTGTTTTTAGGTTAATACTAATTACCCCTATTTATAAATTTGAATACCCAAAATAAAATTTTTAAGGAGATGTTATAACCTATAAAAATTCATTTTGAATTGAAACGAAAAAAATCTTTGGTGTCTATAGTTTGAAGTAGAACTTTATGAATATAACTTTTTGTTAGATTTAAAAAGTTGATACCTTTTGATTGAATGTATAAAAGTGAGTAATATAACGAATTAAAAAAACTAAATACAATAAACTAAAAATTTGGAACCATATAATGAGGTTCAAAATATGTTTCGGGTGTAGAATATGTCATTCTATTCGTCTTATGATTGAAAATAGATGATGAATCCCTAGAAAGGCCATCAAAACACATCAATTTAGCAATAACATTATATAAAAGGCTAAGAACAAAAAATTTTATATAACTTTTAATGATTTTATTGATTTTTTTTACATTTTTAAATCTCATAAGTCATTTTTAACTACATGAGTGCTTAAAATTTTCTTTAAATTCATTTAGTAGTGACAAATTTGATTAAAAAAAATATCTATGATCTTTCTTCACATAAGTATTTCTTGAAATCCATTAATAGATATCGATTGTTCAAAAATAAAATAAATAATAGAATATTACTATTCTATTTGATTTATATATGTTGTGAATTTAAAAATATAATTGGAACATTTATCATACATAAAATATTTTGAAATAACTTTTCATAATTTCAGTATATTTAATATGTAATTATATAATATAAAAACTAATTAAACTAAAATAAAAAAATTATGGTGCATTGAAATTTGAAATTTTTGATAAAATAGAGTATCCGGACAGATGTGAGCATTTTAAAACACTATATTTTTCTACATTATGTATTGAAAAAATTTCCCCATTTTTACTAACCACAACATGAAAATTTTATGACAGTGTAGTTCCAATAAATTTTATTTATCAGTTTATATTATTCTTCTCAAGTTAAATATCTTTATATGGAATTTTTATATTATAGTTTAGTTTCAAATAAAAATAGTATCACATATTTTTACTACGCGTGGTGTAATAATTATCGTAAGATGAAGATCATTTTGTATGAACATCATGCATGGAAATAAAATCTTTTTCTTGAATCTGAAAAGAAAGAAAATAAAAAAAACCATTTATAAACATTTAAAATACTAATCTTATTTCATCATATATAGTATGAATTTTCCATTGATATCATCATGGTTTGAATAAAAAAAATATGATTCTTTCTTTCAACATGCATCCATATCATTTCAGTATGTTGGACCTACACCATGTATATTATGTTTTTTGTATATACTCCATATATGATCATCATTGTAACATATGGATTTGAGTGTATAAGTTGTAAACATATGTGATATTCAAGTGTATAAAAATAGTTATATAAAGGTATGAGTCAATTTATACACACAGGAAAAAGGTAATATATGAGTTTTTAAGGCTGCGTAAAAGTAACACAAAAATTTAAAGATTTTAAAAAAAATTAAAAATCACATTAAATTATCTTTTTATATTTCTATCCCCATTTTAAAATATATAAAATATTAAAGTAAATTTTTTTATTAATATATTTATTTTCTTATTACAAGAATATATAAAAAATATTTAAAATTCATTTGTTTTGAATAAAAACTTTAAATAATATCATTAATTAATTCATCCCTAAATCATCAATATAATTGAGAATATAAAGAATAATAGAATATATAAATAAAATTAATTTTTTTTATAATTCTAAGTTAGATACCTATAGATATATTTCATTTTTTTTAATTTCAATATATTAAATAGTTATAATACTAAAACTCTTTTAGAAAACAAGATAACATGAATAAGACAATGATTTCAACTTTGGAATTCACAAATTATAAAATATTAAAAATCTAGATTTTTAAATTTATTCTTGTATTGAATACTTAAACAAATAATATACAAAAATTTAAAACAAATAAAATAATAAAAACTATAATTCAAACTAAAATAAAAAACCCTTAATGTATATGCTTAGAAATAAAAAAATAAATTCTTAAGAATAAAACATCATATAAAACATGGTTAAAAACTCTCATTATAATATAACATTAATTAGATATTAAAAAATAGATAGCCTAGTCAATAAAATAATTTTAAATCATATATAAACTTGAATCGAAACATAACAAAATAGTTTTAACATGATGAAACTCCCCTTAAATTACAACATGATAAAATATACCAATTATTAAAAAAACATTAATTCTGTAAGAATATATTTTAAAAAATAGATTATTTTTTCACCAAAAAATTCTTTGAAAAAAGAATTATTTTTCCCCAAAACCAATAATCCCCAAAAATATTTCAAAATACATAATATTATGAAAATAATATAGGCATTTATTTTATATTAAAAGATTTATATATTGAAAAAAAATAATGTTTTTAAATAGTGATCATCATTCTTAATATGCTTAAAATAATTTCATCCCTAAAAAATTCATAAATAATATTTAAAATAAAAATAATATTATCAAAAAAATTAAAATTAAAATTATATAAGGTTTAAAAATATATTTATGGACTTATAATTGATCATATTCTAAAAAACATTAGTAGAAATAATGTATTTATAATTAAAAATCAAAATCATAACTATTTTTCATAAAGATTAGAATTCTTTAAAAAATATTAATTCTTGGAAAAAATTAATATTCTATAATAAGTTCAATTCAAATACGTTTCTAAATTTATAACTAAATTTTAAAATTTCAAATAATTAGTAAAATATCTTCAATATCATTCATCCCATTTTAGAAATAATGTTCCTAAAAAATTTGGGTTGTCATGGAAAAATTAAACTGATCATGTGTAATGAATATATTAGCTTTCCTCATTTCAAATAAAATATGTAAACATGAATCATAATAATAAACTAAAAACTACACATTCTTAGATTTTCTAAACAAGATTTTAAAATTTTATAGTTGTATTCATATTTGATTAAACTATTTAAAAAATTGATACATAAATGTTTCACACAATTATTCTAAAAATATATTTTAATATGAATTAAAAAAATTATAATCTAACTAATTTGTTCATAATTTTGACTAAAACATAGATATGAAATATTAACATTCTCAAGAAGAAATAAAATAAAAATAGATTTCCATATCTTCAAAATGGATCATGTATTTGTGATATATTTAGGATAAAAGTTAAATATTTCCCTCAAATGAAGAAATATTAAAATATTCCAACTTAAACATTATAATTAAAAATTAAAAATCTATCCATTAATTTCATCTTTATTTCTTGACTAAAAACCATTTTATAATATTCTATATTTTAATAGTGAAAATTCCTCCTAAATACACAAAAAAATAAGGATACATGAAACATGTTATATGGTGTTAAAACAATTTATAAAATTATTAAAATAACTAATATTTGGGTATATGTCAGCAAACCTAAAAATAAAATGGATTACACAATAATAATAACTAAAATAAAACTTGTAGAGAAAATTTCACACATGCCAACATTACATAAAATTATATAATGATGACTATGAATGTTGTAAAATAAAATAAACTTACTTCGAAATAAAGAGTTGTCAATGTTCCACTGGATTCTCTAAAATACATTTTTTAACCCAAACTAATTGTACTTTTTAAATAATAGTATTCGTCCATGTTTTAATTTTGAATTCATTTTTGTGGCATCAAAGAAGCTATTTAAAACTTACTCAGCACTAAAAAGCATAATGACTATGTAATCTAAATTTAGATATTGTAACACTATAATAAGACAAATATCTCTTCAATTTATCATGAAGCATTTTAAAATAATTATGTTTACCATTTGAAATTTTTGTTTCATATATTGGATTTCTCAAACAATTTATTTCTTCCGTATTTATTGACAAATTTTCTTTTAAAATTATTTTTTATTTTTTTAATTTCTCATTTTATTTTGGAATTACATCTTTGTCAACACATACATTCTTATTTGAATAGGAATAAGAATTTCTAAACATTTTATTTTCTTTATTTAGATTATTTTATTAATTCAAAACTTTAGTTAAATCACCAAGAAAAAATTAAATCTCCCTTCATGATTTTTATTACTTATAGATAAAAAATATTTCATTATATCACTCTCATATTTAGATTTAAATATATCATAATAAACATTCTTTTTGTATTATTTATTTTTAGGGACGTATTATTTCATATTTTCAACTTCCCCTAAAAATTATTTATTTTATTTGCCTTTTTTTACTTCTTAAGTCTTTATATATCTCAAAAATTCTCAAACCATATTCATGTAGTTTTTTATTATATTTAAAAAGTTTTTTAACAAAAAAAATTAGTTTATGAATTATAATTATAACTATAATCTAGATCCAAATTAGTTTTATATTCAATATTTTTAGTTTTGAAATCATTAATAGGTTTTAAAAATTGAGTAAATGGTGCTTCAATTACAATATAAAACATTTGTAGTAAATGCTGATTAGATGGTTTTTGAGGAAATTCATTTAATTCACTTATAAAATGTAAATGGAGGAATAAAATGTTACCATATAATATTTTTCCATTATATAAAGGATACTATTTTTACTTAATCCTCTAGATTCATTAATACAATATGAATTTTTAGAATTTCTTGAGGTACCAGATATCTTATTCTCTTTGTTCTTATAGTTATTATGTTTATCTTAACTTTTTAATCTTTAAAAATAAGATTTTATGTTCCCTAAAATTTTACAATCATAATAAGAAACCTTTGAATTATTTTAATTCAATTTCAAATGGTTTATAAAAAGGAAAATGTATTTACAATATCCTTTTTTTACTTTTTATTGAGTTTATTTTCCTATTTCATGTTTGGGAACTCAATTTCCACATGTCAAAACTTCTTGAAACAAAATAAAACAAAATTACAAGAATTTCCTACCTCAAAAGATTTCAACTCAAGGTTTCATAGTAACATGTAGTTCATCTATAATTTTTTTCAAAAATATTAATAAAAAATGGGAAATAAACAAATATTCCTAACATTGAAATTAATGTCAAATCTAAGAGCATCTAACAAATTTAAATTAACTGAATGTGAAATATGGAAATCATAATATTTTATTAGTACAACTCAATAAATAACGTCAATACATTTAATATAACCCTCTAAGAATATATTCTATTAAAAATAATTAGAATAATAAAATTCTTGTGGGAGTGTAATATTTTAAAAAAATCAATATTTTACAAAATTTCTATATTATAATGATATTTATCTTAGTATTTTTAGGGATTAGAATAAATAGATAAAATCAAAATATATAATTATCACCAAATATACGTAAAAAGACTAGAAATAAACTTTCATGGTTTAAATATTATAATTGTTTTT
The DNA here is from genome assembly GCA_963277665.1 of Viscum album. Classification (NCBI taxonomy): domain Eukaryota; kingdom Viridiplantae; phylum Streptophyta; class Magnoliopsida; order Santalales; family Viscaceae; genus Viscum; species Viscum album. The sequence goes on along the minus strand of OY728157.1, from coordinate 1,244,967,434 downwards.
ATTAAATATTTAATAGAAAGATAGTCTTGGGGGTGGGGGTGAATATAAATTTTTAAATATTTAATGAATTGGTAGAATTAGATTAATATAATCAATAAAAAAAGTTTTCATGAATCCATGTTAGTGAGACTATAAATGAATAAAAATTTGCATTTAAGTAATATGAAATAACATAACTAAATAAACAGAAGAAATATAATTTAAAGAAGACCATATTTTAATAGTAGTTCAGTTTAATAAGAACCTATATCTTGTCTTCACTCAACTATTCTCACTTAGAGGAATAGTACAAAATAAAAAAATAAAGTCACTTTTGACTCAGAGTCAGAACTAAATTATATACCATAAATTTTAATTAATTGAAAGCACAACTGAACACCCTTTTCATTTTCAGGTTTATAAAAATAGCCTATCAATTTTAAATGAGAAAAAACATAGAATTTATATGGTGTAGTCCAAACTTATTGAGACTAATTTTAAAGTGGTGGGAATAAATTGTATTTATTTTTATAGGATCAAGTATAACCAATTGAATTTTAATTTTTCTTAGGTTGGAAAAAACATTTTGATTAGGGGTATGAACCTGATTGAAATAATGAATCAAATATAACTCAATAAAATGATTTATATAAAATGTTTCTAGTGCTAAATTTGTTATTCTCAGTCCTTAAATATTTAAAATAGAATATAAAGCCTCATGCATACTATCATAACCTCAATAATTCAAAAATAAAAGTTTATTAATACTAATGATAATGCTCAACATATTTTACAATACATATAATAATTCTTTTCATTTTATTTTATAGTGTAAAAACTCATACCTCATATTAAAATAATTGAGTTTATTATCCTTTTGAAGATAAATTTGCGGGAATAATTTTATTCAATGAAATATCCATGATCTTTATTCATGCGAGTGTTTCCTAAAAACCAATTAAAACATAATATTGTTATAAATTTTAAAAAATGAAAATATTAACATTTTCTCTAATTTTAGTTATGATGTGAATTCAAAACATAATTCTTGTTACATTCGAGTATCAAACACATTGAAACCACTTTTCATATATTTTAAATAATTAATATGTAACTTTATAATAGATAAAACCATTATAATAAAACAAATTAAACTAATGTAAATAGAAATATTAAACCTCTAATAAAATAAAGTATCCTTGTAGATTAAAACTTTGTAAATCACTGTGGTTTCCTGTAGGTCCTAGTGAAAATATTTTCACAATTTTATACTAACCATGATATATAGATGTTAATATCACTGTAGTTACCATAAATTTAATTTATTTTGTTCCATTATTCTAGTCAAGTTTGTAATCTTCATATTGATTTAAAACCTGACTATTTAGTTATAAATAAAGTGAGTATTGTATATTATTACTTCATATTGTGTATTGTGTATCATAACATGGTGATCATTTTGTATTAACTTCATGAGTCTAGATCAAATCATGTTATTTTATTTAAATAAAAGAAAAAAACATAATTGATATACTGAACCAAAAAATACTTATCACATTTCTGTATATTGAGTGCACATGTCCCATTTAGATCTCCATTTCATGAATGATGGTAAGTCGTATCTCTCTTTGTGCATGTGGTCATCTCATTCAATCATGTTGCATCTTCACATTGGGTATCATGATTCTATATATAGTGCATATATTTGGATCATTTGAAGTGGTTTATTTGACTATATAACATATACAATATATGCGATATCTGAGTGAATAATAATAGTACATAAAGGTAACATTGAATTTTATAAATGACATATAAAGGTAAGAAGTGGGTCATAAAAATTTCATATTTCAAACACAAAAATTCATACACAACATAAAGGTAACACACATATTTCAATAAGCTATACATGGTAACATTGAATTAAATAGGCTATATAAAGGTAACATACAAACTTTTTTAAATGTAAGTATATTCCATTGATATTTATATAAAGGTGAATCATAAATCCCAAATCTAGATAAAGGTAAATCAATACTGTTTTAAAGTTCATATATGATTCTTATAAAGGAAATAAAAATAATCATATACTATATGAAAGTTAAAGTGTATTGTGTAATGGTTATAAATAATTCTTAATAAAGTTAACAATGATCTTTATGAAGGTAACATCATTTTTAATATAATAGTGAAAAGGAAAAATGTATCTACAAAATAGTAAAGTATACATTAAAAAAGTAGAACAACATAGAAAATCATAAAAACTTTATATTCACATAATTAAAACACAAAAATTTATAAAAAAAACTTTTAAATATCAGTGATTAAATATAAAATGAATATGAAGTAAATTAACATAAAAAACATAAAAAACCAATTAATAAACTAAAAAATTAACCTTTATCGAACAATAACAATCTCATAATGCTCAACCATAAACATAAATATATCTTCCGGATAATTGTTTTGTTAAATATTTTAGTTAATAATGTATTTTAATATTTAAATATACATTCCATAGTTATTTAGATATTTTTAAATTCGAATTACCAGAATAACCTTGCTAATGACATTAAATAATATTCAATGTCGAAAATGATTTAAAAATTAAAAAAGATCATAAAAATTATCTAAAATCATGTGGGGTTGTGGATGGTTGATAATATCTTGTATTTCCCATTTATAAGAAAGTTACCATTTCTAAATTACATTATTGAATCTTGATGGATTTTTTTTTAAAATTCTATCAAAATTATAAAATATAAGGGGACTGATTCATCCCATTAAAAAAGACATATAGGGTTTAGTTTTACCTCAATATTATTCCAAAAAAATATATCAAAAATTCTATAGTCTATGTTCATAAGGCTCTATTATAGTTGAAATCATTATGTTCAATCCTGAAGAGGTGACTCAAAGATCTTGGTAAAGGTTTCCAAGCCTCTTTATAATTTATTATATGTGATTATTTATAGTAAAAACATTTAATGAACCAATTTTTTAATTGAATTCTTCCAATGACATTGTATTGGTAACATTTTTATCTATAAATGGGCATAGATCAGTCATTAACACCCATAAAATCTAGTTTTTTATTAGTTATTACTATGTCAAAATACATGTTTCAAAAACTCTTTATTTATATTTAATTATCCACTTACTAATTTAAATAAGACATGTAATACTGAAAATTAACCTTAAAATAATTTCGTAATTATAATCCCATGTTTTTATAAAAATAAAATATTTATTGGATTTACAATTCATTTAAACTCTTTGCAAAATCATCTCTGACCATGTTTGTTTGATGCCACCAACGTGAAAGATAACGTTTCCATAAACTTATATCTCTCATGGTTATTATTGAAAATTTATTTCATGATTTCATATTACATTAATATTCTATTAATTTAATTATTATGATTCTAGAATAGTAAAATATCGATCATTATAATGAAGTTAAAAGTACAAAAATATTGTTACTTTAAACATTAAAAACAATCTTATCAAGAAATATTCTCTGAATAGTTACTATATCATGACTTTCTGAACTTAATTGGTCCAATAAGTATATGAAAAAAGTACCATTATAATTATTTAGCTTATGGGACCATTATTAAAATAAATATTACCATTAAAATTATATCATGGAAATTTGGGATATTATCAATGTAACAAATATAAAATGACAGATGTTAACAATAAAAATTTAGTAAATGAATGAAATTTGAAAATAAATAAATTAGTAGAAATAAAAATAAGGATGGTAAAAATAATTTTTTTTAAATAAAGTAGATAAATAATAAAATTTAATTATTTAAAATATTATAGGGTACGCAAAGCGAGTCAAGACTTGAGGTAAGGGTTTTCTTTCCAAGTCGCTATTATTGTCAAGTATTATTCTTTTAATTCATATCTTTTCCTCCAAATATTTAATAAAACCTATTTAAATTAGTATATTAATTTTTATATTAATTTTTCAAGAATTAATTGTATCTTTTCATGCCTTATGGATTTATAGTTCACATAATATTTTGTACTTGAGGGTTTTATTGACTAAATCTCTATTTCATGTGGTATAATATTTCATCTTTGACCATGAAATTCTATGATTGATACATTACTCCTTACTTTTTTTTAAAAGGATGTTTTCTCTTTTAATATGAGGAAATTATGAATTATTCCATGTTATCCTTCTTTCATGAATTACTTTATTAGTAAATTATAACATTTTAGAAATAATTTTTAACCCTCTTAGTTTACTATTTTTCTACTACATTTCAACGTTCTCACTTTCAATTTTTGTTTTATATTTTCAATGATAGGGATTTATTATTTTATAAACAACTCTTATTTGACATTTTATTTATTAAAAATTTAATGTTGTATTTGTTTAATTTATTTGAGTTCCCTTGAAACCGTTTAAAAGTCCTAAAAGATATTTATTTTCAATTATATGTATTTCTAATCTACCACTCCACATTTCTTCAACGTACATTAATTACCTTTAAATATTACATTATTATGACTTCTTTTGGAATTATTTTTTCAATGACCTCTTTTACCCAATGAAATGTATTTTGAAAGTGACTTATAACTTCTATTTTACGAAAACTTTAGTGAGTTTTTAAGAAAATTATATTATTTGTTTTTCTTCTATTTTTTATCTTTATCTCTAAATGATTTATATTCTATAGAGTTATTTTCTAGGAATCACCCAATATCTTCTATTGTGTTATGTTCTTTTTATGCATCCCATATTTTTTTGATGAATTTATCTTGATAATATATATGGTTAAATTTATGTGTCACACATCTGTATGGTTTATCAATATATTATATGTGGGTCCTATATAACCCTATAATGAATTGGTTATTATGATATATCTCATGGAATTATGTGTATTGTTCATGAACATGATTCTATATTTGTTCACATTTTATGATGTGATGTTTTGAATATATATGTTAGGTACAAAAATGATTAAAAATTGTTTACAATTTATGCATTAGATTTGACCACAACATTAATATTTATTTTAAAAGAGTCATGAAATATATTTATGTAGTTAAATAATCCTTTTTAACATATTATTGAATGTTTTTTAACATAAACATACACTAATTAAAACACAATGAATGGGTGGCCTAGTGTATTTCAGAGACTAGGTATATAAAAAATTTAATGAAACCAAAACATAACATACTTATTATATTGTACTTAGTGAGATCCTAAAATTAAATTGGATAACCTATATAAATACATAAATGAAAGGGGTGAGATAAAAATCCTAGTAAGGGAATAAACATGATGATGAAACATAAAGTGTGTGTAATAGGTATACCATGATATTATAAAAGAGAAGACTCATGAGTAATCACATGAATTCATAACACAAATAACATGGTATCATAATGTAACAAACCGAACTAGGTTACCCTCAAACTCGACACCTGACCTGACCTATCAAATACCCGATGGGCGTTTCCGATCTGCATGGTTCAGAGACAAGCACCGTGGCATCAAATGATAAAACTGAGGGAACAATTTCACCATTCCTGAAAAACCACATAGCATACATATATAGAGAATGAAAGGAACAAAATGGGAATGAAATATATATATATGCCATAACTATAATGAAAACAATGGAAATAGAACAACTGTAATAGTATAAAAAACCCCAAATACATGTCCAACAACCAAAGAATACAAGAAACCACTACTCTAAGAGATGACATGGTAAAACTCCCACCATCTCACCACTAACTACCCTACCCACTAATGTGAACCTCTCTGCATTATTGTGGTGCCTTGACTTTCCCTACACTAGAAGAAAAATAATGGTCTACACATCAATGAAGAGGGCTATAGGGTGTGAGCTAACAAGATCAGTAGTATCCCACCCAGGTGTTCCACAACATGTATATTTATAACAAATCATGTATGGTCATTTTAAAATAAAACATGGCATGATAAGAAATAATGCAGTTTTATAGAAAACATGGTAAACATTTCTCTTTTCTATAGTTCTACATAAAATTAGCTATATTAGTTTCAAATCATATTTTCCATAAAATTTTTCAAAAGCATAAACATGCATCTTATGGCTAGCTCATAAATCCATACAGTAAAAATCATAAGAACATATAACACAACACCAAGGAATACTATAGGACCAAGCCACAAACAACTCATACCAAAATAATCAAGTGCACAAAAATAGTTCCTTGAATAAAGGGACTAGGAATAAGTGGAATACCCCATTAGTAAACCCCCCAAAATGTCAATACTTGTCCCCTAGAACAAAATTCCTAGGAAAAAAAGGAAAGGCCCAAGAAAAACCCCCATGATAATCACAAATAATGGACAATATCCTCATGATACACCATCCACCTAAGTACCCCAGGTAACCCATATGATATATTTCATTATTCATTTCAATTCCTTGAAAACCATTCAAAATCATTAACAATCCATTTATCAAAAGCTAGGGAAAAAAATTTTCTTTAAAAACTAGTTTCAACACACACAAATGATTATTAAAATTTCATAAATCAATTTTAAAAGCAATAGAAATTAGGCTCATTACTGTATACTATAAGGGGATCCACTTACCTCAATTTTCCAGTCGCACATGCCCGCAATCGAATCTAAGATCAAAAAAACCCAACAATGCCAATGAAGTCCCTAGAATCAAACCTGCATAATAAGGAATTGATTTAATTTAGAAGAGAAGGTGTTGAAAAATAGTATAAACCCCACATACCTCAATAACAGATATCTTCCACACCACAACTATCCATTGAACGAACTTTAGAAGAAGATATCATAACGAATAAAGATTAAGACAATAAGATCTCATCCATCCTAGGTCAATATATATGATAACACAAAGCATGGGAACTATCGTGACCAACCATAATGACGAACCAAAAATAACACTTACTTAGAGAGATGCACCGTATACACAATGAAGATCCAAATCTGATCGGATCGATTTGGAAGGAGAGGTGCCTATGAAAATCCCATAGGATCATCCTAGGGTTGAGAGAAGTGAATTCTGGGAGGAGAGGGCCGAGTGAAACAACCAAATGCATGACTTTAATCTAGTTGCATGCTGAGTTACAATGTGTACCCGCTGGCCATGTCTTGTAGGACACTCTAGATAAGTTAAGTCAAAAAACCTATCGTCTTAGATAAAAATATTCTATTTAACCCCAACTATATCTATAGATTAGGTACACGACATATACCTACTCACAACATGATCTCCCCATTCATGACTTGAATCCAGTAACCAGTACACATCGTGTACCATTAGTATATAGTGTGTACTTCTAGTACACGGGGTGTACCTACTCTACAGCCTGCAAAAAATCTAGAAAAATAATTCTATAGAATTTTAAACAAAAGGGAACATGAAAAAGGAGAAAATTTCCTGATAATGGTAACTAGATGTTAAAAACTCCCCACCATAAATAATTTTCATCCCTGGGAAGTCATGGGGAATATGTAACTCCGGGAAAAATATGAGGCCACTACTCCCTCATCAATGACTCACATTCCCAAGTCTCATAAGAATCCGATAGTTGTCTCCATAGAAATATAATCAAAATAATCGACTACATACACAGGACTTTCTTTTGAGAGTCAATGATATCAAAGGAATTATCCAATATAGAAGCATCTAGCTCTTACTCAATTTTTTCCCAACTGAGAACATGAGTGGAATCAGGGTGATACTTCCGATGTTGAGATATATGGAAAACATCATTAATTCGAATCAACCGAGGTGCCAATGCTAACTAATAGGAAACATATCTGACCCATTTAGAGATATAAAATGGTCCAACATATCTCAAATCCAACTTTACATATTTTCCATGCCAATGGTGACCCAGACTAGGAGAAAATTTCACAAAAACCCAGTAACCCACTCAAAACACTAGAGGACGACGTCCTCGATCTGCATGTGATTTATTTTGACTTTGGGATGTTACCAGACATCATCACACATCCAGAATATTTAGAAACATCTCCTGAACTAGACTTGGTCTAACCAAAGCAACTTATCCCACCTTATCTCAACAAAGAGCTGATCTGCACGGGTGACCTTGTAACACCTTAAAAGGATGTATTCTTATTGATGAATGATAACTGTTGTTGTAAAAAAACTCGATCAGTCCAAGATTGAAATCCCATGACCCACCAAAATCCAAGATGCAAGAAAAAAATAATATATTCTAGGATCTGAATTACATGCTCTATCTATCCATCTTTCTTTGGATGGTATGATATGCTCAACATGATCTGAGTCCCCACTACCTGTTGAAGACACCTCCAAAACCTAAAGGTAAACCTACGATCCCTATCTAAAATAATGGAAGAAAGACTCCCATGTAACCTCAATATCTCTTGCATGTACAGATTACCAATATCCTCAACTTTAGTGGTGTATTTCAACAGAATGAAATGATCAGGCTCTTCAATCGATCGATAACCACCCAGATAGAATTTTCCTATCAGGGTCTCTGTGGAAACAGAACAGAAAGGTCCATGGATACCTCATCCCATTTCCAAACTAGCATGGGAAGAGGATAAATCAAACTAGAAGGTTTCAAATGCTATAACTTTATCTATTAGTAGGTGTAACAGAGGGTTACATAATCTATATGGTTACTCTTCATACCTAGCCACTATAATATTCTTTTCATGTCATAATACATCATTATATAGCCTGGATGAATTACCCATAAAGGGAATTAAAAATCGAACAAGACTGGACTTATCAAAGGTGATGGGATGAAAAATTACTTCCCAAAGTGAAGTATTTCATCTGAATAAAGGGACCAACCAGAAATGGTCTCTCCACCATAAAGTTATTCCCAAGTCTTATGAAACTCATTGTCCTGCTTCTGATGTTTCAAGATGGATTCTAAGAGATTTGATGACAACTAATCACTGGTTAGAACCATACCTGAAACATCCTCCTAAGAATCCATGTGTAACTGAATAAAAAGGCCAATAATATTCCAATCCTCATTCGATTCCAAAACAACATATGAAGGTACCTTCCTATTTAGATCATCTTCCACAACAATCCATTTCCTTGGGGTGTAGGCGATGTCAAAGTCAAACGTCTAAAGGTATTCTTTCCATAGCCTCTGTTTAAGATTCAATTATTGTTGTGAGAAGATATATATCAGACTCTTATGATTAGAGAAGTTCATGAACTTCTCCCCAAAGAGATAGCGCCACCAAAATTTAAGCACATGCATCACGACATTGATCTCTAAATCATGAGTGTGGTAGTTCTTCTCATGCGGTGGGAGTTGACGAGAGCCATATGCTACCACATGGTCATCTTGTATAAGTAAACATCCCAAACCAACACCAAAATCTTCACAAAACACCAGATACCCTTTACTGGTCTCATGTAAGATCAAAATATGTGTCGATGTCAGAATTCATTTCAGTTTTCCGAAATAAGACTAACACTTTTCATACCATGTGAATATCACCACTTTCCAGGTAAGAGTATTCAATGGTGATTCAAACTTATAGAAATCTGTGACCAAGTATCAGTTGTATCCTACATGACCAAGGAAGATTTTTATCACAAATACATTCAGTGGTTCTTCCCAAGACAAAAGAACATTCACTTTCTTTGGGTAAACTAATAATCCATGCTCAAAAATTTTGTGCCCTAATAATTTCACTTCTTGAATATAGAGACATCATTTTGAATGCTTTTTATAAATATGGTGACTTCCCAGAATTTCTATAACCAAACTTAGAAGGCGCTTGTGATCATGCTCAGATTTGGAATAAACCAGAATATCATCCATGAACGCTACCACAAAAGTTTCAAGATGTTGTTTGAAGATATGATTCATCAAATCCATGAAAACTATAGGAGCATTAGTCAAAACAAAAGGCATCACGATATATTCATAACAGCCATACTATCTCTTGAAGGTTGTCTTCAATATATCAGACTCTCAAACTTTGAGTTGATGATAACCCAACTAAAGATCAATCTTAGAGCCACTTTCCCTGATTCAACTATTCATAAAAATCATCCACACAAGGAAAAGGATATTTGTTTTTAACCATTACCTGTTTCATATTCTGATAGTCCACACATAACCAAAGTGAAACATCTAGTTTCTTGGAAAAGAGTATAGAAGATTCCCAATGAGAAACACTGGGGAATATGAAACCTTTCTCTAACAGGTCTTCCAACTGAACCTTGAGTTCTTTAAACTCCATTGGTGCCATGAGATAAGAAGGAACAGGTAAATAATAAACTTTTCCTCTCTCTCTATAAGATTACTAGAGTAATAATCTGGGAAAATGTTATAAAATTATTGAACAATAATAGGAAGTTCATAAACTGAAAAAACTTCATCGGGATCAAGCTTAACAACAACAACAAAAACTCATGATCTCTAGGTGGTAAAGTCCTACACAAACACACCTTGGGTCCCACTCTCCCTGAAACACACGAGAGATCCCATAGGCAGCAAGAAACTAAACACACCAACAATAAAAATCAACCCCATATCGATGAGAAACAAGAAAATCCATACCAATGATAATGTCTAAAATATCCATATCAAGAATGAGAAAATCCAAGACCAACTCTTTACCTGCTATCATAAACAAATAAGAAGGATAACGAAATCCCTTCCCTTTCCTCTTTCTAAGAGGTGTCACTAAATCCTTTATAAAGGCAATAAGTTCCATTGTAATTTTTAGTTAATCAACAAAGCATGCAGATACGAACGTGCAAGAGAAACTAGTATTAAACAAATAAATTCTAACTGAAGATAAAATAAAAAGCAAACCTATCACTTTTTCTAGAACATCATCAACTTCCAATGGAAACTCATCTACTTATTGTAAATGATTCACTTATAAGGCCTGTGACTGGAGCCCTAAAATCCATGAAGCTTCTAACTGCACCCTAGTAGACTTTGGAGCTGATGAACCCTGACCATATCAGGGTATAGTCATATCCTGATAGAAATGCTATAGATGAGCAACACATCCATAGTTATTACACGTTTTCATAGGAATATGAAAAGAACATCTAGTGTGACCTCTCTTACCACACTGATAGCATTCCAGAGGCACAATAGCATATGGTAAAATTTAAAAATGATGAGACAAAGAACCAATCTCTGGTCAAACTAGAAAAAACTTATGTAAAAACTGATATTTTAAAACAAAAACTCAACACTAGAGACACATATCCTAGAATCCCATGGTAACTAGAGTTTTGTTACGACAAGTGTTTTCCAGGAACTTATCACAAGATACCTCTCAAGTATCGATAATCTTATCTCCTGTCTAACAGATGTCCCCAGAAAAGATTCTTGAGGAAAAATCTTCTTTGATACCAAACTGTAACGAACTGACACGGGTTACCCTCAAACCTAACACCCGACCCGACCAGTCACATACACTAAAGGTGTTACCAATCACCATGGGCTGGCAACAAGAACCCAAGCATCAAACAAAAAAATTGAGGGAAAAATTTCTCCCAACATAAAGAACCACATGGCATACATATATTGAGAAACAAAGGAACATCGTAAAAATTAAAAATATATATTCCATAACTATAAGGAAAAAAGAAACATAACAAATGTAATAGTAGAAAACCCAAAAATAAAAGTCCAAATAAAAATGAATACAAGTAATAGCTACTCTAAATGATGGCATGAACAAACTCCCACCATCTCACCACTAGCTACCCAACCAGATGATGAGAAAATCACCGTCTCATTGTGGCACCTTTACTTTCTCAATATTGAAAGACAAATAAAGGTCTACACACAAACGAAGAGGTGCATACGGTGTGAACTAACTATCTCATTAGGATCACACCCAGGTGATCCACAAAAATTCTCTATATAAAAAATCATGTATTCCCATTTTACAATAAAACATGTCATGATGAGCGGTAAAGTAGTTTTACAGAAAACAAGGTAACCATTTCCCTTTTCCATAGTTCTAAACAAAAGAAGTTATATCAGTTTCTAATTATATTTTCTATATCATTTTTCACAAGAATAAACAATAATGTCAAGACTAACTCAAGAAATCCAAGCAGTTCAAAAAAGATTCATAGTTATCAAAACGCCAAATAATATTAGAGAACTAGGCTAAAGACTACTCGTAAAAAAATAATATAGTTCACAAAAATAGATTCTCGAATAATGATCCTAGGAAGCAGAGGAATACCCCATGAGTTTACCCCCAAATATGCCAATTCCATACCACTAGAAAAAATAGTCTTAGGAAACAAAAGAATACCCAAAGACAAACCCCCTTGATAATAACAAACAATGAATGATGGAATCAAGATAAAACTTCAACCTAAGTACCGAGGGTAATCCATGTGCTATTTTTAATAATTCATTTCAATTCATTGAAAAACATTCAAAACCCATAAAAACACATTTATCAGAAGCTAGTGAAAGCCTGTTTTTATTTTAGAACACTTTTCAACACTCACAAATGATCATGCCAAATTCATAAATCAATTTACAAAGAAATATCAATCAGGCTCACTATCGTAGGCTAGAGATAGAACCACCTACCTCAAAGTTCGGGTCAGACAAACCCACAATGGAATCCAAGAATAAAAAAACCCAAAAATTCCATCTATGACCCTAGAATCAAACCCATACATCAAAGGATTGATTCAATTTAGAATACAAGGGGTTGGTGGATTGACAAAAACCCATGTTACTCAAGAATGAACATCTAACGCACTACACCTAGCCATATCACAGCCTTTATAACAGGATATCACAATATATCTATAGGAAGACAACAAGAATCATCCAAATTAGGTCAACATATCCTATAACACAAAGCTAGGGTGAAAATACGATCAACCAAAATGAAGAGCCAGACAGAGCACTTACTGAGAGACGTACTATAGACACAACGAATATCTAAACCTGATCGGATTGATCTGGAAGGAGAGGAACCTCTGAAAATCTCCAAGGACTAGCCTAGGGTCGAGATCAATGAATTATAAGAAGATAGGGCTGAGGGAAATAGATAAATGCATTAATTCAAGGTGGTCTCGAGCCAAGTCCGGACATGTACCCTTTGGTCACATCTTGTAGGCCACAATGGATAAGTTATGCCGAAAAACCTTTTCGCCTTGGTTAAAAATATACTATTTAACCCCTACATGACGTGTGCTTTAGTTAAATGATGTATACCTACTCAGAACATGATCTCCCCATTCATGACATGAATCCACCTACAAGTAAATGTTGTGTACCTCCAGTACACCGTGTGTACCTCTAGTTCATAGTGTCTACTTCCAGTACACTGGGTGTACCTACTCCGAATCCTACAAGAAATCTAGGAAAATACTTCTAAGGACTTTTAAACAAAAGGGAACTTAGTAAAAGGGGAAACTTACCTGATCAAGGTAATGAGATGTTACACATAATATCATAGAAACATAATAAATGTGAATGAAACATACAACATGATATAAACATGAGTCAATGCTAACTTCCTAGACATTATAACTTATTAGACAAGGTCCGATGATGGATAATCTCTACTCCCTAATCCCAAATATAATTTCACACGAGACTAAAGATTTACCCAATACATTAGAGTTTTATCTAGGAACATCCACTATAAAATGTTCATGATTATTTTTCCCAAAAAATGAAATCAATCGTAAGAAATAAACAAAATAATTAACCAAGGAAAGAAATGGGTTGCATAATCCAAACATATATCATAATCGAATGAAAATTTCACAAATAAGGTATTTTAGAAATTAATAGAATACATGTATTACCGTACTAAATGAAGGTATAATGAGTTACAAATATATGTTAGAAACATATATATATATATAATTTAAATTCAATCAATATTCACAAGGTTTTTCATCATTTATGAAAATATATTTAAAATATCACACGGTATATTTATTGAGGAAAATACCCTTTTATATTTTAAATTAATTCTTTGAAATATGAAAATTTCCACAACATTATAGAAAACATTTTTTTTGAATGTAAATATGGAAAATTGTAAAATAACATTAAAATTATTGATCATTTCTAATAATGGGAAATTTAGTTCATTTCTTATAAGTTAAAACAATATATTCCATTCCTCTTCTTGTAAAAAACTCAAAAAGTACCTTTTTAGAAAATTATAGAAAGATTAATTGTAAACCATTTGGTAAAAATTATAATGTGGGTAGAAATTTATTTAATAATAAATTGGAGAATGTCAAAAATATTCTTTAATTTTTTTTAGGAAAATATGGAAATAAATGAAAAATTATTTTTTGACTAAAAAGATTAATAAAGTTGGATTGTCTTAAAAAAATCCCAATAATTTTAAGTCAAAAATAGAGGAAAATAGTAATATTTCATGAAAATTTAATGAATAACCAAATGAGAAGAAAATTAATGTGATTTATTAAATAATTATAAAATAATTTTTTTTAATGGAAATTCAATCCGGAATAACACTAATTAAAAACAGATTGAAGCATAAACCCATAGAAGATTGGTAAGTTTTGAATAATAACCCCAATTATTGAAATAACATCAACTAAAACATTAAATATAATGGTTATAAAAGGATTAATGATTTAAAATATCAAAGGTTCATTTGATAAATATCATAATACATAAATAGGTTCATAATACCAAATATGAATCAATACAAATATCATACTATTGATGTGAGGATTAATAAATGTTTTTATTATGTGTATAAAATGTAAATCCATATAAAACATGTATAAATAGAACATAAAATAATAAAAAAGTCACTACACACATAATACTATAATATCAAAGACAATAAAAGCTAACATAACCTAATGAATGGAAATTTAGTTATGATATTCATTTCTGCTTCGTAATTTTCATGTCAAATCCCTATGCATGAAATAATTTATAATGACACTTAATATAAAATGAATTTTGAAATATTAATGATATTACATGTAAAATATGTATTATATTTACTATATAAAATAAATTTGTTCATAATATTTTAAATATACCTTAATGAAAGGAAATTGAGTTGATGTCCTTTGTGGTTTAATAAATGTATAAATAAAAAAATTCTTGAAAGAGAGAGTGCTTGAGGTTGAAGTTTAAATTCCATGAATGATAATAATAAATGTTTTTAAACATTTAATTGTATGTATACACACCATTTAAATTATATTTTGTTCATAAAAGGAGATTTTTCTCAAAGATTTAAGTTTTGAGATGAAAACCATTACCTCTCATTTCCCATTAGTTTAACACGATTTTACCTACTTCTCAATGGGTTTAAATAGTTTATTAATTTATAATATAACCCTATTAATATTTATAATATAAAATATGATCTTATTATAACATCTTACCGCACCATTTGTTAATAAAATTTCTTTATTACCAATGTTTTAGTGGTTAACTGCTTTGATTATCTCTTATAAGTTTTCTAACAGAAGTTCCTATTCATTTTCATATGATATAGTTACATAATCTATACAATTCTATTAATTTTTTAAATATCCTATTTATTCATTATATACATATTTATAAAATTTATTTAAATTTGAACATGGATAATGAATTATGTTACTTGATGGAGATAGTTGGTTGTACGTTTTCACAAGCAATGTTATCATTTACTTAATTGGTAAAAGGGTAAGTAATTGAACGATATATTAATTTTATTTAATAAATATCATGTTATAATTATCATATATTTTAATTATTTATATAATTATGAATATATTTTTGATTTATTGATGGACAAAATATATTTCTATTTGTGAGGTTGTAGTCCACCATTCACACAAGTGATGGATTTGTTTCTAATTTTATGGAGAACGAGGTGGATAAATATTATGTAATAAACATAATAAAATATTATTATATGGTAGATACTAGTTTAATTACATTATAACTATTAACACATAATTAGAGGTGGAAAAAAATTAAGAATAAGAATCTTAGTATGGACAATTACCTTCGCTTAGAAGAACCTCATTTGGATCTCTTATTAAGGTTCCTATTGTTGGTTTTTTGGGGATAAATATAGATCTAGAATGTTTATAATGTTGTTGGGAATGATATTTTGGTAGGTTTTTTTCCATAAAAATGCATTTAGAGGAATTAATAAGTTATGGGAGGGTTCCATTTTCTAATTGTGGTTGAGTGAAAATTATGTAAACACCCAAAACTATTCAACAATGGGAAGTCACTCTCAACCTAAATGCCACAAAAATTGACTAATAAAATATTTAATAAAAAATTAGGTCTATAAACATGTCCAAAATAAAAATAAACGTGTTATTTCCCTTTCCTTTATGGTTACTCACTTTTACCCTTTTAGTTTTTCAGCACGATAAATAGTTTTTAACCTAGGTAATTTATCCATTAATGAAAAAATAAAAATATCCATATTAGATAATTTTGACCAATTTATTAGTAATATAAAATCCCATTTATCAAATAAAAATTCCATTTTTTGTATAATATTAATTTTAAAAAAAGCACATGTGAGGCACAAAATCTCCTTTGAACCTAAATTGTAATAATAATTATTTTATTATTATTTTTACTATTCATTATGAAAAAATGTAAGTTGAACATATTACATTAGATTAATTATTATGATTAAAAATATGGAATATTTTTTATTAAACTCAATTAATATAAGTGGTTTTTTAAAATAAACCCGCAAAAGTGTCGAAAAAATGTTTTTCAAGAAATTTATTTTTCAAACATAAGACGGTCTTATATTACTCTACGAATAGTAAAAAAAATTATTTGAATTTAAATTAATATATATATATATCATCTATAAATATCAATTAAATAATTCCTTATTATGGATTATTTTAATTAAATAAAATGGATAAAAATTATTCACTTAAAAACAATTTTTATAATAAATTGGTTTTTAAGCCTAAAAATAATCTTAAACAAAAATCATGAATATTATTTATTCAAATGAAACTAATAATATTATTATAAATAAAATGGTTAATATTTCACTTTAACTCAATTTTAAAATTATAATGGGAATTTTAAATTACGTAATGTAATGAAAGGAAATGAAAGTATTTTAAAAATTAATAATTTTCATTATTCATCAAAACTCAAACATTTCAAAAAATTATCAAAACATCAGGATAAGTTAATTTTGATATTATTATTTTAATAATGATATCCATTTGATCAAAAAAATATCTAAAAGTTCAAAAAATTAATTAAAATAATTTCCCACAAAAACAGTAAATGTAATTTATGAAGAAAATATATTTTTTTGAAGGGATATTAGCTTTTTTTTAAAAAAATTGAGTCATTATGAATAAGAAATTATCAGAAAAATCTATTGAGTATTTATTTCAAATATATATTTCATAAATTAGTAAATCATATTCATAGCTACCAATTTAATTATTATTTTATAACAGAAATATATTTCATGGGCCATTTAAGCTTAATTATGCGTTTTGTATATGCTATAAAATATAATGTTATTATTCTAAAATCATGTGGCGTTACCTTATCACTAATTTAATAAATTATACCCAAAAAATTTTAACATTAATATAATAATTAGAGGTCTGATTTTTAAATTTTTTTTTTTGAAATCCCACATCATAAAAATGGTTAATAAGACTTTCTCTTGATAAGAGAGAAATGGAATTAAAAATGTTATTCAGCATAACTGAAAAAAAGATTTCAAAGTGGGGAAAAATTAGTGGGAATTCATGATATTGAAATGTAATAAATTATAATTACAAAATAATAATGGAGATTGAATGAGATAATTTATTCCAAGAAATTTAATCATTTTGGGAAATTTGACAAGAAAAAATCTATAATTATATGATGGTTGAAAAGACCATCAATTCATTGGAGGGTTTGTAATAGGATAATATTTGCATTTCAAGATCTTTTTGAAAGATTTGAATAATTCCTATAACATATATCCTAAGAAAATAGAGAAATATACTTACTTGACATGTATCTATTTCAAAAGTAAAATTTCATCCTTTGGTTGTGCTTTAATCAGGTTCAACATCATATTTTACCCCAAGGAATGAATATCCAAGGTGAAATTTTTATTCTTGAAGCATTAAATTAACTTTTAATGGATCATAAAATCAATAATATAAAAATAGTATATTCGTAATATATTTAAATATTTACCAAAAATGAAATGGTTTTCATAAGGTAAGGAAATAAATAATGTATAAACCTTCATATGAAGAAATAATACATTTTACATCAAAATTTACACTATAGGATCAGCTTATATTATTCTAAAAATAAGTAACCTGAAATCCCAAATATCCTCAACATGAAAAAAAATAATATTATTATTCTCAATGAATATTTGATGTTAAATCACATGTTATTCCCAAGGGTTACATATACATCCTTTTAATGATTCATTTACCAAAATATCAATAGTCACCTAAAAATCCTAAAAATTAGAAAATATTTGATATTGTAAAATTTATTCCAAACTAAAAATATTATTTATGTAAAAAATAATTTAAGAAAATACAAAATTATACTACATAAGACATCATATTAGTGAGTGGAAGAACCTCCACCCTTGTCTCCCATTATTTGTGGGTATAAACCCCACAACCGTGATGAATGCGATGAGTTGTGTCCTGAAATACATGTTGTCCTTTTTGTAAATCCATATTGATATAATTCCTATAATGTTCCAAAAAATATGATGAAAATATTTGATATATAATTAATCATTAAATAATATTCTAGCAACTATGTTTTCCTAGAGAGTTTATTGTTTTCTCAAAATCAAATATTCTTAATTGACTATTATTACTTTAACATCAATTATCATATTAACTCTAAAGGTTATTAATAACATTAAAATCATGGAAAACATTAAATAATTTTTCCTCAAATAAGATTTCACTAAAATATATACTAAACAAAACTATTGTATACCCATAAATGTTTACCTGAAAAATAACCTTAATAATGTTATATTAACATTAGATAAATTCTAAAAAGATGTATATATTCCTTTAAATATATGATCAAACTCAGACATACCATTCCCAGAAACTTTTCATTTATCCCATATCACATGGAATATCATAGGTTTTGATAGGTTCTATACATTAAACTATCATAATGTTTTATAGATAAAATATGTTTTAGGCCAAATCATATCCCCTAAGAATTTCAAACTTAGAGTAAAGAAAGAACTATTGTTTTTCACATTGTGAAAATGAAGTAAAATCCTAATGAACCCTTTTTATAGTTATTAAACCTAGGTATAATTATTCTGGATCTATATCCACTTATTAAATCTATACTGTGATTTAATTTCATAGAAAAACCACACAATATCTTTAATATCAAAACATTTGGATGTTATGCTATTCTTAGACTTATCCATAGTCTTTTTATTAATGTTCTCTAATACTAATTCCAAAAAATAACTAGACCCTTATCTAATACAAACTACAGAAACCTATTCATTTTTCAATTATTAATACATGATTTTTTACACAAACATTTACTAATTAAAAATAAATTATCATGACTGCTAGTAAAATTGGAAGTCTAGTCACATAACACATCAAAAGAAACTAAAAAATTAACATATTTATTTTAATTTACATAGTGAGATCAAAAATCAATTTGAGATACTAAAACATTATAAGATAACCATGGGAAATACATAAAATAATTTGGTTATATAAAAGTCATAGTAAGAAAATGAAAAAGAAGAGTAAACATAACATGTGAGTTACAAGTATTGCATGATAGTATAAAAGAGAACGCTTATAGGTGATCACATAGAATAATGAAATAAAAAACCTAGTATCATACAATCTTAAAAACATAGGAAATTTGGAATAAAAATATTACATTACATATACATGAGTTAATGATAACTCCATAGACAATATCACATGGTGGAAAATGTCTTATAATTGATTTGGTTTACTAAATAATCCCATACATAACATCTCATAAGAATAAATAAACACCTAATACATATCAGTGCTATATAGGTGAACCCATTATATGATATTCATTATTATGTGTTCCAAAAAAAATAATCATAAGGAACAAACATAAGAATTACCCATGGAAATAAATGTGTTGCATAATCATTCATTGTATCATAATCAAAGGAAATTTCATATAAAAGGCATTTGATAATTGAAAATAATAAAGGTATTTACCCATAAAAGGAAGGGATAATGAGATATTTATATATGTAATAGGCATATATTAATTAATAATTAGAAATCCATAACATCAAAGGTTTTCATCATTGATTAAAATGTCATTAAAAGATCACATGGAATATTTTTTCAAGAAAATACCCTTTTCAATTGGAATTACATCTTCAAAATCTAAAAATATTCAAAATATTATAGAACATGTTTTACGTGAAAATATCCACGAATCTATGTAAATAAATATTTAAATTATTGACTATACATGTTTATGGGAAATTCCATTCATTCCATATAAGTTAAAAGAAATCATTCCTTTCATATTTTCTATAAAAAAAAGTCAAAAGTATCTTGTTCAAAAAATGACATAAATACTCAATTGAAACAATTTTTTAAAACATAAAACATGTGTACAAATGTATTTAATAAATAATTTGATAATATTAAAAGTATTCTTTAAAATATTTTAATGAATATATGGATATAGAAGAAAATTGTTTTTTGACCAAAATGAGAAATAAAGTTAGATTTTATTAAATAAATTTTTTCAAAATATTTAAGTACCAAAGAAATAAATTGTAAATTTAACTGAAGATATCATGAATAAACACATGAGAATAAAATAAAAGGGTTTTATTAGACAATATCCAGATAATTTCCATCAATGTAAATTCAAGAATAAATATTCCTGATTAAAATCTTATTGAAGTATAAACCCTAACTGCTTTGGTAACTTTTAAATCATAACCCCTATGAAATAAATAACTTCAATCGAAACATTAAATTCCCTTAATATAAATATATAAATTATATAACATAACAATGGGGTAGTATATACATGTCATAAAAACAAATAGGTATGTAATACCAAATATGTCTCAATAGAGTGGAAGTTGAGACAAAATCTCTTAACAAGATATTATCATTGTTGGGAGGATTAATAATTGAATTGGATATGTGTATGGAATGTAAATAAAAATAAAATAAGTGTAAATGAAACATAAAATAATGAAATTACACTATACATATAATATTAGAATATCAAATATGATAAAAAGGTTATATAACCCAGTGAAAAGAAAGTGAGTAATGAAATTTTGTACCACTTAGTAACATTCACATAAAATACTCATGTTTGAAATAATTCAAATTGAAACATAGAATACCATGAATTATTAATTAATCATGATATTACATGTAATAATGTAATTATATACAACATATTAAAGAAATAGGTTCAAAATATTAAAAATATTCCTCAATGAAAGGAAATTGAGACGCAATCCCTTAGAGTTTAAGAAACATCTTAATAAAAACCACTTAAAAGATAGAGAACATATATTTGAAGTAAAAATAACATGAAAAATAATAATAACTGATTTTAAATATTCAATTTGAATCATATACACCATTTAAATGAAATTTGGTGCATAAAAGAACATGTGTCTGAAAGAAGGATGTTTTGAGATGAAAACTAGTATCTCATGTGTCCCTTTAGTGAAAAATAATTTAACCTCATAAATAATACTTTTAAACATGTTATAAATTTATACCAAAACCCTATTCATATTTATAATATAAAATATTAACTTCTTATAACATATTATCACATTTTCTTTACTAATATCTCATTATTACCACTGTTTCGGTTGTTAAATACATTGGTTTCTCATTGATGTTTTGTCACAAAAGTTTAGGTTCTTGTGTATATGATATTGTTCCATGATCTATATAATTATATTAGAATTATCAATATCTTATTAGTTCATCAGATGCATTTTCATAATCTTCATTGAAATTTGAACAAAGAGAATGAATTACATCGCTTCTTGGAGTGGTAGGTTATACGTATTCGAAGGGAAATTATCATATCATCAATGGGTGAAAGGGTAGGGAAGTGCATGATATATTAAAATTTAAAAGTCAATATCATTTCATATGTATTGTATATATTCATTATTCTCATAATAATTACTATCCATGTAAGTGGGTGATTGAAACCATATTACATTGGTTCGTGAGGTGGTAGTTCGCTGTAAAAATGAGTGATGGATTTGTTTCTAATTTTATAGATATAGATATGGATAAATATTATGTAATAAATATTATAAAATATCAATATATGAGAGATAATTTGGTTATTATATTGTAATTTTTAAGACAAATTTGAATGGGGAAACGAAGGTGTAAAAAAAGAGCTTAGTGAGGATGGTTACCTTCGCTTAGAAACACCACCTTTGTATTTCTTATTAAGGACCCCATAGTTAGTATTTTTAGAGAATAAGAAGATATAGAATTTTATAAGGATGTTGGGGTGATATTTTGGAAGGGGTTGGTCGATCCAAGTGTCTTGAGAGTAAGGAATACATGAGGGGAGGTGTTCCCTTTTACAATTGAGGAGTAGCATTTTTGTAAATGACCAAAACAATTCAAGGATAGGAAGTCACTCACAACCCAAGTGTAAAAAAAATTGATTAATAAAGAAGTTTAGGTAATCTATGGTCGATACACACCACCCAAATAAAAATAATTTTTTTAATTTTTTTATTCCTTTTACCTTTATGGTTACTCACTTTTACCCTTTTAGTTTTTCACCACACTAACAAGTGTTTTTAACCTATGAAATTTACCCATTAATAATAAAATCAAAAGGCCTTATTATATATTTTTCAACATCTTATTATTAATATTAAATCAAATTTACTGAATAAATACTGTAGGTGTGTGGAAAATTAATTTTAACACAAGAACATGTAATTCTCAAAACCTCATTTTATC
This sequence comes from Viscum album, assembly GCA_963277665.1. Classification (NCBI taxonomy): domain Eukaryota; kingdom Viridiplantae; phylum Streptophyta; class Magnoliopsida; order Santalales; family Viscaceae; genus Viscum; species Viscum album. The sequence goes on along the minus strand of OY728157.1, from coordinate 1,244,944,413 downwards.
CATTAATTTAATAATTAATTTGTTTTAGTTTTTTACTATTAATTATGACCAAAAACTAAGTTTTAAATATTATCTAATATAAATTATTCTAATTAAAAAAATTTAATATAATTTATGTTAATAAATTCACAAAAGTGGAAACTTTTTATTTAAAAATGATCCCGAAAAATGTATTGAAAAATAGCTTTTCAAGAATAAATATTTCAAGCATAAGATGTTATTATATTAAATTTGTAACTACTAATATCAATTATATGAATTTAAATTCAAGTGTATATAATCTATAAATTTAATTTCAATAATTGATAATTGTTTTTAATTTTTAATAATTAAAATAGTGAAACATTATGTACCCCAAAAAACGTTTTTAAAAAAATATGTGTTTAAAATCAAATATAAACATATACTAAAATCATGAACATTGTTGATTAAAATAAAATTTATTTTTTAAAAATAAATAAAATAGATAATATTTATATTTAATATGAAATCCTAAATATTATGGGGCTTTTAAATTATAATCTTTAATGAAAATAGAAGACAACATTTGAAAAATTAGTAAATTTCACTATTCACTGAAAAACCAAACTTCTCAGAAAAATATCCAAAATTAACCGTAAGATAATTTTAATATAATTAATTAAAAAATGATATGAATTTTATCAAATAAAATTTCTAATTTTTTTTCAAAAATAATTTTTATTTTTTCCCACAAAAACAATAAAAAACATTTTTAAATAAAATATTTTTTCAAGAATTAATTTATTTTACAAAAAATATTGATTTATTATTAACAATAATTTACTAATACATTTAAATTGAGTAGTAATTTAATTTATATTTCATAAATCCATTAATACTATTTATTCCCACCAATTTAATGACTAGGTTATAATGATAATATATTTTGTGGGTCTTTTATTCTAGGTGTTGTGTGTCTTATACATTATCGAACATAATCTCCAAATTTTAAAATATTGGGGCGTTATATTTTATAATATTATACCTTAGTTTTTTGACATATTACTAAGATACAAATGATTCCAATGCTCCAATGAAATCATATCTATTATTCAATGTATCTATTATTGATTCCATGTTATGATTATTGGCTCACATTACATCTAAACTCATTTTATACCATGATTTATGATTATTCTATGAAGCCATAGTTTCACTTCATTTGATTTCATGATATTATTCCTTTAGTTATACCACTTTCCTATTTATAAATTATCTCAATGGTCTATGATCTATGTATCATTTTTTGTTTATTCTCATTAATTATAATTTAATATCATTCATTTCTTATGTTTATTCCTCTCCTAGAAATTTATATAATGGGATATTTTTTGGAAATATGGAAATATGGATAATTTTTATGGATGAAAGTCTCCTTATATTGATAATTAATAAAAATTGGTACCTAGTTCAAAAATACATAAATATTTTGATCTTGGTATCTTTTTCAATTCATGTGATATATGAAAGGTATGTTTATTAAGCACTATCTGTGCATGTGCAGGTCTGCGGTGTCCCAGATGGTATAAAAGAATATTTTGGTCATTTTTGGAAATTATAATTGAGTAAAAGTTTTATATTGAATCAATATATTGGTATCCTTTGGACCCAGAGTTCTAGGTTTTCTTAAACAACTAGAGTACGAGGTTAATTATGACTATTTTGACCATATGGGTTTATCATTTACCATACATTTAAGATAAGTCATATTATAACCCATTCATAGAAAAAATGATGATAACATTAGGGAATTATATTTTGGTCTATTAAAAATTAGTAAACCCTTAATATATTTATATTAGTGAGTAAAACTATAAGGACATAATTTCTTTAGTAGGTGGAATATAACATCCCATATTTCCAATAAATATTTTTTTGTTAATTTTAATTCTTATATATATATATATATATGAAAAGTGAATTTAAAATATTATTTTTATAATGATATGAACATATAATTTATATTAATATTTAAATACATGATTCTTTTTTAAATTTTAAATCATGTATAAGGTTATTTTTTGAATAATAAAATTATAATTAAATCTTGATAGGTTAGGTTTTAGAAAAGTTAAACACTGATGGAAATTCCATTGTGACCATAATGCATAATATTTGGCTTAGTAAAACTATTTTCTTGATTGTGAATTTTTAATAAACATTACTAATAATTAGAATAATAATATCATAAAATTTATATTTATTCATTTATAAATAATTAATACAATTTTAACTAAGTGATAAAAAATATAAATGTAACCACTCGTAATGAAATAAATTGTTTTTATTATATATAAATTGTTTTCCAAGATATTATGACTTTATTTGAAAGATAAATATTTAAATTTTATAATTTCAATTTGATAAAAAAAATTAATTTTAGATTCATGAAATTGAAATTATATTATAGGGAATTTTTTTTAAAAAAAATAATATTTCTATTAATAGTCAAAATAAATTTTATTGTAACTTTATGACATCATTTTTATATAAATATGGATCTGAAATTTATGAAACATGTTGATCAAATTTAAAGATAAATATGATGGTTAATTAAATATTTTGATTTATATGTATAAATTTTAAAATTATATAACAATTTAAATATCCAAATTATTTCCCAATTCATATACAGGGTAAGAAATGTAAAAAATAATACCTTAATTTGTTTTTTCATTATAAGTGTAAGAACCCGAATCTTCATTTCAGATATGTTTTCCTTTATCTGGATTTTTTGAGAAAAATAAAGTTTCTGGAAATTTTTGAAGTACACGTCGTGTACTTTCTGAGTACACGCCATTTAATCTTTTCCCGCTCGAAGCTGTGTGCTGGACAGGTCTAGGCCACACACACGGTGTGTAGGGGTGACGTGGAGGCTGATTTTGGCAGAGTACGGAAAGACCTAGTACACTCCATGTACTCTAAAAGTCTCACAATGTACTTTTTTTTCATTAAACAGACTGGGGTCGCGCCTAATTGATGAAAAGCACTTCTTCTCCAGCTTCTTCATCTGAGAGCACCGGGAACCCGCAGATCTTCGACGAGCCACTGCTCCTTCGTCCGTTCTCCGATTTGAGTGTGGTCAATTGCGTTGGGGTCACAGCAGTGAGTTCTTCCTTCTGCTTGAGCCTTGTTTTCCAATTCCACCTCCTTCACAAGTTATCATATTTTGAAAGGTTTGTACGTTTTCTCAGATCTATAAAGTTTGGGGGAGAATCAATCGTCGTGATTCAAGTATATTGATCTCCTAGGATCAAGGTAGGTATTTTTCGCCTTACCGTTCAATGTCTTTGAGTCTTATGTGCAAATTCCACCAATACCCATGAATGGGGTGTTGTGTGTTTACGTTTCTTCCTGTGTTGTTTGCCTACCTTGCCTATATGCTTGTGTAGAGGTAAATTTATCTTGTTAGAGGATATATTGTTGTGCATGGATGTTTTTTCGATGATTTTATCTACTTATGACCTTTGGGTCTTGTTAGACTTTGTATTTTATGACAGTTTCCATGCCTTGTGTCTATAAGATGGAGTGTTTTTCATTACATGTTTGTTGCCTTGTAGACTGTAATCCAAGTAGCTCTATAGGCATACTTTGGTTAGCCAAGTAGCTATGTAGGTGTACTTTGGTCCTATAGCATTATTATGCACTGACTAGCATGGGGCTGAGGGAACCAGGTGCTATAGACTATAAGGGATAGACCGAGTGTACTTCCCAGAGAGTCTTTGATGTTATAGACTATAAGAGGGTAGACCGAGTGAGCTTCTTCAGTGAGTCTTAGACATTACAGGCCACAGGGGATGGACCGAGTTAGCTTCCCAGAGTACCTTGAGATATTATAGACTACAGGATGGTAGACCGAGTGAGCAACCTCAGAGAGTCTTACCTTGTTTGATTTCTTTTAAGAACCTTCCCAGGCTAGAGGAGGAATTGACTAAGTGAGCTTCTTTAGAGAGTCTATGGTATACCTGAGGCTATATGAGTAATTGACTGAGATAACTTCCTCAGAGAGTCCCTAGACCTTGGGGCTAAGAGCATTAGACCGCGTGATCTTCTCATAGAGTCCCTGACTACCCTAGACTATGACGGTAATTGACCGAGTCAGCTTCCCTAGAGAGTCTCAAAAATTTGTATGACCAAGCCAGAGGGGTTAGGCTGAGTGCAATGTCCAGAGGGTTCTGGTACTTCTTGGATAGGAATAGAGGGAATAGCTGCGAGTACATCCCAGAGGGTTTTTCTACTTGTTAGCTGTTTTCATTACTGCTATTGTTGGTTTCGGATTGATTACTATTGTGTATCATTCTGCTTTTCTGCTTACTGTTTACTACCTACTGCTTTTCTGTTGTTGTTTACTACTTAGTGTAATTTTACCTTCCATATACTCACTGACTGTTATGAAAAGACCTTCGGGTGGTTTCCTACTGGGATTTTATCTCACACCTTGTTTGGGCCATGTTTTTGGGCCCATGAAGACTATGTTGTTGCAGGTATAGACAAGGGAATGCACCTTTCAACTTCGAGTACTTGATTGCTTGGAGCAGGGGAGCAAGGGACCAAGATCTGGCTTATGATGCTGAGGAGCTGTTCACTTTTCTTTTGTAATTGTTTTGGTACTGTGGTGTTTTTTAGCATTGTGACATTTTTGTCTGCTTTCATAGATATGTATCATGCATCATTTCATATATACATATGTACTCCAGTTTGTTGATTTATTCTTCCGTTGATTATATTGTTGGTTATTACTTCTTCCTCTATTGAATGTTTATTTATTTCCATTGTGTTATCTGCCAATGAGGGAATAGTTTCCCCACTATCACACCCAAGGCCCTCACTGCTAGTCGGCAACCTCTGGCGTTTGGGGAAATGCGCTTGAGTCCATGTGACCAACCAGGTACGGGGCACCTCTGGGTGGCTTCCGGAACCGGGACGTTACAAAGTGGTATCAGAGGGGTTCTTTTCTCTTGATTTACTGTTTGGAGCCTTTATCCAGGGATATGATGGATTCGGTACTTGGTATTAAGCTATGCTCGAGAGTAGCTAAACTGTGTACATGGAAAAGACATACTACCTCGTTTATTGCAGTTTTCTGGTTTTGAGATTTTACGGTTGATATGATTTCACATAGAGTGATTCACAAGCTTCGTGTTGTTATTGTTTTGACTATTGTGGTAATATTTCTGTCGCAGCCCTATGAGATGAAGGTAAGCCATCTCATGCGTCACATAGGCACTTGTAGAAATCACATGTCACACATTCTTTCCATGCCATCTAGTTTGCATTAGCAATTGCATGCTGTAGTGATAGACTTTGTGTAGATTATGCATGCTGTTGTGATAGATTCTTGATAGAATCTCTGCTACCTTGTTAGAGGATTTTTTGTATTGTACTTTGCTTAAATGAACGCCAAATTTTGGTTCTTGAGGTGTTATGGGCTCTCTTGAATCAGAAATTGGGGGATTATGATCTTGTTTTCTCTTGTACATTACTATAGGATATACCAAGCTTTGATTTGTGGGGAGTATGGGCCCTCACGGATCAGAATTTGTCACCTCTTTTCCTTGTTTTTAGTGTTTCTGGGATTCTGTGCAGTTTCTGAGCTACTGGCAAGAAAACCCCGGAATACACGACATGTAATTTCTGGATACACGCCGTGTAGTTTTTAGGCCATGTAACTGACCATGTGAGCAGGGACACGCTGTTGTGAAAAAAAACATCAGGAACACGCCATGTACAGTAGGTACAGGACGTGTAGTTTAGAGCCGCGTTCTCGACCGTGTCACTAACAACACGGTTTGGAAAAGCTCGATTAGAACATGTTGTGTTGTAAAGGAACATGTCGTGTAGTCCCATCTAGGTACCTGGCCGTGTCACGAACAACATGGGTCGGCATTACCTTCTCTTAGACACGCTGTGTTTTTTCAGAACACGCTGTGTAGTCTTGTTCAGGTACCCGGCCATGTCACGAACAACACGGGTTGATGTCACCTTATCCAATACACGCCGTGTTTGTTCGGAACACGACGTGTAAGTTTCAACCATGTAGACAGCCATATAAATAACAACACGGGCCCCCAAGACCGTATCTAGTATACGTCGTGTCCCTTGGGAACATGCCGTGTAGTCTGGGGTTAGTTGGACCATGTGGGTTAGCTATGTAAGGAGACTCGGGCGGGGGATTAGAGTTCAAGTACATGCCGTGTGTGGGAACAACACGCCGTGTAGTTTGTGGTGTTACACGACCTGTCGGGCAGGGGTACACATCCATGTTAATGGCTAAATAAGTCACATCGTGTAGTTTTTATACACGTCGTGTAGTCTTGTTTTGTAAAAATTGATAGTTTCTTTCCCCTGTTCCCGTTTTGTACTCCTGCGTTTTCCGTCATTGTTAATCCTGATCTAAGGTGTGCTTTTGATCTTTCAGAGCTATGCCTCCAAGACATCCTTTGGTCATACGTCAGTTGCCAGACGGTGATCAGACACCGGATATGGCCGATCAGGGACCTCATATTGATCCTCCTGCAGATCCTCTTGTTGTTACAGCCTTGGAAACTGTAGTTATAACTGTGGCAGGAGCCGATACGCAGTTTAGGGAGGACTTCCTGAGGATTATAGAGACTTTTCAAGGAGCACCGCCTCCTGCCCCGTCGATGGATGAGTTGAGGAGGGTTTTTCAGTAGCAGCATCCTCCTACTTTCTCAGGGGATGGAGGAACCCAGGCTGGAGAGTCATGGTTCGAGGCCACCCCGACTATCTTTGAGAATCTGTAGATACCCCTAGAATAAAAGGGTAAAACTGGCCACTTATATGCTCTGGGACACTTCTAAGAGGTGGTGGGAGGTGATCTCACAGTCAAGGCGTTAGCAGGGTATATCTTGGTATGAGTTTAGATGCACCTTCGATGACTACTTCTATCAAGAGATCTTGAGGTCCGACCAAGCCCGAGAGTTTATGAGTCTACAGTAGGGTACTCTTTCTGTTATGGAGTACTCGTCTTGCTTCACTGAGCTGTAGAGTTTGACACCGATCCCAGTAGGTGATGAGTTGTTTCTTGCTAGGAAGCTTGAGGATGATCTCAGGTAGGAGATCCGTTCCCAGGTGAATATCTTCCAGTTGACTTCTATATCCTCCATCGTCAACCAGGAACTGATCACTGAGCGCAATCTGAGGGATTCTGGAGTAGTGATCCAGGGCGGTTCGACATCCATAGCTGGTGTTCCTCCTATGGATAGTAGGAAGCGTTGTAGAGAGTCTTTTAGAGGTAATCGGGGTTTGCGAGATGTATCTTATAGAATCCAGGTTGTATGATACTAGTGTGGTAGGATCGGGCATACTAGGCCTCTGTGCCAGAGAGATCCGATGGAGTGCCGATCTTGCATCAAGATGGGACATCTTCAGTGTTTTTGTCAGATCTTCTCACCTTCAGCCGGTGGTAGGGGTTCCTCTATGACCCCGCGTTCTGGAGATGCTTCACCAGTTTCCCACCAGTCTAGGAACTAGAGTCCTTCTGACCGTTTGGGCTGAGGTGGAGCTCACGACCATGGTGGTCAGTCACCAGGTCATCAGCGACAGTATAGTGGATCAGCTCAAAGCAGTCAGCCAGGGGCGCAGGGCTGCGGTGCAGGCTAGTCTTTCGCCGTAGAGTAGATCCACCAGGAGTAGGATCCCGACCCTTCTATAGTTCAAGGTACGTTCTTAGTAGCCATAGTTTTATCTTCATCTCTTTTCAATTCTGGTGCTTTCTATAGCTTTATCTCTATTGCGGTTGTGGAGAGCCTTGGGATCTATATCGTTTCGTCTGCAGACTTGTTGACTCTTGACACACCGTTGGGAACGAGGACATCTAGCATCCGTCAGTGCAAAGAGTTCCCTCTTGAGGTTGCGGGGTGTCATTTCTTATGGGACCTCTATGTCCTAGATATGTTGGGCTATGACGTCATTCTCGGTATGGACTGGTTGGTTCTCTTCTAGGCAGTCTTCGATTCCTATCGCCGCAGGGTGAGTTTTATATCTCCAAAGGGCAGATCTTTCCTTCATAGAGGCGAGTGGGATGTCCAGGCGGGTAGAGTTGGACCAGAGCATCATGGGATAGGGTAAGTTGCATCCCAGATTTCCAGCCCTTATCTAGTTGACCAGGGGACTTCACAGTTAGACTTTCCTCCAGTAGTGGATCATTTAGGGATGTCTTTCCAGATGATATTTCAGGTTTTCCTCCAGAGTGTGAGGTAGACTTCTCGATTGAGCTCATTCCAGGAGTGGCACCAGGGTCCATTCCTGCTTATATGATGGCTACACCTGGGTTGCAGGAGCTCCAAAAGTAGTTGGAGGAGTTCTAGGCAAAGGGTTTCATCTGACCCAGTACTTCTCCTTGGGGATCGCCTGTCCTGTTCGCGAAAAAGGTAGACGGCACCCTTCGGCTCTGTGTGAATTATCAGAAGATGAACCAGTTGACGACCAAGAACTGATATCCCCTTCCGAGGATAGATGACCTCTTTGATCAGCTTCGGGGAGCTCGGGAGTTATCGAAGATCAATTTGAGGTCCGGTTATCATCAATTGTGCGTTATACCATCAGATATACCCCTTATGGCCTTCAGGAGCAGGTATGGTCTATATGAGTATACAGTCATGCCATTTGGACTCATGAACGTACCCACAGTTTTCATGGTACTGATGAACCGAGTGTTCCATCTATACTTATACTCCTTTGTGGTAGTTTTTGTGGAAGACATCTTGGTGTACTCTCACACTTGACACGACCATGCCACACATCTTGAGATCGTTATGAGTACACTGAGAGAGCATCGGTTGTATTCTAAACTCTCGAAGTGCCACTTTTGGATGGATCAGATTCACTTCTTGGGTCATGTCATCTCAGATACAAAAGTTTCTGTGGACCTAGAGAAAGTGAGAGCTGTAGTTTCATGGGAGCATCTGAAGAATGTCTTTAAGGTGAAGAGTTTTCTAGGGCTGCCTGGATACTACATGGGCTTCATTTAGGACTTCTCGTTCCTAGAAGCACCATTGACAGGTCTGACCAAGAAGGGGGAGATTTTTTTATGGTCAAATTCTTGTGAATCAGCCTTTCAGGAGTTGAAGGGGAGGTTGACGTTAGCACCGATACTAGTCTTGCCTGATCCAGGAAAGGGCTACACTGTTTACTGTGATACTTCGGGTATCGGGCTAAGAGCTGTGCTTATACAGGGAGATTGAGTCATTGCGTATGGGTCTCGGCAGTTGAGGCCACACGAGAGGAACTACCCAACACATGATCTGGAGTTGGCAGCTATTGTTCATGCCATACTTTGTTGGAGAAACTACCTTCTGGGAGAGCACTTTGTGGTTTTCACTAACAACAATAGTCTCAAGTATATCTCCACTCAGCGCAATCTGAATCTGAGACAGTATATGTGGGTTGAGTATCTTCAGTCCTTTGACTTCGACCTCGCCTATACACCAGGAAAGGGTAATGCAGTGGCAGATGTGTTGAGCAGATGAACTCAGATTCAGGTAGTTTATAAGGCCAGTAGTGAGTGGCATCTTATAGATCCGTTCTCTGAGATGCACTTAGAAGTGTACGATAGGCAGGGATAGACTCTCCTATCTTCTATAGATTTTACCTCTACACTACTTGATCGGGTATGGATGAGGCAGCTATCAAACTCAGAAGGCTTAGTCCTGCGGGAGATTGTGTCAGGAGAGGACCCTCTTCCTAGATGGATGGTGGTCGAGGATCAGATATTGCATTTCCAGGGATGCGTATGGGTGCCAGCAGACATACGCGAGGAGCTGATGCGGGTTTTTCATTCCTCGGTTTGGGAAGTTCATCCTGGTGTAACCAAGATGTATCGTGATCTACACTGCTAGTACTGGTGGCTAGGTATGAAGAAGGATGTTGCTAGTTTTGTCAAGAGATGTTCTACTTGTCAGCAGGTGAAAGCAGAGCATCAGTGACCAGAAGGGATTTTACAACAGTTACCCATTCTCGAGTAGAAGTGGAACAATGTCATGATGGACTTTGTGACTGGGTTTCCGAGGTTGCCTCGGGGGAGTGATGTTGTTTGGTTTGTCGTCGACAGGCTTACGAAGGTTGCACACTTCTTTCTGATCACGGAGACTTTCAGTGTTGATGATCTGGGATGACTGTACATCCGAGAGATTTTACGTCTACATGGAGTTCCACACTCTATTGTTTCAGACAGGGATGCGCGCTTTACCTTTCGGTTCTGGAAGGGACTTTATATGGATTTGGGTACACATATACTTTTGAGTACAGCATACCATCCCTAGACTGATGGTCAGTTCGAGCGCACGATCCATGTACTTAAGGATTTTCTTCGAGCTTTCATTCTAGACTTCGGCGGTTCTTGGGAGAATCATATTCCTCTGGTGGATTTCTCCTAAAACAATTGTTTCCAGGAAACTATTCAGATGACACCATATGAGGATTTGTACAGTATGCCATACTGATCACCCTTATGCTGGCTGGAGGCAGGAGAGGCAGCTCTGCTGGGACCTCATCTTTTTCAGGAGACCTCATAGATGATAGAGTTGATTTGGAAGCAGATGGCTACAGCACAGTCTCACCAGAAGCCTTATGATGATCAGCAGAGATGACCTTTGGAGTTCGAGGTCGGGGATAAGGTTTTCCTGCGTGTCGCACCGAGGATGGGAAACAAGAGGATTCAGAGACAGGGTAAGCATTCACCGTGGTACGTCGGGCCGTTTGAGGTGTTGGAGAGAGTTGGGCTAGTTGCCTATCGGTTGCAGCTACCTCAGAGGTACCGGGATATGCACGACGTCTTCCATGTCTGTCAGCTCTGACTTTACTTTTCAGACTCCTCTCATGTCTTCCAACATGAGGAGGTTGAGCTTGAAGTGGATGCGTCGTTTGAGGAGCATCCTATCCGGATTGTCGATTGTAGTACGAAGGTTCTCCATGGGTGGTATGTTCCTCTAGTATGGGTGTTATGGTAGCATGTGCGAGTATAGGATGAGACTTGGGAGAGGAAGGCTGATGTACGATCACAGTGGCCAGAGCTGTTTGGGGTTTCTTCTTCTATGCCTCTCTAGGCAAACTCGAGGACGAATTTATTTAAGGGGGGATGTTTTTAAGATCCTGGATCTTAATTTCAGGTATGTTTTCCTTTTTCTGGAGTTTTTTAGAAAAATAAAGTTTCTGGAATTTTTTGAAGTACACGCCGTGTACTTTCTGAGTACATGCCGTGTACTCTTTTCCCGCTTGAAGTCGTGTGGTGGCCATGTCTAGACCACACACACGATGTGTAGGGGTGACGTGGAGGCCTATTTTGGTGGAGTACAAAAAGACCTAGTACACTCTGTGTACATTATTTTTTTTCATTAAATAGAACGGGGTCGCGCCTAATCGACGAAAAGCTCTTCTTCTCCAACTTCTTCATCTGAGAGCACCGGGAACCCACAGATCATCGACGAGCCATCTCTCCTTCGTCTGTTCTCCGATTCGAGCACGGTTGATTGCATTGGAATCGCAGTGTGAGTTCTTCCTTCTGATTGAGCCTTGTTTTCCAATTCCTCCTTGTTCTCAAGTTATCATGGTTTAAACGTTTTGGACGTTTTCTCAGATCTACGATGTTTGGGGGAGAATAAATCATCATAATTCAAGTATACCGATCTCCTATGATCGAGGTAGGTGGTTTGTGCCTTACCCTTCAAAGACTTTGAGTCTTATGTGAAAATTCCACCAATACCCATGAACGGGGTGTTTTGTGTTTACCTTTTTTCCTTTGTTGTTTTCCTGCCTTTCTTGTATGCTTGTATAGAGGTAAATTTATCATGTTAGAAGATATTTTGTTGCGCTTGGATGTTTTTCCAATGTGTTTCTCTGTTTATGACCTTTCGGTCTTGTTATCCTTTGGACGTTATGACTGTTTCCATGCCTTGTGTCTATAAGATGGAGTGTTTTTAATTACATGATTGTTCCCTTGTAGACTATTAGCCAAGTAGCTCTGTAGGTGTACTTTGGACCTAGAGAATTATTATGCACTGACTAGCATGAGGCTGAGGCAACCAGGTGATATAGACTATAAGGGATAGACTGAGTGTACTTCCCATAGATTCTTTGATGTTATAAACTGCATAAGGGTAGACCGAGTGAGCTTTCTCAGTGAGTCTTAGTCATTATAGGCCATGGAAGATGGACCGAGTGAGCTTCCCTAAGTTCCTTCAGATATTATAGACTACAGGAGGGTAGAACGAGTGAGCTTCCTCACAGAGTCTTACCTTTTTTGATTTCTTTTAAGAACCTTCCCAAGCTAGAGGAGGAATTGACCATGTGAGCTTCCTTAGAGAGTATGTGGTATACCTGTGACTATAGGAGGAATTGACCGAGATAGCTTCCTCAGAGAGTCTCTAAACCTTAGGGGTAAGAGGGTTAGACCACGTGATCTTCCTCAGAGAGTCCATGACTACCCTAGAATATGAGGGGAATTGACCGAGTGAGATTCCCCACAGAGTCTCATAAACTCGTATGACCAAGCCAGAGAGGTTAGTCTGAGTGCACTGCCCATAGGGTTGTTGTACTTCTTGGATAGGAAAAGAGGGAATGGCTGTGAGTACTTCCCAGAGGGTTTTCCTTCTTGTTAGCTGTTTGCTTCACTGTTGTTGTTGGTTGTGGATTGATTATTGTTGTGTATCATTCTGCTTTACTGCTTACTGTATACTGCCTACTGCTTTGTTGTTTCTGTTTACTGCTTAGTGTACTTTTACCTGCCATATACTCACTGACTGTTAGGCACAGATCTTCAAGTGGTTTCCTACATGGATTTTATCTCACACCCTGTTTGGGCCATGTTTTTGGGCCCAAGATGAATATGTTGTTGTAGTTATAGACAAGGGAAAGCACCCTTCTACTTCTGGTACTTGATTTCTTAGAGCAGGAGAGCAAGGGACCAAGCTCTGACTTATGATGCTGAGGAGTTGTTTACTTTTGTTTTGTACTTGTTTTGGTACTGTGGTGTTTTTCAGCATTGTGACTTGTTTGGATACTTTCATAGATATATATCATGGATCATTTCATATATGCATATGTCCTCCCATTTTTTGATTTACTCTTTTTCTGTTTATATTGTTGGTTATTAATGCTTCCTCTATTTAATTTTTTTTATTTCTGCTGTGTACTCTGCCAATGGAGGAATAGTTTCCCCACTATCACACCCAAGGCCCTCACTGCTAGTTAGCAGCCTCTGGTGTTTGGGGAAATGCGCTTGAGGCCATGTGACCAACCTGGTACGGGGAACCTCTGGGTGGCTTCTGGAATTGGGATTTTATAGTAAAGATGAGAATAAAATATATATTATTGATAGTCCTAATGGATTGGTTGTATACACCTAAGAGAGGGTGAATACGCTATCGCCAGCTTTTAGTATTTCATTCATGAAATATACCCCTGTTACTGGTTAAGATCTAATCCTCTCAATATAGAGACTAAAATATTTTTGATAAAAGAATAAAAAATAACATAATGTATATAATAACTTCTACAGTTTCCATTATTAGTGTGAGTGCCTACTCTTAGATAAAGCCGGTTATTATCCAAGGCTATAGATTTTTTCACTATATAAACTAAACAAAATAATAATCTATAGGTAGGTATTATCCTTCACTCAAAATTCATATGTTCTTGATGGTGACACGATATAATATTATCTCCAACTTGTTACAATGAAAAAATGATACAAGTTGAGAAAGATCTCTTTTCAGTTCATGTTTCTCCATCAAAAAATATAAAACATCCTCTTTGAGCTAGTAAATATGATTAATATAGATCTTTTACACCATTAAATTATAAAATAATAACATTTTATTCAATAGTTTATAGGAAATGAAACACTAAGATTAAATAACCCATCAAATATGTTTCATTTAATTTAATCTCTTTGATAGCTTGTGGAAAATGAAACTAAAAGTCGAAGTGAACTGTAATATATTATACCTTTATAAACTAGTTGATAAATTAGTGGGTATAAACAGTAATAACTAAATTATTAAAATTATGGTTATCTATTGATTATAAATAATGTAATAACCATTTCAAATAAAAAAATATTTTTTTGAAAAAAACTTTGTATTTTTATAGAAAATGATACAATCACGCTTTTCTTACATAATTGATAGTTAATTTTTACTAAATTTAAAAAATTTCATTTAAAAAATTATCTTCATTTTTTAAAATATAAATTCAAAATTATCTTAGGGTGAAGTTTTAATAATTTTCTAAAATGATTTAATTTTTGATGAATAGTGGAAAATACGGAATTTTAGTTGAAAAATAACTTTTAATTTGATTTATTTAAAAAGTTAAATTATATTTTGAATTGGTTTTAATGTAAAATTAGGTAAATTATATATAAATTAATCCCATTTTGGTAATATTAATAATTTTTAGTTTTTATTTTGATATAAAAACATCATAAACTTTTGAATATTTTCTATATGAAAACTTTCTTTCTCGTTATGTTTATGGGATATATTTTAAATTAAATTTTGACACTTATGTGAATGGGATTTTGAAAAATGGATTTCATATTTGGAATAACAACAATTTATATCATATAATAAGGTTAGCTATATTTTTTCCCACATTAATAGTAATAAAATATAAGAATTATTTTCCACAGTTGGGGTAGAAATAGATTTACTGAGGATTAAACTAAAAAGGTAAGGGTTAAAACAATCTAAAAACATTTTTGAAATATATTATATGGAAATATTTTGACACTATAATGTCTATAGATATATAATAATCATTTTTACCATTTTTATGTCACAACCCATCCCCCAGGGCTCGTGTCGTGACTACCCCAAGCCTGCCTCCCAAAGGCCAGGGGCTGGAGATGAGCACCAAAGGTATTATCCCACAAGTGGGAGGAATTTTCCTGAGTACATGTATGCATGAACACAAAAAACAAATCACAAACAGTTGTAATGGAAAACATTCTTTCCACTAAACAACCACTAAGCAAAGGTACAAGCTATAAGTCAAATTGGATAGAATACAAACCCAACACAAGATAAACTGAAAATAGTAACGTACAAATGATCTCTATAATATGTTTGAAGAAGACCCCCATATTAAGGATATAAAAGGAGTGGATATAAAAATATATATAAGTACTTCCTACCTATCATTTCTCACTAGTAACCGCCTGGTCTTGGACTGCCGAGGTCTCTGTCGAAGCACCTGTTATCTGCACTAGACATGACATATACCGTCAAAGCCTGTACTGGGGTGGGTAAACCAATACATATAAGGGTACCGCAAAACACAAAGATAAATCACAATAAAAAAACCACTAATATATTAAATTTCATATCTACTCAGTTATATGCCCATACATATAACATGGACATCTAGATATACTCATCTCAGCCACTAAGAACTATGAGGTCCTGACCTCATATCCAACATCTGGATTCTGACCGAAGGCTCAAGTCGTAACACACAAACCGGGATATCACACTCCATGAGCTCAGCCATCTCTGGTGGCACCTATACAAGAGATACACTCCAAAGGGAGCTTTCTACTAGGTCCAAATCTCGTTCCCGACACTAGAGGTCTAGTCATCAGAGTCTTGCGCCAAATGAAAGACTAAGGAAACCCAACTGAAGAGGCCCACCCTCACCACAGTACAAAAAAGAGGGAGATTTACTCCTACAATCTTAGGAAACCTCTATCACTCTTATAAAAAGTGGCCCACACCTCAATCCATCAAGGGATTACTAGCTCTTATCTATGTATCATTCACATCAAGTGGAGGGGCCTGCTCCTCGTAGATGTATCCTATAGTCGAGGGAGCTCTAACTTATATGTAGGACCCACTCAATGTTACTACCCATAGGCGGGAGAGTACAACTCTATACGTGAGGACCCATGACCAAGTTATAATAGGGGAGTACTACTCCTAAAGTACTTGCACACTGTTACAACAGGGGAGTACTAATCGATATATAGAGGACCCGCGCCCAGCCCGGTAGAGGAGTACCACTCAGTGACTAAAGGACTCTCACCATGGTGAAATAGGGGAGTACCAACTCTATTGGTTTATTCTCTATGTGGGACCCATACCCTAGTGAGTTAGGGGGTACCGACCCCATGTGAGAGTACCCACATCCTAGAATGAAAGGGGAGTATTGACTCTGCTGGAACTACGTATAAGGAGGACCCACACCCTGGAACGGTAGGGGAGTATATACTTCTAAAATATAGGACATGATCCCTACTCGGAAGGGGAGTACTGACTCTAAGGCTTGAGGAACCTCTCCCTAGTCCTACATGGGAGTACCTACACTTATTTCAAGAACATATCTTAGAATCAGCGTTGTAGTCCAATAGGGGAGTAACGCCCTTAGAGTAAATCCACCCATATGAAAATGAACCCGCACCCATGATGTTGGGAGTCCCATCTCTACCGAAGAAGAGGGATAAATAGTACCCAGACCCTGAGTCATCAAGGGAGTAACTATCCTAACATCTTTTCAACAGAACTACCCTGACTCTTCTCAAAGTCATCTTTTATCGAGAGGGCCTACTCTTCAAATAAATGTGATGTCCTCCAACATCCTCAAAATCATGAATAGAGTATCTCAAAAGGGTCACCTCATTTCAAGGCTACTAATGATGCAGAAGGCTCGTCAAACTAATGCTCCATTTGAATGATTTGATTGTTTTAGTAAATAGGAGTCAGTTGTGTCGGGGCCCAGTTTGAGCTGATCGGACCGACCAGACTAACCCGGCCCGGGGGCCCCGTATGACCCGACATAGTTTGACTTACATGACCCGAACGAGTTTGGGTCTGGGCCAGCCCAGTTCGGGCTGGAAACTAGGCTAGGCCCATTGGGCCTTGCTGGACTCGGATTGGTTTTGTCCCATTAGCCCAACCCGCAAAAGTAGGTTGACTTACTCCATCCCGGGCCACTCAGCGACCTGGTTCGCGCCCTTCTAGCCCGACCTGTGACCGGTGGGCCAATCTCCTCTAGCCTGGACACCAACTAACATCCAGTTCAGCACCCCATGGAGGGCTTAGACAATGATGCCTTGGTCCCGCACACTATCCCCATTAGACCACTTCCCGACATGATTTTCTACGGGCCACTGAGTCCATTCTGGTGGTCCATTCTTCAGACCGTCTAAACCTCTGGGCTCTGTGGGGTATCATCTTCCCTTCTATGGCTATGAAAATGATTCATTGACAACTCGAAGGTTTGACCATGAAGAACGCACATCAACGCCCATTATAGAGGTCCCCCCAGCCTTATTCATGTTGGCCCGCACCCTCCGCATTAGAGTTTAAAACAAGGGCGATGAATATTTATGTTATATCAGCAATTTAACCCCATTGCAAAACCTCGATAATGAGCACCCTCCCACAAGAACAAGTGATATGCAGGTCAACCTATTCGTTGGTTGATCCACATCAGTTGTTTTAGAATAAAGAATAAGGAAACTCAAAACACAAAAATTAACCCCTACCTGGGATAGGGTTGTTGCTGAAGAGATCCATTTGCGGGGTTTCACGTTCCCTTCGAAGCTATTGGTGTTCATCGCTCTCTAGTCCCATTCTTTGAGGTGTATTATTCTTACTAGCAATTTGATGGAATTCTTCATTGGAGACAATTTTCTCACCGTACGTTAGGGAAATTCTAGATCTGATTCTCTAACCCATTATCTTATTAAAAGATAAATGTGTCACATCATTTCTATTACGCTGCATTATCATGTCATTATGCTATTTTATTCATAAAACAATGTCTCTTTAATTCTTCAATTAATAATTCGTTTTATTTTTCTTTTATATAATGAAATATTCGACTCATCACTGTGTTGCATAAAAACAATTAGTAAATAAAATAAATATGTTATGTTTATTTTATTTTCCTTAAAACAGTCAAAAATTAACTTTTCCCTTCTTCCTACGCCAGTCAAGGATAGGTCCATTCTTAGGTAATGTAACTATTTCGAATGCAATAGTGCCCTCAGATTTTCAATCCGGGCACCCGTTTAAAATTTTCCAAAAATGTGCACGTGTGCCATTTTAATTTGCTTAAAAAAAGCTCAAAAACAATCTTTTACCCTTAACCCGTGATGTTCATGATTAAGCTCTTCCTAAGGAAAACACGCCCTCATGAGCTCAATAGTACACTTGGATTTTCAATTAGAGTTACCATTTGGAGTTATAAGGATTTGAAAATAAAATAATTGTTACTTAATTATTTTATTTACAAAAAAATAACTTCCACTATTAGCCCATACTGGCCAATGTTAGTCACTTTATAGGAAAATCCGGATTCTCTAAGTTCAAAAATGCCCTCATATTTTTGATCTGGGTACTGGTTTAAAATATAGAAAACCCCATTCATAGGATTATTTAATAAACTTTAAAAAAAAATCAAAAATCCATTTCATCCACTCCAGGCCTCAAAATTACATGTCGCCTTAGAGACTAGTCATTAAATAATTATATATAATTAAAAAAAGGACCTAAAATGTCTAGGACATTACATTTGGAATTTGAAAAACATGGGTACCACTTTTAATTTTCAAAAATAAAAAGTGTTCCAATCACCTCATTTATGAAAGGCCACCCCTCTCTTCACTTATTCGCACCTTAAAAAGATTTTGGTTTGAAAATTACCTAATCAAATAACTTCCAAAATTCCATCCTATTATCCTAGAAGCCTTATTTTTGGAATAAATCCGTCCTGGGATGATATTTTGTGGAAACCTAAGAAGGATACCTGAATTAGTGGTGACATTCTTTAACAAGAATTTTTATTTTATTTCATCATCCATCTTCTTAAATTATTATTAAAAATTATGATATAATAAAATATGAATATTAAATATACTAATATTTTGTTTTATTATGGTTATTACATAAAAATACCCCCAATTACCATTAAATGGGCTATGAAATCATCATTCTTCTATACGGAGGACTACTGCCTTGTGAGGCGAAGTGATTCGTCATTCACCATCGCTTTATATGGAATGTAATAATGATGGTGTTTATAAATGTATATTGAATAAATGAAATAATTATGATATTAATGAAATATTTATCATTAATAAAAGAAAATAAATAATTTTATTTCATAATTTTCAGCCACTTAATGATGATAACATTATTCATGTACATGTGGACTATATCCTCCATGAAGCGATATGACTCTATTTATATCCGGACACCACATAGATGATATATATTTTTTATTTAAATAAAAAATATTTTAATTATAATATTGTTTTCATTATGGAAAGATAAAACATTATATAACACCCTTCTTTAATGACCCTTGAAAAATGAAAATTATACGCATGCGTTTGTATGGATTGCCGACTCCAAAATCACATCTAACTTAATTTTTCAGAACCGTATTTCATGATTAGTTTTAATCATATAATTTATATATAAATATGATAATTATTATATATATTATAAAATATATAATATAAACCTGAATTATATTTTTCATGAAGAAACATGTATGATAAAATAAGGCAATTAACACTCGAAACAATGAAAATAATGAAAGATTATTAATCAACATATGATAAGATGTTATAAAAGGATCATATGTGATATTATAAATATTAATTTGGTTCTTTAATAAGTTAATAACATGTTTATAAAACCTATACATGATTTTAATGAATGTTGAACCAAAAGGGAGCGTGAGGTAAGGGATTTCATCTCAATTACCATTTATTGAGACATATTATAATGTTACGAACCTGATTTCATCTATATGGTATATATACTTCCTATTTGAAATGTAATATAATTTAAATTTGATTATAAATTCTATTTTACATTTTAATTTTAATTATTTCATTTAAGGGTATTTTAATTAAATGTAACCAAGTTGTAAAGAATATCATAACTCATTTTTTTCATTGGGTTATATTACTCCTTCTTTGTCTTTGATATTCTATGTTTATGAGTTTAATGAATTTTGTCAATGTATTTTCATATTTCCACTTGTTTTATGTGGATTTAAATTTTATACCAATAAGTGATTCTTATTTTAATTATCACTTCAATATTATGATCTTTTCAAGGGTTTATTATACAATGTCTTTTTTATCGGGATTTTTTATACATGAATTTCCATTTAAGAAAATTATTTGATGAAGCCTTTAATTTTTAATGAACATTTTAAAGTAATATTACAATTTTCCACTCTTGGTTACCTAAAATAATTTAGAAAACCTTTTTAATAAAATATGACTTTATTTCTCTCTTCTTCCAAAAATTCATTTTCTTTCAAAATGATTCTTTTTAAAATAGTTTTCAAAAATATTTTTAATCTTTTACAAATGATTTATTAATGTCACTTTTACCCATTGTGTATTTCTATAAAAATATTTTTAAAGGTATCTTTTTTTCATTTTAAAAAATATTCATGTTAATATTTTACCAAAAGAGTGAAAAGAATATTTATTTTAACATGTATAATATGAATAGAATTTCCAACTATAATAAAAACCCATTTTTCTTAAAGCATAATTTATAAGTTTTTTAGGTTATTTCAAAGAAAATTATTCTGAAACTGTTTTGTAAAATTTTATTTTTAATAGGTTATTCTCAAAACGAAAATGATATTTTACTCAATAATATTTTGAAATATCCACTAACGCTATTTCTATTCATTAATAAAAACAACCCTTTAATTCTTAATACATTGGGTATATGTCGTATTGATACAATCATTATTTTTCCTCTAAATGGTTTATTCTCATTTTACCAAGGTAAATATTGACATTTATTCCTCGATTCATTTTTTTTAAATTAAATTTCCTTTAAACCATTCACTTTCCGATGAAAGTAATATTTCCCCTAAATATCTATATTATTTACGATTGATATATTTATTGTTTAAAACTAATATCATTTCTATATATAGTGTTCTACATTGAAATTTATTATCTTATCTGGGGAAATATTGATAAATTTTTATTCATTACTTAACACACATATTTGATGATAAGGTATATTTTTCATGAATTAAATCAATTGTTCAATATACGAGGAATGATTTGGACTTATAGACCTATGTGGAACCTAGTTATCAAAATCCTCATATTGAATTAGTAGTCTCATGTATAGAATTAGTAAGATAACACGAAATTTATTTTCCACACTAAATGATCTTATACCCAGTAGTTTTAATTTTTCTTTTGAAAGTTCTTAATGGTAGAGATTTTATGTGACTAAGACATGATGTCCAATAATTAAGAATTTACTTCATTTAGTATACAATTATTATTATATATGATATTTTCACAATGATATTATCTCTTGATACATTTCATTATTTGTTATTGATTAAATTTCTTGTCTTTTCAATTATTTACCATGCCACATTGATTATTCATTATCCAATTATGATATTTAGGTTACTTATTAAATGGAATGTTTTTCAGTTATTTACCTTTGAATATTGATTATTATCCAAGATATTTTTATATTCATATTACCTCTAGATAAAATTCCTTATCATTTTATTGATTACATGGAATGTGTGTTCAATTATTTACATTTAAATAGTGATTATACTTATAGATTCATGATTTATTTTACTTTACATAACCCTTACTGAGCATTTGAGTTCACCCTTATTTTTTTCTTTTATATAAGAATCTAAGAAGGGTAATGTTAATTATACGTAAGGATATTCTAGAGGGAATAATTATAATCTCAAAAAAATTATGTTGTAATTTATTTTTCGAATTTAATGCTAGACTCAATTATGTATCTAATTTACCAGGACTGCTATTCTATTCGGTCCTTCTGGATGAAATTCCTTGTATATTTTTCCAATTTAATAAATGAGACAATGACTCCAATATAATATGGATGGGGTATCTATGTTTAATATTAGAGAAATTTTAATATAAACTATTGGAGATGGATTTTGTAAAATATAGAGTATAGACTATAACCCTATGCTAACATTGAGGATAAGTATTGAAGAATATCATAATGTTTTGGTAAGGAAGATATTATGAGGATTTCCCTAGAAATACATCCTTGTATGGATACTATAAGTGGTCTTAGTTGTAGAATATATATACATTGTGGTAATAACTCTAAAAAGGGAACATTGGAAAGGACATGATGCTCAACCAATGCACAAAAACGCGCCTTACTACGTACCTAGTTTAACAATATTGGGGGATATTTACTGGATAATTAAAATTTTATTCACAAACCATTATTAAGGATTTAAAAAGAAGATGAAAATTAATAACCTAGGATAAATATAAGGTGTCTAATATTAAATATAAGTTGTCTCAATGGAATTATAAAATGTGTTATGTGGGAAGAGGAAGGTAATAAATCTGTGAATTGTTATGGGAAAATGGAGAGTGCGATGGAAGGAAATAAATTTCATCTTAGGGACTATTTATAGTTTTTTTCTTAAATGTGGGGAACTTGGGAATTATTAGAGTAAATGAAATATTATAAATGTTAAACACTATACTAATTAAATACCTATGTGGAAATTAAATGGATAAGGTATTTATTTATTAGTGTTTTGATAATTAAACTGCATAAACATTTTTTTCCCACTGGTATTTTGGTGATAAGAAAAATGTAATATATAAGTATTGTGTAAAATTTTAGAAGAATATATGTATTAATTTGCTTAATATTTGTGGATATACTCATGGGTTTATGTGTTTAATATTTATCATACTTTTATATTTATAAAAACATCTTTTAGGTTTAATTTGATGGGATTAAACCAAGATTAGGTATATTTTGGGAGAAATTTATGGAAATTGATTGCCTTAGGGGAAAAGTTATTGAGGAATAATTACCTTATATTTCATAGATATATATTTAATGGTATTTATGAACATTAGGTTTAATATGATTATTAATGAAATTATAATAATAACAAAATAATATTATTAGACATTGTGAAAAAAGGGGTTGTATTGAAAACCCTACTAAAAAGGTTATTTAGTGATTAATTTTATTTCAAGTATTTGAATAATATTTTTCTGAAAAATGTAATAGTAATTACATTAATATAGTTTATAAAAATGAAAAACTCTATACTGGGTGAAAAATTTCTACATCCAATAAGGTCACAGGTCTTGAACCCATGATTGACAGATGATATAGTTTTAACACCCACCACTAACCTATGTGATTTATAGGTTAAGATGTAATTGTTTTTAGTTATATTATTTATAAAATAAATATTTATCGTGAAACATTGGAGTTAATGTTGAGTATTAGAGATTAATTTATTATATTGGATAATTTTTTCTAACCATATCAGTTTTAGAAACATAGTTAGGGATATTTATAAAGACTTGTAACAATTTTATGGATCTTAATATTAGTTAAAAGTGAATTTTAGTGTTTTGGGAATAAGAAATTCATTTTTTGATATTTATATATTCGATTAAAGGAAAATTTATAAATTTATCAAAGAACAACCATAAGATGAAATTATATTTATGAAATAGAAACATATCAAGTACGTGTACATATATTTTTAGAGAGTAAAATAATTCATCAACTATAGAAAAAAGATCTTGAAAAATACTTTCATATTATAATAATTTTCATAATATCATTGAATTTTTTCACACATATTCTTTTTATGGATTTTGGCCACTAACCTTCTCTAGATTAACCATTTTCTTATGATCAATGACCTCTAACACTCTCCATTAATCCTTAAGAGTTATTTTTCTCATTCATGTCCATGATTTCATTTATCACCTATTTTATCCTATATGGAAACATATTCATGTGATTATTCTATATTATAGTTTAACATATATTTCTCTCTTGTTAAGAGTATATTTTTTAAACCCTTTTATGGTATGGGTTTTTCAACAATGGTATTTCTAAAAACCAAAACCTTGATTAAAAAGATCTTGTTTAAATTGAGAGGAAGCAACTTATTTAAGGTGGGAAGAATGTAATTCCACTAAATTATGTAATAAGAAAATTTTATCCTATAGAATATTTTATATGAAACACTGAGCTTAAACAAACCATGAAATATATTTCTTTAAAATTTATCTCTTGATAGATTGGGGAACACACAACCCCGAGTCAAAGAAAACCATAATACAATATACTTTTATAACCTAGTCATTTAATTTATGATTATGAATTCAAATAACTAAATTATAAACCTTATTTTTATCAATTAATTAAAAATAAAATAAGAACCACTTAAAAGAAAACAAACTTGTTTTCTAGAAAATTGTATTTTTTCTAAAAATTGTTTTGTCATCCTATTTAAACATAATTTAAAATTTATTTCTACCGATTTTGGATTTTTTTATTGAAAGAATGAACTTTATTTTTGAAATTATAATTTCAAATATACCTTGGGGAGAATTTTTTGGATTTTTTTAGAAATGTCTCATTTTTATCAATAGTGAACATACTGAATTTTAATTCAAACCATCCTTTTTATTTAAGTTATTTATAAAGTTATATTATATTTTTAATTGGTTTTATAGAAATATTTATTAAAATATATATAAATTATTTTAATTTAGGTCACTGGAATCATTTTCAAATTTAATTTTGATAAAAGAAACTTTATAAACTTTCAGAACATTTTCTCTTTTAAAACACACTTTCTCATCATGCTTTTAGTGGTTAAACTAGAGTGATAAGAGTTAAAATTACCTAAAAACTTGTTTAAAATATATTATATGGATATATTTATAACCTATAATTTATGAGGATATATAATAATTTATTTTTTATGCGTTTTCAGGTGAATAACATGGGTATACATTTTTCTTTTCAAAACATAAAGTGTGCCACTCACCACACTTATAAAAATCCACCCCTATCTTCTCTTCTTCACACGTTCAAATCATTTTGGTTTGGAAAATCCATTCCTAAATAACTATAACACATCCACCATATCATACTTTGTTCCATATTGTGGGAATAAATTCATCCTAGGAATAATTTTCGTGCAAACCTAAGGAGGATACCTTAAAAAGATGTTACATTCTTCAACGAGCATTTTTATGTTATTTCTTCTTCCACCTCCATAAATAATTGCTAAAACATGTTTATATAATAACTTTAGTATCTTACATATAATTTTATTTTTTTATGTTATGTTAATGACATAAAACCTTCCCCACTTTCATAAAATGGGTTACAAAATCCTCATTCATGTGTCCGATGAACTACATCCTCATGGAACGATGTGATTCATCATTCTCGAATTCTTTTAATGGGATATAATAAGGATAATTTTAATAAATAAAAATTATCTAAATGAAATAATTATGATGTTAATGACATATATTTCATTTATAAATTATAATAAATAATTTTTTTCTTGCCTTTTCACTGACTTAAATATGATAACATCGTTCGCGTACATGTGTACTACCGCCTTCATGAAGCAATGTGACTCATTTTTTATAACCGAACCACAAGGATGGTATATATAAGTTTATTTTAGTAAATTATATGGTAATTATGGTAATTTGGATCATTATATGATGTTAAATAATTACTTTCAACCTTTCCAAAATGATCAATTAAAAATGGAAACATTACTCATGTGTGTGTATGACATACCGTCTCCATGATCATAATGTATTAAAATTTCCTTACTTTAATTCTTGATTAGTTTTAAAATAATTATTGATATATAAAATGATAATTATTTCATGATTATTATTTTATTGATGATAATATTATATAATATTTCCAAGAACTAGATCCTTCATGATGAAACAAGTGTGAGAAAGCAAGACAATTAACAACCAAAATAATGAAATTAATGAATGATTATTAACAAACAGGTGATAAGATTTTATAAAAGGATCATATATGATATTATAAATATTAATATAGAAAGTTAATAACACTTTTAAAACCATTATATATTAGGTTACTTCACTTTAAACAAAAAGGAAGTGTGAGGTAAGATATTTCATCCCAACATCCCTTAATTGAGGCATATTGTAATATTATGAACCTAATTTCAATTATATGGTGTATATACCACTGCATTAACATGTCATATAATGAATAATTAATTAATAATGTTATTTTAGTTCCTAATTTTAATTATTTCATCTATCTGGATTTGGATTAAAAATTAGTAAGTAGTAACAAATTACTTAACTCGATTTCTTTTTATTGTGTTATATAACTCATTCATTATATTTGATACTCTATGATTATATGTTTAATGAATTTTTATTATCTATTTATTTATTTTTACTTATTATATTTTTATTTTTATTTTATACACATAATATATTCATTATTTATTTCTCACTTTAACATTATGATCTTTTCATGGGTTTATTTCATAATCTCATTTTGATCGAGATTTTTTATACTTGAACTTCAATTGAAGGAAATTATTTTATCATTATTTAATAAAGCCTATCATTTTTTTATTTTCTGGTAATTCATGAACATTTTTCATGTTGTACTACCATTTTTACACTATTTGGAAATTAAAATATTTGAGAAAAATTTTAAGAAAATCCAACTTTGTTTCTCTCCTCGGTCAAAAATCCAATTTTATCCAAAACCAATTTTTGTAAATTTTTTTATCAAAAATGTTTTAAACATTTTCCAAATGATTTATTAGTTAAATATTTACCCATTTATTTTCGTTTTAATTTTTATAAAGGAATATTCATGTAGTGTTCAAAACCGTTCTCATTGGTCTATTATTGAAAAAGTAGAAAGAATATTTGTTTTAATGTGTAAGGCGTGAACAAAATTTCTAGGATTCATTAACACTAAAATGTTGTAAAGAATACCTTATAATTTTCATATTTTATTTTCAATAAAATGGGTTTTCAAAATTATTTGTAAAATTTTATTGATAAAAGGATATTTTCAAAATGAAAATAATATTTTCCCCAAGAATGTTTTTGAATATCATTTTTTGGAATTTCTATGCTTCAATGAAAAAAATAATTTATTCTTGCTCTAATGGTTGTATATTGTATTTATACCAAGATGGGTTGTTTTATTTATCATTTTTTATCAAATAAAGTATTGAAATTCACTTCCATGATTCATTTTTATAGTCATTAACTTTCCCTTGAATCATTCACTTTTCTATGGACATTAAATTTACCCTAAATACCCACATTATTTACCATAGATATGTTTATTTCATAAAATGTATATCATTTATTCATATTATTTTATACATTGAAAGATATTGTTTTATCAAATTAAATATGTATAAATCTATATTCCTTAATAAATATGGATATTTGACGATAAGGAAAATTGTCCATGCATAAAATTTATTATTTGATATGTGAGGAATTTTGTGGACATAGAGACACAGGTGAGGACCAATTATAGATATATCTGTGATTCATCAGTAGTATCATGAGGAAAATTAGTAATCTATCATGAAATTAGTTTTTTAAACCAATTTTATTTGTACTCATTAGTTTTAAACTGTACTGGTAAAGGTATTGGCAGTATAGGTTTTATGCGAACGAGACATGAAATTCAATGATAAATCATTAACGTTTTTAAGATTTAAATTAGTATTATCCATGATATTTTTTTAATGAAATTTAATTTAGATACTTTTCATTATTATTTTTTGATTAAATGGAATGTGTGTTCAATTATTTACCTTGCTGTATTTATTATGTCTTATCTAATTGCAATAGTCATTTTATTAATTAAATGACATGTGTTTTACTTTGTTTACAATTATATATTTATTATTATTTGTAATATTTTGACATTTATATTTTTTCATTACACAATTCCCTCATAGTTTATTGATTACATGACATTTGTGTTTAGTTATATAGCTTTTCATATTTATTATGCTTATTGATTTTTGACTTATTCCACTACACTTAACCACTATGAGCCTTTGATGTAATTTTTTATTGGTTTCTTATCACTCAATGGAGATCCTTGAAGGTTTTCTTCTATATGTGCTAAAATATTAGCAAAAAATATTTTCAATATAAATAGTGTCTAGGATTTAAGTTAAAACTTATCATCACCATCTTCTATATAATTCCAAAGGATTACTATCTTATTTTTCATAGTATTTAATTTGCCTCTTATCTCACTACCACTTTTGTATGAGGAGTAATTTAAATATTTTGGGATTCGTTTTTCAATATACCCAAAATTGAAATAATTAATATATTTCCTGAAACCCCAATAAAACACTTATCCCTGAAAAAATTTTCTTCTATGATCTCTTACATTATTTTCTCCTCCCAAATGATTATGTTGTAATATCCCCAACTACCACATACAATTTCCACAAATAAAATTTCATTTATTCCAAATAAATAATACAGACACTCAGGTAAACTCTATCAGTGATCACCATGTATAATATTTAACAAATAAATGATTTTATGAATTATATATTTAACCATAAGTGATTTCTTCTTCAATCAATTGGATTAGTCTCAATCCTTATGTTTTTCTAGATGATAATGGCAAGAACATGCCTAACATTACATAATAATAAATTGAAATAGAAAAAATATATTTCTTACTCTTTAGATCCCATATTTAGTCACTAAAAGAACATTTTCATGTGATTAAAGAATTTTGGATCAACACAACATCATCACACTTTCATTATATAAATATTTTCTATAAATTATCTATATCTTTACATTAATCTATACTCATTTAGTTTTTTCCATGAATGATATTATTCTTCTTGGTATTTGGATGACAATTTCTTAATTATGGTTGAATAAAAATTAATTTGGGATGTTTTACATATGAACATCATCTTGGGAATAAATTTATTTTAATTTCATTCATAAAATTCATTTGGATGTTTATAAACAATTTTACAATGTAGGTGTCTCAAAAATTCATAAAGGAAATTATCTATCAAAATTCTCCATATATATTATGAGTTCTAATATTTTATGAAGTAGATCGAAACATCTTAAACATAAACATAATATGAGAGGTATCATATAAAATATTATATCTTATAAATGCATCCCATATTATATGTTCGATATTTGTATCATATGAGACCACCAAATGTCTTATGAAAAGGCCAAGTATCCGACATGATTCATGTTTATTACATGTTTTCTAGATAACTTAAGTAGACTCAAAATCTTATCAAAACTAAATATATTATAAACCAGTGGTATCTTATAAAATCTTCAATATCTTATATTGTGACAAGAGTATCTTATTTAAACCATTATATCTTAATAAAATCACACGAATTAGAAACTTTCATTAGATATGATACTTGGCCATTTTTTCCCAGTATAATAATTTCATAATAGCTTCCAATTATCTTATATGCTTCACAATTGAACTCAAAACATCTCAAAAACAATCCAACACATCTCATATAACATCTCACCAACCTCTAATTATTCTTAATGACATTTAACAAAAAATAAAACCTCTCATCAATTTTAGATGGAACTTCAATCACCCCATTTAGATGTGTTGTCAAATAAAATAAACTCTTCTCAACATAACTATGTTCATTTTAGAATAATTATTTCTCACATGAGTCATAAAATGATAGACTTTATCAAATGAGAAGTATTTTTAAACCAAAATATTAGATACTATAATGTTTCTAAGTAAATTTCTTTCTCTGAGTGAGAATTAATTCTAGAAAAGTGACATAGATGTGCTCCCCCTAAATTCGTAATTCTATCTCACTTCAATACCTCCACCCAATTTAGAAATATCCATAACTTTAGACTAAAACATATAGGTAAAGGTATACACATTCCCCATTAAAAAGGAATCATAAACACTTTGAAAAAGAAGAGGACTACAAGTTTTTTCCAATAATTTTTAACTTTATCTACCTCGTTGATAATATAACCCAAATCCATGTGTGGGGTGGTATGCTCCACACTTCATTAGGTGAGATGGAATGGATTAACTTGAAGTTTAAAACTCAATTTTTTAAAATCCATATTGGAATTAACATTCTAGAAATATCTACAATATGATCATTAGTATATAGATATTCTGGTATTAGGAAATACATGATGATTACTGATTAGGCTAGTACACCGTAGGAATTAAAATATTTTATCATAAAATTTATGATGATTAACGATCAAAATATTTATTTTGGTCCCACATAGAGGGAAGAACACTTTATAGTGGATTATGTGGAATGAAAAGGGGACCTAGATGAGTGTATCATTTTATATTTTTGTGTTATCACCTTATTGAATGGATTTAGACTCATTATAACGGGTGACACTAACAGGTTGCATCATTTTTCTCCCATTATTCTGGATTATCATCCTTTTATTTTAAATAAATGGATAATTTATAGTCACATTCCATTTAATAAAATGAATTTAGATATATATATTCTTGGTTCTTGATTTTTTCACGTGATTCAAGGAAAGATCAATAACTCTATGATTATAATAAGAGATTTTTTCATGGATTATCTACTTTAACTTTCAAATATTTCGTATGCACTTGTATCCGTACCATCTATCTATGATTATTTTTTATTGTAATATAATTTTCCTCAGTAGTAATGAGGGAAGCTAAATTATTCCTCTCACAAATATAATTGATATAAATCTCACTAAGGAAAAAAATATCAAAAATAAGTGGAAAATATATTAGTGAACTATCCTTCTCATTTTTTATTTCGAAATATATACAACATCAAATAAAAATTATTTTTATATAGAAGGATGAAATTCAGTTTAATTTTTATGCATCTAAAAAATATTTTAGATTCTAGCATATGAGACTCATTTATATCACTCTGAAATCCTTACAAAAATAGTCATAATAAGCCCAATATATGATCTTTAAGGTGTCAAGTTAGACCGGATTCCCATGATTTTTATGAAATTCTTTTTTTCTAACACTATTTATAGGATCATCCTTCTCAAATTTACTTTAGAAATATTTGGGGGTAAAATCTACATTGTAATCTTGTATTCCAAACCTATTTAAAAGTTTCTTTGAATTTTTTTATGGGATAAAAATTATAATCACCAATTTTCAGAAATTAAAATACTATTAAATAATTCATTTCACATGATATAGTCATCTCAAAATGTCATTTTATTTTTTGAGAATATTAATCTTAGAGGAACTATTTTCCATCTAAATGATAATTTCATCATCATAAAAAATAACAATTAGAGTTTCTATGGTCAAATCCTTCACATAAATGCTTCTAACAACCTTTCCCTTTATCAATTTCATGTCCCACAAACATCCATCCAATATTAAAAACCAAGATTCAAGTGTCTACTTTAATACATATAATTATTTATTAATCTTACACACCATTATTCTATATTTATCGTGGATATCAACTCAAAGATGTTCAATTAGAACTTTCTCTTCTTGATCACTAATAGAGAAAATATATTTCCCGTCTATTTGATAAATCATGTAATATTAATGTAATAACACTGCTAAAAACATTATTATATTCTCAAAACTATCTAATAGTGAAAAGTTTTCATCAAAATAATATACTTCTGTTAGGTATTATCCTTTATAAACCAACCTAGATTAGTTTATTGTCACTTTTCCCATTTCATTGAGTTTATTTCTAAAACCCTACTTGGTGGAAATCACATTTCCATATATAGGTATTGGAATTATATCCCAAGTGTATTTTTTTCTATGTAATTAGGATCTTTTTTCATGTCATCAATCAATTAATCACACTCATCTAATTAAAAATATTTTTTATGTTAAACCTATGAAATGAGGACATCTTGATTTTCTAGTCTCTCTCTCCCAGTTTGAACTGATTACTATTTGTTATCAATGATGTTTTAATAGTCAACATTATTCTTAAATATTATATATCTTCTGTTATTATTTATAATATTATTATCATAATCATTGGTCTTATTATAATTAACATTATTTAAGTTCTTATCATTCCAATATTCTTCATAAATATTTTTTTAGGAAACTACATAATACCACCTTCCACATTCCTATATTTAGAATTGACTAATAAATCTATTTTGATTTAATTTTCAATGATTCTAACATTATAACACTGAAAAAGTATGTAAAGTCTTTTACAACATTTTTAGTGATGTCCATTTTAATGTTATCCCCTAAAGGTGTCGTATTCTACATATTATTAAAACTTATCAAGTTTTGTTTCTTTGTTCTTCATAAGACATGTTATGATGGATAATTTAAATAGGTTTTCAATTGGATTCATTTTTTACCACATATCATAATGTTTCATGAGAGCCTCAGGTCTAAAAAACCCTGTATTTTAAATATGCATAGTAGGTAAGAAATATCCTCTCATGAAAAAATTAGAAAGATTATGCTCAGTTAGCATAGTCCTTCACATATTAAAAATTCTCTTATTTTCCCCCTTAAGCTACACCATTTTTCAATGGGGTGTGTAGTGTGTTATACTAATTCCTTGTCTAATGATTTTATAGGTAATGTTAAAAGGAATTAAATGTATATATTATCCATTTTCTGATCTATCCATCTTCATGAACACTATAATCTCCTTTTCAAACTATATTCTAAGTATTTTAAAATTTTGAATTTTATAACACTTATGCTTTAGAAGTATTATCTATTTATTTCAGGAGAAATAATAAATGAATATAAGGATTTAAATATCTGACTTTGTTGACACTAATCTTATAGGATCGATCACATCTAAATAATTGAGTTATAAAGGTCTAGTTGATTGAATTTACAATCTTTTATGTGACCCTTGAACCATCTTCCCATATTGGATTTTTCAAATATAGATTCTCTTTCTCTTCAAATTTGAGGAATTTCTCTCACCATTCACTATTTATAAATAGTACACATTATTTTTTGGATATGTTTTCCAAGTTTCCTATTGTATAAATTAATCTCCTCAATGACACTCAAGTATCATTAATTAGATGGGTTACCTATTTGAATCAAATTTTCATGTTTTCTTTCTTATTGAGTAATTAACCATTTATATTTAGAGTTATTAATGATTATTGAATTATTTGAACATAAGTTATTCCTGCCATCTACTGACTGCCTCAAACTACATATATTTTGTTTGATTCCTTCCACAAAAAATGCTTTCTTGTACTTGAGATTCTTTTCTCCATCTCATTATTTCCAACACCTCTGATTTTCAAGGAATTTTCACTTAAAAATGATACTAATCATATTTATGGTATTATATGTTTTTCAAGACATTATTTTCTCTCTTCACATGAGATTAATATCCATTATAAAGGATCCATAACTTTTCTTTATTAAAATATTTCAATGAAACTTATATAATAATAAATTATTCTTATTATTTTTTAATTTGAACTTTGTTCCCCTTTTCTTATTAGGAATGTTTTCCAGGATGATTAGTGAATCATTTACTATCATAATGTCTATGCTTTTCAAATCTATCAAAAAAATATTCTAAACATTCAAATCTACTTTGTATAGATAATATGTCTTTATAATTATAATATGATTATTCTTAGAATCATTTCTAATCTTCTCAAGTCATCCCCCTTGATTCCTCCCATCTTCTAAGAAAATAAATATTGTACCAAAATGTATAATCTTTATTCCTAAACATACCACAACACCAACAATTACTATTTAATTCTAATATTCTCTAATAACTAAATTCACTCAGGAAATAATTTGCCTAGAATTCTGATTTTTTTACACTTTTTATTTGAAATTTCATCTATATAGGGGAGGAAATATTTATTGTGTTTCTCCATTATTCCTTTAATTTGTGAGAATGTTTTTCTCTACTTTTCTTAGCCAAAATTTTCTATATTTAGAATTAATTACTATACTATTAGTCAAAATAGATTTATTTTCATATTCATTCAAAATAGTTTTAACCTAATTTATAATGATAAATTCCTCAACTACTTTAAAAGTTTCATCCTTGAATTTAGACGATTTTATAAAGACCCCATTGATCATTTCTAGTTCAATATTAGGTAAAAAATAATATAATTTAGTTTTTCTCTATTAAAATTCTTTCAAAGAATTTTTTATTTATGATCTTTCATGATCTTCCAATTCTAAAGATATTTCAACTTATATTTCTTAATATCTTTAATTAGTTTATTTTAAATTTTTTTCAAGACTTGTTTAGAATCATATTTATTTCTATCACAATTATTTGTAAATTTAATTTCCTTCATAATATTTGTGTTCTATTAAGGACATGACTCAAATTTAGATTTTAACACATGTTCCATGAAATTTATGTCATATTATTCTCCCTAATTGTTTAATGGGACCTCAATTTTCACCACTAAGCCATGAAATTTTTAGATTTATCGAAAAATTATTCCTATTATTGACTACATGAAGATGCATCATCCACTTGCAATTTAATCATCATATTTATTTTATTTCTTCTTAATAATTTATTCTTGGTGACAATGTATTTATTATATATTTTTGATTTGTGACCACAAATTTTATTTTATTTTTTTCATTATGTTCTTAAACATCAAACTCATAACGTTTCTTATTTTGAAATTAACAAAAAATTATTTAAAAGTCTACATTTGAAGAAATGAAAGGGAATTTTACCCTTTCTTTTTATGATTTTTTTTATATGAGATGTGGTTCTATTTGGGTCTTTTTCCATATCATCATCATGATAATCATTAGATTCCTTAACTTATTTTGGTTATTCTTCTTTATAATTAATATTCCTCAAGGCATCAAAATTCATTTCCTCTTTTTCCTTCTTTTTAACAGTCAGTGTCTTTCGAATTTAATTAGAAATGAGTATGATTTTCAACTCATCAAGGTTAATAACATCTCTATATTTTATAACCAATATATTTTGATAAATCGTATCAAGAAAATTTCTAATGAGTTTATTCAAAATAGTGATAGTAATTCATTAATTAAAGGTCATTGTCTTTATTAATTATATATATATATATATGAAAAAATACTTAGTATTTAAACCTTACATAAATATAAATTGGATATAATTACTTAATTATAAGTACATGAATTTATGTTTTCATGTTCATAAGCTTGAATATGTATAAAAATATACATATTTACATAATTATAAACTTTAAAGTAGATAAAAAAGTAAGTGAACTCGAACCGTGAATAAATAATATTTGGATATATGTTTGAATAATATAAATTTTATAATACATACATATACATATATTACACCCATAAAAATACTAACATATTTTTTAATTATGTAATTATAGGTTTGGAAAATAATTTTTATATATATCATTGATAAACATAGACTATAAAAATTATATACATATATGTATAAAACATGAACTAAAATCCTAAAAATGTAGCATATAAATTTCTAAAAATAATTTATGAAACATAGAATTGGAAAAACATATAATATTTTAAAATAAAAATCCTCTTACATAAATATATATATTAAATAAAATATTCTCTCTATGAATTTAAAAACAATACATGGATATAATACATTCTTGAAAACATACTATTGAATATAATATATATTTATTTATGTATTTAACCTTGTAGAAATATAATTTTAAAGTAATATATTAATGTTTTAAAATATTAAGTCCCATTACAATAATATTGGAAACATAAGGAAGAGGGTGGCATCATACATGAGGTGTTCGAACCAAATGTTGGCATTGTGTTCCTGCCTGATGGAACTCGAACCAAGTGAAGAAGAAATGTTTTTTGTGTAGGATTCTTCCAATGAGGGAGAGGGGTGTTCTACCCAGTGATTATTAGAATATATATATATATATATTCATGTAGGTTCAAATGTAATGTGTTAAAATACCATGTTTTATGTTTCTTTATTGGGAAAAAATCGATGGTAAATATAAAAGTAGGTTTTGGTATTGTTGATTCTTTGATCCAGAAAGAGGTTTGGGAAGATAAAAGGGGTAGAGTTTGTTAGCTTCATCATATCTTTCTGGTGAGGCTAATTAATAATGGAGGGATAGATTTTCATGGATCGTGAATAGTGGATAAGTGAGGCATTGACATTTGAAGGTGATGATGGTGGACATAGGAGTGGAAGTGGATTACGACAGCGCCTTGCTGGTTCTAGCGATAATGGTCGTTGTTTGGGTAGGTGTGAGGAGACCCAGTCAGTGGTGTCAATATTGGTGCAATAAAGAATATGACGCCCCGCTTCATTATTTTATTTTATTATTATTATTATTTTATTTTTTTATAGAGAAACACTTTTCATGTGTGTGTATATATATATATAGGTAAATATCTGTATATTTTATTAAATAAAATATATAATTAGTTGATTAATACCTTCTCTTAAATTTATAATCTGTATTATCTTTGTTAAATTTATAAATATAATTTTGAGAAATTACATTGATATTATTTCACTATCCTTAAATAATTTAATCTATTTTTATAAAATCAAACATTATTATTATTAATATTGTTATTTTATTTTTTTGAATTTTATTTTATGTATATTTTTATAATTTAAATTGGATTAATTTTTAAGAGAAATTACCAAAAAATAATTGTTTAATACTATTTTACAATAAGGGTTTTTAATAATAATTATTATGTATATTATTATTCAGATAATAATATATCAAATAAATCAAAGATAATAGATATGTTAGCATTGAAAATTTTATGTAACTCAAAAGAAACAAAACAAAATAATTAATATTATTTATGAATTATAAATTATTTAAGTCCAACAAAGCTTCTATAATCACTTGGAGAAGTATTTATACAAAATTAATATAATAACGTTTTCTTCAAAAATAATAACATATTAAAGACATAAAATACTAAAACATGTTCTCTCAAAAAAGAGATTCTTTAAATTAAAAATTGCAAAATTTATCTTATTTCCTAAAAAAATTAATTAATGAATAATATATAAATTAATATATTTTCACTAATATATGAAAATATTATTTCATTGAAATAAAGTTAATATTTTATAATTTATCTTAATTTATCAATAAAATATAAAATGAATAACAAAATATATCAAATTTTATATTATTTTATACTTTAGTTTGTATTAAATATAAAAATATCAAAAAATAAAAATTTATTAAAATAATAAATTCTTAGGATGTTATATTCTACCCCCCTTAAAAATAATTTCATCCTCAAAATTAATCTATTATTCTTAAGGAAAATTATGAAATTCTATTTTTTGGAATTTAAAAAACATCAATCGCTAGAATTTTATATTCTTAAATGTAACTTAACATCCTTGGAGTTTAAAATTATATTTCTAACACATGGATTTTCCTCATCCGAAATGTTTTTCAAAAACGTTTTACTGAAATAATATACTTAGAAACTAATATTATTTTAACTAAATGTCTTAATCTCTAAAGTTCTCTATAACGTTCATTTGATACCAACTATAAGGCCTCAATATCCTTGCTTCTAGATCTGGTGTAGAAAATGTGGTATATTGTTTTTTATAAGATGTAACTGAAAAATATACATTCATTTACATCTGAGGGTCTTTTTTGGTCTTTTATTTGGAGGAAAGGGACCACTCTTACATATTATCAATGATAAAATAATAATAAAAGGTAGTGATAAGGCTTTTCTCACACTATCTAATTTTGAGGCTAAACTCCATAAAACCTCTAAATGAACCTAAAAATATTTATAAAAACATTGGGAGTGCAAAAATACCAAACAATAGTTTTATAAAAAATAAATTACAAATCCAATTTTAGAAAAAAAAACCTTTTGAAATACTTTTGAAAATACTTTTGAAGAATATCTTTGAAAATATCTTTAAAAATCCATTAAAATAACTATTAACATTTAAAACATAATTTTTAAATCACTTTTCAAAATATAATATCTTTTCAAAACTATTTGGAATATCCTTATAAAACAAGTGTTGAAAATTCCTTTCAAAATACTAACATTTCAGAAAACATTATAATGGTAAAGAAAATATATACGCTTTGAAAATGATTTAAAATAATCAAATATTTTTCATAAAACATTAAGAAAGATGTTGAAAACAAAAAAATGTTTCCACTTTAAACATTGAAGGCTATCTAGGCCTGCCCACATTACTTTTGAATGAGTTCAATCCCCACTCCCCATTCATGTTTACAATTTCTATGTTCCAATTTTTTTTATAAAAAATATTTTCAGATTACAGTACATATATATACAATTCTCACTAGAGTTTTTTCTTAAAAAATGAATCATTCATGAAATATATATATATATATCTATATATACAATTATATTTATATACAAATTAGTGAATATTAACTTTCTTAAGAAATCACTTTCAAGATTTGGTACGACCAAAAATAATTTCATTTACCCTTTGCATGGACTATGAATAATGATAAATTCCCATATATTCAAACTTTCATACATAAAAGCGTTAAATAGATTTTATATAAAGTGGTAAATTTTATTATTTAAAACACTTACTTGAATAACTCATTTTATTAATTAGAAATGTGGCACTTTCTCAAATAAAATATTGGTATAAATATATATTACTTTCAAAAAAATAATAGTAATTATAAATTTAAAATCACATAAATTAATAGATATCTAATATTTATTTCTTATAATAATCATTTGTATGATTATATAATAGACATAAAAGTATAATAACTTCTGTCTTAATACATTTTATTGCTTCATAATTTAAAAATTATCAAATTAAGCAAAATCCAAACCTCAATTTGTAGTTAATTTTCATTCATATGAAATATTACTTATTTCAAACCATGAAATGATAATTAATAGTGAATATATATACTTATATATTTATGCATACATATATACACATATTAAATTATAACATTATGGATCCTTTGAGATTACTCTCTTTGATACATGAAATACAAGAACATAAAATAATGGCATACATAATAGTAATTATAAAAGTACTATTTTTATAAAATAATTCTATTAACAATATATATGTATATAATTTTACATAAACAAAAAAATAATAAGAAAAAAAATACACCCTTATATTATAATTTGGAAAGGAAAATTTTATTACACACATAAAAATTATAAAACTATCATTTTAAAAAGATACATTTCATCCTAGGTCTACTTGAAAATAACAAACTAAGTAAGATTGAGGATTTGTAAAGAATTTATTATTCATTAGAATCACTAAATATTATCCAAATGTGTGTATATATATATATGTATACATATTTATATGAAAACAAACTTTACTTAAATATATATTGAATGTACATCCTTAATTATAATTAAGTGTATTTAGGTTTTCAGCATCATAAACATCAATATGTATATAAATATACATATTTACATAATTATAAACTTGAAACTGGTATTCTTAAAATTAGATGGCTCAGAACATTGAATAAATCATATATGGATATATTCTTGAATAATATAACTTGTATAATATATACATATATATATATATATGATTATACCCATAAAAATAATGGAATATTTTTTATGTAAATAATTATTAGGTTGGAATGAAATACTTAAATAAATGTGATTGACAAGAAAAAACATAAAAAATTATATACAAATATATATAAAACATGAATTTAAATTCCAAAAATATAAACTTAATGTTTATTAAAATAATATAAAAAACAGGTAATTTTAAATAAATAAAAGATTTTAAAAAAATTCCCCTTACATAAATATAAATCATAATGAAAATATTTTCT
Source organism: Viscum album (assembly GCA_963277665.1). NCBI lineage: Eukaryota > Viridiplantae > Streptophyta > Magnoliopsida > Santalales > Viscaceae > Viscum > Viscum album. Next base: position 1,244,904,689 of record OY728157.1, on the reverse strand, counting down.
TAAAGAATTTAAAAACAATATATGATTGAAAAACTTATGGATGAAAATAATATATATATATATATATATACATACTTATAAACCTATAGAAATACAATTTGAAAAGAATTATGTTTAATGGTTTAAAATAATAAGTCCCCTTACCACAATACTGGAAACAAAAGGAAGAGGGTGGCAGCCTACTTGGGGTGTCCGGGATAAAGGTAAGCAATGGGTTCCTACCTGATGGAACTCAGATAAGGTAAAGAAGGAATGGGTTTTGGGTTGGATTCATCCAATTAGGGAGAGTGGTGTTCTCACCAATGAGTTGAAGCTTATATATATATATATTCATGGAGGTTTGGATATCATGGTTTTAAAACCCATTTTTTATATGTTCATGTTGTCGGGGGAAAATTAATGTTTAATAAAATAGTAGGTTTTGGTACTTTTGATTATATGATCTAGAAAGAGGTTTGAGAAGGTGATGGGGGTTTTGTTTTTTGGTTTCATTGTAGCTTACAGGTGAGGCTGATGAATAGTGGAGGGAAGGATTTAGTTGGACTGTGAATAGTGGATAAGGGAGGCAACGACATTTGAATGTGAAAGTGGTGGTTGATGGAGAGAAAGGAGAACCCGAAGGGGCCTTTCTAGTTCCATAAATAATGGTTATGAGTATGGTAAGTGTGAGGATACCTGTTCAGTGGAGTTAGTGTTAGTGTAGGGATGAATATGAAAACCCTATTCATTTTTTAAATTCCTTGTATTTTTGATTTTTTTGTTGTAATGATATGATTTTCATGTGTGTGTTTGTATATATATAATTAAATATATGTGTATTATTAAATAAAATACATATTTAGTGGATTAATATTATGTCCTGAAATTATAATTTGTATAATCTTAATTAATTTTATAAATTTTAATTTCAGGAAATTACATTCATATTATATTACATTCTTTAAATAATTTAATCTATTTTTATAAAATCAAACATTATTATTATTATTGATGTTATTCTTTTATTTTTCTGAATTTAATATTAATTATGTTTTTATAATTTTAATTTGATTACTTTTTAATACAAATTACCAAAAAATCATTGCTTAATACTATTTTACAATAATGATTTTTAATAATTATGGTTATGTATATCATTACTCAGAAAATAATATCTCAAATAAATTAAACTTAACATATATTTTAAAACAGAAAATGTTATGTAATTAAAAATCAACAAAATTTTGTTATTAATATTCATTATAACTTATTAATTATATACACTCAATAAGGCTTCTATAAACACTTGAAAACATATTTATACTGAATTCATATAAAATATTTTTTCCTCAAAAATAATAAAATTTTAAACATATAAAATAACAAAACATGTTCTATTGAAAAAAAGGTTTCTTTAATTAAAAAATGTCATAAATCATCTTATTTTGTGAAAATAAGGTTACATAATGAATAATATAAAAATTAATATATTTTCATTATTCTCTTGAAATATTATTCCTTTGAAAAAAGGTAATAATTTATATTTCATATTAATTTTCACAAAAAAATTTAAAATTATTTATGAAAGATTCAATGTTTAATATTATTTTAACCATTAGTTTTTCTAAAATATAAAATAAATAAATAAATAAACATTTATTAAAAGAATAAATTCTTGTGTTGTTAAATTCAACCCCCTAAAATAGAATTTAGTCCTCGAAATTTGTGTGTCCTTCTTCTGAAAATTTATGAAATTCCATTTTTTGAATTTAGAAAAATAGAATCACTAGAATTATATATTCTTAAAAGTCACATTACTTTTTAGTAGTTCAAAATTATATTTCTAACCCATACATTTTTCCTCAATATAAAAGGTTTTAAAACTAAAGTTTTACTAAAACAATATACATAGAAACTAATAATATTTTAACCAAATTTCCTATTATCCAAAGTTATAAAAATCATTCCTTTGATACCAAATGTGGGGCCCTGAGACCCACATTTATGTATTTAGTACAAAAATTGTTGTATATTGTTTTTTATAATAATTAAATGAAAAATAAAAATTCATTTACATTTGAGGATATTTTTCGGTCTAGGATTTAGAGGAAAAGGACCACTCATTCAAATTATAAAAATTAAAATAATAAAAAAGGCAGTGATCTGGATTTTCTCACACTATCTCTTTATTGAGCCTAAACATCTTGAAAACTCTAAATAAACCTGAAAACATTTGAAAAAAACATATGGTGATAAAAATTTCCTAGTAAGGGGATTTTTAAAATTCTAGTGAAAAACTATTTTTAGAAATACCTTTTGAAATACTTTTGAAAATACTTTTTAAAAATTCCTTTGCAAACACATTTAAAAATTATTTATAATTACTTATAATTTTTAAAAAATAATTTTCAAAGCAATTTTCAAAAGATAATATATTTTGAAAACTCTTTGGAATGTCCTTTGAAAACATGTCTTGAAAATAACTTTTAAAATCCTTACATTTTTTAAAACATTATAAATGTTTAGATAATACCTATACTTTGGAAATTAATTAAAATAATTCAATAATTTTTTTGAATACATTAAGCAAGCTCTTGAATAAAACAATGGGGCCACTTTAAACATTGAAGGTTTTCTAGTCCTACCCACATTCCTTAGGAATTAGTTCACTCCCCACTCCACATTAGTGTTTACAATTTCCATGTGTCATTTATTTATAAAAAACCATTTTCATGTCACCTTAAATATATAAACATTTTTCACTAGAGTTCTTACGTAAAAACATATTCATGCATTAGACACATATAGACACTTATATTTATATATAAATATGTAAATATTAATTTCCTTAGGAAATCACTTGAAATATTTTGTACGACAAAAAAGAATGTTATTTAGCATTTGTATGGACTGTTAATAATAATGAACATCCATGTATTAATACTTTCATACATCAACTCATGAAATAAATTTTATATAAAGTGATAAATTTTATCATTTAAAACTCTTCCTTGAATAGCTTATTTTACTTATTCAAAATATGTCGTTTTGGAACATAAAATATTGATGTAACTATATATACCTTTCACATAAAATAATAGTAATTATAAAATTAAAATCACTTTAAAGGATAGATGTCTAATTTTTATTTTTTAAAATAATCATGGGAATAATTATATAATAGAGATAAAATTATAATAAGTTCTATCTTTAAAAAAATTATTTCTCTATAATATAAAAATTATCAAATTAGGACAGATCATAACCTATATTTAAGGTTAATTTTCATGCATATAAAATTTTACATATTTCAAATAATGAAATGATAATTAATGGTTTATATAAATATATATGTATGTATACATATATATGAAAATCAAAAGTATAAAATTCTTGAAACTTTGAGATTAATCTCTTTGTTAGATGAAATATAAGAACAAAAAATGATGGTGCAAATAATAGTAATTTTATATTTACTATTTTAATAAAAAAATATCTTAACAATATATATGTAGATAATTTTAATTTTATCAAAAAATTATAAGAAAAATAAAATTTACAATTAACTCAACATTTTTAAAGAAAAAATTATACCACACATATAAAATATTTGAGTGTAACATTTTTAAAAAAATTTCATCCTTGCTCGAATTGGAAATATCAAATTGAGTAATATTAAATATTTTTAATAAATATACTATTTATTAGAATAATGAAATAATACAAAAATTATATATATAAATATGTATATATATTTAAATGAAAACATCATTAGTATGAAAACCATTCATAAATATAAATTTAAAGAACTTATTTAGTTAGATGTACATGAATTTATGTTTTCAAGATCATAAACATGAAGATGTATATAAATATACATATATATATATATAATTATAAACTTTAAACTAATAGTCTTATAAATAAATGAACATGAATATTGAATAAATCATATATAGATATATGTTTGAATAATATTACTTGTATAATATGGACATATAAATATATTAAACACATAAAAATACTTACATATTTTTGAAGTAAATAATTATAGTATTGGAAAATAATACATAAATATATATGTATGAAAAACATAAAATTAAAGACATAAATATATAAAACATGAAATTAAATCCTAAAAATGTAATCTTTATGTTATATAAAATAATATATTAAACATGGAATTTTAAAGACATATAATATAATTAAAAAAAATTCCCCTTACATAAATGTAAATCTTAAAGAAAATATATCCTTGAAGAATTCAAAAATAATACATGCATATAATAAATGATTTTAAAAAATTAAGTTGAAAATAATATATATATATATATACACACACACACACTTATACACTTGTTGAAATATAATTTTGAAAATAATTTATCTTTAATTGTTTAAAATAAGAAGACCCCTTACCAAAATACTAGAAATTGAAGGAAGATGGAGGTATCCTACATTAGTTGTTCGGACCAAAGGTAGGTAGTGGGTTCTTGCCTAATGTAAATTGAACCGAGTGAAGAAGAAAAGGGTTTTGGATTGGATTCTTCCAATGAGGTAGAGGGGTGTGCTCCCTGATGAGTTGAATATTATATATATATATATATATATATATATTCATGAAGGTTTAGTCATTAGGGTTTTAAATCCCATTTCTTTATGTTCATGTCATCAGAAAAATATTTATGGTTAATAGGGTAGTAGGTTTTAGTACTCATGATTACAAGATCCGAAATGAGGTTTGAGAAGATTAATAGGGTGTCATTTTTAGCTTTATTATATCTTTCGGGTGAGTCCAATGAACATTTCAGGGATGGAATTGGATGGATCTTGAATATTGGAGAAGGGAGGTGTCGACATTTGAAGGTGGTGGTGGTGGTCGTCAGAGAGAAAGGGGAACGCGACATGGAATTTAGTTTTAATTTTTTTTCCATTTTTTTTGTAAAGAAATAATTTTCATGTATATATTGAAATGTAAATTTCTATATGTATTAGTTAAATACAACAAACTTAATTATTGGATTAATATTATATCTTGTAATTTCTATTTTTATTACCTTTTTTAAAATTATAAATTATAATATTAAGAAATTGTATTCAAATTATTTTATTTTCCTTTAATAATTTTATATATTTTTATAATATCAACCATTACTATTATTATTAAAATTATTTTAATTTTGTGAATTTTATTTTAAGAATATTTTTATAATTTTAATTTGATTAATTTATAAGATAAAGTACCAATAAATAATTGTCTAACACTATTTTACAATATGGGTTTTAATAATTATTATTATATATATTATTACTCAAATAATAATATCTCAAATATATCAAATCTTATATATGTTTTAATATTGAAAAAAGTATGTAACTTGAAAGAAACAAAATTAATTTATTAATATTATTTATTAGTTATAAATTATATAATTTCTACAAGGATTCTATAAATACTTGAGAAATTATTTATATATAGTTCATATAAATAGTTTTTCCTATAAGATAATAACATATTAAATGCATAAAATATTAAAACACTTGATTTTGAAAAAAAGTTTCATTAAGTTAAAAATATTATACTTTAGCTTATTTCATCATAATACATCTACTTAATGTGTAATATAGAAATTAATATATATTCATTAAACTATAAAAATATTATTTATTAGAAATATAGTTACTATTTTATATTTAATATTATTTTATCAATAAAATTTAAAATTAATAATTAAATTTATCTAAGTTTACATTTTTTTATACTTTAATTTCTCTTAAATATAAAACATATTAAAAATAAACATTTATTAAAAGAATAAATTCTTGGGCTGTTACACTCCAGCTCAAAACATGAGATGGATCTAAAAGATACTTTAAATGTTGTGATAAATGGAACACATTATGTATCAAAATCAACTATGAAAGAAGTTCTAAATGATAAGACAATCTCCCCACATGCTCCAATGACTCAAAAGGTAACATAAAACTAAGTGTTATCTTTTGTTTCCTCACAAGCCATCGATGACCTAAATGAGGTGAATATTTCATAAACGCCTTGCCACTAAATAAAAAATACAATGAACTATGATACTGATCAACATAACATTTGTATCGGCACTATGCTGCCAACATTCACAGATGAATCAACTTAATATTTTTTGTTGTCCCTTCAAACAAGCTTGGTCTAACCAAGGAACTTTCAAAGATCTACGACCAACACAATAGTGATTTACATGGTCTGCCATAAAAATACTTAAAAGTATCCATTATAATCATGGATTGTTATCAATTATTATATAAAAACTCAACCATCCACAAATGTTCATCCCATTCCCAAAACAAATTGAGGATTCATGAACGAAACATATCCTCAAGAATTTTTGAGGCACTATCCCACCAGTTATCCCTCTATAGATGATAAACCATAGTAAAATGACCGTGAGATCTCAAAACCACCTAAAGGACTCTCCAAAAGAGATAATTAAAATGGGGGTCTCTACCTGAGACTATAAAAGATGGAACTATTTGAAAATTAATAATATCTCTCACATAGTGATTTCTATGCTCCTCAAATTTGGTTATATCTTTAATGGGTATAAAGTGATCTGATTTGGTCAGCCTATTGATAAAAACCATATCACATTATTCTTTCTATAGATATATACCACCCAACTATAATGTCCATAGAAATATCATTTCACTTACATGTCATCATTGGAAGTGGATGAAGAAAACTCAAAGGATTCTGATGATCATTCTTGACCTGTTGGTATGTATAACCGTTCCAAATAAAGTCATTGATTTATCATCTCATACGCAACCTCAAAAATGGCCTCCACATATCACATACCATTTTTTTGGTTCCTACGTGCATATCCAACTAATAATTATGGAAATCTTCCATCACTGATTTTATCACTGTAAACGACACAAATAATGAGTTCCCATAATATAAAACACACTTTGTGGGTAAAGAACACTCCAAAAGGTTATCTCCACCATTAAGAGATTCTCTAATTCTATGGGAATCATAATCAAGACACTTTTCCCAAAGAAACACCTCAAGAAGAGAAGAGGTAAACTGAACACATCCTAAGACAACCTCGACCCCTATTTCCCGAACTCCAATATGAAATTGTGAAAAAAGATCCATCAAGTTCCACTCTTCCAATGATTCCTTCATGCACTAGCTCATAATATTGATTTTCAACACATCAACAAGAACATAACATTTCCCATAGTTATAATAAATATCAAAAACAAAAGATTACAGGTACTCCACCCACTGCCTCAAGGGGGAGATTAAAATATTTTTTTGATAAAAAATATAACTCAATCTATTGTGGTTAGAATACATAGTAATATTTTCTCAAAAAAGTTAAGGACACCAACTCTCTAGTGAATGTGTCACAACTGCAAGTTCATGTTTATGGGTTGCATAATTCTTTTCTTGTAGCCTAAACTTTTGAGATCTATAGAAAATAGTGTGATCACCCTATATAATAACATATCCCAAACATAAACCTGATGCATCATAGAAGTCCACATAGCCCTACCCAGCCTCTTGAAGAGTAAACACCAATGCATCAATCAACAGGTATTTCATCATAACAAAATAACACTGAAATTTCTCATCCTAAGAAAACTTATCTCCCTTATGAGTTAGAGTGGTCATCAGAGAATCCAAATTAAAGAAATCCTTTATGGACTAATGAAATATCAAGCTAAACCCAGGAAGCTTCGAATTATGAAAACATTACATTGCTCCTCTCATTTAATAACAACTCCTGACTTCTCGAGATCAACTGAAATTGTAACACCCCAGGTAAATAAAGAATATGACATTTTTTATATTTATCCATATTTGTGAATAAAATATTACTATTACTTTAAAGGGAACTCTATTCTTGATGGCTTACCCAATACGCAACAACGAGTTCCTTTGAAATCTTACATTGCACTCTAATAATAAAATAATTTTATTTTAAATGGTAGTTAACACCTAGCCATTGTAATGAAGAGAATGAACAGAACTAACTACAAAATGATTATATATTTTTGTCAAATATTTTTACTTTTTACAATAAATGTTATAGGATCAAAAATGCAAATGAATCCAATTTTAAGCATAAATGTTCTAATATTCATTAAAAGGTCGATTAACCGCATTTTGATGGAAAACCCTTTTTAAATATACTTTTTACAATTTTATATGTTTTATTTGAAAAAATAAAATTCTTCTTTATAATAGAAACATCAAAATTTACTTTGTGTAAATATTTGGTATTTTTCTGATAATGTTCATTTTTTAATTAATAGTGAAAAGTGTTGTATTTTAATTCAAATCCTCTTTTTAATCTAATTTATTTATATAGTTAGATTATCTTTTTAATTTGTTTTAAATTGAAAATAGAATATATTTTTACCATTTAATCCAATGCTGGTCATTGGAATTAATATCACTTTGAGATTGGACATAAATGAGTGTCAATCTTTTGATAGATATTGTTTCTTAAAAACACGCTATTTGATTTGACAGTGGGATTTAATTATAAAATTAATTAATGAAAATTCTATTTTATGAATTTGGAAAAATATAAATCATTTTTGAATTTGGAATATCAAATATAGCTTAGGGTGAATTTTTGGTATTTTTCTGAAAAACCTTAATTTTTGATGAATAGTGAAACAACAAAGTGGTAGTTACAAAAACCGATTTTTCATTTAAATGGAACTTTACCACTTCTATGATTTGAATTTAAAAAATCCAATATAAATGATTTTCATTATTATGTAAAATGTGGTTCAATGTGATGAAAATAATTTTTGATGAAAAGTAACTTTTTAGTTTTATTAATCGCGATTAAAAGGTAATTAGTGTGATTTAATATAAAAATGATATTATAATAAAATGAAAATATCTTAAAACTTCTATTAACCCTATTTAATGAGTCATGGCCGACCAAGAAAAGCCATGGGTCAATTTTTAGGACCCAATTGAACCACTTGGCTAAGATAATGACATTAATGCCTTTTATTTAAAGTAAAAGTAAAAAATGAAACAAACATGTATTTGTTTAAAAAAACTTTACCTGGGGTTATACAAGTCATATGTTTTACTATAAATAATCATTGGAAAGGTAAAACGATTTCCCACATCATAGTATATTTTTTATAATTTTTAGACATTAAATAAATTAAATTATTTATGACATCATGATGATTCAGCGATTACCTCATTATTTAACGATTTAAATAAAATGAAAAGATAATGTAAACTCTAAGACATAAACATGTCAAAAACCTATTGGTTGGGTGTATTTCTAACCCTTATCAACTTATCCTAGAAATATATCAATGTGGGGTCTTCAAATCTGAAATTCATTTGAAAATAATGTAACCTTTCTTGACTTTCCAAGAGTAACCCTCCTCTCCTCTTATAAAAGGCCCCCACCTCTACCTCCTTACCCACACCTCTCAAGCCTTTGGTTCGGCCAAACTATAATCATTTTGTCTCTCCACATCCCTCTCCTCATCCTAGAAGCCTTACCTTAGGCAGGAAGCTCTTCAATAAACCCTTTTGGTTCAAACCAAAAAGAGTTACCCGATTTTAAGGTAACGTCTTCACTTGTGCTCTTTTGTTTTATTTTGCTTCTCCAACCCCCTAAAATATTTTTATTCATTTATTTTGTAACAACAACAGTATCATATGTATACTAGGATGTTTTTATAAGAATGATTCGAGCTACACTTATAGAAACCTACATCTAATGGTTAAAGAACATATTGTTTCTGTGGATGGTGAATTTTTGCCTCACGAAACGATGATCGTTCAATATTCTTTTAACACCTTTAATGGTGGCCATTAAGATGTCACCATATTTATATATGATATATAATATGTTTATGGTTTCCTTAAGCTTCTGTATTTTTCATTTATGGCATACCTTTATGGTTTCCATTATGGGTAAACGCAATATCTTCATTTTAGGAAGTGCGGACTACCGCCCCCTCAAAGTGATTTGATTCGTTAATACCATATGTGGTACGTATAAAGGATATATTTCATGATATTATATATGATACCATACTGGAATTATAATACTATTATGTATCATTATGTTTTAATTCCATTAAATATGAAATAGAAATGGATGTAGCGTTCATGCGTACGTACGGCTTACCGTCTCCATGAACGGTGCATTTCATTTATTACCTCTAAATTATTATGTAATATTAAAAATTCATTTATATAATGGATTTATATGATATATATTATATCTACATAATGAATATAATTTTTTATATAATGGATATTTTACCCCATGAACAAACTTGTGATTATAAAGAGTTTATTTTTGACTCAAGTACCAACTATCGACAAAACGGTCATTATTAACTTAAATGATTATATAATGTGAATAACATGGTAATAAGTGATATAAAAGGAATAATGAACATGAAAAAGGTTCTTAAGCAAGTATAAATTAACTCATGTTTATTATTCAAGAGATTAAAGAACGATCGAGTCAAGTCGGACACGAGGTAAGGGATCCGACCTCTCTCTTTCTTTTTAAGTACTCTATTTTATGTCATTTATTTTAAGATCATATTTCTTATATTGGGGTATGTTCTTTTATATTACTATTTATCTAAATTTTATGTTAATATAATGAGATACCCTATTTGATCTCATCAATCCATTTTTTTGAAGTTTTATGTGGTGCTGTTAGGCTGCTGAATTTTCATAAGGGGATATTCATCTCATTTTTTTTTCCTGTGAGATTCATGCTACATTTTCCACTATTTCATTTTGTTTAGTGTATGTACTGCCCATTATTTTACTATTTGTAAAATATAATCTCATATATGTGTAGTTACATCTTCATTGTATGACCCTTCTTTCATGGGGTGTACGTTTCGGAAGTTACCCAATTCGGTAAGGGAACCTTTCACCCTCCTCATTTTAAAAGACTTCTTTTTATATGTATTTTAATATAATTATGATGGGATATGTTCTTATATATACTTATTGTTATAAATTTTATGTCTAAGTAATGAGATACCCATTTTTATCTCTCATAAACTCATTTTCTGAATTTTGAAGTGACGCCGTTAGGCTATCAAATTTTGGCAAGGGAACTTCTTAACCTAATTTTGATTCTTTGGGATAAATTTGTACTCCTTGAATATGTAGTTATATGAATATGTGTGAATAACCTCTGATTTTTTTACACTTAATATCCGCTTATATTTGGTGTATTCATTTCTCACACATAATTTTGTAATTGATTTATCCTCAATCCAAGGATACTATCATTGTAATGGACTTCGTCTCGATCTCCTTTCATTAAGGAAAATTTTTGTTCTAATACAAGGCTTTCTTTTATACGGTTTATAAACCCCTTTGACTTATACTTTTATTCTAAAGGAATATTTTCTATACGAATCGTTTTACTAAATGAAAAAAAGTATGTTTCTTTTTAACGTACGCGGTGACAATGACCTTTCCGTCACCGTGAGTATTATTTGATCTTTGGATTCCTCAACAAGCCGTTATATTTTTAAAAGTAAATAAAAACCATATAATCTTTTTTGGTATTGAAAATCATTTTGATAATGGATTTGTTATGACAATACATTTAAGTGATATATTGTTCTTGAAATGTGGAAATGTTGTCTTTCCTTTATAAATGTTTTATGTGTTATGATTTTATAATGGTACTTGAACATTTGACGAATGGTTACGTGATAAACCATATAAAGGGTGGTGTCGTGAATACCAGGATGGGTGGTTACGTTATAACCTCCAATGTATTGGGTATGGAATTCAGCCATATGGATATTCCATTATGTATGTGTGGAATTCGGTCGCATGCTTATTCCATTAAGTATGTGTGGAAGTCGACCATATGGTTATTCCATTTAAGTATTTTTATTTCCCAAGTTACCTTTATATGTTTTTTGTTCTTTATATGGGTTTTATGGTAATATTTTTGTTACCAAAGGGTAAGTAACTTTATTTTATTCAGTGAAGAGCTTTTTATACTTCATAAAGGTGAAAAGTATTACTTTGGTAAAGTACTCATGGTTAACTTTTTGTTTTGAAAAACTAATAGTTTTCCTTCTTTGTGTATCCTTTACTGGGATTTTTTTGCTCATCCCAAGTTTTTGAAATTTTTTCCACAGGACTTAAAGATTAATAGGGTCATTTATGGGATCAGGGAAATACATTATATCTAAAACATTAAACTAGACATGTTTCTTTTTATGTTTTTTTTTATTTTATGGAAACTTAGTAGAAGTGTCTACTATGTAATCTTTTGAGATGTTATAGTTATAACCTAATTATCTAAAACTCTAATCCTCAAAGGATCCTCTATGTGAATTATTCATTTAATTTATGATTAAGTAATGTTTAAGGTCGGGGCCATATAGTTGGTATCAGAGGTTGGTTTAGATATTTTTAGAGGTTAGGGTATTCTTTAATCATAAGTGACATTACCTTAATGGTTAGGATTTCAGAAAGAGTCCTATTTTTAGATAAAGTGAATGAGTAAGTATATCTTAGTGTTTATCTTCCTCATTAGTACATGATGGTTTTGTTGATATACTCACACAGACGTTTTTGGTTTTAGTAAATGGCTGGATCTAGTAGACACCAAAGTAACCATGGATGTGAAGGAAACTGTGATAGTTTTCTAAGCGAGAAACTGAATGATATGGGAGCTTCAATGAGAACTCTTGTGTTTATCCTCAACCAACTATCTGGAGTCAGTATTGACCACCTAAACCTTGGTGATTTCTATAAGGCATCATATATGCGAGAAACAAATCCCTACGGAACTACAGGTAATAATCATAAAGGTAAGTGTGTTCAAAAACCTATGTGTCAAAGATGTAGAAATAAACACCTAGGAAAATGTTTCAAAGGAACAAAAATATGCTATAGATGTGGAAATGAAGTTCATAATGAAAGAACCTTCCATGGAAAAAGGATGCATCCAGTTAACTCGAGGAAAGGGAAAGAAGTTCTTTCTGAGGGATCAATTGAATGTTTTAAATGTGGTGTGCATGGTCATTATGAAAACACATGTCCTATAAAGATGTTTCGGGAATGGGATCACCATATTCGAACAAATATTCATTTACAAATACCTAATTCCATTCTGATTGAGGATGAAGAAACTAATAATGACCAATCAAAGGTATGGATTATTTCTTAACATTTTTTTCCTATTTTGGAATCTTAGGATATGATTCATGATTTTGTTTGTAGGAAATAAGTATTTCAGAATAAGTTGGAAAGGAATGGTTAAGGGATCATTAATAATGTTGAATGAGTAAGAAGTCAACATATAAGGGCATCAAGAGTTATGGTGAAATTCTTAAGAGTATTAAGTCTCTTTTGATGATGGGGTTACATTAGAAGACTTTTTATAGTATGTGTAACCCTGATGTTTGATATATGAAATTTTTATTCAAGGAATCTTTATCTGTTCTTTTGTGGACATAGTTATAAAGAACCATTTTCATTTATATGATCTTTACTTTTGAGGTAATTATGGGTTATTATATGTTATGATGGAAAGTGAAAGGAATGAGATAAAATTGAGGGTAAATTATGTTATGATTATTTTTGATGATTTTATCTCTTTTTGGGGAATGATTTTAGAATTATATAGTTTGGAAAAAGGACAACACGTAGACCGAGTGACAACCTGTAGCATCAGACAAAACTGCGGGAATCGAACCCACAACCAAAGTGCGACTGGTATTTATCACCTACCACTGGACTACGTGAAGTCTCTGGTTATATTGACTAATTCTTTTTAGTTAGAAGATTTTATGAATTAAGAGTAAGTTGATTTTGGGTTATCTATGGAAATTATTAACCTATCATGGAGGATATGTGATTAGGTTAATTAATTTTCAATACGAGACTTTAAGAGCAACTGATGTTGTTTGGAGATAAATGTAATGATTTAACTTGGAAGACTATGTTATTAAATCCTTCAAATATTTGGGTTTCAATCTTAGTTTGGTTTACTTTTGTTCTTCATTGAACTTTGGGTCTTGTTGGACAAATTTTGGAGATTAAGAATAGATTTCCTTTTTATAAAGGATTATCCTTTTTGGGTATTATCTAATCTCGTACTAACCTTTTTTGTTTTAGTTTTGGTTAAGGTCTAAATACATGGGAAGTATACAGTTCTCTTTTTTGGATTAGGTGATTCTATAGAAGTTTATTATAGCTCTCTTAATGTAAACAAGTCATCCTCAATACTCATCTTTTGGAGAAAATATGAGTTCGTGTAAGAAATCTAGTAAAAGGTTAAAGTCAACATGAAAAGTAAGTATGTTTCCTTATGTTTTAGTTAAGCTCAAAAATAAATTCCTCAATGAAAATTAACTAAAAAAATGTTGTCCGTTAACTTTTCCTATTGTGGAATCCAATACCGTTTAACCCATCACAAGTTTGTGATTTTCTGGTGGTTAAATTTCTCCTAAACATGTTTTTTATCACACTCCCTCAGAACATGACCCTTTGTTTTTTCTACCATATCCATGTTTTCATACATGGAATCCTAGTATGGGTTAACTCGGGTGACCTTTGTACTTCCCTTTCTTTTTTTTAAAGTGATAGTTTAATTTACTCATTTTCCGATGTGGGGCTTTCAATGAAGTTTCTGAGCCCAATTTTAAAATTGCGAGGATGTAATTCCCAAAAGGGGGAAGGATGTAACATCCCAGGTAAATAAAGAATATGACATTTTTTATATTTATCCATATTTGTGAATAAAATATTAATATTACTTTAAAGGGAACTCTATGCTTGATGGCTTACCCAATACGCAACAACGAGTTCCTTTGAAATCTTACGTTGCGCTCTAATAATAAAATAATTTTATTCTAAATGGTAGTTAACACCTAGATGTTGTAATGACGGGAATGAACAGAACTAACTACAAAATGATTATATATGTTTGTCAAATATTTTTTCTTTTTACAATAAATGTTAGAGTATTAAAAATGCAAATGAATCCAATTTTAAGCATAAATCTTCTAATATTTTTTAAAAGGTCGATTAATCGCCTTTTGATAGAAAACCCTTCTTAAATATAATTTTGTCAATTTTATATGTTGTATTTGACATAATAAAATTCTTCTTTAGAATCGGGACATCAAAATTTACTTTGTGTAAATTTTTGAATTTTTCTGATAATGTTCATTTTTTAATGAATAGTGAAAAGTGTTGTATTTTAATTCAAAACCTCTTTTTAATCTAATTTATTTATATAGTTATATTATCTTATTAATTTGTTTTAAAATGAAATTATAATATATTTTTACCGTTTAATCCAATGGTGGTCATTGGAATTAATATCACTTTGAGATTGGACATAAACGAGTGTCAATCTTTTGATAGATATTGTTTCTTAAAAACACGCTATTTGATTTGACAGCGGGATTTAATTTTAAAATTAATTAATGCAAGTTCTACATTATAAATTTATTCAAATATAAATTATTTTTTAATTCGGAATATCAAATATAGATTAGGGTGAATTTTTGGTATTTTTCTAAAAAACCTTAATTTTTTATGAATAGTGAAACCACAAAGTGGTAGTTACAAAAACTGATTTTTCGTTTAAATGGAACTTTACCACTTCTGTGATTTTAATTTCAAAAATCCAATATAAATTATTTTAATAATTAAGTAAAATGTGGTTCAATGGGATGAAAATAATTTTTGATGGAAAGTAACTTTTAAGTTTTATTAATCGCGATTAAAGGTAATTAGTGTCATTTAAGGTAAAAATGATGTTATAATAAATTTAAAATTTCTTTACACTTGTCCTACCCATATTCTATGAGTCATGGCCGACCAAGACAACTCATGGGTCGATTTTTGGGACTCCATGGAGCCACTTGGGTAAGATAATGACATTAATGCCTTTTATTTAAAGTAAAAGTAAAAATGAAAGAAGCATGTAATGTTTTAATAAAAAAATTACCTAGAGTCATACAAGTCATATTTTTGACTATAAATATTCATTGGAAATCTAAAACGATTTCCTATATCATAGTATTTTTTTTATAATTTTTAAACATTATATAAATTATATTATTTATGACATCATGATGATGCAATGATTACCTCATTATTTAACGATTTAAATAAAATGGAAAGATAATGTAAAATATAAGACCTAAACATGTAAAAAATCTATTGTATGGGTGTCTTTAAAACCCCTATCACCTTAGCCTCGAAATATATCAATGTGGAACCTTTAAAATACGAAACTCATTTGAAAATAATGTAACCTTTCTTGACGTTCAAAGAGTGCCCCTCCTCTCCTCTTATAAAAGGCCCCCACCTCTACCTCCATACCCACACCTCTCAAGCCTTTGGCATGGCCAATCTCTAATAATTTTTTATCTCCAAATCCCTAACCTCATCCTAGAATCCTTACCTTTGGCAGAAATCTCTTCAAGAAACCCTTTTGGTTCAAACCAAAGGGAGTTACCCGATTTTAAGGTAACGTCTTCACTTGTGCTCTTTTGTTTTATTTTGCTTCTCCAACCCCCTAAACTTTTTTTATTAATTTATTTTGTAACAACAACAGTATCTTCCATATACTAGTATTTTGTTATAAGAAGTATTCGAGCTACACTTACACACACCTACATCTAATGTTTAAAGAACATACTGTTTCTGTGGATGGTGAATTTCTGCCTCACGAAACGATGATTGTTCAATATTCTTTTAACACCTTAAAATGTGGCCATTAAGATGTAAACATATATATATATGATATATAATATGTTTATGTTTCCCTTAATATTATGTATTTTTCATTTATGGCATAACTTTATGGTTTCCATTATGGGTAAACGCGATATCTTCATTTTAGGAAGTGCGGACTTCCGCCCCCTCAAAGTGATTTGATTCATTAATACCATATTTGGTACGTATAAAAGATAGATTTAATGATATTATATATGATACCATACTGTAATTATAATACTATTATTTATCATTTTGTTTTAATTCCATTAAATATGAAGTAGAAATGGAAGTGGCGTTCATGCGTACGTACGGCTTACCGTCTCCATGAACGGTGCATTTCATTTATTACCTCTAAATGATTATGTAATATTATAAATGCATGTATATAATAGATTTATTTGATATATATGATATCTAAATAATGAATATAATTATGGATATAATGTATATTTTACCCCATGAACAAACTTGTGATTATAAAGAGTTTATTTTTTACTCAAGTACCAAGTATCGACAAAACGACCGTTATTAACTTAAATGATTACATAATGTGCATAACATGGTAATAAGTGATATAAAAGGAATAATTAACTTGAAAAAGGTTCTTAAGAAATTATAAATTAACTCATGTTTATTATTCAAGAGATTAAAGAACGATCGAGTCAAGTCGAACACGAGGTAAGGGATCCGACCTCTCTCTTTCTTTTTAAGTACTCTCTTTTATGTTATTTCATTTATGCTCATATTTCTTATGTTGGGGAATATTATTTTATATTCATATTGATGTAAATTTTATTCTAATATGATGATATACCCTATTTGATCTCATCAATCCATTTTTTTGATGTTTTATATGGCACAGTTAGGCTGTCAAATTTTCATAAGGGGATTTTCATCTCACTTTTTATTCCCCTGAGATTCATGCTACATTGGCCACTATTTCCTTTTGTTTGGTGTATGTACTGCCCATTATTTTACTATTTGTATAATATACTCTCATATATGGTTAGTTACATCATCATTGTATGACCCCTCTTTCATGAGGTGTATGTTTCGAAAGTTACCCAATTCGGTAAGGGAACCTTTCACCCTCCTCATTTTAAAAGACTTATTTTTTTAGGTCTTTTAATAATATTATGATGGGATATGTTCATATATATCCTTATTTCTATAAATGTTATGTCCTAGTGATCAGATACCCTTTTATCTGTCATCAACTAATTTTATGAATTTTGAAGTCACGCCGTTAGGCTGTCAAATTTTTGCAAGGGAACTTCTTAACCCAATTTTGATTCTTTGGGATAAACTTGTACTCATTGAATATGTCGTTCTATGAATGTATGTGAATAACCTCTGATTGGTTTACACTTCATATCCACTTATATTTTGTGTATTCTTTTTTCACACATAATTATGTAATTGATTTATCCATAATCAAAGGATATCGTCTTTGTAAGGGACTTCGTCTCGATCTCCTTTCATTAAGGAATATTTTTGTTCTAATACAAGGCCTTCTCTTATAAAGTGTATAAACCCCTTTGAATTATACTTTTATTCTAAAGGAATCTTTTCTATACGAATCATTTTGCTAAACGAAAAAATGTATGTTTCTTTTTAACGTACGCGGTGACAATGACCTTTCCGCCGCCGAAAGTATTATTTGTTCTCTGGCTTCCTCAACAAGCAGGTATATTTTTAAAAGTAAATAAATACCATATAATCTTTTTGGGTATTGAAAATGGTTTTGATAATGTATTTGTTATGTCAATACATTAAAGTGATATATTGTGCTTCAAATGTGGAAATTTGTTCTTTCCTTTATAAATGTTTTATGTGTTATGATTTTATAGTGTTACTTGGACATTTGACGGGTGGTTACATGATAAACTATATGACGAGTGGTGCCGTGAATACCAAGAAAAGTGGTTATGTTACAACCTCCAATGCATTGGGTATGGAAGTCGGTCGTATGGCTATTCCATTAAGTATGTGTGGAAGTCGGTCGTATGGCTATTCTATTAAGTATGTGTCTACGTAACATTATTTTATTCAGTGAAGAGTTTTTACTACTTCATAAAGGTGAAAATTATTACTTTGGTAATGTACTCATGGTTTACTTATTGTTATGAAAAACTAATAGTTTTCCATTTTTGTGTATCCTTTACTGGGCTTTTTATGCTCATCCAATGTTTTTGAAATGTTTTCCACATGACTTAAAGATGAATAGGGTCAAGGATGGGATCAAGGAAAGACATTCTATCTAAAACTTGGAACTAGACATGTTTCTTTTTTAGTGTTTTTTTATTTTATGGAAACTTAGTAGAAGTGTCTACTATGTAATCTTTTGAGATGTAATAGATATGACCTAATTATCTAAAACTCTAAACCTGAAAAGATCCTCTATGTGAATTATTCATTTAATTCATGATTAAGTAATGTTTTAGGTCAGAGCCTTATAGAAATACTATATTCCAAGACCACGTTTCACAATAAATTCACTTAACAAGTCTTGAAATCACATTTAAATGGCTTGGAATAAATTCATTGATTTCTAAAAAGTTCCCATACTTCTCTCTGATGGTGAAAATGATCCTCCTTGAACATAGAGTAGACTAGGATGTCATTAATAAAGACCACCGGGAATATATCAAGATACTCCTAGAAGATACTATTCATCATATCCATAAAGTCTATTGGAGAATTAGTTAGATGAAATGTAATGAAAAGGTATTCAAAAGGGTCATACCTACTCCGGAAGCTAGTTTTATGAACATCAGATTCAATTATTATCAATTGAAGATATCTAGATCAAAGATCAATATTTTAGAACTAATTATCATGTTTAAACTAGGAAAATATATCATCAATACATGGAAATAGATACTTTTTATTTATCATAACTTGGATGAGTTTTCAATAATCAACACATAGGGGAAGGGTTCCATCATTTTTCTTATCAAGGAGAATAGGTGTCACCCATGGTGACACACTCGATCATATAATGCCTTTCACTAATAAATCATGATATAGATTCTTCAACTCTTTCATTTTATATAGTTCTACGTGGTAATAAAAAATAAATACTGGTGGAGTACTATATAATAAATCAATAGAAAACTATTCCTTCCTCACTAGTGGAAAATTAAAGAAGTCAGAAGGAAAAAACATTATTAAACTTGAGGATCACTAGAAGGAGATCATCACTATAAGATTATTGATCTATATCAGAAGAAAATGTTGATATTACTTTCCCCAACTATGTATAAGAAGGTATGGATCTACTCAACCTCAAGTCCTACTATCCTTGAATGATATGACACACCCCATGAGGAATACACTACTAAAAAACCTTCCTTTAAGAGCACTAGAATCAGATTTTATCTACACTAGAAAAGAACCGACTACCTTAGCATGTTTAAAAGTACATGGATTTTAAAAGAACTAAAAATACATGATAAAGGGATGATTTATCAGTGAAAATAAAAGAATTGATAAATAATAATTTAATCAGTGATTTTCAAAACACTGATAAAAGACCCAATTTATTAGTGCTTTAATTTAGCGATGATAAAGTATGATTTACCTGTGATTTTATTTGCATAGATAAAATTATGATTTATCAATGATTTTTAATGCATTGATAAATATATACTTTATTAGAGCTTGAATAATCATTGATAATGGTGAGCTTTATCAATGTTTTTCAAAGCACTGATAAAAGTAAAACCTACAATGTGATGCTTCAACACAATACATTGCCAAAAACATGTACAATGTGCTGCAACAACATACTGCATCAGCCAAAAATCAAAAATAATTACCAAAATAAGATAAAAATAATGAATTTAAATGGAATAAAATTTCTAACACGAATATAAGAAAATGAAAACACTATTATCAATTATGTCAGTTGTTTTATACTAAACTTAATTTAAATTTTGAATAAAAAGGCACACTTGGAGTCATATCATCCACACCATGAGTCAAATTGAGGTTTAACTGATTCCCACATCTCACAAATTAAATATGGATCATTTTCAAAAAGTACCAATATAATCATAATGCATTTTCTTGGTTTTCAGTACGTTAGTTATTTTTTTGATTAACATTATTGTTAGTTCTGAATAAAAATATTCACATGGAAGAATACCGATCAGAACAAGTATTGGATTCAGTTTTGGCAACTCCCAATATTTTATAAATGACATATGTATTATTTTAAAAAAAGAACCAAACAATCCGAATGATATTTCTTATTTTTGAGTATATTAGTTGTTTTTTTCACTAAAATTTATATCAAATTTGTATAAAAAAAGATACACTTAGAATCATATTGGTCACACCATGTATCATATTAAGGAACAACTTAATTATACACATCCTAAATGACTCATGGATCATTTTCCTATTATATAAAAACAATCATAATATGATTCCTTGTTTTTGAGTATGCCACATGTTTTTTTACTAAAATGTCATTTTAAACTAGAAACTTTCACTTTGATCCATACAAGTAGAATCGTGTGTGGGTTTCACATGAGACTGATTCATAAAAATCACAAATGAATTATGAATCATTTTTGAAAATTATCAAGAAAATATGAGCATGTTTTATTGGTTTTCAATGAGTGGAACTTTTTTTGGTATTAAAATGTTAATTTTAAACTTATAAGAGACACTTTGAGTCATATCGGTCACACCATGCATCATATTGAGGTATGGGTGATCCCTACACATAAAAAACTATTTATCAATATTTTTCTAAAAGTTCTAAAAAAATATGAATGTGTTTGCTCATTTTTCAGTATGTCAGTTGTTTTTTAACTAAAATTAATGCCAATTTTGATTAAAAAAGACATACTTGGAGTCATACAGATCACAACATGCATCTAATTGAGGTGAGGTTGAATGTTAAAAAGTCCCAAATGACTCATGGATCATTTTCCTAATGTATAAAAACTACCAGAATGCATCTCCTTTATTTTGAGTGCACCACTTGGGTTTTTTTTACTAAAATGTCATTTTAAATTGGAAACATGCACTTTGATCCATAAAGGTTACATCGTGTGTGGTTTTTATATAAGACATATTCATAAATTTTACAAATTAATTATGAATTTTTTTCACAAATTACCAAGATAATTTGAGCATATTTTCTCAGTTTTCAGTGAGTGGCACTTTTTATATTAAAATATCAATTTTAAACTTATAACAAACACATGGAGTCATACCAGTCATACCGTGTGTTGCATTGAGGTGTTTTTGATCTCTACACAATAAAAATTACATATAGATAATTTTTATAATGTAAAAAAACAATCTGAATGTGTTTTCTCAATTTTGAGTACATCAGTTGATTTTTTCACGAAAATTAATGACAATTTTGAATAAAAAGGGTGCACTAGGTATAATACCGGTCACACCAGGCATGGGATTGAGTAATGTATAAATTCTACACATCTCAAATGATTCATGGATCATTTTCCAAATGTTTCAAAACAATTATAATGTGTTTCTTTGTTTTGAATACGTCAAATGATTTTTTTTACTAAAATGCCATTTTAAACTGGAAAAATGCACTTTGATCCATACATGTGGAATCATGTATGGGTATAACATAAATTTGATTCATACACATCAAAAAGGAATTTTGAATCATTTCCCCAAATTATCTAGACCATACAAGTGTGTTTTCTTTGTTTTTAGTGAGTGATAGTTTTTTGTATTAAAATGTCAATTTTAAATTGATAACAGATTGAGTCATACTAATAATACCATACATAGTGTTGAGTTTAAGTTTATCCATAATCATCAAAAATAACGTTTTTATTGTTTCCCTAAAGTACCAAATTAATCTGAATTCTTTTTCATGGTGTTTAGTATGTCAGTTGTTTTTTCACAAAAATTAATGGCAATTTTGAATAAAAAATATTCACTTAGAGTCATACTGGTCGCACCATACATCGTATTGAGGTGCGGATGAATGTTACATGTCCTAAATAACTCTTTTATTGTTGTCCTAAAGTATCCAAATAATCAGGATTGTGCTTCATCAGTTTTGAATATGCCACATGTTTTTTTTAAAAAAAATCCATTTCAAATTGGAAACACGTACTTTGAGCCATACAGGTGGAATCATGTGTGGGTATGACATGAGACTAATTCCTACATGTAAAAAATGAATTATTAATCATTTTACCAAATTATCAAGAAAATATGAGCATGTTTTATTAGTTTTTAGTTAGTGGAACATTTTTTTTATTAAAATGTTAATTTTAAATAGATAACAGACACTTGGATCCATAAAGGTCAAACCATGGTTCAGAATGAGGTGTGTCTAATTCCTACATGTCATAAATGACGTATCAATCATTTTCCTAATGTACCAAAGTAATCTGAATGTGTTTTCTCATTTTTTATTATTCCATGTGTGTTTTTTTACTAAAATTTCATTTTAAACCAAAAAGACGGATAATGGATCTTATCTTATGTGACTATTATTGTGTACACTTTTAAAAAAATTATCAAACACAATTATCTTTTCATCCTTATTCTATATCATTCCCCAATAATTTTATTCTTTGTATGACACCACTTCTTATCATCCTCTTCCACGGTCTCCACATCAATCTTTACCTCTGCCTCCTCCTCAACATTGGTATCTAACTCTGACTCTGCCTCCGCCTTTTCCTCTTCCTTTGCCTCTACCTCCACCTCTACCTCCACGATTTCCCAAAAATTTTATTTTTTTTAGGTCATTTCTTCTAAACAAATTTATTTCCTCCATTACTCTTCTCCTTGAGAAAGACATCCAAAATAATATATAAGCATTCTAATACTATTGATTCACACTCCAAATATCCTTTAAAGGTAAAAACACCTATTAGATCCCAGAAATATCAGGTGATCAACTAAATTTGTTGTTGGCATAAAATTTGAAAAAAATTATGCTTCCCACTCATCTCTAAAAAAAATTATTTCTTATTTTGAGAAACTCTTTTTTCGGAAATCATGATAGTAATGAGAAAATATAGACAAACAAATAATTATGAAATATATTTAATGAAATTGTAATTACCTTTAGAAATTACCAGTTGGGGGATGTTGGTATTTTCATTTCTAATGATTTATCTAATAAATTTTCAAACATAATATCCACAATCGATTGCATTATCTTTTTCGTACACTGTAGAAACATTGACCAAAATAAGTAATTTTTTTAAATGTTTTGATAGTTAAGTATTTCTGTATATAACTTAATTTGTTTCAAGATGTAGTAATTCAGAGGCTTTATATTTTCAAACACTGACTTCATGACATGATCTAGCATGTTTTGAGCTACCACCCTATCATAAAAAATTATCATTAAAACACAGACCCAAAATATAATACAATGTTTATCTATAAAAGTTTTATTTTAGTGTATTAAATATTCATAATAACATAATGTGTGGTCAGTTGGTCAGAAATCCATCCATTGAATCCAAAAGATAAATATTTGGGGTATCAATGTTGATTGCTATCAGCATCAAGTGCTTCCTAAAAAATAAAAAACCACTAAGTAATGCAAAAATTAAAAATTTATTTTATGTGATTAGATCATGGATTTTTCCCATACATTGTAGGCATGAAAAAAAATCAGTCATCAGATGATTTTTTATTAAAATCATGGAGTAACTCATATTTTTTAATCTTTAATTGTTTTTTATTCAAATTAATTTATATCATAGGAATGATATAGGGACTAATGAATCCAAATTGTGATTCGCACAATCTTTCCTTTATATAGGTGTAATATAAGGGCCTCTATAAAATATTAAGAGTTATTAACTTTAATAAAAATATTTATATCACTAATTGGACATACGTATTATGAAAATGGACCTTATGTATGTATTCACAACTGAGAAACCCAACCATTAATGCTTGAGAATTTCATTTAGAGTCTCGAGCCCAATTCCATTTTTCAAGGAATCTCCGTATATTATTTCTTTATATTCAATGTAAGACAAAGTTTTATCTTTAAATATGGTATATTTATGAATTTTTATTGATAATAAATATTTCTATGGAACTAGTAGGGGTAGGTATTCTCAGAATATCACTTTGTTTTCTCAGTTGATTGACTAGATTTTGTTGAATCGACTATTCATTTCCCCACCACATTATCTATCTGTAACATTATACCTCACTTTAGACATTTTATATTCAACTTTATATGTTTTTAATATGAAAAAATGTGTTAAAAACATACCTAATTTAACTTTATAATATTAGACAACCATGCTATAGAAGCTCCAATAGCAGCTTCAACCATTGTAATATTTGGACCATCAAGTGGATCATGAAACTGAGCAGTCTTCCCACAAGCAACCTCAATCCCCACTATCATGTGATTTTTTGGGAGGGTTTGGTTGTGTGTCTGGTCTCCCAGGATATTATACATTGTACCAATCGTAACACAGAATTACGTGGGTGCTGAAAGGTAAAAATAACATAAAATTGTACCCTTCATAATTTTAGTTGTATAAATTTTTTGGAAGTTGTTTGATTCACATTTCAGACAAAGATTAATGAAAAAATTGATTACCTTGGGTAAGGTATGTTGTTGGGTGGAATTACTAGCATCAAAGATATTGGGATCATTTCGTTCATGTGCGGATCGTTTCTCCACCGTCAGTTCTCTTTGATCCATTCATATACATTGGTCTCCCAAAACAGACCAAAAAATAATATATTGCAGTGATTCTATTTGTGCACACATTCATCTAATTATATTATATTTATTTTCATGTGGTTTTATCTTCCCAGAATATGTTAGAGTAGAGACTCCAAAACATAATCCTCTAACGTTGTAACAGCCCGAGATTTTATGAAAAATATTCTTTTTAATTTTATTAATGTCTTGTGTTGTACGCTAAACCAAAAGGAGCTTGCACAACACACATCCTTGACTTGCCTTGCATTACACGCAATCGTGACCTTCCTCGATAGCGTGTGTAGTACGCAATACCGAGTTTCACTAAACAACGATATGCTATTAAAATATTATTATAACTAGCCGTTATAAATAGTAAAAACCACCTTTTAAAATTTTAGAAATTTTAGCTCTAAAAATGGACTTCATTTTTGGATTCGGAGTATCGAATTTAGCCTAAGGTGAAATTTTGGTACTTTTCGGATAACTTTCATATTCTGATAAACAGTGAAAATTACTAAATTATAATTAAAAACAACTTTTTTAATCAAAATAATTAATAGTGATAAATTATTAATTTGAGTGGTTTTAAAGTATATTTAGAATATATTTTTACAATTCAATACAATGTTGGTCATTGGATGTAATTTCACATTTACACCAGACATAAACAAGTGTCAATCTTTTGATAGATATTGTTTCTTAAAAACACGCTATTTGTTTTAACAGCGGGATTTAATTATAAAATTAATTAATGCAACTTATATGTTATGAATTTGGTAAAATAGACTTCATTTTTGAATTTGGAATATGGAATATATCTTAGGATGAAATTTTGGCATTTTTCTGAAAAACTTCAATTTTTGATGAATAGTGAAACTACTAAGTGGTAGTTAAAAAACTGAATTTTTCATAAAACTTAATTTTACCACTTCTTTTAATAGAATTTAAAAAATCTGAGAGACACGGTTGATGTCAGTAAGTAAAATTTGGTTCAATGAGATGAAAATAATTTTTGGTGAATAGTAATTTTTTACTTTTATTTACCACGGTTAAAAGTAAATAGGGTAATTAAGGGTAGAAATGATATTAATATTACCCTAACACATGTCCTAATCCTATTGGACAAGTTAATCTCGACCAAAAACAACCTTAAGTGTAAAATATTATCATTTAGGCCCACTTGGATTAGATTAGGACATTTATTATTATTTAATTCAAAGAAGAGTTAAAAGAGTTAAAATCAAAGTTTATTTACTAAAACATTTTTAATATGGGTTTATACATAAGATAAATTCGATTATAAATATTAATTAGAAAGCTAAAAATATTTCCTACATAATAATATTTTAGTTATAATTTTTAGACTTCAAATAAATTAATTTATTTATGACACAACGATGATGCAGTAATTACCCTTTTAAGGAAATGTTAACATAATTGATGTTATAAATGCTCAAATAAATGTAATTTGAGACTTTTTATGAATTACACTAATTTTCTAGGTTACTATGATATATTAGTGTTGATTTAATCAACTTGTTTCGAACATATAATTCTGTTATGACTATCACAAAAATCATATATCAAATATGGTAAAAATTGACACAAAATAGTTTTTAAATAAAATATTATATTATTAATTGTTATTTTATTCCTAAAAATCTAAGGTTCGGCCAAATGACTTAGATAAGGATATATATATTAATAATAAACAATTTGGGGTTCTTTTGGCATGTTATAGTAAGTGTATTAACCATATAGTGTAAGAAAACAAAAAGACACGGTAAAAGTTAAATTATTTAACTTAGAGTTAAATCTAATTGATAAGGTTAAAATAATAACCTAAACCTGTCTAAATCCTATTTGTTGATAGGCTTTCGACCCATAACCACTTTATATTCGAAATAAGACCCTTTGGAACCATTATAAACCGATTTTGACTTTAATATAAAATAATATTTTGAGATATTCCTAAGGTGCCCCTCTCGTCCCTTATAAAACGGCACCTCCTCCCCCTCCTCCTCACACCAATTTGAGAACTCAAGCTCGGCCAACCCCTGCCAAAATCCCTTATCCACTTCCCTAGAATAATCCTAGAGGTCCTGGTCTTCTTCAAATACCAATCTTAGTTTCCTAAGTGGAGGATTCAAATAGGCGTTCCAAAGAAGAGGTAATATCCATTACCGATCTTTTCAACTTCTTTCTTCTTCAACTTATTCTTCTTTAGTTGTTTCATGATAAAGTAATAACATCAGTATTTATTATATACGGATATTTTATTATAAATATGAAACAACTCTAATTAACCTTCTATCCATCCTACGGAAAAAGGAAATCACCGCGCGTGCGTACGTACGGAATACCGTCTCCACGCCGTGGTGTAATCTATTTTCCGCCACCACCTTAATTGGATGGGTATAATGGTGTAATGAGTAACTATATATGATTATTATAAAGTTATATTGATACTCAAATAGTATACATACACTTCAACACAATTCCACAACCATGGGAACGATATCATCGCTCGTGCGTACGTACGGACTACCGTCTCCACGACGCGATGAGATTCATTCTCAATGATTAACCATTCATGAATGATTATAAAGTATATATAATAAGTACTAATGAAATATATGGAATAATAATGATACTGTATTTATGTATATTTATATGTATGTCATCTACTTAGTTCTATTCAATTCAATAAGGAAACGAAAACAGCGTTCATGCGTACGTACGGACTACCGTCTCCATGAATGGTGTATTTCATTACATTTATCAATATATTATATATATGTATATTATGAATATATATGATATATAAATCATGTTTTACATTCTGGATATAAGTAATCATGATCCATGTAATCATATTAATAATTACAAGTTAAAAACACCTACGATAAATGAAACGATTTTACCCAAAACGCTTCTTTAACATGAATTTACAAAAGAACGGGTAATATAATGTCATAAGTGGACCATATATGATATAATAACAATGAATATGATTCTGGAATAAGTCAATAACATGATTTAAATCATTATACAGGAGGTTCGGACACGTAAAAAGCAAGTCGGAACTAAGGTAAGGGAAATATCACAATCTCATTTTTATCCGAGATTGTTTATTCGTAAGTATTTACTGGGGTGTATTTTATCATCCACATCCATGTTCCCTCAATATGTAATATTGTTTCCATCCAATTAAAAAAGTTTAAATCCAATTTTACCCTTCGGTGAGTTTTTAGTAAAGAATATGAAAGGAATCTTTTTTCGTTTTTTTCATACGAGGTACTTTTTGACTTTTCCGACAAAAGTACGAAGAATTATTTTTTTTACTTATACGGCTTGAATGGATTTTTAAAACATTATTTCCAAGAATCTTTCTTTACAAGTTTTCATGTTTATTTTTAATCAACATCTTTTAGTTTAGAATTTTTTGACATTTTAAGAAAGGAAAAGTGTTTTTGAAGTTGAAAGGATATTTTACTCAAGAATGGAGTTCAAATGTTTTATCAAAATTATTTTCCATCTAAGATAATATAGGGTTCTGTTTTTATCCCTATTATTACATTGATTTGATTATGTTGTAAGAGAATTATTTTTATAAAGTCATTTACCTTATATGGTTTGTTTTATGATGTCATGATGTTTCAATAATCCCATTTTTGTTACATGTGTTATGCGATGATGTATGATTTATGATTATGTGGCACACATAAGAAAGGATTCATTATAAGATGGGTGGGACCTAGATCTCCTTCCAATGCATTGGGTAAAGATTTTATATCTCATGAGATAGACATGGCTGGAATGGTATGTTATACCGGTTCAGTGAAACAGGACTGGAACGAGGGTGACTCGATTCAGAAAGGGACTTTGTCCACTAAGATAGTCTTGGCAATGAGTTTTGACTAACAAGAAATGATTCTCTATGATTATGTGTGTATGCCACAAAGTTTCATGTTTTAAGTTATGATTATTGGGATTTCATTTCACTACTATGATTTATCCCATGTTATGAAATTATGCTCTCTCTTTTGCAGGATAAGATTTCCAAAAGTTATGTTCTTATGAATATGATGTGATTTATTTTTCTTTTGTTTACCCTTACTGAGCATTTGAGCTCACCCTTTTATGTTTTCTTTTCCCCAGGATATAAAGAAAGGTTTTAGGTAAAAAAAAGAAGATCTTTTTTGGAGATATTGAAGATCTTTCACCACGATTAGAAGATAACGTTCCGAGTTTCCAAAGATACTAAACTATTACGATCCTTGTGTGTGTGTTTTTTTTATGTACTAAGTATTCCGCAAAAGTAATGTAATGTCCATGTAAGTCAAGCTTCGTGTCTCTACAGTTGGTATCAGAGGAAAGGTTTAGTCAACCTTTGGAAACTAGGATGCGAAAACGTTAGTGAGATCCCTAGAGATATTTCTAAGGTATGTCTAGGGATGTCCCTAAGGATAAGTATACGTATAGGATATAGTCCTAGAACTATGGTAATGATATTAGATTAGACCAAAGATGTTAGATATTGAAGTTAATCCCCCTTTATTATGATTTTTGCCTCTAACACTATTCTTTTTGGGTTTTAGAAAGTGGCTGGAAACAAGATGATTCACGATAATGGAGGATATGATGGACAATGGAATGATATTCTTCATGAGAAACCAAATGAAATGGGATTTGGAAGTCCAAATATCATTATTATGCCGAATCAGCAATCTAATAATATGATCAATAAAGTAAAATTTGGTAAGTTTCCTGACTCCTCTAATAAGAGAAAGATGGAGTTTCATGATGATCATAGAGGAAAGAAAGTTCAATTTCCCCTATGTAAATCATGTGGGAAGAGGCATCAAGGAGAATGTTTCAAAGGAACTGGAAGATGCTTTGGGTGTGGAAAAGAAGGACACAAAGCCAGTAAGTGCAAAGGAAAAGCTTCAGTTAACACCAGGGATGAGGATAATGGTATTGCTACGACATCAACAATGGTTAAATGTTTTAAATGTGGAATGTATGGGCATTATGCAAACCAATGCCCTAAGGGAAAGTCTCATGAAGATAATCAGTATGGTCGTATGGGTAGTATTTATGTGGATGATGATGAAGAGACTACAAATGATATGTGAGATGAAAGAATTATTGAAGCTCGGTCAATGGTTTAAGAATGTAGTGGAATGATTACATGTTTATCATGTGTAATGTTGTATAAGTAATCTCATGCTATTATGGAATAAAGAGATATCTATGGATTGTTACACTGTTGTCTTTCCTTGAGTTTTGAAAGTGTATGATTAATGTTACCAGCATCCATGAAAGGTTTTTCAGATATTTTGGAAATGTAGATGATATGCGCATAATGAAGGGATAAGGAGAAAATTAAATGTTTGATAGTATTCATGAGCTCATGACTGATATAAGGAGAAGGTTATATCATGGTTTGAGTATATAGAATTTTTGGATTTTGGTATGTGGAAAGAGTTAACTTTTGACAGCATTCATGTTTTCACTATGGTTCAATGGGTATTCAAGAGAATACATTATTAAGGCCTTTGAATGTTTGGAATGTGACCAAAAAGACATATCTTATGATATATGGGGATCAACGATGGTATTAAATCTCTGGTAATCGTTTTCACTATATTATGAGAGTGGACTGAAGTATTATGGATAAGCCTAAAGATTGTAATGGATTATGTTGGACATAAGTTAGGATAAAACGTTTTTCGATATTATTGATGGGATGTTATAGTAATGTAGTTTTAGAAAACGGAAAACCTGCAGGACGGGCGACAGCCCATCGCTTCGGACAAGGCTGTGGGAATCGAACCTACAACCGAAGTGCGACTGGCCTTTATCGCCTACCACTGGCCTACAGGAAGTCCCTGTTTAGTAGAAACTAGTTTTATTATATTAAGCAGTATGATATATGAAGTATAAGTCCATTTTAGGAACCATATATGATTAATCTCACTATAGATAGACTTATGTATATAATATTCGCTAACCTTTTGTTTGAGACAGATGGAATGACCCGTCATTCTATCACATGATCTGCTAACACTTCACGAATAACAAATTCAACTTCATTTATTTAAGAGATGAAGTGGAAATTGTTCAAGGCACGAACAATAGTGAGATTGTACCAAAATAAAGTAAGTATTTATTCTAAACAAATTTTCAACTTTAGGGAAATGATCTTGAAAACCAAAAATGTTGTCCTAGTGATCTTATACCTGATGAATCAGATGGTACCTTATATCATCACAAATCTATGGATTTGTGATTACTGGCTTTTCCATAGCCATGTTCTCTACCACTCTCCATCAGAACATGATGGTTAGATTTCTCTTCCATATCCATATTTTCACCTATGTGGAAACCCAGTGATTAATTTATTTGGGTAATCGTTACATTTCATACTTTAATTTTTAAAGTCAAGTTTTGGTATTCTTTTTTACGATGTGGGTTTCTATTAAAGAAACTTTCGAATAGTAAACCATTTATAACCCCGACGAATTTCGAGGGCGAAATTCTTTTTAAGGGGGGTAGAATGTAACAGCCCGAGATTTTATGAAAAATATTCTTTTTAATTTTATTAATGTATTGTGTTGTACGCTAAACCAAAAGGAGGTTGCACAACACACATCCTTGACTTTCCTTGCATTACACGCAATCGCGACCTTCCTCGATAGCGTGTGTAGTACGCAATACCGAGTTTCACTAAACAACGATATACTATTAAAATATTATTATAACTAGCCGTTATAAATAGTAATAACTACCTTTTAAAATTTTAGAAATTTTAGCTCTCAAAATGGACTTCATTGTTGGATTTGGAGTATCGAATTTAGCCTAATGTGAAATTTTGGTACTTTTCGGATAACGTTCATATTCTGATGAACAGTGAAAATTACTAAATTATAATTAAAAACAACTTTTTTAATCAAAATAATTAATAGTGATAAATTATTAATTTGAGTGGTTTTAAAGTATATTTAGAATATATTTTTACAATTCAATACAATTTTGGTCATTGGATGTAATTTCACATTTACACCAGACATAAACAAGTGTCAATCTGTTGATAGATATTGTTTCTTAAAAACACGCTATTTGTTTTAAAAGCGGGATTTAATTATAAAATTAATTAATGCAACATCTATGTTATGAATTTGGTAAAATATACTTCATTTTTGAATTTGGAATATGAAATATAGCTTAGGATGAAATTTTGGCATTTTTCTGAAAAACTTCAATTTTTGATGAATAGTGAAACTACTAAGTGGTAGTTAAAAAACTGAATTTTTCATAAAACTTAATTTTACCGCTTCTGTGAATGGAATTTCAAAAATCCGAGAGACACGGTTGATGTCAGTAAGTAAAATGTGGTTGAATGAGATGAAAATAATTTTTGGTGAATAGTAATTTTTTACTTTTGTTTACCACGGTTAAAAGTAAATAGGGTAATTAAGGGTAAAAATGATATTAATATTACCCTAACACATGTCCTAATCCTATTGGAAAAGTGTATCTCGACCAAAAACAACCTTAAGTGTAAAATATTATCATTTAGGCCCACTTGGATTAGATTAGGACATTTATTATTATTTAATTCAAAGAAGAGTTAAAAGAGTTAAAATCAAAGTTTATTTACTAAAAAAAATTTAATATGGGTTTATACATAAGATAGATTCTATTATAAATATTAATTAGAAAGCTAAAAAGATTTCCTAAATAATTATATTTTATTTATAATTTTTAGACTTCAAATAAATTAATTTATTTATGACACAACGATGATGCAGTAATTACCCTTTTAAGGAAATGTTAACATAATTGATGTTATAAATGCTCAAATAAATGTAATTTGAGACTTTTAATGAATTCCACTAATTTTCTAGGTTACTATGATATATTAGTGTTGATTTAATCAACTTGGTTCTAACATACAATTCTGTTATGACTTTCAAAAAAATCATATATCAAATAGTGTCAAAATTGACACAAAATAGTTTTTAAATCAAATATTATATTATTAATTGTTATTTTATTCCTAAAAATCTAAGGTTCGGCCAAATAACTTAGATAAGGATATATATATTAATAATAAACAATTTGGGGTTCGTTTGAAATGGTATAGTAAGTGTATTAACCATATAGTGTAAGAAAACAAAAAGACACGGTAAAAGTTAAATTATTTAACATAGAGTTAAATCTAATTGATAAGGTTAAAATAATAACCTAAACCTGTATAAATCCTATTGTTTGATAGGATTGCGACCCACACCCACTTTAGCTTCGAAATAAGACCCTTTGGAACCATTATAAACCGATTTTGACTTTAATATAAAATAATATTTTGAGATATTCCTAAGGTGCCCCTCTCCTCCCTTATAAAAGGGCACCTCCTCCCCCTCCTCCTCACACCAATTTGAGCACTCAAGCTCGGCCAAACCCTGAAAAAATCCCTTATCCACTTCCATAGAATAATCCTAGAGGTCCTGGTCTTCTTAAAATACCAATCTTCGTTTCCTAAGTGGAGGATTCAAAGAGGCGTTCCAAAGAAGAGGTAATATCCATTACCGATCTTTTCAATTTCTTTCTTCTTCAACTTATTCTTCTTTAGATGTTACATGATAAAGTAATAACATCAGTATTTCTTATATACTGATATGTTATTATAAATATGAAACAACTCTAATTAACCTTCTATCCATCCTACGGAAAAAGGAAATCACCGCGCGTGCGTACGTACGGAATACCGTCTCCACGCCGTGGTGTAATCTATTTTCCGCCTCCACCTTAATTGAATGGGTATAATGGTGTAATGAGTAACTATATATGATTATTATAAAGTGATATTGATACTTAAATAGTATACATACACTTCAACACAATTCCACAACCATGGGAACGATATCATCGCTCGTGCGTACGTACGGACTACCGTCTCCACGACGCGATGAGATTAATTCTCAATGATTAACCATTCATGAATGATTATAAAGTATATATAATAAGTACTAATGAAATATATGACATAATAATGATACTGTATTTATGTATATTTATATGTATGTCATCTACTTAATTCTATTAAATTCAATAAGGAAACGAAAACAGCATTCATGCTACGTACGGACTACCGTCTCCATGAATGGTGTATTTCATTCCATTTATCAATATATTATATATATGTATATTCGGAATATATATGATATATAAATCATGTTTTACATTCTGGATATAAGTAATAATGATCCAAATAATCATATCAATAATTACAAGTTAAAAACACCTACGATAAATGAAACGATTTTACCCAAAACGCTTCTTTAACATGAATTTACAAAAGAACGGGTAATATAAAGTCATAAGTGGACCATATATGATATAATAACAATGAATATGATTCTGGAATAAGTCAATAACATGATTTAAATCATTATACAGGAGGTTCGGACACGTACAAAGCAAGTCGGACCTAAGGTAAGGGAAATATCACAATCTCATTTTTATCCGAGATTGTTTATTCGTAAGTATTTACTGGGGTGTATTTTATCATCCACATCCATGTTCCCTCAATATGTAATATTGTTTCCATCCACTTACAATAGTTTAAATCCAATTTTACCCTTCGGTGAGTTTCTAGTAAAGAATATGAAAGGAATCTTTTGTCGTTTTTTTTGTACGAGGTACTTTTTGACTTTTCCGAAAAAAGTACGAAGAATTATTTTTTTTACTTATACGGCTTGAATGGATTTTTAAAAAATTATTTACAAGAAGCTTCCTTTACAAGTTTTCAAGTTTATTTTTAATCAACTTCTTTTAGTTTAGAATTTTATGACATTTTATGAAAGGAAAAGTGTTTTTGAAGTAGAAAGGATATTTTCCTCAAGAATGGAGTTCAAATGTTTTATCAAAATTATTTTCCATCTAAGATAATATAGGGTTCTGTTTTTATCCCTATTATTACATTGATTTGATTATGTTGTGAGATAATTATTTTTATGAAGTCATTTACCTTATATGGTTTGTTTTATGATGTCATGATGTTTCAAGAATCCCATTTTTGTTACATGTGTTATGCGATGATGTATGATTTATGATTATGTGGCACACATAAGAAAGGATTCATTATAAGATGGGTGGGACCTATATCTCCTTCCAATGAATTGGGTAAAGATTTTATATCTCGTGAGATAGACATGGCTGGAACGGTAGGTTATACCGGTTCGGTGAAACAGGACTGGAACGAGGGTGACTCGATTCAGAAAGGGACTTTGTCCACTAAGATAGTCTTGGGAATGAGTCTTGACTAACAAGAAATGATTCTCTATGATTATGTGTGTATGCCACAAAGTTTCATGTTTTAAGTTATGATTATTGGGACTTCATTTCACTACTATGATTTATCCCATGTTATGAAATTATGCTCTCTCTTTTGCAGGATAAGATTTCCAAAAGTTATGTTCTTATGAATATGGTGTGATTGATTTTTCTTTTGTTTACCCTTACTGAGCATTTGAGCTCACCCTTTTATGATTTCTTTTCCCCAGGATATAAAAAATGTTTTAGGTAAAAAAAGGGAAGATCTTTATTGGAGATATTGAAGATCTTTCACCACGATTAGAAGATTACGTTCCTAGTTTCCAAAGACACTAAACTATTACGATCCTTGTGTGTGTGTGTTTTTTATGTACCAAGTATTCCGCAAAAGTAATGTAATGTCCATGTAAGTCAAGCTTCGGGTCTCTACAGTGGTATCAGAGGAAAGGTTTAGTCAACCTTTGGAAACTAGGATGCGAAAACGTTAGTGAGATCCCTAGAGATATTTCTAAGGTATGTCTAGGGATGTCCCTAAGGATAAGTATACGTATAGGATATAGTCCTAGAACTATGGTAAAGATATTATATTAGACCAAAGATGTTAGATATTGAAGTTACTCCCCCTTTATTATGATTTTTTCCTCTCACACTATTCTTTTTGGGTTTTAGAAAGTGGCTGGAAACAAGATGATTCACGATAATGGAGGATATGATGGACAATGGAATGATATTCTTCATGAGCAACCAAATGAAATGGGATTTGGAAGTCCAAACATCATTATTATGACGAATCAGCAATCTCATAATATGATCAATAAAGTAAAATTTGGTAAGTTTCCTGACTCGTCTAATAAGAGAAAGATGGTGTTTCATGATGATCATAGAGGAAAGAAAGTTCAATTTCCCCTGTGTAAATCATGTGGGAAGAGGCATCCAGGAGAATGTTTCAAAGGAACTGGAAGATGCTTTGGGTGTGGAAAAGAAGGACACAAAGCCAGAAAGTGCAAAGGAAAAGGTTCAGTTAACACTAGGGATGAGGATAATGGTATTGCTACGACATCAACAATGGTTAAATGTTTTAAATGTGGAATGTATGGGCATTATGAAAACCAATGCCCTAAGGGAAAGTCTCATGAAGATAATTAGTATGGTCGTATGAGTAGTATTTATGTGGATGATGATGAAGAGACTACAAATGATATGTGAGATGAAAGAATTGTTGAAGCTCAGTCAATGGTTTAAGAATGTAGTGGAATGATTACATGTTTATCATGTGTAATGTTGTATAAGTAATCTCATGCTACTATGGAATAAAGAGATATTTATGGATTGTTACATTGTTGCCTTTCCTTGAGTTTTGAAAGTGTATGATTAATGTTACCAGCATCCATGAAAGGTTTTTTAGATATTTTGGAAATGTAGATGATATGCGCATAATGAAGGGATAAGGAGAAAATTAAATGTTTGATAGTATTCATGAGCTCATGACTGATATAAGGAAAAGGTTATATCATGGTTTGATTATATAGAATTTTTGGATTTTGGAATGTGGAAAGAGTTAACTTTTGACAGCATTCATGTTTTCACTATGGTTCAATGGGTATTCAAGAGAATACATTATTAAGGCCTTTGAATGTTTGGAATGTGACCAAAAAGACATATCTTATGATATATGGGGATCAACGATGGTATTAAATCTCTGGTAATCGTTTTCACTATATTATGTGAGTGGACTGAAGTATTATGGATAAGCCTAAAGATTGTAATGGATTATGTTGGACATAAGTTAGGATAAAACGTTTTTCGATATTATTGATGGGATGTTATAGTAATGTAGTTTTAGAAAAAGGACAACTTGCAGGATGGGCGATAGCCCATCGCTTCGGACAAGGCTGTGGGAATCGAACCCACAACCGAAGTGCGACTGGCCTTTATCACCTACCACTGGCCTACCGGAAGTCCCTGTTTAGTAGAAACTAGTTTTATTATATTAAGCAGTATGATATATGAAGTATAAGTCCATTTTAGGAACCATATATGATTAATCTCACTATAGATAGACTTATGTATATAATATTTGCTAACCTTTTGTTTGAGACAGATGGAATGACCCGTCATTCTATCACATGATCTGCTAACACTTCACAAATAACAAATTCAACTTCATTTATTTAAGATATGAAGTGGAAATTGTTCAAGGCACGAACAACAGTGAGATTGTACCAAAATAAAGTAAATATTTATTCTAAGCAAATTTTCAACTTTTGGGAAATGATCTTGAAAACCAAAAATGTTGTCCTAGTGATCTTATACCTGATGAATCAGATGGTACCTTATATCATCACAAATCTATGGATTTGTGATTACTGGCTTTTCCATAGCCATGTTCTCTACCACTCTCCATCAGAACATGATGGTTATATTTCTCTTCCATATCCATATTTTCACCTATGTGGAAACCCAGTGATTAGGTTATTTGGGTAATCGTTACATTTCATACTTTAGTTTTTAAAGCCAAGTTTTGGTATTCTTTTTTACGATGTGGGTTTCTATTAAAGAAACTTTCGAATAGTAAACCATTTATAACCTCGACGAATTTCGAGGGCGAAATTCATTTTAAGGGGGGTAGAATGTAACAGCCCGAGATTTTATGAAAAATATTCTTTTTAATTTTATTAATGTCTCGTGTTGTACACTAAACCAAAAGGAGCTTTCACAACACACATCCTTGACTTGCCTTGCATTACACGCAATCACGACCTTCCTCGATAGCGTGTGTAGTACGCAATACCGAGTTTCACTAAACAACGATATGCTATTAAAATATTATTATAACTAGCCGTTATAAATAGTAATAACCACCTTTTAAAATTTTAGAAATTTTAGCTCTCAAAATGGACTTCATTTTTGGATTCTGAGTATCGAATTTAGCCTAAGGTGAAATTTTGGTACTTTTCGGATAACTTTCATATTCTGATGAACAGTGAAAATTACTAAATTATAATTAAAAACAAATTTTTTAATCAAAATAATTAATAGTAATAAATTATTAATTTGAGTGGTTTTAAAGTATATTTAGAATATATTTTTACAATTCAATACAATGTTTGTCATTGGATATAATTTCACATTTACACCAGATATAAACAAGTATCAATCTTTTGATAGATATTGTTTCTTAAAAACACGCTATTTGTTTTAACAACGGGATTTAATTATAAAATTAATTAATGCAACTTCTATTTTATGAATTTGGTAAAATAGGATTCATTTTTGAATTTGGAATATGAAATATAGCTTAGGATGAAATTTTGGCATTTTTCTGAAAAACTTCAATTTTTTATGAATAGTGAAACTACTAAGTGGTAGTTAAAAAACTGAATTTTTCATAAAACTTAATTTTACCGCTTCTGTGAATGTAATTTCAAAAATCTGAGAGACACGGTTGATGTCAGTAAGTAAAATGTGGTTCAATGAGATGAAAATAATTTTTGGTGAATAGTAATTTTTTACTTTTATTTACCACGATTAAAAGTAAATAGGGTAATTAAGGGTAAAAATGATATTAATATTACCCTAACACATGTCCTAATCCTATTGGACAAGTTTATCTCGACCAAAAACAACCTTAAGTGTAAAATATTATCATTTAGGCCCACTTGGATTAGATTAGGACATTTATTATTATTTAATTCAAAGAAGAGTTAAAAGAGTTAAAATCAAAGTTTATTTACTAAAACATTTTTAATATGGGTTTATACATAAGATAAATTCGATTATAAATATTAATTAGAAATCCAAAAAGATTTCCTACATAATGATATTTTATTTATAATTTTTATACTTCAAATAAATTAATTTATTTATGACACAACGATGATGCCGTAATTACCCTTTTAAGGAAATGTTAACATAATTGATGTTATAAATGCTTAAATAAATGTAATTTGAGACTTTTTATGAATTCCAATAATTTTCTAGGTTACTATGATATATTAGTGTTGATTTAATAAACTTGGTTCGAACATATAATTCTGTTATGACTTTTAAAAAAATCATATATCAAATAGTTTCAAAATTGACACAAAATAGTTTTTAAATCAAATATTATATTATTAATTGTTATTTTATTCCTAAAAATCTAAGGTTTGGCCAAATGACTTAGATAAGGATATATATATATTAATAATAAACAATTTGGGGTTCTTTTTTCATGTTATAGTAAGTTTATTAACCATATAGTGTAAAAAAACAAAAAGACACGGTAAAAGTTAAATTATTTAACATAGAGTTAAATCTAATTGATAAGGTTAAAATAATAACCTAAACCTATCTAAATCCTATTGGATGATAGGATTTCGACCCATACCCACTTTATCTTAGAAATAAGACCCTTTGGAACCATTATTATCCGATTTTGACTTTAATATAAAATAATATTTTGAGATATTCCTAAGGTGCCCCTCTCCTCCCTTATAAAAGGGCACCTCCTCCCCCTCCTCCTCACACCAATTTGAGCACTCAAGCTCGGCCAACCCCTGCCAAAATCCCTTATCCACTTCCCTAGAATAATCCTAGAGGTCCTGGTCTTCTTCAAATACCAATCTTCGTTTCCTAAGTGGAGGATTCAAAGAGGCGTTCCAAAGAAGAGGTAATATCCATTACCGATCTTTTCAATTTCTTTCTTCTTCAACTTATTCTTCTTTAGTTGTTTCATGATAAAGTAATAACATCAGTATTTATTATATACTGATATGTTATTATAAATATGAAACAACTCTAATTAACCTTCTATCCATCCTACGGAAAAAGGAAATCACCGCGTGTGCGTACGTACGGAATACCGTCTCCATGCCATGGTGTAATCAATTTTCCGCCACCACCTTAATTGAATGGGTATAATGGTGTAATGAGTAACTATATATGATTATTATAAAGTGATATTGATACTTAAATAGTATACATACACTTCAACACAATTCCATAACCATGGGAACGATATCATCGCTCGTGCGTACGTACGGACTACCGTCTCCACGACGCGATGAGATTCATTCTCAATGATTAACCCTTCATGAATGATTATAAAGTATATATAATATGTAATAATGAAATATATGACATAATAATGATATTTTATTTATGTATATTTATATGTATGTCAACTACTTAATTCTATTCAATTCAATAAGGAAACGAAAACAGCGTTCATGCGTACGTACGGACTACCGTCTCCATGAATGGTGTATTTCATTCCATTTATCAATATATTAT
This sequence comes from Viscum album, assembly GCA_963277665.1. NCBI lineage: Eukaryota > Viridiplantae > Streptophyta > Magnoliopsida > Santalales > Viscaceae > Viscum > Viscum album. The sequence goes on along the minus strand of OY728157.1, from coordinate 1,244,863,599 downwards.
ATATATGTATATTATGAATATATATGATATATAAATCATGTTTTACATTCTTGATATAATTAATCATGATCCTAGTAATCATATTAATAATTACAAGTTAAAAACACCTACGATAAATGAAACGATTTTACCCAAAACGCTTCTTTAACATGAATTTACAAAAGAACGGGTAATATAAAGTCATAAGTGGACCATATATAATATAATAGCAATGAATAGGATTCTTTAATAAGTCAATAACATGATTTAAATCATTATACAGGAGGTTCGGACACGTACAAAGCAAGTCGGACCTAAGGTAAGGGAAATATCACAATCTCATTTTTATCCGAGATTGTTTATTCGTAAGTATTTACTGGGGTGTATTTTATCATCCACATCCATGTTTCCTCAATATTTAATATTGTTTCCATCCACTTAGAATAGTTTAAATCCAATTTTACCCTTCGGTGAGTTTCTAGTAAAGAATATGAAAGGAATCTTTTGTCGTTTTTTTGTACGAGGTACTTTTTGACTTTTCTGACAAAAGTATGAAGAATTATTATTTTTACTTATACGGCTTGAATGGATTTTTAAAAAATTATTTCCAAGAAGCTTCCTTTACAAGTTTTCAAGTTTATTTTTAATCAACTTCTTTTAGTTTAGAATTCTATGACATTTTATGAAAGGAAAAGTGTTTTTGAGGTAGAAAGGATATTTTCCTCAAGAATGGAGTTCAAATGTTTTATCAAAATTATTTTCCATCTAAGATAATATAGGGTTCTGTTTTTATCCCTATTATTACATTGATTTGATTATGTTGTGAGAGAATTATTTTTATGAAGTCATTTACCTTATATGGTTTGTTTTATGATGTCATGATGTTTCAAGAATCCCATTTTTGTTACATGTGTTATGCAATGATGTATGATTTATGATTATGTGGCACACATAAGAAAGGATTCATTATAAGATGGGTGGGACCTATATCTCCCTCCAATGCATTGGGTAAAGATTTTATATCTCATGAGATAGACATGGCTGGAACGGTAGGTTATACCGGTTCAGTGAAACAGGACTGGAACGAGGGTGACTCGATTCAGAAAGGGACTTTTTCCACTAAGATAGTCTTGGCAATGAGTCTTGACTAACAAGAAATTATTCTCTATGATTATGTGTGTATGCCACAAAGTTTCATGTTTTAAGTTATGATTATTGGGATTTCATTTCACTACTATGATTTATCCCATGTTATGAAATTATGCTCTCTCTTTTGCAGGATAAGATTTCCAAAAGTTATGTTCTTATGAATATGATGTGATTGATTTTTCTTTTGTTTACCCTTACTGAGCATTTGAGCGCACCCTTTTATGTTTTCTTTTCCCCAGGATATAAAGAAAGGTTTTAGGTAAAAAAAAGGGAAGATCTTTATGGGAGATATTGAAGATCTTTCACCACGATTAGAAGATTACGTTCCGAGTTTCCAAAGACACTAAACTATTACGATCCTTGTGTGTGTGTTTTTTTTATGTACTAAGTATTCCGCAAAAGTAATGTAATGTCTACGTAAGTCAAGCTTCGGGTCTCTACAAACGTGACCATATTATTCAGGCTGCTTCAAAGCTACTGAAATTCATTTTTCTTCTAGTACGACCATTTCCGATTCTTGTCTCTAAACCATATATAAAATATGAACATATTTATTATTAGTTAATATTATTATAAAAAATAATTAATTAAAATTATTTCATACTTACTCATTATTCCTATACTGCTTTTGTGTTTTCAAAAAATAATATACCATCCATGTTTACAAGACCCTCCTTCCGTATCACATGACATGGGATGGAAGTGGCTTCAAATTCTAATTCAACAATATGCATATAAAATAAGAATATATTTTGTTTCATATCATAAAATTAAAAATTTATTATTTATTTAAAATACATATAAATTTCTTCTCTAATGAAGTGTTACCCATCCATCCTTTGCGATAGGTGTGTGCTATTTTTGATGCACGTTCATTATTTTCATCACCCTTTTTCTATTTCATAAATTAACAATTTTGAATCGATTTGGATGAAATAAATAATTTCAAATAATAAATTATCAACTGTAATGCACTTGAATTTTTTTTTCATTATTACAATTACTAAAATTAGTCCATTTTCTTTCTTTGTAATCTGTGCATAACCATGTGTTGGGTTGGGCTTTATTTCCCCATCAGCATCCCTAAGACGTAACATCACAAGAAGAGTCTAGAAGCCTCGATGGGATTTTTCAATGGCCATTAAGAGAAATTAATTGCAAAAATATTCTAAAATAAATAAAGTTTAGAAGGAATAATTAAAACTAAATAAACATTTATTGTATAATGTTTCATAAAAATAGAGAAATTATATTGTAACATTACCATTTTTTCTTTATAAAGGATTTCTTTCATTACAGGTTGGAAGCAGCACCATGAGTCAATATCAATCGTCACATTCATACTTGTTATGACCCCAAGAAAAATAATGAAAGTTGACTTGTTGGGGTCAATAGGTTGGCCTCGTTGATTTCAACCAACATCAAATTTCAAACTGTAACTTATTGGATTTATAATTTTATTCAAAAACTGTGATGTTGTGTCATTGTAATTTTTTTCATTTGTTTCATTATCATTTTGTTGATCCCTTAATAATTCCATAGTATCATCATCAATAGTTTGTTCATTATCGAGATCAAAAACATCATCATTTTCAGAATACATTGTCTACATGAGTATCAAACATTTAATTTTTCTTGAATAATGACAATTTAATACACTCCATGCATAAAAGACTACAATTTCATGAATCTTGCAAGAAAATTGTTACTATCTTGAACAAATATATAATAAATAAATACTACAGTACAATTAACCTTCACTGCCTTTCCTTAATACTTCCTCAGACACATGATTTCATTCCATCTCTTGATGATGGATTTGAGGATAATCATTCTCTCTTTCAAACTAGCCTTCATATCATCACTGTTAGGGAGGTATGTCGTCAAATAAATTTGGAACCATAATGGTGGGAAGAAGGATAATTTAAAATAGGGGGTCCAATCCATCATCAAGAGATGGAAGAAAATCAAGCTTCTAATGATTAAAGTGTCTTAGGAAACTATACTAATGGAATCACTCAAAAAGTCTCCGCAATTAAAGTGGAATTTGAATACCTCCACTATAATGGTCTTGAAGAAATGAAAATCACCCCCACCAACATTGTACATCACTTATATCTACTCAAGTATTCATCACCATCAAATTTTGTAAATATTTTAAATCCACCATAAGATCCCTCTAATAACATAAATCCCTTTAAAGGGTGATTTTTTCAACATATTCTCAGTATTTATCTAAATTTTTTTTACTCTTATAAATGAAATGAATATGTTAAATGAAATAATAAATTTATTATTATGATATATTACCATAAGATCTTATAGGAATCATAGATATTTACCATCATTGAAAAATATACCACATAGTTTAAAGTAGATCTACCATTACATATAGCAATGTAATACTTTACAACTGATAATGATATTATCAGTGGTAACTTATAATATTGGAGAGAGGTATCCCTGAAAAAAGTTACATAACATATAGGACATAAAGATCCAAACAACCAAAAGTATAATTTAATCAATTTTTTTTCTCCCTAGGGTTATTCACTATGTTAGATGAATTTTCAAATTATTTTTTTATCCAATGAATTAATTATATCTCTACTTTGATTAGTAAATCAATTAATAAATCTCATCTCATAGTTTTATTGATCATATATCCAAAAATGGATAAATAACTTACTTTTGGGAAATAAATTCTTTATATGTTGTTGTGTATTTCTAAGTCTATTTACCCAATGATTTCTCAACTCTATCCAATCAAAAAAACATTTCAAAAATTTGTTGACCATACTTTTCTTACCAAAGAAATTCCCCACCACTCTTTGAAAACCATGGTCAATGTTTATTAATAATCTTGAATTAATTTTAAAAAAAAAACTCTAACATCATGAATCATTAAAATAACTTATGGAACATGACTAATTAATTCAATATTTTTTTGAATTCAATAAAAAATATTCATCTAAATCATAAATAAAAATAACCTATTTCATGGTTTAATAATTTACTTAAATAAACAAAATCCACAAAACATGTTTTAATGATTTTTATACTTTCCTTAGTCCCTATATGTTCATCACCCATTATAACGTCCTGACACGGGTGCCCAGAGCCAGTTTGTCACATGCCCTCAAGCACGCCTCCCCATATGCTAGAGGGTGACGACTAGCAGTGATGGTATGGTAAGTCAGTCATGAAGATACTATACCATATTTTATCAAGAAAATTCACAAATAGAAGAAAACAAGAATAAATAAGTGTGGAAGAATATCAATAACCATAACAATACCATGTCACAAGATAGTCAAAATAGGAAATACAATACTCAACTAAAAAGGGAAAGCACTCTATGACAATGCAAGTGTCAAGTGTCTATAATTCAACAAAAAAATAAAGACACAACGACTCCCATGTAGGTCCTGAACCACGTCAAGTTACCTCACCCATGCTCCATTTCCAAACCACAAACTATCATAGGGCCTTTCCCTTATCCTATCCTACAACAACAAAGTATGCTCAGGTGCCGATCAGGCGGCCCAAATAGGGTGTCAGTACAACTAAATACGCCACCACCAATGGTGTCTAAAACAAGCCTAGTCACAAGATAATGTATGAAAATCTATTTATAAATAAATTCAACGCATAATTAAATAGATAGCACATTTTAATTTATTCTTTACTTTTCACATTAATCTCGGGTTTTATCTATGTATCTAATTCAAATCAAAATTCATCCTTATCATTAGTTTGGTGTGGAATGTTATTTTTAACACTCAAATCTCAATAAGTGTAGATCACAATGTCTCACACCCCTCTTTCTCAATTGCTATAGATCTCCATGTCAGTCACTCGACCTCACAAGTTCTTGTATTAACTATTGGGGTAGAATGCCATGTCTCATGCCCAAACATCTCAATTGGTCTAAAATTCCATGTCTATAACCCACTTTCTCAATCATTCACAGAATATATTAATTAATGAGAATTATCCACAAAATTCACTTACTAATCCAATGACTAGTTAAACATATGAAACAACATTAGTTAAACAAACAATTAACTATGTAGAAAACCCATTTATAATTCATCAATTAATTAATTAATCAATACAAATCTTTTCTATAATTAATTCTCTACCATTAATTATTCAAACAAAATCTTAACTTTTCAAAATTAATCTCACAATTAGTTATCTTAATCAAACATCAACGCACATAATTAATCCCCCATTAATTATCTCAACATAGCCAAATCATTGTCTCATAATTAATTCCACCAATTAATTATCTTAATATAACAAATTCAATATATCAAATACAATATCCCAATTAATAAAAAATTCTCCTAAATCAATCATCTATTTGGACAGACCCGTGATTAAATCATCAACTAATCATCTATATGTCCAAAACATCAACAAGTCAATTACACATTCCTAATTAAGCCAATTTATGAAATCAATTACTAAGGATACTAACAAATCATTAATCTCACATAAACATATCGAAAACATGAATATGGGAGTTCTATTTAGACCACTTAGCTCAGTTCGTTGATGGATTTTTGGCAAGTGTAAATCCCCAAAATTTGAGTTGCACAATGATGTCTATCAAGATCCAGATCTAAATCCCTAAACCTAAAATTAAGATCAAAGGAATCATGTTCTTTCACCTATAGATATTGATCTATAATACAAGTTCTAGATCTCAAGACATATGTTTAGATCCACGGAAATAGTTGACATCTTCCAATAAAATATCAAATAAAGATAGAGTAAAAAATGGAAGAAGTAACAGAATGTAATCAACTTATAGGTAATAGAGCATATCTTCAATCTGAGATTTATATCTTAGATAATGTTGTTTGAATCACCTTGTAATCCCTCCAAAAGGATCTGGGATCATATAGAATTATTAATTTATAATCCTTGGTTGAAATATATGGGTTTTGTGGGTTTGGGGGATTTAAAAACTAACTTTTGGATAATAAAAACTCATGTGCATGGTTTCCAAGGTAGGGGCGCACAGTTAGTGTAAACTATGTTCCAACCGTACAGACCTCTCTGTCTAGGGTTTCATGGTTACCTGGGTTTACGAACATTTTTTTTTTGAAATCGCGCACAAACCATGCACATCTCTATGTTAGTTTGATTTCTTAAAAACTCCCCCAAACACACCCTAAGACACAACTCCAATACAAATGTACTTATAAAAAAAATTAAATCTACAGAAAAGGGGCATGACATGACTCAATTAAGGGTCATGATCTTACAATATCCCCACCTTATAATAGCTCATCCTCAATTTAAAATCCCAAACATCACTAAGATTTTGACGAAAAAAGATTGGGCTACTAATCCCTCATGTCTGCTTCTCAATCTCATGTTTCCTCTAGAACACTTCCATGTTTCCATAGCACCCTAACTAATGGTTTAGTCTTTCTCTACAACACATTTTAACTGTGATCCATTACATGTATCAGGTCCTCCTCAAAGGATTTATCTATCTCGAGGTAAACCTTATCCACATCGCTCACATGAGAATTTTCAGGCTGATACCACTTTAGTTGTGACACATGTAAAACTAAATACATAATACTGAATTTATGTGGAAGGGATAATCAGTATGCCACCAACCTGATTCTCTCAACAACCTAAAAGTTTTCTACAAACCTAGGTGAAATATTTCCCTTCCTCTATATCCTATAGTGATAGAACCTAGGCGACACTCAAAAAAATACACATTCAAACTCTATAAACTCTAGGGATTTTTTATTTCTATTATCACATGACTTATATTTACACTATTTCATAGCCATATGTTTGTGAATCAACTACACTGGCTTCGATGTATCCTCTACGAGACTCTGTCCGAACAACTTTGACTCACCACCTCCATACAACATAGAAGTGATTTACATGGCCTTCCATAAAGTTCATCATATGGTTCTATCTGTATAGTTTCCATATAACTGTTGTTATAAGAGAACTCTACTAAAGCTAAGTGCTTCTCCCAAGAACCATTAAAGTCAAGAAAACATTCCTAAATAATATCCTCTAAAACCTATATGGTATGCTTCAAATTCTCATATTTATGTGGGTGGAAATACGTACTCAAAGAAAAACTTGTGTTCCATGATCCTTCTACAAGACCTTCTAGAAACATGATGTAAAGTGCAAGTTATGATATGAAACTATAGTCTATGGAACCCCATTCAAATAGAATATATCCCGAACATATAGTTCTCCCAACATTTCTACTATAATCGTTTCCATTATAGGTAAGAAATGTTCTACCTTCGTCTTTCGAACCATAGTGACCCAAATAGAATCATTATCCCTAAGAGTCTTTCGAAGACTTACCACAAAATTCATAGTCGTGTCATCTCACTTCCATTCCGGATCAGGTAACAGATGTAATAGTTCTCCAAGTCGTTGATGATCTTCCTTCACCTACTGATAGGAAAAACATCTTTTTATGATCCCTGATATATCCTTTTTCATTTCTGGACACCAAATATATCATCATAGGTCATAGAAAAGTTTTGTCACCCTAGGATATATGGCCCACTTTAAGGCATGGAATTCCTTTATAAGCTCCTCTCACATGCCCCTAAGCACTATTACCTGGTTCTTCACATAGATGACATCATCCCCATATATAAACCAGTCTGAAGGTGTCTCCCCACCTTTAAGTAATTCCATCAAGGCTAATAATTCCTTATCCTCATACTTCCTGTCACAGATCCATCACAAAAGTGTAGACTGCACTGCTACTAAAACCATAGTCATCTACTCAAGACATTCTTGAACCACCACATACATTTCATTCATCAAAGTCATCATCTTTCACCATGAACTCACCACATGTATAACCGAGTCTGAGTTTTCCTGATCAATTCATCAACCACACTATTCCCCTTTTCAGGTGTATATGCTAGTTAAAAATCAAAAGACTGCAAATACTCTACACATCTTCACTGTCGATGGATCAAGTCACGTTGTGAAATGATATACTTCAAGTTTTTGTGATATGTAAAAACTGTAAACTTTTCACCCAAAAGATAGTGTTTCCAAAATTTAAGATAATAAACCACTACTTCCAACTCAGGGTCCTATGTGGGGTAATTCCTTTCATGTGGCCTCAACTGTCAAGACCCATAAGAAACGACTCGATCCCCATGAATCAACACAGCTCCATGACCTATACCAAAAACATCATAATTGACCATGTACTCCTCACATGAATTAGGTAAGATAAAAAAATTTTCTGATTTCAAACACTTATTCAACTCCTAGAAAAAAAATTACATGATTTTATACATTCAAACGTTATCCTTTTTTTCAAACCTGAAAGTGGCACAACAAATCGGGAAAATTCTTAGATGAACCTCCTGTAATATCCCACGAAACCCAAAAATAATTGGATATCAAAAAAAATCTTGGGATGCTCACAAGAAACCACTTATTTCACCATTTCTAGGTCCACTACCACACCTTCATCTGAGATTATTTGATCGAAAAAGTGTACCTGGTCAATCCAAAACTGGCACTTAGATAGCTTGAAGTATAACCGCTGCTCTATTAGTGTACTCAGGATGATTTTAATATGTTAGGAATGATCATCATGAGTCTTAGAGTACACAAATATGTTTTCAACATACACCACCATAAACTTATTCAAATATGGATGAATGATCTTGTTCATAAAGGCCAAAAACACTGATGGATCATTCATCAACCCAAATGGAATCACAAAAAACTCATAAACACTATACAGCTCCTAAAATTATATCATGGTATATCAGATGTCCAAACTCTCACATGATGATACCTTGATCTCAAATCAATCATTGAGAACACACAAGCCCTATTTAGCTTTTCAAACAGGACATCGATACGTGAAAGTAGATATTGGTTCTTCAAAGACATTTTTTAGCTTCCAATAATTGACACATAAATGTAAACTTCCATCAACCTTATTTTTTAAACAACACTAGTGATCCCCAAGGTGACCTAATATGATGGATAAACCCCTTATCCTCCTATTCCACCAACTGGGTTTTGATCTCTTGAAGCTTAGTCGGTGCCATTCTGTAAGGTGGAATAGATACTAGCTCTGCACTCATCATGATATAAATATTGAATTCCACATCTCTCAGGTGGAAACCCTGATAAGTCTTCAGGAAAAGAATCCTAAAGTAGTTATACTATTGGTGGAAGGATGTCACTCATACCACTCCCATAATTGAGCAGAAGACCAGAAACATGGTATGTGAGCTCTCCCTATTGGTGAGTAATAGGCCGTTATCTTCTTGCATGGATATCCCATTCTCCACGATGGACATACTAGTCACCCTTAGGAGATACAATGGTCACTCTCCTGTGGTAACAATCAATGTTAGCTTATTTCGTGACTAACTAGTACATACCCATAATTTGGTCAAATCCCATCATATCAAGGACATAGAGATCCCAAAGAAAATGATACTCTCCAATCTCTAGTAAACATTCCTTGTACAAACAAACATCTCTAGACCGTGTTTCTATTGGTGTATCGATATTCATTACTCCATTTATGTACTCCACCTCCAAACTCAAGACATTAACAATAATTTCATATATAATGGAATGAGAGGCACCATTATAAAACAAATTACTAGTTAGTGTAGAAGCTTCTAGAATAGTACCTCTCACTGTTGATGGCCCATCCTCGCTCCCCACAAGTGTAGATTGCACTGTATGTAACTATCCTTCTCCTCTCCCCAGTGGCACCGTCTGACTCCCCTGAGTAGAAAAACTCTACTAATATAAGTGATCATAACCTAAAGCACCACATCCACTACCTCTACCACCTCTACCAATAGAACTCCAACTACAACACCAATAAGGTGTAGACTACCCCCTTCCCACACTCTGACCCTGCAAAACTTGTCCCCCAGCACCAGCCTATCATTGCTTCCGGTAGAACATATATAGGTTTTCTAGCTTGCAGTAAAATTGGTACTCCACTGGTGGTTGAGGACAATGTTTATGGTAGTTTCTTGGCTTACCACATTGGTGGAAATGCAATAGAGTAAGATCTTGTGAAACTGTTCATCCTGATTTTCCACCTTGCTTTCAACTGTGATGACTAAGGTTCTCATAATGGAGCTTCTTGCTCTCGGAAGGCACACTCCATGATCATCCAGTGACAAAAACTAATCCAGTATTGGATACCTCCTTCAATCTCCTCTCCGAAATGAGATCATGATTCTCCACTTGATAGAACTTCTTCAGATTAAAGATATTCAATTGGGACATAATCTCACACTAAATTTCATCCTGAAATAGTTTTTAAAAAGTATCCTCATCTGTCACAAAATCTAGAGAAAAATGCTCTAAATCTATGAAATGTTCAGAATAATCCATTATGGAAATGCTTTCCAAGGTTAGATTCATAAAATATAAAGCCTTATCTTGGCTTAGTATCTCTAGATTAAAGTGTTCCAAGAACATCTTCATAATTTTCTTAAAAAACATATCATCAGTCTGTCCAGATCATACCTGAATGTCCCACCAGTGCTTCGCAGACCCCTATATCATATAATCATCCAACAAGACCATCCTCTTAGATAGAGTCTCCAAACTGTCAAGTAACCTCTGAATAGATTAAATCCTGAATTCATCTCCATCAGGTCCACCATCTCCAGTAAAAGTCGGTTGGTGCTACAGTAAAACCCCCCTTGTCAAATCCAACATGTTTTTTAGAACCTGTCTTGGGACTCTCTCCATGAATTTCATTAAATGAGAAAATTTCTCTCGGAACGGATCCCCTTCCTCCTCTATTTTAATTTAAATAAAATGAATAATAAATATGTATTACCATTTTTTTTATAAATTTATAAATAAATCATAATTTAAATATGTAACTATACAATTGATTTATTATAATTAAATATAAGAAAATATGCATATATTTAGTTATCAATAAAACTACATTAGTAAAAATTCTAAAATTTAAAAACCATAATATCTATATGAATATAATTTCTAGGATGAAATTCAGTCTCCACTAAAAAGAACAAATAGAATCTCTTACCAAAAAATGAAATACTATTGAATATTAAAAAATTAGGGTATCCCAACTAAAAACTCGACTTCAGAGGCCTTTTGGGACTTTGGACCTTGAAAAAACATTGATTGATGTCCCCTGGTCATCATGTCATAGATCTTTTTAGATTATTCTATTCTTTATGTGGTAGATCCCAAACGAACACCAGATTAAAAGTTATGGAATTTTGAAATTTAATCCATTTTTTCAACTTACCTTAGATCATTTATTAGTTTATTTAATTTCTGTGTCATCCAATTGTTATTAAATGACTATTAAGCAAAAAAAATTAAAAAATACATAATTAATAATTTTTAAAAATTATTTTATATTCAATTCTTCACTAAATTTGATATATATTAACTATAAATGTGTTTTTACCCTTATATAAAAATATTTAACAAAATTTGTTCAGTTTATATAAATACTAATTTATTTTTAACTATATTAATATATTAATATATTAATATATATTTTTTAATCACGTATAATGTTTTATGAAATATATCCTTTATCAGTGCTAGAAAAAATCATTATAAAGGGTGCATTTATCAGCACCAACAAACCCCCTGTTATCAGCACATTTTTTCTAGCACCGATATAGTCCCCTTTATTAGAATTATTTTATTACCATAGATAAAGATCCCCTTTTTATAAGTGATTTTGTTAGAACTGACAAAAAACACACTTTATCAATGATTTTAGCTTGTGCTGATAAAGACTAGCACTTGAAAAACCCAAATTTCTAGTAGTGAATTTAATGTCTGTCATTTCTAATAATTGTATTCACTTTTAAAACAATTCATATAAATTCTTGATGAGAAATGAATTACATCACTTCATGTATATGGTAATTCATACGTATTCATGAGTGATGTTTCTATTTTTCGATGGATGGAATGAAAGAAAGGAAAATAATAATGTAACTTTACATAACCAAAACAACAACATATATGCCATATATATCTAGTAATTCCATCATCATAATCATTAGTGTGAAGTGTTTATGAAAAAACAAAATCATCGCTTCATGGAGGTGGTACTCCGCATGCACACATAAGTGATGTTTTCTTTTCTCATTTAATGGAACGAAGGGGGATAATGGGTGTTCCATTATCATAATAACAATTCAAAATATTCAAGATAGCTGATTAATTATTATATAAGGGATACCATTTATTTAGAGGAGGTATATGATCAAGTAAAATTAGAAGTACTCAATTATGTTTTATACCTCTTTGTTGTGAAATATTTCATTGATTACACCTTAAACATTGAAAGGATGACCTTTTGGAAATAAAATAAGCTCTAGGATGTACTTAATGAATATAGGAATATATTATTTTAGGTATTTTTTGAGTTGTAATGGTCATGAATTATGTACAATAGTTGATTGGTGGTATCTTTTTGTAAGGGAGGGAAACAAAAAACATTGAATTACTTAAAAGATTAAATAATATTTATATATATATATATCATAATCACCTGATGTGGAACCATTCCACCAAAAATTTGAAGTTAATATGCGATAATGTTTAAATAAACTCAATCAATCACCTTTATATAAGTTGTAGATGCATTTTAAGCCTTATCTTCTTGTTAAACAACTTTATGTTCATTTTAAATTTTATCGTGATAACTAAAATTTTTATAATGATAACATAATTATTAGACCAAAAATAAAATGTTCCTTCTAACCAATTTAAAAATTTTAATTTAAAAAATTTAAACTATTTTATCAAATTTAATTTCTATAGGTGGTAGAAATTACATTTAATATAAGAACACACATAGCTCAGGAAAAACAATTTTTGTAAAATAGTCGATTTAAGTGTAAAAATCATTTTACCATTAAACAATGAAATAAATTGGTCTCAATGATTTTTTTTGTCAAATAATAAAATATGAAATGTTTATATACTTTCAAAGAAATTAGAAAACTAATTTTACTCCCTAAACATATATTTGTTCTAAAAACTCCCATAAAATAGGATAAAGGAAATTGTAAGGGAGACTTTAAATTTTTACGTAATGGTTTTAACCCAATCTTACTAATTTTATTAAACTGAAAAATATTTTCTATGGTTAATAGTAAAAATGAAAAAAAAATAAGTTACCATATTAAATTATATATATTATAATGATTAAAAATATGGAATCCCTTTCATCAACTTAAATTGACAAAATTGGTTGAATTTAATTTAAAATTAAACTAGGAAAACTTGATGAAATGTGGTCTTCTAAAAAAATGTATTCTAATGTATAAAATATTTTATACCAAAATCAATGATTAAATTGATTAAAATTAACATAATTGGATTATTAATAATTGAAAATCACTATTTTTCATTTTTAATACATTTTAAAACAAATTGTAACTTTTTAAGTTCCTAAAATCAAATGATAGTTTTCAATAAAAATAACTATTTTCACTATTCACTATAAAATAATTTTTTAGAAAAAACTAGAAATTTAACACAATGATAATTTAAATATTATTATTTTAAACATTATATATTTTTCATCAAATATATTCTTTTAAATTGGTATAAATTAATTATAATATTTACTCACAAAAATCAATAAAAACTCTTTTTGATTATAATATATTTTTGAAGGACACAATGATTTTATTGAAAATTATGTTCTTATTTATTATTGATTTTACATTATACGAAACCTTTATAGATATTTTTCATAATTTTTTAATTCCAATTCAAACTTAAAATTTAAATTTATATTTTATAACAATCACATTTAAATAATAATATTTTCATCGTGGTCAGTTTAAACTCGGTGTTGCGTATAAAATAGGATATCAACGAAATAAAATTTATTTAGAGAGAAATATTTTCTAAAATCTTGGAGTGTTACAAATCACTCTCTTTAAGTGTGACTAGTGGTACATGGAGATATTATAGTGGTGTTGTGGACTGTCATGGGAATGTAAATCCATTGGGGAGACAATTGGAACACGGGATTAATATAAACTGCTAGGGGAGGCATGTTTTGGCTTGTCCTGTCAATGGTGATTTATTGGGAATTATTAATTTTCATGTGATTGGAATAGGGGTTGTTTAGTTTTCCATCAATGACCTATGAGGTAGTTCATCATATGAGGGGATTGGTGTTTGGCTGGCTAGGTATTTCCAACAAGTCATATTTTTTATATAGATTATAGACTAAGGGATTAAATATCATTATGGGGGTATTGTGTACTTATAGATTATGTTTGGAATAACTGAGTATAGAGATACTATCTTGCATAAGTTATGTGGATTTTTTATATGTTTTATCATATTCAAGTCCTAGTTATGGATCTATGGATAGTTGAGATTTATGGTATAGGTTATGTCTAAATTATAGGTCTTGTTTGTATATGATCAAAATGTTGTGAAGCTACAATTGATGATAATAAGACCTAGAGACCTTGTCATTATGGTGTAGAGTTACACAACCCATGTACTCATCCTTATTAATTTTTTATAAGATCACTAGAACATTAGATAATCCATATTTTCTCTTTTATATAGGTATAAATGTTTTCTACATATCTCTAATGTGTTTCTGATCTCTTTATCTAATAATTAAGATACATCCATGAGTCGGGGATGACATGAGACACTAGGATCAAGGAATAAAAAATAATTTCTAAGGTGTTTATTATTTCTACTTATAGAAGGATAACTATAATGTGAAAGGATCACTAATTACTCTATTATATGGTACTATCTATGTTTTAATCCTTTCTCAGATGTATTTCATTTATATTCCACCTCTCAAATTCCTAAGAAAATCAGTTTTCTAGTTATATCATGGTTACAGTGAACATCTTGGAAAAGCATTAACCAATTGTGCGTATCCCTCCATGATTCTACACTATCTCACATTACTGTCTTGTCCAACATTCATGTTTATAACTAATTGTGTCCTTATACAAAACATTTCACATAGTTCTGTTGCATGGTATGTACTAACCTTACGCCAACTGTTCAACTAGCGTTGCCTTAACTCAAACTAATATTTTGAAACCAATTATTTATGGTTTAAAATCAATTAATTACAATATGAATTTTGGTTTTCAATTTTTAATGTCATACCAATAATAATTTCAATCTCCCTTGTAATTTTAAAATTGTTCAAAACATGGTATCCAGAATCATACATTTCATAGTAATGAAAAAAAGAGGGAATGGATATCATTAAGAATTGAAAAGTTAGAATATGTATAGAATACTCAAGAATTCACTAAATTTATATGGATGCAATAATGGCTTGAAGATATTAGACTTGATGTGGTATCTCTGATTCTGATAATGATTGAAAACTCTAGTGATATAGACATTAGGAAAATACTTTTCATCACACGAGGATTTATAAAAGTGTAATAATGATACATTTATTAAATTATAAGTTATAGGAACATGTTTTTAGGATAGAGTATGTTCCAACATGAGATCAAGTTGTTGATATCATGAAAAAGGGTTCACTAAAAGTGGATTTTAAACGACATTAGTTGGCTCTTAGAGTCTAATAGAATCTTTCTCTTTAGATGAAATTAGAGACAAGAAACCCACTCCCCCATAATAATTTCTTCAAGATCAAGGAATAAATACCTTAATTTTCACATGTTAAGTATTTCTAACTCTATTTTTGTAGCTTTTAGGAAGTTATCTTTGTGTTTTTTGCCAAAATGGGGCGAGATATGTTTGAAAAATTCAGAGAATCACCACTCAGGGGGAGAATGTTATTTTTTCATTTCTAGGTGTTTAAGGCATGTGATGTAGGTTTAAAACAAGAAATGGAATGATGTTTTTATAATGTTATAATTCATTCATTTAACTCTTTTATTGTATTGAAAATTTTTACTCCTGGTCTTAGAGTTTATGATCAATTAATAATTGGTGCAATCATTGGAATCAGTGATTCAGTAATATATTAATGTTTTTTTAATCAGGTGTGTATTATGAAAATAAAAATGTGAAGTTATTTTATAGTTTTATTTAGAATAGTTAACAATCTCGAATGGGGATATTATTGGACAAAACCCTATTAAAGGTTTATGTGGGTTTTGTTTATTAATAAGTTAAATAATGATTACCATGTAATTATTAGAGGATTGTTATGGATTCATGACTAATCTATCTTGTTTTAGGAAGGTACTAAAGAAGAGATATATCTGGAAGACAAACCCACACCATATAACCATACCCATTCTATATAATGTGCTATATTTTGGATATCCACAGTGTATTCTGCTTGGTTATGCCATATATAAATGTGGGAAGCTTCCAAATTATGATCCTTCCCACTCAAGTCTAGCAACTGAGTAGCATCCAAACAAGATGGTAGTTGAGATCTGGAACCACGCTCTCGAGTGGGACAAAAACAAATTTATGCATGTGAGAAACTGTGTATGATGGAACAAGTACATATGACAGCAATCCACAATTCAAGGTGTCACGATGATGACATGGTCATGGTACACCTCTATACCGTGGTATTTTTTTGTGCTGAAAATGGGGAAAACATTATTATATATCATAGGCTATTTAGAAGGATGTATTATGAGGTATTGAAAGTATTTATGCCACACCATAGTCAAATAAACCATGATTTAGAGGCATTTCTAAAGGAGTTTTGATAAAGTTCAATTAGACATTAAACTATAGGTTGTCCACATCATAGATATTTGGTTGAATCATATTACTATTTGAAATAATAGGAATCCATTTTTTAGTGGAAGTGGATACACCATAATCTGTTTAGTGTGTCAAATGAGTATAGAGGTCATAGATAGATCATGGTAGAATTAAAGGGTGGATGGTTTTGTGGATCTGTTGAACTATAGGTGTCCACAATATAGTACATCAGACCACACATTAGTGAAAGCTAATGAAATGAAGGTTTCACCGTAATGGAGGTAACCATGCAGTATTATTTTAAAAAATATGGATGATGCATTTTAGAACACTAGACCACATCAAAGCTTGCTAATTTAATTAAACTGTAAATTGCATATAGAAAATAGAAGATGGAGTTATTAATTGGATCTCCAGGTGTCTAATTAATATTTAATGCCACATTATTATCCAATTAATCACAAGAAACACATGGAATGCTACTAGTAAAAGGATATTAAATCCTAACCATTTGGTTTAAATGGAAATACATTATAGTCTTCAAAAAGAAATTAATTTTGGGATGAGATCTCACGGTTTTTGTTTGTAGATATAGAGAAAAGGAGGAATTTTCAAGATATTCATCTCAACATAACATTATAATTGTTTGTATAAAATAAACACTATGTTAGGTGCATTATTAAAATATTAATCTTCTGAATAAGATTAATGAGATGAAAAAGGGAGCATTGATCTCATATCTTTATCAAGAAGTAGTGAGATTTCTTATCTTGTTTGAATAGTTAATTTAGAGGGTTAGTGAGATTGAAAAATCATATAAACCCAAAAAAAGTAGTGAACTCTATTGTCTTAGTACATGGACGTGGTTTTTATTTCATACTCCTTGAATTATCTTGGTTGGGGTGAAATAAGTAAAATTCAATATGTTCCATTGATTTCATTCATTTAGTTTTAAGAAAAATAAAGGGAGAGAAAATTATTGTTCCATATATTGTGAGAGAAAGTTCATGATCATTGTATTTTAGGGTTAAAATATGTGTAACCCTGATCCACCCCCCCTCAAGGTAATTCCCTTGATAAGAGATCAACAATGTTCCACTTTCATGAATTTTGGAAAACTCTTGTAGTTCCATTTTCATTTTAATAAGGTATTTAACCCCTATTCTTGTTTTATTATCTTATTATGATCTAATCATTGATGAAATTATTATTATTTTTTCCCTTACTGAGCATTTGAGCTTACCCATTTATTATGTTTCCTTTCCTCATGTAATAAAGATGATCATAGCATATGTGAAGTTAATAAGTGAGTCTAGTCTGGATCAAATATGGATAAATGTTCAAGAGTTTTATAAAATAAGTTTATCATGTATGCAGTCCAAAAATAAAATTTTCCTTCCCTTCTGTGGATTGTGAGATTATTATGAGACATTATATTTAAGATATGAAAATGATGAGAAATATATGTTTCTTTATGTTCAGTCATCTCACTTTGTATCAAATATTATTTTTAAAGATAGTTTTTTTTGTCATTAGACCTGGGAGTGTGAATCTATGGAATTATAGTTTTTATTAGCCTATAATTTTAAATAAAATTTTAGATATTCTTTTGAAATTTTATTAAAAGTTGATTTAAAATTTATCAATCCAAAAAATAGGTTTCATAAAATGGTTTAATTTCTATGTTTCTAAGAATTAATTATAAATTTTAAACTGTGGTTTTCTTTTAGGAATTTTCAATCTTAATTTAAGTGATGAAAATTTTATTGGCTTATTCTTTTTACCTTTAAGGGTTCTTGAATTTATATTATAGTTTCAATTATGTTTTAATTTTTTTTAATTTTTTTATAGTGTTTATCTATGACAAGGTGTATTGATATGACTTGGTATTTATAATTAGAATTCATTTATTATTAAATTGGTAAACATGAGTTAAAATGTGTTATCCCAAAAAGCCTAAAATAATGGGACATTGATTTTCTTTATTAATATTTCATGTTAGTTTTAAAATATAAAAGACAAATAATGTTAATTAACAATCGTGTGGAGCATGTTATAAATAGTAAATATTGATTTAGAACTAACTTAATTTGTTTGTTAAAGAGTGTCATTAAATAAATGGTATATTGTAATTTCTATGAAAAATATTTCAAGTTGCCTCTCTTCATTAATGATCCCTTTGGTATTAAATATTCTACTTTTAATGAAAAATTTTAAATCACTTGTCCTAGAATTTTCACATTCTTTATAACAGAATTTCATTGTATGTAATAAACTCAATTTAGTAAAATTAACTGAAATCTATGAGTACGATTCATTTAATGAAATTTCATGCTAAGAGTTTTTTTTGTGTTTTTCTGGTGTGATTTAAGGAAGATATATAATAGATTCTTATTGCATATTGAATCTAAATAAAATCTATGATGTAATATTTAAATTAATAAATGATGTATTGAACATTATTAATGGATATTACAGAAAAAAATATGAAAGAATGCTAATTTATGTGACATATTGGTCATGCCATGTTAACTATGATAAGTTCTAAATATTAAAAATTAAATTTACTATATGATTTAGTATTCAATATTCTGATTAATTATAAAGGATGAATTGGGAAACATATTGAAATTAAGTAATAGAGTAACAACATGGAATCCCATATATACCCAAAAAGAATTTTTTCAATGATAGTGAAATGATTAAAGAATATTATCTTATCATGACAATCAGAAATCATTAAATTAATGCATTTTTTTTATTTTGAATATTATTTCACGGTACCTGTGTGTTATAGTGATTATAGAATATTTAATTAAAGTATGTCCTTCATGATATGTGATGATAAAGTATGTGACGATTTCCATTTGAGAGCATGCCTAATTGAAATTTTTGAGGTGTCAATAATGATGGACATTTAAAATTAATTAAATATATATTAAAAATGGGGAATGATATATTGTTTGGTTAATGTTTTACTTGAATTCTTGATATGTTTTTTTAAAATATATTTTCTCATCCTTAAAAGTTAATGATAAAATCTTCCTAACAATTTTTTTCTTGAATAAATTCATTTCCTTAATGTTCCATTCCATTTTTTCGAAATTGGTGTAAATTTATTTTTCAATATGTATACTATTGTGATTATTTGTTGATGTTGGGATAAACCATTGGGACCACCTTACCAAATATTATAGTTATTTAATGATAACAATGGAAAATATATGGTTGTAAATAAAAATTTGGGTGATTGTATTTTAAATTACGATAATTAAATAATGTGTAAATTATGATAAAAAGGTAATTGAAATGATTTGAATGGTTAGATCTACTATGGCTATCTATGTGGATCTTTTTTTTATTTTTGTTCCTTTAATTTGGAAGTGGTTGCGGTGGTGTGAAATCATTGAACTGTTTATCCTCTATTATCCCTTAGGTTTTATTGGTAGTGTTGTTCTTTTTTGATAGGTATCGTCCCTGGGGGTGTGATCTTGGGGATTTTTTGCATGTTTTGTGTACCCTATCACTATTAGGTTGTGGTTTTGTTTTTTTATATTTAGGTTTTGGATAGGTAACTCATTATGTGCTTCTTCGGATCCCCTTTATCATTCCTTTCTAAATTTCATTTGAATAATCATAGATGAGAGTAGTTTGAGAGATATCTTATGTAAGGGAATGAATTTAAAGACTTTTACCATTGTTTCTTATAGGTTTTTTGATTTTTTTAACTTCTTTCAGTTTTTATAGTTCTTATGATAAGTTGGGTGCAACATGAGGAGTGAAAAAATCAAGGGAATATGTTTTAGAGAGTGTTTTTCATGGGAAACCTATATGTATAAAATGGTAAAGGTAAAATTCCAAGACATTGGGACTGTTAGTAAGTTAGGGAATAGTGAGGCTGAGAGAATGGGAAAGGGTATACAAAAATAATAATAGGTTATTTATGTTGTGGTCTTATATGTGGTAGGTTAAAATGACTATAGTACTTGCACAATTCCCTGATGGATGTCACAGTGGTGGTCGAGTGTAGTTTCTAAAGTTTATAGGGTCAAAATCCATTTTATTTTTCAATATATGGGTGGTTCCTTGTATTTCTGTAAGGATATTATATGTGTTTCATTAGGATAATCATTGTGTGAGGGTCTTATTCAATCATTGGGTATATGTTTTTTATACACATGGATAACTTATGCATGGGTAGTATCAGGCTCACTAAATGAAACAGAAGGAATACTAATTCTCATGTATAGTTTATCATTTGAACCTGCATTATGTTACATTTAACTAACCATTATATATAGAATGTATATCATGTGTGGGAAGTGTTTTTTTCATAGATAAAATTTATTTTTCCCTCTAAATTAATCCATGATACTTTAAATGGAATTGAATAGGATTAACAATTTAAAATCAAGGATTTAAAATAATTTATGGAGAAGATAAAGAAAATATTAATTCATATAATATTATAGGTTTTTTAAATGGTTCATGAAAGGGAATCAAATGAAAACTAATTTTATGTGAATTAAATTGGGGGATTTTAGTCATGTATTTAGGGATATCTTGGTAAATTTGAAGTTTTTAAGAACTAGTTGATTTATTCATTCATTTTTTTTATTTCTTCCTCAAGTTTAGATGACCAAAAAATCACTATTCAAGATCTGGGACCATTATTTGAAAATTTTCAGTCCCTTATTAAAATTTCAAGGTCAATTATTGTTTCTCTCCCCACATGGGTATATCAAATAGTGATTCATCTTCCAGATTTGTGATTCAAAACATCTCTATATTTTTGTGAAAATTGTGATCGTATCATACTTTTTATTCCCATGAGAAATTATTTTGAATCAAATTAAATGATATAAAATAAATTAGTTGATAAAATTAAATAAAGTTATATTATTTTAAACTTACATTATTTATATTTCATCATTATTTCACGTTTTTTTTATTATTTATATTTTTAAAAATAAAAAAACATATAAACCAAAGGAGGTATAGTAGTTAAAGAGATGGAATATTTGTAAGAGTAATGTGATTTATGAATCTAAATATTTAGTATAATATATAATCCCTTTAATTTGAAGAGTGTTTGTTATTGATTTTATTTATTAATTTAATCCCCAATGAAACTATGAATTGTTTTTCACTAGAATTTTTAGTTTTTAATCTATTTGTTTTTTGGAAACACCTCAAAGAAATGATTAATAATTATAGATGTTAATTAAAAGGGTTGTATGAAAAATCATAACTTGAAGGTTAGTGATGTTATCCCCTGTATTTTGTATGTTGAGAACTATGAATTTTTCTATTTTTTTTATGTATATGAAATGTGATGTGGTTCTTATATGATATTGGGTTTATTAGGGATTCACGGTTGTATGGTATAAGATGAATTAATAAATATGGAATCTATGGTGTGGCTAGAATATGATATTTTAGGCTACTAATTACATCAAGAGAAGTGTCATGGATGAAAAAGATAGATTCATTCTATAATTGAGTAACATATGGATATGAATGTGGGTGATGGCTAAGAATGGTATTTCCTTGAATATGGGAAATAAATGAATATTGAATTTAATTTTAGTGGATGAATGAAAGTATATAATTGTGTTATGAATGAATAAAAATGGAATATCATATGGTTTTTATGGTTGTTTTGTGTGGTTATTGGTTGGTTGGTGTTATAGAATAAGCTATGGTTGTGGATGTGTAGTGGTGATAAAGTAGTGTAGTAGATGAAATATTATATGATGATTTTTATGAATCCCTATACTGGGATCAATGTGATACTATCTATTACGACAAGTATATCTTATAATTTCTAAACTTAATCCACTTGAGTTGAGCATTTTATGTTGATGCTAAATGTTTTGGTTCCAGATATTATCTCTAATATCTAGGTTGGTGGGGGAGAAGTTGACTAACTATGATGGACTTAGGATGTCATGACCGTGCAAGGTGTGGGACTTTAATGTGTTGTAATGGATGGTTTGGTGATGATGGGACAATAATTTAGTGTTGGGGTCATCAATAGTAGTATTAGGGAACAATTTTTATTTCATTTGTGTTTATGATACCCTAATTCCATAGTGTTTTTCATAATGGATATGGATGTGATGTGGTTATGATGTGATTTTGTGATTTATAACTTTTTTCTGGATTCCAACATGGGATGTTGGATCTTGCGAGCATTGGAATAGGTAGGGTTATAACCCAACCCATATTATTTAGGAATGGATTGGATGATAATATGTTTGATGTTTGGGTTTGGGAGTGACAAATCAATGGGGAAGTGGATTCAGGGTTCAAATGATTATATTTTTTTTAATATTATATTATTATACATGGATGAGATAGTTGGTGAGTGAACTTTTTTGAGGCCAAGAATGGGTAGTTGAATTAATATATTAATGATGATTCTACTCTTTACCCACAATATAGTTATTATGGTTTTCTCACATTTTAATGAGAGGTCCTAAGGATGATCCTAATGAGTATACATGTTATTCTCATCGTATGTATATATAAAATTTTCTCAGGTTCTTAGTAAGTATTTTGGGAACTATGGTTGACCAATATAGATAGGATATGGACTTAATGTTTGGAGTTAAAACATAAGATTAGTTTTGGTGTTTTATATTGGACATTATTTTTATATGATATTACATGCATCATTGTATTTATTTATCATTATCTTGGTTTATTTTATATAATGTGGTGTTTATTGGTGTTTATCCTCTTATTTGTAGTCTTTAACATACATTATGAGGTCAATTCCTCCCAAATTATAATTTATATGCTCAGATTTAGTTACAAACCTTGGGACTTTTTGATTTAGTCTTTCGGGTCCACTCCTTCTCTTCATTGTTGGCCAAGGAGGGGAACCAATGAAGGGGGGATTATGACATGATCTTTCAAATCCCTAGTTCATAGTCAATGGTCAGGGGAAAGAGGTATCTTAAAACTGAACCCATGATGCCCAAGAGTTGAGAAAAAATAAGGTAAATGAATATTATTTAAGTGATAAAAAACAGTTATTACTAGGATAGAAAAATAGTAGTCCAAGATGAACGGTATAGGACTATGCCGCAATGCCTAGGATTTCTCTGAAACTACAGTGCAATCTATCCCACTATACTAAAATAGCCCTAAGTAAAACCAATATTTAGAATCTATGTTGTGGTTGAATCCTATAACTTATAAACTTAGAGATTAACCATGTGGAGTATATTCATGTACTGTGGGTTTCCCTCTATTATGTACTTGAGTGGATAATTTCCATGTTGAGTAGGGGACCTCTATAATAGAATTTGTTAGAGAATATACATGTTTAGTGGGGGTCCTTTATGATATCATTGGGTGGAGAATCTCCATGATGAGTGGGAGTCATCCATGTTGGTGTTAGGTTTAGAATCCCTATGAAAGTAGTGTTCCTCAAAGTAAGATATTAGAGGATCATCTTCATGATAACTAGGGGCCCACCAATCTGTCTTCATCTTCATGAATCTTGACTTTTGTGAATGTAACAAGGGGGGCCTCATCTTTTTTCATCATGTTGAGATAGCTTATTAGGGCCTTTTATTTTTCCCTTCCAGAATATTAAAAAAAACAAATGCATACACAAACATGTTTATATAGACACACACACACATATCTAACATTGAAATTTTATAAAACAATTCAAAAGTGTCATAATTTCCATTATTTGTAATTTAATAATCCAAATAATAAATCCCTTGATTTTTTTTGTAATAAAATACAAAAAATTCATGTTGAGTATGAAAAAATTAAGAGTTTTATTTATTTTTATTAAAAAATTTGAACCAAAAAATATTAGGTTTCATAAAATATAAATTATAATTCTAAAATTTTGGAACCATGCATGAAACTAATATTTGTTTTGTTAAAAAAAATTTATTAAAATTTCAAAACCCTGATTGAAAAATTCCAAAAAAAATAACACTTTATTTTTTGGGGTTTTTGTTTCATAGTTTGGAGTTTTCAAATTTAAAAACATTAGTAAATATATGTTGTGAAATTTCTTGGACCTTTATATTGAAATATATATATATTTTCAATAAATTATGTTCATAAAAAAATTTCTATTTAAATCAATGCATGTATAATTACAATTTTTTTGGGAAGTATTTTTAATAAAATAAAAATGTACTGGTGAATTTAATTTTTTAAATAAAACTACATTAAAAAATATTTTTTCGAGTTATGTAATTTCTTAACTATATGGATTTGAATATAATTCATATAATTAATAAAGAAGAATATATAATGATAAAAAAAATTCATATAAATATTTTTTATAATTTTTTAATGTAAATATTTTAAAATAAATCTACAATAATATTTATATTTATACAACTAATATAAATTTTATTAATTTTATGATTACTAAAATTATAGGAATAACCATATTGATACTTTTCAATGAATGAAAATTTTTACCTTTTAAAATATTTTATATATTTTAATGATATTATTTCATAACCATTGACCTCAAATGTGAGTTTTCCATTTCTGTTGAAAATATTTTTCATTTTTCTCTATTTTATTAATAAATTTATTTTTAAATTTTTTCAGTAATTTTATTTTTAAAAAATTAGATGATTTTTCCTTTTATTAATATTAATTTTCCATTTATTATTTAAATATTCCACTATATATAAATATATCATAATTTAATTTTATTTCATGATTCAGATTTATGGTTATTAATCATTGATATTTTATTTAAAATATTTTTTCCAATAATTTGAAAATATTTTTGGGTGTTATAATATTTTATAAAATAATTTATATTTTCTTCTTATTTATTTCGTGAAAAACAGTCATTCATATTTATATAATGTTTTTTAATATATATATAAGTATTTGGTTGAGAATAAAAGTTTATACAATTTAAAATATTTTAATTAGTTTTGTCTTATGTTGATTTCAAAATTGTTAACTATCTTACATATAGCATTGGGTTTAACTAAAAAAGTTATTCTAATAGAACGAATTCAAGGTAAAATCGGATCATATAATTATATTACATGACTAATACTTTATTTTTACAAATTATGGAAAAAATAAATACACCTTCCATTATAGGAGTGAGAGAATTATATAAACACTTCTTATGCTTCCCACTGGTTCATTAATAATGAATTCATTTATTTAAATATAATTGTTCCTGAAAAATTTATAATTTAACGTAATTAGTTTCAATAGTAGCTGATATTTTTAAATTTAAGGTATCCATTAAACTTATAAATCAATCTTTAAAAAATAGAAGATAAATATCCTTTAAATGAATAGAATGGTTAAAGATAATATAATTTTGATGTTTTGTTCAATTTATTTTTATTTTAATCATAAAATTTATAAAATTATATGACATTAACATTTTTATATAATAAAATTCTAGGTTATGACTCCATTTTATTTTTTTATTGAATAATATTTCTTGAGATATAAAATCATGAACATATTTTAAAACATATATATTATTTAAGGGTTTACTATTTAGATTTTCTATTGTTAATATATTTCCCTTTCCATTAAACAAATAATTATTAAGTAAGTACTGTTTAATATTATTTATTATTTGATTAAGGAGTTGACATATGAAATTATCACTTACTATGCGTTCTTATATGTATTGAAGTTATATATCTAAATCCTTTTCAAAATGGAGACTAATAAAGTATTTATTTAACAAAATATCTTTTTATGTAATCTAGAGGGCAATGTGTTAAACACACATCATACTGTTCATCGGTAACTTTCTCAGATTAATTGTTATATGTTATTTTAATATATCTTTTTCTAAATGGATCATTGTAAACAAATAGTAAACTTTTAATTTCTATCCATGTCCACTTGGTAAATTAAAATTTGATCTTTTTTATAAAAATTAGGTTTTGTAAAACATTATTTCATTTAGTAAACAATTTTTTAATTCTAAAAGGATAATAATTTTTTTATTTTTTACTATATTAAAATATTTTTTTTATAAAAATATATTTAGCATTATTTTTTTTATCTTTTCTGTCTAAATTAATTTTACTCTTTATAAAAAGTTACTTGTCATGTCCTCTAAATTATTTTATAAACATTAGTTTTATAAATAGTTTTAAAAAAATCAGGTGTTTTTTATTGTCATAAAATCATTATTAATTTTTTTTAAATAAATTTTTGATCATATCATATATATTTTATAATTTTATTCATTTAATATTAAATGATAAAAGTGATATTAATTTATTATTATTACTTAAAGTTATTCATGTTCTCAAATTTGTGCCAATTTATTTTCTTCTTATTTTGAATGAAATACATTCTTTGTATCTGTTAAATATACTTCTTGTGTTTCTACAATATGTTGTGTATATTCGAATTATTTTAATATATTTTTTTGTCCTTTTCATAATTTATTTTCACACTTCACTTAAATGTTTTATCATTCACAACTATTAATTTTTTCATCAACTCTTTTAATCTATACATCTATACTGTTGGCAGTATCAGTATTCATCAACTAACATATTAAATAATTTGATAGGTAAATTTTCTCAAACCATGTGGATAATTGATTTTTTGGAACATATTTTGTAAAAATGTATAGTATCGTTATTGGAATTTATATGATTATTACATCATAAAATCAATGCAGAAGTTTTTTTCTTATTCTTGTTTTCATTAGAATAATTTTTTTCATAGGAAATAATTTTCAATAATTAATTTTTCTGGTATGTTTAAGTAATTTTCATTAATTAGTTGAAAAAATTTGTAATATTGAGTAATATGATTTTTTATTTGATATTGATGAAATTTATTAATGGTTAATATCCATATCCAATCTATTTAATTTCATGGAATCATTGGGCAGATTTTGAAGATCAATAAGAGAGAGTTCAAGTCCCTTGTAAAGTCATGCAATCCTGATACCACCTACGCCTCATTTACAATATCCAATAAATAAATATTTTATTGTGTCCAAAATATAAACATGTAATCCATAAAGAATTATAGATCCAATGTTTATTAAACCCTAAAATACACTCCCCCTTTTTTATGATAGAATTCAATGATGTTTTGTTGATAATAACTATGAAGGTGAAGAGGAACATGTGTGTGAAGTTTCATGTGGATGAAGATAAATAGTTGATAATGAATATGGAATGTGAATGAGTGTGTATAAGATCAAATGCAGGGGTGAAGTGGAGTGGATTATTCAATAATATTTGTATTGGGAGTTTTTTGTGGCATTCAAATTTCTCTAGTGGCCACAACCAGCTAGTTGTTTCTTCGACATTGGAGTTGAGGTGCTTGTAGTGTTAGGAATGATTTAAAACCCAAGGGACTAGAACAATCATCATTATTGATCAAAAAATTCCTCTCACTAGGTAAATTATATAAAAATAGATAGATTTAAATATTAATTATCACTCTATTTCCTCAATAGCATATAATGAATCCAATTACTCAATATCCCCAATTTTTAATCCATCGGTTAAGATATATATATTTATATGTATAATTTTTTATTAAAAATTGGTTCAAAATAAAACTTTTTTATTTTAAATAAAAATATATCATGAGATATAACTTATTCATGACTTATACAAATGAATAAACAAATGAATTTTAATACTGGTACTATGATTTTTTCCTAAAACTAGAATATTCCATTTTCACATTGTTTACAAAAAGTTACCTACCAAATAATTCAACATATTGGATATTAAGGTCATATAGGCTATATATGATAAATATAGGTTTTGGGTGATAAATATATTAATCAAAGTGTAAATATAACTTAAACAAAAACAATACAAAATGGATAAAAAGAATTCAAATGTAAACAACATATTACAAAACTGTATGAAATTTCTTTAAAGAATGGAAATAAATGATTTTAAAAATGAAATATATATATATTGAAAAAAAATCATGGAAATGAACATATATAAGTAATGAATATTAATACAAATGACTTTTCTCGATTAATATTAATAAAATCAAATTCCTAAAATTATAAAATAAAACCAACCATTTCATAAAATAAAATTTATAATTAACTTTATGACAATAAAAAAGAATTTAAAACTATTGAACATGATCTTAATCATGTTATTAATAAGGTATATATTCAATAAAAGAAAGTTGAAATTAATATTATATATTTGAATAAGAATATATTTCTATTCGTTTCCTTAAATATCTTAAAAATGAATATTAATCTTGCACTAAAAGTATGTTTCAAAAATGAAAAACTCATATTAATATACATGTTTATCAAATTACATGTTTATATTTTAATAATATTAATAAATTAATAATTCTTATAAAATACATGATAAATGAGAAAATTTATTTTTTAGTAAATAATGGAACAAATTTAGAAACAAATCACGAAAAAATTAATGATTAAACTATTGAAATAATATTCAAATCAAACAAAAAAAATTATTTTACACAAAAACAAAAACATTATGATCCATTTAGTATCCCTGTTTCTTTTAAAAACTTCAACCCTTTATAAAATAAAATAATTTATATATAATATTTTTTTAAGAAAATATGAAATTTAAAGTAGAAAATGGATAGATAAAATAAAAAGGGGAATTTGAACCTTTGTTTACTATGTTATATTTTTCAAAAATGTATATTTAAGTATATAGAATAATAAAACTAGAAAATTTCTTAATACAAAAAATGATGGGTGTTCAACACTTCCTCTTCAATAGTCCATATAAATAGTTTTGAAAATAAATGTTTTATTAGTCTATCTTTCAAAAAATATATATATAACATAAATCCCCCTATGAAAACATAATAAAACAGAGTCTGATAAGTTAAATTGATAATCAATTAAAACATAATAATAAAAAATATTCCCCAAATGATTTTTTGTCTTATCGAAAGAGTAAGTAACAAATATTAACAAATCAAAAAATCCTTTAAGATTACTCAGAACATAAATAGTTGTTTAGTCATTAAAATTTAAGGAAAGTTTATCAAAAGTTTCTATTTAAAATATTATGAAACAAAATATAAAAATTTAAATGTCCACGAAATTTCTAAAATCAAGAGCCAATATTTAAGTATCATGAAACAATAACAATAGAATATCATATTCCATCAAACATTTGATTTAAAAAATTCACTCATCATTTTTCCACCTATATGTTTAATGTAAATTTATACATAAAATATAAAAATTTATACATAATAATATAAAATATTATGGTAACAAATAATGAGTAAAGAATACATAAATTCTTTATGCAAGTATTCAATGGTCATAATAAATAGTGGTGGTACAATTTTCACAATATTATAAAGGATAATTAATTTTTTTTTTTTTGAAATAATTTAAATAAAAAATGAATAGACAATTAATTAAATTATATAATGTCATTTTATCCATAATTTGAAAAAATTTAAAAACCTTATTATATAATGCCAAAAATATAAACAATATAGATAGTAAAATTAAATATTACAGAAAGAATTTACAAATATACAATATAAAATTATAAAAAGATATATTTTTCTTCAAAATCATTTTAAATAATTTTAAATGTAAAATTCATATTTATATTACAAAAAAATTTATAATTTTCAAATTGTTCTATAATGATTGGAATCAATAGATAGGTGTAAAAACCTAATCCTAGAGACCCCATAGAAAGTTAAACATAGTTAAAAAAGAATTAGGAGAAACATGATGTTAATATTGTTATATAAAATATTACTTAAATAATAAATTCAAAGTAGATGCGCAAAAATAAAACTAAAAAAATATAAAAAAACAAAAATGACAGAAACAAATTTGAAACATTATAGAGAAATGAAAGAAATTAGAAGGAAAATTATTTTCAATATGAGTAAAAACACATATATAATTAAAATTTATATCATTAAGATACAATGAGTATTTAAAAATTAAAATTGTTTGATTATTGATAATTAATGAAAATATACCTTCATTTAATTCATGTACTCATAAAATCATTTAAAAATACATTTACTACATAAAAAAAATTATATAGAAATGTTTCAAAAAGAAAACCTGTAATATTTTTAATACTCAATTATGAAAAATACATATAATGAAAACTATATTCGTAATATATTTTTCATATAAACAATAATCATGTTTTTCAAATACAAAAAAAAAATATCTAGGAAAATTATTTCATTAAGAATATCATTGAAAATATATTTATAATTAAATGAAAATGAAACTCATTTGTGCAATTTGTGTGTATTAAAAATAATTCATTGGTATGGTGTCATTTTAATCCATTCAATTACAAACAAAACTAAATATTTAAAAATAATAATTAAGAAAATATTTATTTTATATATAAATTACAACAATCATAGAAAAAAATATACAAGATTATTGCTATAAAAATAAACATTATAAAATTAGATTATTTATTTTGTATTCTTTCAAAAATTGATAAATTAGGTTTTTAGTTACTTTAAAAAAATATTTTGAACATAAAAATGATTATTTTCATTTGTGGTTTAAAAAATTTAGGCTCAAGGAGATATATTTTTGAAACCATTTATAAATTATATGTCAATTGAAAAAATAATTAATATACAGAATTAAAATCTTACAATAGATTAGAACTAGTGATAATATGGTCAAAACCATTTTATAACTTGGAGTGGATATAGTGGAGAAATAATATGGGTATAAAAATTGAAAACATTCAACAGATTTGGACTGGTGAGACTATGGTAGATGGCCTTGGTGCAACTTCAATATGTGAAAATGGACAAAGAATATTGATGAGAGGATATATGATGAGAAGTTGATAAGGTTACTAGGGTGGCTTGGAGAGAGGATCCAATTAAGTGGGTGTTTTTCACCTATTTATCCTCCCCCAAGTATTTCATCTTAACGCACTTAGCACCCCTGGTTTCATGTAAGTTACCCTTAATTTATTCATTTTATATTTTTAATGTATATGGGTGATTTTTTGGAGTGATTGGAGAAATTTTAGAGTGTTGTTAAATTTTATAAGTTTTCAAGGTTGGTGCATGGTTAGTGAAAACTATGAAACACCGGTATGAAACTATGCATAGTGAGACATGGGCTAAGGGGAAGGCGCAAATGTAAGTGCAAGGTTTGTCTAAACTGTGCGGCCATATAGGAAAACCCATTCCACATGGGATACTAAGATTTTTCATGGTTGGCGCATTATTTTCTAACCTTGTAATCCAATCTTGTGAGGTTCCTCCTTATGTATGTGGCTAGAACATGATTAGAGAATAATTTTCCTAACGGTGGGACTAACCATTCACGGTTTAATCAAAAGATCCAGAAAATGTGGATCTAGGCCAAGACTCACTTTAAACTGCACATTTTTCCCCAAACCATCCCTAACTCATGATTTATCCCTCTCAAAGGATAAGTAATATTTTACCCATCAATTTGGAGCCGATCAAATGGTGTTTCTTGGTGGGTTAAATCCTGACTATCACAGTCTGTCATCATTTAGTTTAGCGTGGTTTTCCTTAGATCCACTTTTCTCACTCTCAGTTTTTTAGATGTAAATCTTCTGTGGATATATCTAAGGTTTTAGAAAACAATATGATTATATTTGGCCTTGTTGATTCTATGGGAGATATCTAAGGGTAGTTTTTTCAGATTCTACACGATTTTGTGGTAATTTTAGTGTTGTTCTTCATTTCCTCTATAAACCTATGGTAGGAGGATTCACTCTATACTCATCTTATTATAAATTGAAGGATTAGTTTCAATTTTTTTTGTTTTTATTGAAATTTATGGTTAGATTTATGTACAAATAATTTTAGAACCCTCTATAGTGATGGTTTATGAGTTTTTAGTGAAATTGTGGTTTTTTGGAATTGGTTATGCAATGTGATTTGGTTTATTGTTATTAAAATGTTGATTTTATAATATGGATTTTGTGTAATTGTAGTAAATGGTTTAATTGAAATTATATCTATAAAATTATTATTTTATTAAAATGAATTGAAATGGTTTGTTTTAAAGGTTTTCAATAAATGTATGGTTTTATTAACATGTTTTAAATAGTTTTTTTGGCATTGGGTTTTGGCATAATGTTTGTGTGTGTCCATGTGAATTCGAGATAGATAAGGGTAATGAGTCTCCCCCATCATTTGGCTGATGGATAAGGGCCAGGGATCCCCCCTTCAAAAATGGTACATTAAGTGAAGGCTTAGGGACATGGTTACTCACTACTCAAGAGAATAGGGATGTCAAGGTTTCATGCAAGGTTATATGTTTAGATATGTGGAATGGAATGTTTATGCCAAAGTTGAAAATGGGAATTGGTTTTAAGGCTTTGTTTGGTTGGTTTCCTTAGAAAATGAATTTTGTTGGAATTGTTTTTGATATGAAAAGCATTTTTATTATGCTATAATCTATTTTAAAGTATTTTATTTAAATTTTATTATATAAATGTGATAACATGTTATATCCTAGTAGCATGAGTAGGGAAGTCATTGGGGGTAAACCTACTACGTTTTAGTACTTACCCCTGCTTTGGTACTTTGGTTCTTTTACAGATACAGTTTACCAAGACATGAGAAAAGGTAATATATCACACTTCTCTAATGGTGCTTAGTGATACTTGGGATGTTTTGTGGATATGGAGAATGGAGATTGGAATTCTCTTATGAAGTATTTTAGTTTTTTTTGGTTAAGTCTTCAAACGGTGTCCTTGGTTGTTTTGTAGTCTTCAGATGTAGTAATATTTTATAGTTCAGGATTGATATAAATTGTATTGATTTGAGTTGTATTTCATTTATATCATGAATAATGTAGTGTTTAATTTTTTTAGGGAGTGTTTGGTTTGTTGTTTTATTTTAAAAGGGAAAATCATACCCCACATGTCTATGAATCCCTTAGAATTTATTTACATCCTTTGGCATCGTGGGGATTTCTCTTAAGGCCACATAACACTTCTACCTCACCTCAAGGGAATGAGGAGGGGTAGGATGTTACAAGTGGTATTGGTCTTGTTTCATTAAATTATCATTGCGTAACAAATGGTATCATTGTTTTGTCCCTTCTTAACAAGTGGTTTTCAGTTATCTCAGTCTTGAAGTTGAAATTCATTATGGTCTATTCCTTGTGTTAGGTTTGTAGAAATGGGTAGGATTTTTAGGAATTGAAATTTAGATCATAAAACGCCTAGTTAACCTTTTTATATTGATATTCAAGTTACTAGGGAGTTGGGAACATAAATTTGTTGAAGACTCCTATAGGATTTTCATTCTCATTTTCATGGGTTTATCCAAAGAGATGCACATGAAATGCATTTTAGAAATGACTTGCCACTTGGAGTGCATATTTCATTTTTATTTATGATTTACATTTTGGTGTAATGTGTTGATTTTTGAAAAATGTGGTAATTGTTTTCAAATGAAGTATTTTAAAAAAGAGCATGGATCTGTCATTTTGAATTTGGGATGATTTTTATAAGCAAGTTGAAAATTTTCAAAAAGGGATGAACATTGATAATATTGAATTTAGAAATAAGTGTTTTGGTAGTATGATTTTATAAAATTTGAAATTATTAAGCCTTTGGTTTCTATTGAGTGATACTTATTGTGTTTGTTTTTTTAGAAAATGGAACCCGGTAGGCATCATAGAAACCAACTATAAGAAGCTATTGAGAATGGGGTTAGACCTGAGGCACAGGTGGACCAATAGTTGGTTCAAAGAATCATTCATAATTTTAAAACCATTGATTCAGAACTAGAACTAGATACAGTTTTTATAATATCTATCACTATTGGAAAACCATGTGGAAGAAGTTGGGTTGTCTTCATGAGAGGAGCTGATAACTCTAACAATAATGGAAAGAGGAAGAGGGAAAACTTTTCTTATAGAGGTGGAGTAAATAAGAAACGCACCACAAGATCAATTAACCTTCCCCCAATACCCAAGATCAAGCCTTGATGTTTTCATTGTGGTTCACTAAGTCACATCAAGGGAATATTTACCACACCACCATGATCATGCCACAATTTCAACAATATGGAGCATCTTTAGTGCTATTGTTGTAGTACAATGTGGTCGGGTGTTTGGGAACCTTTCATGTGTAACATACATTTTCTTATTTAACAGGATGAGTTTAAAAAAATAATGATTATTATCATTATAGACCTAGACATGGTGATTCCAATAATACCATGACTCTTTATCAAGGGAAATCTCAATAGATTAATTGAGACTGGAGTACAATGAGAAGGAAATTATATAGAGCTAAGAAGGTTGTGATGGATGATCAACTAGGCCCATAAACTGTTAGAGGTGTGATTTTTTTTTCAGTTATACCCTTATGCAAGATTTTTTTGATATGGTTTCATCGTATTTCATTATTACTTCTCATTCTATTGATTTGATGAATTTATAATTTTAGATATTTCCATCAATGTTAAAACATCAAACTCCTCTTTATTAAAGAGAATGTCGAGCCTTTGTGTGTAAAGAATGTTCTATAATTTTTGATGGAGTTGAGCGACTATGGGATTTATCTTTTCTTGAGATGGATGTATATGATATAATCTTTTTTATGGATTGGTTGACAATATTCATGGCTCACATTGATTTTTATATGATGAGGGTTAGTTTCACAATAGAATATGGATTCGAGCATCTATTTCAAGGAGACCGCAATGTAAATATACATGAAATAATATTTTTAGCATCATCATTTAGAATGATCTTATACCATATGGTGACTTTGACTTTTTCATCAATGGAAGATACCAAGAGTAATATTTTTTTAGTGGTTGTTTATCAGTTTCCTAGTTTTTTTTCTAATAATTTATCAGCATTACCACTTATAAGGTCTGTAGAAATTAAGATTTATATCCTTACCAGGACTATTCGTAGTTCCCTTATGTCTTATTGGTTTGAACAAATAGACATTAGGGAATTTAAAGTGTATTTTTAAGAGATGTAATGTAAAGGATTCATTAATCCGAGCATATCTCTGTGGTAAACATTAGTTTTATTTGTCAAAAAGGCATATGGAACTCTTCTTCTATGTGTGGATTATCGTAAGATTAACCAAGTTATGATAAATAACATGTATCCACTTCCATTCATTGATGATCTATTAAATCAATTTATGGGAGCTCAGTGGTTCTCTAATATTGATATGTGATCATGATATCACCAATTGTAGGTTTCTAAGGAGTATATTCCAAAAATAGACTTCAGAAGAAGATATGTTCATTAAGAATATTTGGTGATTCCTTTTGGTCTTACTAATGCACAAGTGGTCATTATGGAATTGATAAATCAGGTATTTCAAATATATATCTTTTATTTTTTGGTGGTGTTTGTGGATGACATATTGGCGTATTCAAGGAAAAGGGATGAGCATGATCAACACTTGGAGATAGGGTCGATAATCTTGAGATATTATTAGATGTATGAAAAATTATCAAAGTTTTTTTTCAATTCAAGAGATAAATTTTCTTGGGCACATAATTTCTGTAATAGGTGTTTTTTTTATCCAAAAAAGATAGAGGCTATTATGTATTGGCAACCGCCAAAGAATGTCATTGAGATTCAGAGTTTCCAGGGGCTATCTGGTTATTACGGATGCATTGTTCATGATTTTTCACAACTGAACTCAACTATGAAAGCTTTGATAATGAAGATAGTTATATTTCAATGGGACGAAGATTGATAAAATTATTTTGAAGAATTGAAAGTTTTCCTTGAATCAGCACCAATCT
The DNA here is from genome assembly GCA_963277665.1 of Viscum album. Lineage (NCBI taxonomy): Eukaryota > Viridiplantae > Streptophyta > Magnoliopsida > Santalales > Viscaceae > Viscum > Viscum album. The sequence goes on along the minus strand of OY728157.1, from coordinate 1,244,826,954 downwards.
AGATTTTTCCAGAATCAGGAAAAGGATATGTGGTGTATTGTGATGATTCACGATCTTGGTTGGGATGTATTCTCATGTAGAGAGATAGTGTTTTAGATTATGTATCAAGGTAGTTGTAGTTTGTTGAGAAGAATTACCCAACATATGATTTGGAGTTTGTTGTCATAGTCTATGCTTTGAAGACCTCGAGTCATAGCCTCTTTGTTGATAAATTCACTATATTTACAGATCATAAAAGTTTGAAGCATATTTTATCCCAAATGGATTTGAATCTGAAGTAAAGAACATTGATGGATCATCTTAAATTTTTTAAATTTAACTTAATGTATACACTAGGTAATGGAAATTCAATGGGGGAAGTAATAAGAATAAATTATTATGATCAATTAGAAAAATAAGCATCAGATGAGTGGTAGTTGATGTCAGTCCAAGATGAAATGCACTTGGAATGTAATGACCAAGGTGAAGTCACTTCCTTCTTTCCAGTTTCATTTTTTGATGATTTGGTGGATATGGTTAAAGAGAAACAGGATTCTGAATCACAATGTGTTTCTATGATGTAAAAACTCAATGGTTTGGAGAGAATTAAGGGATAGAGGTAGGATGGGTGTTTAGTGTTGTGGTTCATAAATCAAATGGTCATACCCATGGCTTGTCTAGAATAACATCATCATGGTTAAACTATTCCAGACAGGGTTTTCATCCTGGAATATAAATGATTTATAAGGAATTTAAATCATAGTTTTTATGGTTTGGTATGAAAAGAAAGGTTGATAAGTTGTTTCGAGATGGTTAACTTGTCATCAAGTCAATGTAGAGTATCAATGACTAGCATGTATGTTGCAGTCTTTACCTATTCCTATTAGAAAATGGGATAGATATCAATGAATTTTGTAATAGGTCTCCCAATAATAATTTAAAAACATGTTTCCAAATGGGTGATATTGGATCAGATCACAAATTCTGCCCATTTCAAACCTATTCATGAATCTCATATGGTGGAGGACTTGTCAAAAATCTATATCTGAGAAGTGGTAAAGAGGCATGGAATACCCATTCCAATAGTGTCAGACAGAGATCCAAGGTTTATGTCTTTTTTTTTTGAAATACTTACAAAAACCCAATTTCATTAAGTTGAAAATGAGTATAGAATATCATCCTTAGATTAATGATAAATACAAAAGGATGATATGAACTCTAGAAGACATGTTGTGGGCTTGTGTAATAGATTTTGGTGGCTTGTGGGAAGAAGAAATACCATTTGTGGTTTTCTCTTATAAAAAATATATCATGCGTTAGTACATATGGATCACTTTGAAGAATTGTATGGGCATCCTTTTCGCCTTCCACTTTTTTGGCTGGAAACATGTGATATTTCACTAGATGGGTCAATCCTTTTCCAAGAAACAATGAAGAAGGTCCATTTGATCAGGAAATGAATAGATATATCATAGAGTCATCAAAAATTATATGTGGATCATCATAAATTATCATTTTCATTCAATTTGAGTGATCATGTGTTCTTGATAATCTCTCCTAGGATTAGACATTGTCATTTTGGGAAGAAGGGAAAGTTATCTCCTCGATACATATGACCTTTTAATATACTTGAACGGGTTGGTGAGTTGGAATATCAATCGGCATTTCCCAAAAAATTTCAGTGTTGTGCATAATGTGTTTCATGTATATTAGCTGAAAAAGTATCAGTTTGATCCTAACCATGTGATTATATGGGATCACATTGAACTAAAGCTGTATTTTTTGTCAGTGCGTATACTAATATGAATTGTATATAGGCTAGAGAAAGAATTGCAGTAAAAAATCATCATTCTAGTGCGGGTTTTGTGGAAACATGACCGGATCCGGGAAGAAACCTGTGAACCTGAGAAATTAATGATCGACCAATGGCCTAAAATGTTCTAGGACACCACTAGTTTTCTAATTTATGAGGACATAAAGGCCAATGGTAGGGAGAATGTACCACCCCTAGTTTCAATTAAGTAAGCATTTATTTAGACTTTTTAAGTATATAAATTATATGCGTGAATTCTGAGAAGATTTTAGATAATTTTTACTATTTTTGTGGGATTTTATAAAGCTGAAAGGTTGGTTCATAGTTAGTGAAAACAAAGAAAATATTTCTGGAAACCATGCATAATGATACTAGGGCTAAGGGGAAGGCGCAGAAGAAGGCGTATGGTTTTTCCAAACCCTGTATCCGCCTAGGGAAAATAATAAAACCTAGGATAGTGGGATTTTGTAGGGTTGGTAGATAGTTTTATATCCATGTGATCCAAACGTGAGATGTTCCTCATTGAGGTAGTGTCTATCACAAGATTAGCGCACGTTTTCCCTAAACGTGTGACTGACCATTCACGGTTTTAAAAAAAGATCCCAAAAACATGAATCTACATCCAGATTAAATTTTAACCCCTCAGTGTTTTCAAAAACTAACTCTTACATGGGATTTCTCCCAATCCTTGGTGAATGAATCTTCCCCATTGATTGGGTGTCTCTTTGAAGGTGTTTCATGGTGTGTTGAAGCCATATTATTGTGGTAAGTCATTTTTCTTGGTAGTTTTGCTTGGTTTTACTTATATTTAATTCACCATTTATATTTATTTCTTAGATATACATGTAATTTGGATAGATATAAGGTTTTTTATAGAAAATATTATTAGATTTTTCATTTCTGATTCTAGGGGTAGAAATCTACGTCAGGATTGTGGAGATTCAACATTGTTTCGTGGGTGTTTCTGTGATGTTCTTTGTCTTTGACACAAAACATGAGGTAGGTGACTTCACTCGTAACTCCTATTTTTAGAACATGATTTATTACATTAAAATTGTATTTTTTTGATTGAAATTTAATGGTAAATTATTGGGTAAATCCCAGTGGAACACTCCTTAGTGATGGTTTATGATTTTTTAGTGAAATTATGGTTTTTTGAATTAGTTGTGCAAGGTGATCTTGTTTCATGATTTTAAAATGTTGATTTTAAAATGTGGATTTTCTAGAGTTGTAGTACATAGATTAATTTAAATGATTTCATTAAAAGGGTGATTTTATTTAAATGAATTGTAATGGTTTTTTTGAACGGTTTTCAATAAAAGTATAGTTTTATTGAAATCGATGAAATGATTGTTTAGGAATTGGTTTTTAGAATAATGGTTTTGTGCGTTAATGTGTATTTGGGATGGATAGGGGTACGGATTCCCCCATTATTATTGAGATGGATAAATTTCAGGGACCTCCCCCGTCAAAATGGTAAATTAATTCATGGATTAGTGAAAGTATGACTCACTACTCATGAGTTTAGGGAGGTCTAGATTGCATGCATGGTTGGATCTATTGATAGATGGAATAGAATAGTTATTCCAAAATAAAACTTGTGAAATGGTTTTAAGGATCTTTTGGTTTGGTTTCTTTGTAGAATTAATTTATTTAAAAATGGTTTGACATTCGAGACATTTTTTATTATCTTATAAGATGTTTTAATGTTTTATATAATTTTTTTATATAAATTTGATAACATGTTCTATCATATTGGGTGAGTAGGGAAGTCGTTGGGGAAAACCTCCAATGTTTTAGTATTCACCCCTTCTTTGGAACTTTTTTTCTCTTGTAGATATTTTTTATCGAGACATGGGAAAAGGTAATGTATCAAACTTCTCTAGTGGTGCTTAGTAATACTTGGGATGTTTTGTGGATTTGGATCATGGAGCTTGTTAGAGTTTGGTGTTTTCTTAAGACTTTGAGATTGGTTGGTCATGTCTTCCACTGAGTACTTGTTTGTTTTATTGTCTTCCACTGTGGTACTCTTTTATAGTTTAGGTTTGATAAAAATTATATTGCTTTGAGTTTTCATTCATTTATATCATTCATAATTTAGTGGTTTATTTGGTTATTGCAGTTTTGGCTAGTTGTTTTATTTTGAAATGTAAAATCATCCACCATATGTTAGTTAAACCCTTGGAGTTTATTTCCAACCTTTAGCATCTTAGGTATGTCTCTTAAGTCCAAGTAGAACATCCGACTCAACTTAATTCAAAGAGGGGGTGGGATGTCACTTACCCCCTTTATATCTATTAAATAATCCTCATTTATTTTTTAAATCCAATACCTTTTTGTCTAAGAGATCCATGTAATTTGATGAAAAAAATCAAAATCCTTTGATAATTGATGGGCATATGATTTTTTCTAAGGTATCTTTTTTATCCTTCCATGTGAGGGCCTCATTTCGATTGAAATAAACTCAAAATTATATTCCATTGGTAATTGGATAGATTCCCAATTTATTCAATTGTATAGGTGGAAAAATCATCCTTTTAAGAGTATGGTGGACATGTAGAAAACATCATCCATTTATAGGTGAGACTAGGGTCCCTATAAATTTCAAAGTGACTCTTACTATGAGGAGAGAGAGGGATATCATTCTCTATATTTGTGAATCTTGTTAGAGTATATTTATATTATGTTATGAAAAATAAAATCTATATCCATAATTGGAGTAATTTTTTTGAGTCCCTCCTTCTATGCCTGTAGGAAACATCTTTTGGGAACTATAAATTTTTTTACTACAAAACTAGCATCTATGAGATACATTTTAAGAATGGGAAAAAATATTAACTAGAAGGTGTTAGTTCATGGATTGATTTTATTAGGGTTTTAGAGTTTTTAGTATTGAAAATTAATTATTTTTAGGGTTTTAATATTACACTACCCACATATTATTAAATTAGATAATTGTAATTTTGATAATTATAGTTTCTCACAACATTAGTTACTTGTTACTTAAATCATATTTTCATTGATTATATTCAATATTTATTTTTTTATAATGTATTTTTTAGAAACTGTGTTTCTTTTTTACATACCCTATTGTTTTATTATATTAACCTTATTAATACATAATTGAACCATATCGTTCTCTATATTATCCATATAAAGGATTTTTATCATCCTTAAGAAGGATTTTAATCCACCTTAAGAAGTTATGTATAATCCTTATGATAGTTTTTTCAGAACCATATAATGAATTTATTTAACCTTATGACCAGTTGTATATAATATATAGTTATTTTAATTATTAATATATATGTATTTGTTTTTCCCTTTTTTTAGTTTTCATACACTTGAATGGTTCATTTTTTGTAAACTCTTTTGGTGGAACAATGGTAAGAGAAGAAATATTAAAACCTGTATGGAGAAGATCGTATATCTATTTGAAGCTTACAATTGGTTTTTTGTTTATAAACTCTAATTATGGGAACATTTAAAAGAACATGAATCATATATAATTAATGTGATATTACTTTAATATTGATATTGTGACTAATGTTCCACTGTTGGTGTGATCACTATCAAGTAACTAGAACATGCCACTTCATTATTAAAGTGATCAAACTATATCGACATTTTTTATTCGTTTCTTTTCTTATTTTCAAATTTATATTTTTTTTTATTTAATTAATTACTCCCTATTTATTATTTTTCCTTCAAAATATGGTTCATTTTTTATTTTTTATAACCCCATCAAATGTTAGGTCTGTCAGGGTGTGACTCTATTTAATATTTGGGAATGTTTTTTAGGTTATACCTCCATTTGAGAAAAAATTAGGGTCATTTAAAAGTTTATTACATCCATTAAAAAGTGAGGTTTTTTAGTAACTGGAATTTCTCTCAAGGAGAAAAGATGCGTGAAGAGTATATATAGTGTAACTTCTCAGACCTAGTTCACTCATATGTAACCAAACTCGGTTGGTCACATAGCCTCAAGAACGCATCCTCATACACTAAAGGATACTGAATAGCACTAAAGATCTAATGGTGATACAGTAGAGAGACTATATCCTCTTGATTAATAATAAAAGGAATGGATTCAAAAATAAATAAATTCATCTAAATATAGATATGTAACAGTAGAAATAATCATATAAAAATAACCTAGAAATCCCGAAAATACAATCAACCATGCATGAACATGATATGCCAAAAAAAATTAAACATAAAACAATAGGTAATACATACATAATTGATAGACTATAAATGGAATAAATAAAAAAAGACACAAACTACTAAAGGCGGACCAAGTACATGCTCAAAACCCCGTCTCCCATGTCATGTCCAAGTCCTTGTCTATAAAGAGTAACAACAAAGGTCACAATTGAAGATTTTATCAGACAACCAAGAGATCTATTGGGGTAATAAACAAAGGCCTGGATAAGGTGTGAGTAAAACTCACTGGACCACTACCAACAACATTTAATGTAATCCAATAAATGAGTAAAAATAAATATTTCTGAAGGTATAATAAAGAACAAGTGAATAAATAAATATAATCAAGTCAGACTCAAGTTCCTTATAGGACACCTGGTCAACCATACCAGCTTCAGCCTAAACTAGAATATCTCTGAAAATATACCAGTATAGATATATATAAACAAATATATACATATATTTATATATTTTCACTGGTGATTACTCTAGGCATATAACCAAATCATCCATGTATAGTAATAATGGTATAAGAGTATGATAGTTTATATAAGATCATCATCCTAATAATTTTAACTAGTAATAGAGAGTACCATGCCCATCACTCCCAATAAATGATGTCAAATTTCACGTACAATATTAAAATCAAGGGGAATGAAATAACATTTAAAATAAACAAAAAATGATGTGAAATACCATTTCCAATATCCCGAACTAAAATGGTTTGAAGAACCTTATCAAAAAACCCTACACAAAGTCTCTAAATCATGATATTGTATAATGTATTTCCACCTTCCCTATGACCACGTCTAAGGTGTTCCATAAAGGGGAACCCAGGTATCTCCCAAGGTGCAATTTAATTTCATTTTCATGTTTCATTTAATATTTGGATACGAGAAATGGAAAAATCATTATCAAACAATATGATTCATCAGAATGGTTTAATTTTTTGTATCATTTACAAGTAGTAATAATTATCATGTTTAAATACATGACATAATACAATTAAATTATTTTATTATCCCATCCCTTCAAAATCTTGAAGCATAATGATGAAGGTTCATGGACCAATGAACTAGGCTCAAATCCATGCAGGGGAAAAATCCCATATTACTATAGCAGCACTATAGCTGGTATTGTAGTAGTACTGTAGTAGTGGAGAAATTGTAATAGCGGCGACATTGTAGTGGCGGAGGGTACTCTAGCAGTGCTATTATTGTAGCATGTATTTTAGCAGCCCAGGCACTGTAGCATTACAATTCACCAAAGGTCCATTTGGGCCAAAAAATGGGCTTTCGGTCCTTATATTAAGACCACTTGGTCTTGGGCCTTCTATTTATGTAATGGGTCTCCCTCTACCTAGTCATAATGAGGTATTTTCATTTATTATTAAAATGAGGCTTTAACCCCAACTTAAAAAAGGGGGGAAGTCAACTCACCTCAAAACATGGTTTCATCACCTAGTCATGGAAAAGAAGTCATGTGAATATAAGAAACACTCTCATGGGTTGGTATGCCTTTACGTATTAATGTATAATAATATCAATGTGCCTCATAAAGGCTCTCGATCATGGTCTAGAAAATTTAATTTAAGAGTTAATCATTTTGAGACTGATACATGGAAAATATAGTGTGTGGCATAATGAAATATTTTATAAACAATTAAACATTAAGGTAATGTCATGTATATCACCTAAATAATGATTATGAATATTCACTCATCCATTCTTACCCATTTATTTGAGCCAAAATACGATAAATCAAAGAAACAAACAAATACCCTATAAATAGGATATGTGATCTCACATGGAAATAACACCCAATATGGTGAAATAAAACGATATAAAAAGTATAACGATTGATAGAATAAACAAGGGTGAACAAATAAAATTGATAATTATGGATTATTAGCTCAAAATAATAAGATACATAAAATACTAATGTAGTAGAAGATGGGAGATTGAGTTTCCTGTTGTGTGTGAGAAGAAAGGGAGAAGGATTTGGAAAATAACATTAATGTATTAAGGAAAAAATGTAATTTACCACACTATTATGAGTTCAATGGTTTTCTCACATGGTTTAGAAAACTATGTTCCAACCATGAGGCTCCCACTATCCATGGGCCACACCTCTCATGGTTATGGAAATTTTTCACCAACTAAGAATTTGGAATAGATCCACCCCCATACATTAAATGGTAAAGGTGTATGTTTAGAAAAATTGTGTTCAATACATGTTGTTTACCATTTAAATTTACTAAATACCCATCTCATGTTCATTCACCTTATTTTTTATGTTCTTAAAAATTATGTTTCACCCTTATAGGGCCACACAGTTTGGGTGTACGGTTAGCACTGACAATGTGTTAACCATGTGCCATCCTTTACCTTTCTAAAAACGAGGATTTCGGATCCCAGTTCTCCCAGAACTCATCTGAACTACCAAGACACTTATAAATCCCTAAATCTTGACCAAAAAATCATTTTTAAGTATTCTAACTATTGTAATTTCATTATAAAACTCAAATTCAAACACAACACATCCACTATATGAAAATTAAAATTACATTAGTGTTTTTAACAGACTCTAAAAATGTAGGACATTACATATAGGTCCATATTCCTCTATACTACTATAAAAAATTGATGTTATTGTTTTAATATTTCCACTACATATCTCTATATATTTTTATTATATACTTCATTATACATTGTATTTTTATTTCATCAGTTTTCAAATGTGCATGTTTTTTTACTCTAATACTGAAATTTTTTTATTAATATATTTAAATTTTCTAATAATGTTCATTCAAACCCCTCTAGACATATTCAACATCTTTTATTGTTCCAAAATTGGTATCAAATCTAATTTATTTTAGATTTTAGTTCTTTTTCTGATTTTTTTTATTATTCTAACTTTTTATTAGACTTTATTATCTAAGTAAAATATTTTTTTGAGATATGATGAATAAATTTTAATGATTATTGGACCCCTTAAATTCAATATATTTCTATGGGAATGACTATAGATACTACATATAAAGGATGGAAGTTTATAGAAAACATATAATTATAGATCATTTAATAATAATATTACAACCACATATACAACTTAATTTTGATGTTGATAATCTTGTAGATAATGATGGGGTGAAATTTTTTTTGAAAGGAAAAGTTAAGAATATATTATAATTTTTTATTAGTTTAAGTGTGTTTATCCATGTCTCAACATGTAATAAAATTCATGACATGTGGAGAATACTTCATGTTATGGACTCTAGTGTAAAAAATATCAATACATAAAAATTAGAAATGATACATGTAGAATACATTGAATTTAATATGGGAGAAGATGGATCTATGAACCAAAAGTTTTACTAATATTCCAGTATCATAAATAGCATGAACTCAGTTGGTGAATATTTGGAAAAAAATTAATTGTTTAAAGGGTGTCTTGGCCACTACCTAAAAATGGAATGTTAAGAAGGTAGGATTTTATGGATGTATGAATTTTAAGGAATATACTTTGAATGGTCTAAATGGTTCATAGCTATACTACAGACTAGATGAAGGAAAATTATAGAAAGTAAACTTCAAAGAAGAATTATATTGTGTTTATTTCTTAAATAATTTTATCTATAGGCTCTTCAAACTCTTAGTTGTTGGGAAGAAAAAAATATAAGATATCTCATATCACTAAGGGGGTTTATAAAATTATGAAAATAATGAAAGGGTTTAAGAAGGTATAATGAAAAGATGATTAGAAGAATGATCAAAATAATAAAGGTAAGAAATGTAATAATATTTCAGAAAAAAGGTGTTATGAGTTTACAAAGAAAGTAAAAAATTACGTCAAACGTCCCATGGTAAAAACATCTAAGGAAATAAAAGAATTATTGGAAAAACTAAAATAAATAAAGGATGTTTATATGGAGTCGCATATAATAATACGACTCAAGATGTGATTTTTGGAAGTGAAATACAAAATGATAATGTGTAACTGATGGATATAAAAATAAATGAGGTTATTAATGATTCTAGTTCTAGTAATGGATATGATTTAGGTTATTGAAAATATTGGTGTAAAATAATTAATTAAACATAATGAAAATTTAGAGAAGGTTATTTTAATAATGGATGAATTATTTAGATAATTAAATGTATAAATTAAGAAAATAAAAAAAAAGATATTATTATTTAGAATAATAAATTAATAAAAATATTGATAATTTAAGAAATATAACTTATTTTTCTATTTAGATATTTCAAAAAATAGAATTAATTCTTATAAAAAATTTAATCCAAAAGAAACATTATCAACTTTTGTTCAAGGAAAGGATAATTATGATAAGATGATGAATATGAAAAAACCATATTGAAATAAATCTATTTTTTGATATAATATGAAAATACCTTCATTGTGTTGTAATTATTTTTTGATAGTTTTATGGTAATGTATTTGTAGTTACATGTTTTTTGTTCAATTTTCAAGGTCGGTATGCAATGAAATTATCAATGAGATTTAATCAATATTTACTTCAAACTAATGCATTAATTTCAAGGAATTTATCTTCAATATTACCCAATACTAAATGGTTAAAGCATGTTTGGGTACCTAAAACCTATTTACTAATACTATTAGTCAATAAATACATGGAAACCAAATAAATTTTTTTTATGATCGATTTCTTGAAATCCACCTTAAGATTGTCAATGAAACCTGGTACATAGATAGAGTCTTCTCTAGAGATATGACTTATTTTCCATTGAAATTTATATCCTACCATCAAAATGTTATACGGTATATGAAATTTTTTAATTACTCAAAATGAAAGATTATAAGATTTGGAAAAGTATTTATTTTTTAATTCAATTTTAATTTTTGAGGTACTATTTGTAAAAAGATTAAAAAATTACTTAATAAGTATTTTATATGTTTTTTATGATGGAATGAATGTTATGTTTTAAGGTATTAAATTTCTAATATTAATTAATTAATAAATTTTATTATATGAAAGTAGGAAAGATAATATATATTATATTAATTGTTTTGAACTTACATATAAGAATTTAATGTTTATTAATGTTATAGAAGCATATGATATCTTATGGAATAGGAGGATTGAACAGTTCACACTATTTTATAAACTTTCACATAAGTGTTTGGTTCTATAATTACCTAATCTTAAAACAATATTTTTTTTTAAAATTCTTGTTTAAATTTATGCAACATAAAGAAACATCATGATAAATAAATGAAATTACAACTAAAACCCCTCTTTAATTATGTCATCAAGATTTATTTTCCACTATGAAAGCTACTAGTTTAAGAGGAATGAATTTTTTTATTGATTATGAATTTAGTAGGATTATTTTCACTTATTTTTTTTAATATAAAAGTGAAAATCAAACCAAATTTAAAACTCATTGTAAATTATTTCAAAATAAAAAAGGTGATTCAATTTTCTGTATTAAAATATATTGTGGTAGTGAATTTATTAATCAGGTATTTGAGAAATTTTATAAAGATAATGGGAAATTAATTTTTTTCTCCTACAACAACATAACAAAACAATGTTGCAAAAAGGATAAAATAAAATTGTTTTAGAAATTTCTAGAAGATTGATTAATTAATATTATTTACTAAATTGTTTTTGGCCTTAATTTTTTAATACAAAAACTTATATTTTAAATAGATTTTTTATTATACCTTTAACAAATAAAATCATTTATAAATTTATTAATTGAAATAAACATAAAATTTGATTCTCTATAGTCTTTCAGAGTAAAGTTTTTATTTTAACCACTAAGGGTAATCTAGATATGTTTTATGTTAAAAGTGATAAAGATATTTTTATAGTATATTCAAAAAATAATAGAACATATGTAGTATATAATAAGTGAACTATGATCTTTTTAGAAACAATAAATGTTAAATTTTAGGAATCTGGTTTTAAATATAAGAGTTTAGATATAGATATACTGGAGGAATAATTTAGAGAGTTTAATATCACCAAAAATGGTATTCAAAATAGTAATGTATATATTGAGGGTTAGGATACTCCTCAATTTAATTTTATAGTTACAAGACTCATAAAAATAACCCTTTATAAAATACAATTGGAAATGTTGAATCTATAATTAAATTATATTTTTTTGAATTATTTTGATAATTTTACTTTTATTTCTAATTTTATACATAATAATATTGATTAAGATTCAAAATATAATGATTATATAGTTTTTGTGAAAATTTAACTTAATAAATTTTCACGAAATAATATATTTTCATTATTTAAACCCATAAATATAATTATATTATAGAAACTAATTAGATTTTTTGGATTAAAATGGATGAATATAGTAATATTCTTAAAAATAAAACTTGATTCATTTCTTAAGATTTTTTCAATATGAAGGAATTTATTTTGATGAATCATTTTCTCAAGTTTCTAGGATTGAATCTTTTAGGATTTTATATCCTTTTTCTTTGTTTTAAGGTTTTAAATTGTTTCAAATGGATTTTAAAAGTTATTTTTTGAATATTTTGATTTCTTAATAAGTTTAATTTAATCAATAACCTAGTTTTGGACATGACATTTTTTCAAATCATGTTTTTAATTTTTTTGAAATATTAATGAGTTTTAATAAAGCTCTAAATGAAAGAATTTATTTGTTTTTAATGAATATTGCTTTTAATAAAAGAAAATATGATCCCACTTTTTTTATTAAAAATATTTTAAATGATATTTTAATTTTGAAAATATATGTTGTTGAAATTATGTTTGGTTATTCAAGTGATTTTTATGTAATGATTTTTCTATGTTGATGTATTCTAAATTTGATACTATTTTAATGGGAGAATCAAAATTAATTCTTTCAGTTCAAAATTATCAAATACCTTATGGGATTTTTTTGAAACAATTTAAGTGTTCATAAAATATATTTATAGAGTAATCGTTATTCTAGAAAAAAATTTAGAGTACCTATGACTATTAATTATAAATTTGATTTAGATTAAGTTAGAAGATTAGTGGATTTAAAATTGATTAGAGGAATGATAGTATGTTTGTTATCTTTTTATATTTATAGTCTTGATATTGTGTTTAGTATTTTTATGTTTGTAAGGTTTCAGTATAATCTTATGTAAAGTCATTTATATATGTTAAAATAATAATTATATATATTAAAGAAACTATAAATTTTGGTTTATTTTATTATAGTTATAACTTTTTGGATTTAATTTTATATTCTAATTAAAATTTTAGTGGATATAGAATGATGGGAAAGGGGTTTCGAGTAATTACCTTTACTTAGTAAATGTTTAATTTTATAGAGTGCTAATATGTAATTATCAATTGTTTTATCTATAACTAAGGACAAGTTTATAGTTTTAACTAGCAGTTTAGATGACTTTATTTGGATTAAATAAACTCTATATTGTTTAAATTCTTATTTTGATAATATTTCTATTAACTATTATAATAATTTATTTGTTTCAATTTCAAATAATTATTAAAACATTCAAGAATAAAACAATTATTTATTCCAATTTATTAGATATCATGCTAATAAAAAAGATATGCTTTTAGAATTTATATCAACTAATGATAAAGTTGCTGATATATTTTTTAAAGCGTTAGATGTAATAATTTTTGAGAAAATAAAATTTGAACTTGGTATAATGTATATTTAATTTAAAGTAATATATTTTAAAAAATTTATTACTCTTTTTTATTACTAACATATTAGTTGTTAAAAAATTTAACTATCTTTTAGAAGATATTTGAAATTTTAAGTGCAATGATTTATTTTCTATAGCTTTTGGAAGTGATTACGTGACATACTGTAGGTAATGGGTATGTTTTTTATCTTATTTTATCATTTATAATTTTCTAAAGGATTATAAGAGTTTGGGATATAGAATCTAGAGATTCGGAGAAAACAAGATAGGTGCATGGTATGCGCATGGTAAGAAGTGATTGTGTGGTAACCATGTTGATTATATCTTTTTGTTCCAGTAAAATCTATCAGAATTTGAGAAAATGTTTTATAACTATGTGTGTAGATAAAAACATTTTGGGGGTTTTTTGGTTTTTATACAATGGTTATTACATGAATTGAGTAAGTTTTTTCTAACTCTGTATAATTTCCCATGTAACCGTGTGTGTTTTTTCACACGGGAGAATCTAAAACATAGTTTGTGTGTGGTATGTCTAACCATGAAACATATCCAAGATTCTTAAAATTATAAATTTACCCTGATTTACTTGGTCACTTTTTAGTTTAATTCTCTTTTAATATCTCTTTTTCATGACCTAAACCATTCTAGATTCTCTCGAAAGTTTTCCCCTTAGATATTTGGTTATTTCCCTTCATTCTTGGTGGATATCTTTAAGGTATTTTCCTTATTTGATTTGATATCTTCTCCTCTTTCTAGATATCTCCATGATCTCCTTTCCCCTTATTCTGTTAGAACCCATTTGGGATATTATTTCTAGATCTAGATGGTTTGATGTGGATTTGATGATGTTTCTTATAGATATAGGCTTGTGAGGACCTAATATCCTCATTTCCAATATTTATTTTCAAAGGAGACTAGTTTTCCTCCATTGGTGACATACGTGTCTCTGTAAAAAAGTTATAATAGATTAAGTACTTATTATTATAGTTAATTTATTTGGTTTGGTGTATCAGAATTATTAATTTGACATCAAAGATGGTTTATTTTTTAAAATTTCTTCTTAGGTGTAAAGGTAATGGGTTTTAAAGTGGATTTCCTTTAAAAAATATAGACATTATGTGTTTGATGAAATTCTAAAAAAGTTATTTTTACTCAAAAATGGATTTTTCAAGCATGAGAGTGGTCACTCTTTATTTGAGAAATTTTTTAAAAAAAATTTGAACATGGTTTACAAAAATGTTTTGGTAAACATTTCACATTAGGACCCTTGGGTGTGTCAGGTCATGGAAATATGTATTCCTTAGTGAGTGTGGCACTACTAGGGGTTATTAAAGTGATATCAATAAACTGTTAAACAAAAATATATTATTAGAATTCACAAACCATGTCTATCATATCAAGAAGCATCACTAAATAACTGAGATACCTTACGTTCACATGTGTATCGATATATGACAACTACAAATGCACAATAGTACCCAAGTAAGGGGTGAGTCTAATCACAATAGTATTTCCCCAATGAATTACTAACTCACACCACTAGAACAAAAGTTTTTATCATATTTATATAAAATAGTTTAAAAAAGTTAATATAGTTTCTGTAAAATGAAAAATAGATTTCCGTGGAAAGTAATCAAAACAAGAATTTAAAAAACACTCTCAATTCTATTTTACATACACATACCATGATTCCTCCACACATCCACACATGCATTCCCATGTGACAGTTCCATGCATTTGAGAGGTATCTCCTCTATGTGAAAATTTATCAGAAGGTAACTAATATGATGTACAATAATGAAATACACACCTTCTATAGTGTCAAATATAATAAAAATGAACCCACCCCAAACATATATTCCAAAAACCCATGCCAAACCATTTCAAATAAAACATTTTTTATATAACACATTTTAAAAATCATTATACATGTATCAAATCAAAAAATAATAATTTTAAAATCTCCATTTTAAATTTATCTTCGAAGTGGATTTTCCATAAAAACATCCAATTTCTACAATTTCCCAAAAGCATCACTAAATATGTTTCCAATAAGAATAACAAAAATATTTCATAATAATTTAAAGCGACATATTTATTTAAAACTAATCTTTGATGTTTTAATAATTTGGGGTTGAGATATAATCAACATAACTCACAATGATCGGGGAAAACAAATAACATAACATCAATGATCAAGATACAATCGTGAACCATCTTTCATTACTTATATCTAACACAGATTCATTAATATATCATCAATAATATATCAAATAAAAAGTATGTACCCCCAAATAGATTAAATATAAGGTTCTGAGAGATATTGTGAGAAGTTATCTAATATGAACAACCATGAATTGAGACTTAATGATTAATTTGTATCTTTAATGTGATTTGAATCACTTAACACTTTCTCCTAAATCGAAAGGGAATCTCTCTCAGGCCTTGAGGGAAATGAGTTATTGATTATAAAGGATTAGGGAAATACAAGGGGTCCCAGGACATAATACAAGTTTGATCCACAAATTTTGTATCTACAACTACATGTTACATGGTTAGGTCACATCATTTGGTAGATTGTACACCAATCGTGCAGTGTTACTACCTTAAGAGAACTCTTTACAACGTTGGCTCACACGTTTAGTTAAAACATGAACCCACCATGATTTTTTCTCTTTACAGAAATGTATGATTTCCCCTGAACATCCTCACATTTTGGAAAAATTTTACACCAACTGGGTAAAGACACTATCCCTCCTGCCATAAGCCACATGGTTCCTAGATGGGGTTCGAGGTTTGTGATAACTATTCTCAAATCGCGCACCTCAAGAAAAGCCTCTAAAGAATGAAAAATCTCATACGAACTATAACTCATATACCCCATAATCCCAGATCAAGTTCATTATTTTATTACACTATTATATAAACAAGGAATAGACTACCTAAAATGAAAAATAATTTAGTAGATTTTTAAAACCAGTTATATATAGAAGTTCAACATTACAACTTAAAATGAAATACATCATATAAAATTCTTTGGAAATATTCATATTCTTCTAAATTATCTTTACATGTCATTTGAAAAATTCATCTTGGAATCCTAAGAAAAAAAACATAAGAAATGCGTGTCGTTAGATGATTAGTAAGGGTATTTAATACCAGAAAATCATAAATAGTAAGGCATGATGAATAACTAAGGACAACATTCCATTAAAATATAATCTTGAGTATAATATTATAGAAATAAAATTTGATTAAGTAACTCTAAAATAAAACATAACCATGGATATTCTAATAGTCGGATAATCACATGGTCTATCAATTACTACTTTTATAATGAGTAAATTTATAGTGTCGGGCAGCATAATCATTTTTCTAGGGCCTTGTCCAAGACACCATACATAATGGATAAAAACATAGGCTAGTTTGTCTCATGAGACCTACCAATTCATCGAGGGGATATAGTGGGCCCACCCATCGCTTACTAAGCTCAATTAATTCCTCATATAAAAGGGTTGAAACATAATCAACATATATATTGATATTGAATCTAACATATTAAATGTAAATACCTTTCCCAATTCAATAAACATAAACACTGACCCTTCGGTGTAATATGGTGAATGGTTTCAAGATAGCACATCCAAAGTCAAACAAATCATAAAAAATTCAATAAAATATGTTATATGACATCATAAAATATTAATCCAAATTAAAAAAAAGAGTGAACAAGAGTGTTGAAATATATGAAAATACTCTTATAAAATCATCGAGTAATTCATGAGACAAGTACTCTTTTACTTGACAATGAAGAGTTATTTTGGAAAAATATTTCATATACAAATAGAATAAAAATAATATAGTTTTTTTATAATAAAAATATTTATTTAAAAAAATAATGGAGGCTTAAAATATATTCTAGAGTGAACTTGAAAATTGTTAATAATTTGAGAAGTTCCCTTGAATCAGGCTTGTTTATCAGGATTAATTTGGGGAAGTTCTTTTTAAAACATGTAACTCCCCATAAAAGAAAGAATGTTTCAAATTGGTACATATATATAGATCATTAACATAGATTTTATAGGGATTTCATAATAATAATTAATAATTTTATACGGTTAAATTGAGAAAAATGATTTACTCGAAAGAAAGTGTAGTTCGGGTAGAAACTCGTACCTTATGTCTGAATGTGTTCTTCACTTCACCATAACGCCTTGTATAATCAAATTAAAACCATTAATTAATTAATTCAGAACCTTATTTATATCTATTTGATTTGTTATAATTTTATTAAGTTCATTTAAAAACTTTTTGATGAGTTATAAGATACAATTTTATCACTCAGGAGCATTTTTTTCATGGTTTTAACAATAGGTATACTTGTATATGAGTATGGAAGTTCATTTGGTATGTTCATAATTCTAAAAAATTGAATTTATAAGATATTAATGAAAAAAAACGTGTAATTGGTATTATGTATCATTTTGATTCCATATATGTGGATGAATCATTAATGATAATCATTTAATTTCTGTGAAATATTTTATAGTTTGAAAATTGTAATTCTATCTATGAGAGTCTATAAAAAACTATATGGGCTTTTTGGTTTTTATCTAATGGTTATCACATGGAATGGAAAATGTTTTTATAACTATGTTGATTTTCCCAGGTAACTATATAAGGACCCAGCCTTAAACATTACATAATCTTGAATTAAGTTAATAATTCACATTCAGGATCTTTTTAGGTTTAGAGATTTATAGAATTAGGTCATAACATATACATAATGACTTTGAATATTACAAGTAGACATTTCTACTCACTATCCATTTTTTCAGAAAATAAAAACTCTTTGAAAAAAAGATTCATTTCTAGTTCCAAGTTTTATACATCATTACTTTTCCTTGATACCATCCTTGACCCTATTCCACTTTATGTCCTATGAAAAAACATTTCAAAAACATAGGATGAGCATAAAAAGCTTAGTAAGGGATACAAAAGGAAGGAAAACTATTAGTTTTTCAAAACAAAAAGTAAACCATGAATACCTAATCAAAAGTATTAATTTTTACCTTTATGAAGTATTAAATATTCTTTAATGAATAAAATATCATTTTTTACCCATCTGTAAAAAAATATTACCACAAAACCCATAGAAAGAACTCATAATATAAATAAGTAACTTGGGACATAAACATACTTAAATGGAATAACCATACGGTCGACTTCCACACATATAACTAAATGGAATATCCATATGACCAACTTCTATACCCAATGAATTTGAGGTTATAATGTAACCACCTATCCTGGTTTATCAAGGCACCACCCATCATTTGGTTTATCACCTAACCACCCGTCAAATGTCCAAGTACTGTTATAAAATCATAACAAATAAAATATTTCAAATATAAACATTTCACTAGTAAAATATCACATTCAATCACATGAAATCATTTCACGATATTGAAATAATCATTCCATTTTGAAAACCATTTTCAAATACTAAAACACCAAAAACAGAATAAGGGGTTTCCTTTTTTGTTTTAAAAAACATTAAGGATTATAGAGGAATCCAAATAAAGATTACGGCGGTGTAGAGGTCATTATTGCCGAAAAAGTTAAAACATTCCTTTTTCGTTTAGTAAAATTCTACATAGAAAAATATTCTTTTTGAATGAAATTAAAAGTAAAAGAGATTTATACATTGTATAAAATAAAGTCATGTATAAATCAAAATATGCCTCAATGAAAGGAGATTGAGATGATGTCCCTTACGAAGATGATTTTGTAAATAAAATAGATCTATTATGTGTATTCACTATAATTACACATAAAGAAAGTATAAATAAAAGATAGGATATCAAAAGTAATATTTCACATAATCATAGCACGACATAATCAAGAAGCATAATTTTAACCCGAAGAATGAAAATTTGGTTAAGAAGTTCCCTTACCTGGTGTCTGACTTGACCCGTTCATTATTTAATTTCCTAAATAATAAACTTAAGTTAATTTATACTTTATTAAAAACATATTTAAAGTTTAGTATTCCTTTTATATCACTTATTATCATTCTATAACAATTACTTAATTATTTGAGTTCATATCGGACATTTTGTCGATGTTCAGAACTTGAGTTAAAAAAGAACTTGTTATAGTTATAAATTGTTCATGTGGTCAAAATTACATTATCTCCAGAATTATATTCATGATTTATATATAATATATATCATATATATATATATTATATATATTTATCTATAATAGTTTATATCACTTAGATATATGAAAATGAAGTGCACCATTCATGGTGACAGTAAGTCGTACATACTCATGAACGTTACTTCCAATTCATTTTTTCATTTTAAAATGAATGAAACCAAAATAAAACATATCTATATTATTATTAAATTATAATATGATATTTTATATATATTTTTTATGTTCATTAACACCATTTTTTATATGTTCCATATATGGAATGAACGAGTCATATCACTTTGAGGGGCGGTAGTCGGCACTTCCTCAAATGAAATTATCATATATACACAATATGAAAAGCATAAAGGTATGTTATAAAAGAGAATTAAACAAGAATAGAGGTAATATAAATATTATAAATATCATATATAATTACATTTCCATCATAATGGCCACCATGAGAGGTGGTAGGAGAAGATTGAACAATCATCATTTCGTGAGGCACTAATTCGCCATCCACAGAAATAGTATGTTCTTTACCCATTAGACGGAGGTGTGTGTAGGGGTAGTTCAAATAATTCTCATAAAAACAACCTATTACTTTTAGGATACTGGTTTTTCTTTAAAATAAATGAATAAATAGTGTTTATGGGGTTGTAGAAGTAATATAAAAGAATAGAACTTAAGAGAAGATGTTACCTTTAAATCGGTTAACTCCCTTTTGTTTGAACCAAAAGGATTTCTTGAAGTGTCTTATTCCTAAGTTAAGGCTTATAGAAGGATTAAATAGATGCATAGAGATTATTTAGGTGTATTTTGGATGAGACAAGGGGCTTTATAGGTTTGATTAATGGGTTAGAGGTGATGGCTTTTTATAAGGTGGAGGAGGGGATCTTTAGGAAAGTTTAAAAAAATTATTTTATTATATAATGATTTTCGGTTTCTAAAGGTACAAAACTCATTAAAGTAGAATATAAGAGAAGGAATGTTCTAAATAAAATAATCCAGTAATAATTGGGTAGTTTTTGGGATATTGTTTTTCAATTTATAATCTTTTTTATTGAAATCATTCATTAATGAGGTAGACACTACATCATTATTGTGTCATAAATAATTTTGGTTATTTGACATATAAAAATTATAAAAAAAATACCATGATGTAGGTAATATTTTTAGATTTAAAATTCATATTTATAGTAAAATAGATAACTTATATAACCCCATGTAAAAAATTGATTTACTAAAAGATATATGTTTATGTCATTTTTCTCTTTACTTTAAATTAATTAACTTAAAGTGTCATTATCCCACACAAGTTGCTCCAAGGGGTCCCAAAATCAACCCAAGGATGCCCATGGTTGGAAATGTATCATAAAATAATATTATGACACAAGTTAAGGTAATTTAATATTATTATAATATTATTTGTTTACCATTATTTACCAGATTTACCCTTTAACCATTATAAATAAAATATTTACCGAAATAAATATTCATAATGTCTAAAAACAAAATTTACATATTTACACAATTTGTACCTACTGATTAAATATATTGAATCCATTTTTCAAAATAAAAAACACAGAAGTGGAAGAAATTAATTTAAAATTAATTCCAATTGTCAGAACAAAAATTGTGTTTTTAAGAAATAATAACTATCAAAAGATTGACACTTCTTTGTGTCCAATTTTAAAGTGAAATGACTTACAATTACCAAAATTGGATTCAATGATAAAAAATTAATATAATTATACTTTAAAACCAATTAAAAAGATAATCTAACCCTATAAATAAATTAGATTAAAAGACAGTTTTGAATTAAAATACTGTATTTTTCACTATTAATTAAAAAATGAATTTTATCAGAGAAATACCATAAATTAACCCAAATTTAATTTTGAAGTCCTGATTCTATAGAAAAAATTTATTTTGTCAGATATAATATATAAATGTGGAAAAAAATATATTTAAATTAATTTCCATCAAAAACGCGGTAAATCAACCTTTTAAAGAATATTAGAGTATTTATTCTTAAAATTGGATTCATTCGCATTTTAAGCCTTGAGCTTTTATTGGATAAATGTAAAAACGTTTAAAAAACATGTGTAATCATATTTTATTTAGTTCTGTTCATTCCCCCCAATACACATCTAGGCATTAACTACCATTTATAATAACAATATTTTATTACTAGTGTGTAACATAAGATTTCAAAGAAACCTGTTGTTGTGTATTGGGTACTCCATTGAACATATCATCCCATTTAAAGTAAAATTAGTATTTAATTCAAAAATATTAATAAATATAAAAATTTCTAATTCTTTATTTACGTAGGATTTTACATCCTTCCCCCCTTTTAAAAATCACAACCTCACAATTGTATTCACTTATCAAATAAATGGGGGTATTTATCCCTCATACCATTTTACGATTCCCTCGTTGCCTCTTCAACCATATTATTTTTCCAGAAAACCTTTACCTGATGAATTACCTTATTCTGCAACACTTTCTCTCTTCAGTCAATAATCTGGACCGGTTGTTCCTCTTAAGAGAGATTCTCTTCCAAATAAACTACCTCTGGGCTCAAAACGTGAGATAGATCCAGCATATACTATCACAACATTGAAACATGAAAAACACTGTGTACTTGGGATAAACATGGATTTAAATCCACTTTGTATGAAACTGATCCAACATTCTCTTGGATTTCATAGTTCTAATGAACCTCGGACTCAACTTTCCCTTATTTCCAAAACACATCACACTTTTCCATGGAGAAACATTGAGAAAGACATGATCACCTACATCAAAAGAAAGATCCTTCCTCTGGTTATCTGCATAACTTTTTTTCTTGATCTGAGCTATTATCATGTGCTCTTGAATCAACTAAACTTTTTCTGCCATCTCTTCTACCAATTCTGGTCCCATTAGTGTCCTTTCATCTACTTTACCCAAAAAGTTTGAGTTCGACAATGCTTTCCATATAATGCCTCAAATGGATCCATCTGTACACTGGAATGAAAACTGTTATTATAAGAAAACTCAACCAAAGAAAGATGTTAATCCCAATATCCATCATAATCCATTAAATAAGCATGTATCATATCTTCCAAAGTTTGTGTTGTTCATTTTGACTTCCCATCTCATTAAGGGCGAAAAGTTGTACTAAAATTTAATTCAATACCCAAGGACTTCTGAAGGCCTTTCCAAAAGTTAGAAGTAATCCTCAGATCACAATCAGATACAATGGAGAGGGTAAATCCATGCAACCAAATTATCTCATTAATATACAATTGAGAAATGGTATCTAGATATAGAGTATCTCAGATTTGAAGGAAGTGAGCATATTTAGTCAATAGAACAATAATAACCTAGATTGCATTGGTACATTGAGATGTCTTTGGTAATCCCACAACAAAGTCCATGGATATATTTTCCCATTTCCACTTTGGCACCGGTAAAGGCTGAAACATCCCTTTCGGTAACTGTCACTTTTCTTTAAGATGTTGACATGTAAAACACTTCACAGTAAAGTTAGCAATATCTCTTTTCATTCCATCTCACTAGTAATACTCTCGAAGATCCTTGTACGTCTCAGTACTACCAAGATGAACTGAAAATTGAGAACTATGAGCTTCACATATCAACTTATTATTTAACTAAGAATCATAAGGCACACATAATCTATTTCCAAATCTCTAAATAAAATCATTATCAATGTTAAAATAAGTCAACTTACCCTTCTGAACCAACTCTACCGTTTTGTGCAACTCATTGTCTTCCATCTGCGCTTTCTTAATTGTGACTGATAGAGACGATTTCACTGACACCTGAAACAAAAGAGAGTAATTTCCAGTACCAACAACTTCTATTCCAATGTTCATCAAATCAAAAACCAAAGGATCTTGTTCCAAATGTAGCATGGTTATTGAAGTATTACTTTTTCGACTCAAAGAATCTGCCACTTTATTTTTCCTTTCTGGGATTATAATAGATCATGAAATCATAATCATTGATTAATTACAACCATCTTCTATGTCTCATGTTTGATTCTTTCCTAGTAAATATATACTTTAAAATTTTGTGATTAGTATATATTTCGCACTTTACTCCATACAAATGATGCCTCCAAATTTTTAAAGCAAAAACAAAAGAAACTAATTCCAAATAATGTGTAGGGTAATTTAACTCATCAGGTTTCAACTCACATGAAGCATAAGCAATTAACTGATCATTCTACATAAAGACACAATGAATTACTTTAAAAGAAGCATCATTTTAGATAACTCACTCACCATTTCTGGAAGGCAATGAGAAAACAAACGAATTCACCAATCTTCTTTTCAATTCCTGAAAAGAATCATCACATTCTTTTGTACAAATGAACTTAAAAACTTTTTGAGTTAAATTAGTCATTGATCAAGATAACTGTGAAAACCTTTCAAAAAAACTCAAGTAATAACCTACCAATCCAAGAAAACAAAGGATCTCAGTTATATTTGTGGGTCTTGGCCATTCTTCAACAACGTTTTTTAGCAAGATCAACAGTAATTCCATTTTTTGAAACAATGTGACCAAGGAAAGAAATTTGTTGTAACCAAAACTCACACTTTCAGAATTTCCCATACGGTTGTTTTATTTTAATGTTTTAAATACAACCCTTAAATGACTTTCATGCTCCTCTTTACTTTCAGAATAAATAAAAATATCATCAATAAAGAAAACCACGAACTTATCTAAGAACTCACGGAAATTTCTATTCATAAGATCTAGGAATACAGTAGGTGAATTTGTTAACACAAAAGGCATAACTAAAAATTAATAATGATCATATCTAGTATAAAACACATTCTTAAAAATGTCTTCTTCCTTTACATTCAATGGATTGTACCCCGACCTCAACTAAATCTTCAAAAAACCCTGAGCTCCATGGAGATGATCAAAACAATCATCGATATGAGGCAAAAGATACTTGTTCTTAATAGTGATGTTATTCAATACACTATAATCAATGAGAAAACTCATTGAACCATCTTTATTTTCAATAATCAAGATAGAAGCAACCCATGGTGATGTGTTAGGTCAAATGGAACCTTTTTCTAATAACTCTTGTAATTGCTTCTTTAACTCTTAAAGTTCAATTTGAGCCATTCGATAAGGTGGTTTTGAAATTGGCTTAGCATCAGGAACTATGTCAACAGTAAATTCAACTTCTCAATCATGTATAATACTAAGAAAATCATCAGGAAAAACATCATGGTACTCATTTACTACGGGAACATCATTAATCTGAATAGTTTTTCTATTTTCAACAATATGTGTAAGGTAACATTAATTTCCATCTTTTACTAGTATCTTAGATTCTTTATATGTTATCAAAAGTAAGGGTTCATTCTTGTACAGAAACTGAAAATCTTTATGAAGATAATCCTCTTTATCTCTACATTCAATCTTATTATGATAAATAGAAAGCTAATCCATACCTAAAATAACATCAAACTCTAATAGAGGCAAAACAATAAGGTGTGCAGGTAGATTATTTCCACACAGAAATATAGGAAGGTTCTTATGTTTTCTTTTTGTCTCAACATTTCCCTGGGGGTTTTTACCATAAGTTCATGATTCATATCTTGATATGGAATTCCCAATTTACTAGAAAACTTCTTAGAAATGAAAGAATTTGTAGACCCTGAATCAAACAAAACATTGGCCTAATATGAACAAACAAACAATGTACCTGATATTATTTCATTCGATGGCCCAACATCTGCTGAAGTAGTTGCAAAGGATTTCACCACCCCCTTTTGCTTTTATTTTTGCTGCTTTCCCTCAGCTGAGTTCTTCGTCGGACACTCATTTTCATTATGACTCATTTAATTGCACATAAAACATCTTATTATTGGCTTTTCATTTCCTGCTTGATCATCATCCTTATAGTTACGATAAATATAACCAAACATACCACACCAAAATCACTTTCCATACATTGATAAAAATTCTCCAGGATACTTTTTACAACACTTCTCACAAGATGGATATTTCATTTTCTTACCTTCAACCTTATTGATGAATTATTTCCCTTTTCTTGTCAACTGGACCTCTTCTTTTGTTTACTCTCATGGAACACCTGATCATAAAAAAACTCCATTTCTCCCTTCTTATAACATCTAACAAGTTTTTCATATCTTTTGAATTCACGAGAGTCTAATGCTCTTCGATATCACTGCTTCAGTCCTGAGTGAAATCAATTTATCTTACTATTAAGATCTCTATTGAAATTTGGAGCATACCTTGCTAGCCGAGTGGACCTTTCTTCATAAGCATCCACTGAGTCATCCTCCTCCCTCAATTCCAACAATTGTTTTTCTATCCTAAGTTGAACCACCTTAGGAAAATATTTCTCAAGAAACATACCTTTGAAATCGTCCCAACTAAGAGCATAAATCTCTTCACTATCCCTGATATTTTTCACCATCGACCAACACTGATCGTCTTCACCTTCAAAATGGTAAACAACAAAACTAACCTTTTTATTGTCTATACAACCCCTGACATTGAAAATATTTTCCAATGCTTTGATCAACCCTTTAGGTTGAACAGGGTAAGATGGTCCTCTGAATGATGGGGGATGTTGCCTCATGAAATTCTCCACAGCTGAAATCTTTCCCTGTGGCTGATTTGGCTGATCTCGTGCATTGAAACCACCACTATTTATATCCTGATTGAACTGTGCCATCCCTGCAACAAACTATTTAATTCCAATTCTGAGAATCTCAGGTTGCTGATTTGAAAGGTTATTCTCCTCTGTATGACTTCCCAATATAGCTGCCCAGTTTCCACTGCGGAACACCATTCTGAAAATAGAAATATCTTTGGCGAAGTAACATGGTAATATTTAAATACTATATCATTTCAATATTACCATAAATTAATTTAACAATATTCTAACTCTTAAATTTTTCTAAACCAACATCTGATACAAACTATAAGGACCCAACCTTAAATATTACATAATCTTTAAATAAGATAATAATTCACATTGAGGATCTTTTTAGGTTTAGACTTTAGAGAATTAGGTCATAACATATACATAACAACATTGAATATTACATGTATACACTTCTATAATGTATCTATTTTTTCATAAAATAAAAAACTCTTTGAAAAAAAAGATTCATGACTAGTTCCATGTTTTAGACAGGAAGAATTTTCCTTGATACCATCATTTACCCTATTCCATTTTATTTCCTGTGAAAATAATTTCAAAAACTTTGGATGAGCATAAAAAGCTCAGTAAGGGATACACAAAGAAGGAAAACTGTTAGTTTTTGAAAATAATAATAAACCATAAATACCATATCATAAGTAATAATGTTCACCTTTATGAAGTATTAAATACTCTTCACTGAATAAAAGATCATTTCATACCCATTTGTAACCAAACTATTACCATAAAACCCATACAAAGAACACATAACATATATAGGTAACTTGGGACATAAACATACTTAAATGGAATAACCATATGATCGACTTACACACATATACCTAAATGGAATAGCCATACAGCCGAATTCCATACCCAATTCATTGGAGGTTATAATGTAACCACATGTCCAGGTTTATCATGGCACCACCCATCATTTGGTTTATCACGTTACCACCCATCAAATGTCCAAGTAACATTATAAAATCGTAATACATAAAATATTGAAAATATAAACATTTGACTAATAACATTTCATATGTAATAACAATAGATTATTTCAAGATATTGAAATAATCAATCCATTTAAAAAACCATTTTCAAATACCATAACAAAAAAACAGAATAAGGGGTTTCCTTTCTCATTTTAAAAAAACATTATGTCTTATAGAGGAAACCAAATAAGGATTATGGCGGCAGAGAGGTCATTATCTCTACAAATGTTAAAATCATTGATTTTTTTGTTTAGTAAAATGGTATATAGAAAAAGGATTCCCTTTGAATGGAATTAAAAGTCAAATTGGTTTATTCACCATATAAAATAAAGTCGTGTATAAATCAAAATATGCCTCAATGAAAGGAGATTGAGACGAAGTCCCTTAAAAATATCATTTTGTAAATAAAATAGATCTATTATGTGTATTAACTATAAGTAAACATAAAGAGAATATAAATAAAATATATGATATCACAATTTATATCTCACATAATCATATAATGACATAATCAAGAAGCATAAGTTTAACCCAACGAATATAAATTGGGTTAAGAAGTTCCCTTACCACGTGTCCGACTTGACCCGTTCGTTCTTTAATTTCTTGAATAATAACATTAATTTAATTTATAATTTATTAAGAACCATTCTAAAGTTTATTATACCTTGTATATCCCTTTCTACCTTTCTATAACAATTAGTTAATTATTTGAGTTCATATCGAACATTTTGTTGATGTTGGGAACTTGAGTTAAAAATGAACTTGTTATAGTTATAAATTGTTCATGTGGTCAAAATTATATTATCTCTAGAATGATATTAATGATTTATATATCATTTATATCATATATATCATATATATCCAGTATATATGTATTTATAATAGACCATATAATTTGGATATATGAAAATTAAGTGCACTGTTCATGGAGACGGTAAGTTGTACATATGCATGAACACTACTTCCATTTCATTTTTTTCATTTTAAAAGGAATGAAAAAAATGATACATAGATATATTATTATTAAAATATAATATCAAATTTTATAAATGTTAATTATGTTCATTAACACCATAATTTATACATTCCATGTATCGTATGAATGAGTTATATCACTTTGAGGGTGCGGTAGTCCGCACTTCCTCAAATGAAATTATCATATATATACTACATGAAAAGCATAAAAGTATTTTATAAAAGATAATTTAAGAAGAATATATATAAAATAAATATCATAAATATCATATATAATTATAGTTCCATCATAATTGCCACCATAAGAGGTGGCAGGAGAATATTGAACAATCATCGTTTCGTGAGGCAGTAGTTCGCCATCCACAGAAACAGTATGTTCTTTACCCATTTGACAGAGGTGTATATAGGTTTATTTTGAATACTTTTCATAACAAGAACCTAGTATATTTAGGATACTGGTTTTTATATAATATAAATGAATAAATAGATTTTATGCGGTTGGAGAAGTAAAATAAAAAAGAAAAGAACATAAGAGAAGACGTTACCTTTAAATCAGGTACCTCCCTTTTGGTTTGAACCAAAAGGATTTCTTGAGGTGCCTTATGCCTAAAGTAAGGATTCAAGGAGTAATATAGGGATGTAGGGAGATTATTTAGGTAGATTTATAATGATAAAAGGGGCTTTAGAGGTATGATTAATGGGTTAAAGCGGATGACTTTTATAAGGGGGAGGAGGGGCTCTTTAGGAATGTTTGAAAATATTATTTTATTATATAATTATTTTCAGATTCTGAAGGTCCAAAACTAATAAAAATAGAATATAAGATGACTCATGTTCTAAATAAAATAATACAATAAGAATCGGATAGGTTTTGTATGTTGTTTTAATTTTTATAATCTTATCTATTTAAATCATTCATTAATGAGGTAAACACTGCATCATTATTTTTTCATAAATAATTTTATTTATTTGATGTCTAAAAATTATAAAAAAATTCCATTATATAGGTAATATTTTTATATTTCAAATTTATATTTATATTCAAATATATAACTTATATAACCCATTTAAAAATTGATTTACTAAAAGATATATGTTCATGTAATTTTTGTATTTACTTTAAATTAATTAACATAAAGTGTCATTATCACTCCCATGTGGCTCCATGGGGACCCAAAATCGACCCAAGTATGCCCATGGTTGGAAATGTACCAAAAAATAGGATTAGGACACATTTTAGGGTAATTTAATATTATTATAATTTATTTTTTACCCTTATTTACCAGATTTTCCCTTTAACCATTGTAAATAAAATATTTACCAAAGATAATATTCATAATGTCTAAAATTAATAGTTACATATTTAAAAAATTCGGATCTCATGATTCCAAATATGGAATCCATTATTCAAAATTAAAAACATAAAAGTGGAATAAATTAATTTAAAATTAATTCTCATTTTCAAAATAAAAGGCATGTTTTTATGAAATAATAACAAGCAAAATATTGACACTTATTTATGTCCAATTTCAAAGTGAAATTACTTCCAATGACCAAAATTGGATTAAATTTTAAAAACCAAATATAATTAAAATTTCTAACCAATTAAAAAGATAATCTAACCATATAAATAAACTAGATTAAAAGGTAGTTTTGAATTAAAATACAGTATTTTTCACTATTTATGAAAAAATGATTTTTATTAGAAAAAAAAACAATTTACCCAAAGAATATATTGATGTCCTGATTCTAAATAAGAATTTTATTTTTTCAAAAAGAACATATAAAAGTGATAAAAACTATATTTAAGAATGATTTACCATCAAAATGTGGTAAATCGACCTTTTAAAGAATATTAGAGTATTTATGCATAAAATTGGAATCATTCGCGTTTTAAGCCTCTAAATTTTATTGGATAAATGTAAAAACATTTAACAAACATTTTTAATCATATTTTAGATAGTTCTGTTCATTCCCAAAAATACACATCCAGGCGTTAACTACCATTTAATATAATAATATTAAATTATTTGTGTACAATGTATGATTTCAAAGAAACCTGTTGTTGTGTATCGGGTACGCCATTAAACATAGACTCCCATTTAAAGTAAAATTAATATTTAATTCACAAATATTAATAAATATGAAAATTTTGTATTCTTTATTTACCTGGATGTTACAAACTTTGTGCTTTTTTATGGGGTAGAAGATACCACATAGTTTGTGTGTGGTATGTCTAACCATGCAGCCTAACCATGAAACCTATTCAAGATTCTTAAAGAAGAAAATTTACCCTGATGTTTTTGGTCATTTTTATGTTTAATCCTATTTTAATCTCTCTTTTTTTGTGACCTAACCCATTCATAATCCTCTAAATAGCTCTCTCCTTGGATCTTTGGCTATTTCCCTTCATTCATGTTGGATCTCTTTAAGGTATTTTCTTGGTTTGATTTTATATCATTTCCTCTTTCAAAATATCTCCATGATCTCTTTTCCCCTTATGCAATTAGAACCCAATTGGCATATGATTTATAGATCTAGCGGTTTTAATTTGGATTTGATGATGTTTATTATAGATATTTTCTTGTGAGGACCTAGTCTTCTTATTTCCAATATCAATTTTCAAAGGAGACTAGTTTTCCTACATTAGTGATATAGGTGTCTCTATAAAAAAGTTCTAACTGATGAATTACTTAATTTTCTAGTAAATTTATTTGGTTTGGTTTATCAAAATGATTTATTTGACATTAAATAAGGTTTATTTTATGAAATTTCCTCATAAGTGGAATGTTAATGGGTTTTAAATTGGGTTCCCTTTAAAAAAAAATTATGGAAATTTTGTGTTTGATGAAATGCCTCAAAATTTATTTTTACTCAAAATGGTTTTTCCAAGAATGATAGTTGTCACTCATTGTTAGGGAATCATTTTAATAAATTTGAGCATGGTTTAAAAAAAATTTGGTAAAAATAGCACATTGGGAACCTTGGGTGTGTCATGTTAAGGAAATATGTATACCTTAGTGAGTGTGTCACTAATAGGGATTATTAATGTGATATCAATATTCTGTGGAAGAAAATTATATCAGTAGTATTCTTGGTATTCTTGGCTTATTGTTCCTTCACATGTACAATTATGTATTACCAAAGTCTATAAACCACTTCCACTTGGTTTTATACATGATGTCATCATTTAATATTTGATTTATCATTTAGTATTTCATGTATGATTCTAATTATTCACATTATATTTTCATTCATATGCTTTTATTATTCATGGTTTATATGAATAAGAATTTCCTTTGTCAAAACTAAACGATATTTTAAAAAATGTATTTTTCAATTGAATTTTCATTATAAACTTTTTTATTTTAAATATAGAAATTATGATTTCATAAAGATATACCTTTTATAGATTCATAATGGTATCCTATTTGTAATTTTCCTCACACCATCTAGATATTGTTTAGAATGTGTATATTTGGGTTTTTTTTACACAAGTAAAGGTAATGGAATCTTGTATGTCACTGACTTCTATTAGATGTTTTTTCATTCTTAGTGAGATGGGTTGGTGGTGAAAATTTTTCACAATGAGAAATGATTTTTTTGTTATAATTTTATCTTTAGACTAGGGAGATTTTACTTTTTTGTCTCAGTGAAATTCATATTTTCTATACATTTTACTATATTTTCTTATCTACTTTCTATTACTCATGAGACATGTTTTGGTTGTTGTGTTGTTTCTCCAAATCGTGGCAGGATATGTTTAGTGATGTATCAATTTGAACCAAGATAGTTCATTAAAAAATCGTATTAAATTCAAAACCTAGTATGAAGTGTGATAAAACTAACTGGGTTTGGTTCATGTGACATCCCACACCTCACCCATTGGATTGGAAAGAGGCAGTGGTGTTACTATCCCTATGTGAAATTCCTAATACACTAATGGCTTGTAATAATTTCCAAGGGCATCAGGATAATTTGGGGACAATTTTACCTTTTAAAATATAAACATCCAAACCATAAGTAGCATTAAAACTCTATATGATTCCTAATTACAAAAAAAAACAACTCAAACATAACCAAGACAACTACCATATCAGAGTACAAGTGTAAACCAAGTGACATGACCAAAAAAATAAAAATAAAATAAAACCAAAAAAATCCCACAGACATCAAACCAAGAACTCCCAACCATCTCTATTCTCCAACCTGAAAAACCATTCCCATTATATCAAGAAGCATCACTAAATAACTGAGATATCTTTCCTTTACATGCGTATTGATAGAGGGAATCTGCAAATTCACAACAGTTCCCAAGAAAGTGGTGAGTCTAACCACATATGGATTTCCGCAATGACTTCCAAACTCACAACACTAGAAAAAATATGTTATGAAATTTATATAAAATAGTTTAAAATTGTTAAAATAGTTTATATAAAATGAAAAATTAATTTCCATAGAAAGAAATCAAAGCAAGAATTTAAAAAACACTATCAATTCCATTTTTCATAATCATTACATGATTCCTCCACAAATCCACACATTAATTCCTATATGATAGTTCCTTACTCATGATAGGTATCTCATATATAAACCAAGTAATCACAAGGTAACTAATACCAGATGCACTAATGGAACAAACCCTTTCTATAGGGTCACATCTAATAAAAATGAACCCACAACAACCATGTATTCCAAAAAAAACCATGCCAAACCATTTCACATAAAACCATTGTTTATTTAAAACATTTAAAAAACATTTTCCATGTAAAAAATCAAAAAATTATTTTAAAATCACCATTTTAAATTTACCATTGAAATGGATTTTCCACAGAAACATCCAATTTCAACAATTTCACAAAACCATCACTAATGATTTTCTAAAAATAATGACACAAGTAATTAATAATATTTTCAAGAATAAAATTATTTAAGACTAATCCTATATGTTATAAAAATCTAGGAATGATAGAGAATCCACCTACCTCATAATTATTGGGGAAAACAAATAATGGAACAATAATTATTTAGATACGATGATGAACCACCTTTCATTTCCCATATCCATCAAGGATTCATCAATATATCACAAGGAATCCATGAAATATCCTGGATTTATCCCAAAATGTATTAAATATATGGTCTTGAGAGAGAGGATGATAAGTTATATAATAATAACAACCAAGAATGGAGACTTAACAGTGAATCTGGATCCCCAATGGGATTTTAATTTCTTAATACATTATACCAAATCGAAGGGTAATGTCTCTCGGACCATTATAGAAAAGGGGGTTAGAGATTATGAACAATTATAGAAATTGAAGGGTTCCCAAGACATAATCCAAGTAACATAAAACAAATTGGATCTAAAACAATATGTTGTATGGTTAGGTCGAATCATTTTGGAAGATCGTGCGCCATCCGTGCAGTGCCATTCTGACATGAATGGTTTCCTCTAGACATCAAAAAAATTTGTATAAATAATACGCCAACTAGGAATAGTTATTTTTCCTCCTTCCATAAGCCACAATGTTTCTTTTATAGGGTTCACGGTTTGTGATAACTACTCTCAAATCGTGCACCTCAAGAAAATCCTCTAAAGAATTCCAAAACTCATATGAACTATAATTCCCCAACCCTAGAATCCTGAATCAGGTGCATTATTTAATTACATTGACATATAAACAAGGAAAACACATCTTAAAAGGCTTAATACTTTAGTATATTTTGAAAACTAGAAGCATACATAAGTTTAAAATTACAACTTAAAATGAAATACATCATAGAAAATCATTTGGAAATTCCCTTATTCTTGTAAATCATCATTGTATTTCATTCAAAAAAATCAAATTAGTGTCCCGGGGAAAATGAAAATAATAAAGGGTTGAGCTTAGATGCTCTGTAAGGGTAAGTGATACAGTAGGATCATAAATATTAAGGAATGATGAAAAACTAAATAACACATTTCATTAAAACCTAATCTTGAGTATAATATGAAAGAAATAAAATATAAATAAATAATTCTGTAATAAAACATAACCATAGATATTATACTAGTGGAATAATCCCATGGTAAATAAATTTCTATTTTTATGATGAGGGAATTCATAATTTCAGACATCATAATCATAAAATCAATTCCTCAGCGAAGACAGCATAAAAATGGGTAAAACCCAAGCTAGATTGTCTCATGATACCTACTGATTCTTCTAGGGTATATAGTGGGACAACCCATCACTTAATAAGTCTAATTCATTCATCAAATGAATGGTTTGAAACATACTCAACATATAAATTCATATTGAAACTAATATATGAAATATAAATACCTTTCCCCAATCAGGGAGCATAAACACTAACTCTTTAGAGTAATATAGTGAATTGTATCAAGATAGTACATCCACAGACAAAAAAATCTTAAATCATTCAATAAAATATAGTTTGTGACATAATAATATATTAATCCCAATAAAAACAAAAAAATCAACAAGAGTGTTGAAATAGATGAAAATACTTTTATAAAATCATCGAGTAATTCTTGAGAGAAATACTCTTTTACTTTACCGTATTTTATTGAAGAATTATAGGAGTGACGGGAAGCGGGGTTGATGTGTGGTTTTTATTGTGGTGGAGAGGATTGATTTTTTGAATATTTTATTCATTTTTTTACTATTTGGATCAAGACTATGAGTGGTTTTGATTCCAATGACTAAATACAGCAAATATGGTTTGTGATTTCTTTATTTGGATGGTTAAATCATGAATAATTTTTTGAATTCATGTATTTGGATTATATTTTAAATACTATAGATTGTGGTATTTCAGTATTCACTAAAAACTCAAGTATTTCATAAAAATCCCAAAAATTCATCCCAACCATTTTTTGACATGTAAAATTAAAAAATGGAATATATTTTATTAAAATAATTTTCTAAATTTAATAAATTTAATTTTTAAATAAAATCATTATTTACTCGAAAAATACGGATTTTAATTTTATAATCGATTGTATAAAACATTCAAAAATTAACTAAGGCCTCATAAAATTATCCTATAATCATAAGAAAAATAAAATTTAATTTATGTATTTTTTTAAAGGTTGGGGCCGAAGGCTCATTTTTATTATTGAAACAAAGCAAAGACCTCTTTAACTTGGTAGAGGGAGCCCCATTACATAGCCTGAAGGCCTAGTGGGCATTTAGCCAATTACATAGCTCGTAGTCCCAATTTTTTGGCCGAAGGCCTATTCTGTGAATAGTACTGCTATAGTACCCGCTGCTGCTACAGTACCCCCTACCGCCGCTACAGTTCCCCTGCCACCGCTACAGTGCCGCCGTTGCAACAGTATCTCAGCTGCTACAGTAGTGCTACAGTGCTACTACAGTATCCTGCGCCCAATGGGTTTTGAACCCCCATTTTCCATGTAAAATTTAATTTATGTATATATTTTATGAAAATAAATTATCCATTAAATCATTTTATTAATTATATAATTTTAATTAAATAGTTATGAACAATAAAAAATGAAGACCTTATAATATTTTTAAAATACTCATTTACTTATACTATGATATTATATCATAAATTTAATTATAAAGTGTGTAAATCTTATTTATAATTTCATGGGTGAGTTTAAAAAACATAAGAGTCATATTAATATTCATAATGGCAACATTACTATTCAAAAGTGTCAAGTTACTAATCACCAAAAAAATAAGTTGATCTTATCAGACTCTAAATATCTTACCAAACGCAACTGTGTATGAACATTTTTAAAAATTCAAATCACAAAAGTGGTAAATTTATGTTTCATTGAAATTTCATAAATATCTTGTTTAAATAATTAAAATAAGTAAGTTTTGGTTTATAGAGACTTAGTGTTTTGTGAGTTAAATTCTCTATTAAATTTATTTGTAAATCCTTAGGGGGTTGAATTCTCCCCTCCAAAAATTTCATCCTCAAAATTCCAGAATGTTACCTCATAATAAGATTTGTGTAGTTCTTCGTCATAAGCTCATAAAGTTGTCGTATTGCCTCTTGGATTTTACAATTTTTCCAAAGTACATTTACCAACCGAGTCATCTGATTCCTCATCACCCATTCTTTAGTGTACAAAATTTAGATAGGCATTTCACAGTAAGATAAATAAGGTTCCCGATATATTGTTTTAGAAGTGAGTACATGCGTTTGGACTAGAATTTACGTTATCAAAAATTATATGTGGAATACATTTTGTACTTTAGAAATGATATGTGGCATCACTAAATGATAAGAAACAACTCCAAATCTCTCTAAGATATAAAAAGGTCCAATATACATGGGGCTCAGTTTTCCCTTCTTCCCAGATCTTATAACACCCTTCCATAGATATAATTCTAAGAAAACATGATCTCAAAATTTAAATTCCATGTAATTACTTTTATTATCAAGATATAACTTTTTCTTTTTTGATCTACATTGATATGGGTTTGAATAGTATTTATGTTCCCTTTTGTTTCCTTCACAAGCTCTAGGCCAACAATCTTTCTTTCATCAACATTATCCCAACAAGTTGGTGTACAACATCTCTTTCTATACATTTCTTCATATGTTGTCATTTGAATACTTGAATAGAAACTATTAATATATGAAAACTCCACCAAAGGTAAATAATAATGTCACATACCTTAAAAATCAAGTGATCATGATCTCAATATGTTTTCTAAAGTTTGGATCATCCTTTCTGACTATCCATTAGTTTGATGGTGATAAGAAGTACTTAAATAAATATCCCTTTCCAATGATTTATAAATAATTTTACAATAATTCAATGTAAATAATGGGTTACTATCAATCAAAATTGATAGAGGTTTTCCATGAAGTCTTACAACTTCATTAATATAGAGTCGTGTAAGGTGTCCCAGTGGAAAATCCTCCCTTATAGCGATGAAATGTGAAGATTTGATAAGTCAATCAATAATTACCCATATTGAATCATTATTTCTTATAGCTTTTGGTAATCCAGTGACAAAATCCTTAGTAATGTCATCCCATTTACTTGTTGGAATAGTAAGATGTTTCATGAATCCTCTAGGGTGTTGTCATTTAGCCTTTAACTGTTGACAAAAAATCATCTCGATACATAATTAGAAATTTCAAACTTTATATTATCCCAAAAAAATGTTCCTTAAAATATCTATACATATTACTTCGACCAGGGATTATAGAGAAATTAGAGATACAAGAGTCAACCAATAACTCCCTTTTTTAGCTCAGGAATTGAGGGAACACATAACCTCCTCCCAAATATTAGAATTCTATCTTCATACATGAAGCCTGTTGACATCCCACTAGGCACAACGATAATTTTCTTTTTAAGACTCTCTTAATCAGGATGAGAACTTTTAATCCTTTATAATAAAGATGGTTGGGTAATAAATTGAAAAATTAGTGATGTTTTACCATCATTGATAATTCCCATATCCATCCTCACTAAATCAATGTACATAGGATCCATTTCAATTCTCATTTTTCTCAGAACACCATGATCCTTCTTGTTAAATGCATAAGCTACCTTATTTTCCTTCTCTAGGTGATTGTGTATTGAACAATCATAATCTTTAAGCAACTTGATCCATCATCTTTGCCTAATGTTGAGTTCCATTTGTAAGAAGACATATTTCAAGCTCTTGTGAACTGTATATATCTCAAATCTTTCATCAAAGAGATAATGTCTCTATATCTTCAGAGTATAGATTAAAGCTATAAAATCATGATCGTGAGTTGGAAAAAAATTTAATTAGTTTTTTACTACCTTAATGCATAGAAAATAACTCTATCATTACACAAAATAACACAACATAGTACTTTTAGTGATGCATCACTATATATCACAAATACACCATTTCCTGATGGTAGAGTCAAGATCATATCATTAAAAAATAACCTCTTTAATTCTCCAAAACATTATTCACATTATTTTTTCATTCAAACATAACCACTTTATGAGTAATCTTGTTTAACGGTTTATCTAGTCATGTAATGTTCTGAATGAAACGCCAATTATAACCTGGTAAACCAATAAAAATATATACCTTGGTTATGTTCATTGGTGTAGGTAATTCCTAAATTTCCTCTATCTTCAAAAGATCAACTAAGATTCTATCTTTACAAAAAATATTTCCATGAAAAGAAACTATTTAATACCATAATTTACACTTTCTAAACTTCCCATATAAGTTATTTCTTCATAGTGTATTTGGATCAATTCACAAATGATTCTCATGATATTCATAGATTTTGGATTATTAAAAGATATCATTGATAAATACCATAAAAATTCATAAAGATAATACTTGAAAACTATATTCATTAGATCTATGAAAAGAGAGGGTGAATTATTCATCTCAAAAGGCATTACTGTATACTCATAATTCCCCTACTTGGTTTGAAATGTTGTCTTTGGAATATCTTCCTTCCTCACACACAATTAATAATATCCAAATCAAATTTCAATCCTAAAAATTTATTAATATCCATGAATTTGATCAAATAAATCATCAATTTAAGGAAGTAGTTACTTTTTCTTTATGGTAATAATAATGATCTCTCTATAATCAATGCACAGCCTGCAGTATCTGTCTTTCTTATTAACAAATAGAACATGGGATCCCCATGGAGAAATAATAGGGGTAAAAAATCCTTTATCACTCAACTCCTTTAGTTTTTTCTTTAGTTCGACTAATTCCATTATGGTCATTATATAATGACTCTAGGATATAGGTCTTGAACAAGGAATTAAATTAATATAGAACTCAACTTCCCACCTTGGAGGATGTCTAGGTAAATCCTTCAGAAACACATCAATGTACTCTTGCATAATAGGTACATCCTAAATTTTATGACTTCATTCCTCGCCCATAGATATTGTTTCCCCTTACCAAGAATTTGATTCAATAGAGCTACTGGGTGTGGATCTAGATAAGAATCAAATGGTGAGGTTTCTTCTCTAAAGACAAGGTATTATGCATCATTCTCAAAAAGTGTGACTTCCTTGTTGTTGAAATATATATTCACATCATCATTTGAAATCCAATTGATAAAAAGAATTATATCAAAGTAAATCATAGGTATGATGATAAGGTTATAAACTAAATCATGTTTACTTTTCATAAGGGGGATTGATCAACACATATTTGTTGCAACGATACATCCCTTCGATGATTTTGACTGAAAAATATTTTATTAAATCAAAATGGAAATGTCTAATTTTCTTGTAAAATTGGGAAGATATAAAAGAGTGTGATGATATATAATAAATAAATCATTGGATAGGTTTGAGGAAACAATTAAAGTACATTCCATCAAATCATTCAGAACTTCAACCTTAGTAGTTGTGACATCATAAGCTTGGCCTTACTATCTTGGCCTTCTTTGGAGATTTTTCCTTGACTATTAGGACAATAATTTGCATAATTTCCCACCTCATTTAAATTTACTCATTGAAAATTGGAAGCTTCTTTCCTTCCTTATAAATCACAGGCTTGGTGTCCTTTTCCTACACAATTGTAACAAATATCCATACTCCTCAGGAACATACTGGGTTTTTTATTCCCACAATTAGCACAGGATATAAAATCACTTCTTCTCTTAATCCCCTTTTCCTTATTTACTTTTCCAGAGTGTTCATAGACCCTCTTCTCCTCTTGAATTTTTTTAAATTCATAAGACATATAGAATTATTTGTTTTTCTTGATAGCACATGAGACTGTATCTTTATATGATGAGAAACTCTGGGATACGGGTGAACTTTGTAGGAATGGTTTTAAACCATAAAATAATCGATAAATCTTG
This sequence comes from Viscum album, assembly GCA_963277665.1. NCBI lineage: Eukaryota > Viridiplantae > Streptophyta > Magnoliopsida > Santalales > Viscaceae > Viscum > Viscum album. Next base: position 1,244,786,561 of record OY728157.1, on the reverse strand, counting down.
ATCGTTGTATTACATATGTAGTCTGTATTATACCTTGATAAACTTGTGAATTTGGATTCATACTTCAAAACATTTTCATCCTCTTTATTTAATAGACTAAATAATTAACTCTCCATATCCGCTCGCGGTTCCTGAAGAAAATAATTTTCTAGAAAAATTTACTTAAAATCCCTCCATTCTATATTTTTAGTATCTTCCCCCAACTTTTTATTTTGAATAAAATATCACCATTGATCATCATCTCATGATCGGAGATAAACATTCATGACAACCATTTCCATTTCGTTACATCTTATAGAAAAAAATATCTTATCCAAAGAACTTATCCACTCCTCTGTAACAAATGGGTTCATAGTCCCATTGAATGATTTAGGAGGTTGTTGCATAAAGTGGTTTAGCATTGATCCTCCACATTTTGGATCATGATGATCCATATGGGTAAGGTTATTGTTTATAACCTAATTCAGTTTCCCCAGTATAATTATAAGTTTCTTATCATCAATCAAAGATCCAAAACCAACATCATTATATTGTATAGGTGGTCAATCCGTACAAGGTATATGTGCGTTGATGTAGTTTCCATTCCATCCACTAGGTTCCTTTTCTGAAAAATGGAATACACTAGATTAGGTTATGAATCATAATGTATAATCTCATGTAAAAAAATACTTAACATAAATTTAAATCTTATACATAGATAATCTCATAATCATAAACATGGTTTCCTTGAGGAAAATGTTACATTTAAATAATTAAAAATGGATTGTAAAGAAAAATTGAATTATTATAAGCATATCCCGTGGGTGTTTCAAACCAGGTGTGTAGTAAGGTCTGTTGTCATGTAATAGTTTACCCCAATTCAGGCCTAAGACATCTTGTCAGAGTTGTTACCCCAAGTTACATTTGTGACAAAACCACATCCACTTGTAGTATCCAGATAGGAATGTATTTCTAGGAATATCCACATAATCTCTTACCAAAATTCTAGGATGTTATTTTACACTTATCATCATAGTCTATCTTAGTGTTTTGATCCCTAATCAATATTTTATAAATCAATTTTACTTGGTTTCTACTAAAATTCCTCTGATACCAACTATAAATCTATGACCCCAGAAGCTTAGATCTAGTGCGTAATTTTATTACATTGGAATATAAACAAGAAATTCATATCCTAAATGACAAAATGTTTTTGTAGATTTAGAAAACTAGATACATACATATGTTCAACATTATAACATTAAATAAAATACATCATAAAAAATCCTTTGTAAATTCTCTTATTCTTCTAAATTGTCTTTGCATTCAATTCATAGAATTCATCTTTAACTCCTAGGGGAAAGTAAACAGAAGAAATGGGTGATCTCAGATACTAAATAAGGGTAAGTAATACAGCATAATCATAAGTACTAAGGAATGATGAATAACTAAATAACACATTCCATGAAAATATAATATTGAGTATAATATGGTATGAATAAAATATGAATAAGTAATTCCACAATAAAACAAGACCGTGGAAATTATACTAGTCGAATAATCACATGGACTATCAATTACTTGTTTCATAATGATTTAATACTTAATATCGGATATTATAATCATATCATTAAGCCCTCATCCAAGACACCATACATAATGGGTAAAAACTCAGAATAGCATGTCTCATGATACCTACCGATGAATCGAGGGGAAATAGTAGGGCCCACACATCATTTACTAAGTCTAATTAATTCTACATAAGAAAGAGGTTCAACGTAATCAACATATACATTCATATTGAAACTAATATATGAAATGTAAATACATTTCCTTAATCAGAAAACATAAACACTAATGCTTTAATGTAATATGGTGAATGGTATTGAGATTTAAATTCCACAATAAAACTAATCAAAAACCATTCAATAAAATATGGTAGACTATATCAAAAATATTAATCCAAATTAAACATAAGATTAAACAATATTGTTGAAATAGATGAAAATACTCTTTTAAAATCATTGAGTAATTCTTGAGAGAAATACTCTTTTACTTTGAAAAGAAGAGTTCTTATGGAAAAATATTTGTATAATAAAAGAAGTAAAATAACATATATTTTTCATAATATAATGAGTGATTTTAGAAAAATAATTTAGGCTTAAAACAGATTATAGATTGCACTTGAAAATAGGTAAAAAGTCGAGACGTTCCCTTGAATTTGGCTTGTTTATCAGGAAGAATTTGAGAAAGATCCTTTTAAAACATGTAACATCCCATAAAATAAAAAAAATTATGATTGGTACATGTATATAGAACATTAACACCAAATTTATGAGGATTAAATAAGAATAATTAAGAATTTAATATAGGTAAAGAGTGAAAAATAGTAACCTGAAAGAAATTGGAGGTTCGGGTAGAAAACTGTACCTTATGTCTGAATGCGTTCGACACTTGACCTTAACATCCTGTATAATAAAATTAAATCCATTAATTAATTAGTTAAGAACCTTTTATATATGTATTTGATTTATTTTAATTTTATTATGTTCATTTATTCTTTTTTTATGAGTTATAAGGAATAATTTTATCGCTTGGGAGCATTCGTTTCCTTGGTTTTCACGATTGGTATACTTGTATATGAGTATGGATGTTCATGTATAATGGTTATAATTCTGAAGAATTGAATTTATATGATATTAATTAACATAAATAAGTATAATTGGTATTATGTATTATTTTTTTCCATATATGAGGATCAAACATTAATGACAATCATTTATCTTAATTTTAGCAGCTTTTCGATCAAAATGAATAAGTTTTGTTCTATTATTTAAAATCATATATATATATTGGTTCCAAAAAATTAAATAAGATATAATAAATATTTTATAATCTGGTTCAACCATAAAAATGGTTTTATAAACATATTTTAAGGATAAATTAAAGAACAAAGTTTGTCGTCCATGAAGGTTATAAATCTGGACCTCCCGGACGATGATTTCATTTTTAAAATAAAAGAGAAAGAGTAATTATATTGATGATGAATATTCCATTAAAATTATATCATTATAGAATATTTATGATAATAGGGTTATCATGGTCATTTGGATAGTGAATGCGAGGATATAATAATAAATTAAAAGAACTTAAAAATAAGTTAAATTGGAAAGGAAGAGGATTTTACCACCTGAATACTCCCACTTGAGAACCTCCTTAGGGAAAGAGGTTTTTTTATTTTTGACTGAAAAAGATCTCTAGTATTTGGGGAGAGACTAAGGAAGAAAATTTGGGTAGAAAATTGAAAGGATTCATGTCTTAGAGGAGTGAGGATAAGAGGAGTTGAGGGGTGGTTTTTATAGTGGAGGAGAGGAGTGTTTTTTTGAATATTTTGTTCATTTATTTACTATTTTCACTCACAACTATGAATAGTTTTGATTCGTGGAGATAGATACAATAAATAGGGCAATTGATTTATATATTTGGGTGATTAAATCATGTACTAGGTTTTTAATTCATTTATTTGGATTGTATTTAAAATACCATTGATTGTCGTATATCATTATTCACAAAAAATCAAGTATTTCATAAAAATCACAAAAACACACCCCAACCATTGTTATATGTGTATAATTAAAAAATGCATGTTATGAAAATAATTTTCTATATATGAGAAATTTAATTTTTAATAAAAATCATTATTTACTCAAAAAATAAAGATTTTAAATATATATCCGATTTTATCGCACTTTCAAAAATTAACTAAGGTCTCATAAAATTATCCTAAAATCATAAGACAACATAATATTAATTATTGTATACATTTTATGAAAATAAATTTTCTTTTAAATAATTTTATTATTTATAAAATTGTAATTAAATATTTATAACCTACAATAATACCAACACTTTATAATTTTTTTAAAATATTCATTTATTTATACTATGATATTATATCATACATTCATGTATAAAGTGCCTAAATTTTATTTATACATTCATGAGAGAGTTTATTGTTCATAAAGGTTATGTTACTATTCATAAGGGTAACATTAATATTCAAAATTTTCAAGTTATTATTCACTAAAAAGTTATGTTGATCCTATCAGAATCAAAATATCTTACTGATCACAACCGTGTATGGCTATTTTTTGAAATTAAAATCACATAAGTAGAAAAAATTATGCTTCATGACTAGGTTATAATTATCTTGTTTAAATAATTATAATAATAAACTGTTGTTTCATAGGGACACAGTTTTGTGTGAATTAAATTCTACATTAAATTTGTTTTTAAATCCTTTGGGTGTTACACCAATATCCCAAAACATAACCTGATAGTAATATATAGTTAAAATAAATCAATAAATGGTCAAGTATATGAAACTGTGTGTTCTAAATTCTCCCTACCATTGGTCTTTCCATCCATAGAAAGTAAAAAAACCAATTTTTCCCTAGAAGAGTTTGATCCACTACTCCAACATTTCCATTTCATGATCCCAAGTTTATTCCAAAATATGACCATATTTCCATAAAATATATGCTAGACCAATTATTTTCCCATGTAATACTTTCTCTTTCATATACTGGAACATAAATCAATATATAATCTTGCTCTATCTTGATGTGATATCATCATATCACATGATTAAGATCAGGTTGATACTTCTTCAATAGAGATACAGGAAACACATTATTCACTGAACTGAACCTTGGCAGAAAAACCAACCAATATTCCACCACACCAACTCATTCAAGCATGTCAAAAGGTCCTAAGTATTGATGAAACAACTTTCCCTTCTTATCAAAACAACAATTCCCAATCATTGGAGAAAGTCTCAAAAACACATGATCGCTCACATTAAACAACAATGATCATTGATGATAATCCTCATAGTTTTTTTGAAAACTCCATATTGTCTCAATTCTCTTCCTGATCAACTAAATCTTCCTAATTCTGTCTTGCATGAGGATGGGTCCAACTAGTGATGTCTCGCCTGTTTCCACCCAGAAAATTGGAGAACAAACAGGATACGAATACAATGCTTCATAGTAATCCATGTGTATTGAGACCCAATAAATATATTTTTATGTAACTATACTATATGTATATACTCCTCCCATGATTCCCAAGGTATATTTGTAAGGATTTCAAAAATTGAGACAAAAACCTGGGGTCTTGATTAGATACAATTTATAATATAACACCATGCAGCTTTTCAACTTCTCAAATAATGATTTTGGAAAATTCCTTCATCAAATTAGTTTTATGAATTAGTGTAAAATTATATAAACTTGTGAGAAGATCCACACTCACCGATGTGGAATATTGTTTCCTAATATTCCTTTGTAAACTTTTCACAAAATCCAAGGCTATCTTCTCCCATTTCCACATAGGAATTAGTAAAGAATGAAATATGCATGTTGGTTAATGATGTTCCTCCTTGACCAACTAAATGTTGAGGCATATCTAAATAAACTAGGTCACTTCTTTTTCATTCCTTCATAAAAAACTTTTCTTTCATAAATTAATACATATTTTGAATGTTGGGATGAATAACCCATATCGAATAGTGGTATACATAATGAATTTTTTCTTGAAAACCCAAAGGTGCCTTGATCCAATATCTAGACAAAAAAAACAAACTCACATCCATCCTCTATCCGAAAATGGTCTCCCCACCAGTGAGTTTGACCTCAAAAAAACACATTTAGAATAGTAAATATTAGCCTTTCTAACATGTTCAAACAAATAGGGATGAAATGATACTAAGAAGAACAATGCAACATCACCCTGGTAGTTACACTATAGGTGAATGTCATCTATGAATGACATCAACTTCCACTAATATGAAGCTTCTTTATCCAAATAATTATATAAATTCTTTCTTAACGAATCCACCACTAAATTTCCTTTAACAAGTTTATATATCAAGTAAAAGTAAAAAATTTGAAGATATTCTATCTATATTATTTTCCTTAGATTCAAATCTCTTTATGATAAAATGTGATTCAAGATCTTATGATCCATAAAAACCATAAAATTTTCACCAAAAATATAATAAACCCAATTATTCAAATAATAGACCATATCATCCAATTCCAAATCATATATTGGGTAGTTTATCTCTTAGAACCTTAGTTTTTAGAAACAATAAAAAACAACATGATATACCAATATGAGAACACATCCTAACCTAGATCCCGATGCAACACAACAGACTACATAGCCCTATTCTGAATTTGGCAATGTAAGGATGTGTGCAGATGTAAGTAAAATATTAAACTCTTATAAGGATTTATGAAATTTCTCATTATATTGGAAAGGAACACCTTTCCTCAAATAAAATTCATTTGTGATACCAAACATGAAAAATCATAAACAAAACATCTATAGTATCCTACCCAGCCACGGAAACTACTTATATCAATGACATTATTTGACTATTAATATAGGACAATTGCTTTTATATTTTTAGGATCTATAGAAACTTTTTTTATAAGTGAAATGTACAAGAAAATGTACCTCTTATATATAGAAATAAATATTTGATAACTTGGAATACAGATGATTCTCCCACAAGATGGCCAATGCTATAACCAAGTGTTTCTCATGATTCACACTCATCCCAGAATACACCAGTATATCATTCAAAAACACCACCACAATGGAATCCAGATAATTTGAAAATATATAATTCAATAATTTATAAATATTGTTGACTAATCCGTCAGAGAAAAATTCCTAAAACATACTTATAATGGCCATATCTACTTCTGAAATATTTCTTCAGAATATCCTATTTATGAACCTAGAGTTAGTGATATCCTAAAAATAAGTCAATTTTAGATAACCACCAGGATCCACTCAATTGATCAAACAGGTCATCAATACTTGGAATAGGATACATATTCATTATTATAAATTTTTTAATAATACAAGAATCTACACAAATATGAAGAGTAATATTCTCATTCTTCAAAAAATGAACTGGTGTTTCCTAGGGAGACTTGTTCAATCAGATGAACCCTTTACTTTACAACTCCTCCAACTAATACTTAAATTACCTGAATTCTATTTTCTCTATTTGATATGATGGAAGTTAAATAGTACTACTCCTTGGTATGAGATCAATCATAAACTCCACATCTTTTTTTGGAGGAAACCCAAATAAAATTTCAGGAATATAATCATGGAACTAGTCCATTAAGGTTAGAAAATATCTATTCTTGATATCATCTACAAATTCCAAAGCAGATACTATGAATAGGTATGAGATTTATCTTACCACTAATATTAGGGGTCCAAATCTACTTACATCCACTTCCCAATCTCTATTAATGAAATTAAAAACATCATCAGATGATTTGAAACTCACCTATCATGAATAAAAATCGATATGGGCATCAAATTTCATTAGATAATCCATTCCTAGAATCAATTCATAAATATACATCTCTTTCATTGATAAATCTCATACCCACTTAGTCCCATCAATTATTATTGAACACATTTAACAGTTCATGGCTCAACACACTCATTTCCCCAAAGGTGTTTTGAGTTTAAAAATATAAGAAATCATCTCAATATGTAAACCTATCAGATCAATGAAATGATATGTAGTAAACAAATGGGATGCATCTGTAAAAAAAATCTTGTATAAGGGTATAATTCAATACAATCATATCTCTCAGAGTAGAATGTCTTGATTTATCATCTAGGATCACCTTCTCATCTCCATTCAATTTAATACTCATTATACTTTACTATTTATTACCTTATTAATAGTCTATAGGATGAGGAATCATTTCATTACTAGAATCACCATCAATTGCTTAGTTCTATTAATGAGATATTTTATAACACATGTCTCATAGAAGCATACAATTTCTGAGAAGTAGGAGATGCTTACCTAACACTCGTCCTTGGAGAACTATGAAAATAGAAGAGAAGACTCCCCATAATTTTGCAATTGAGGTATGATCAAGGTGGTCTCATACAATCTAATTTTTTATGTTCAAAAGAACCACATTGAAAAAATCTAGGATTAATCTTCATTTGAGAAAGAATTTTGACTAATCCCATAGTCTGATTCTGAGGTATTCTATCCCAATCGGAATAGGTTTCCCTCTTACGATATTTTATGAATTGAAATTCCCACTTATTCCCATAGAAATAAACATGATTCCTTTGACCATGTTTCCCAAGATGTCTCTATATTCAACTTCCTATCTATTCACCATCTTTTTATAATTCATTTTAAAAATCATGAAAATCATTGATTGAATATTCATTTACAAGCCCATCTTAAAACTATGTTCCTTTAATGATGGACTTGAAATAGCTTTCAGTGCAAAGGGGGCTAAATTTTTAAATTTATCTACTTATTCTATTAATAATATATTCTCTTGATTAAATCTTAATAAGTCGATTATTCTATAAATTATGAACCAGTGAGGATAGAATTATTTTTTGAACAATTCCTCAAAATACTCCCATGAAATGCCTTGGTCAAATTTATCTTAAACTGATAAATCGCACCAATGGCATGCTATATCCTCCAACATAAATTTCACCAGCTTCACTTTCATATCTACTAGTATCCCAAGGAAATAAAAGATTGTATTCATCATATTCAAAAAACATATACTTTTTTCATCTTTGAATAACCATGAATGATGGGTAGATTCTTCTTTTTGAACTAACCTGAATAACCCACTGGTCATGGTTCGTACTTTTTTCCATTATATACATTGCGTAAAAATCCTATACAATACCTTGGACCAACTGTTGGTTTACATGTGGCTCAGGTGCAACCACATTATCAGCAACCTCTTCCAGTTGGTTCATAAGACGCCTACTTGGTGCCCTTCTCTATAACTAAAGAAAACTCTATTTAGTGTCACACTATATAAATGAAGTCTTAGATATTTTCAATTACCATTTCAACTACTTCCATAATTATCTTTATCCAAAAAAAATTTAAACATTTTACAAATACCACCACGAAGCCTTTCCAAATTTTTACTATTTGAAAAAAATTTGATAATTTTCAAAAAAAAATTACTCTTACCATTTTGATAAATCATTACCTCAATAATGAACAATATAGTCTTAGTGGTATGTCATAATAAAAATTTATTTCATGAAAATCTCATCGACTAAACCCATGATGATGTGGTAACAAATCACATTGAAGTGTCATAAAACACCCATCTACCCTACTCTCTAGTAACTTGATGTTTAATAAAAAGTGGTTAGATATACCTTTTCAAGATCTATATTTCATGTTACGACATTCATATCTCTGTTATACCAAAGCGATAAATAGATGAACTTATCAAGACTAATACAATTTCCAAATCTAGAACTGAACACTACTGATACTCAAGGATCGAACAAACTGATACCAATTGTAACATACTGCCCCTCACCCGTTGGTTTAGAATGGGGAGGTGGTGTTACTATCCTTAGGTGACATACCCAAGAAACCAATGGATAGAAAAAAAATGAAAGGGACTCAAAAAACATTTTGGAGATGATTTTACCTTTTAAAAGGTAAACATACAAATCACAAGAATATAATCAATATACCTCTATATAATACATGAGTATAAAAATACAACTCAAACATAACAAAACCAAAAACCATATTAGAATCCAAGTAGAAACCAAGTGACATAAAAAAATTAATCAAAACAAAAACCATATCAGATTCCATGCACATGGTAACAAGAAGCATTACTACCGAACTAAGATACCATACCTTTATCTTTAACATAATAGATGGAATTTGAAAATGTAAAATAGTTCCCAAGAAAGGGGTGAGTCTAAACCCGATAAGATTTCCCCCAATGTCTTCCCAACTCATACCTCTAGGAAAAAAATTGTTATCACATTTATATAAAATAGTTTAAAATAGTTAAAATAGATTATATAAAATCCAAAAATGTTTTCCAATGAATGAAATCAGAACATGCCTTTAAAATATTTCTTAATTCCATTTGGTATACCCATTATATGATTCATCCACACATCCACACATATACACATCCACACATCCACAAATTTACACATTCATTCCTAGGAGATTGTTCAATACTCATGATCAATCCTCCGTTGTTTTATCAAGTTATCACAAGGTAACCAATACCAGGTTCCCAAATACCACACACTCATTCCACAGGTCATGTCTAATGAAAATAAACCCACACCAACACTAAATTCCAAAAACCCCATCCGAAACCATTTAACATAAAACCTTTATTTCTTAAAAATATTTCAATAACCATTTTCAATGTATCAAATCAAAAAATAATTAAAATCTCAATTTTGAAATTATTATCGAAGGGGATTTTCCACATAACCATCAAATTTATCAAAACAATCACTAAAGAGGTTTCCAATAATAATCATATAAGGATTCCATAGTCATTTCAATAGTAACACTTATTTAAATTTATGAATTCAAGATCTAATCAAGTTAGGTCTAGAGATAATCCAACTACCTCATAATGGTTGGAAAAATGAATACAACACAAATATTATCTAGATCTGATCATGAACCACATTTACTTATCTATATCCAGTAATTATTCATCACGATCTAATAATTAATCCATAAAATGACATGGATATATCCCTATTAGATTTAATCTAATGTTCTAAGACAGCAGAGGAGAAGAGATCTAAGAAAAATAGCCAAGAATAGAGACTTACTTGAGAATTTGGATATCCAACGGGCTTTGAATGACCTAAAACATTATCCTATATTGAATGGGAATGCCTCTCTAGACTTAAGAGAAAAATTAGTTTGGGATTATGAAGGATTAGAAAAATAAAATGGGCATTGAGGCTTAATCTACATTGTCTCTACAAATTTTGGATCTAAAATTTTACGTCGCATGGTTATTTATCACGGTTTGTCATACTATGCACCAATTGTGTGGTTCTACTACCTTTATACAACCCCTCTCATGGTTGGATCTCAGAGTTAGATAAACTATATGGTATCCGTGATTTTTCCTTTGTAGACAGATGCATTTTTTCCCCTAGATATATGCACGATTTTCCAAATCATGCACCAATCGTGTGGAGATACTTCCCTCATAACATAAGCCCAAAAAATTCTAGATGGTATACATGGATTTCACTAACCATTCTCCAATTGTGAACCACAATAAAAGCCTCCAAATCATGCAAAAAATCATTTAAAGCTATAAAAACTTAACCATATGAAAATATATACTTAAAATACATCAATAAATGGTTAATTACATGAAACATTAGTGTTCTATACTTTAGGATATATGGTAGATAGGACTTACGAACATCAATATCTAGGTAATAACTATAAAATTGCGTCCATCCAGCTCATTTCCAAGTTTAAACTTGATTTACCATGGGTGGCCATAAATTTCCATTGAGCTTGATCTTGGATTTTGAGGATATTTAAATAAACTTTATTTTTTAATTTATCTTCATAAACATTATCTTTTTTATTTTTTTGTCTCTTATTCATTAAATCCATAATTTATTCAAATTATGGTTTTTAAAGGCTTTAATATGGATTCTTTACCTCCTAATTTTTTGGATATATTCTATTAATCTAATTAGATATTGTATTTTTTGTTTATCATATAGTAACTCCTAGAAGATATATTTTGAATTTGGGTGCTAAATCTATGAGACCAGTTCTGCATGTGAAACCTCATATAGACCCTTCATTGGTGGAAGTAGTTATCAAAACAATATAGACTCTAGGATAAGAAGTTTTTTTAAACTAGGTATGTGTTGGGGATCATGGTATAAAATTTACCAAGAAAAATACACTTATCCTTCATGGTGACATGGAACCCTAGGCATTCGAGGAGTGGCTTGAATAAATTGAGATGATCTTATACTTTTTGAAAACATCATAGGAATATAAAGTCGGTTATTTCACATAGATGATTGAGGGACCTATAATAAATGGTGGTAATTTATCATGTAATATATGTTATACATGGATCAAACCTATAATTCCTTTGAGTAGGAATTTAATCAACATTTTTATCCTTGAAATTTATGAGTAGAAAAGACATGGGAATTTCTCACCTTGGAGACAGGAGATCATTTTGTTATAGAGTATGCCACTTGTATCACCTGAGGTAGTTAATTTATAACTTGAGATTATTTCAAATGAAAAAAATTAAATATTGGGGGTTTGGAATGGTTTTAGGGGACTTTATCCCATTGATATTGATTCTTTTATTCAAACTGACCTTTCCTGAGATGGTTTATAATGCATCTATGAATGAGGCATACATAATTGGGAAAACATGTTTAGGTAGAGATTCTTTTATAGTGGGAGGTAGACAACATGTGTCATATGTCTAGAAAAGTAAGTGTACGGTTTATCAGTTTACATATGAACAAGAAATAGATGATTCTATAGGAAAAAATATTGTATTTTTCAATTAGTGTGGGAGAATTTTTCAAACTAATAAAAACTATACCGAAGGCCCTATGGAATTTGATCATTATGGAGAATTAAGTCACCTTAACCATTTTTATGGAAGAATTTCCTAAGAAAATAGAGCTATATACAATCTTATAAAAGAAAACCAGGTTCATTAATGTGCATAAATGGGTGTTGGATATAATTTTCATGACAATGGGGATGATCACATAGTGAATAAATCTTTGGAATAACCTCATGTTGAATATTTGTATATAGAAGTGTATTCCCCAATGTAATATGAAGTAGGGACAACTACTATTAGGGGTGAAGTTTCCATTTTATCCTTTATGTTTCTATCATTAATTTATATAGTTGAATATCATTATTTTATATCATTTAATTTAATTTACAAGTTTTTATTATTCTTGGAGCTTATTTCATTCATATCAAATCTTTTTATGCCTTTGGGATAGAGGAAGGAACAAGGATTGAATGCCCCGTGTGTTGGGTGTCGATTGAAGAATTCAATTTTGGATGGGATTTTATAGTTCTTGGTCTTGATAAGTTTTAAATTATTGTTGTAATTAATTGGATGATCATCATTAAGGCATGGATTAAATGTTCACATCTTTTATTATAATTTTTATCTCTCGATGGAGTCCCTCATGTTTTTCAGGATGAGTAGGACCCAATATTATGGATACTAGGGCTTGTTAATATTTATGATATAATGATCTCATAATAGTTTTTGAACATGTTTCTTAATTTAGTTAATCAAAATTTGATAATTACACTTCCTACAGTGGTGACTACATACCCGAAGGTTTTTCCTAGTGATTTTTCTATATTAAAACCTCAAAAAGAGTTCAAGTTCACTATTTAATAGCTCCAACGATGATGAACACTTCAATTACATCATATTTTATGGAAACTAATAGATTAAATTATCTTAAAGTTAATATTTGGAGTATTTATTCCAACGGATATATTTTTCATCGTTTGTAACCTAGATCTTCTCTAGTTCTCTTTGTAAAGAAGGTAGAAAAAATATTTTGGATTTGTGTTGAGTATAAAAAGATTAATTTGGTGACTATTATGAACAAATAACCCTTTCCTATGATTTAATATCTCTTTGATAAACTCAAAGTATCCCAAGTGTTTTTTAAGATTTTCCTTTTATTGAGGTTCAATCCTTTAACAGTCTGAGAAAATGATATACTTAAGATAATTTCTTAAGCTGATATAGTGATTTTGAGCTCTTAGTTATAACATTTTTTATTAATTATTATCCTTAAATATTTATGGAATTTAGGAACATAATATTTCATTGGTTCAAATGCACTCTATTTTTCTTCTATATGATATTTTGGGGTACTCCAAGTTAGAGGGGGAATAAAGGGACCATTTAGATATCTACCATAGAATTTTGAAGGAACATTATTTATATGGAAATATTTAACAATGGGAATTATAAATCCCTGAAGTGGTGTTTCTAGTATATGTTATATATGATAGTGTAATCTTATTGGATCTTGAAAATATTTGATCAGTGGTTTCATAGGATAAAACTAGAAATGTATTTGAGATTTCAAGTTTCATGGGCTTTGCTGGTTTTTACATGCGGTTGGTTAAATATTTCTCCAAGAATGCATCTCCAATTATATTTTTTACCTATAAGGGTGTTATGTTTGAGTGTAATGATAACTTTTAGAGATATTTGAATGAAATAATGTTGAGTTTTACTCTATTCCCCAATCTGAATCTTCTAAAACCAGGTTTGGTATTTGATATTTACTAAGATTTGTTAGTTGCGGTATTAGGGTGTTTTTTATTAGAGGTTAAACCTGTTTTGGCCTATGGATCTCTCCAATTATTCCCTCATGAGAAGAACTATCATTCCAATTACATTGAGTTGGCAGTTTTGATGAATTCTCTCAAAACATGGCTCCACTATCTATTAGGGGATCACTTTATAGTATATTTAGATTTAAAATCCTAATGTATATTTTTACTCTGAGGGATATGAACTTTTGATAGAGATGATGGGTAGAGTATCTTTATGATTTCAATTTTGATATTTCATATACTCTGGAAAAAGAGAATGTGATCATTGATGCGTTGACCAGAAAGTTTCTAACTTGAGACTTGAAGCAACCAGTGGATGAGTGGTGATTCATAAGTTTATTTACTAAGATGGTATTAGAGTGGAATAGGATGGTGGACAGGTGTTCTTAGAATCTTTTATGGATAAATCATTAGTTGATGATTTTATTTGGGATGAATAGGTAATAGATCTTGATTTATAGTGTTTTAGTAAAATTCATTAATATTAGGGAGACCTCAGGAGATTGGTCTCATTTTCTCATTGGTGTTTTGTATTTTTGAGTCAGGTTAGTTCTTATTATATCACTAATCTAGGAATTGATGGATAGATGACAATGTTCTTGTTGGAATATAAACCCTCGTACTACCAAGATGTATGCTGATATGATACATCAGTATTGGTGTCTGGTTATGAGCTGATTGATTGTATACATTATTTCATGATTCCCTACTTTCTTGAAGATTAATGAAGTGCACCAGTGACCTATAGGTTTTTTGTAACGGTTACCCTTTTGGTGAGAATTAGGTATGATATATCATTAGACGTCAACATCATTTTACCATGAACCCCTAGTGGGAAATATTTTATTTGGGTGATCATTGATTGACATAAAAACTTATTTCATTTCTATTAAGGAGGTGATAAAGGTGTAAGATTTCAAACAGTTATTTGTTTGAGAGATCATGACGCTCAATGTGGTTTCTATTATAGTTATTTTTTTATAGAGATTCTTTGATTTAATCCACATTATGGAAAGTTTTTCTATAGTTGATATGTACTAATTTGAAATTAAGAATGGAATATCACCCTTATAGGGATAGTAAAACAAAGTGAGCCATTCAGATTCTTGTGGATATTCTATGGGAACATGTTCTTTATTATAGTGGTTCATGATAAAATAACTTTATTTTTTTGAATTTTCCTATAACAATAGTTATCAATATTTTATTAAAATGGTTAGTTTTTAGTGTATCATGGGTGGCCATATCAGTCTCTTTTTTATTGGGCATATTTGGGAGAATGTTCTTTGGTGGGATCATGTATAGTTCAAGAGATGATGGAAATGTTTTGGTTGATCTAAAATTGGTTAGTGATGGATTAAATTCATCATAAAAATTATATAGGACATAATTATCTCTCATTTTAGTTTAAGGTCGATTATCATGTTTTTCTTAGATATTCACCCCGCTTGGGACAATGTCGATTGAATAATAGGGTAAATTGGGACCGAGGTATATTGGCCTTTTTGATATTTATAATGTCTTAGAAAGGTGTCTTATTTATTGGTCTTTTCACCTCACTTAACATAAATTTATGATTTGATTCATGTTTCCCAACTATAGAGGTATCAACTAGACCCTTCCCATGTGATTGAAAGGTAATATGTTGATATTTTACTTGAAGCCTATGTGGTAGAGCATCCATTTCATATTATGGATCACTAGCATAAGGTAAACTATGGTAAAATGGTTTCCATTGTTAATTTACAATAGAAGTACATAATTGATAGCCATAGGAGGAGGGAGAGGGAATAATTGATGATGAGGTGTTGTATTTATCTTTCTGTACGTCGAAAATCTTGAGCACTTTTGGGTAAGTAAGTATACTTATTGGAGTGAATTTTGAATCCCTCCGAGTCATGGGTATGATTGGTTTTGAGCTTAGTTTATATCTTATGAGTTTATAAAGGATTTTTGGATTCAGGGTTGAGAATTTATATATTTATAGAAAACATTATAGGAATATGGTGTTAATATTATTGGGAGTAAACATAGAGTAACCATGTCAGATTTCTCAGTTGATTCCAATGGCATCTAGCATGATTTGAGCATGCTATGTCTAACCTTGCGATTCTCCAGACAAACTATATAGGTGTTTGGGAATATTTATGTGGCTATCACATGGCGTGACCATGGTTTTTCTGACCATGATGATTTACCTAGTTAATTGTTTACATAAGGTTTCAAGGGGTAGAAGATACCACATGGTTATCACATGAATAGTCTAACCATCCAGCCTAACCGAGCGACCTGTATAGGATTCTGAAAATTAAAAATTTACCTTGTTGAACATGGTCATTTTTAATTCTAATCCTCTCATAATCTTTCTTTAGACCAACATAACCCATTTCTTATTCCCAAGAGGTTCTTATCCTTTGATATTTGGTGATTTCCCATCGTTATTAGCATATCTCTTCATGGTATGTTTCATTTATTATCCAATCCATTATCCTCTTTCTAGATCTATTGATAATATATTTTCCAATTGTTTTTCTATAATCAAATTGGTTTATAATTACGAGATCTAAAGATTTTTATGGGGAATTGATCATGATTATTATGCATTTATGCTTGTGAGGACTGAATATCCTTATTTAAAATCTCCATTTTCAAAGGAAACTAGTGTCCAACATTGGAGAGGTAGGTGTCTCTATACCATCTTATTACCATATTTCGGGTACTTCCTAAATATTTCATTGACTCCCATTATTTTGGTTCATTTTTTGCCTTTAGGGGTTGTGTAAAAAAATCAAGGTAAATGACATAATGTTTAGGGATATTTTATTAAAAAATAATGGATTACTAGAATAAATGTATTAAATGCTTTATAGGTCATTGCGGATGGGAGTCTCTTATTGGGTTTGTACTTGGTACTACCTTCATGAGATATTTTCAGTGTAAATTTTTGGATTACATCTTATATTTAGCACATGTCACAAGCTATGGGTGTTATTTAGGCCATAAAAAAAATTTGGCAGTAAAATGTTATTACACTATAAAACCCATTCTTACCACATAAAATCCTCACTCGGGATAACTTAACCTGAGGTGATGTGTTTTTTGGGGTACATGAGTAATGAGAAATTTACTCTGTAATACTGATATTTACACCATAAATCCCCCATTACATGTAGTTTTTATTCTATTATCACATAACTCACTTCTATTTTCATTGTTTGGTTATACCACTCAATCCCTAGGTCACTTATTAGTGTTTTTGAGGATTCCATTCCCTCTGGATCATTTTTATTTGTGTGGTTAATCGCC
Source organism: Viscum album (assembly GCA_963277665.1). NCBI lineage: Eukaryota > Viridiplantae > Streptophyta > Magnoliopsida > Santalales > Viscaceae > Viscum > Viscum album. The sequence goes on along the minus strand of OY728157.1, from coordinate 1,244,768,989 downwards.
GGTATGGTGGGTTGTCTTCCTTTGGGTATGTGTGATCTCCCACTAACTATTTTTATTTTTTGGACATAGTTTGGTAGTGGAATGTGTGATGTGGTTTTTGTGGTCTAATAACCGATATATGTTCTTGATTTACACTTGTAGGCTTCCCTCATGCATTGCCCTTTGATTACCGATATGTTTGTTTCTAATCTCCATGTCCAAAGGTAATTAACATTCCTTTATTATTGAGGTAGGTGTATCTATACAAGGGTTTAATTCTTCAATTTAATTCATTTATTGTCCATATCATTGGGTTATTCCCTGAAAATGAATGATTTGACATTTGAATGGTTTCATTAGATGAGTTTTATGTTTTTAATAAGGTTTTATTTAAAAAACGGATTTGTGTATACTAAGTGTTTGATTAAATAATTTAAATGGTCGTTTTAGTTTTTAAGATGTGTCTTCAATCCTCTAAATGGAAAATATTTTATGTGGAAGTTCTTTATTAAATGTTAGAAAGGTTTTGATATGGATTTTGAAAAACATATCACATTGGGTAACCATAGGTGCATCAGAAAATAGACTTATCACTCTTTATCTGTGTAATGCCACAATAAGTTCTATGTCACTTTACTATGTCTAATTTCAAAAAAGGTTATATTGGTTGGATCTGCCTTAGGCCTCGATTTGAATTTTTATTTCATGTCTAGCATGTATTCCCATAGGTTATAGCCTTAATAGTGTCCTTTTTTATTTATGATTTGTTTATCACAAGATGGAATTTTCATGTTTATTTTCTCACTTTCTTATCTTATGGTGTATCTATGGTTTCATACCAGTTTTATTTCATATTAGACATATTATTTGATTTAGATAAAACGGTATTATTTATATCAAAAATAGAGAAATTATTTATAAAATGGGTTTACTTTATGAAAATTCATTTTAAAATGGATATCATTTAAATCTAGAGCTAATGCATTCTTAATATTATAACTTTTATAGATTCTTTTGTGGTAACCTACTAGGCCTAATAATCACACCCTAATTTTTTCTTTGAGTGTCTTTATATGGTGTTTTATAGGACTTTGGTGAAGGTGTGGTCATTATGTATAATTTAGGCTTCTCTTGTTATCATCATCTTCAAAACGAGATAGTTTGTTTGTGATGGATTTTCACATAGGGACATGTTTAGTATGGTCATAATCTATTTTTCTGGTTTTGCTGGTTTGGATTGATTTTTTTTGTCTCATGGATATTTTCTCTTACATCCACTTGATACCAATTCGGTTTTCCTTGTTCATGTTTATCATAAGCCATATTGCATCCGCTTTTTTTTACTTCACCATGTGGTGAACCACCTTGGGTGACTTTTCTAGTTATGCTGGGTTGGTTCATTATAAATTTTTATCAAAGCCATTACCCTTCCTAAAGTGTTATGACACTGCCTGAGTTTGTTTTTGTTTCATAGTAGACCATCGTTATGACCATACGAATTTATATAGTAAGTGTAGAAAGGGGGCCTGGCCAGCTCATTTTCATGACTGAATCCAAGTTTCCATGGGTGGTTATGGATTTTTTATCAGTATTACGACTTGGAGGTTGTGGTTATTTGAATAAACTAGATATGGGGTTGGTTTAAATGGAAATTTTTCTTCTTTTGTTCAACATTTTTCATAAATTCCATAACATACATGAATTTTTTTTCATTTAGAAGCATCAATATGGATACCTGAAGTTGGTTTTATGATTTTATAAATTATCTTAATTTGATTTGTCGTTATGTTTTTTTTAATAGAAAATTACTTTAAGAAAAAGATATTCTAATGTTTAGAAAGAAATTTTTTAGATAGATTCAATAAGAAAATCTGTTGATGGAACTTTCTTTAGTATATGTTGTAATTTTCACTATTCAGACTTTGGAATAAGCAGGTGTCAGGAACCCAAGACGAGCAGTGGATCATAGTTCCAAATTTAATCAGTAGTATCTACCTATATTCCATGGTGAAAAAGTACCTAAGGAATATAAATAATGTATTTAAAACTTTAAGAGTATATTTAACTTCTTGAAAACTCCAAAAGACTCTAGATTATTCCACATGTTTCGTTGAGTGGGTGAATTTGGCACTGCATCTTATCACTAATGATTATATAAAGTCTTAGAGGTTTGAGTTTTGATTGAGGGATGATATTTCATCAACACCAATTCTCAAGCTCCTTTCAACCTTTATGTATATATTTGATATAGTGACCTTGGTTAAGGTAGATCTATCAGGTAAAATAGGTTTGGGAAGAACTTTGGTTGGTGTTTTTGTTATCCATAGTGTATCTTCTTACCAGAAAATGAAGCATAAGGGTAGCTAGTTTTCTTTAGGACCAATGTCATGGGATCTATCAGAATAGATAGATGTTGTATAATTTTTGTGTGTAAGTCCTGGTTAAGAAAAACCTAACTATATGTAGGATACCAAGACTTATCATTGGTGTGGACAATCTATCCATATTAGACATTTTTTTGAATGGATTTCCCAAGGAAGTAAGGCTAGATCCAGTCTCACCAAAGGGTTGTAACTTTGTACTAATGATTCCAAGGGTGTTTATTCTTATCCTCATGCTAAGGGGGTGTTAATTTGGATAGGAAAACATAGGGAGGATCGGAATCTATATTTATTTATGTGGTGGAGTATACACCCGAGGAATCTAATGCAAGGTTAGGTATTTTTAGGCGTACGGTGTTTATATCTTCTTATATGGTGATAGATTTTCTTTATACTGGTTCTAATCACTCTTATATATCATCAAATTTAGTTGACATGTTGGTTTTGAATTCAGATATTATACAGTTCTTTTTTTATCTTTCCATGCCTTTGAGAAAAAGGTATGAACATGGTTTCAAGTGCCCTACATGTCGGGCGACAATAACCAACCTTTATGTGGAGTACGACTAAATGTTTCTTGATCTTGATATATTTGAAAAAATTATTAGCATGTATTAGATGATTAGTGTATAGTCACATATAGACTATTATCATATTCAACTTTAGTTTCTATCACTCATTAGATTCACTCTTTTCTTTTACAGTGATTGGGATTCTAGGTCTAGTAGATTAGGGCATATTGTTCCTTATGCTTAAGTGATCTCATGTCACTTGTTGGAGATTTTTCTTGATGTTGTTGATCCTAGTTTGGGTATTCCACTTTCTTCAGTGGTGTGTGCATAACCAAATGTATTTTTAGATTATTTTTTTGTTTTGTACTAAAGATATAGGTCATGTTTACCATTGTCCTTCCTGTTATGATAAAAATTTCTATGAGATCCAATCACATAGAACCTTCCAAGTTAAAGGAACCTAAGGTTCATCTAATGGTCCTTGAGTCTTAGGGGTTTATTTTTCCTAGTGTTTATCCATGGGATTCTTATGTCATATTTTCTAAGAAGGTAGACGAGAGCCTTAGACTTTACTAGGACTATTGAAAGTTAAATCAAGGTATCATTAAGAACAAATTTCCCTTTCACAGGATTGATGATCACTTTGATCATCACCGGGAGAAAGTTGGTTTTCAAAGAACAACCTTAGGTCATGGTACCACCAGTTGATATTAAGAGAACATGATATACCTAGGAAATATGTTAGGAGATAGTATAGGAATTTCACGTTTCTAGTTATTCCATTCGGTCTCACTGATTCTCTTATGGTATTTTTGGAATTGATAAACCATATATTTCATCAATTTCGGGACTCTTTTATAGTTTTTTTCATGGATAATATTTTCTTGTACTCAAATTTAGAGGAGAAGCACATGTAATATTTTTATATTATCCATATAACCATTGAGGAACATCATTTTTATACTAAAACATCCAAGTGTGAATTGTAGGTACAATAAGTAATGTATCTGGGGAATGTTATATTTTAGAGGGGTATATCATTGGATCCTCAAAAGATACAGGTGGTTATTTCTGAGGAGAATCACATAAAAGTGTTTGAGATCTAGAGTTTCTTGGGTATTGTTGGATACTATAGGTAGTTCATTTAATGTTTCTATAAGATTTCATCTTTGATGAAATATTTAACTCATAAGAGTGTAATGTATGAGTGAATGAAAAATTTCAGATATCTTTTAAGTAACTGATGAAAATGTGACTTCAACTCTGGTTTTGATTCTTTTGGAACTAAGTTGGGGTTATTATTTTTTCTGCAATGCTTCTGGAACATATTTGGGGTGTTTCTTAATGTAGGGGAGATATGTGGTGTATTATGGATCCTGTTAGTCTCTACCTCATTAGAAGAACCACCCTATCAACATTCTTGAGTTGGAAGCTGTTATGTATGAACTCAATATGTGGTTTCACTACCTCCATGGGGAGCATTTTAAGGTATATTTTGATCATAAAATCCTATTATATATTTCACTATGTGGGAAATGAAATTTTGGAAAATACCATGGGTTGAGTATCATTAGAATTTATATTTTTGATATTTCCTAAACACTTAGGAAAGGGAATATGGTCACTGATGCATTAAGTATGAAATTACCAATGTAGAACATAAATGAATTAGTGGAGGAGTGATATATAATGATTTTGTCTTCCAAGATGATCTTGGGAGGGGAAGAATATAGTGGGTAGGTGTTATTGTCTTCAATGAAGGATGGTTTTTCATTTGATGAGTAGGTTTTGTTTGATCAATTACCTAACACTGAGTTCTAGTGCCTTAGTCAAATCTTAAATAGTGGGTAGACCTCAAGTGAGTGCTCTCTATAATGCCTCAACCCCAGAATCTCGAATACAATGCATTATTTTTATATATTGTCTTGATTACAAGGAATAAAATCCTAAAGGACCGATCAGTATAGAATTCATGGAAGAAAAGATTACATTCATGATTCTGATAATTAATTTGGAAATGAAAATAATATATGATACAATATAAAATTAATTAAAAAGCATCATTGAAATCTTATTCAATGTTTTTTCTTCATAAATGAGGGAAGGGAAACATAAGAAATTGGTGAGATTAAATTCTCATTAATGGTATGTAATAAAATGGAATTTATCATAAACATAAACATTAGTCATGGTGAATAACAGAAAACACATTCCTTTAAAAATTATACATGATCGTAATATGGAAGGAATGAAAGATGATTAAATAAGGCCATATAAATAATCATGAGAGAATGAAACAGAACCACTGATATTATGCTAGTAAAATAATAACGTGGATTATCAATTTATAATACCATAATGATGGAATTCATAATTCTGGACATCTAAAACATATTTTCAAGGTCTCGTCCAAGACGTCTGAAAATACTAGGGTAAGGCTTCGACCCGGACCCAATTCTATCTTGTCTCATGAGACCTACTAAGTAATTGAGGGGATATATCAAACCCCACCCATCACATTATAATTCCAATTCATTCCTCATATAAAATGGTATTAACATAACAAATATGATCATATGAAATAACTTTACCAAATCTATACACATAAACACTAACCATTCTGAGTAGTATGATAAATGGTATCAAGATAGAACATACCTAGTCTAAATGATAGTAAACCATTTAATATAGTATGGTAGATTATAGACATATGATATTAAAGTCAATAATACATAGAATTCAATAGAGTTGATGAATTAAACAAAAATACTCTAATAAAATCATTGAGGAAATGTTTGAGAGAAATACACTTTTACTTTAAAAAGAAGAGTTATTTCGGAAATATCTTTTCATAAAACCATAAATGAACTAATTTAGTTTTTAGAAGATGAAATGAGTGGCTTTAAAAAAAATTGTCTTAAATAATATTATATAGTGCATTTTAAAATAGATACGAATTTGAGATGTTCTCATGAATCAGGCTTCTGTATCGAAAAAAAATTGAGAAGTATCTTTATGAAACATTTAAATCACCATAAAATAAAGATTTATTATTATTGGTACCAAAATATATAAAATTAAAATAGATCCTATGAGGATTACATAATAATAATTAAGAATTTAATTATGATTTATTGAGATAAAGAGTATCTCAAATGTAAATGGATGTTCAGGTAGAAAACCATTACCTTATGTCTGAATGTATTCTGCACATGTCCTTAATGTCTGGGATAAACAAATTAAGTCCATTATTTAATTACTTAATTACCTTATATACATATATTTGACTCATTGTGAATTTATTTTGTTCATTTATATTATTAATTTTATGATATAAGATATAATTTCATCGTTCTTGAGTGTTTGTTTCATTGATTTCTTGACCGGTTCTCTTGATTATACGAGTGTGGAAGTTCATGTAAAATGGGAATTGAAGTCCATAATTTAATTTATATGTTATTAAATATAATAAATAGGTTTAAATGATCATATAATTCATTTTTATATTTTGGTTGAGGAAGAATAATTAGATAAAACTTTAATGATGATCGCTTTGATTATTTTGAGTGGTTTATCTCACAACGAGCATGTTTTGATTTTTTATTTCACATTATGTCTGTAAGATGAGTCCAGAACATAAAATAAGATAAAATAAATATATTATTATTTGTTTCAACCATAAAAATTGTTTCATGACTATCCATGAATACGATAATATAAATTGAAAACATGTCATCCTTGAATGCGACAAATTAATACATCTCAGATGGTGGTTTAATTTTTTTGTATAAAGGGAGAGGAAAAGAGAGATGATGATGAATTATGAAACTGGAATAAAAAAAATACATTATATGTAATTTAATTTATTTATCATTCATTTTGAATGAGAGTATTTTAGGAGAGAAAAATAAAAGAAAAGAATGTGAAAGAAAATGAGTAGTTGAGGAATACCTTACGAAAATTCGGCAGCCTAACGGTGTCACGTAAAATTTTAAAAAATATGTTGATGAGCTAAAAATGGGTATATAATCATTTTTATGAAGTATGGAATGTATGTGGGATATTTAATGACATATTCCAACATAATCCAATGGATGTTAAAATGGAATAACATAAAAGGAGTTGTTGAAAAAGAGAAGGGTTGTAGATTCTCTTACCTTGTAGAGTAACTCCAAAAACATAATGGTTGGGACCTTGGAGGCTTGGGGAAACCTCGGGAGGAATCATAGGGAAGTAAATATACTGTAGAATCTAGGATTATGAATTTTTAGTGAACACAATGCAATTAATGGGTGGTTATTTATAGCTAAAGTGAGGGAATTTTTTATTAATTTTTTAAGACACCTCTGCAGTGGTATATAAAAACCATGGGCTTGCCCATGATATTTTCTCAAGGTATTGGCCCTTTGGGACAGCTCATATGATATTTTAATGTGAAAAAGACTACCATAATTTTATATTAATTATTAAACCATTATTATTTCATTAAACAGACCGAAAACTCAAAACATTATTTTTACTATTAATAAAAAACTAAAGTATTTTATAAAATTCTCATAAATTCAGATTAACCTAATATCGACGTTAAAAATTAAAAACTGACAATTATTTTATTATAATAATTATATAAATATAAAAAATGTAACTTTTATCTATGAAAATACTTATATATTAAAAATAATAGTGAATACAAAATTCCTGGTAAAATGCATTTTCAAGTTTTTGATTATTAAAAAAATAAAATTATTTTATCTTGTGTAATTAAATAGAGTGTTTTGATAAGAATATTTGATTATAATAAACATTAATAAAACCTTAGTTTGATATAACAATTTAAATCTTTCTAAAATAAAAAAAATTACCTAAAAAATCAATTTATCAAATTTGTCATATTTTTAAGAAAAACTATACTCAAAACAAAAATAATGGAGCAACAATTTTATTTATACTTTCATAGGTGAGTTTACTATTCCATTTTTCATATTACTATTAATAAGGGTAAAATTACTTTTCCAAAGGCTTAAATTACTATTCACCAAAAAATTATGTTGATCCTATCCGACCCCAAATATCTTACAGATCGCAACTATGTATGTCCATTTTTTTGAAAATCCAATCATAAATGCGAAAATATTGTGTTTAATGACTAGGTTATAACAATATCCTATAACAAAGTTTTGTTTCACAAAAACCCAGTATCATGCATAATAAGCAATCTAATGAATTGAAGTTATTTAAGAAGAAACATACATTAAAATATTGTGTTTTCATATTAATATGGAATATATTCATAACATAATTTTGTATTTATCAAAATAATTATAACACTATATATATTTATTTATTTATATATATATATATTATCAAAATATTTAGTTAAATAATCTATTGATAAAAATGAATTTTTTAATCAAAATACATATATTCATATTAAAATATTCTTTTACACAAAATAATACTCTAAAATAGTATTTGTTTTTAGAACATTATTTTAAAATTAATTTGAAATCTATAAATTTTAAATATAAGTATTTTTAATTAAAATTCTTAAGTTTATATTATTATTTTTCATAACATAATGTATTAAAAATTATAAAACAAATTGAGGTGGAGTTACAGTCTCAGTCTCCCTGTGGTGCTTTGTGTTTTCAAGGAAGGTTGGTTGTTCCTTTTGATATAAGTCAAGAGTTAATGGATGGTGGTGACCATTCTTTTTGTATTATTAACCCTAGAACTACCATGATTTATCAGGACTTTAGATGTTGGTATTGATGGTCGGGGACAAGGTACTCAATTGAATATTTTCTGTCACAGTGTCTTATATTCCTGAGAATTAAGATGGAGCGACAAAGTCTTACTAATATTTTATAACACTTACCCATTCTGGTATGGATGTGTAATCATATTTCCATGGACATTTTCATTGCTTTAACTCAGACTCCTAGTGAGAGGGATTCTATTTGCGTGATCATAGATCTACTCAAAAAATCTACGCACTTCCTCCCTATCAAGGAGATGATGAAAGTGGAGTAGCTCGAGGAATTATATGTCTGAGAGGTTGTGAGACTTTGTGGGGTTACTTATGTGAGTGTTTTTAATAGGGACACATATTTCACATGTAGGTTTTTAAAATATTTTCAAGAAGTTATGGATTCTCATTTGAAACTAATATTTTCATATCATTAATAAAAGAATGGATAGAATGAAACTGCTATGTAGGTTCTTTAGGACATTTTTCAGGGATGGGTTCTTAATTTTAGTTGTTCTTCAGAAAAAAAATTCCTCTATTCATGTTTCCCTATAATAATAGTTATTAGGCCTAAATTAATATATCCCATTTTGAAGAATTATATGGGCGGCTGTGTATATCTCCCTTATTCTGGTCAGATTTGGAAGAGTGGTCCGTGGTTGGGATGAGTCTTGTTCGGTAAGAAACTAAAAAGGTATTGTTGATCATTAAGAATTTGGTCCCAATATAGACTCATCATAAATCATATGTGAATCATTAGTGGTAGATGCTGGGGTTTGAGGTTGGGGATTGGGTTTTTCTCATACATTCACCATGCTTGGGACACCGTCAGTTGGGTACACAGGAAAAGTTGTCCCAAAGGTTTTATGTCCACTTTGAGACTATGGATCATTTTCGAAAGGTAGAATAATATTTAAACTTTTTATCTCATTTGACTTCGATTCGGGAAATGTTTTATGATTCCAACATAATAAGGTATCAACCGGATCCAACCCATATGATTGAACGTGAGGATGTTGATCCTGATTCTAACACCAGAATGGTTGAGAAACTAGTACAGATTATGTATCATTTAGAGAAGTTACAATATTGTAAAATAATTCCATTGGTTGATGTACTATGACAGTACAAAAGGGACATCCATGATATGTGGGAGTGTGAATAGTTGATAAGGTAGTAGTGGCATTCACTTTTTGTGATTCCAGGATCTTGAGGACTTTGTAGGGACATAAATTGTTTAGGGTGGGGAGATTATAACATCCCATTTCAATATTTTAAGTACTTATTGATTCTATCTTTGATTCCATTTTTTGGTGTGTTTCAGTCTTTTCAAGTATGGAAATAATTTTTAAGGGAAAATGACATAATATTCGAGGATATATGTTTTTTTGAATTAATGGAGTCCAGGTGTAAATGTGTTAAAGGATTTGGAGGTTGTTGGGAAGTTGTTAGGAGATTCATTCAGCGGTATATATTTGGTACTTCATGCATGAGATATTTATGCCCTAAATTTCTGGATTATAGAATAATTTTAGATTTTGGAACAACCCATGGAAGCACTTCTAGCTGTACAAACTTTTAGGCTATAAATTTTTTTATGTTTTAAAACCCAAATAATCTATCGAGAGAATTTAAACCAACGTGATGTTTTTTGGCATACATGATTTATGGTAAATTAATAGTATATGACCAAGATTTACACTATAAATCCCATTTTCCCTATAGGTTTTGTTTTACACTTGTGTAACTCCCTTCTATTTTCATGGTGTATCCATATACCGCATTCTCTAGGTATTCACCCAGTATGTTGGATTGTTTCACTCACTTTGGTTAATTCTCCATTTTTAGATTGATCACCAATGTGGTGGGTTGTCTTAATTTGGGTATGTGCGATCTCCCTCTCCCTATTACGCTTTTTTGGTATTATTTTGGATGTAGCATGTATGCGGTAGGTTTTTTGTCCATAATAACAGGGATGAAATCTTGATTTATCCTTTTTAGTTTTCCCTCAAGCCTTATCTTTAAGATGTTGATCTTCTTGTATCCAATCTCTATTGTTAAAGTTTGTTAGGATTACTCCGTTCTTAAAGTAGGTGTCTCTATATAGGGGGTTTATTTTTGAATTTCTTTATGTTCTTGTCAATCACTTTGGCTTATTCCCTGAAAATTCATGATTTTAAATTGTAATAGATTTTTCGGATGATTTTTATGTTATTAAATGTTTTTTATTCAAAAATTGATTTTCACACACTAAGTGTGTGATTAAATTCTTTGAATAGTGGTTTTTGTTTAGAAATGGGTGTTCAATCATAGAAGTCAAAAGGATTTTATGTAGAAATTTTGTATTAAATGTGATAAAGGTTTTGAAATTTATTTTGAAAAACTTATCATATTGGGTAACATAGGGTGTGTCAGAAAACAGACCTATCACTCTTAGTGTGTGTAATTCCAAATGAGGTATTATGTCACATTAGTGTGTGTAATTACAGTAGAGTTTTTATTGTTTAGATCCACCTTAGGCCTAAATAAGGTATTTTATTTCATATCTATTATGTATTCCCATGGGTTAGATCCTAGATGGTATAATTTTTTATTTATGGTTTTTTATCACATGATGATATTTTCATGGTTATTTTTTCACATGCTTATTTCATATTGTGTCCATGGTTTCTTACCTATTTTATTTCATACTATATGTATTAGGGGATTTAGTGAATATTGTATGATTTTTAAAAAAACAAAGTAATAATTTTTAAAATGTTTTTACTTTATGAAAATTATTTGTAAAATGGATTTATTTTAAAGATATAGATAATGCATTCTAGATTATAAAACTTGTATATATTCCATGGTGGTATCCTACTAGGATTTTTGATCACACCCTAATTTTGCCTTTGGAAAGTTTTAGATTTATTTGGAGGACTTATATGACATATTCATTCATGATTTTAAAATTTTCCCATCCCAAATATTTTATTAGAAAATGATTAATTTATATTCAATTTTCTTTTTTGTATCATAAACACAAAATAATAACATTGTTAAAATTTGTTCATTTCCATTAAAGTTTAATTTTTTATCAAATAATTTAATATAATCAACCATATTATGTTATTATTCATTTATAGTTTTCCTGATTCAAATTCCATTAGATCATTCAACTGGAGAATTGGCTAATTCAGTCATTTGAATGGTCATATAAAGAATAAAATAAGTCCCACCAAATCTGTGATAAAAAATAGACCATCCATTATTATTGAATTTATGGGATCAATACAAAATACAAAATTTCATTAAACCATAAAATATATTCTAAGATAACGTATCACATATTGGATAAAAAATGTATGTCCCAACTCGACCAATAAAAGTCCCAATAAATTCAATAAATTCTAGCCCACAATTATGTCTGATATTTTAAAACATCACAAAATTCATGAATTTTATCCAAATATAGACATCTACATAAAATTTCATGTTGTGGATATAATTTAAGGACATAGTATCCCAAATTTTTATAATAAATTTTTTGTATTTGAATCCATATTCATATGAATAAATTCATTACCATTTAGACAATGGAAAATCTTAACACAAAACTGGAAAATAAACATGGTTTGGGAAAATATACATATATTTGGCTCCAAAAGCCTAATGACCTATAACTTATGAGGGTGTACATTACACATCCATGTATTTAAATTTTAAAAATAATATTTCTCCATATTTTTCTATCTAAAAAGTATATTGGTCAATTTAACTTGAGGTATAGTTTTGAAAGGAAAATGGTATACCACCTTGAGCTATAAATACACTCACCTATTCTCCTTGAAAGGGGTTGACACTTCAACACATACGAAGATACATTCTCAAGAAAAAATCCCTTACAAAGAAAAATAAGGAACTTCCAAAATAATGTTTCTACTTGAGATACCTTTTCTATGTGCTTTCATTTTCATTTACTTCTCTTTTAATCGATTGTAATCTTGTAAATTGTTTTAAATTTCATTTGAAATTTAATTAAATAATCATCATAATCTACTATTATTCTCATCAATCTTCTATTTTTTGATATTATTGATCTTAAAATAGATTAAATAAATTTGAAAACCATTCCCTATTTTGTCACTTTCTTATTCAATCAAAAGAATATATTTACCTCTCATCATGTCTCATGTGTGTGTTCTCTAAACCACTCTTTTCATGTAATGTTATTTTTATTATATTGATAACTCATAACCATAAGAATGATCCAACATATTAATAGATTATTAGATCTCCAATTGGGTGATTCATAATTTTGGTATATTAATTGATTAAGATATTTTTATCATTTAACATTATTTGAATTAATATTGTGTATCAAAAATAAAAAATGTTATTGATTAATAACTTGTTTTGATTCACATGTCGATATCATGGACTATTTGAACCAAAAATAAACATGGGTTAATGAAATATTTATCCATCCATAGATAATAATTGTTAATTATTAGAAACTTCATTATGTCTTGGATTAAAGCAAAAACTGGGAATTCTAATTGAAATCATCTTGTGCAGTGGATGTTAATTAAATTAAATGTTTTGTAAAGCTCAAGGATATCATAATATTCCATCCAGAATAATTAAATCACTGAAATATTTATTAAATTGTTAAATAAATATTTTTCAATCAAACATTTCACATAAGATCTACAAACTACCCTCCACCAAATTAAAAAGTTATATAAAAAACAATCAACTCCAGAATTTGTAGCATCACCTAGGATGCAACTCGAGTGTCTCTATAAACATTATAGTATAGAACCAAACCTTTAAACCTGTGATAGTCAATAATTGGCCATAATTAAAATGGTTTAATCTCCTTGGATGGTGCAACTAGTAGTCGGTAGTTTTTTATTTTGGTAAAAAATAAAATTCAAAAAAAACAAAAAAATATCATAAATGGAAAAAAACACAACAAAAAACCCAAAATCCCATAAAAATAATAAATGAAGAAAACAATAATAAAACCCCTCCTTCCCCATCCTTAAAAATTTATTTTAATTCCCCATAGCCTTTCAAACAATATATCGGGTTTTTTTGAGCCATTAATTGAGGGAACTCTTCACCAGCTTAAGAGAAACATTGGAGATAATTAAATAACTCTGAATCCATTAATTTTCCACTCAATTGAACTAGATAGTGAAAATACTAGGTAATACCGATAAATAATTATCTTCCCCGAATATGACTTAACAACCCATTGGAATTTAATATCTAAATGTTGAAGAATATTTCAAACTCAAATTGGGTTTGATTCATCTTATACCTTATTTGCACAGGCTAACTAGTGAGGATCCAGATCTTAACCTCAAAGAGTACCAGGTGGTGTGATATTCAATAATGTTTAAAGGGGTTTATAGATACACAAGCCTTTGACACATATTATTACATAAAATTAAGCATAATTATTAATCAAATACAGTCCAAGGATCATAAATTCTAGTGTCTTTGGATGATTAGGTACATAAAACTAAAAAAATGGAACTGGGATAAAGAATATTTATATTAATATTCCATAATGAGGTCCTAAAATCCTTTGAGATCCTACATTTACATAGTAAATCCTAGGGAATACATTGAAAAAAGAGATGATAAAAAAACTAAATAGGTGAATATATAAGGGAATGAAGCATAACAAATGAGTTAGAAATCAAAACATGATAACATAAAAGGCATAGAAAATGAATACTCGTATGGAATAATGTAACATAGAACATAGAATAATACTATAATGGAAACATAAGACTGTGTAAGAATCAAATAACATGACATAATCATGAGTCAAGTCTAACTTTCAAGACTATATCCCACAGTGGACAAAGTCCCATAATGGATTAGGTTTAGTTCATAGTCTCTTAAATGATGTCCCATTAGAATAAAAATTACCCAATGAATTGGAGCACTATCTGGTAAAACTCATTATAAAATGTTCACACATATGTTTTCCACATGAAGAATCCAAATAGAAGGAATAAACATAAGGGTTTACCTTGGAAGGAAATGGGTATTGTAATCATGTCATATAGAAAAACCAATGGAAGTATCATAATGGTGTCCATTAAAGGATCTATTTAAATCATAAATGGGCATTCATAATATATTATTGGAATATATAATGATAAACTATGTCCAAATTAAGTGACAATATATAAAATTAATGTTTAAAAAAATTTATAAATGAGACACTTTGGTGCAGTTTAAGGAAAATATTAAAGAGACTTTAAAGAGGTTTAAGGCATAATTGTTTCTATAAAATTAGCAATGAACTAAAATGTGGTCCCACCCAACAACTATATGTATTGTAATTACATTGTTTATTAAAATTTAAGTGTGTGGTAATGGATTTCATTTTAGGTATCAATTTTCCTAATTCTCAATGTGTTATAATAATCTTGAGGGAAAGCAACCATTTTAGTGTAGGGGGTGATTTTTTCATTTAGTGATGTTTGGGAATGTATATTTGTTTATGATATCTTGTAAAAATGATATATAAAGTTATTGAAAAAATTAAAAAAAAAGGTTTTGGCTTGGGAGATTCAAAGATGAAAATTCCTAAAACTTTGATCTTATTATAACTATTAAAATTTGAGTTGTGAGGAGGTCAAGAACTAGCAGGGTGATGATTATGATATTTTTTTTGAG
The DNA here is from genome assembly GCA_963277665.1 of Viscum album. Taxonomy (NCBI): domain Eukaryota; kingdom Viridiplantae; phylum Streptophyta; class Magnoliopsida; order Santalales; family Viscaceae; genus Viscum; species Viscum album. Next base: position 1,244,753,681 of record OY728157.1, on the reverse strand, counting down.
TTAAACATTCGAAAATAAAAAAAAATAAAAAATTAAATTACACCTCTATCAAATTTTCTTATGTTGTTGGGAGAAGTTTTATTCTTTGTATATTTTTCATATTTTCATCCTCTTCCAATTTTTTATCAATTTTATTTCATATTTAAAACATTCATTCACCTGTAAATATGTGTTTCTATTTTCATTCATTTAGTATTTAAAAAATTGTGAATTTCTTTTTCCATGTTTTTTTTACCCCTATTTTCTACTCTTTTAGACATTATATTCCTATTATACTATGTGCACTGAAAAAGAACTAAAAATGGCCTCTTAATTAATGTGAACTTTAGGATAAGGAATGCAAGCTAGGATCTCTTACAAACTCTATGATTTACGATTTTGGTTGGTGAATGAGTGAACCTCTATAAATTATTTTTTGATTATATTGAGAGGAGAGAGTTTTCAGTGATAAATTTTACAATTAAAATTTTGAACATGAACAATGAAATTCATTGACACGTGATTGTAGACAAAAAAATTGTGGTATTATTTATGAATGAGTAAAGTAGTATTATCCTCCCCTGATTGGTCAAAAAAAAATGTTGATACTTGTTGGTGAGTAAAAATTATTTTTTGTACATGAAGACATGCTCAATACTAAGTGTGGTGGATTTGATATTACATATTCATTCGGGATTTTAAATTACTCCTATCATAAATTTTTTAGTAAAAAATGATTAATTTATATTAAATGTTCATTTTTATCATAAACACATAAGTAGATAATTGTTCAAATTTATTCAATTACATTACAGTTTAAAGTTTCTAACATATATTTTAATATAATAATCCAAATCATGTTATTATTATTTTTTTAGTCCTCCTTATTCAATTTAAAACAAATCCTTTAACATGATCATTGGATAATTCATCCATTTAAAGGATCATATAGACCTTTCAATAAGGCCCACCAAATCTATGATAAAAACTGGACCATCCATAATTATTGTCTTTATGAGATCAATAAAAAATCACAGATTTTATGAGACATCACAATATAATCTTGTAAAACATATCACATATTTGATAAAAAAAATTATGTCCCAAATGAACCAAAAAGGCAACCAATATATTCGTTAAGGTGCATCCCACAATTCTATCTATGATTTTAAAACATCACACAATTCTTGATGTTTATCCTAATATAGGAAACCAATTGAGATGTAATTATATAGAGATAATGTAATTATATGGATTCAAAACTTTTTATAACAAATATTTCACATTTTAATTAATTTTAATATACATAAATGCATTCAAATTTAGACTAATAAAAATACTCAACACAAAACTGGAAATCAGCACATGGTTTAGAAAAAGAGCCATAAATTTGGCTCCAAAATATTATTGGCCATAAAATTTGAATTTTTTTAATTTAAACATACATATAAATATTTTTTAGGAATAAATGTTTTCTCATATTTGTATTTATAAAAGTTTTAATGGTTGATACAACTTGATTGATGGTTTTTGAATGTAAACTATCCACCACATTAACCTATAAATACACTCACATATTCTCTATGAAAGGGGTTAGAACTTCCAAACATTGGAGGATAAATTAGAAAAATAAAATAACTAAAAAATTATTTTGAGAAACTTACAAACTCATGTTTCTGCTTTATATACCTTTCCTCTTTTCTTTTTTCATGTGCTTTGATTGTTTTCATTTGTAATCGTGTCAGTTATTTTCAATTTAATTTTACGCTTAATTTTGGAATAATAATCAACCTATATTATTCACGTCAACCATAAATTTTTTAATATTAATTGTATTATAATAGTTTAAGTCAATATTAAAACCATAAAGTTTTCTGAAACTACAATATAATCGCCATTTAGCGGTAGTTTTTTTTCTGTTTAGCGGCGGTTTAAACCGTCGCGACATTGTTTGGCGGCGGTTTACAAAAACCGCCATCTAATAGGGCTTCGGCAATCTATTAGAGGCGGTTATTTATGTTTCGATGTGGTTTCAGGAAAGTGTCGTTGCTTCCTCATTTCATGGTGGTTCCCAAGAATTTAGCGGTGGTTTTATGAGCCATGGATATCACTTTATTCAAGGTGGTTATAACCGCTGCGAATAAACTCAAATTCCAGTGGCCGTAAAACTGCTGCTAAAGTCACGGGAACCACCGTGGAATGAGGCAGAGACGATGCTCCTATTTAGCAGTGGTAATAACCACATCTAAATGTAAATTTTATTTTATGTTTAGCGGTGGTTTAAACCGCCACTAGTATACATTTCGTGGCGGTTAAAACCACCGCGAAAAGATGGCCAGAATAAAAAAAAATTGTTTTCTTCTGCTGCACCACTGCCCTAAAAAACAAATAAAACCAGAAAAAAACATCCCTGGCCTCCCACCAATGACCAAGAGATGAATATACAGAATAAATCACAACATCCAAAAAACATGTTTTTCTCTCAATGAGAAATAATATACAACATTAATATTTAAAAATAGAACAAAAATCTGAAACTCTGGAAAATAAGACTTCCTATTAGAGAAAGTATTATTAACACAGCAGTCAGATATCCATCAAAGATTCCAACACATTCCTCATACTCATGTATACAATATCCTAAATAGTAAATACTAGGAAGATAAAACTCCATTGATACAACATTGTAAAATCCCAAACTGGATTCCACTAAATCTTTTAACTTCACTTTCTTAAGATAGATCATCCATAGCGATTCCACACTACTTATAAAAATTGATAATTGATGAATTTTTAGTTATATTAGTACCAACCCATTTATATAATGATTTTTTCGGTTTTGTGGCCTAGTAACCATCCTTAATACTTATAATAAATTTGAACTGATGAAATAGCTTAAATAACACATTATAAATATATTGTTATCAAAAATCCTATTATGGGAATAGTTTTAGAGTTACATTGGGATATAGATTTTATTGGAATGGGGATATTTCCAGTGAGTCTTAGTTGACATGTTTTTATGTTGGAATATAGGTTAGGTGGGAGATTCTAGTGACCTTTTAGGAATAAACCTAGAATTAGAGTTGATTCCTCCTGTTATGTGAGGGGTTAACCTAGTTTTTCTAGAATACTTGGAGATATTAATCATCATTGGATGCATATTTTTAGTTTTTGTTCATATAATGTGTTTTTTATGTATTTTGGGATTGAGTAGGACTCTAGTTGTGGAATGATTCCCCAATTTGGTAGGCAATCATGAGATAAGTAAAACTTCTAGGTGTTATGAGCATCTTTAATTCTTGAGATTAGTGGTACTGACATGCCTATCTAATTTTATTTAGTTTAGTTAGGTGTGTGAGTTTAATTTCAAAGGTGTATGACTCAAGAAGTAATCATCCATGTTAAATGGTTATGTAGCATAACGTGACCCTTGGGTTTGATTTTTTTAGTAGGCTAGAAAATACTAAGAATTCACAGTGTCATTGGTCCTATGAATTATATGAAATGGGTGGTCCCATTTTATTGATGTAAAATCAATTTAGTATTCATTATCATATAAATTTCTGATTTAACTAAGGTTTGGTGGAGAGAGTTGTGTGGTGTTTTGTGAAAAAAATTCTAGTCTCTGAGAGTTTGAGGGATGAAATCATAGGTAACACCTTGAGGGGTATTATCACATAACTACTTGGTTTAGGGTTGTGGGATCTAAAAAGGGTGTGTTAACCGATCACTCCCTGAGTGAGGTTACCTAGGTATTAACTATTTTGTGGTGAGTGATGTAGACTAGAGTTTTTAGTAGAAAAGCTATGATATCCTAGTTCTATGGATGACTATGTCAGAGGATCGAGTTTTATAACTTCAACAATCTGGGTTAAAGTTAAAGATGTAGTTATTGATGTTGTTTGAATGTGTGCGCATGGAATGAGGATTTCATAATTCATGTGATTTTGAATAGACCATTTATATTTATTATTATGTGGATGATGTAAATCTATGTGGTAGGAAGTGAACCACAGGTTGTTCAAGGATGGAATATTAGTTCCAGATGAGGCTTCAGCGTATGCCAAGGATGGATTGTCGTGATGGAACATGGTATAATGATGTTGAATCACATCCAAAAACCATGTTTAGTGGTGGAAAGAGTGTTTTTCATGGTAATTAGATTCCTATTTTTATTAAAATGATGAATATTAAAATCCTATGGTGGGGAGAATCACACAGGTCATGGAAAATGTAACCTTTGGGAGAGTGGTTGTAGAGAGAATAGTCATGAATGGTAAAGAAGAAAGTTCTGAAATTCCAGTAATTAAAGTTTCATAACCGGATAGCTTGTAATGAATCAAAAATTGGAATTAAGAATCATAATATAAATAATTAGGGGATATAATGATAGGTAATAATTACCAGACATACCATGATTAAGTGGAAATTGTGTTGGGAATGCAGTTCAAGTCATATAGTAACAGTTCAGTGATCAAAACAGTTATGGTTGGAAATGGCCCATTGTAACCATCCTAATATTGAAGTATTTGGTAGAAGTTATTTTATTAAAATTCATGTTTTTATAAGACATACTAATTGTGTGTCAAGTCGACATCCATCTTCGAGATTATATTTTAATTTATAAAGTATTCTTGCCTATATTCATGGACTTATGCTAAATTATCACCCCTCATTCACACCTATATCTTAGTAAACCACCCTTGATTTAGAAAATTCTCATGACATTTTAGAAGAGCTAGAGCATGTTTAGATACTTTTGACACTTAAATCAGACATTTTCAACAATGGGCCTCACCAAAGTGTCCACAACACTATCCCCATGATCACTATGAAATGACCCAATTTGTTCAACACATCAACAATGGGTTTAACTCCTAGTCATCCAAAATCTAGACTATCAATTCAAACATAGACCTAAATGGAATGATGTATACCACACTCGATAAATGAAGACATAAAAAGAAACATCAGAAATCAATAAAAGGCATAAAAAGAAACATGAGAAATCAACGAAATTTTAGGAAATAAAAATTTGTGGTGGAATCTATGTGCCACAAATGTTATATATACAAACCAACTATTACCATTTTTGTTCAACACATCAACAGTACAACTACTCAGATTCGGATGATGCATCGTCACCCTCTCCACCTTTATTTCCACTTTGTGTTGTCAACTGTAAGAACATTATATAGAAAATTAAATACGGTTACATATTTATATTAAAACTTAAAACAAATGAAAGTTAGAAAGCTAAATGATTTTGATTTTATGTGATTTACATGCATACCACCAATCGATGCACTCCCACCGGGGGCATATCTGCTGATCTACTGACGTAGTTCAGTTAACTCTTTTTGCAATGCAGATATCTGATCCCCCTGCTGGTGAACTGTGTTTCAAAAAGAAACAATCTCTTTCTTAGCATCTCCGGGCTGACTAATGTCAGGAGTAGATGCAGAAGCTATCCCCAGTGGCCTGCTAAAAACCTCAGATGGCACGGGTCCCAAACACATCCTGCGCACTCTCCCAGGATTCTCCTTCCCAAGGACATTAGCAACCGGGTCATCCTGGGAGACAGAGTAGGAATGCGCAGGATTGACATCCCATAGTTCTTTAATTTTGACCTATAAATCAAATATCAATATATATTAACATATAAAAAATTGATAAGAAGTTATTATGATAAAAAATTGACTTCATACCCCAACTTCATTAGCAAGCTCATTAACAAAACATCCATCTGATTTCTTGTGAACATCCAACCATAGTTCTGTTCTGGATGCTTCATGGCCTAAACTCTATGACTACATTAATCAAAGATAAATAAACAATTAAATATATTAAACGGATAATATTGTGTTATAAATATTTAAACTAATTAAAAGATTACCAATGTACTTCGATTTCTAGAAAAACTTTTTGAGCCCGCAGTGTGTGGGATGACTTGCTTCGCTCGGTTTGACGCATTTTGTCTTGATAGATCCTGAAATAAATATAATGAAATTTAATACTGATGTATTGAATGTCATGTCCTTTGTATATATATGTATAAATGTAAAATAAGGATAATAGAATAATATATATATTTGAATACCATCTGTTTCTGATCCCGATGCCTGTCAACAAACACTTTCCACTGCTCTTTCGGTACCCCACTGGGTATCTTCTCATACATTTGCAGCATGGTCAACGAAGCATCATTGACATCACACCACAATCTCCATTTAAAATCATTCCTCTTCTTACCTATATTTTTCAACGTCCACTTTCGTGCTATCACATCATCAACGGTAAATTGGAAGAACATATGTATACAGAAATTCATCTTGAACATATTAGTAACGTGACATTAAATTAAACACTAATGTAATAAATTTACCTTGTTTTGAGAATCAAACACTTCATTTTTTCAGATTAGAGGCATATGTCTCCAATCATCATATGAAATGGGAAGGGAAATGGGCTCCACTGCCAGCTGGCCTAGAATCTGGCCAAGAAACCCCGAGGCATCATCTGTAGGGACACCGTAAGAATCAAATGGCACAACAATATTCTCGCCATTAAGATTCCAAACATCTGAACTTTTATTTTTTTCTCCACGGTTTCATTTTTTTCATCTTCCATGAGAAAACAATTAGTATAAACAAAATTCAATAAATTTATTTAATTAAAATTTGTACCTATGATAGTGACACTCCAATATGTCCGGGATAAACTGGAAGGGGCGCGTCACTGCCCCGCTACTGAGGCTCCTGAAGGGGGAGTCGATGACTCGGCCTTTACTGGGTCATCCACAGATAGTGTGAGAGATGGTGCAGGGGTTTCGGCAGCTGTTGCATCACATGTCGTGGGGAGGGATCCAGATGGATATTCATCTTTCGCAGAACTGGATGAAATAATGCAACGCTTCTTCCTTCGCATTCCTGTAATTTAATCAAATAAAATTAAGTTTAGAATATATATTTCAAAAAAAATATGCAGAAAAAAAATTTAAAAATGATAACATATGGAGTACTAATAGACAAAATATATATATCAATGATAATGAATGACTGCAGAAATGAAACAAGTGGTTGCTGAATAAATAAATAATTGTACATAAAATCATTTTACCCTTAAATATTGTTAGTTTCCTGCTCCATTGTTTCATCCACTTCATTCATCCTTTCTTGACTAATATTTTCAATATCATGATGGACAAATAATTCTGCTTCCTATTGTGGATTAAATTCAATTTCAGAGGTCAAATTTTCCACTTCATCACCCATATCATGCAAATATCTTTATATTACGTGAGAAACTACACTCCACCCTTCATCGGCAACATCATTCACATAATATACCATTTTTTCTTGAGATACTAAGATATATGGATCATTCAGTTCACGATCACCAACATCCATAAAGCGAGAGAAGTTCACAGAAGTAAATTGTAAGGAATCTCTTTTAACGCCTTTGATAATATCGACCCATTTGAATTTGAGTAAAACAACAGAAAAATGTTTGCGGTAGTTTAATTTAGTAATATCATGCAGCTTTCCATAGTATTCCACTTCAGAAAATGTAAATATACCACTAATATGTGTTCTCAAACCCACTTCGCGATCGACTGTACGAAATATAAAGCTATTCTCATTATAAGCATCGAACTTTCTAACTTCTTTTAGAGGACATCTAGCAAGAAACTTCAAATATTCTGATACCTCTGCAGGAGTATCAGTATTCATGATCTGAGAAAAATAAATATACTTTATTAGATTTACAAAATGTATGTGTCAAACTAATATTCGTATTTATTGCAATATTTATTAACTTACACATCGTGCAGACCATTCTATAAGCTCTTTCAGCTTTCATTATATATTTCACATTTCGTGTTCGGCCTCCCATTCGTCTCTTTTTTTGTATCCTCAACTCTTCAATAAATGGATATGCAATTTCACTATTCAACATCACATATCTATGTGCCTGTAATAATTCCAATTCAGTCAGTGTCACATTTGAGGTCCTCCCAACTGATCGGACAATAGTAGGAAATATTTTGGATTTCTGCTGTATTTGAGGTTGAGTTGATGTGTCGTCAACACGTCCAACTCAATTAAATCTTGTCTAAATATCATCCAAGTATCGAGAACAAAAGGTAAGACACTCCTCAGCCACATAGCCTTCAGCAATTGAGCATTCTGGTTTAGGTTTATTTCTCACGTATGATTTCAAATTCCCAAGATATCTGTGAAATTAAATAACCATAATTATGCATTTAATTAAGTACCAATTTTTTTTAATTAACTGGAAAACATATAAATAAAGTACCTCTCAATTGGATACATCCATTGATAATTAACGGGGCCTCCTAATTTAGCTTCCTCAACCAAATGCATAGTTAAATGCATCATTACAATAAAAAAGGATGGAGGAAATATCATCTCCATTACGCAAAGGGTCAATACAAACCTCTCCTAGAGGTTGTCAAGCTGAAATGGATGTAGCGATTTCTCACATAGTTTTCTGAAAAATGAGCAGAACTGGAGTACAACAGTAGTAATTTTTTCAGGTAATAATGTACGCAATGCCAATGGTAGTAACTATTGTAACAAAATATGTGAATCGTGTCTTTTCAATCCATGTAACTTACGATTATTCAAGTCAACACACCTCGAGATGTTACTTAAATACCCATAAGATACCTTAACATTCTTTAACATTCGAATGAATGTATCTTTATCCCTATTTTTCATTGCAAAAATTTCTGGAGGATACTTTCCATTCTCATCTGGCCAGAGATCTCATTTTATGTTCATTGCTTGTAAGTCTTTGCAAGCATTGAGATTATCCTTCGACTTTCCATGCTCATTAAGCAATGTGAAAATCAAATTTTCATAGACATTATTCTCAATATGCATCACATCAAGATTATGCCGCAACAAATTAAATTCCCAATACGGAAGTTTGAAGAATATACTTTTTTCTTCCATTGTTGCGTTCCTGTTTCGCTTGACGATGCACTTCGGACCCGTTTTCCGCTATCATTCAAATGATGAACCTTCCCAAATTCTGTTTCAACATTTTCAAGTTGTGCCAATATTTCAAAACCATTTAACAACTTTGGAGGTGGTCTACGATCAATGGAACCATTAAATTTTGATCTGTTCAGCCTAAATCTATGAGATGCATCGAGAAATCTTCGATGACACAAGAAGCACCATTTTCTACTGTGAGGTAGTCTTTTAGGCTCAAAATCAAAGTTACAAATGGGACAAGACAAACCCGTGTAAGTGTTCCAACCAGATAAATTCCCAAGCCTAGGTAAGTCACTAATGGTCCACATTAAAGCAGCATGCATTTTGAACATTGTTTTAGAAGAAGAATAAAATGTCTCAACATCATTGCTCCATAACTTCGACAATTCTTCAATCAAAGGCTGCAAGTATACATCAATATCATTTCCAGGCATTTGTTTTCTAGGAATAATCATTGAAAGGATAAAAGATGTTTGTTTCATACACATCCACAGAGGCAGATTATAAGGGATCAAAACAACTGGCCAAATGCTATAATTGGTACTAAAAGTCCCAAATGGGTTGAATCCATCGGCAGCCAATCCCAATCGAACATTCCTAGGGTCAGCTGAGAAATTGAGATGTAATGAATCAAATGTCTTCCATGATTGGGAATCTCATGGATGTCTCATTAACCCATCATTGTTATTATATAAAAAATACCACTTCATGTGTTCGGCGGTTTTTGATGACATGAATAATCTTTTCAATCGAGGATTCGAAGGAAAGTAACGCAAAACCTTTGAAGGTGTGCTCTTCTTCTTCTTCTCCATGAAATTATGTTCATTAAGACTTCCAACATCACCATTTTCCTACCATCTAGAAGAATTACATTTCTTGAAATTCTGTCTACTTGAATCCTCTCCCCAATAAAGCATACAATCATTGGGACACGCATGTATTTTTGTATAATTCAGACCAAGCTTGTTAACAAATTTTTTTATATCATAAAAAGATTCTGAGATTTTTGCTTCAAGAAATGCATCACAAATCAATTCCAATATCATGGACATTTCCATATTTTAATTCCACATAGACATTTGATATGGTACAACTTTAGAAAAAATGAAAGCTTTGAATATTTCAAACACCCACTATACAACTCTTAATTTCCATCATCAACTAAATCATAAAACACATTTTCCTCAGTCAAATTTTCTCTTAAAATTGGCTCCATAGAATCAAGAGGAGGATCCAATGATATGTGACAATCTTGATCTGCATGTGTTACAGTCTCAAAAACATTACTTGTCACATTGCAATTTGTAGCACCCTCTTCTGGTTGTTCTATTATGTTTTGATGCTAATAGTGGTGTATTGCAGTGCCGAATGCATCATTTATTAGGTTTTTCATTTCATTTTCCATTGTCGATGAACTTGGGACCTCATTATGTGGATTAACATCAGTGCTCAATCTTTCTGTAATGTTCGATTTTTCATGCCAAATCCAACACAAATATTGAGCAGGGAATTGCTTTAGTATTAAATGTTCATAAACCTCATCTCTCTTCAACCATGTTCTAAATTTACATTTAGGATATGGAAATTTTATTCTCCCTTCAACGGATTGATTAGAAATTGAAAAATCTAAAAACTCATTCAAACCCTTAACATACTGATGTGTGTTCCTTGGTAATGTGATCCAGATTTTATCCATGTATATCACAATGTTCCTAAAAAAAACCAAGGAATCAAACATGAGACATCTTCTATAACCCCATCATCAAAAACAAATAATGATGAAAAAAAATTCCATAATAGAGAAAAATTCAAGGATATATCATGAAATGGGTCTCAAAATTCCTCAAAGTCCCTTATCTGGAAGCACAAAATGGATGAACTCTTTCTATAATAATGGGTATTTTCATCTTGTTATGGTCCATCCTGCCTCTACTCCTTGCACATTGGATTCTCTTCATTCCCACCATTAATTTGTTGCATACCTGATAAAACTATGGAATGAACAACCATCGATTTCCCAGAATATTTAGCTTCCATTCACATGTCCCTAGTAAAAACCTCCAAAATGGATGTTATGCCCAAAGAAAGTAGAGATATACCAAGGTCTGGGTGAAGACCATCACCAAAGAAATGATATTTCTCATAATTTATGACTCCTATCTTTGGAGAATATATAACAAACCTTGAAAGGTTACTGACATACTCCCATACTGATCTGTCACCAATAAAAAGTCTCATGAGCTCAGTCTATTTCACTACATTCATTCCCTTAGGAAATAACCTTTAAAAAAATCAATCTTGATGAGATTCCAATTCATATATTCATGAAGTTAGTAAGGTACCACTGACTCCCACAAGACTCTAGTGAAACTATAAATCCAGTTCTAAAAAATTCTCACACACAATGTGATTCAGGAATCCTATGATGGTGTCTGATATTGAAAATGATTTAACATCAACAAATCAATACGTATTCTATGTCGGAATAAGAACAAAATAATCCTTTTTGAAAATTATAGTGGAAAATAATAACATCTAAATGAACTATATCAATTAAATACTTAAATTAGATTTATAGGTTGATACAAGATAGGGTATCTAGATTTATCTATGTATACTATAAGATTAGAAACCATGCTCTCTGTATTTATGATAAAGGTACTACTATATAGATCATGGTTAATCATTAAAGGACTGAATTTTAAATATAAGTACATTGATGAATAAGACTATGTTGAAATATATCATGTATAAATATATCCTATGTATGATAGGGGATATCATTAACATACCATGGATTCATGGGTAGTGGAACATGTTTATATTGAGATATTTTATTTATCTGACTCTCATATACAAATTTATAGCTAATAAAGTTATTATACAATAACCATATTGAGGTCATGTAGAATTTACTATAAATCAAGCAATTTTTTCCCATGCAATGAGGAAACAGTACCCTTAGGTTGTTCATGAGTATAAAATTTGTGATCTAACACTATCCATGTTTGAGTGTCCTAGTAACTATATCCCTATTTTTTCTATGGTTGAATGGTTGTCCCTATGTGATTTTTATTATTTATTTGCAAGGTAAATTTTTCATGAGACATTAAATCTGGGTTCTAGTGGGAATAAAAACAAATTTATAGAAAGATACACTTTTTAAGGGTTTAACTTTAAACTTTTTATGGATTTACCATTTTTATTGAATTATCATACTTTTCATATGTTTTTTAATGTGCATTCATAGCAGGGGGATTCAAATATTTCCCTAGGTTCTTATTGTATTTTTCTAACATATTTAGTGCTATGTATCTTTCAATTAGTATTTTAAATTATTGAATGTTAGTCCAATTTTTATATTTTTATAGAAATTAATTTTTAATCAAATGTGAGGTGGTTGAAATTTTAAAATATGTTGAACAAAATGATATGAGTTTAGCGCCTAATTACATTATTGCAGAAAACCATGAGGTGTTGTGCACATATTTTAATGTAAAAAAAATAAAAATATTTTTATTCTATTTTAGGATCAGATGTATTGAAAAAATATTATTGTCTTTTAATCTCATATATCATGGATATAATCGGCGGGTGTGGAATATTATATAACAATGGAAATGAGATAATTACATGAATTGGGATCCCAATGATCATATAAAAAATCTCATGGATATTCACACTATGTTTAATTTCATTGTTCATAGACCAATCTATGTATAGATTTTAAGGAAATGTATCCTTGAAAAAAAATTATGTGATATATATAGCGATATAAGAGAGGAATAAAAATATGATATGGATGTAGATCTTGACACACATATGCATATATCCTTAGGGGATGACTCAGATATTTTATGGTCATGGTTCTCAGACCTGTAGCTGCTAACATTTTTATATATAAAAACATAGAACCAATGATTGGTTAGTCTTCATAGATATTCCAAAACAAAAACTGATGTGAATTAAGGATTATTAGTATCATATAATACCTTGGAGGGGGACATTAATTTTATGGTCATGATGTTTAGACCATTGTTTCAAGAAGTTTAATATCCTATGAAAAGTACCATGGTTTTGATAAGACTTTACAAAAGGAGAATCTAATGTCATACAGTTGGGGTATCCAAAATAGATTCATACCCAAATTGGAAGGTGCAGAAGAATATAATTTCATAATTTATTTATCTTTTAAAATGATTCTCAAATGTTTAAACTTCAGGGTACAACAATCACATTGAATAGAATGATTTTGGAAGGTTTAAAACATACATTATGAATGTCTGAGTCAATAATAAATAGAGACCAACTGGTGAATAATGACCATTACAAATAGTGGAATACTAATACCATTATCATTCAATAGAATCTAATGGTAGTAGGTTGGATATTTTCACAATCAGTCCATTGATTGATTATGTGGTTTAGGTGGAACTATCTTCCATGACTGAAATATCTCATAGGGATAACTCTATACGCTTCGAGGAAAGGTGAGATATTCACTATCAAATCATAATAGGTTAGCTCCAAATAAATCAACATCCACAACCAATTTTTATTTGAATATAGAAAAAATTATTGATGAAATCAAGTTTAAGGGATCCTAAGAGTAGTATATCAACTTGGGAAATTTATCAGTGTTGAATCACACATCAGAGTTATGAACTGGCTTCATAGAGAAAAAAATATTCAAAAATAATTTTAAAACATTATATGTTATGGCACCATGTACTAAAATTGTTTCTTGTGTGATGTAATGAAACATGAGACTCTTGTGTATTAAATCACTTAATGTAGTGATATATTTGATTTGAAGAGGTAGTATTTTAATTGAGGAGAATGTACTATTAAAATTTCCTAAGTCTAGTTGAAAATGGGATGGGATATCCAATATAACATTTTCTAAGATGAAACATTTATGGGGAATAAGAATAAATTATCAAGGTTCACATAGTGAACCCCATGAGATTTTTATGATAGTATTCTTATAAGAAATATTTTTCCTAATCCATAAAAGGGAACAGATTAGTGGGAGTGAAACATTACACCTCTAATGATTTCTTTAAGAGGGTTTAGACCTAACAAATAGTTGTAACTATTTTGATTTTTAGTTTATGTAATTTTAATTAGTAAAAAGGTTTAAAATTTAAGGTCATACAGATTTGAAAAAATGTTTATGAGGTTCAACGTCCCTAAACTTAGACATGGATGGTAGAACAACTAGTACATAAATGGGGAGGAAATATCCAACTTCAGTTGGGATCTTAATTGATGTATATTTTTTCCCATGGGTGAATTCACAATGTTACTGTTTGTAGTAAATGTACTATGTATTTGTGGTCATGCCTATGAAAATAAATATCATTGTCACCATGTATTTCAATAGAATGAGAATAAATCCACACATAGTTCTTGAAATGAAAATCCCTCTATCAAAGATATGAATCATATAAAAGGAAAGGGAAATTTTATTCTTATCATGGGTCTATATATAAGATAACCCATTTAAAAATCTACTACATAGATTCACCACATATGTAGGTGATAGTAATTATAATATTTTGACAAGGAATATGGTAGTTGGTTCCATGGTAGGGTACCTAGATATCACTACATATCCTAATGTGATGGGAGCCAATCCAACTTGTAGTTATACTTATAGATGATTCATTGCATAGATTTATATCACATGTGAGGAATATGTGCATTAATTCTCTAATATACTTTTCAACCATGTGGAAAAGACTTCTATATTGATCAAGATCTCATTTAGTGGGGTTTGGATTTTAATATCTCATCCTTGTATAGGATTGTAAAAATTTTATGATCTATATCTAATACCCAATAGATAAGATACATTTTTCCATAGAAATAAAATATTCAACTATACAATTAGTATTAAGTTTGGAATAATCTACATTATACCATTACATGGATGAAGATCTCATATTGGTAATGGGTCACATAAAAAGGAAAAATTGTCTTTTGCATTTTATTTTAGCAAAACAAGTACTCATGTGATGAGGGATGATTTTTATGATGTTTCATTGAATGCAATTAGGAAAAATGTCATACAATTTAAAATCATGAGACCAGGAGGTTGTAAACTAATGTGGAGATTATACCAAACTATATACTAAAAACCTACCTACTAGAAAACCAAAAAACCTAAAGAAGGAGAAATAAACCCCTACCTAGAGGGGAATACGGTGCAGCTTCCAGGGTCGTGGGGGGTCGGGGGTCACGGGGTCGCAGGGTTGCCGGGGTCGTCGGGTTCGCCGGGGTCGGGGTCGCCGGGGGAAGTGGGGGGCCGAGGTTACAGGGGAATCGGGGGGGCTGGGGGAAGCGGGGGAAGGAGGTTCGGGGTGGGGGGAAGGGTCGGGTGTTAAAGAAACCAATGTTTCACAGGGGTTTATTATAAACCACCGCGAAACCTTTTTTAAAAAAGATTTATCGGCGGTTCCTAGAACCGCCACTAAACAGCGGTTTTGTTGTAGTGTGAATTTCTAATTCAATAAAAATTATGTATTTACCTCTCTTCATATTCCATGTTTGTTTTTGATGCACTACTCTTTTATTATACCGTTCTTTTTCTAATCACTATAACTCATCACCATAATATTAATCAAACTAATTACTAACCATCTAAATGGATTATAAAATTTCCCATTGTGGTGTTTCATAATTTGGGGATGTTAAGTGATTGAGAGATTTAGATCGTTTAACATTATTTGAATTAATATATTTTATCACAAAAAAAAAAGAAATGTTTTGAATTAATAACATGTTTTGTTTGACATGTGGATTCCATGGGATATTGGAGTCAAAAATATACATGGGTTCACTATATATTAAACCTTATTTCAATAAGAATTGATGTTGATTAGATCCCTTGTTAAGGATTACATTAGAGATAAAACATGGAATTCTGATTGAAACCATCTTGTGAAGTGGAATTTAATTAAATGAAATGTATTTCAAAGATTAAGAAAATAATAAATTATATCCCCTATAAAAAACACATCCCAATATTTATTAAAATTTTAAATTAATATTCATATATCAATAATTTCTACTAAACTTTGTAAAGAACCCCCCCCCCCATTAAAAATTAAATTAGAAACAATTGAGTCCAAAATTTTTACCATCGATGAGGATTCAACCTGAGAGTCACTGTAAAAATTATAGAAGAGAAATCGACCTTTGAACGGTTAATAGGATACAATAAATTTCACTTCAAGGACTCAAGTAAGGGTAAGGGTGTTATGCAGTATATCATATTCTCTTTTTATCATTGTCTTCATAGAGGGATGGTTTGGAGGCGATGGATTGTCCCATAAAGACTTGTTTAGTCTATTCGTGTTTTATATTTCTAGATTTCCTAGTTTGGTTTGAATTTTTATGTTTCATGGATATTTTTTTATTCTCTATCATTGTACCCTATTGTTTTTACTTATTATATTTTATCACAAGACATGTTTCTTTGACTTTTTTGTACTTCACCAAGTGGTGGACCACCTTGGGTGACTGTTTAGTTTCCCCAAGTTGGTTCTTTACAATGTCAATACAAATTTTATAATTAATTAATAACATAATTTTATTATAAATTCCACTATTTTGGTTTTTGAAAATGATTAATTTGTTATAAAATAAGAGTTGTTTTATGAAATTGCATCTTGGGAGTCATGGTAAGGGGTTTTTGAAGGGGTTTCACATTTAAAAATAATTGATGCACATTATATATTCAATGAAATTACTAAAAGGTGGTTTTAACTAAAAAATGGATTCCTCAAGAATGGGAGAGTTGATTATTTGCTGTGAAAATTTCATTACAAAATTATTAATAATGTTTACTCAAATATTTTGGTAAACATAGCACATTTTTTTAACACCCAAAAACATTATCATATTTTCTGTTTAGAATAAATTTAATTTTGTTTCTATCATGATTTATACACAATTAAAGTTTAATATTTTTGTCACAGAACTAATATTATCTTGTGGTACATGCAAAACTATGTTCTCTTGTGTTACACCTAAGATCGAGTTCCTTCGATAGCTTGTGTTATATGCAAGACTGAGTTTTACCACACTACAATATACATTTAATATTATTATTTAATATGAAAGTTTTCAACTATTCATTGTAATTAAATGTATGAAGAGGATTAAAAAAAAATTTAAAATATTTCTTACAAATTTGTATATAATTATTTGATAATACAAATGAATATATAATCCAATTGAATATAAAGCAAATACTTTTATAAGAAAATTATTTTATGCCCCCAAATGAGTTTTGTATTAATAAAAAAAATTATTTTTTATTAGTGAATGATATTAATGAAATATATATTATATATTCAATAAATTATTTTTTATGGTCGTAAAAAAGATTTGATAAGAATCAGATAAGAACAAGTCCAATTTTATGTATAAAAGCTATAATTTTTTAAATGTACTTTTTCTACCTTTTAATAGAACACCTATTTTTAATATAAATTTTAAAAATTTTATAAATTAAATTTTACAAAATATAATTCATTTTTGAAATTTTAACATCAAAATTATCTTAGGGTGAACATTTGGGGTTATCTGTAAAGTTTTATTTTTTGATGAAAAGTGAAAATACAAAATTTTATTTTAAAAAGATAAATTTTCACCTAAATAGTTTATATTACTAAATTATATTTTAAATTGTTTTTAAAGTATTATCAGGTCCAGTGTACATATATTTATACAATTTTTGTAATTCTTATCATTTTTATATTAAATTTAGATATTAAATTTTAGTGGAATTTTGAACATTTTCACTTTAAAACCCTGTTTTCTCATACCATATGTCAGATTAAATTAAAATTAATTTCTTCCACTAATATGATTGGAAATCAGATAAATGGATTAAATATTTCTAATCATTATAATTTATAATTTATATTACTTTGAAGTTATATTTTGACTAAAAATATTAGTGAAAGCAATTAAAATTAATTACAGCGATTAAAGTGAATATGCGTTTACTTATTGGTTAAATGTTAATATTAATGGGAAAATGAAACAACCAAAGTGGAATTCCCAATGGGTCAATATAAAACACCTCATAATAAGAAAATAGATCAAATTAAAGCTTATGTTATTAACACGATCAAAGTATAATGATTAATATGCCTATGTTTAGACTCAACAATTATGTCATTTCAGTATTTTATCAATGATGAAGTAGTTATAAGAATTATGAAATATGTAAGGATTATAATTCAATAATATTTCATTAAGGATTTTAGATCACGTGTTTAATGGAAAAAAATGTGATTTAGTAGCAAGTTAAACATTTTGGAAAACACATGGTCGAGGGAAATATAACCGTTAATATGTTCTTGATGTTGAGATAATGATGTTTTGATAAAGAGATGATTTATATGGAAAAAGTAAATTGGATACTAATAACTAACTTGTAACTAATTATACTGTTTTGAATCATAATTTTTGGAAGGGTCATAAGGCTAACCATTTATAAAGTTATTTAAGCTGGTCTTTGAAAAAGGTTTTAGAGATTACTGTATTACTTCACCATATGATGAAAACTATTCTAAGTGATGAAGTATAAATAGTTTAAGGCACAAACAATGGATAATATTGTGTTTATAAAATATAAATGTATCAAGTGATTATATTTCCTTATATTCTTAGAGAGTAAAAGAATACCAAAAGTCTAGGAATAGGTTCTTGAAACCAAAAAGTTTCCTACTACCATCATTTACTATTATATCGGTGTCCTTTTTTAAACCTATGTAGTTTATGAACTTGTGGTTATTAACATTATATGAATCGCCTGCTTTGTTATGATCAATGTTACCTATCACTCTCCATCAGAACATGACAGCCAGATTTCTATTCCATGTCCAAGTTTTCACAAATATTCTTCTATTCAAAATCATAGTTTTGTAATGAACTACAAATTTACCTTTACCTCTTATTAATAAGGTTTTTTATTAAAACTATTTATTATGAGGGTGTTTTAACAATAGTATTTTCAAATATTGATCCCTCGATTTATCGAGATTAAGTTTGAATTACGAGGATGCTTTTTATTTAAGGTGGGGAGAATGTAACACCCCAATACATTATAATATTTTCCTCTAAGAATAAATTTAACATTATTTATAGCATGATATATTCAAAATTAAAAGTAAATATTATTCTACCCAAAACACTAAGATTATCTTGCAGTATATAAATCACTAATTTTTCTTGTGTGACATACAATATCAATTTCCTTCGATAGCTTTCATTATACACAAGACTGGGTTTTACCAAACTACAGTATAGTATTAATATTATTATATAATATGATATTTATCAGTTAGAAGTTTTAATGAAATGTATTAATAGGATAAAATAAATTTTGGAAATATTTTTTACACATGTTTATATAATTCTTTGGTGTTATAAATGAATATACAATCCAATTGAATATAAAAGAAATGTTTTTATAAGAAAACTATTATATAGACCAAAAGGATTTTTGTCTTAATAAATTAAATTATTTTGTTTTAGTGAATGATATTAATGAAATATATATATATATATATATATATTACATATTCAATATATTATTTTTTACATTCATACAATAATTTTTATAGGCATAATATAATAACAAATATAATTTATGCATAAAAATCTATATTTTTCTAAAGGCAGTCACGTCACCTTTTAAGGGCATGACTATTTTAAATATACATTTTGAAAATTATATAAATTTTATTCAAATAATAAAAATAATTTTTGAAATTGTAAAATCAAAATTATACTAGGGTGAACTTTTGGTATTTTTATTTGAAGCTTCATTTATTTTGATGCATAGTGAAAAATATTGAATTTTAATTGAAAAATGATTTTTTACCTAAATAATTTGTATTTTTAATTTGTATTTTTAATTGGTTTTAATGTATTATATGATAAATTTTACATATATTAATACAATTTATTTCATTTTATTCAGTTTTATGTTGAATTTATATCTAAAAACTTATGGACCTTTTGGACATTTTCACATTAAAGTCTATCTTTATTATCCCCTCTCCGGGATAAATTTTAAATTAATTTCTAAAACTTATGTGATTGGGATTTTTAAAAATGGATTCCATATTTTTAATATGATAAATATATAATTTTTATTAAGGTAAATTATATTTTTATCAAAAATATCTGTGAACGAAATTAAAACTAATTACAACGATTAAGGTGAAAATATATTTACTTAGTGGTTAAACATTAATCATAAGGGAATAAATGGCCTATAATCTTTTCCAAAATACATTTTATTATGATGTTTATACCATACCCAAAATTATCTATTACAAATTTAACTATTGTAGGCATATTATTTTAGTAATACCACCCAATTGTGTTTCCATTTTTATATTTATAAGAATATCACCCATCCTCCACTATAAAAAGGAACTCACCCTCATCACTTATTCACACCTATAAATAATTTTTATCATAAAAAACCCTGACCAAATAATTTCCCAACATACCTACCCTAATCCTAGAATACACACCTTTTTTATAAATCCAACCAATGAAGTATTTTTGTATAAACAAAAAGGAGTTACCAGAAAAAGAGGTAACATTCTTCAGTACGAACTTTAGTTTTATTTATTTATAAAAACCTTAAATTATTATTATAAATTGATTATAAAATAAGTATCCTAAATATAGTGAGTTTTTTATATTAATTTTATGACCAAAAATTTCACACACTTTCATAAAATGGGATACGCAATCATCATTAATGTGTACGGCAGACTACTGACTCGCAAACCGATGACATTTGTTATTCCATTACATGCTTTTGTGATTGGAAATAATGATTGATTTATAGTTTATATATGATATTTATATATGTGATATTTATAATTTATTTATTCTTCGTTAGCTATTTTAAAACACATACCTTCATGTTTTACATTTTGTGATAATATGATAACATCGTTTGTGGACATGAGTACTACCGCCTCCTCAATGTGATGTGATTCGTTCACACTTTACATGGAATATATTAAGGATTATTTTAATAAACCTTTGATAAATGTATGAAATAAATATACTAATGTATTTATAATATAAATATATATATAAATATATATCATATACATTTCTTTCTTTCAATTTGATAAGAAAATAGAAGGAGTGTCCATGCGTACATACGACCTACCATCTCCATATATGGTGTATTCCATTTCCTGTCACCAAAATTTTTGGATTAATATAAAGATATATATACAGAATATAAATTAAATAAATGAAATAAATGAAATAATTATTATATTCATGAAATAATTACCTTTCTAGTAATATAATATATCATTTTCCTTCTTACCCTTTCACACACTAAAAAAGTGATAAAGGCATTCATGGATGTGTAGACTACCGCCTCCTCGAAGCGATGCGATTACTTTTGAATCACAATAATTATATATATATATAATATAACATTAAATAATATTTTATTTAGGATATAATGATCATTATTTGAAGATAAATTTTACTGACCTTCTTTCCACAATGATCATTGAAAAATGGAAATGTTACTCATGCGTGTGTATAGCCTTCGATCTCAATGATCCTGACATTGGTTTATTTTTCATAACCATATTACATTACTAGTAATAAAAGTATAATTTATGTATAAATATGATAATTATTTTAGGATTATTATACTTTATAATTTTAAATAAGGACCCCTTTGACTATAATCTACCTACCAAATTCATTTTTGATACATAAACCGAATATGATCAAAACATACAAATTAAACATAGTTGTATAACTATTTATGTCTAACATGTTAATTAGTGAAATAAAATGAATAATAAAGTTGAAAAAGGTTCTAAAAAAATTAAATAATTAATATAAGTCAATTATTTTGGAATATAGACACACGCATGATAATTCTGACTCAAGGTATGGGATTTTCATCTCAATTTTTACATCTATAACATTAATGTCATATCCACCACTTTCTTATTTTACGTGGTTTATTTACTACCCATATTAAAATATTATATTATATTAATGGTATTTAAATAATTCATTTAATGTTATTCCTTCATGGGTCATGTGATTTAAATGTTTCAAAGTGGTATGGGACACTTTGGAATGTTTAAATATTATTTTCCACAAGAATGTTTTTAAGGATATTTTGATGGTATTTGTAATGATAAAAAAACATTTATTATTATTTTAATTGTTAAACATCCTATTTATACCATGCTTATTTTTCCTCTAGATGGTTTATGATTACTATGACCAAGGATGGTATTTACATTCACTGCCTTGGATTGTTTTTTCAAACCTTAACTTCCCCTTAAATTATTCAATTTCCATTGACCATTGAACATTAAGTTTACCCCAAATATCCACATTATTTATCATGGATATGATTTTTACCTAAACCATATACCATCATTACATACGGTGTTTACTTTGATAGTTGTTTGATTAGATGGGGAAATACTGATAAATTTGTATTCTTTACTCAATACAGATATTTGATAAGGTACACTATTTATAGATTAAATATATTATTTGATATATGATTAATTATTTCTACATACATGACATGGGTTGGGTACCGATTAAGGAAATCCCCTTGAGACATTG
This sequence comes from Viscum album, assembly GCA_963277665.1. NCBI lineage: Eukaryota > Viridiplantae > Streptophyta > Magnoliopsida > Santalales > Viscaceae > Viscum > Viscum album. The sequence continues at coordinate 1,244,731,002 of OY728157.1, read as the reverse complement.
TTAGCCTCATGAAATGAATTAGTTTTCCAAATGAGAGTAGTTTTGATCTTTCTTGAGAACATATCTTGACTGTAAAGCTTCCATGTATCTGGGAAACATGGCATCCAATATTTATGAATTTCCTTTATTCAGTATTCAGTTATTATTATCCATTGGATTTTCACTATTAAATAATATATGGATGAATTTCATTTTCAGTTTATACATTAAATTTAATGTGTTTTAAGTTATCTACCTTTCCATATTTTTTATACTTTATTAAATTTTTTAAATGGAATGGGTGTTCAACTATTTACCTTTCAATATTTATTATTCATTATTTATTCATGATAGATTCCACTATACTTTACTGTTTTTGAGTGTTTTTGTAACACCCTGAGATTTTCTGATTTATTTTATTTCAAACTAATTTAATCTTTTTGATATTTTTTATTTCACACAACACTGAATATAGAATTTTTTATGAAAGTACTAATCGTGAATTGAATTATACGGAACACCAAGTTAATATTGAGATACATAAAACATGTAGATTAACTTTTTATACACAGAAAACTATGTTTAGATTTTTTTTACACACAATTCAATGTTCCTTTGATATCTTGTGTAACAAGAAAGGTCAAATTTTACCGAACTACAATATACTATTAATATTATTATTAAAATACTATTAAAGATACCACCTAACCATTAGAATAGAAGTTACTAATAATATTAACTAAAAAGTGGAAAATAATATTTACACATGTACATAAAATGAATCAGTTGGTTATCAATTAGTATAAGTTAATGAAATAATTGTGTCAAAATAAAAAAATTAATTTTATAGGAAAATTAGTTATTCATCTACAAACACAATTTTATATTAATAAATTAAACAAACCAATTTTTATTAATGATTTAAAAAAAATTATATATTATATATTAAAAAAAAATTTTGGAACTCAACCAAGATTTTTTATAGGAATGAGATAAGAATAATACCATTTTTATGCATAAAGAAATATATTTGTCTAAAGGGTAATTTTACAGCCTTTTAAGGGAGAACCCATTTTAAATAAGAATAATGAAACTTTTATACTTTTATTTAAAAAAATAAACTTTATTTTTGAATTTTTAATATAATAATTTACATTGTTAAGAAAATTTATATGTTTCTGAGATGTTTTTTTTTGATGAAATGTAAAAAAATACAGAGTTCTAATTCAAAACAACTTTTTTTTCAAACTAATTTATCATGTTAAATTATATTTTGATTTTTTTTAAAGTTTAATTATATCACTTTGTTATAATTTAATCCATTTTAGTTTATTTTAATAAATTTAAATTTAAATTTGATATAAAATCATTTTGAACATTTGAACATTTTTACTTTAAAAACTCGTTTTGTCATCCTGTCTGTGATATTAAATTTATATTAAATGATTCCAATTTTGAGATGGGAATTTTAAAAAATTTAATATATATTTTGAATAATAATAATTTTTTATTTATAATAAGTTAAAGATAGTTTTTGAAAAAAAAATTAGTGAAAGTGATTAAAATTAATTGTTGCGATTAAGAGAATATTAACTTAACAAGGAACTAAAACCTAAACATAATTCCCAAAATGACCTAAAAATTTTTCCAAATCCGTTATATGTTCATATTTAGAACATATAATCCATTTTATATAATTTTTAACATTATTAAATCCACTTCAAGTGGGAAAAATGTTGGTGTAATTACCTTTTCAAAAATTTACAAGAATGCCACACCTCCACTATAAAAAAGAAACCCACCCCTAAAACTTATTCACACCTCTAAAGCCCTTTTTATAGCCCAAAATATTCCCACATAACCTTCCAACATCACTAAATTCATTTTAGAATCCTCCCTTTGGGCATAAGTCCAATCAAGGAAGGCCTTTGGTGCAAACCAAGAGGAGTTACCCAAAGAAGATGTAACATCGTTCCAAATGATATTTTGTTTTATTTTCATTATAAACCCCAAAAACTATTATTGTTACATTATTATATAATAAAATAAATGTCCTAAATATATTTAGATTTTTATATTGATTTTTTCTACCTACACTTACACAAACATTCATCTAATGAGTAACGAACATATCATTCGTGTGAATGGCAGACTACTTCCTCACAAAATGATGTTATCAGTTCTTCATTTACCACCAATAATGGGTGGAAATGATGATTTAAACACTATTTTTATATGATATTTATGATATTTATGATTTATTAATTCTTCATTAATTTTTATATACAACATAACTTCATGATTTCCATTTTGTGTAAAAAAGAAAGCTTTGTTTGTGGACGTGTGGACTATCACCTCCTCAAAGTGATGTGATTAATTCACACATTACATGGTATATATTAAGTAAGGGTTTAGTGAACATATATTATATATATGTAATAATAATAATATTTTAATTATATTATATATATACATATATGTCATTTAAATTATTTCTTTCAATATGAAAATAAAACGTAAATAGTGTTCATGGATACATATGGTCTTCCGTCTCCATAAATAGTGTATTCGATTTCATATTTATATATTTTATAGATTACTATAAATATATTTATAACAAATATATATATGATATTTATATCATTTATTAAATTATTTAAATTATTTAATCAATATATAATTATGTAGATCAACAAAAAAGTCAAAACATATACAAAAAACAAAGCATATATTACCTGAAACGTAACATTAACATGGATTTGTTAATAAAAAAGTAATATAAATTAATAAAAAAATATTATATGGTATTAAATATAATAATATAATTCTGTGGTATTTTTATAATAAACTTAAATTTATTATACAAGAGTTTTCACCATGTATGTATAAAGTCAAGACTTAAGGTATGAGTTTTCTTGTCTCACTTTTATTTCCCGGAGAATTTTGATTTATTCACCACTTATTTTTATTGTGTGGTTTATATACATCCAATAAATGTATTATATTATTCTTATACATATATTTATGGGTATTTTATTGTCCCTTTTATTAACTTTATTTCCTGGGGTTTATGGTTCAAAAGTGACCCAACCAGTAAATTAAGTTTGTCTTAATTTTCCTTCTTTGAGACACATGAAATGGTATGCACCTGAATTTTTATATGAAGTGTATTTAATTACATTTACATGTTATATAATTAATATCCTAATTTTTATGATATTTTAAGCTTCATGTAGTGTTATTTTTTCAATTTTATTATGATTAAATGTTACCAATGTGGTAATTGTTTATTGCTACAATCACATCGTTTATCGAGATTGTTTATGATCATTATACCATTGATGAGATATTATGATCCATCTTTCAATAAATATCATGAATTTTCATACCCTATATTTATTCATGTTATATCTAATTAATGGTACAATTTTTTCTCTCTATGGTACTTAATATAATTAAGAAACAATTTATGAAAATCTGGCTTTATTACTCCTTTTTCTCAAAAATCTATGTTCTATCAAAACATTGTTTTATAAAAATTATTTAAAATTATTTTTAATATTATCCTATGATATTGAAATTACATTTTTATCCATGTTTTAACTTTTATAATACAAATTATTATTCTCATTGTTTTCTGATCAAGGTACTTTTATAAACCATTAAGATGAAAAAGGAATGCTAGGCATGTATGGAATTACCTGCAGTCATGAACATAATTTACATGATTCTTCCTTCTTATGTTTAAAATTTTATTTTTAAAGAATAATTTTTCCAATTATTCACGATATTTTTTTATTTTAAAGTGGTTTTCAAAAAAAAGGATTTCAAACATGTTTTATGTTTAAAAAATGTTTTAAATGATTTTTAAATCTTCTTTTATATGTTCTTAAAAGGCTGTTTCCACATAAAAGGAATTCAATGATTTCAAGATTTATTTATCTGTTTCCAAATCCATTTATATAAAATGGTTTTAAAAATTATTTTAATCATTATTTTTTGTTTTTTAAAAATATTTTCAAATTTAAAAATTCAAAGGGTTTTCCGGATTTCTTTACCAGTTTTCAAGGTGTTTTCAAAGAAAAAGGTTTTCAAAATATATTCAAATTTCTTTAGAAGTTTTCAAATATATTTTAAAATAAAAAGGTTTTAAAAATTCATTATGTTTAAAAAATACAATGTCGGATGACATTTTCATAAATAATTATTTAAAGGAAATGATAAATATTTCTTTACAATGAATGAATTTTTGAAATAGTTTTATGAAATTTATTTTTTAGGAAATAATTTTTCCGATAAGAAATGTCCCAAATGATCATTTCAAATACTTAAATATATTGGATGTCATCCTTTGATATATTTTAATCTTATTGGGGAAATGATCCAAGAATACCTTTCAAATTTTTTATTTAATGGTTTATGTTTTGATGGAATGATGTTTACGAAACTTGTTTATCTTCCATAGGTTATATGCTTTTGGAACCTTCTTCTTTTAATAAGTTATGATTTGATGAAATGATTAGGAAATCTATATATTTTATATAGGTTGTGATGTGATAAAATGTTAATGATACCCATTTAATTTCAAGAGTTGTGATTTTATGTTTTTAAAACTAATATCTTTTTTGGGGTCTTGATATAATGAATGTTTTGTTATCTTATGTCACATGCATATTTGAAATCATTATTTAAAGGGTGGGACCTATATCTCCCTATAATTCATTTGGAAATGATAAATGATTTATGACCTCAAAGTTTACATGGGAGTGAATCCAAATCCTAAAAGAAGAGTTAATCCTAAGCCCAAAACAAGAGGGTATATGGAAAGGCATCCCAATCCTGAAAAAAGAGGGAATCTTTATCCTGAAATAATAGGGTACACGGGAGGCCATCCCAATCCTAAAACAAGATTTAATCCTGAGCTTAAAACTAGATGGTACATGTGAGGGTATCCCAATACAAAAATAAGAGGGCATACATGATGGAATCTTATGTGAGAACAAGATGGTACATGGGAGGTCATCCCAATCCTGAAACAAGAGGGTACATGGGAGGTCTTTCAAATCCATAAATAAGGGGATACACTGGAGGGAATCACAAGCTAGAATTAGTTACATGTGTGATTAACCATGTCCTAACATTTTATGAAGTTCTTGGTACGTTTCCATGCCATAGGATTTTAGATTATCATGTGAAGTCCAAAATTGCATGTATTATTCCTCTATTATGATATCATGGATTATAATCTTGACTCCCTTGTGATTTATGTCTTATGAAGTACCAATTTTTCTATCATGGCACTTTATTTTGATAATTTATTTGCATGGTATGATCTTCTAATGTTATGATCATGTTCTCATAAACTTATTCCCATGTTATGCTTATATGTCTCCCTTGTTTACCCTTATTGAGCATCAGAGCCCGCCACTTATGTTTCATTTACCTGGGTTATGAGGAAAGATATTAAGTATGAGTAATAAAATGGGAAGATTAGTAAGATTTATGTTTATGGTCTTTCGTAATGTTATATTATTATGTTTAAAAGTTTACAAATAAACTAAACATTTATGGACCTCAGGCATGTATTTTGGTAATGTTCTGAATATTAATCTAAAATGATGCAATGTCCGTGTCTGTTAAGCCTTGTTATCTATAGTTGTTATCAAAGAAAATGTTTTTTCAACCATTGGAAACTAGGATGAGAAAACCTTATGGATATCGCTAAGAAATTTTCTAAGGATATTTCTAGGTATGTATCTAAGTATAAGACTAAGGTGTCATATATTTAAATGTAGGTGTCATTATTTAGGCATCATATAAGTAATTTTTCATGATTATGTGTCTTTACTCTATGATAATTATTTCTCACACTATGCTTTCTTGTTTTAGTCAATGGAGAGAACTAGAAGGAACTGAGTTAACATTTAATCTGATGAACAATTTGGTGATTATGAGCAATGAAATTAGGTAATGAATGGGGAGAAAGATAATACAATTATGTTAAATCATCTATCATGATATATGATTAACAATTTGACCTTTTGTGAAATTCCTAACACATATAATAATAAGAATATGGGATATTATAAAGGTCAAAATCATAAGGGTCATAGAGGAAAGGAGATTAATCTTTTTACATGTCAAGAATATGGGTACAAGAAATTTAAAAAATACCTCCAATAGAGGGTAAGATGTCATTTGTGTGGGTAAAAGGGTCATAGAGTGAAAGATTTTCCGGGAGTTTAATATATTATCTTCAGAGACCATGAAAATTACACTAATCAATGTCCTGTCCTAAGAATTTACTTCTAAAATAAAGAACATATTTCATACCAATCATTAAAGAAGAAGGATTAAAGTTGTTACGTATATGGATTTAATAATTACGAAACATTAAATATTATTCAATTTATTTATTTTTTTGAAATTTATTTAAAATAATATGATGAATGGTTTATATAGAATAGAAAATTTATTTCATGGCAAGGTGTAATTTTAAATAAGTGAAGATAACCCTTAATATTTTATTGATGTTGAAAAAATGATGTCTTGATAATGATATTTAGGGTATGAGTAATTAAATTGGAGGGTATTAATTTCCTCAAAATTGATAAAGAAATTTTTTAAAAAGAAACTTTTTGATATCATGGATTGAGTTTATAGAATTTTTTTTATTTAAGTAATTTATCTAATAAACTTTTGAATAAGGAGAACTACATGTTTTCAATAAGTATGTACGGTAATCCAGGTTATTACCATGTTTCACGAGAATACATGATAAAGGTTTTCACATGTTTGTAATGTGGAAAAAATGAGCTACCATATAATATATGGTGGATCAATGCTAAGCTTATTTAGTGAAATTATTTCTAAATCTTTATATTTTAATCTTTTATAAAGTTTATAAGTATAACCATTTAAGGAATGGTTTATATCGAACATCGGATGAGGTTTTAGATATTAAATAATTATATATCCATATAAGTATTTTTGCATATTGGATAACTTCTACAAACCATTTTTTTGTAATGATAACTAAATTCATATGGAATGACATATCATTCTACCTAATGATCTATTAGTAATTCAAGAATAAAATATTTACCTTAATTCTTGGAATAAGATATAAAGTCAAAAACAAAGGGTAATACTTTACTAAAATAAATTAATCATATCTTCTCATAAAAATTATTTAACTTTAGAAAAAGTGTTTTTAAATAAAATTTTGTCCTATTATAATCATTTTTTATGATATTAATGACCACTTTAATGATTCTTCAATTTATGGTTTTGTGATAGTTAACTTTCTCTACATCCCCTACATTCTTGTGATCAGTGATCTTTATCTGTCTCTATTATTATTTAGTCTTTTAATCCATTTCCATGTTTTCACTTCCCATATATGTTCTCATATGTGGAAACCTAGTTACATGTTTCATTGGGTAAACATATTGTTTCTAAATTTCTTTTTGTAAAGGATGTTTTAGTATTCATTTTTATGATGTGGGTTTCTATTAATGGAACATTAAATTATTAAAACATTGATAACCTATATGAATTTAGAGGGAGAAATTCATTTTAAGGGGGGTATAATATAGCACCCTTAGATTTTGTGAATTATATTTTCCAAATTACTTTAAACATTTTGATATATTTCATTTCATGCAATAATTAATAGAGATTTTGTTATATTAATGTACGAAGTTTTTATTGCAATATCTACAACACCAATATAATAATGAACTATACACAACACTTTGATTAACAATAGGTACAATAAAAAGTATGTTTGTCATGTGTTATACACATGTTTAAGTTCTATTGATAGTGTGTGTAATACACAAGGCTGAATTTTACCAAACTACAATATACTATTAATATTATTATTGACATATTATTATAGCTACCACCTAGTCATTAGAATAGAAGTTAAAAATAAGATTATCTAAATTATGAGAACATTATCTACACATGAATATAAAATAAATCTTTTGGTTATCAAATAGTATAAGTGAAAGAAATAATTATTTTAAAATAAAAAAATACCTTTCTAAGATAACTATTTTTCTATGTGAAAACACAATTTTATCTTAATAAATTAAAAAAACCCCATTTTATTAAATTTTTTAAAAAAATATTACATTTTCAATAAAAAAAATTGGAACTAAAACAATAGTTTTTGTTGTCAATACATAATAATAAAACAAATTTTACGCATAAAGATATATATTTTTCTAAAAGTTAATTTTACCACCTTCTAATGGGGAACCCATTTTAAATATAAATTATGAAACTAATATAATTTTCATTGAAAATAATAAAATTCAATATTTAAAGTGTAGTATCATAATTTAATTTTCATATGTTTTTTGTTATCTTTGATAGAGGTTTCATTTTTTGATGAATAGTAAAAAAGACTCAATTTTAATTTAAAACCGCTTTTTAATCTAAATAATTTAAAAAGATAAGTAATATTTTGAATTGGTTTTAAAGTTTAATTATATAAATTTTACATCATTTAATTCAATTTTGGTCATTTTAATCAATTTAACCTTAAAATTGGATATAAAATCATTTCAAATATTTGAAGAATTTTACTTTAGAAACACTCTTTGTCATCCCGTATACAGGATTAAATTTATATTAATTTCTATAACTTCTCTGAATTAAATTTATAAAAACATTTTAAATAGTTTTAATAAAAATAATTTATAATGTGTAATAAGGTCAAATTAGTTTTTTACCAAAAATATTAGTGAATGTGATTCAAATTAATTACAGCAATTAAGTGAAAACATTGCTTAACAAAAAATTGAACCTTAAACATAAGACCCAAAATGACCCAATAAAAAGTTAAGAATCCATTTTATGTTATTATTTATACCATATAATCCTATTATAGTATTTTTAACATTATTTTATACACTTTACATGGAAAAAACGTGGGTGGAATTCCCTTTTCATAAATTTACAAGAATGCAACTCCTCCTCCACTATAAAAAGTCACTCACCCCTCCCACTTATTCACACCTCTCAGACCCTTTATATTGATCATTATTTTCCCACATCTACTCCAAAAATCTATAAATTTATCCTAGAATCCTTTATTTGGGAATAAATCCAATCAAGGAATCCATTTGGTGCAAACCAATAGGAGTTACCGAAAGAATAGTTGATATCCTTCTACAATATCTTTTAGTTTATTTTCATTATTTACCCCATTAAATATTCTTATTACATTATTATATAAAAACATAATTATCGTAAATATACTGATATTTTTTATTCTATGTTTCATACCTACACTTACACACACTTTCACATAATGGGTAATGAACTTATCATTCGGGTGTACGGCGGACTACCGCCTCACGAAACGATGTTGTTCATTATTACATTACCAACAATCATGGTTGGAAATTATGATGGACACACTATATTTATATGATATATATGATATTTAAGATGTATTTATTCATATAGAAATAACATATAAAAAGTTACTTCATGCTTTCATTTTTTAAAATGATAAATTCATTGGTGGACGTGTAGAGTATCACATCTTCAAAGCGATGTGATTCATTCACACTTTACATTGAATATATTTAAGAGGTCTTTAGTGAAATTATATTATATATATGAAATAATAATTATAATTTAATGATATTACATATATAAAAATATTTAATTTACTTTCATTCTTTCAATATGAAAATAAAATGAAAATTGTGTTCATGCGTACATACGACATATCGTCTCCATGAATAGTGTATTACATTTCATATTTAAAAATATTATAGATTATTATAAATACATATATACTGAATATAAATGATATTTATATAATATTTTACATTTTTTAATAGGTAAATAATTATCTAAGTACTTCGATCAATAATAACAAGGAAAAACATATACAAAAAGCAAAGTGGATATTACCAGAAACGTAACATTAACATGGAGTTATGAACAAACAGGTAATATAATGTCATAAACAAAAAATATAAGGTATTAGATATAATAATATGGTTATATGGTATATTTATAATAAACTAATATTTATTATAGAGTATTTTTTAATTTTTATTAAGCAATTCAAGACTTAAGGTAAGGGTCTTCTTGTCTCAATAGTATTTCTTTGAGACTGAAACTTTATTCACCAATTATATTTTTTGTGTGTTGTATATACTTCTGATGATTTTATTTTTTTTATTATAAATAAATTTATGGTTATTTATATCCCAAAAACTAAAGTAATTTTATCTCAATTTTCCTTCTTTGAGACACATACCATGTTATGAACATATATTTTTTTATGAGTCGTATATTATTCGGTAGAAATGTTATATAAAAAATATTCTTATTTTAATGAATTATTATGATTTATGTAATCATATTATTTACATTATATTATTATTCAATGTTACCAAATTGTTGATGGTCTATTGATACAATCTCATCATTTATCAAGATTGTTTATGATTATGCTTCCAATGATAAATATTATGACCCATATCTCAAAAAATATGATTCATTTTCTCACCCTATGGTTATTCATGTAATATCGAAGTAATGGTTCCATTTTTGGACTCTTTGGTACTTATGGTAATTAATAAAACAATAATGAAAATCTGACAACATTTCTCCATTCGGTCAGAAGTCTGTGTTCCTTCAAAATAGTGTTTTCTAAAAATTCTTTCAAAAATATTTCACTATTATCTTATGATGTTTAAAGGAAATTTTCCCCAATTTTTAACCTTTTTTACAAAAAAGGGTTTAAAAGTATTATTCTATTCATTTTCGGATCAACTCAGTTTACTAAAATTTTAAGGTACAAAAGGAATGTTCGGCTTGGATGGAATTACCTACTATCCTGACCAGAATTTCCTTGAAGTTTATTTTATAAGTTTACAAGTGTGATTTTAAAGAAAAAAATTTCCTAATATTCTAGATTTTTTTTAAAGTGGTTTTCAAAAAAAAGGTTTTCAATAAATTTTAATGTTTATAAATTGTTTTAAAGGATTTTCAAGGTTTCCTTTATATGTTTTGAAAAGGTTATTTTCATAGAAAAGTATTTCAATGATTTAGAGAGATCATTATAAGTTTTCAAATCGATTTTTCTATAATTTTTTTCCCAAAATGATTTCAAATCTTCTTTTTTATTTTTTCAAAGTATTTTCAATGAAAAAGGATTTAGTTTTTTTTAGATTTCATAATGAGTTTCTATGGTGATTTCAAAGAAAAAGGATTTCAAAATATCGTCAAGATTACTTTATAAGTTTTCAAAGATATTTTAATAGAAAATTGTTTTCAAAATGCTTTATATTTTAGAAAATTATTTTCAAAGTAGAAAATATATTTTCATTTAGAAATTTTTTAAATGAAATTATAAAGTCTTCTTTATAAAGAATGGATTATTTTAATGGTTTTATGAAAAGTATTATCAAATAAATGCTATTTTCATTCAGAAATGTTCTTAATGATCTTTGAAAATCTTTCCCCCTCAAAGATTAAATCTTTGATATAGTGTAATCTTATTGGAGACATGATCCAAGATTACCATTCATATTATTTCTTGAATGGTTTATGTTTTTTTTGACATGATATTTATGAAAATTGTTTCTCTTCCTCAGGTTATATTCTTTTGGAACTCGCTTCTTTCCATGAGTTGTGATTTGATTAAATGAATAGGAAACCTATATATTTTCCATAGGTTATAATGTGATGAAATGTTAATGATACCCATTTAAATTCATTGGTTGTGATTTGATGTTTATAAAACCCTTCCCTTTTCATGGGTCATGATATGATGAATATTTTATTATCTTCAGGCATGTTCATGTATGATTTCATTATGTGATGTGTGGAACCTATATCTCCTTCAAATGAATTAGGTAATGATAAATGTTTTATAATCTCAAATGGTACACAAGTTGGAATCCTAATCCCTAAATAATAGGGAATCTAAATCCTGAAACAATAGGGTACACGGGAGGGAATCCCAAGCCCAAAACAAGAGGTAATCCTAAACAAAAAATAATAGGGTACACAATAGGGAATTAAAAGACCAAAAAAAGAATGAATCACAATCCCAAAACAAGATGGTACAGAGAAAGGTATACTAAGCCCGAAAGAAGATTATATATGGGAGGACATTCCAAGCATGAAAAAAGAGGGTACATGGGAGGGTATCCCAAGAAAAAAAACAATAAGGTACACTAGAGAGACTCCCAATTCCAAAAAAAGAGGGTGATTGGGAGGTCATCCCAATCTTTAAATAGGAACATGCATGATTATCCTAAGACTAACATGTTATGAAGGTATCAATAGGTTTCAATGACAATGTATTTTGGATGATTATGTGTATTCCACAATTCTATTTTTTTTCCTATATTATTCACTCATTTATTATGCTCTTTATTCCCTTATGATTCATGTATTATGAACTGCAAATATTTATGTCATAACCCTTTATTCGAATCTTTGACGTGTAGGGTATAATCTTCTAATTTTATGATCATGTTATCAAATACTTGTGCTCATGTATTCTTAGATATATCACTTTTCTACACTTACTGACCATCAAAACTCACCCATTTCTTATGTTTCCTTTCCCCATGTTATGAAGAACGGTTTTAAGTAGTAGTAATAAAAGGGGAATATCTTCAACGGATATGTTCAACATATTTCACCAAGTTAGTTGATTATGTTTCCATGTTTCCAAAGACACTAAACTAACATGGTCCTCAAGCATGTATTTTTTAAAATTGATCAATATTCATCCAAAATGATGTTATATACATGTATGTTAAGCCAGGGTCTCTATAGATTGATCTCACCCTTTTTTTCCTTTCCCCAAGATATTAAGTTCAATTCTTGAATGACTTTCAAGGATATTATTCTTTTATTTTTATTATGTATTATTTTCGATTCCAATTGAAATATGGGTATCATATATGCAATCTAGTTTTCCAAAACTACTAAAAATTTTGGAACTATATGATTTTAATATTGTATCTATCCCAATGTAATAAAGTATGTAACTGATTTTGTGCTTCTAGGTTGAGTGTCACTACAATTGGGAACCTTGGGTGTGTTGGGTTGTGGAAATATGAAAAACGTAGTTAGTGTGGAACCACTAGCGGTTATGATTGTGATATTTATAGACTATGGAAGAACTTTATTTTGGTAAGATTCATGATAATTATAGTTTAGTGTTCCTTCACATGTTTGAGCCAATATGATAGAGCCCACATGTTCTTGGTTTTATGCATGATGGTATTGTTTCATGTTTGATTTATCATATGTTTATCACATTCTATTTCCATTGATGATTTTAATTATTCCATTTATATTTTATTTCATGTTATTTTCATATTCATGTTTTATATGTATATGAAATGCTTTTATGGAAACTATAGGATGTTTTTAAAAAATCAATTAAAAATTATTTATAAAATTATTTTCTTTTAAAGAAATAACTAACAATTTAATGTTGATATAATTTTTATATATTTATGGTGGTATATTATTGGGTGTTTGACTCACACCCTGTATATTACATTAGGAATATATAGATATGGTTTTTCAGGAAACACGTAAAGGGATGGTTGTCATGTATTTTTCCAACTTCTCTTTGATGTTATCACATATATAGTGGGATGGGCTGATGGTGATGGTTGGTAACACATAGATGTGGCTTTGTTCTTGTTTTGTTATGATTTTAGTTTTATCATTTTGGAATTTTCCTTATATTTCTCAGGGATGTGTACTTTTCTTCTATGTTGTACTTTTTTTATTTATATATTTCAAATACTCCTGAGACATGAATTGGTTGTAGTGTTGTTTCTCCAACTTATGGTGGGCTAGCTTTGGGGAAATGTTTGGTAGACAATGGTATGTTAATTACTGATTGATGAGTTATAAATTATTCATATTTTATTTATATAATATATATCTTTTTAAACTATCTACATTATGTTTTTTAAGCATTAAATAAATAAGAGATTAAATGATTTTATGATTATAACATAGGAGCATAATTTTTTTTACAAACTAATGACCAGTTTTAATTTTTTTTATTTAAAAGTAAGAACGATGGATAATTTTTAACTAACATTAGAATCTTTATATTTTAAATTTTTTAAAATAGGGGTAGAATTTTTGTAAAATCTTGTTCTGTGTTAAAATTATTAAAAAGGGAACATTGTTAGTTCTCGGATTGTGTTTATGAAATATTTGTAGCTTTAAGTATTGAAGTTAATTTATTTTTATGTTTTTAATATTACACTCCTCATATTTTAATAACTTAGATAATTTTAATTTGGATGATTATATTTTCTCATAGAATTAGTTACCTGTTACATAAATAAAATTTTCATTGATTATTTTCTATGATTAATGTTTTTATAAAGGATTATTTAGTCATATTGTTTCTCTATTGTCTTTACATTTTAGTTATATTTTCTTAAACTTATAAATACATATATGAACCATACAGTTGTTTTTATAAACCATAAAAATGTTTTTTATCAAACTTACGAAGGTATTTTACTATCCTATAAAAGCGTATATAAATCAAACAATTTTTTTTATGAACCTTAAGAGGAGATGATTTAAATTTTTATTGTGGGAACAAAAAAAATAACCTGAATTGGATTCAACAATTTTAAAAGTACTAAAACCATGCTACTGTGACTCTTATTTCACTACTAGTGTGATCAATATCAAGGAACAGCAACATTTAGCTACATTGTTAAAGTGATCGAGCTATATCCACATAATTTTTTTTGGTTTTTAAGCTATAATCATATGTTTATTATTTCACCTTCCAAAATTAGGTTTAGTTGTTCTCTTTATACCTCTACTAAAAGGTAAATTTGTCTTATTCTGACTCTCATAAAATCCTATATTTTTTTAAGGGTTGTGACTCTATACGGGAAAAGGTAGGGTCTTGTAAAAGGTTATAAAATCCTTTGGAAAGTAAGGTTTATTAGTAAATTTAATTATATTTAGGATAACAGAGGAGTGAATAGTAGAATATGGATCAATTTGATCTGAACAATTATTAATATCTGGGGTTATTATTTTTTATATTTCCACAGTATAGCTATATAACTGGTGTTCTTGACTTTATATTCTATATTACATTATTCATTATACTTTTATTCCATCAGTATTGAAAATTTTATGTTTATTTAATCTGATAATGAAAGTTTTTTTATTAATCTACTTAAATTTTCAAAGAATATCTATTCACCCCCCCCCCTAACAGACCTATCTAGCATCTCACATTGATCCAACAAGAGGTATGTGACCTATGTTCTCCCACACACTTTTTTTATAGATAGAGTATTATCAAGTAATTATTATTAATCCATTGTTGTATCATTTATGTTTTATCATCCCACCCACATTTTGTGCAATCAATCTGATATGAAGGAAATCATACATTACCAATCCTTGATCAGTTGACATATCCATATTGAGAAAATTATTTTGAGAAATCAGTTTGAAATTTTCTATGATAACTGCAGTAAACAATTGTCGATTTCAAAGTGGTATATAGTTCATGAGTGGTGAGGTGAAAAAAAAATTGTTTTTGGGCTACTGAATTGAGAAAATAGCTATAAATAATTAACTTTATGTTTTTCCTTAGATTCTGATGTGGAAGGGTATCAAAGGAAAGATTTTGGTAAATCATAATAAAATATTATTAAATACCTTAATAAAACTTATCATGTTTCTAAATGTGAAAAATGTGTGCAACTAAATCTTGTAAGAAAAAATCAAAGCGTCATTCATTATTTTTAGGATATATTATAAATTAAAGAGAGAATATAAATGTTCTTAGGACAACTAGATGTTTTTAAAATATGAATATGACTCATAAATTTCATTGGATAGGATTATGGTATGAACATAATTGGGAAGGGATATAATTTTGAATTTTTGGATTTCATTGAGTAATTAATTTATTTTTGAAAATATAAAATCCATTATGTTTATAAAATCAAATAATACTTTTTAAAAAAAATCCACCACTACTGATTTGTTTTTTCCAAATAATGGTCCTAACTTTGATAAAAAAAAATTCAAAGGATGACCTTTACAATCAATTTTTTATCCAAAATAAATTATTATGGGATGATTATATTATCATTAAATATTTTAATATTTGAAAAATTATTTTTCTCCTCAATAATAGATCCACTTGAGGTGTGAAACCTTTTGAGTACTATGTTTTAAATATCTTTGGGGGATTAAATTTTTTTGTAAATATTTTGAATATACTCATGAATATATTAATTCAATGGTTGTGATAGGATATTCATCATTTAATACTATACTAATTTTAACATATCATATTTTAGTTGTAATGGTGTTTAAAAATTTTATGTTTGGAATTATTGTTTCACACTCATCAATTAAATTTGATTGTTATAAATTACATGAATTTTATTGAAAAAGAGAAACCTTTTATTATATATTTTTAACAATTTTTTTTGATTTTATTGTTCATATTAGTTTTTAAATTTTCAATTTTTTCCTGTTAATGTTTGTATTGATCATTAAAAAATTTCATGTTCAGCATATTTAACTTTTTTATAAATTCCATTTCATTTATTATTTCAGTAATGTTATATGGTTGGACTTGTATCGATGATTTTCCATTATCCATGAGAATTGATTATTTTTCTAATAATATATTCAATAAATGTTTATGGATCACTTATATGATTAAAAAATATAATAAGTTTTCATTTTATTTAGAAATGTATTAATTTGTTTTGAGCTATTAAATATCTTTCTTTCTAGGTTATGATTTTTAATTAGAATTAACATATTCTAAATCAGGATTGGAATAAATTAAAATATTTTATAATTTTTTTTCTTTAATGATTATGGTTTATTAAAATAATTTTAATTTATTTTTTGTTGGATTCAACAATATCTTTTTAAGTATAATATTCTTACACCTTTAAAACATTTTGGTGTTTATTTTATTGTTTCTTATTTAAATGGTCTTTTATTAAAATTCCTAGGTTTTGAATAATATTTATTATTTAATGAAATATCATGATTATTTTTATCCTTATTATTCCTCTTTCAATTAAACAAGTATGGTATTCTATATAATATTTTTTATAGGGGTTAAAATTCATATAACCAATTTGTTCAGAATATGTTCCAAGTTTTCTTTTTGTTGTTTGTTCTACTTTGATTTGATATTTTAGTTTACAATTGATAAATATAGTTATTCATTAATTATTAATTATGATAATTAAATAATTGTAATTTTCATGTCCCCTCCCCCCATAGGTACTACTCCTAGGACAACAGTAAATAAGAAGAGATAATGACCCCTGAAACCTGCCTCGAATATGCCACGAGTTATCAACTAGAGCCTAGGGTGTTAATATTCATACAATTGGAGGAATTTATGATAATATGATTTTAGAGATAAGAAATAGGATGAAAATAATCCATGAAACTTCATATCACTAATTAAACATCAATGTATAATACATGATAAGCTCAATAAATGAATGAAAGGAAATACCACTAAAATAGCTGTAAAACTAAAATAAATCTCTATAAATGACAACAAAGCTCCAATGTCTCCTTAAGAGCACCTAAAACTATAAATTACCTACTCGATCACCAACCATCCTCTATAAGTTAGAAAAAAAAGTTTATATATATACAGGGTGAGATAAACATGTATACTCAGTAAGATCATCCAAAAAAATCTCACGCATAATGTGTAATAAGCATAATAAATCTTGGTAAATAACTAAATTAAACCAACTCATCATCTAAGCATGTAAAGTTATTCAACATCCTAACCATGGCCCTCTCACCAAGTAATTCAAATAAGTAAGCATATCCACATTAAATCATATATATCAATGAAGGTACCTCGCATCCAATTCCCCACTAATGTGTCAATCTCATGCCCAAATAGCTCACCTCATGTGCTCCATCCTTCTATAAATTATTATCCCTCAAGGTAGTAATATATATCGAGGCCTATATCTTATATGACATAGCTATATCAAGACTTGCATCTGTTATAACATAACACATCCACATTCTCATCCTCATCCTCATCATCTCATCTATAAAAAAGTGTAATATTGGAATCCACCAAAAACCTTATAAATGTATTATGCCCCAAGTGGCTACAGTCGTTGAAAATAGACCCAAAAAATCATATTCATGATGAACATATATAAGTGTGTGATATCAACTCAAACTTCTATTGTCCGAATATAAATTAATAGTAAAACTAAGATCCATCACAACCTATGTGAGTCCATAACATATACCTTAAGTCATCAAAACCGGGATATTCCCACACATGATACTACAAACAAAGTTAGAGTAGAAAAGAGGGATAAGTTTCCATCCTTTCCCTCACCATCTTAGATGTTGGAGAAAATGACCCCCCCCCCACACACACACACATTGGGATATCAGTTTCACTACCAACTCTGGTGGTGATGCGCATAAAATTAGAAAATATAAAAAAAATATCGCACACAACAACACTAAGGGAAGTTAACTAACCTTATACTCAACTACGACTATCCTAGCCCCAGACACCCAGTTGTCATCACTATAGATTGGATCTAAAAAATATATGCAAGCTTGAATATTCAATATTAATTATTAATCATCAATTAATCATTTAATATTAATTTTCATTAATTTTCATGGTTGATACATTAATATTATAAACTATGTACCTTTGGGACCATAATTTTCTACATATTCAAAATATGTCATCATCATCTATAATTAACATAAACTGTCCCTATTTATTTATTTATCATATCATGATTTTTGGGTACTCTAGGACTCATCGCGAGATACCACAATTAATACACACTCACCATCCATAAACCAACTATAGCAAGTAGTTAAGGAACATGATATTTAACCATATGAAAATCCAGCCATCATAATCCAATAATAAACACATAATCGATGAGTAATACCATCTCCCATCTCATCTCAACTGCCCAAGTGCTATCTATGACATAATTGTACATAATATGATCCATTACTCCATCACTGTCATCAATCACCACTAGCCTCCAGAAATCTCACCCATTGCTCAGTAATAACCCAAACCATACTCTATTTTCAAAAAATCACATCAAGAAACTATCATCATAGGGCATTGATACATGGTAACAAAATAAATCCAACTCATGATTTAAAGGGTAACTTAGTCTATAACATCAAGAAATCAAATCTCCTGTAAACAATAATGGGCTCGAAAATCCTTAATCAATTAACATCAGAAAAAACTGGTTTCATTACAAAATTTAATTAACTGATTCATTATGAAAATTTTGTTATTAAAATAAAACCAAATATAAGTAGGTACCAATAAATAAAAAAATCTGTAAATGTACTTCCTAAAATATCTCATATTTCATTAATGTTCATGGAATAATGGTAATAATTTTCCCTTGACTCTTCGTTAAATAATTAAATTATCCTATATTTATGTTGTTTAACTATTTACAAGAATATAAACTAAGCCACACATAAATAATAAATACTAGAAATAGATACACAATATCAAGTAAAAAACCAAGAGGCATCAATAACAAGGCATACAACACATGTCGTCGTATTTCTCAATTTATCATCAACTGATATTAAATTACATACAACCCATACTTATAATTAATGTAATTTTATGAAGGTGAATAATTTAGTTTATCATTGATTCATATTTTCATCACTAACCCATATGCATTTGATTAAGCAGATAGGAGAACAAATATATTTTTGAACTAATCATGGAGTGTTAAGGAATTCGCAACAACATACACATGCAATAATTTCTCATCTCAAATCCTAAATCTTAACACTATTATAAAATTATAACAATAAATTTCATCATATGAAACTCCTATAACATATCTCATGTTTCTATATCAATTCTTCTATTTTAATCCATGGAATAATAATAATATTCAGCATGCCATAATACATTCACTATATTTCTTTAAATTCTATGTATATAATTATTAACACAATATGAAATTATTTTTATACTACAACTATTATTCTAATTTGTGCTATATTATAATCTAATAGTAATCATATACATGCATCAATCATTTAGTTTTTAGATTCATGAAAGAACATTAAATATTCTGTAATATGATATAATCTTCTTTTTATTCCCTTAATTACCATCTCACAAAAAATAATTATCAAAACTATCACACATGATTTTTTTTCCTCTTTCATTAATAATTTTTTGGTTTATTATCTTGTTATGGTTGAATTTGATCTTTTTACAGAGACTTTTGTATAGTTAATGTATACTTAAACATAAAATATAAGAGGGGTAGGGAATCCCCTACCAATATTTATGGATAATGTTGAGGATTAGGATAATTTGAATGATGTTTGAAACTCATTTCACACAAGAGAGGGAGAGAGAGTAGTTTGCAAGACCTGAACTATTAAAAAAATTTGTATTTACAACGATCTATTTGCGACACTCCCATCACCAGTCACAAATAGTACATATGACGGGACTATTTGCAATAGGATTCATTTCACATCATAAATAAACATAAAAAATCAATTATTTGTGACTAAAAAGGTTTCCCATCATAAATACCTTTAGCGTAAGGGATTTCCAAACAGCGAGAACTCTTATATTCTACGGGAATTTTCTCTCCTTGCAAATACTATCCATTATAATAGTTATTTTTGTTGAGAATTTTTAACCTGTCACAAATAATGTGTTGTGGAATAGTAGTTTTTACGGGTTCCCTCATAAGTAAATTTTTTATCGTTGACACTGTTATTTATGGTGGGTACTATTTTCCATGGGAATCCCATCGCAAATAGTTGTGTCACTATTAATCTGACCTATATATATGTCCTCCACCCGATTTCCCCCATCGTATTCCTCTAATTTCCTCTCCTCTTCTCTTCTATCTTCTTCTCTCTTCTCCCCCTATTAATTTCTTCCTTTAAAAGTTTTATTTTTTACTAGGAACAAAGGAATTCATATTTGTATCTAATAAAAGCATCAATTTTGAGGTATTTATTTAATTTTTCTAAGTTTTATTTATTTTATTTTATATTATATTAGAAATTTTTATTAGTAATTGTCAGTAATTAGATTTAATTATCAGTATTTATTTTTAATTATAAGTATTTATTTTTTATTAAAATTTATTATTTTTAATTATAAATAAGTTTTTTTCATTAGAAATAATTATTTTAAATTAATTAGTATTAACTACTTATAATTTATACATGATTAGTACTAATTAACATAACTTGATATAATTCACATATCTTAGTGATAAGTAATAAAAATATACAGTGATTTATAATGATTAAGGGTAATTAGTAATTAGTATTAATTAAAACAAATTTTTAGTAATTAATATTAATTATTAATTATTTTAAAAAAAATTGAAAAATTTAAGGGTAATTAGTACAAATTTGTGGTAATTTATAAAAAATAGTGATAATTTTTAGAAATTAGTGGTAATTATTTGAAATTGGTTGTAATTAGTTGAAAATAACATTAATTAGTATAAATGATCATTAATGAGTAGGAATTAGTAAAAATTAGCAGAAATAAAAGGAAATTTGTAAAAATTACGAGAAATGAGTGTTAGTTAGTAAAAATTTGCAGAAATGAGGGTTAATTGGTAAAAATTAGTGGTAATGAACTGTTTTTAGTAAAAAAATAAAATGAGCAGTAATTAGAAAAAATTGTCCATAATGAGTGGGAATTACTAAAATTTATTAGAAAAGATAGAAAATTAGTAAAAATTAGCAGAAATGCAGGTTAATTAGTAAATATTAGTGGAAAAGACCATTAATTTGTTAAAATTAACGAAAATGTGTTGTAATTTGTAGAAAAGTACCGAATATGAGTAGTAATTAGTAAAAATTACCTGCAATAAGAAGTAATTGGTAAAAATTACTTATAATGAGATGTAATTAGTTAAAATTAGTTGAAATGAGCGGTAATTAGTAAAAATTTCCAAAAAATGAGCTGGAATTAGTAATAATAACTGATATTGAGTAGGAATTAGTAAGAATTATTGGAAATTTTCAGTAATTAGTAAAAAGTACTGGTGATGTGCTTTAATTAGTTAAAATTTGGGGTAATGAGATTTAAATATTAAAAATAAATGGTAATCAGCGCTTATTTGTAAAAATTACTAGAAATGGGAGGTAACTCGTAAAAATTACTACTAATGAGAAATAATTAGTAAAAAGTAACAATAATAAGCAATAATTAGTGAAAATTACCAATAATGAGTGGTGACTAGTAAATATTAGTAGTATTGAGTGGTAATTAGTAAAAAATGCCAATATTGAGTGGTAATTAGTTAAATTAATGAGTAATTAGCTGAAATTAGTAAAAATTACCGAAAATGAGTGGTAATTAGTAAAAATAACCAATAGTGAGAAATAATTAGTAAAAGTTATTGATAATGAGATTTAATTAGTAAAAATTAAATACAATGAGTTGTAATTAGTAAAAATTACAATGAGTAGTAATTATTAAAACTATGGGTATTTAATAGTAATTCGTAAAAAAATCCTTAATAAGTGGTAATTTTTAAAAATTACCATTAATGAACAGTAATTAGTAAAAATTAATATAAATGAGAGGAAATTAGTAAAAAATCACAATAATGAGCATTAATTAGCAAAAATTAGTGGTAATGAGTGGTAGTCATTAAAAATTTGTGGTAATGAGTTGTAATTAGAAAAAATTACCAAATATGAGAAGTAATTTGAAAAAAAATATCAACAATGAGTTATAATTATTACAAATTTGCAGTAATGAGAGGTAATTAGAAAACACTAACATAAATTAGCAATAAATAGTAAAAATTATGGGTAATGAGTGGTAATTATTAAAAATTACCAGTAATGATAGAATATTAACTAAAATTGTTGAAAATGAACAGTAATTAGTAAAAATTACCGGTAATGGGTAGTAATAAGTAAAAAATATTGGTAATGAATAGTAATTAGTAAAAATTAATGAAACTGAGAAGTAGTGGGTAAAAATTACCAAAAATGATTGGTAAATAATAAATATTTGTGGTAATGAGTAGTGATTATTAAAAAAACATTGATAATGAGTTGTAATTAAAAACACCTACCCATAATGAGCGGTAATTATGAAAAATTATTGGTAAAGAGTGGTAGTTAGAAAAAATACTTGTAATGAGTGGTAATTAGTAAAAAAATATTACTAATGAGTTTTGATTAGTAATAATTAGTAGGAATGATCTTTAATTACCAAAATTTACCATAATTGAACACAATTAACCAGAATTGATCATAATTAACTACAACTTACCACAATTAACCACAATTAACCATATTTAATGACAATTAACCATAATTAACCATAATTAACAACAATTAATCACAATTAACCATAATTAACCACTATTCGTAATAGAAAGAAAACCAAGGGGTGTAATGGACGAATAGATCGGAGAGGATGAATGTGATGCTAGAGTGAAAGCATTATGGTTCCCTTTAGTTTAGAACATTTAGAGGAGATATAGTCATGAGTAAACTTATGAGTGTTGGATGATTAAATATAAGTGAGAGATAATATTGACATGCTTTGGTATTTTTTTCCTTTTTTGGTTTAATATATTTTCATGAGAAAATAATTTTTTACATATAATCATATTGTAAACACATTATTATCCATAAAACATTATTTTTTACAAATGATATATTTCACAAAAAAAAAGATAAATAATCCACTAAGAGGTCCACTTTTATCTCTCATGTATTCTTACTCTTCCATCACTCATAGGTTAATCTGTGCATGTCTATTATCCAATTGGTTTGAACCCCACAGTGTAGAAATTTTGTCCCTGTTATTTTCACCTATATCCCCTCCAATTTCTAATTCCCTCAGGAAAATCAACGATTAGAGGGTAACTAAGTGACGATAGAGTAAAATAATTCCAGTGCCCCTCCAAACAATCTAAAATCAGGTGTACTTGAATTATTTCCCTCTATCATCACCTTCATCCCCTTCACTTCATGCTTCTTCCACACCCCTAGGTCATACATTTTTTTTACCTTAATGATAATTATTGGTAATTAGAAAAGTTTAGAATTAATTTTCAGAATTAAAAAAAATTGTGGTAATTACATAAAAGTGATAATATTTATAAGTAATTTGTAATTTTTTTATTTTCTAATTTTTTGGATTGTATCTTATTTCAGATTAATCATAATTAGTCTTTTTATATTATATTTTTTAGAAAAATATAGAACATGAAAGTAGAAAAAATTCTTTATTACAACAATATGATTAAATAAATCATTGCAGGAATACAAATAGTTTTGGTATATATCCTATATATATTGAGGGTGTAGAAGACTTTTTATCATTTTCATCATATAAACCATAATTTTTTTATAAATAGAAAATTAATTCTCCATGTAATAAATGTGATCTAAAGATATTTGAAACATTTTATATTGTTGGGGGTCATCTATTGTTTTTTTTCATAAATATTATATTCTTTGGTATCAATATATTGAACGCAGTTTCAAAGAAGATCCAAATAATTTGGTTCCAAATCCATCATAGATTTAAACTATAGTACATGAGGTTAATAGTCTATGTTTTCAACAAAAAAACTCATAATGATATTCATTTAACTCCAAAGTTATATCTATCTCAGTTTTATGAGTTTCTGATATTTATTGGATATTCCTTATATCAATGGTTGCAAGATAAAGAAAATCTGAAGCAATTAAAAAAATATGGATAATAAATAAGATAATGGAATGTTAAAAATTTATTTTTATTAGATATTATCTTTGTACAAATCACTCTTATATGATGGAAATGTGTTTGATACCAATTTATATGATATAATGTGGCTAATTAGTAATATTTGTATCAATTATCATAAGATTTGTGCATTTTCAAATGATTTCATCTTATATTATGTTGAAAATGAGTTTTTGGTTAGATTTTCTATATGTGGACAATCAAGGTATGTGGATTCTCAACAAGGGAAGTCTAGATTGGTTTTTATTAAATAGTTGAGGTATTTCCCACTTACACCTAGATTGCAACGTTTATTTATGTCTGAGAAGATGATGTCATTTATGTCATGGAAAAATCCAATATTTCAACTGGTAAGTACTTAAATCATCAATATGATGGTGATTCATGGAAAAAAATTGACCATGTATGTAAGAACCCGGTTCTTATTTTTGAGTTATGGGTTTCTTCTTTTCTCCATTCCTTAAGTGTTTTTGAGAAAATAAGGGAAATGGGAAACATCCTGAATTTTGGAAGTACATGTCGTATCCTTTTTCACATGCCGTGTATTCTGGTCATGTGGGATGAGTACATAGGGCTTGTCTCCATGTCGGCGATGAAGGGTGTAAAAACCGAATACACGCCATGTAGTGGGTATGTACACGCCATGTAGTCAGTCAGTAGGCGACACAGTAAGGCGGTGGCAGAAGCTGCCAACTGGGTAGTAGTACACGCCGTGTATTCGGGAATACACGTTGTGTACTCATGTCGACGGATGAATAGTTCGGCGGTGCCACTAGATGAATAGTTAAATTAAGGGAGTACACGTCGTGTACTTTGTTTTTTCGCTTAAAATGGGGAGTATCCAACCCTGTTCATAGGGAAGGCTTAGATCCGGATGGGATCTTAGGAGGGGATGGTCGAATCTTCGAGGATCTCCAGATCGAGCGTCGGGAATCTGTTTTCGCCTCGGATGATCTCATTGGAACCGCGCAGGTAAGCCCTCCTCTCTCCTTGCGTAGTTCATGCCAATTCTTCCTCTAAGGGAAGTTATTTGCATTTAATCAAGTTTTATTTCACCTCAGATCTACTGTTTAGGATCATTTCTTGGATCCAGGACCACCCTGGTGGTGCGTTCTTCTGTTTAGCCGTTTGTCCAGGATACCCGAGGGTATGGCTTTAAATTAATATTTATAGAATTTCCTTGAGAGGAATTGCTTGTGTACTGTTTGTTTACATGTTGGGAATGGACCGGTTGCCTGTTTTATCCTGAGGGCAGTGTTTTGATTAGCCTGTAGGCACTGTACTATGTAGCCTGTGGGAAACTTCTTTCGTGCCTGTGGGAAGTTGATTTTGTGCATGTGGGCGACACTTCTTACGCCCGTGGGAAATATTCGATATGCCTGTGGGTAGATTCATGTGTTGGATTCTCTTTACCTGAGGGTAAGGGTTACCTATCTGAGGAAATTGGATATTTACTTGGAATATTCACTGTGGTGATATTTTAAATGATTAAATGGATATTAAAATGGCAATATAACTAGTTAAGTTAGTTGCATTTCAGTACTGCTTACTTTATTGCATTTTACCACTGCACATTGTTGTTGCATGTTTACACACAGTTGGGCACGGGCCTTTGGTTGGTACCTACTGGGATTTATTTCTCACACCCTGTTTGGGTCATGCTTTTTGACCCAAACAGATTACATTTCTGCAGGTGTAGATAAGGGCAAGGGTCCCTATACAGTTACATTATTTCTGCTGAGGAGTAGGGGAGCATGGGACCAGGCTTAGGCTCGCGATGCTACTGGTTGCTTGTTCTATTTTTTGTACCCTGTATTGTATTGTACTGTTGTCTAACATGTTCTGGATGTTTTCTTAGAACTTGAGACATGTTGCATCATCATATATATTACTGTTGCTTATCTTTTACTGTAGTTGTTTATTTTAAATGTGTATATTTTATTTCTTCCGCTATTGTTGTATGATTTTTATTATATTCCACTACGCTACACTTTGACAAATGAGGGAATAGTTTCCCCACTATCAAACTTGGGCCCTCGCTGCTAGTTGGCTGCCTCTGGCTTTTGGGTAAATGCGCTTGAGGTCATGTGGCGAACTGGGTTTGAGGCACCCGTAGAGTGGCACCCGGAATCGGGATGTTACAAAGTGGTATCAAAGGAGTTATTTTCTTTGACATACTATTTGGAGCCTTAGTCTGGGATAGGACGAGAACGGTAGTTGGTAATAAGCTGTGCTCAGGCATAGCTAACCCATGTTCAGGGAAAATCCAATTTACCTCATGTTGCAATTTTTTCTGATTTGGCAATTTTACAGTTGAGTTGATTTTTACCGAAGGGTGATGCACTAGTATTGTGCTGTTTATATTTTATTCATGGGTTCTATTTAGTTGAAACCTGATGAGATGAGGGCATTCCATCTCATGCATCATTTAGGTACAAGCTAGAAATCAAATTCCATGCATAGTTTCCATGCCATGTAGGTGCATTAGGAATTGCATGTTGTTGTTATAGATGATATTCAAGTAAAAGCATGTTGTTGTGATAGATTCTTTGATAGATACCTGCTATTTGATAGGGTATTGTTGTATGAGTATGTTAATAGAATGGACACCAAACTTTGGTTTTTGTGGATTATGGGCCCTCATTAACCGAAATTTGGTGGATCATTGGATGTTTATCCTATTATAACACAAATAAAATGCCAAACTTTGATTCGCGGGGAGTATGGGCCCTCACGGATCAGAATTTGGCACTTAGGTGTTGTTTTCCAGTATTTTCTGGGTTCCGGAGAAGTTTCTGAGGCATACTATCCAGAAACCCATTATACAGGTCGTGTAGTACTTAAAACATGCCGTGTATGTTCTTCTATTCAGGAAGAAAAGGAAACTTTTTGAGTACACGCCGTGTACCCTAGGTACACACCATGTAGTCTCTTCCCGTGTCATAGACCGTGTTGGCGGAGACACGGGGAAGGGAAATTCTTGGGGTGAACACGCTATGTACTGGATGTACATGTCGTGTAGTGTCGACCCAGATTCCTCCTGTGTAACTAATAAAATGGACGGAGGAGACATTAAGGCATAAACACCGTGTCCATTTTGGAACATGCTGTGTAGTCTGACCTGGGATTCGGCCATGTAACTAACAACACGGGTTAGTGTGATCACTTAGTGTACACGCCATGTCCATTTGAAACACACCGTGTAGTGTGAGCCGTGTGTCCCTCCGTGTAACTAACAAACATGGGTTGGCGAAGCTCTTCTAGAACACACCGTGTACCTGTGGGACATGCCGTGTAGTCTTGTCTGAGGACAGACCGTGTGGACATAGCCCTGTGGCTGGGAAACGGGGTAGTGTACACGCCGTGTTCGTGTGTCACATGCCGTGTAGTATCAAGCCAAGTATTCGGCTGTGTCACAAATGACACGGGAAGTTGGAAATTAAACCATACACACCGTGTATATTATATACACACCGTGTAGTTTTGTTTAACGGGAGTCGTATTGATTGGTCGTGTAGAAGGACCTGGGTAGGGAAGAGAAGTTAGGTAGACGCCATGTAGTCAGTATACGCGTCGTGTAGTCTTATTTTTCAAATATCGAAATGCCTTCTTCCTCCTGTTCCCCTTTTGGTTCCTTCATTTTCAATCTATGATAATCATGATCTAAGGTGTGCGTTTGACTTTGTTGTTTCATGTCGCCGAGACGTTCACACGTTGTTCTCTAGGAGAGAGGCAATGAGTATACTCCAAAAATGGTGGGACTTGGGCTACCATTGGATCCTCCAGTAGAGACAGATGCGGCGCCAGTCATTATACCAGACACAGGCGCAGATGCGGAGTTCCGTGAAGGCTTTATGCGGTTCATGCAGACCTTTTAGGGAGCACCGCCGGCTGCCACATCTATGGTCGAGCTGACTCGTATCTTCCAACAACAGCATCCACCTACATTTTCAAGGGATTGTGGACCATAGTCTGCAGAGTCTTGGATGGGGTCTATGCAGACTATCTTCGAGCATCTTGAGATGCCTCCAGTGCGGAGGGTCAAGCTCGCGACTTACATGCTACATGATTCCGTCAAGTGGTGGTGGGATGTTATCACCCAGTCAGAGCATCACAGAGACATGGCGTGGGAAGATTTACAGATATCCTTCTATGACTTCTTATTCCCAGAGATGCTAAGGGTAGATCGAGCTCAAGATTTCATGAACCTGCAGCAGGGTGCTATGTTGGTG
Source organism: Viscum album (assembly GCA_963277665.1). Taxonomy (NCBI): domain Eukaryota; kingdom Viridiplantae; phylum Streptophyta; class Magnoliopsida; order Santalales; family Viscaceae; genus Viscum; species Viscum album. The sequence continues at coordinate 1,244,701,938 of OY728157.1, read as the reverse complement.
ATGGATTATTCTTCTCATTTCACCAAGCTTCAGCATTTTTCACCTGTTCTGGTGGGCGATGAGACACTGAGAGCTAGACGCTTTGAGGATGGTCTTCGTTAAGAAATTTGAGCACTGTTTAATGTCTTTAGGTTGCCTACAGTACATGCTATTTTGAACCAGGCACTGATTATATAGAGGAACCTGCGGGAAGCTAGTGGTGTGGGCCAGGGCTGTTCAGACCAGTTTCTAGTACTATTTCTACAGGTAAGAGGAAAAGACAGATGGACATCTCTCAGGGTGGCAGTACCAGCCAGAAGAATGTTTCAGGTGGCCAGGTCATGTGCTACTAGTGTGGTAATGAGGGGCACAAGAGTCCACAATGTCCACGAGCCCTAGTGGAGTGCTGAGCTTGCGGCAGGATGGGTCATCTGCACCGCTTTTGTAGGGTGTTTCCTCCAGTGACCAGTGAGAGGGGTTATGTGAAGACTCCGCATGCGGGAGCAGGACCAGTGGGAAATTAGTGACTTCTCAAAACATAGAATGTTATTTGGATAGATTAAACATCACATAAAATAATGTATATATTGTATAAGTATTAAGAAAGTGTTTATGCTCGTCAATGGGAGGAAACCAAGTTTTTTTGTCTATCAATCCAGATTTCTTCCAATTAATCATCCTTTTTTAAGGAATAGAAATTGTTTCAAAAAAGGTACAATTAAAATATATGGAACTCCAATAATGATATCAAGTATTGATTTAAAATCAATTGTCTCTTCATTTCCTCTCATTACTTTTTTACCGACTATAAACCAACAAAAAATATATTACTTGGGAAAATATCAGAATTGGATTAAAAGAAGTATTTTTTGGGATCTCTCATATTGTTCTAATTTATTGGTTCTTCACATGTTGGATGTCATGAATATTGAGAAGAAATATTTTAGTTTTAGTCACATCTACTAAGACCAAAGATAATGTAAAGGCACTATTATATATTTCCCAAATTTGTAGGTGACTAGAGCTTGAGTTATTTCAAAATGACTGATCATAGAAGTTAATGAATTCTAAAGTGACATACATACTTTCCAATGAAAAAAAATCATTATACTATCAGTGGATTGTTAATTTGAGTCTATTGGATGGTTATGTTTCCATTTTTTCTAGATTTTTTTAAAATAGTCGTATTACCAAATTAAAAATTCATGATTTTCATATTATAATGGAAATACTTATACAGGTTGGATTTAAAGGTTTTTTGACATCATTTATTTGAGATGTGATAACCAAAATATCATTTTTTTTGACACATTTGTCCAGTGAAAAAATAAAATGATGCACTTACTATACTACTAGAAGATATTGTTTAAATGTTTTATAAATTGGGAAAAAATTTAACTTTCTTTGATTCAATGGAACATTTGATATTACATTTTCTATATAAATAAAAATGTGGAGAACTAGTATTGTTCTAATGGGAATACACATACATAGGATGAATGTAGAAATTAAAGAAAAGGGAGTGTAACAATGAATCAGTTGAAGGGTCAATTGAGGAAGCTTATTTATAGGAGGAAATTTCTTTTTTGGGATCCCAATATTTTTAAACAGAATATCCTTAAAAACATAAATAAATGGGTCTTAATGAGGGAAATTTTGTTTCCACAATTAATATTGAATTATTATTTTTTAATCATCCTAAATTTCATTTTGGAGGAGTTTAGGAACAATGAATTTTAGATGATTAACATCACAGGTCCCATACATATGTTCTTCTCAACATTGAAGAGAGGACAAGATTTGTATAGTTTGGGACACTATCACTGAATCCTTAATTTTTTAAAGAAAATTATCATTATTTTATTTATAGATTATATGATAATCATTTCATGAAACATTTTCCACAAATTACAATAACTTTCCTTGAATAACATTGAGAACATAATTTTTCATGTAGGTTTTAAAGACTAATAAACAAAATTTTAATAGTTTAACATATGAATTCAATTTATTATTTGTTATATTGATAATTATTTTTCAATTTTTTAGGTATCACAACATGCCGATAAAATTGATAATCAATTTTTTGTATGGGGTAACCCACCATAAAAATTCTTAAATCCTAAAATGCATATATAGTTAATGGTTTTAAATTTCTGAAAATTATTTATGGTGAATAAAAAAACAATGAATATTGGTGTTTTCATGATATGATATCATTATAGAGAAAGTAAGGTTTATTTATATGTCATGCTAAATGAAATTATTGAATTTTTTATCTGATACAGAATTATGTAATGATGTTTAAATATCATTGGTTTGATACTAATAGAGGATTGTGTGATCATCCACATCCTGGAATCATTGAAATTAAATATAAAAGCTTTCTTGCAGAAAATGGACCTTTCTTATTGCATCATCAAGAACATCCAATTTGTGATTCAAATTATTATACTTCTTCAAGAGAGTTAATTGATTGGTGGAGCATCATACAAATGACATATCATGAAAACCAGTTTATACAAAGGGAATGTTTTTTTATTGAAGTGAAAGGAAATGAAATCTTTTAAGATACATATCCAAATAAATATTTTCAAAAAATAGACATGAATATTGATAATGACACCTCACAATTATAGGTCGATGGTGATGATGATATTGATGATGTAACAAATTATTTTGTATTTATAAGATATGAGGAAAATGAAACTCCAATGGAAACTGAGGATACAAAGAAGGAAGATTAATATATTAACACATTCATAATATAATATGAGGATGAAGATGAATTTTTAAACAATTACATGATGGTTATAGTCAAAATTAATATATATATATATATATATTACTCATTTTCAATTATTTTCTAACATTAGTTTTTCAAGTTTTAGACGGATGAAGAGACTTATGATGAGTTTTTTCATACCCTTGAGGATATTATACTACCTTGTGATGAGCCCAATTCTTTTTCATTCAGCCCTTATGTTGCAGGTAGTTCACCATTGACTCATAGGGGTCATGGTCTTCCAAAATTTTTGATCCTCGAACCTATTCCTAAGAGACATACACATCATGATTTTGATCCAGTCATGCATAGGTATGTTCAGTTGTGTAATTTAGTAAATTATCATTATCATTAAATTTCAATTATTTATTTATGTACTAATTTTATTATTATTATTTCTATTTTCCTATGGTTTTTGGCATATAGTTGTTGGGTAGGGGAGTGATATTCTGTGGAATTATTTTAATAGAGCATGGGTGATTTGGGATCATATTGTCATTGATGTTTGGCACCACATGTTTGATCATTCGATGGTACATAAATATATAACTTTTATTTTAAAATTTCTTTAATTATTGGATTTATATTATTAATTAGTTGTAGGTTTTATGGCATCTCATCGATGATAGCATGAGAACCATTATCTATAAGTCCTGGAAGCACTGTATACATGAGAATTGTCATTGATTATTGAAAAATCAAAGGAACGGAACCACGAAGAATGATATAGTCATCATTTTTTAACAGTCTTGCTACAAACATTGAACCAATTACACATCATCCCAGGTTTGAGATGGATTTTTATCATACTATATAACAGATAGTTTTTAGAGGATATCATCAGCAGGTCATCATAATCGGTGGAGGTAATAGGCCATGCATAGATCTAATAGTCGTAAGTTCACTACTTATATGTGAAATCTAGTAAGTGATTTTATTTAATAATTTTTATATTTTTAAATGTAAATTGTTAATTTATTCATAGAGTTAGTTAAGCAGCTTGATATTATAGAGTTTCATATTTATAAGAGGATGTACACTAATCCTTTCATTATAGATATTGATGGTGGTCGACAGCAATATATTGTTTTCAATATATTTTTTTGAGTTTAAAATTAACTGAAAATAATATTTTAAGTATTTTAATTTCATATTTCATTGAAGGAATCATATGAGGGTGCAACTTCTCAAACACATGATGAGAGGTAGGCCGAGACTGACGGTAAATCCACTAATGCAGTAGAATTTGATGACATGGCTTGGATATAGGTGACTCTGTATACTTTTGAGAAAGGCTGATTTATTTCTATCAGTTCTTAATTGATGAATCACAATTATTATGGTATATTTGTAGTGTCGTCATCCAACTCAAGAGGTGCTCGTGGAGATTCATCATCATCATCTGCAGAGTGTAAGGAGAAGGTGCAACCTCAGGATGAGGTTATGGATACCCTGCGTATAGATTAGGGAGAGTTTCCTAGATATCATGAGAAGCAACAAAAGGAGAAGCATCGAGCAAATGATTATAATTAGTAGTAGTTGATGAAGTACATCTGAAACTTGGTGCATGTTATAAGGATGGTATGTGGAATAATTTTGATCCAGCACCTCCTCTATATGAGCATACCCTTTTTAGTGATATATATATTTTAAAATTTACTATTATGAACATTTAAATGAACATATTTTTTGTATTATTGATATTAATTAAGATATTTATATTTTTATATATTTCATTTTTTTGATAATTGTGATTTTTTTTAATTTTTTTGTATTTGTTTTTTATTTTTTTATTTTGTGACATTATTTTCCATTGGTGAACAATCCCATCTCAAATAATGATTCATATATAACTGGTAAAAGTTTTTTCTGATGGTTAACTTCTCCACCACAAAAAAAAAATTATTTTTTGTAATTACTCATAGAAAAAAAAATATCTATTGGGACATGATTTTCAGCTACGGGTCATTTCCGAAGGGACCCCATCACAAATAGTCATTTATGATGGGATCCCATCATAAATAATTCATCTTCTAGTAGTTTTAAAGCTCGTATGGAAGATAAAATAACAAAATTTGGAAATAAAAATGGGTGTTCAAACGCATTGAATATCATCCCAACCAAAAGAGAATGAAAATATAAAGAAAGATATATTCAATTTATGGAATATTGAGACACCAAGTTCACCTGAACATGTTTTTAAAACCATTTATTTCATGGACTAATTTTCAAATTTAAATAAAGTATTACTCTTTTTAGTAATGTTTTTCATCTTAATATTTTTTTAAATGTTTGAAAAAAAAAATTTGAAAAAACGTTTCACACATTTCCATGTGGCCTTACAATCATTTAATTCGAATTTTTAAACCATACATTTCTTTTTTACATTATTTAAAAACTCACATTTTTATTTTATAATTAGAAAATCATCATCATCATATTTTCTCAAAAATTTTATCTTTACCTATTTTAACTCATGCATTTTTTTTATTTTAACACACATTACTTTTTCCTTTTTAAAACCTTATGAAGGAATTTTTTTTAACTATTAAAAAATATTATTATTATTTCTAAATATTCAACATTTTTTAATTCATATAAAGATTTCTTCTTAATTTATTGAACTGTTTCACTTATTGTAGTGATTTATATATATATATGATAAGTATCACTATATCTTTGTGTAATATATTAAAAAACAATTCACAATATTTTAAATCATACATAATATTTTTCTATCATGAATAATACTATTAAATATTCTGTATATGAATTAATCATAAAAGAATACTAAATCTAGAAAACATCCTAAGACTTGATAATTGGAAAAGGAGAGACTTAGGGAAAATCTAAGCCTTTACAATAAGTTTGTTTATTCTATGGTATAGTTCTGTTATTTTTTTATTAATTTAGTCCATAATATTTATAGAGAAATCAGTTGTACACTTTTTAATAGACTAGCTCGTGTCAACCAAACCATACTCTCGAGGCAGCTATCACATGGTTAGGTGAAGCAAGAAAATAGAACAAGTCTTGAATATAAAAAAACAAGACATACAACCAGACACTGCTACAGATATTCCCTTTAACAGCCTGCAAGAAGACTTTTAACAGCGCTAAACACATTGTTTGTCTCATTGTTTTTAAAGGGGTAGCCCATTTTAGCACTGATGTAGGACCCCATTTATCAGTTCTATTTCTAGTGCTAACAAATCCCCCCTAATGCAATTTACTATTTGTATAATAACACACAATACAACCCCAACCTGTAACCTGTACAAAAAATATATAATTTAATGAAAATCAATTTTACATCTCAAATATAAAAAAACACTTCTATAATAATTTAAAACAATTATTTGTATAATTACATTTACAATTACTATTCACAAACATTTAAAGTCATTAATTGTTTATCGTCTTTTCCACCCATGGTCACCTCTCAAAAAGGTTTTCCTATGGTACTAGTTTTCGAAAAAATCACCTCAATCTGAGAACAAGAATACACCTATATAATAAAACAAATGTTATGATAGTAATATTATAAAGTAATAAATTAAAAATTAATATGAATGAATACATTAAAATGTAAAATTCAAATAAAATTACACACTTGGAGTTATATCGATCACACCATGTTTTTTATAGAGGTTTATTTGATTAAAACACATCACAAATGAGGTATATATCATTGGCTTAATGTATCAAAACAATTAGAATTTGTTTTATTGGTTTTGAGTATGTCAAATGTTTTTTTAAAGAAATTAATGTCAATTTTAAATAAAGACACACTTGGAGATATACCGGACACACCGTGAATGATATTGAGGTGTGGCTAATTCTTAGAAGTCACAAATTACATATGGATTGTTGTCTTAAAGTATCAAAATAATCTGATTGTGTTTGGTTAGTTTTAAGAATAAAACTTGTGTTTTTTACTAAAATTTCATTTCAAACTAGAAAAATACACTTTCAGCCAAAATATTCCTATCGTGTGTTTGTTTGATATGATACCACTTCCTATATTTCACAAATGACTTATTACTTTCTTTCATAAAATTTCAAGACAATCAGAGAACATTTTCATAGTTTTTAGTGAGTGACCCACATTTTGAACTAAAATTTCAATTTTAAACATATAACTTGAATTTTGAGACATTCCAGTCACACCATGTGTTGGATTAAGGTGAGAGTGATTCCTAAAGATCTAAAATGACTCATGGATCATTTTCTTAAAATATCAAAATAATCCAAATGTGTTTTTCAGTTTTCAGTGTGTTACTTGTTCTTTTTGCTAAAATTAAAGTCAATTTAAAATAAAAACTCACACTTGAAGTCATATCGGTCACATTGTGCATAAAATTGAGGTTAGGTTGATTCCTACATGTCACAAATGACTATGGACCATTTTACTAAACTAAGAAAACAATACGAATGAATTTTCTTGTTTTTGAGTAGGTTCGTTTTATTTTTTTCTAAAATTGATGTTAATTTTAAATAAAAAGAAAAACATGGAGTCATACAGGTCACACCTTGTGTTAGACTGAGGGATGTCTCAAATTACTTCTGTATCATTTACCTAAATTATTAAAATAATCTGAATACATTTGCACAATTTTGAGTATTTCAATTATCCTTTTTACTAAAATTGATGTCAATTTTAAATAAAAAGACGCACATGGAGTCATACTCGTAACACTGTGAGACATATTTATATGTTTCTGATTCCTACACATCTCAAATGATTCATGGGTTGTTTTTTTAAGTATAAAAATAACCAGAATTAATTTTCTTAGTTTTCAATACATCACTTGTTCCTTTTGCTAAAATTAATTCCAATTTAAAATAAAAAGACACAATTAGAGTCATATCATTAACACCATGCATAATATTGAGTTGAAATTGAATCCTATATACTAAAAATTAATTATGGATCTTTTTAATTAAGTATCAAAACAATATGAATGCATTTTCTAAATTTTAAATAGGTCATTTTTTTACTAAAATTGATGTCAATTTTAAATAAAAATATGAACTTAGAATCATGCATGAAAATTTTTCATAGGATTTCGGTACACCTAATTTTTACCCATATAAAATTACTTAAAGATCATTTCCCTAATGTATCAAAATAATCTAAATGCATTTTCTCAGTTTTGAGTAGCTTAGTTTTCCTTTTTACTAAAATTGATGTCAATTTTAAATATAATGATGCACTTAGAGTCATACTAGACACACCATGTGTTATATCATGGTATATATGATTCTTGAACATCCAAAATGATTCAAGGATCATTCTCATAAAGTATCAAAATAACCAGAATAAAATTTCGCAATTTTTAGTATGTCACGTGTTCCTTTTGCTAAAATTAATATCATTTTAAAATAAAATGATGCACTTACAGTCATATTGGTTAACCCATGTTTTCTATTGAGGTGAGACTAATTCTAACATATCAAAAATGACTTATGGATCATTTCCTTAAATTATCAAAACAATATGAATTCTTTTTCTCAGTTTTGAGTAGTTCAGTTTTCCTTTTTACTAAAATTGGTGTCAATTTCAAATAAAAAGGTTCACGTAGAGTCATATCAGTCACACTGTTCATCATATTGAGGTAAAGATGATTCCTACATGTCTCAAATGACTTATTTATCATTTCCCTAAATTATAAAAACAAAAAAATTGTCTTTTCCCATTTTTGAGTTGGTCAATTTTCATTTTTACTAAAATTGATGTCAATTTTAAATAAAAGGACACACATGGAGTCATACTGGTCACACCGTACGTTGATTTGAGGTTATTCTAATTCTTACATGTCCCAAATGACTCATGTATCATTTACCTAAATTATCAAAATAATATGAATGTGTTTTCTTTGTTTTTAGAACATCACTTTTTTTTACTAAAATTTCATTTTAAACTAGAAATATGAACTTGGACTCATAGCAGTTACATTGTGTATCGATTTTACCTGAGACCAATTCCTAAACGTCACAAATAATTAGTAAGAATTCACTTTTACATGATTATTGTGTATATTCTTGACCCATTTCCTTATTTTCATTATCTCAGTTATAAAGGAATCTAGCTGTATAAGAAAATACATTGAAAATAATAATAAAAACATTGAAACAATCCATTACATTTATGCAAGTTACAGCTTCGTGTTATTTATATACATTCCACCATCAAGTAAGTTCCCCATTTGTTTCTAAACAAATCTATATTGTCTTGTGAATATGATTTTTTTCATAAGTCATAGTAGAACTTGAAAAATATAAATATCCAAAGAATTAATAAATATTTTAAATGAAATAGTAATTATCTCCAAAAATACTTCTTTGGGGATTCTATTTTATTGATGGTATATGATCTCTATCATAACTTTATGAACATAACAACTATAATAGTTTCAATTTTTTATTTTAGACACTGCAAAAACATTGAAAAAAATATGTTATTTGTCTTTCTATTTGTTTGGATAATAAAATATTATAATATATATCATTATACTTTTTTTTATTAGAATATGTTAGGATCCTTGTGCTTAACCCTTGTCCCCATTCCTTGTTTTTCATGATATTTATATACCGCTCTATCATAACATAATACTCATTAAAAAGAAATATAAATTATACAACTTGAAGTTTAGTTATAAATAGCTAGATGTAGTTTATTACCAATTGAAAAATTACATCATGTGTGGTTAGTTTTTTGGGTATCCATGCATTGAATCCAAGAAGTAAATCTTTAGAGTATCCAAATTAACCACAATGAGCATCCAATGTTTCCTAGATCCTAAAAAGGAACAAGTAATAAAATAGATGAAAATATATTTTATATGATTAAATTGTAGAGTTTTACCCCTACATCATTAGTACTAAGTAGATTATGTCATTCATAAGTTTTATTTCAAACGATTTGGCCAGGTTTTCCACAATTTCATCTATTTTTTTGGATTATTTTTTTTTTGTTTTTTAGAGGTGGTTTGAGGACTAATGAGTCCAAAAAATATTTCATTATGAAATATCTCTTTATTGGTATTGATATATACACCTGAAAAAATATGAAATGTATTTAGTCATAGTTAACATAGTATATCAGCTTTTGGAAAATCAAATCATGAAAACATACCTCATGTGTAAATTTAAAACAGAGGATTCTATACATTCATAGTTTAGTATTTCATTTAATTTCTCAAAATCAATTTAGTTTATGCATTCCTCTCCATACATATTTTCTTCCAAATCATATATGTGACTACTAAAATTTTATAACTTTGTATCCATATGAACCTTCAATGTTAGTAAACACAGATATTTTATGGGTGGGGTAATGTTTATTTTGGAATACCTTTTCTATTTTTTGGTCAATCCTTTTTATGGTTTTCACTAGACCATTCATTTCACCCCTTCCCTTTATCCGTTTGTAATAACATTCATCAGTTCCAACCATTTTTCCTTAATTTTTAAATGGTTTTAATGAAAAATAAATTGGAAATTAATACCTCATTATAGACATGTGTTTTCTAATGATATTCCTACCATGTGATGAATGTTCAAACATCTTGGTCAACCTTATGAATATCTTCATCATTAAATGGAACAATTAGCTTGGTGCTCGGTTCCTGAGATATTTTAATCACCACTCACATATGACCTATTGGAAGTGGTGTATTTTTTAGCATTTCATCATGTATATTGAACAATATATCCCTCGCTACAAGGCGATGGGTAGGTCTTCATAGATATAAATAACAATTATTGTCACCCTATATAAATTCAGTACGAAAAAGTTATCACTGTAAATCTGATTCACATTTCACAGAAAAAATTATTAGAATATTTATTACCTTGACTAAGACATATCTTTTGTAAGAATGAATTTCCTCAAAGCTCGTAGGGTTGGGGCGGGGTCTCCATGCAATGGATGTTCCTAAGTTGTTTCTTCTCTTTTCATCCCCCCATAATTGTTGCAAGTAACTTGGTCTTCCATTGAAATTTTCCTTCAAGGGAAGATAATATTGTTTTTATCTTTTTCATTTCATTATATTTATCCTCAAGTTTTTTTTTCTAAAAATATTTTTGGTGTGTCCCCCTAAAACATACACCTTTTTCATGGCCATACTATTTTGGATGTTTTAAGAATATCGATAGTGGGTGTTCATATGGTAGAGGTGTTGATGATTGTTGTGACTATTTCAGATAGAAAATATAGAAAAATAAGTAATCATTGTTATATAATAGTGATTTAAAGATAAAAATATTATGTCATACATACACATGTTTCCCTCAATTTTTGTGTGTTTTCATCTATTATTATCCCATATTTATTTACATGTGCCTCCTTCAATAGAACATGGTGGGGGATGGAAGTGGTTTTGGATATGGATTAATCAGTCTTTATATAATTAGAGGAATATTATTATGTTATTTTCATGTCACATAAAAGTATTAGGGTACATTCAAAATACATACCATTTTTTTAATTTAATTATACCACATCCATGTTTTACATTAGGGGTATGTTGGTTTTGGTTTTTGTTCCTTATTTTCCGCACTTATTTTCTGTTCATAAATAAAAAATTATCAATCAAAGAGATGAATAAACTTATTTTTGAAAAATGTATTACCAACAAGAATATATATAAAAAGACCCCTCTACACGATGTCTAGTAAATGCATCCCACACATCTTGGGTTATCAAGTTTGTATAAAGAAGTTGTGTGTTTGGGTTTATTTTTCCTTCAGCATCTTTAAGATAACATCTCATTATAATTATGTTAAAGCCTCTGTAAATCCTTCCATAAATTATTAATACATATTTATTGTGAGATTAATATACTATAAATGTACTCTACAATGGATTATGAATATTAATTCAATGTTTCATTATTATTTTTTATTTTTAGTAAAATAATGAAATTATATCATAATGTTATCATTATCTATTCCCATGAAAGTTACATAAGCATTGTAACAACCTGGTACACAAATTTACATCAATCGTCATGAGTTTCTTAGTGATTATTCCAATTTCACTAATGGACATGGCCTTGTTGAGGTTAACATATTGTCCCCACAAATTTCATCCAACCTCAAATTTGATGCCTTTGATTTTCACCTTAATACTTTTTTCTAACACTGTCAAAATATGATGCTCATGTTTTTTCTACATCAGTGATCCTTCATCACCTACCATTTCCTTGGATTAAACATCATCAATATATTGTTCCTCTAGATAGGTATCATTGGCATGTGTATAAGGTCATTGTTCCTCTACATCGGGAGCAGCAGCAAGTTGAGAAACAAATTATTCCTCGTGATTGGAAGTACCAATATGTGAAGAAGGTCATTGTTTCCTGTCACTGGGGAAAAAAGTAGGTTGAGAGACCTATTTTTCCTCAGGATTGGGAGCACCAGAACATGCATAAGTCATTATTTTCAGTAGAGGTTTTATATTTAATTTTGATTACATTATTATAATAGTGAATAAATAATAACATGCGGTAACAGAATTTTTATTACCAGAAATATATAACCTAATTATTGAACTATTTTTTTATATATGAAGGGATTTTACCCCTCTATTGAGTATCAAAACCCCATCACTGTAGTATCCTAGGGCATACAAAACCTTGTCAATATTAGAACTACTGCAAAATGTTTGCAACATCTCAATGAAAGGTTCATCCTCCATTGAATTTTCATCTGACCCATCAGTGATTTTGATCAATAATAGATCAATTGACCACATTTGGTTTGTGGGATCGGGAACATATAAAACTTTTAATAACTATGATTTCATTATAAATAGTTCTTTTTTGTACCCTTTTTTATTGGGATCCACTTTCATGAATAATAATTCATCTATTTTAACAACACCCATATTATCAACCCACTTGTATGGAAAAAACAAAACTTGGAATGTTGTATAATAAAACTACCATATTTGATTTATGGTTAAAAACTTTGAAATATTCACATAAATTGGATTTTATTCCTTTGTACTAGAAACATGCATCACTTCAACCAAAAATGTAACTCCGCTATTTTTTATGGTACTGTCTTCATCATGTTCATTTGTATAGAATGTATAATAATTAATTATATAACTATTCTAAGATAATACATACACACTTGAACCTATGGCTATCCATTGAAGTATTTCTGAAATTAAATCCAGATTTTCATCTGAATTCTTAAAAAATATCATCCTAAACCCGTCCTATAAACTATTGATTATGTGTATTTGATATCTATATTTCATCCCTTAATGGATTCAAATGCTGAATAATTTATATGTGGGTTTCAACGTATGGGGAAACCTTCAAAATATTATTCAAACCATAAATGTGGGCCAACTCTAAGTCTTTAATATTGATTGTGACAACATCTCTTCCAAAACATCAGTCACTGGTAATCCATTGTGCGTAACAAGATTTCGGTAGACCAATGCTTTCCACACTGGACAGGTACTCTATACATGTAAAAAAATATACTTTCTTTGATAGTATTATATGGATTGTTTTGACATTTAATTTTTATGTAGGCTAATAGAGGATAGTGTAGGATAATTAATATTATTTTTACCAAAAATCACAATAATTAAAATCACTTAAAAATCCCCAAACCTCTATAAACTTATCAAGAAGTCTGCCAAAAAATAATAACCACCTCAATCCACCCAGAAGTTTCCAAATTCCTTAATTTCTAAAAAATTAACAAACCATTACATAAACTCATGAGGATCTTGGTCACTGTAAAAAGGGAATAATAATGAATCAATAATTCATAAGGGGTAAATGATCATTCCCCTACCACACCATTCTGATTTTGGGAAAATCCAAACACTATAAAAAATACATAAAAATAATAAGAGGATTTTCCCTAAGTCATATCCTCATAATGGACTTTCTACCCCATATCAAGATATTTTATAGAGGTAAAATAATGAAACATGAAACATGAATCTATCTACATCATGTTTTAAAATACACAAAAGTCACATAGTCATAATGCACACTAAGGGGTCAGATCCCAAACCACAATCCACATGAGTTAAAAACAAAAAACAAAATTTTCATTTCCATTAAAATCATAACTCTTTTCTGTAAGGGTTGAGATAATTTTTCAAATACATGTATACATTTAATTAAATTAAAATTAATAAAAATTAAATCTATATTTCATGTAAAATTGTTTGAACAAATTTCAAAAACGTTCCCTAATGTTTCATAATTAAATCAACCACATCTCAAAAATTTAAAATTAAATAAATTCCTTTTTACAAGGAAATATTCACACATTTTCTCAAAAATTAATGAATTTCTCAAAATACATTTCTAATTTTAATACTAAAAATTCCATGTAAAAATTAAAATAGATTAGAAACCATATTTAAAACATGTCACAACCATTAAATTACTTTTCATTCCCTCAAAAATTTGGTTTTAAAATCAACATACTCAATAAAATCTCATTTTCCATTTAAAAATATTCCCAACCAACCACAAAACAATATTTTAATCATTAATCTAAATTCAAAGAATATAGAACAATGAAATTCATGATATCTCACATGAAATTGATTATAAATCGCTTCATTTAAATACAAAATCAATATACCATATATAAACTAATATAATAATTAAAAATAATTAACTAGCTTCATAAGAAGAAAAATTTTCTTAATAATATAAGAACAATGAGCATAATCAGTCAAGAGTAATTGAATTATTATAAAAGAATAAATATAATTAATATGTATTAAAATAAAAAAAATTAGAATAAAATTGAAATTAATTATTGAAATTGGGTACAAAATTTAGTGTTTCATCACCTAGTTTTGGGAATCCTCTTTCCTTTTCTTCTTCTAACCTAATTACATTGAACTAGTTTGGTGTTAAAAGGTATTAATCCTTTAACTGTTATCCTCAATTAAATTTTTTTGATGATATATAATCTCTTTGGAAGTAACTTGAACTATCACTACTTATACATCATCAACTAGTTTGGTTCACACCACATGTCATGGTAAAAAATGGAGAAATGGAATCTGAATGAATTAATATCAACTAATTCCACAAGACCCTAAGATAGGGCACTAGGAAAATGAAGAAAAGATAAGGTGGGGTAGGATCTGCACAAAGGAAGAAAGTTTGTTTCAACAAGATAAAGTGAAACATTTGTAGGGGATATGATGGAAAAACAATAGTTGCACACAAGATATTACAATAGATTTTGAGGGCTGGCAGTAGTAGTAGGGTATGAAAGCAGGGGAGGAAGAGGTGGAGGTGACGATGGGGGTAGTGGAGGTGGCGATGAGGGAAGCATAGGTGGATTCAAAGCTCTTGTTCCACAAATTCTTGGGGCGCAAGAGGTGACAGGGTTCTAATAGGGTTCCATTTATAAAAACACAACAATATTTCATCAATGATTTTTGTAAATCGCTGATAAAGGATGTTTTTATCAGTGCTGAAATATAAAGCATTTATGGTCCCTATTGATTTTAGGGTTCTCTCACTCTAATTGGTATTCTTCTCCGTATAGGATTTCATATTCTCTTGGTGTGGTTCCAAATTTCATGATGGTGTGAATTTTTTGGTCTAGTTGTTTCTAGTTTTCGATGGTATAGGCTTTTGGTTTGGGTTGGTCATCCCTCCAAATCGAGGCCAGGTCTACTTCAATGTCTACTCTGGCATCAGGGTCCATTAATCCACTGTAGGGATGTTCAGTTTAATGGTTCTCTTGGAGGCTTTGAGATGTATTGATCATGTACCGAAGGTTTCCATGAGGCTCGACCAGTGTTATTTGTTGTATATGTAGTGAATTTGTTTTGATGTTGAACATTGTGGCTCTTTGGATGAACTTTCCATTTTGATCTACCCTTACTTCCTTTACTATCACATCCATCTCCAGGTCTGTATTGTGTGGTGGATCTCATGGAGGTTTTTAGATGTGGTTGTGTAGGTTTAAGTGTTCCTGAAGGTGCAACCATGCTAACAGTGTTCATGCTTGTCCTGGTTGTTGTACTACTTGTCGGTAGTTTTATATTTGGAGGACGGTGCTGAACCTTTGTCTGTAAAATGGGGATGGTGAAGACAAATGATGTGGGTGAAAAAAACCCACCAAATCACCCAGTGGGAGGGAGGAGATACCACCTATAAAAGGGGGTCACACCTAATGGTTCCAACATCAATTTTCACTCCTCATTAATCAGCATATCCAAATAAATGTGTGGTTTTTTTGTGCAGTAGTTTTCCCATTTTATTCAATATAGAATATTATGATGGTTTTATCCTTGTAATAAGTGAGGGAGTGTTTACCCACTTTTACTCTATAGTGATCCTTCTATTTTCTTTTGCTTTTTTATCCCTTCCATTTGGGGGTTTTTCCATGTTACATATGGTGTCGTTTATTTTTCCACATTTTTCACTTTATTTTATGTCGTAATTATCGCTGCGCTAGGGGTACAATAATTTACGGTCCCAAACACTACTGGTGGTAATTCCTAATGGCCGGTAAGCTATTGTGTTGGATAGCCTGTCCACAAGAAAAATAGTTTCTTGTTGATCTTCGTCAGTGTGATGGGTGTGGAGGTGGTTGGTGGGGATCTTCACGTCAGGATTTTAGGATTGAGGGAGTTAATAGTTTGAGGGTAATCTATGGGGTTTCAATGGCCCTCACAAGTTGTAGGTCATTATTCAGGTTATGTGGCTCCCCTAATGGATGAACATGTAATGCCGTGGACCTCTACTGAATCGATGAAGCTGTTGTTTATCGATGAAGATGGTTTCTATGGTGTCATTGTCAGAGATATCTCTAGTGATGTGGATATGTTGAGAGGGTGTTCGGCATCCAGAGAAGTAGCTCGAGGTGTAAATCTCAGAGGATAAGGAGGCGACACTGGGCTCGATACACGTTTCATTTCATATTTGAATTTTGAATCTTCATCATGTTGACAGTTTGGGTTCAGGGATGGTGACTCTTTAATTTAAATCTTTTTGGTGGATTTTATGTTATTTAACATAATATTGTTTGGGTTGTAAGGGTTTACACTTAACCTATAAAATGTTTTTTCTAAAATATCAAAAATATGGATTTAGAGGATTATTTTTAATTATAACTATAAATAAATATAAATTTATTTATAATTATGTATATAATATATATTTTTATAAATATTTTTATATATTTACATAGTTATATAATTATATATAATTATAAAATTATAAATATAATAAATATATTTATTTTGATTTTATAGTTGTAAATAAATATTTATTTAATTATAGTTACAATTATAAATAAATATATATTTATTTAACTAATTATAATATTATGATAAAAATATTTATAATATTTATAATTTTATTATATATATAATTAAAAATATAATAAACATATTTACCATAATCTTTTAATTTTGAAATAAAAATATTTAATTATAATTATAACTATAAATAAATATTCATTTATTCATAATTATAAAATCATAATAAATATACTTTTATCTTTATAATTTTATAATTATATATGATAAATATATTTATTATAATTTTATATTTATTTATATATATATTATTTATAAATATAAATATAAATATTTTTATATATTTTTAAATATTTTTTTATATTTATAAATATTTGTATATATTTATAAATATTTGTTTGTATTTATAAAAAATTTTATATATTTATAAATATATTTACATAATTATATATATATTTAAAAATTATAAATATTATAAATATATTTATTATAATTTTATAATTATTTAAATATATATTTATTTATAATTATAATTATAAATAAATTTTTTAAATTTTTTTATATAATTATAAATATATATTTATAAAATTATAATAAATTTATTTATTGTAATTTTATAATTATTTAATATATATATAGTTATAATAATAATTATAAATAAATATATTTACAAATTATTTATATATATTTAAAATTTATTGAATATAAATAAAATAAATATATTTATTATTTAATTCTATTTATTGTAATTTTATAAGTATTTATGAGAACTTAATAAGTTCATGGGTATAACATGAATAAACCATATAGTTGTCAGTTTATAAATAGATATTCATAATGATGAATACATAACATATGCACGCATGTCATCATAATATAGATAATCTTACCATTAGGAACATAACTCACAATCTCGTCCATAAATAAACTTTATGGCCATATAACGTCAATTATACTCATGCATCAGTATATAAACACAAATAACAACAATCATGTCCATGAATATCATCATTATCTCATTATATATATATATATATTATTGACCAAATTCATTAGAGACATATATTTATTTATTTATAATTATAATTATAAATAAATATGTTTTAAAATATATATATATTATTGTAAATATATAATTATAAATATAATAAATATATTTATCATTTAAAAAATTATAATCATATAATTATTGAAATATATATCTATTTATTTATAAATTTATAATTAGTCTTTTTAAAACATTATATATATATATGAATTATTAAAAATATATATTATAATATATCATATGCATTTTAATTATAAACATCGATTTTTTAATTGATGTATATAAATAAACAATATTTTTGAATATAAATTTAATAATTTTATATATATTAATAATATTTTTTATTAAAATATTTTATCAACGCTAATAATTGCACTGATAAATTTATCCATTATTGGCACTCAAAAAGGTATTGATAAGGGATACACCTTTATCTATTCATTTATCCAATACTGATAAAATTGAGGTTTTTCCAACGCTTTCTGTTTAGCACTGATAAAAGTCGGCACATCCCTTACCCGGATCTGTGGTAGTGAGAGTACTATATGAAATAAAAATATACAACCTGATCCAAACAACCCAATTCAAACCTACTAAAACTGAAATTATGAACAAAGAACGACCAAGAAGTCTCTATGTGACTAATAGTCTCCTCCAAACCAACCCTAACTGAAGACATGAAAACAAGAGTAGCCATCATGCTATAATATGCCATTCCCTTTACCAGAATCCTACAATACAACATCTAAAACTTCCCAAAGGAAAAAATTAAGGTATGAGAACAAATCTCAGTAGGATACCAACCCAAACTCTATACAATGTCTAATATCAAGAATGCAACAGTTCTAGATTTTTCACCCAAAAAATGATTATAAAGCATTTTCATAAATCTAAAATCAAATTGTAAATCATTTTCCTTTTGTATTTTTTGATAAAACCATTCATATTATCATTCTAGAAATATGAAAAGTAGAAGTGATATAATATGAAATCACATCTATGAATCATAAGGTAAGAAATTAAAAACTTATCCATGAAATACCGTCATGTGATGTCATTTGATACCACCATATATAAGAACCTCTGAGAAAAAATCCATGATGGAAACCATCAGGTGATAAAAATCATAAATGACCAAGCACACTATCATTTGGGCTATAGCCTATGGGAAAATATGTCTTAGAAAAAAAGAGATCCTAAACAGACATAAAATTGGATCCATCCAATATTGATTACTTCCACAATACATTGATATCAAACCAGTTACCTCCTTGTAAAGCCACAAACACTAAGGACACCCATGTCTATTTTTTTGAAAGAAATGAGGTTTAAAAGGATTAATTCTTGTCGAAATAAATTCCCAAACCATGGCCACAATTTTATAATAATTTTAAAATCCAATCCAATTTTGTTCGGTGTTTGAAACCCCATTTCCTAATAAAACAAATTCAAATAAAAACCCCTTTAAAAACATTTTCCTTTCAAATAAATAATTTGAAACCACATATCACTTCAAATAAATGAAAAACAAAAAATAAATATAGAAAAATGATAATAAATTCCTCAAATTATCACATTCAAAAGAAACACCTTCCTCAAAATGGTATAAACTGAGCTGCCTTCTACGACGGGGACTGTAAATGAAGAGATTGGCCTTAGAAACACAAGGCACGATAAGAAACTAAAAAGGATGAATATAAAACACTATTAGATCATGAATCTGAAACCAAATCATATACAATATAATATATATGACCAAAGAAAATATGAACCTAACTAAACTCTTACCCAGATAGGTACACTGCAACAACCATGATGACAGATCACCAAAAAATGTGATCTAGAAAGGAGGTAATCACCCAAAATCTCTTAGGGTGAGCTCTAGGTCGAGAGAGAGAGTGTAACGACCCAAAGTTTCATTAATGGAAAATCCCTCTTGATCCAGTTAAATGTCTCTTTATAAAAAATGTTTTTATAAGATGTCAACTTCTTTGGTTTTATGATAAGATTTGTTACCATTACTTTTATAGCCTTCGAACAGTGATCAGATGATTATTATAAATATAAGGCTTTAACGAACCCAATTTTACTCAGACAAAGGAAGTGATGGGCTCATCCAGTAGAATTTCCCCCTACGAAGCCCATTTGTCAGAGCTCGGAAAAGAGGTGGCATCCTTGGGATTCACCCTTGACCAAGCCCAAGCCGATCTTCATTATGTCAAGCTCAAACATGACTATCTACTAGAAAAGTGGAAGTTGATAGAGATTACCACTCGAGCGATGTTATCTGAGCCGCCCCAAGAGTCTGTCACCATCGCACACCTTACCCTTAGGTCTTATGTGGCTATTTTAAGGGGTTATGTAACAAATAAGTAGTATTATGTTCATGTACATTATTTTTTTTGTATATAATAATGAATATATTTTCTAGTCATTTTTGATACATTGTAAATAGTTTTTAAAGTACAAATGGTGTTTTTAGTTATTATTTAATTAAGAAATATATTTTATTAAATTAATGGAATTTTGAATTAAATAATATTTTAATAAAATAATAATAATATTATTAAACTAATTTTTATTAAATATAAATGATCTTATAATTTTATGAATGCAATTAAAATTTTATATTAAGGTTTGAAAGCCATTTCTGTCAAAACCTGTGAATTTTCGATAAAAGTTGGTTTTTTTTAAAAGTAAAAATTAACATATTTAGAAATTTTTTTAGATAAAACAAAGGTCATTTTTGGAATCAGGATGTCGAAATTATCCAACGGTGAATTTTTCATAATTTTCTGAGACAGTCAAATGTTTGGGTAAAAATTAAATACCGTTTAAATATATAATGTGTTTTATGACATCATAATGACCCAATGATGATGTAATAAAATACCATAATCCTTATTCCCGACCAATATATGTTTTATAATTAAAATAATGTGATTTTGGGTTAGTTTGACTTACTTTTCAAAGCATTAATGGACCCCTCAAGACATATTCAACACTTTTCCTTTTTAAATTAATTTCCATGGGAGTGTGACTCACCTCCACATAAGCAACCTTATTATTTTAAGAATTTATGACTTGGGCCTTATAAAATATTTTTTTCCTCTTCCCTTTTCCAAAACCCATGGGAAAAAACCATGGGATGGTTTGTGGTTTGTATTAATTTAATGTAAGGGGACCCAAACCTAAATAATAAAGAATTACCTCACCTTTCCTATATAAACCCACCCAAACTCCCACTTCCTCCTCACTAAAATCCCTTTGAGTTCTTCCCACCTATGACCTACTCTCTCTATAATCCTCCCAAGGTGCCCCAAGCTCCCAAGAAGCCTCTCAAAAGCCTCTCTCTAGCCTTTGGAAGCACACTTCAAAGTAAGGGTTTTTTTCTTCCTTTCTCATTTTTGTCAATTTTCATTAAGTTGTATTTCCCTTTTAATTTCAATTATGAATGTTGGGGTATGGTTTTGCACCTCCCCCATACTGCCCTATTATTTTTTGAATGATGGGAGACCCCTTTCTCTCTCATTAAATGCCTCCCATGTACAGTCATTACTATGCTGAATTTCCGAAAGGAACTTCTCTCTCTTCTTTTACATTCAAGAAATACTTTTGTATCATGAATCTAAATTCCATTTCAATTGTTGGGACATGTATCTATATGACCTCCTTATTGTCCATTACATGTAAATATGATGAGGAACCCCTTTCTCTCTCATCAACCATTTTTATGAATTCTTATGTCACGCCGTTACGCTGCCGAAATCGCACCGATTTTCTGAGCTAATGTCGTTGTGTAGTGAATACCATGCCCATTTCTCCATCAAGGGTATTCACCTTTATGAAAATTTACTTATTGATTGTATAGTTTCATGTATTAATTCCACATTCCTTTATCGTGGAATAAATGATTATGTTTTATGAATCCATGTTTTATGATCCATGTGGCACACTTATGCATGAAATGAAATGTTTAAGAAGGGTGTGCCCTTATAGCGCTCCAATGCATTGGGTAAAGTATAGTATCATGATATGTCATGTGCAATGAGTGTTTACTCATTATAATTCAAGTGCAACGAGGGTTTACTCATGCTTCATGTCCAATGAGGGTTTACTCATGCTCTATGTGCAATGAGCCTTGGCTCATGCTAATTCAATGCTAAGTGTTGTTGCCACATTTCCATGTTATGATTATCATGCTTTATAATTCCTTTATGTTCATGTTTATCTTATGCTCTATTGAAATGCCTATTGCCTAACATGTATTTTACTCCTCATGTTATTCCTTGTGTACTCCCTTACTGGGCTTTATAGCTCACCCTTTTCTTGTGCTTGTCCTCAGGTTATCCCATGCAATGCTAAGTACGAGGGAATGTAGTGGTCATGTAAAGGAAGTTTTCAATAAAGATGTTGTATTTCATGTTTCAAGTTTTTATGTAATGATCCTAAGACCCAAAGACACTAAACCTCTTGATCTTCTTTTTTGTATCAAGTGAAGATTTATGTAATAAATCATGTTTAAGTTGTAATAAAAGTAGGGTTTTCATAGTTGGTATCAGAGGGAGGTTTAGTTATTTTTGGGATTAGGAAACCCTAGTAAATCCTTAGATACAAGACTAAGTATAATAAAAACATCCCTATGTATTGGTTAGTACTGAGTAAGTGGTTTATCAAAAAATACATCCTTGTCTGGATACGAGCAGGTAGAGGCGGCTCTTTCAAAGATGTATCCTAGGGGTAAAACCCGAAAACACCCCTTTGAGCTAGACTCGAACGGGAATTGGTGCATGACAATGGGCCTTTCTGCACTCTTGGTTACGACACTCCCAGGGGATAGGTTTTGATAAATTCACAATCTTAGTTTGAACCCTTATTAAGTGAATAATGCCCCTAAGAATATATGTTAGAAAGTAGATCATGAAAAGACTAGATTGAAGCCTATAGACTCATGAGTTAAAGAAATTAATGTTTATTTATAAGTCATCAACTTTTGTCTTTGGATTACCCTTAATGTTCTACCCCTAACTTTCCTTTTATTCTAGCCAATGGTCGGTAATAGGAGGACTCGGGCTAACAACCGTTGTGAAGATCAATGTGATGATTGTACTAATGAGATGCCCAATCCAATGGGATCGGGAATCGTGAACTTTTTCACGCTTCTCTCTCAACTTACTCATGTTTTGAATAGAAACATGGGTCAAGAGGAACGTTCAACCACCTATAAGAAAGAACAAGTCACTATTGAGAGCTTCATGAGACAAAGGCCTCCTACTTTTAGTGGATCATCTGAGCCCACAATCGCTGAACAGTGGATCAACTCCATTGAAAAGATATTCTCCATCCTCCAATGTTCTGAACAAGAGAAGGTTCTCCTGGCTGCTTATCGTATGGAGGGTGAATATGATCAATGGTGGACATTGATCAAAAATACAAAGCCTGAGGAGGAGATCGGGGCTTTGGAATGGAAGGAATTCTGGAAGATGTTTTTTGATAAATATTTTCCGCGCACCCTCCGGCTTAAGATGGAAAGGGACTTCCTTTCCATCAAGAAAAAAGATGAGGAATCTGTTAGAGCGTACGAGGAAAACATCATGAGGCTTGCACGATATGCTTCCGGCTTTTTTGTTACCCCTGAATGTAAGGTTGACCTCTTCTTTGGTGGGCTGAAGCCTAGATTTCGGAAAGCATTAGTGATCCGTGACTTTAACAGCTATGAGGAAATTGTCCGATGTGCCCTCAAGGTCGAAATGGATATCGAGAAATCACAGGGGTATCATGGGGAAAAGAAGCATAAGGTGGAATTCATTGCTGGTGGGACGATGGATAAATCCAACGGTGCTAAGAAGTTCCAGTACCCCACTTTCCAAAAGAGATGAAAGAAGCACCCTGGAAATTTCCTTAAGGGGACGAGAAAATGCTTCAGGTGTGGAAGAGAAGGGCACCTAGCTGTTAACTGTCAGCAAGAAGGACCCGCGGCTACGACAAAGGAGAGGAACGCTCCGTTCGAACCTCAACACGTTGTTCAATGATACAAATGCAAAGAACCGAGTCATTTTGAAAATCAGTGCCCTAAACCTAGGGTTATCAGAGGAAACCAACAACCTCCAAGATAGCAAGGAAGAGATTTTTCCATCACTTTTGCCGAAGTGAACACCGACAATGAAGTGGTGACAGGTACGCTAGTTATTCATTCAAGAATAGAAAATGTACTTTTTGATTTAGGTTCTACGCATTCTTTTATATCTCTAAAGTTTAGTAGAACAATCCCAGCACCACCACAAATCATGGAAGTAAAGATGTCGGTGAGTACGGAAAATGGGGCAATCATTGAAACCCATGAATATAAGTCCTCCCCTATTATAATCTGTGGATTGAATTTCCCAGCGAACCTCGTCATACTCCCTTTGGTGGAATTTGATGCAATTATTGGCATGGATTGGCTTTCCTTATATAGAGCCAACATAAATTGTCGGGAGAGGGAAATCACACTCCATATGGAGAATCGACCCCTGATTCTTTACAAGTGTCAGGAGGATGATGCATCTCCTTTAGCTCCATCATCTCAAGCATGGATATTACTTCCCTATGAGCATGCGTATCTGGCTCAAATGATTGAGTCCAAAGAAGAAACCATCCTTGAAGAAATGCTTATTGTGAGGAAATCCTCAGAAGTGTTTCCCGAGGAACTGAATGGTCTTCCTCCTAGAAGAGATGTTGAGTTCTCAATTGAACTTATACCTGGGGAATTACCAATATCCAAGACTCCATATAGAATGGATGTTTTTGAGCTTGAAGAGCTGAAGAAACAACTATAGGAGAATCTGGATAAAGGTTTTATATGCCCAAGTGCTTCACCATGGGGTTCACCAGTCCTCTTCGTCAAGAAGAAGGATGGGTCAATGCGGCTCTGCATCGATTATCGTGAACTAAACAAAATCACGATAAAGAACAAGTATCCTCTCCCCAGAATCAATGACTTGTTTGATCAGCTGCGTGGAGCACAATACTTCTCCAAGGTGGACTTTCCGTCGGGATATTATCAAGTAAGGGTGAAGAAGGAAGATATCCCCAAGACTGCTTTTCGTACAAGGTACGGGCACTATGAATTCATAGTAATTCCTTTCGGACTCACCAATGCTCTATAAATATTCATGGACTTGATGAATAGAGTGTTTAGATATTACCTTGACAAATTTGTGGTAGTCTTTATAGATGATATTCTAATATAATCCAAAACCAAGGAGGACCATGAGGAGCATTTAAAAACTGTACTAGAGACTTTACGCAAGGAGAAGCTCTATGAAAAGTACCGCAAGTGTGAGTTCTGGTTGAAGGAGGTCTCATTATTGTGCCATATCATCACAAGCAATGGGATATCTGTGGATCCCTCCAAAACAGATGCAATTGAGGGATGGTCGAGGCCAACATCTGTAACGGATATCCGTAGCTTCTTGGGGTTAGATGGATATTATCGACGATTTGTGAGGAATTTCTCACAATTTTACAACCCTCTTACGAATCTAACTCGAAAGGGAGTAAAGTTTGCTTGGAGTGATGAATGTGAATAAATCTTTGAGGAGTTGAAAATGAGGCTTATCACTGCGCCTGTGCTCACTTTACCCACAAGTGGGGAACTTTTTTTGGTATTTAGTGATGCCTCAAAGAAGGGCTCAGGCTGTGTGCTGATGAAGAATGATAAATTGATATCCTATGCCTCAAGGTAGTTGAAAATCCATGAGAGAAACTATCCAACGCATGATCTGGAGTTGGCTATGGTGATCTTTGCCTTGAAAATCTGGCGGCATTATCTCTATGGAGAGAAATGTGAGATATATACTGACCAAAAGAGTCTTAAATATATATTCACACAGAAAGTGCTTAATATGCGCCAGAGAAGATGGATAGAGCTCATCAAGGATTATGACTATTCAATACATTACCACCCTGGGAAAGCGAACAAGGTGGCGGATGCCCTAAGAAGAAAGGATCTAGTGATTCTATCAATTATAATAATTCAGAAGGATCCAATATTCTTAGACTTGATGAAGATGGATGTGGGAATCATAAAGAATGGAACATCATCAATCCTTTCACAAATGATTTCTTAACTATTTCTTTTGGAAAGGTTAAAGGATGATCAAAAGGATGATGTGGGAATTCAAGAAAAAGTGGAAGCTATCAAAAAGGGAAAATCCTCAGAGTTTAATGTTAATGAGGAAGGAATTGTGCGGTTTGGGAAAAGACTATGTGTTCCATCAAGTCCGGAGCTGAAGAAGGAACTTTTGGATGATGCACATAGTTCAAATTTATCTATTCACCCAAGGAACACAAAGATGTATCGAGATCTCCGATAAAACTTTTGGTGGGATAATATGAAGAAGGAGATCGTCGAATATACATCAAAGTGCCTGGTGTGTCAGCAAGTGAAGGTAGAGAGGCAGAAGTCTAAGGGGATGATGCAACCATTGGCCATACCAGAATGGAAATGTGAGAACATCACCATGGACTTTGTCACCGGACTTCCAAGGACATCCAAAGGCAACAATGCAATCTCGGTTGTTGTGGATCATCTTACAAAGACTGTACACTCCATTTCTATTCATGAGGATTTCTCTTTGGATCAACTGGCACAGATATATATTAGGGAAGTGGTAAGGTTTCATGGAGTAGCAATATCTATTGTGTCCGCCCAAGATACAAGATTCACCTCTATGTTTTGGAAGAGTCTTCAACATGCTCTGAATACTGAACTGAACATTAGTACGGCCAATCATAGAGGACTATCCAAACACTTGAGGATATGTTGAGAGTGTGCTCAATGTACTTTAAAGGAGGATGGGATCAACATCTTCCTCTAGTTGAGTTCTCTTATAATAACAGTTTCCACTCGAGCATCCAAATGGCACCATATGAAGCCCTTTATGGGAAAAGGTGCAGAACATCAGCATGTTAGGATGAGGTCGGTGAACGAAAGTTGCTTGGACCAGAAATGGTTGAAGAAATGGTGGAGAAGGTGAAAACCATTCAGCAGCATATCAAGGCAGCCCAGAGTCGATAAAAGATTTATGCAGATAATCGTCGACAAGACCTTGAGTTTAAAGTTGTAGACATGGTGTTTTTACACATATCCCCGTGGAATAAGGTCATGAGGTTTGGAAAGAAAGGGAAGTTAATTCCAAGGTACATCGTCCCCTTCGATATTCTTGATCGTGTTGGGGTTGTGGCCTATCGACTAGCACTTCCACCTGCCATGGCCAAATTACATGATGTCTTTCATGTATCCCTCTTAGGGAAGTACATATTGGACCCTTCACATGTACTCTATTATGAGGTGGTACAATTGGAAGATGATCTTTCTTATGAGGAGCAAACAGTGAAGATCTTAGATCGTAGAGAAAAAGTTCTTCGAAATAAGACAATTCCCCTCGTCAAGGTGTTGTGGAGAAACCACAAGTTTGAAGAAGCGACTTGGGGGTCGGAGGATATGATGAAGTTGAGTTACCCGCATTTGTTTTAGTGTGGGAAAAGGAAAATTTCAAGGGAGAAATTTCTTAAGGGGGGAATATTATAATGGCCCAAAGTTTCATTAATGGAAAATCCCTCTTGATCCAGTTAAATGTCTCTTTATAAAAAATGTTTTTATAAGATGTCAAATTCTTTGGTTTTATGATAAGAGTTCTGACCATTACTTTTATATCCGTTGAATAGTGATCACATGATTAGTATAAATATAAGGCTTTAACGAACCCAATTTTACTCAGACAAAGGATGTGATGGCCTCATCCAGTAGAATTTCCCCATACGAAGCCCATTTGTCAGAGCTCGGAAATGAGGTGGCATCCTTGGGCTTCACCCTTGACCAAGCCCAAGCCGAGCTTCATTATGTCAAGCTCTAACATGACCGTCTATGGGAAAAGTGGAAGTTGATAGAGATTACCACTCGAGAGATGTTATCTGAGCCGCCCCAAGAGTCTGTCACCATCGCACACCTTACCCTTAGGTCTTATGTGGCTATTTTAAGGGGTTATGTAACAAATAAGTAGTACTATGTTCATGTACATTATTTTTTTATATAATAATGAATATAATTTCTAGTCATTTTTGATGCATTGTAAATAGTTTTTAAAGTACAAATGGTGTTTTTAGTTATTATTTAATTAAGAAATCTATTTTATTAAATTAAGCGATTTTTGAATTAAATAATATTTTAATAAAATAATATTATTACTATTAAATTAATTTTTATTAAATATAAATGATCTTATAATTTTATGAATGCAATAAAAAATTTATATTAATTTTTGAAATCCATTTTTGTCAAAACCCGTGAATTTTCGATAAATGTTGGTTTTTATTTTAAAAGTTAAAATTAACATATATAGAAAAATTTTTAGATAAAATAAATGTCATTTCTGGAATCTGGACATCGAAATTATCCAACGATGAATTTTTCATAGTTTTCTGAGACAGTCAAATTTT
Organism: Viscum album; assembly: GCA_963277665.1. Lineage (NCBI taxonomy): Eukaryota > Viridiplantae > Streptophyta > Magnoliopsida > Santalales > Viscaceae > Viscum > Viscum album. Next base: position 1,244,673,366 of record OY728157.1, on the reverse strand, counting down.
TGGGTAAAAATTAAATACCGTTTAAATATATAATGTGTTTTATGACATCATAATGACCCAATGATGATGTAATAAAATACCATAATCCTTATGTCCGGCCAATATATGTTTTATCATTAAAATAATGTGATTTTCGGTTTGTTTTACTTACTTTTTAAAGCATTAATGGACCCCTCAAAACATATTCAACACTTTTCCTTTTCAAATTAATTTCCATGGGAGTGTGACTCACCTCCACATAAGAAACCTTATTATTTTAAGAAGTTAGGACCTGTACCTTATAAAATATTGTTTTCCTCTTCCCTTTTCCAAAAACCATGGGCAAAAACCATGGGATGGTTTGTGGTTTGGATTAATTTAATGTAAGGGGACCCAAACCTAAATAATAAAGAATTCCCTCACCTTTACTATATAAACCCACCCAAGATCCCACTTACTCCTCCCTAAAATCCCTTAGAGTTCATCCAAACTCTGCCCTACTCTCTCTAAAATCCTCCCAAGGTACCCCAAGCTCCCAATAAGCCTCTCACAATCCTCTCTCTAGCCTTTGGAAGCACATTTCCAAATAAGGGTTTTTTTCTTCCTTTCTCATTATTGTCAATTTTCTTTAAGTTGTATTTCCCTTTTAATTTCAATTATGAATGTTGGGGTATGGTTTAGCACCTCCACCATACTTTCCTATTATTTTTTGAATGATGGGAGACCCCTTTCTCTTTCATTAAATTCCTCCCATGTACACCCGTTACTATACCGAAATTCTGAAAGAAACTTCTCTCTCTTCTTTTACATTCAAGCAATACTTTTGTATCATGAATCTAAATTCCATTTCAATTGATGGGAAATGTATCTATATGACTTATTTACTTTCCATTACATGTAAATATTATGAGGAACCCCTTTATCTCTAATCAACCATTTTTATGAATTCTTATGTCACGCCGTTACGCTGCCGAAATCGCACCGATTTTCTAAGCCAATGTCGTTGTGTAGAGAATACCATGCCCATTTCTCCATCAGGGGTATTCACCTTTATGCACATTTACTTATTGATTTAATAGTTTCATGTATGAATTCCACATACCTTTATCGTGGAATAAATGATTATGTTTTCTGAATCCATGTTTTATGATCCATGTGGCACACTTATGCATGAAATGAAATGTTTAAGAAGGGTGCGCCCTTATAGCGCTCCCATGCATTGGGTAAAGTATAGTATCATGATACGTCATGTGAAATTAGTGTTGACTCATAATAATTCAAGTGCAATGAGGTTTTACTCATGATTCATGTGCAATTAGGGTTTACTCATGCTCTATATGCAATGAGCCTTGGCTCATGCTAATTCAATCTTAAGTGTTGTTGCCACATTTCCATGTTATGATTATCATGCTTTATCATGACTTTATGTTCATGTTTATATTATTCTATATTGACATGCCTATTTCCTAACATGTATTGTACTCCTCATGTTATTCCATGTGTACTCCCTTAGTGGGCTTTATAGCTCACCTTTTTCTTATGCATGTCCTTAGGTTATCCCATGCAATGTTAAGTACGAGGGAATGTAGTGGTCATGTAAAGGAATTTTTCAATAAAGATGTTGTATTTCATGTTTCAAGTTTTTATGTAATGATCCTAAGCCCCAAAGACACTAAACCTCTTGATCTTCTTTGTTGTATCAAGTGAAGATTTATGTAATAAATCATGTTTAAGTTGTAAAAAAAGCAGGGTTGTCATAGATATATAAATATATATATATATATATATAGAGAGAGAGAGAGAGATAATGTTGTAAGTGGAATGAAAAATAAATTATCCAACCATCACCTAAAACCTCAAGGTCACTTGATTTACACTACGGGTAATCCCAGTACATGTCTTGTATTACACAAAGGATGAAATCGCCGAAAAACACATCTCCTTTTTATCAAAAACATTATTTTTTCCATTACACAATGAGAACCCATTACATAGAATGTAATATTTCTACACCCTAAACATGTTCCATGGAATCTTTCTGGAGGCCATTTCATGACATGCATTCCCTTTACATGACATTTAATCACTCAATAGAAAACAAATAGTCCATCTTCCAGTAGAAATAACAAATGCACCCGATATGTTCTGCAAACATGGGGGGAACCCCAAAAAATAATATTAATATATTTATACCCAAACTCAATTAATTAAAAAATACATCCCCAAAAATTTGTTCATTTTCCCTAGAAAAGTCTCTCTATCTTAGATAAGACTGAAAATTGGACCCAAAAAAGAATAATAAACAAAGCATAAACAAGGGTGTACTTGAAAAACATAATGAGGTGTTATAATCTCCACACTATAAATGATTTATTCCTTCATAAATCCCTTGGATTCCTAGACCCACAAAAAGTGAAGGTCACTGCTACCTCATCAACAATTCCCTCTCCCACATATTGGGGTTATTCCATACGCACTACCACAGTACAGAGAATAGAGGAATCATTTTACTATGCAATACATTCTCTCGGTTATCCATAATCTAAAATGGATTCTCAACTAAATTGGTGTTGGTCTCCAGATCAACACTATCCTATCCAATCACATGGGAAGGATCTAGTACATACCTCCTCAGATAGGAAACATGATACATGTCATGGATAAAAGTCAAAACAAATGGAAAGTACAACTAATAATACACCTTTACCAGTCATTAAATTGTCTCAAAGGGGCCCACATACATTAGTACCAACTTACCCTATTTACCCAACTGATGATTCCCCAAGTGAGGTAAAACTCTAAGAAAAACCTTATCACCAATGCCAAAATCCAATGTCTAACAATGATGGTCCACAAAATATTTCTGATGATTCTATTATATGATCAATCTCCTTCTGATCAATGGAATTATCTCTATTGTCTCCTAAATAAGACTCAGTCCAACCAAGGACTCGTCTCCCAAATCTATCCATTACAAGGGAGGTCTACATAGATGCCCATAAAAATCCTCAAAGGGAGTCATCTTAATATATACCTGATAAACATTTTCTTAGGTAAACATGACCATAAGAAAATTCATTTCCCAAGATCCACAAAAATCAAGCACACAAGCCTAAAGAATATCCTCAGGAACTTGTATAACCCTCTCTATCAATCCATCCATTTGAAGATGAAAACCCATTATCAATATAATCTTAGAACCCATAAAATTGTATAAAATTTTTCAAAACTTTTATGTTAACCTTGGGTCCTTTTCAGATACAACCGTAGATGGAACCCTGTGAAGTCTCTCAATATCTCAGATGTAAAATTCCCTTAGAAGTCCCACCTTCATCATCTCATTAATAGAGAGGAAATTCACTAATTTCTTGAGTCGATCATTGGTCACCCAAATCACATCCTTCCCACTTAGAGTCCTGGATAAACCAATGAATAAATCCATGGCAACATCATCCCACCTCTATACCAGAATGGGTAAGGGATACAAAGAACCAAAAGGACTCTAGTGTTTCTCTTTTATTCTGATGGTTCCTGGCATAGCATCAGCATTTAGAGTTGGGTGATATATTAAAATTTATTTTCATATTAATTTATCTATACTAAGAGTGAGGATCTTATAATTCAAAATTATAATTAATTTATTTAATATTTGAAGAAATAAATAACTGGTCTTAGGAACTTTCTTTGTTGGTGAATATTGATCATCATAAAAGACCCTTTTGGATTACCTTCATTGTGCTGTGAGGATCCAAGGATATAATCCATCTATGAGTGATCCAAACATGCTTCTATGATCTCCAAGAATCACCACTCAATCTCTAAGTGGTAACACAGAAAGTAGAATGTCTTTCGTTGTTCATTCTTGATCGCACATTCTTCAGTCTTGAAGAAATATCTCTTTCAAATATTGTTCTTAAGTGGGATAGAAAAGGGTGAGTTTAGAGAGAATTCATTATGTGCAACAATTCTCTATTCTCAATTTTTGGATACTCTATACAATAGACACAAACATCTATTTATAGAGTTAGGATTTAATTTAAATTTTAATTAATTCCATACCATCCATTAAATAACATTTATTGCCTTTAATAAACCCTATGAAAGAAAATAATAATTATATTATTATTATATTTTAAAATGCCCCAACTTGGGAAATAAGAAATATTTTCTAACAATCTGGTTAATTATTATTTTTCACTAGAATCGATCTTGGTCCATTCAAACTCCTCTCGAATTTATTTAACAACCGAATAAAAATTCAATTCATATTTAAATATTATATTCACAAAATAGTTAATAAATATTAATTAAAATATTTCAATAAATAATATAAATATTTTATTCACAACTCGGTGAATAATTTTTTTTCAATTCATGAAATCAATATAAATTGAATAAAATTATTCCTCAGACTTGAGAATAAAATTTATTCCATTAATTTAACTCAAACACGAATTTAATCAAGATCAAATGAAACACTTAGTGTGTGACCCTCTACGATTATTTCTAGTTTTCCTTAGGCGGCTTTTCCTATAGTCCAAGATTACTGTCTAGAAATGGGTCGAGGATCCTAAGAGAAATAATTTAATGACACAACATCAACAAAAACATAAAATTCTCACTGTGTAATATAATCCCTTTATCACAATATCTTCAAGTGGGTTGCACATCTGTGTCACAAACCTCTATACTCGATATGTCTTTCTTTGAATATCTCAAATGGACCTATCCTTACACCATGGCCATGGAATTTAATGTGACTGTTCTATTCCAATAAAAGGGATCGTATATTAGCTTCCATAAAGGTGGAAGGGACAAATCCTTCCCTAACTTATTCATTAATGACATATCACTCATGACGCACCCAACGTATCCAAATTCTCCATAAACTGTAATCATCATAGTTTATGAAATACATCTAAGTACATAATTTATAACATGCAGTAATAATAATCTTAAATTCTAAGGACCATCGCACATGCTCCTAGATAAGAATATCTAATAGCCCCAAAACATGATGAATTCCTACTGGTGGTTTTGTTCACATAATCTCCCATATAAGAGATTACCATGTGTGAACTTCATGACAAGAAGCCTAATTTTCCTACGAGTACTCATACCTATAAATCTATGTACTATGTGTCACATCATAGTATTTTATCCAACTACAGAAAATTATTTGATAATATGGTCACAACACATCAAGTTTATCATCACAGTGGGGAACTTGTATGATCTTATCAATGTGATGTATACTCTAGTACATTATTACATTAGTTTCGTCTAGAAAAACCACAAATATGTAACAAGAAGTTTTATTATTATTAAATACATCAAATATTAAAGTAATTAAAGTATAAATATTTGTTCCTGGGACACCAAATCTAAAAAACTCCCATATGGACTAGAGCCAATTTCCAAGGACCTTTAGTCTGCTAAACATCAAATGATAGTCATGTTTCAGCTAAGGTGTTAGTCAAGGGGTCTTCCATATTTTATTCTATGGAAATACTTCTCACTACAACTTCACCTCTCTGATAAAAATCCCTCAAGAGATCAAACTTACAAAGTATGTTCTTTGTCCGTGGATGTGACCTTGGATATTTTGCAAGAGCCACCACTGTAGTGTTATCACTATATAATGTGATGGTATCTTTACTTTTAGGTACCACATCATGATCTTGGATGAATTTTTTCATCCATACTACTTCTTTAGCTACCTCAGAATGCGCAATGTACTTAGATACCACTATAGAATCTACAACCATAGACTACTTGGAGCTCTTCCCGCTCACAACACCTCCATTCAAAGTGAAGATACATCCTGTTAGTGAATTCATTCCATCTTCATCAGTTTGGAAACTAGCATCTTCATATCCCCAAATATCTAGTTCCTCATCTCCTCCATAAACTAAGAAAAAATCCTTAGTACACTATAGATACTTAGGGATAGTCTTAACTTCCATCCAGTGGAGGTGACTTGGATCATCATGATTTCTTCTTACCATAATTAATTTATAGGGGACATCTAGCCTTTTACATAGCATAACATACATGATTAACACAATTGATTATGATTATGGAATCCTAGTCATTATTTTTATTTCCTTATGTGTCTAAGGACACATTTTCCTGTAAAGATGAATGTCACATGACACTGGAAACAATACCCTCTTGTATTGTTCCTTACTGAATATCTTCGGTATCTTATCAATGTATGTACTTTTACATAAGATGAAAAACCTCTTGGATCTATCACTATTGATCTTGATTACAAGAATATATGATGCCACACTTAATTCTTTCATAGAGATTCATTTAATCAAGCATTCCTTAATAGACTATAAGACTGGTATTTCATTTCCAATGAGTAATATTTCAACCACATTTATTATTAATAAAACAACTTCCCTCCCACTAAACCATTTATAGAAACACATCTCACATTCATTTTTATGAAATAAAATTCCATTATGGCCTCATAAAAATGAATGTCTCATGACCTAGATTGTTTAATTAATCCATAAATTGATTTTTACAATTTGTATACCTTGTTGGATTCCTTTGGAGTCACAAACCCTTTGGTTTGTGTCATATAGACACCTTCCTAAAGGTTCCCATTATGGAAGGATTTCTTTACATCCATTTTCCAAATCTCATAATCATAGAAATCCGCAATGTAAATTAGAATTATGATGGATTTTAGGATTTTGATTGGTGAAAAGGATTCATCATAGTTAATTACTTAACGTTGATTAAACCCTTTTTTTAACTAGTCTTTCCTTATAGGTATTAAAGTGTCCTTCCATGTATAGTTTCTTCTCAAATACCAATTTTTAACCAATGTGATTTACATCTACTATATGGTCTACCAATATCCAAACATGGTTTTGTTACGTGGAATCTCTTTCAAAATTCAAGGATTCTATCCAGTTGGAAACATTTGTTCAACTTACTACATCCTTTTAAGTTATAGGATCATTATTATCAATTAATAATTATTCACCATCCTCAGTGAATTGAAATAAATACCATTATAGTTATCTAATCTCTTTAGTTTTCCTACATAATAATTGTGTATTTGGAAAAATTCCTTCTTCAATGAGGCTTTGTGAAATTTTTTCATTTTCAAAATCTTGTGTATCATGAGCATGGTCTTCATCAAATTATTCATCTCTCCCACTATATCTTTTAGAGATAATATCCTCCTCAATAAAAGTGGGATTTTTTTAAACCATAACCTTTTTTCTAACTTCTTTTATAGATATTATCCCTTTTTTCTTTGGGATATCCTATAAAGATAAAATTTGTTCCTCGGGGTGAAATCTTTTTACTTGAAGAGGCCTTAAAAAATACTTCACAGACCCACACAAGTAAGTAAGAAAACATGATATTCTTTCCATTCCATGAATGTTATGGTATACCATCTTTTGATTTAGTTGTAACTCATTTTAGTATGTATGATTTTGTTTGAAACACCTACCCCAAAAATGATAATTGAAGACTCACATAACTCATTACTGATCTCACCATGTCCAGTAAGGTGTGGTTCCTCCTTTCGCTTACACCATTCTACTGAGGCGTATATGGATAAATGAGTTGAGATAAAATCTTGAACTCTCATAGATAATCAATGAATTATTAATTAAGATATTTTCAACCATGGAATAAGAGATGTTTCTTAATATTATTAACAAGCCGGTTCCCAACTTCATTCTTGTATTCCTCTAATTTTTTAAAATAATAAGAATTATTCCATATTAAGTATATATATCCATATCTACAAAAATCATCAGTAAAAGTTTTAAAGTATGAGTGCCCAGCCCTTTTTTCATAAGAAATGGTCCACACACATCAGTATAAACTAATTCCAGAATCTCTCTATCCCTTTCACCTTTCCCACTAAGTGAGGGTTTAGTCACTTTCCCTTGTAAACATGTGTGACATAAACCAAGTGGTTTTAGTTCAAAAGAATCTAAATATCCATCTTGAGGAAATTTAGTCAATCACTTTTCATTTACATGACCTAGCTGGTGATTCCAAATTTGGGAGTGCTATGAGTCATGTGAAGTAACTTCATTATTGATTTTCATTATTTGGTTCATGTAATACAACATATAATGGTTATTATTTAAATGTGTGTAACCATAAAAATTCTATCTTTATAAAATAAAAAAAATATTCATGAATTTGAAAATAAATTCATATGTATCATGTCTAGAAAAAATAATGTTTTTATTTACTAAAGGCACATAATAACAACCCTTTAAAACCAAGATCATTCTGGTCAACAACGTGAGGTATTAGTCCTCGATAGCTACAATAACAGGTTTAGCTCTGTTGGATGCTTGAAGATCTATCTATCCTCAGTAAATCTTTTTAAGTCTACTTGTTTCTTGTATTTTAATATATATGGGATAATCACAGGTTATATCTAATACCCAATTTGTAGAAATAGATAAATTTCACTCGATAAAAAATCACATGAAGCTTCCTGTTACTTCTTTATCTGGGTGTAGTTTATCTTCTAGTTGCCCTTCATTACACATGAGAAATAGAAATCATCATGTTCCCTTTCTTTCCCCTGGGTCTTCCTCTTCTTATAAGGGCATGAAGAATCTTTGGGATTAATTCCCTTTTCTTTCCCTTCCTATTTGTTCACCATAAAGACAGAAGGTTTCTCATGATTTGTATACTTATCTACTTGGATAAGAATTGTAAGAAGATCTAGAATAGACTTATCAATGTTTTTCATATTATAATTCACAAAAAACTATTGAATATCTAGGGAAGAGATGCTAGAATGATATCAGTGCCCAGTTTTTTGTGGAGTTTAAACCCTAGAATCTCTAAGCACTCAATGTATCCAATGAGCTTGACTACATGAGGCTTAGCTGGGTCACCCTATCCAAGTATGATCTAAAATATCACCTTGCAAATATCAAAATATTCCTATCTAGTTCTATCCTAATAAAGACCAATGAAGTTATCAAGCATTATATATACATCCATGTTTCCTTGAGACTTCATTAGTACACTAAACATATATGAAAGCATCAAACACTCAACATCGACCATGTTATTCAAAACTTTTTCATAGGAAAGAAACTCTTAATCAATATCCTATTTGGTAGGTGGATCAAGCATTGGGGATTCTATCACATAAGATTTACATTCATAGTGTATCACTAAAAGAAGGCGTATAAACTACTCCTATAAGTTACTATTAGTTACGATGTTATATTTCTCCAATATTGATCTTATGGATAGAATGGATGATGAACTTGAAATTTTATTCTACAATTAAGAGGAAAACATTATTAGTAAATTTATTAATTACAAAAAAAAAGTTATAAACAATAAAATAAATGTGTTTTATTTATTTATTTATAAAATCTCTCATTATTTTATCAACTCTCAATAACCCTCAACATTGAACTCGGAATGTCTAGTTGATTTAAACTTTTTTGTGGCAAGGATCCCCATTACTTTTATTAATAATCATGACTTTAGATATAAAAACTATAATAATGTAATTAGTTAGGCGGTTTTGCCAACTGTGGACTTGAATCTCCTTTATCCATTGAGTGGATTCCCCTATCCTGAAATCCTGACTTAGATTTCCCCAACACTTGCCTCCAAATTTGTATTTAACATACTTTTTCCATTTAACTCAATAAAATTTCAGTAAATTCAACCGAAAACATTCATGGGAACTCCCCAAAAAAAGAAAGTGCCCAGACTTTGTCCATGTACTACCATTAGTTCTATAGTTTCATTCTCAATCAAGTAAAAGAAGGCTTGGTCTAACATAATATTTAATTGATGGATTTTAATTTATTATTCTTAAATTTTATCTAGTTTCATTCATTACACGTCTTGTTAATATTATGTGGTTGTTACATAATTAATTAACCATTTTGGATAACACATTTACGCATAATTCATTTATTTTGTTTCCTTCTTTGCACATTAATTCATATATTTATATTATTGTGGCCATACATCCATACAATAAATAATTAGATAGACATAAATAATTAATTTATTAAATTACCCATTCATGATCTTTGTATAACGATTTATTTATTAAGTTGACATTAAATCAAACTTTGACCTAGTGAAAATAAATTTTATTTCCAATCTTAGCGTGAGTTATAACATTACACCTATCCACCTATGTATCACCTCGGATGACATCATTATGGTTCCATCTTGAGCTACCTCCACGTTCCTCTGGATTCTCTATTAATTAAAATATTTATTACTCACATGATGGTGAGGGGAACCAAACAATTGGTTAATGGGGGTTACATAAATATCCTTGGACATATAGGTTTTACCTAATAATGAAGGGAATGATAACTTGTTGGCCATCATTTAATTTAATATTAAATAATTGAAAACTCATGAAATAAATTAAATTAAAACATCCAACACATACACCAGACTTGACCAAGCTCATGAACAGTCATACATGCAACTAATACGCAATACTAAACTGCAAGAATTAATTTTTTTATTAATTATTTTATTATTTAAGAAAAATTAACTTCCATTAATTAATTCCCTTTCATCTTACTGATCATCTAATATTATTTGGATATCCCGATCATTAGTGGTATTCAGGGAGAATAAACGAAAGAACCAATAATGACATATTAATTACAATAAATTAATTGAGAATTTAAAATTATTTAAACCCATTATTAAATTGTCACGCACACAATGGTGTTCTAGTCAACGAAATATGGTTTTAATGCTACAATTTTCAAATTTACAATAATTTTAATTTTTTTAATTAAAGGGATACTACACGGTGTTTACATGCAACATCACATCATGTACTTCAATTTTTTGATAACCAAGTCACATGCATGGGGCTTTGGCATGTTAACTTGACCAAACTATATAGTGTGTACATTCAAGCTACGCACCTTGTATCCTCTTTCTGTGTGCTAGGTTTTCCTATTAAATGCATAGTGTGTAATAAATATGTTGAATTTAATTAATTTCTCAGCGCATATATATACAATGTGCAAGGGTATATGGTGTGTGCTTGGGCCGCAAACCATGTAACCCAGTTTTACCAGCCAAATATTTGGAACTTCTCGATGGCATCTTTAGTCAATCTTCATTTGTGCTTAAACCTTTAAGAGAATTAAACACTAAATTAACATGATTAATATGTGGATAAATTGTTAATTCAAATCATATTAAAGATTGAATGGCATAAAATGAAAATCTAACAACAATTTCACATAGATCAACAATAAAATAAATAATTATGAATTTAAACGTTCCCACTCTGATACCACTTGATGGTTCTAGGAATAGTGGAACAGTGCATTGGTGGGTGATATATTAAAATTTCTATTAATAATTATTTCCCAAAACTAAGAGAGAGAATATTGATCATCAAATTTATAATTAATTAATTTAATATTTGAATAAATAAATACATGGGATTAAGAACATTTTTGGTTGGTGAATGTCGATCATCCAAAAATACCATTTTGGATTACTTTAATTGAGCTGTAAGGATCCAAGAATATAATCCTTCTAGAGGTGATCCACATGTGCTCCTATGATCACTGAGAAACACCACTCAATATTCATGTTCTATCATGATGAGTCAAATTTCTTGTATTGTTAGTTCATGATCACATATTCTTTAGTCTTAAATAAATCTCTCTTTCACTTCTTGTTCTTGGGAGGGAGATAGAAGGAGGATTTGAGAGAGAATTCATTGTGCGTAATAATTCTCTATTCTCAATTTTATTACACATAACACAATAGGCATAAACATCTATTTTTATATTTTGAATTTAATTTAAAATATTATTTAATTTCATGCCATACATTAAATAACATTTATTACTTTTAATAAATCTAATTCCACATAATTATAGTTATATTATTAAATTTTTTGGTGTGCACCCTCTTTTGGAATAACAAATATTCATTAATAACCTCTTTAATTAATATTTGTCACTGGATATGTCCTTGGTCCATTGAAACTTCTTTGTAATTTATTGAATGATCGAATTAATATATTATTCATAAATAAATATTTTATTCTCAATATAGAGAATAAATATTTATTAAAATATTCAATAAATAAAATAAATATTTAATTCACAAGCTGTAGAATAAATATATATTTAATTTATGTGATCGATATAGCTAGAATAAAATTATTACTCACACATGGGAATAATATTTATTCTATGAATTAAAATAAAATAAAATTTAATCGAGATCAATGAAAACACTTTGTGTGTGACCCTATAGGATTCTTTCAAGTTGGAATTAGGTGGGTTTTTCGAAAGTCCAAGATTACTATTTAGTGACGGGTTAAGGAACCCAAGATAATAAACTTAATGTCCCAACCTCTATAGCCACATATGAATGCTCACTGTGTAATATAACCCCTTTTTTCCAATATCTCATATTGTACATTGCACATATGTGTCACTAACATATATGCTCGATATATCTTTCTTTGACTATATGAAATAAACATGTCATTACACCATGACCATAGAATTTAATGTGATCATTTTATTCCAATCAAAGGATCGAGATATCAGCTTCCATAAAGATGTAATGGAAAAATCCTTCCTCAACGTATTGATTAATGACATGTCACTCGTGACGCACCTAATATATCTAACTTCACCATAAACTCTTATTGTAATGGTTTATGAAATAAATCTAAGTACACAAGTTGTAACATGCATTAATAATAATCCTAATGTCTAAGGACCTTCACACGCACTCATAGATTGGAATGTCTTATGACACCAAAACATGAGGAATTCCTACTGGAAGGTCTGTTCTCATAATCTCTCGTTTTGGAGATTAAAAATTGTGAACTTCATTAGAAGAAGCCTCATCTTCAAATGAGTTATCACACCAGAAGGTCTATGTACTATGTTTTCCATCATAGTAGTATTCCACCATGGAACATTATTTGAAAATATCATCAGATCACATAAAGGTTCTCATCATAGCATAGAAATGGTATAACATTATCAATGTGACACATACTCTAGGAAATTATTACATTAGAATCATGAAAAACAAAAAATAATAAGTAATAAAAAGTCCTATTAATATTTAATACATTTAATATTCATGTAATCGAAGTACAAATAGTTGGTCCTCGTAAAACAACTCTAATAGATTCTCTAACATGTAAGACACCACGATACAAAATCCACAATCAACTGCCTCATCCCCGACCACCAATACCAACTTCACAAGTAATGATACATCATGGTATCTTCATGGTGAATGGACCAACAATATCAGTGTCCACTATCTATCAACTACAACCTTAGGGAAAACTGAACATCCAACCTACCATGAAAGCACAAAGTGACACTAGGAGACCAAGAACACTCACCCTAGGCCTCTCATCAATAAAGGATTATACCCAATCATTGACACTCGGTGTCTATCACATACTCAAGATAAACTATCTCATCCAAATAAGAGTCAAATTTAATCAAATCCATGAACACCAATCCACCAACATCTTCTGCTACCAGGCTCATCTCATTAAAAAACTCATCAGAGACCAATCCTCAACTGATTCCTTCATGGATTGTGTTAGTAATTTAATTCTCAACACAACAATAACCACATTTACCTTACAAGGGGTTTATGAAATAAAATCAAAAGTCTTAAATTACTCCATCTAGTGTCTTTTCCGCAAGTTTGGATCCCTAAGTAAAAATATATTACATGCTCTTATGATCAGAATACACATAAAATTGATCCCCAAAGAGGTAGTGTCCACAAATTTTCAGTTCATGCATAACCATTACCAACTAATGATCATTAATAGGTTAGTTATTCTCATGATATCATAACTAGCATGAGATATAGGCCACCAACTATATCATCCCGCCTTTTTATCACATAAAATTTCATTACATTTTACAAAACTGAGGATATTTAAGGTTTAGTGTCTTGGAAACCAGGAACTTAAAACATGAAACAACAAAAAAACATTCTTCTTAAACACTTGAAAGGATTCTCCTTATGTTCATCCAAGGTTCATTACTGCATCTCATAACCTGGGGACATACATCAAAAGAAAGGGTGAGCAGAAGGCCCAGTAAGGCAAACAAGAGAAACATTTGACATGTGATCTTCAGATAATTCAATAAGGACATGAGAATAACTTTAAGGAATGAGAAAGAAATAATGAGATACATCATAATAAAAATAACATTTTTCATAACTTGAAGATGTGGCTGCAACATTTAATATTGACAATCGTTTCGTTTCACCAAGGTCCATCCCCAAGGTGTCGTTAAAAATTACCAAGGTTATTCACCATGGCGTCGTAAAAAAATGGTCATCTCTAGAGATTATGTCTTTACCCAATGCATTAGAGTGCTATCTGGGCGCACCATTAAACTGTAATCTCTTGTGGTTACATCATTATCCAATGCAATGGGGCGCTATATGGGCGCACCCTTGACATGTCTTTATTATCATGTGAGCCACATATATCATCAATCATTTCATAAACAACCCAAATAGCATAAACGAAATGGGTTTCATTTCATAATCATAACGTTTTAAAAACTGCTTTAAAGACATGATCTTTATGTTACTTTAAACCCACGGAAAGGGAAAGAGGGTTTCATGTGTGTAAATACTAAAATTTAAAATAGTACATTTTGGTATATATGTGAATACCCCTGTAGAAATAAGAGCTTTGAGTATTCACTTTATAACATAAAATAATTTTGAGAAAAGAGAGAGAGGCACTTTGAGACGAAAATTCTACAGCATAATGGCTATGTTTCGGGGTTTTAGAAAACATTGAGAAGAGAGGGGAAATGGGTCAAACATTCATAAATGACCCATAAAACAGTAGAGGGACAAAATATAAGTGATTTAAGAACATGGTAATGAAATTTGAAAATATAACATATGAAATGAAGAACATGAAAGGAAGAAAAAAATAAGATTTCTCTTGTGAGAATTCAGCAGCCTAACGGCGTGACTTAAACTTCAACAAAATTGAATTGACAAGGTCAAATAGGGTCTCTCATCATATGAACATAAGAGTCCAGTATGATAGATATAGAGATCATACCCCAACATAATTGAAAGGAACTTGAAAGAACTGACATGAAAGTAGAACATCAAAACGAGAAGGGTGAAGAACCACTTAAAAATTCGGCAGCCTAACGGCGCCACTTAAAACTTGAAAATACTGAATTGAAGAGATCAAATGGGGTCTTTCATCATATGATCATAAAAGATAAGTATGATAGATATAGAGATCATACCCCAACATATCAAAAAGGAACTTGAAAGAATTGACATGAAAGTAGAACTTCAAAATGAGAATGGTGAAGAACCACTTAAAAATTCGGCAGCCTAACGGTGCCACTTAAACCTTCAAAATACTGAATTGAAGAGATAAAATGGGGTCTCTCATCATATGTTCATAAAATATAAGTATGATAGATATAGAGATAATACCCCAACATAACAAAAAGTAACTTGAAAGAATTGACAAGAAAGTAGAACATCAAAACGAGAATGGTGAAGAACCACTTAAAAATTCGGCAGCCTAACACCGCCACTTAAAAATTCAAAATACTGAATTGAAAAGATCAAATGGGGTATCTCATCATATTTTCATAAAATATCATTACGATATATACAGAGATCATACCCCAACATAACAAAAAGGAACTTGAAAGAATTGACATGAAAGTAGAACTTCAAAACGAGAATGGTGAAGAACCACTTAAAAATTCGGCAGCCTAACAGCGCCACTTAAAACTCCAAAATACTGAATTGAAGAGATCAAATGGGGTCTCTCATCATATGTTCATAAAAGATCATTATGATAGATATAGAGATCATACCCCAACATAACAAAAAGGAACATGAAATACTTTACATGAAAATAGATCTTGAAAAATGAGAGGGGAGAAAGAATCTGTTACAAAAATTTTGGCAGCCTAACGGCGCCACATAAAACTTCATAAAACGAAATAATGAGAGTAAGAGGGGATCTCTAATTATATGAACATAAAAAGGGAAGTAATAGGACTATAAAATAACACCCTCTAACATAAGAACATGGAGCATAAAAGGAATGACATAAAAGAGATCACTTGAAAAGAAAGAGAGGGGTCAAATCCCTTACCTTAAAATGTAACTCTTAAACCTCAAAGGATGGGACCTTGAGGGCTTGGGGGAACCTTGGGAGGACTCCTTGGGAGGTAATGAGACCAGAAATTCATTGGGGAAGAGTGGGGAGTCGAATGTATGAGTGGAGGGCTTGGTATTTATAGGGAAAGTGAGGGGACAAGGCATTAATGGCCAAGGGACACCTCACATGTGCTTTTCTCAAACCCATGTGCTCTCCCTTGGCATTTACCATGGAGTTAGGCCACATGGGGCCCCCAAAACAATAATTCATCACCCTTGGCCGTCCAACCCTTAATATATCTCATGACATCATCATGACACAGCTATGATGTCATTAAACATACCGAAACCCTAAAAATGCATTTTTACTATTCACTAAAAATTCAACTTTCTCAGAAAAATCCCAAAATTTCACACAAACCAAATATCAATGCTCTGATTTCAAAAATGAACTCCATTTTATAAAACTAATTATCTAAATATTTTTAAATTTATTTTTAAATAAATACACTATTCACCGAAAATTCATTTTTTCAGAAAAAACCCCAAAAATTACCATAACATAATATCGGTGCTCTGAGTTCAAAAATGAAATCCATTTTATAAAAATAATTTTCTAAATATTTTTAAATTTATTTTTAAATTAAAAAAAACTATTCACCTGAAAAAACTAATACTTGAATAATAATTTATGAAACCGTTATTTAACCATTTTATTGAATCACATTACTTAATCAAGGTGCCTAGATTATTTTAAAATTTTATTTAAGTGAGATTACTAATCCATTTGGTCATATTACTAATCCTAATCATAAAATCACTATTCATAATTTACTATTCATCAAAAATATGCATACTATTTTTATCCGGTCATTTGAAAATTCATAAAATTCATCATAAGAAGAAATCCCAATTTTTATTTAAAATAAGGATTACACAAGGCAGTTATGGTATCGTTGCATAGCCCCTTATAATACCATCATAGGACCTAAGGGTAAGGTGTGCTAGGGTGATAGAATCTTGGGGCGGCTCGGTCAACATTGTCCGAGTAGTAATTTCTATCAGTTTGAACTTCTCGCGAAGGCGATTACGTTCTAGCTTCACATGATGAAGTTCAGCTTGGCTTTGGTCCAGAGCAAAGCCCAATGGTGCTACAACCTTCCCAAGCTCTGTTAGATGGGCTTCGATCGGTCCAAGACTACTAGGTGAGGCCATCGAATCTTCTTTCTATAATAATCAACCAAGATTACTTATATTTAGAGACAATAATCAAAACATTTTGTTCACAGCCGTCATATTGACCAATGGTCATATAACAGTCAGAACCCAATGGTCTCATCTTAATTATAATCATGTTTATAAAATAAAACATTTTTCTTGAGTATAAAAATAAAATAAAATAACACATGAAATTAGGAAACAAGATTTATTCAAAATTTCGGGCCGTTACACCAACTCTTTCCCAAGCATTAAGGAACATCCCAAACTCATACCAGAAGCATAAAAAGCATCATAACCTAAAAATGATTCCAGAAGAACCAAAATGGGTGATGATGTCAACTGTGACATCATCTCTTTAAAAGATCCTAGGAAAATTTCATTGCATTCAAACATTACACCCTTACCAGTTAAAGCAGCTATCAAAGATGTGATCGTAGAGAAATCCTGAACAAATCATCTATAGTAACCAGACAAACCTAAGAATAAATAGATCTCAAACACATTTCCAGGGTGATCCTCAGAAATAACGTTCAATATACTTCAAGTATCCACTAAGACACCCCTCTCAGATATCACATGCCCCAAAAATTTCACTTCTTGGATACAAAGATGACATTTGGAAATATTACTATATAAACATTGTTCTTTCAAGGTTAATAGAATGATATTTTAATGGTTTTTATGTAAATCCTATGTCTTGAAGTACACAAAAATATCATACATGAACACAACAAAAAAATGACCAAGAACTGATGAAATATCTGGTTCATCAATGTCATAAACACCACATGATCGTTAGTGAGACTGAATGGAATAACCAAAGACTCATAATACCCTTATTGGCTCATGAATGTTGTCTTAGGTATATCCTCGTATCAGACCCTCAACCAGTGATACCCTAACTGCATGTCAATCTTTGAAAACCAACATACCCCTTAATACTGGTAAAAAGGGTCATTAATCTTCAAAAAGGTTATTTGTACTTAACAGTCACTTGATTCAACTTCTTATAGTCAATATTTTTTTTGAGTCACCAGTATGAATTCATAGAAAAAGGAAGAGTGAATCCCATGGTGACACTCTAGGATGAATAAATCCTTTAGCCTCAAGTTCATCAAGCTGGACAATAAGTTCCTCTAACATAGCAGGTTCCATTCTATAAGATGGCATAAAAATGGGAATTGTACCATAGAGCAGCTCAATTGTAAACATGACCTATCATTATGGAGGTAAATTAGAAAAATGATTCAAAAAGACCTCATAGTATGAATGCACCACTATAGGAATCCAAACACATAAATAAGGGTCAACTACATCAAGCAAAATCTATGACAACATGCATGAGATTACCCCAGTATAAGGAAAAATAGGGCCCGCCCTTCCAATATAGATACCCACTCATGCTGGAAAATGTGAGTTACCTCAATAAAAGATAAGAATTGAACTCAATGATAATAATAATATCAATGGACCTTATCACCAATTATCTAGTACATTCCAATAATCAACTCAAAGATTTCAATATTAGGAACTAAAAAGTCTCATACCACCTCAAAGTTGGCTATCATCACTCGACACATGGGGCACGTAAAACCTTGTTCAAAACTCTTTTCGAAATGCAAGGAATGATCCAACAAGTATAGAGTAATCTAGTAATGAAGACCCAACACATAAAATAACTTTGATAATATTAAACAATGAGTGGTACCTATATTAAACAAAGTTATCACTATATAAGATGAAATAAACATTGTTCCTATAACTATACTCAGCCCTACTTTATATTCCTCTAGTGCATATTACACTACATAAATATGTTTTGTCTCATCTCTTAACTAAGATTTCTTATCCTCATTCCCACACCCATTAGCCTTAGGATAAGACCCACCACCATTGTAAGCATATGCACGAACCTATGAACCAATGGTGAAAGTGGATCCTTCCTTACTACCATGGGATATCATATCACAAAATAATTTCAGAATCCTAGATGATCCACAAAGATGAAAAGTCTTGGGAGCCTCCGCACAATTCATCTTGGCATGACCAGGCTACCCATAGTGATATAAAATAATCTACTAAAGTCCAGATAAAGTCCCCAAAACCGGTCTTGATGAAAACTTGCTACATTTTCTCTTCCTTTTCTAGCCATAAGATATACCCTAGATAAAAAATATAACAATTGAATCTCCATACAAACATATCTTCAAAGATATGTTTGCCTCATCCAATTTTTCTTTTTCAACTACCTTCATAAAGTTGGGAAGGAACAAGAGAATCAACATCAACCTAATATCAGACCTCATTTCTAACTCAATACTTCATTCCCTTAAGTAATCATTAGTGATAAGATCTGGTGCTATATTCACAAACTCAAAAAAAAAGTTATAATACTCTGGAGTAGTATTCCACCCTTAATCTAGGGTTAGAAACTCCCTATTTTTTTCTTCACGTAATGTCCCAAGGTAAAACTACAGATTGAATATTTTCATAAAAGAAGCCTAGGTAAGTTCCTCTTGAAACATAACTTATAAAATAGAGTCCCACCATCACCTTCACAATCCCTTGAGAACATACATGGAAAACCCCAACTTTTAGTCTTCAAGAGTCTTCAATAAGTTGAATATCGTCTCAATATTCTCATGCCACCCCTCGAATTCTCGTAATACTTTTTCTTCCCGAAAGAGGGTTGGTTGTTTCATAGTAAAATCATAGAAATGATCCACCATAGGTCTCGGGTTCCCAACATGCACTTGATCCAGAGTATGAATAGAGTAGATTATAGGTTCTACCAAAGAAGGATCCACATGATGATTCTCCTGCAAAACCTGTTTCACAGCTTCCTCCCTCATTTTTTCAAGAGCTCTTCGTAGAGGTATTTTTCAATAAAAATAATAAAATAACCAATTATATCATGATTAGATTACAAAATATTATGACCACTCTAATAATTGAAACAAATGCTTCAAAACAACAAAAATTTAAAGCTAGTAATAAGTCTATCAATGAAAGATATTACCAAAAAAGAATAGATGAATTTAAATAAACTTCCCATAAAATTCATTAAAATGACCCAAAACCCCAAGTCTCAAACTTGGTAAAATTCCCTAACCACCCCAAGTAACTCAGGTTTAGTCATGGAAGTGAGCTAGACAGGCCCCTTTTTCTCACTTACTATGTTAATTATGAATCTTCTAACTCCAATATAACCAAGATACAAATCCCAAATCATGTAGATTTAACACATTTTAGGTTGATCCTTCCCTATATTTCAAATTTTTAATAGAACACACCTTTTCAAACATACTATACGCCCGAGGTGGTCATCACTTGGGGATGTGAAGCATGAAAATAGAACAAGTCTTGAATATAATGAAACAATATATACAAACATATTACTATGTGGAAGAAAAAGATACAACTGAATCCATATAATTCAAGGAAAATCTTCTAAACACAAAATTATGAATAAATCAATACCAAAAATTCTCAATGTGACAAACATTAACCTCTAAACAAACCTGAACTGAAGGTAGAAACAACAAGAGAATCTATTATACTATAAGATGCCCTTCCCTTTACCAAAATCTTGTAATATAACATATACAATCACCCAAAGTAAGAATTATGGTGTGAGAAAAAATCTTAGTTGGATACCACCAAAGGTTCTAATAAGGTCTAATATCAATAATTTAATAGTTAAAACTTTTAAAACAAAAATAGTTTTACAAATCTTTTTCATAAATATCAAATAAAATTGTAAATCATTTTCCCTTTGGTTTTTTCATAAAAAAATTTAATATTATCAATATAGAAATATTAAATGTAGAATTGATAAAAAATGAAATCATATCCATGAATCATAAGGTAATAAAGTAAAAAAATACACATGATATACCATTACGCGATGTCATGTGATAAAACCAAATATAAAAAACAATGAGGAACAATCCATGATAGAAACCATCATGTGGTAAAAATAAATAAATGGAAAAGAAAAATATCATTTGGGATCTATCATATGGTACAATTCATACTAAATATAAAAAGATCCAATATAGTAATAATGTTGGATCCAACCAATATTGATTCCTACCATGGACCATCGATATCAAAAAATTTACCTCCTAATGGTGTTATACACATTAAGGCCACCCATGTCAATTTCATAACAATCCCAAGATTCCCAAAGTGCCAATATTTAAAAAATAAATTTCAAATGATCATATTTTTATAAAAAAATTTCAAATCCAAGATAATTCACTTTGGTGTTTGAAAACCAATTTCAAAATCAAGAAAATCCATTTTCAAAGAAAAAACCCCTTTAAAAATATTTGTTTTCACAAAAATTCCTTTAAAACCAACTATCACTTCAAAAAAATAAACAAAACAAAGTAAATTTATAATAATGATAATTTATTTACTTAATTAACCCATTGAATATAAAAACCTAACTAAAATGGTATAATACAATATTACTTTAAAAATTGTGGTTGGAAACCAAGATACCAGCCTTATAAAGACAAGGCACGACAAGAAATTGAAAAGGATAAATAGAAAACACTATTTGATATTGAATATGAAACCAAACCATATCCAATGAAATACCCATGATTAAAGGAAATAATAACTATAAGGAACACTTATATAGACAATCACACCGCAATAACCCTGATGATCGATCACTGAACAAAATGATCCAGAAGGGAGGGAATCACCCAAAATCAACTAGGGTGAGCTCTATGATAAGAAAAAGAAGGATGCTTGTGTAATGAAAAAGAGATCATCCGACGAGCATCTAAAACCTATATTACTCATTATTTATAGGATGTGTAGCCCCATTACATGTTGTGTATTCCATTAAGTCTAAAATCACTGTAAATATGAGTCACCATTTTATTAAAAACCTAATTTTTTCCATTACACGATGTGAAACCAGTACACGGTCTATAAACCATTCACATCCTAAACTGTTTTCACAACATCTTCTAGGAGACCATTACACGGTATGTAATCCCTTTACATAGCATGTAATCATTGAGACAATATCCAACAGCCCAGCTTCCATTAGAAAAAACACCAAAGCACATGGTACATTACTCAAACTTAAGGAGAACTCCTCAAATTTTATTAACACATTTATACCTAAAATCCAATAATTCAAAAAAAATACATCCCCAAATGTTAGTAAAGTTTCCCTAGAAATGGATATTCATCCCTGAGAATCCCAAAAATGCACACAAACATGGATGATAGGCAAAGCATGAACAAGGGAGTACCTAAAAAGTGTAACAGGGAATTATAGGTTATGAATTTTTATTTCCAAAAGGATTAGATATAATCACCCCTTCGCATAACCTTGTAAATATATGTATCCTTATAACAACTTTTGTATTCTAATTTTCTATACTAAATTTGGTAAAAGTATTGATAATATATCTTTTAATTTTAAAGTTACTACCACTTATCAATAATACAAGAAACATTGATGTTATAAGTGTATTTAAAAGTATATATCTTTTATCAACACTAGAGAAAATATTGATAAATATTTTCATTATAAATGCTAAAAAATAAGATATAAAACTTGGTTTTATCAGTACTAATAGAATATTTTTTCAATGCACCCACCCACCATCACCCTTTTATCAAAACTTCCCACACCTCTACCTACCTTTATCACTACTCCACCACCATTAGTGCTTACCTATTATCACATTATCATTTTATTATATAGATTCAAACATAATACCTTAATGTATATATATAACCCATTTACCACTACAATAGACCCCCATACACATACACCCAGATCTGGTGCAAAAATCATAATATTTTCATGTTGGTCATGATAAAAAATAAATCGACTCAAATTTTAACTTCTATAATTAATAATTAAAAAAAAAAAATTGAGTCACTTATACCCTGATGACTATTTACATTATATTTTTAGAGAATTTTAAAAAAAATGTAATGTATAAAGTTGATATTTCCACTAAGTGTACATTTCATCATAAAAAATAGGTTTCTATTTTTACACTCCCATTTTCATTCATAAAACTTTTACTTCATTAAAGACATATCAATATTAACCTTTATATAATTCATATAGATCCTTAATTCTAGTAAAAAATATTTGAAAATGTTAAATGAGAAAAATAAATCTTATTAAGGGATATAAAAATAGATAAATCCTATTAACCTATTTATAATTCTTGAAAATTTAAAAGGAAGTGTTCCTTTTCTAAAAATAAATCTTGAAAATATAATTAGTCAAAAGTTTTTCATAAATCATTTTCTAATAAATCATAAATGAAAAATCATAATTCATTAGGGTTTCTAAGGAAAACATGAAAACGTTTCTTTGAAAATAAACATTTCACCCTTATGAGATCACACACTTTTCTTTTAAATCATAAGTGCATTTTATTATCTTATGAAATAAAAACATTTATATAAAAACTCATAAACAACATGAAAAATATATATATATATTCAAGGATAAAAGTATAAATGATAACATGGATAAAAAACCAATTTTTTATGACAGAATGTATAATGTTTCATATCAAAATATTTCCATCAAATCCTCATGCTAAGACATATTACATAAATAGGTAATGAATACACTAAATACCCAATATGGTTTGTATTCTGAGACCTATTGATGTATCAAGGGGAAATTTAATATTGGTCCCCACCTATTCAATAAATACTTCTAATTCATTAATCATATAAAATAAATTAATAACAACACAACACATGATCAACATTAATATTCATAATGAACAAATATCATAAGAAATATAAGTATTTTCCTCAATAAATAAATAGATAAAAATGACCATGGGTAACACATAGAATTAAGTGGATGGTTTCATTAGATTATATCCCTAGTTATGTATAAGAATATTTAAATTATGTTCACATAAATTAAAAACACATTTATGAATACATTAAAATGTCTTCTTAAAAAGAAGAATCAATATCATTATATCATGAAAAAAAATTATAAATAAAATTCCTAGAATAATGAGAATATTATTTTCTTTTAAAAAATATTAAATATTTTAGAATAATATTGATAATTAATAATGGATGTTATTTTGGGAAAATGTGGTCATGTGGTAAATGTTAAAAAATCTTTTGTACTTTTGTAAAAAAAGTCGAAACAACCCATTTGGGAAACATTGAAAATATTCATTTTTAAACCTTCATAAAGAAAGTTAAAAAATAATTTGAAATTGAAATTTATAAATAATTTAATCCTAAATAAGTACATTCCAGAAATATTTTAAATAACATAGACATAGGGGATTGATTTTGAAATAATAACATAAAAACAGGTTTTAAAATAAAAATATCTTACCTTGAGTCCCAACCCATTATGTATGTTCAAAAATAATTGAATAAAAAATTATATTAATAATTTAATATCATAATAACCTTTTTAAATTTTATTATTTTTAATATAAAATCAATCATTATCATTTTTTATTTATTTAAAAAAAATTTGAAATTTATGTCAGACATTTTGAGGTCATTCAGTTCTTAATTTCCAAAATGTCTTTGGTAGGTTGACCATGGTCAAAGGTTTCACAATTGAATCATCTACATAATATTAAACCTATTATAATTATATTATTTATACAACTAATATAATTTTATTACCATCTATTTAAGGAATTCATGAAAAATGAATCACATCACTTTGTGGAGATGGTTGTCAGTACATATGCAAGGGTGATGCTTCCATTTCTTAAATGGATGGAAAGAAATAATATTAAAAATAATCTATCCTTAAATAATAATAAATATATCATAATTATAATATAAATTAAATAAAACTATCCTTATGAACATTATATGATACAATAATGAAAAAATGAATCATATTGCATCCTATAGGTATAAGTCCACCCTTACGCGAGAGCGGCATTATGATTTTCCAAAGGATATGAGGTAAATAAGGTAGATAATATTTTATATTTAAATAATAATAAATATTTTATCAAAATATTATATTTTAATTAATTCCATATTCATAACCATATTTTTGATATGGTAATGAAAAAAAATCACATCACTTCATGGAGGTGGTAGTCCACACATAAGTATGAGCGAAGTGTTCATTTTACATTTGACGGAAAAGGTGGTAGAAATTGATATTACTATAAAAATAAAAAAAATTATTAGATAAAATAATTCAATTATACAAATATGGTTATGATAGTTTTTAGTGAGGTATAAGAATAAATAAACTTAAAATAAATCTGTTAAGACTTATACCTCCTCTTTTGATATCCTCCTTTTAATTAAGCTTAATGTTTTTAAAGGAGAGTTTTATGGTCCCTAAAATGGATTAGGGATATGGTAATAAAATTTTATTGACGTATTTAGGCATATATTTTTTAAATAAATCCAAACATGAGTTGTATTTTGAATTAGTTTAATTGAGTCTCTTTTATAGTGGAAAATTGATGGAATTTTCACAATTTTTACAACATTAAGGATCATGAATGACATTTTAAAAATTATAAGTGGAACGTAAATAAAAAAATAAAGTTAGGTTATAAAATTTCCAATATAATTTATTTAATATGTAATTTATAGGATTATATAATGATTTAAAAATATTTTTTAAACATTAAATATCATTTTAAGTCATGTTTATGACAATTCACATATTTTAACTTTAAAAGAATCAAGATAAAAATGGAAGTAAAATATAAACACTTTTTCCATCACTAATAACTTATAATTATCCCTTAGTTTCTTGTGAACCCATAATTAATCCAAAAAAATATATACTTTTATTCTTTTTTAAAATATTTTACTTGAACTTTCGACTGCTTGCACAATCATTGTATTGACATTGAATAATCATTCAGGGTAATTATACCATAACTAAAAATTAAAAATAAATTACTATCATCAAAATAAATTATTAATTTTAAAAATAATAATTTAGAACCATGCATAAATTCTTTTTATACCTATGGAAACATATCCAAGATAATTAAAGAAAGAGAGTGACATTTTTAATTTTTATTTACTTAAAATAACATAAGTATCTTAGTCATGGTTAGTTGGAACTAAAAATATTAAATTTGAAAAATAAGGTTGTAAGGTTAGAAATATCCTTATACAATAATAATTAAGTTGATATTTTCTAAACTTATCACATGTTTTTAACTTTTATTGCATGTTTTACCTTTTACCATGGTGGAAATAATTTTCCATGTTTACTATTCATTATGTCCACAATAAGAAATTGAAATCATTAATAAATTTATTCTTTAATATTACAATTATGAAATTAATTTTTCAATATTAAAATTATATAAGTGGAACAAATCAATTTTTTATAAGTTTAAAAAATGAAATAAAACCCAATTTTTAGAAAAATGTGTTTTTAGGCATAAAAAAATATTTATTCATATATAATTAATTAAATTATGTTTAATAAAATAGATATTATGTTACTTTAAAACAAAATAAAAAATATAATGGGACTTTTAAATCACATGATTTAAAGAAAAAAATGACAATTTTTTAAAAAAACAACATTTGATTATTCACTGAAAAATCAATATTTTCCAAAAAAATTCAAAAAAATCACACTAACCTAATTTTTAAAGGATAATTTCAATATTGATTTATGTTTTATAAAATAAAAATTCTAAAATTGGAATAAATTAATTGTAATATCTATAAAAAAATGTAATAAACCCCAATTTAAAAGAATATATATTTTTGAAGAATAAAATGAATGTATTCACATTCCTTACCAAATAACTATAATTAAATGAATTTTAATTAACTTTATTGGTTATATAATATACTCATTTCAATATAATCATTTATCAATAGTTACTAATTTAATCTATTAAGATAAAAATACATTACTCACCTAGAAATAGTATTATCAAAAATATCTCATTTACCTGCAAATGATTTTTATCCTCATTTATAACAAATTAATAATAAATTTATGATTCATTATTTTTTTAAGGAAAAAATATCGATATATATTTCACAATGTGGTTACACCTGTTCATACCCATCAATCCAATTTCTAGGTTATAATAGTTATATTTAAATAATAATAATTTAATATTAGATCACAATTTGTTTTAATTTCAGTATTACATGTGGGAAATATAATAAAAAAATATTATTATTTAAATAAGTATTATATATCAAAATATCATGGTGTTAAATTCTCCCCTTATTATAAAAATCTTATCCTAGAAATTTGAATTTTTTTACCTAAATGAATGAATCTTAACAGAGGTATAATCATAGATGTAGATTTTATCATGATAAAGAATTTCTAAGTTAATAATAGTAAAATTATTATATCTAAAATATTTTTAAAACCATTTATGTATCATTATAATACTCATACTCATGAATAGATCTCAAAAAGCATACCTTAATTTCTGAGAACTCATTTCTATATAAGACTCAGTAGATTTATCTTCCTCTTTTTTGAGGTGAGGAATAATTTTACTATCAAGATAGATAATGATAAAACTTACTTGATTTCTTTACATTCCATAAGCACAATATCATCTCTTGATTGTATTTTGAGCTGTTTTCCACCTTTTCTTCATCTCATATAATATATAATAATAATAAATTATTCATTCCCATATCAGTAAAAATTAACTTTCAGTATATCAAAAGATAAATGAATGGATGAAACTTTATATATCTTATTTAAATGTATTAACCAAAATCAATAAGGTTTAGTAAAATTTAAGATAATATTCAAAATGAAAAAACATTAATATAAAGAAATACCACATAAATCTCTAAATCCTCAACAATGACACCCAAAGTTGAACTTAAATTTTCCCATAAATAAATAAGTATAAAACTATTTGAAATATTCCAAAACCAAATTTAAACCCAAATATTATAATAATTTGATCACGTATTCTTCTAAGATCAATTTTTCATTTATCTTCAAACAGTATTAATCTATCATAAAGTTACATATCCAAAAATAGTATTCTATAACCATCAATTCTAAAATATATACTAATCTTTTCCCAAAATAATTTGAATCACCATGACATAAAACCAAGAAAAAACATATATAATTCCAAAAGGTTACTCAATATTTATTTTTAAAATAATATCAATATTTTTTTATAGAACATCCCATTTTATCCAAAAAAATATTAATTGAAATTAATATTATAATGATCCAGAAAATATAATAAACCTTAATCCCAAATAACTATAATTACCTTATTATCAAATATCACATTAACCCTAAAGGTTACCTATAACTTTCAATTTATCTCCAAATAATAACATTCATACACAAAAAAATCATAGTAAATATCATGATAATCCTATGGGCTATATATACCTCAATCATGTATTAAAACCCAATATAGAGAACTTATTCAAAAATAAATTTAATCACTTATTCAAAAATTTAATTTTCAATCCCCATGTGATAAGTGTACTTCATGCATACATTTTAGATTGTTTTTATGTATTAAATTTTCTTTTTAAATGAATATTCTTACCAAATGTTTTAGAATTGAACTTGTTTTATATTTTGTGGCAGAATATAACATATTTGTGGGAAAGGAATGAAAAGGGGTCTAAATATAAGCAACAAGACCCTTTGATCCACAACAAAGGGGAATTGGCGTGACATTAGATTTTTTATGAAGAATGAAGCTAGAAATTTAGGAAAAATACTATTACACATCGTGTATCACAAGTACACATCGCGACTTCATCACGAAAGCATGCCACCACCAGAACAAGTCATGATGAGAAACCATTCTATAAACTACAAGTACATGTTGTGTACCTTCAATACACGATGTGACAGTGGTCAAACATAAAATTTATGAACGAGATTTCTGAAAGATTCTTGCAAACATGAAGATGACACGGACAAGGTGTACATGATATGTAGGACAAGAACACATCATTTGGTGGTAACATTTCCAAAACCTTATCCGAGATCTACACATGAATCATGAGGATTCATAAAAAGTTGATCTCTAGTAAACAACATGACCACAAATTACACGACATGATAGTAATCACGCATTACCTTTCCATCACATATAAATAGAGCCACTGGATGCACCATTGGAGCATTCGAATTTGACTAGAGATCACTGCATAAAGTGAAGATTATACACCTCCCAAAGTTCATTCTTTATTTCCTTTTATGTTTTATTTTATTTTATCCATCCCTATTATTCTCTCATCATTATAATAATGGGGTAAACCCACCAGTTCTTGGGTGATATAATCAAAGGGGGAAAGGTATGATGGATTTAATTCAATTTATTATTCATGATTTGGCTTGTGAAATTTCTATTTCAAACTTCCAATACCTTTATTTTTATTTTATCATGATCATAAATATTTGAATAAAAACTTAACATTTAAATTATGCAACTTACTACCCTAAAAATGACACAACCAATGTCAAGTTTAGGGTAAATCAAGTTTAAAAATTAGTATCCTGACAAACTTGATTTGGCAACACCCTAAACTAACAGACCAAGGGAAATAGGGGTTTTCCATATTGAGTAGAAGATACCATGTCCATTCGATCTCCCTTGTCCCAACTCTGACACCAATCATGAATTAATCAGCCTATTAAATCCAATTTCACCTAAACTTGCAAAATACAAAACCCTGGCAATCATTTTAAATCTATTTTCACAACCAATCAATCAATCTATTTCATTTTCATATTGCTTTCACAAATCATTCAATTATTTATTTTCTCAACAATTTTATAAATTAGATAAAATTTATCTTTATAAATTCTAATAATAATAAATCTTTATATCGATGGGTTCGACCTCAAACATTCAAACAATACGTATTAATTGATAGAGTAACATAGTTTGAGTTTTGTAAATTCGTTTTTGCATAGAACCATAGGGAACTAAAGTCATCCTACATGTCTATCAAACTGGTTCCATTTCTGATGACAGTAGCCTTTTAGTTTTCTAGGATTTCAATTTTTTATTTCTTTATTTAAATTTCTATTTTTACACTGGTTATTTTATGCATTGAGTTCTCAGGTTTTTAAATTTTGAATGCATAATTACAACACTCAAGAAATTGGAAAAGAGATCATCAAGAACACACTCAATTCTGAACCAAGACTAGAGATAAAGATCAATACAACCATGGAAGGCATAGAAAAAATCAAATTATTTAAGGAGGTCTAGGGTTGTGTATACTGGTAGACTAC
This sequence comes from Viscum album, assembly GCA_963277665.1. Lineage (NCBI taxonomy): Eukaryota > Viridiplantae > Streptophyta > Magnoliopsida > Santalales > Viscaceae > Viscum > Viscum album. The sequence continues at coordinate 1,244,642,717 of OY728157.1, read as the reverse complement.
GAGCAGCCATCAATTACAGGATTTCAACTGAGCATCCTAGCACCTCCCATTGCTGCAAATCATTTTTAGATCAAGAAAACTATAATTTAGATGATCACAAACATTTTAAAATTCCCTGGAATTCCACATGAATATCTAGGAAAGAATATGGGATATTTCTTAAAGCTTTGTGACACATATCAATTCCAGAACGTTTCATGTGATGCGGTAAGACTTCAGCTTCTTTTATTTTCATTGTGTGATCGAGCTGTAGAGTAGATTCGGTTCCTACCTTTACATTCCATTACAACATGGGAAGATATGGCTAAGAATTACCTCACCCAATTTTTCCACCCTCTAAAACAATCTATATATGGGTAAACATTCTAACCTATAGTCATTTTGAAGATGAATATCTAAATTCTCCAAGATAATGGAGTAAGGACAAGACAAGAAATTTCCCCCATCATGGAATAGAACTTGGATACTAATACAAACATTTTAAAAGGGTTTTTATATGAAAATAGGTCAATTATTGATGTTTTAGTTAGAGGGTCAATGATAGGGAAACCACTGAAGCGACCTACAACCTGTTGGATGAAATAGAGAGAAACAGATATCAATTGAATAGATAAAGACCACAACAAAAGAAAGTCATCCATGTAATAAATAATAATTACTGGATGTAATCACAACTAGATTCACTGATAAAAAAGATGGACATAATGATTTTCTAGCAACAAAACACCCAAGTAATGCATATTCAAGATAAAAATTTTGATAACTAAAATCGTGGTAATAAATTTCAGGGATGGTGACAACAACAATAACAAGGATATCAACAAAGACCACATGGGTACAAGAAATAGGCTCCCCAAGGGACCACACTAATTATTTAGGTCCATTTATTGGAGGAGACATTGGCAACATTCATGACTGCTTATGGGGTTTCACTCAAGGAAATTAGAGAAGAAGCAGCCTACCCAAAGGCCGCATTTCAGAATTTTGAACATCAAGTCGGTCAAATATCCAATCAACATAGAGAGAGAGAAATATGAGAGCTTCTAGGATTCAGTGAATAATTCCCACATGAATATTTGAAGAATATAGAGCTCAGAAGTGGGAATAAAACAAAAGGAAGTGGAATAGAATTTTCAGGATGACCACCTTTGGAAGCAAGAGAAGAGGAAGTTAAATTGATTAAGGAATAAGTAGCATAAGAAGAAGAAAAAGAGACACCTCTGTACAAACCAAGGATGCCTTTTCTAGATTGGATAGCACAAATAAATAATAATTTGAATATAGGTAATTTTCTCGAACATTTTAAAATGTTTCTTATTATTCTACCTTTTTCAAAGGCCCTTACAAACATACCAACTTATGAAAAATTAATGAAAGAGATGGAAAGAAACAAGAAGAAGCTGGAAGAGATTGGAACCATACCACTCACAAGGGAGTGTTTAACAGTAGTTTAAAATGAACTACCTAAGAAGAAAAGAGACATAGGTATCTTTTCAGTTCCCATATTTATTAGAGATAACAAATATGTGAATTCTTTGTGTGACTTAGGTGCATGCGCCAATATCATTTCATACACAACTTCAAGAGTTTGGGACTGGAATGCTGGAATCCCACAAGAGTTTCACTTAAATTAGAAAACTCAATATCAAAACATCCCCAAGGAGTCATTGAATATTTCCTGATCAAACTAGACAAGTTATACATCCCTATTGACGTTCTAGTACTATATATAGAAGAGTAAATGATTCCACTCATTCTGAGAACACAATTTTTATCCATAGGGCTTACACTGATCAATTTTCAAAATAGAGAACTCTATATGAGAGTCATAAGTGATCAAGTAAGTTTCAACATCCACCATGAAATGAAGAACTGTGATGTTCAAGAAAAAGATGTGTTTGGAGAAATATAGATAGATGAATTTAAGGATGTTTTTGTTATTGAAGAAGTACATGATTTAGATGACATTGTAAAAGATGATGCTCAACTAAATAAAGAAGAGAAGCTAAAGAAAAAAACTTATAACACCAAATGAGAAACCAAAAACACTATATTCAAGAGAGGAAAATAGGTATGGATGGTGCATGAACTTCTATTTAAGTCATCAGAATTGAGAATGACATGGTGGATCGGTCCGATGGAGGTCAAGCAGGTACTACCATCGCGAATAATGAGGTTATTTAGTGAAAAATGAGAGGGGAGAAATATGTGGATAGTACACAATTAAGACCATTCATAGAACCCAAATAGGTAAGAAAATTTCACTAATCTTTAACATGATCTCAAGCTAAAAGAGGTAAGGTCAAGCCAGAAATGTTAATTTAAAGATCTTCAAGGAGGTAACCCATGTTTTTTGTTTTTCCTATATTTTATTTTTTTGGATTCACTCATTCTCTATCTCTAAATATTATAAAATTAATTGATAATTTATGGGATTTCAACTATATATTATTGATTTGTAGTACCATCAAGACAAAATAAGGAAGAAAGCAATAAAAGGAAAAAAAAGATGATGTCACAATAGTATAAGTTTTGATGGTCAAGTATATGTCATGATCAGAAGAAGATAGTGCCTACATAGTCCAAGTTTAAGCATAAATTTTAGTGGGGAGTAAGTGTTTTAATTAAAAAATATATATTACACACATTTTAATAGTTTTAGAGATTTGATTCTCGATTTCATGTCTTCACTTGAATCATTCTTTACTCAAAATTATCTAGAAGACATGAAACTACTTAGTATATTTACCATGCCATGAAGTTAAATTTCTTTGTCAATAAATTTGAATGAGAAAAATGGAGAAAATAATTAGTAGAGATAAACATGTGGATTAGTATTTTACAAATCATGATTTAGTGAGAATCGAAATCATTGTAGATGAAATTTTCTTGAGAATTGGCCATCTTTTGGATTTCTGATGTTTTCATTAATTGATTTAATTTTTTTTATGAATTTCTATGAGAGATTGACCCAACCATTCGTCTCATATATAAAACATTCATTGAGAAAATATTTTTCATTCTTTCTATAGTATTTCTATTTAGAAACTTGGGCATGTTTTTTTATAGAACATTTACTACATCTTATTGAAGCTATAATAGAATAGAATCACTTTTAATATGATTAAGGCATTATTTTGTTAGACATTATCCAAAGACCAACCTTACATTAATCCATTTTAATAAAATTAAATCCATGAACTTACTTGTTAGGAATTGATCCATGTTACAGGCCTATTTTTTCCATTCCTGCCTTCCTTTTAATGTTTTTCACAAAATTTAAAAGAATAAGTGTACTGGATGAATTCTAATGGGTGTATCGGGATACTTCATTATAGATATTATACTATGAGATTCTCTATTATGATCTAGGTAAGGCCATGAAGTCTTTAATTGTGTAATATTATTCACCTCTCTTTCTAAAAATAAGTGAAAAACAAGAAAAAAATATATTTATGCAAAAAAGAGAAAGAGAGAGCTATTCATTCATTGCACATAAATTTATCATGACCCCCTTAATATTTTTGGAGGAAGAGAGATGAAATTTGAAAAGGGTAAATTTTTTTGATCTTATATTTTATTATCATGAAAAATATTGTAGACTCAAACCCCCTTTTGAGCTTTAATTTTTAAATCATCCACCTACTATCCCTAAAGCCTCAGAGTCATTTGATCCAAAATGGTGAAGCCCTCGTGATTAATTTTGATTCCATTTGTATGTGGTGAAGATGTTGATTCCTTGAAATCTTATGGTAAGTTACATGTTACTTAAGTATATGTTTAATTCAATAAACATATTTACCCAGAAAATGAGTGGAAAAATTCATGTGAGTTAAATTATGAGTGGCATGCATACTGATAATGAATTGAAAAATGAAAATGGACAAATAAAAATACATGATTATTTTATAATAGGAAAAGTAAAATACATTGTGGAATTTTTTCTTTGAAAAATGAGGTGTTGAAATATTTTCATGTGTGATACTCGAACATTTAATTTTACTTTGATCACTTGTTTTTATTGAGAATGAATTTAAATCATGGTAAGGTGTAAGCCCTTTATAGTATGTTGATATTCCATCATTAGGGACATGGCTGAATCCAAGCATGGGGGATTTTATAAGTGTACTTCATGTATACATTTTAGAATGTTTTAATGTATTAATTTGTGTATTTAAATGAAAATTATTTCCAAATGCTGTACAATTTTACTTGTTTTTTATTTTGTGGCATGATAAAATAGATTTGTGATAAAGGAATGAAAATGGGTGTAAATATGAAAAAAAAGGACCCTTTACACTATGAGCTAAGCAATGTGGGGTGACACAAGATTTTTGAGGAAGAAAGAAGCTGTAAATTTCGTAAAAACGTTTTTACACATCGTGTACCACAAGTTCACATTGTGAGTTCATCAGAGAAAAAGGTCACTTCTAGAATAAGTTGAAACGAGAAAACACGCTGTGAAATACAAGTAAACATCATGTACCTTTAGTTCATGATGTGATAGTGGTCAAAAATCAAATTTATGAAAAATATTTGTGAAATATTCTCACATACATGGAGGCAACACAAAAAATGTGTACATGATATTTATGCCACGTGCAAGTTGTTTAGGTGGTCAAATTTACATAATCTCGGCTGAGATCTGTGAAAGTTTCATGAAGATTCACAAAAAACAGATCTATAGTACATGACATAACCACCAAGTACACGGAATGATATCAGTCAGGTAGAACCTTTCCAGTGACTATAAATAGATCCCATGAATGCACCTTTAGAGCATTTGAATTAGACTGGTGATCAAAGCATGAAGAAAAGCTGCTACATCTCCCCAAGTTCTTTCATTATTTCCTTTTATGTTTTTATTCTATTTTCTCTTTCCCTCTTTTCTCAGATATTTCCTTAATTTAATAAAATAATATTTTCAAATTATAATAAAAATAACTCATTGTCTCTGTGGGTTCGAACTCAAACTTACAAATACTATGAATGAATTTATAGAGTATCATATTTTTAGTTTTATAAATTAGTTTTATCATATAACTATAGGGAACTAACGACGCCTTGCGGGGCTATCACTATTATAATCATAACTTATATTACCAAAAATAATTTTACTTTTTACCTGAATTACCACAATATAAAATAACATATCAACCAAAATGGTGTCATATATTTTTTATAAATACCAATAAGAACCTCTCAAAAAATGATTAATCACCTTAGAATACAATCATATAAGGTCTAAAAATGGTATTTATACCTTTTAACTTATAGACATCCTTAAATATACATATCATTAAATAAAATTATATTATATAATTACTCTTGAAACCACATATACAGAAAATTATTTCATTAAACTTCATTCATAAAACTTCAACCAATATTGGTAATCTTATTCCTTATTACTTCCTCATATAATTAAAAATATGAGTCATGTCCTCTGATTCGTTAATCACAATTTAATTATTTTTCCTGATTTGAACATAATAAAATACTATTAAAATAATTCAAAAAATTATATTGTATTAATATTTTCTTCATATTTAGAAATACAATGCTTCAATTTTCTAAACATTTATTAGTATTATATTTTTTATCCCCTTCCTGATATTCCCTAATTGGTAATTGATTTGAATAATTCTCATACTTTCTATATTTAAAGAATTAGGTTTATACCATAAGAAGAACATTATTCCCCACCATCTTGTTATCTAAAAAAATCATTTTTTACTTGGAATTTTATTTCACAAACCTTTACATAAAAATAAAACATCTTCACATTCCTTTGAGATAATTTCCTAGGTGATTCTTCCCAATTTCATGACATGTTTGAAGCTTGATTTATTTACCTTCATGATCTTTATGAATTAAGATTCTATGAAATTGTTTTCTCTTATTTTTTGCATTAGGAATCTCACCAATTTTAATTTTGTTAATAATAACTCAAGATAGCTGGACAAAAATCCAAATAATATTTTTCACTCAAGATATTATCTCATTTAGTTTCTTGTTTTGACAACCACTGCATTGTCTTTCATACCCATTTTTAACTTGGTTCTATCTTGTTCCAGTCATTTTCTAAAACCAAAAATGTTTAGGATAATTATATTATAATAAACCATCTTATAAAAAGAATAAATACTAAGATATTATTAACCATGTCATATTTCATTAAACTCTATAAACTCTATATAAAATAACAATAATTATTTATAACATACGAACCTTTACATTAATATAAGACTTCTAAATTATAATCCAAAACTATCATATTAATCCATAAATTTTTCTCATCAAATAACTTTATAATCTCTAACGTTTTCTAAACATTTCTTTTGATACCAACTATAGCACCCCAAACCCATACACCTGGATCTAGTTCTAAAATGATAATATTTACATGTTGGTTTTGATACCAACTAAAGTGGAAAAAAATTTGACTTCCATAATTAAAATGTCAAAAAAATATCAAGTAACATACATATCAAAGACCATTTTGTTTTAGAGTATTAAAAAATTTGGTAAAACATTATATATAAAGTGAAAATTTCCACTCATCGTACATTTTATCAATAATTATAATTTATAATGTTTTCACTCTTATTTTCATTCATGAAACTTTTTATTCACAAAAAATGTGCCACCATTAACCATTATATAATCACTACACTTTCTTAAGACCTATGAATAACATTTGAATACATAGTATTAGAAAAATAAATCTTAGTAAGAGATATAATAATAGAGGAAGAAGGTTAATCTATTTGAAATTTTTAAAAACATATAAAGGATTTTTTTAGAAAAAAAATAAACATTGAGAGAAAAATAACCATTTACTTACTCTTAAAAATAACTTTAATCCAATTTTTTCATAATAAAATCATAATTAATATTAAATTAAAAGTTATAATTCATTACGTTTTCTTAGAAAAATATGAAAAAAATTCTTGGAAAATAAACATTTCACACTTAGGAGATCGAAAAACGTTTCTTTTAAAAAAATATTCTCATTTACTTATCTTATAAAATCAAAATATTTCCATAAAATCATCAAAAATAAAAAAATAAAATATATACAAGGAAAATAATATAAATAATAACATTTATAACAAAAATATAGTTTCACTATAATATAATGCATAATGTGGGACATAATAATCATTTCATTAAGGCCTCATGCCCAGACATCATACCAAAATAAGAAAGGAATGCACCAAATACCCAATATATTTTTCCTCATGAGACCTACTAATGCATCAATGGGATCTATAATAGTGGTTCCCACTCATCCAATTACTAATTAAAATGAATTCATAATATGATAGAAATGAATAAAGATACATTTAATAATCCACATAAACATTCATATTAAAAAACTAACATACAAAATTTCAAAACGATTCTCAATAAATAACTATAGCAACATGATCATAAGTTTTAAAGAGAAATAAGTCTAATTGAATCATTAGAGTATATAACCACTAAAGAATAAAAATATTTAAAGGATATTGACATAGATGAAAAACATCTTTATAAATTCAATATAAAGTCTCTTTGAAAATAATAAGAAATATCCTTCTCTTTTGAAAAAATTTTAAAACTAAAAATTCAATAATAATGGGAATGGTATTTTATTTTAATATAATTATAAAATTGTATATTAATATTGATAATAAATAATGGTTAGTATAGAGTAAAAATGAAGATATACAGCAAATGTTATAAAATGTACTTTTAAAAAAAGTAAAAATAACCCATTCGGGGAATGTGGAAAAGAATTTGTTTTAAACCTTTATAAAGAAAGACAAAATTATTTAAAAAATTTCATTTAAAATATTTTCATTATAAATAATAACATTATTGAAACATTTAAAATAACTTGTACATGGAGGAAAAATATTTTGAAATAGAAAATTTAAAACGCGATTTTAAAGAAAAATCCATCACCTCGAGTTTTGACTTGTTTCATAGGTTCTCTAACCCAAGAATAGTAAAATTATATTAATAATTTTCTTGTTTAATAACTATTTTCAATTTTATTTTTATTTAATTTAATTAAATCATTGTTATGTTTCATTTATTTAATAAATCGGTTGAGTTTTTGTAAGTGATTTTGAGATTGTTTGGTTTTTAATTTCTAGGGACATAAATCTTTTATAGTTGGAAATATTATCACACCCTATTATGAAAAATAATGTATGAAGATTAATTTTTCATTTATATTGTTTAAATTATGGTTTTTAATAGTTATGGAGAGGTATTTTTGGTAGTTTATGGTAGCAAGAAGCCACTGACTAGCCGATGGAGGGTATTGGCTAGTTGGTGAATGCTAGAAGAAAACCAGCATTGATATAGTTTCCTTTGTCCAGCTGAGGAGTCCTAGTGGCTAGCCAATGATTCCACTGTACATCTTTCTTAATAAGGGTAAAAAATTCATTCTCAACCAAAAAGATTTTTTATCCCCTCTAGTCTGATCCCTACAACACTAATTCATTTTTTCATGGTTTAGAGGCTCTTTGGTGACTTTATTGTCTCTCTTATTCTATCAAGTGGAAAATTCTATTTCTATTTGGAAACATGGGTCTCTATTGATTATAATTTTTTAAGTGGACGATTTCTAATAAATTTATTATCTTCTTATCAATGTTTTTTATGTTTTAATAAAATTAATTAGTGGATCTGGAATGAAAATGTAGAATTGATGTACTTTTCATCATATATAGCTTCTTTATAATTTGATCTCTTCCTCTCTCATCACCAGTCTAAAAGTAAACCTTATTTTCATTTATATTTAAATAGGTGTAGCTATATAATGACACAATGTTTCATCAATGGAATTACCTTCTTATAATTATGTCTTATATTATAATAATATAAGATTAAATATACAACACAATACAAACCATATAAATAAACAATGAGTAAAATAAAAGGTATCTATAGAAGTTAAGGAATGAATGTCGATGAAATAGTAACTTGAACCTTGGAATTGTAATGTGACCTTTATAAATAGTAAAGTAGACAATTGAATAGTAACTTCTCTAATGAAAGTATAAATAAAATTTACCCATCTTATAAGTGACGATATGATATAAATATATTATTGTATAAGTAAGAAAATATTTTTAAAATTATTAATTAAATGTTGGAATTTTTTAAGTCATGTATATTTAATAAATATTATATTAATAATTTTATTATTTAAAAAAAGAATTTTCATAAAATTTATTCATAAATAATTATTTCTATGACTTATGATTATCAAATAATTTTAAGAGACCTTGATTAATTTTTCATAGTATTGGAAAAGCAATTTTAATTCAAAATTTTGTATTTTTCAAGAAAATTATGATTTTAATCAAAAATAAAATTTCTCAAATTTGTAAAATAATTTTCATAAAATTGAGTTAATTTTTGAAATCTAAATGTTGAAAATGGTTGGGGTGATTTTTTGGGATTTTTCTGAAATACTTGACTTTTGTGAATAGTAAAATACAATAATTTAACGAATAATATAAATACATGATTTATTGAGTCATGGGTAATGTTAAGATAATATAAGCACCTTGGGTTCGAAATCACAAGAAAATATTACTTTTTTGGTCACAAGAATGATTACTATTGCTTTTATTGAGTAAAATAGTAATATAATGAATAAAATACTGAGAAAACCCTCCTCTCCTCCACTATAAATACCACCCTTATTCACCTCCTCTCCTCACAACTCTCAAGCCATGTTCCTAGTCTAAATTCTACTCAAATATATCCCTAAGACCCTATAATAGGTCCACCATCCATTGGTATGTTCAAAATACTAAATCCTCTCCCCTAAATAGGTTCTCAAGGAAGAAATATTCAAGAGGTAAATACCTCCTATCATTTCTTTTATTTTCTTTCAAGTTACTTTCTTTATTTTTCTATCCTCTACTCCTTTAATATAAATTTTATGATAACTCCATTACCTTATATGTACTATAATTTTATTATTATAATGGAATATTTATTCATCATATAAGGCCCCAGCCTTAAACCTTACTTAATATTGAATTAAAAGAATAATTCACATTGAGGATCTTTTCAGGTTTAGAGTTTTATAGAATTAGAACATAACTATTACATCTCAAAAGATTACAAAGTAGTCACTTATACTAAGTTTCCATAATAATAAAAACTCTTGAAAGAAACATGTCTAGTTCCATGTTTTATATAGCATGACATTCCCTTGATCCCATCCTTGACCTTATTCCACATTAAGTCCTATGAAAAACATTTCAAAAAAACTTTGGGTGAGCATAAAAAGCTCAGTAAGGGATACACAAAGAATGAAAACTGTTAGTTTTTCAAAATCAAGTAAACCATGTATACTGTATCAAAGTAATACCTTCACCTTCATGAAGTAGTAAAAACTCTTCACTGAATAAAGTATCATTACTTACCTTTTTGTAACCAAAGTATTACCATAAAACCCATATAAAGAACACATAACATATATAAAGGTAACTTGGGACATAAACATACTTAAGTGGAATAACCATACGGTCGACTTCCACACATATCACTTAATGGAATAGCCATACGGCCAATTTCCATACATACTTAATGGAATAGCCATACGGCCGACTTTCATACCCAATGCATTGGAGGTTATAACGTAACCACTCGTCCTGGTATTCACGGCACCACCTGTCATATGGTTTATAACGTAACCACCTGTTAAAATGTCCAAGTACCAATATAAAATCATAAAACATAAAACCAATATAAAGGAATGATAACATTTCCACATTTCAATCACAATATATCATAAATATATTGACATAATATAATCCTATTTCAAAACCATTTTCAATACCAAAATACATAAAAGAGTATATGGTATTTATTTTATTCTAAAAACATTACGGCTTGTTGAGAAAGCCAAAGACCAAATAATACTCGCGGCGGCGGAAAAGGTCGTTGTCGCCGCGTACGTTAAAAGAAACATTCCTTTTTGTCGTTTTGTAAAACGCTTCGTAGAAAAAGATTCCTTCTGTATAAAAGTAAAAGTCAAAGGGGTTTATACACCGTATAAAAAAATGTTGTGTATAAAACGAAATATGCCTCAATGAAAGGAGATTGAGACGAAGTCCCTTACAAAGATCATTTTTAAAATAAAATAGATCTATTATGTGTATTCACTATAATTACACATAAAGAAAGTACAAATACAATATAGTACATAATAATATCATGACATAATTTGAAAGTAGGAGATTAACCCAAAGAATGGTAATTGGGTTAAGAAGTTCCCTTACCTCGGGTCCGACTTGACTCGATCGTTCTTTAACGTCCTGAATAATAAACTTGAGTTAATTTATACTTGATTAAGAACCTTTTTAATGTTCATTATTCCTTTTATATCACTTATTTCCATGTTATAAACATTATGTAACCATTTAAGTTAATAATGTTTGTTTTGTCAATATTTGGTTCTTAAGTCGAAAGTGGACTTCTTACAATTACATGTTGTTCGTGTGGTCAAAGGTTCTTTATATCCAGAATGACATTCCTGATTTGGATATCATATATATCATATATATCCATCATATACATGTATTTATAATATTACATAATCATTTAGAGGTAAGAAATGAAATGCACCGTTCATGGAGACGGTAAGCCGTACGTACGCATGAACGCTACTTTCATTTCTTTGTCATATTAATTGAATTAAAACTAAATGAGAGGTATGTATATTTTAATTCCAGATTTATATTCATAATTTAGATATATCATTAATTATATATATCCATTATATACATGTACTTTTAATAGTACATTACATTTGAGGATAAGAAATGAAATGCACCGTTCATGGAGACGGTAAGCCGTACGTACGCATGAACGCTACTTTCATTTCTATCTCATACTTTAATGGAAAGAAATAATAATGATATAGAGGTATATTATAATTCCAATATAACATAATATATAATAACTTTAAATCCATCCTTTACACGTCCCACATATGGCATTAACGAATCACATCACTTTGAGGGGGCGGTAGTCCGCACTTCCTTAAATGAATATATCGTGTTTACCCATAATGGAAACCATAAAGGTATGCCCAAAATTAAAAATACAGAAGCTTAAAGAAACCATAAACATATTATATATCATATATAAGAATAGTGACATCATAATGGCCACCTTTGAAGGTGTTAAATGAGTATTGAACAATCATCGTTTCGGGAGGCAGAATTTCGCCTTCCACAGAAACCGTATGTTCTTTAACCATTTGATATAGTTGTGTGAGAGTGTAGATCGAATAAATCATATAAAAAAATCCTAGTATATTGAAGATACTGGTGTTGTTACAAAATAAGTAAATAAAAAGAGTTTAGAGGGTTGGAGAAGCAAAATAAAACAAATGAACAAGAGAGAATGAATTACCTTTAAAAGTGTAACTACTTTTGATTTGAGACTAAAGGATTCCTTTGAAAGGATTATGCCGAAAGGGAATCCTCTAGGATTAGGAGAGGGATGTGGAGAGAGTAATTGGGCAGGGTTTGGCCGAGCCAAAGGCTTGAGGAGTGTGTGAAATGAGGTAGAGGTGGGGGCCTTTTATAAGAGGAGAGGAGGGGCACTTTTGGAAAGTAAAGAAATATTACTTTATTTGAAAATGTGTTTCGGTTTTAAAAGGTCCCACATTGATAGAATTCGTGGATAAGGTGATAAGGGTTCAAACTCCACTCATCCAATTGGTTTTGGACATGTGTAGTTCATATATTTTACATTATCTTTCCATTTTATTTAAATCGTTAAATAATGAGGTCATCGCTGCATCATCATGATGTCATAAATTAATTAATTTATTTAATGTCTAAAAATTATATATATATAATGCTATGATGTAGGAAATCTTTTTATCTTTCCAATGACTACTTATAATCAAAAATATGATCTTTATAACCCCATGTAAAAATTGTTTTCGTAAAACATGTTATGTTTGTGTCATTTTTACTTTTACATTAAATAAAAAGTTATTTATGTCATTTCCCAACCAAAGTGTCTCCATGGGGTCCCCAAGTTGACCCATGGCTTGTCTTGGTCTGCCATGAAACAACCAATGAGGGTAGGACATGTGTCAAGCTCATCTTATTTTATTAAAGCATTATTTTTACCTTAAACTACACTAATTACCACTAATCGCGATTAAAAACTTAATAAGTTACTATTCATCAAAAATTTATTTTAATCTCATTGAACCACATTTTACTTCTTAATGACAACCATGTATGTCGGATTTTTTAAAATCAAAACACAATGATGGTAAAATTTCATTTAAACGGAAAATCAGTTTTTATAAGTACCACTTAGTGGTTTCACTATTCATCAAAAATTGAAGTTTTTCAGAAAATTACCAAAAATTCACCCTCAGCTATATTTGATATTAAAAATTCAAAAATAAAGTCTATTTTACAAAATTCAAAACATATAAGTCACATTAATTAATTTAATAATTAATTCCCGCTATCAGAGCAAATAGCGTGTTTTTATGAAACAATAAGTATCAAAAGATTGACACTAGTTTAAGTCCAATTTCAAAGTGAAATTAATTCCAACGACCACTATTGGATTTAATGGTAAAAATATTTTCTAATTTCACTTTAAAACCAATTCAAAAGATAATATAATCATATAAATAAATTAGATTAAAAAGAGGTTTTGAATTAAAATACAACACTTTACACTATTCATTAAAAAAAATGAACTTTATCGGAAAGGTACCAAAAAATTACACAATGTAAATTTTGATGTCCTGATTCTAAAGAAGAGTTATATTTGGTCCAATAGAATTTATAAGATCGATCAAAACTATATTTAATGACGGTTCTCCGTCAAAAGGTGATAAGTGAACCTTTAGTGAAAACTATGGCATATACGCCTAAAATTGAATTCTTTCCGTATTTTAATCCTCTATCCTTTATTGGATAAATGTAAAAACTTTTAAAAACACATATAATCATATTTTAGTTATTTCTATCCATTCCTGCCAGTACAACGGCTACTCGTTAACTAACATTTAAAATAATATTATTTTATTACTTGTGTGCAACGTAAGTTTTCAAAGAAACTTATCGTTGCGTACTGAGTATGCTATCGAACGTAGAAACCCCTTTTAATTAAAATTAATATTTAATTCGTAAATATTAATAAATTTGAAAATTCTTTATTCATTATTTACCTGGGATGTTACATCCTTCCCCCCTTTTGGGAATTGCGTCCTCGCAATTTTATTCACTTATCAAAATAAGTGGGGGTATTTATCCCTCATAGCATTTTCAGGTTCCCACGTTGCCTCTTCAATCACATGGTTTTTCCACAAAACCTTTACCTGATGAATCACCTTATTCCGTAACACCTGCTCCCTGTGGTCAAGAATCTGGACTGGTTGTTCTTCATAAGATAGGTTCTCTTCCAGCTGAACTACCTCTGGACTCAAAACATGAGATGGATCTAGCATATACTTTCTCAACATTGAAACATGAAAAACATTGTGTACCTGAGATAAACTCGGAGGTAAAGCCACCCGGTATGCAACTGATCCAACTCTCTCCAGAATTTCATATGGTCCAATAAACCTTGGACTCAGCTTTCCTTTCTTACCAAATCTCATCACACTTTTCCAAGGAGAAACCTTGAGAAAAACATCATCACCTACCTCGAAAGATAGATCCTTCCTCTGGTTATCCGCATAACTATTCTGCCTGCTCTGAGCTGTTCTCATGTGCTTCTGAATCAACTGAACTTTTTCTGCCATCTCTTCTACCAATTCTGGTCCCATCAGCTTCCTTTCACCCACTTCATTCCAAAATGCTGGAGTTCGACACCCTTCTCATATAATGCCTCAAATGGTGCCATCTGTATACTGGAATGAAAACTGTTATTATAAGAAAACTCAACCAAAGAAATTTGTTGGTCCCAACTTCCCTGATAATCCATAGAACAAGCTCATAGCATATCCTCCGAGGTCTGAATTGTTCGTTCTGACTGCCCATCTGATTGAGGATGAAAAGCTGTACTAAAATTTAATTCCGTACCCAACGACTTCTGAAGGCCTTTCCAAAAGTTAGAAGTAAACCTGGGATCACGATCCGATACAATGGAGAGAGGAACCCCATTTAACCTGACTATATCTTTAAGATACAAACGGGAAAGTTGATCAAGAGAGAAAGTATCTCGAATAGCAAGGAAATGGGCAGATTTGGTAAAGCGGTCAACAATAACCCAGATTGCATTATTACCTCGAGATGTCCTCGGTAATCCCACAACAAAGTCCATGGATATGTTTTCCCATTTCCACTCTGGCACTGGTAAAGGCTGAAGCATCCCTTTTGGTAACTGTCGCTCTGCTTTAACCTGTTGACATGTCAAACACTTCACAGTAAAATCAGCAATATCTCTTTTCATTCCATCCCACTAGTAATACTCCCGCAGATCTCTGTACATCTTAGTACTGCCAGGATGAACTAAAAACGGGGAACTATGAGCCTCACATAACAACTCATTCTTCAACTGTGAATCACAAGGCACACATAACCTCTTCCCAAACCTTAAAACACAAACACAAACTTATCCAAGAACTCGTGGAAAATATTATTCATAAGGTCCATGAATATAGTAGGTGCATTGGTTAACCCAAAAGGAATAACTAAAAATTCATAATGGCCATATCTAGTACGAAACACAGTCTTCGGAACGTCTGCTTCTTTTACTTTCAACTGATGGTACCCCGACCTCAAGTCAATCTTCGAAAAATACTGAGCTCCCTGGAGCTGATACCACTTCATTTGATGGCCCAACATCTACTGAAGTTGTTGCAAAGGATTTCACCACCCCTTTCTGCTTGTAGTCTGGCTGTATTCCCCCAGTTGAGTTCTTCGTTGGACACTCGTTTGCATAATGACCCATTTCATTACACTTAAAACATCTTACCGTTGGCTTTTAATTTCCTGCTTGATCATCTTCCTTACAGTTACGAGCAATATGACCAGACTTACCACACCAAAAGCACTTACCAGACTTGGATAAACATTCTCCAGGATGCATTTTACCACACTTCTCACAGGATGGATATTTGGTTTTCTTACCTCCTTGCTTCTTTGATGAATTCTTCCCCTTTTCCTGCCAACTAGACCTCTTATTCTGTTGTTTTTCATAGAACACCTGATCATCGGCAAACTCCATTTCCACCTTCTCCACACATCGAACAAGTTTTTCATAACTTTTGAACTCACGAGAAGCTAAAGCCCTTCGATACTTTGGCTTTAACCCTGAGTAAAAATGGTTTATTTTACTATCAAGATCTCGTATGAAGTTTGGAGAATACCTTGCCAATCGAGTGAACTTTTCTTCATAAGCAGCCACTGAATCATCCTCCTGCCTCAATTCTAGGAACTGTTTTTCCATCCTAAGACGAACCACCTTAGGAAAATATTTCTCAAGAAACATACCTTTGAATTCGTCCCGGTGAAGATCCTCGATCTCATCACTATCCCTTATATTTTTCACCATCGACCACCACTGATCAGCTTCACCTTCAAAATGGTAAACAGCAAGACTAACCTTTTGATGTTCTGAACACCCCATGATATCAAAAATCTTCTCCAGTGCTTTAATCCACCCTTCAGCTTGCACAGGGTCATATGATCCTCTGAATGATAGGGGATGTTGCCTCATGAAATGTTCCACCACTGACATGTTCCTATACGGTTGATCTGGATGATCTCGTGCATGGATACCACCACCATTTATAGCCTGAGTCAACTATGCCATCACTGCAAAAAACTGTTCAGTTCTTATTCCGACCATCTCAGGTTGCTGATTTGGAAGGTTATCTTCCTCCTGATATCGTCCCAACATAGCTGCTTTGTTTCCTCTGCGGAAAACCATTCTGAACACAGAAATATCTTAGGCGAAGCAACATGGTAATCCGTAAATGCTATATCATTTCAATCATATTATAATTTAACACTTTTCTAACTCCTAAAGTTGTCTAAACCGACCTCTGATACCAACTATAAGGCCCCAGCCTTAAACCTTACTTAATATTGAATTAAAATAATAATTCACGTTGAGGATCTTTTCAGGTTTAGAGTTTTAGAGAATTAGAACATAACTATTACATCTCAAAAGATTACAAAGTAGTCACTTATACTAAGTTTCCATAATAAAAAAACTCTTGAAAGAAACATGTCTAGTTCCATGTTTTATATATCATGACATTCCCTTGATCCCATCCTTGACCTTATTCCACATTAAGTCCTGTGAAAAAAATTTCAAAAAAACTTGGGGTGAGCATAAAAAGCTCAGTAAGGGATACACAAAGAATGAAAACTGTTAGTTTTTCAAAATCAAGTAAACCATGTATACTCTATCAAAGTAATACCTTCACCTTCATGAAGTAGTAAAAACTCTTCACTGAATAAAGTATCATTACTTACCTTTTTGTAACCAAAGTATTACCATAAAACCCATATAAAGAACACATAACATATATAAAGGTAACTTGGGACATAAACATACTTAAGTGGAATAACCATACGGTCGACTTCCACACATATCACTTAATCGAATAGCCATATGGCCAATTTCTATACATACTTAATGGAATAGCCATACGCCCGACTTCCATACCCAATGCATTGGAGGTTATAACGTAACCACCCATCCTGGTATTCATAGCACCACCCGTCATATGGTTTATAACGTAACCACCCGTTAAAATGTCCAAGGACCAGTATAAAATCATAAAACATAAAACCAATATAAAGGAATGATAACATTTCCACATTTCAATCACAATATATCATAAATATATTGACATAATAGAATCATATTTCAAAACCATTTTCAATACCAAAATACATAAAAGAGTATATGGTATTTATTTTATTCTAAAAACATTACGGCTTGTTGAGAAAGCCAAAGACCAAATAATACTCGCGGCGGTGGAAAAGGTCGTTGTCGCCACGTACGTTAAAAGAAACATTCCTTTTTTTCATTTTGTAAAACGCTTCGTCGAAAAAGATTCCTTTTGTATAAAAGTAAAAGTCAAATGGGTTTATACACTGTATAAAATAAAGTTGTGTATAAAACGAAATATGCCTCAATGAAAGGAGATTGAGACGAAGTCCCTTACAAAGATCATTTTTAAAATAAAATAGATCTATTATGTGTATTCACTATAATTACACATAAAGAAAGTACAAATACAAGATAGTACATAATAATATCATGACATAATTTGAAAGTAGGAGATTAACCCAAAGAATGGTAATTGGGTTAAGAAGTTCCCTTACCTCGGGTCCGACTTCACTCGATCGTTCTTTAACGTCCTGAATAATAAACTTGAGTTAATTTATACTTGATTAAGAACCTTTTTAAAGTTAATTATTCCTTTTATATCACTTATTTCCATGTTATAAACATTATTTAACCATTTAAGTTAATAATGTTTGTTTTGTCAATATTTGGTTCTTAAGTCGAAAGTGGACTTCTTACAATTACATGTTGTTCGTGTGGTCAAAGGTTCTTTATATCCAGAATGACATTCCTGATTTGGATATCATATATATCATATATATCCATCATATACATGTATTTATAATATTACATAGTCATTTAGAGGTAAGAAATGAAATGCACCGTTCATGGAGACGGTAAGCCGTACGTACGCATGAACGCTACTTTCATTTCTTTGTCATATTAATTGAATTAAAACTAAATGAGAGGTATGTATATTTTAATTCCAGATTTATATTCATCATTTAGATATATCATTAATTATATATATCCATTATATACATGTACTTTTAATAGTACATTACATTTGGGGATAAGAAATGAAATGCACCGTTCATGGAGACGGTAAGTCGTACGTACGCATGAACGCTACTTTCATTTCTATCTCATACTTTAAGGGAAAGAAATAATAATGATATAGAGGTATATTATAATTCTAGTATAACATCATATATAATAACTTTAAATCCATCCTTTACACGTCCCACATATGGCATTAACGAATCACATCACTTTGAGGGGGCGGTAGTCCGCACTTCCTTAAATGAAGATATCGTGATTACCCATAATGGAAACCATAAAGGTATGCCCAAAATGAAAAATACAGAAGCTTAAAGAAACAATAAACATATTATATATCATATATAAAAATAGTGACATCATAATGGCCACCTTTGAAGGTGTTAAATGAGTATTGAACAATCATCGTTTCGGGAGGCAGAATTTCGCCTTCCACAGAAACTGTATGTTCTTTAACCATTTGATGTATTTTTGTGAGAGTGTAGCTCGAATAAATCTTATAAAAACATCCTAGTATATTGAAGATACTTTTTTTGTTACAAAAGAAGTAAATAAAAAGAGTTTAGAGGGTTGGAGAAGCAAAATAAAACAAATGAACAAGAGAGAATGAATTACCTTTAAAAGTGTAACTACTTTTGATTTGAGACTAAAGGCTTCCTTTGAAAGGATTCTGCCTAAAGGGAATCCTCTAGGATTAGGAGAGGGATGTGGAGAGAGTAATTGGTCAGGGGTTGGCCGAGCCAAAGGCTTGAGGAGTGTGTGAAATGAGGTAGAGGTGGGGGCCTTTTATAAGAGGAGAGGAGGGGCACTTTTGGAAAGTAAAGAAATATTACTTTATTTGAAAATGTGTTTCGGTTTTAAAAGGTCCCACATTGATAGAATTCGGGTATAAGGTGATAAGGGTTAGAAATAAACTCATCCAATTGGTTTTGGACATGTGTAGTTCATAGATTTTACATTATCTTTCCATTTTATTTAAATCGTTAAATAATGAGGTCATCGCTGCATCATCATGATGTCATAAATAAATTAATTTATTTAATGTCTAAAAATTTTATAAAAAAAATACTATGATGTAGGAAATATTATTATCTTTCCAATGACTACTTATAATCAAAAATATGGTCTTTATAACCCCATGTGAAAATTGTTTTCGTAAAACATGCTTTGTTTGTGTCATTTTTACTTTTACATTAAATAAAAAGTTATTTATGTCATTTCCCAACCAAAGTGTCTCCATGGGGTCCCCAAGTTGACCCATGGCTTGTCTTGGTCGGCCATGACCCAACCAATTAGGGTAGGACATGTGTCAAGCTCATCTTATTTTATTAAAGCATTATTTTTACCTTAAACTACACTAATTACCACTAATCGCGATTAAAAACTTAATAAGTTACTATTCACCAAAAAATTATTTTAATATCATTGAACCACATTTTACTTCTTAATGACAACCATGTATGTCGGATTTTTGAAAATCAAAACACAATGATGGCAAAATTTCATTTAAACGGAAAATCGGTTTTTATAAGTGCCACTTAGTGGTTTCACTATTCATCAAAAATTGAAGTTTTTCAGAAAATTACCAAAAATTCACCCAAAGCTATATTTTATATTACGAATTCAAAAATAAAGTCTATTTTACAAAATTCAAAACATATAAGTCACATTAATTAATTTAATAATTAATTCCCGCTGTCAGAGCAAATAGCGTGTTTTTATGAAACAATAAGTATCAAAAGATTGACACTAGTTTAAGTCCGATTTCAAAGTGAAATTAATTCCAACGACCACTATTGGATTTAATGGTAAAAATATTTTCTAATTTCACTTTAAAACCAATTCGAAAGATAATCTAATCATATAAATAAATTAGATTAAAAAGAGGTTTTGAATTAAAATACAACACTTTACACTATTCCTTAAAAAAATGAACTTTATCGGAAAGGTACCAAAAATTTACACAAAGTAAATTTTGATGTCCAGATTCTAAAGAAGAGTTATATTTGGTCCAATAGAATTTATAAGATCGATCAAAACTATATTTAATGACGGTTATCCGTCAAAAGGTGATAAGTGAACCTTTAGTGAAAACTAGGGCATATACGCCTAAAATTGATTTCTTTCCGTATTTTAATCCTCTATCCTTTATTGGATAAATGTAAAAACATTTAAAAACATATATAATCATATTTTAGTTATTTCTATCCATTCTTGCCAGTACAAAGGCTACTCGTTAACTAACATTTAAAATAATATTATTTTATTACTTGTGTGTAACGTAAGTTTTCAAAGAAACTCATCATTGCGTACCGAGTACGCTATCGAACGTAGAAACCCCTTTTAATTAAAATTAATATTTAATTCGTAAATATTAATAAATTTGAAAATTCTTTATTCTTTATTTACCTGGGATGTTACACATCATCTCTCATTTCCCCTTAATTTATACAATAAATGAAAACACCATCGCAGATGTGTTAATTTATCACATTCATGGACGATGGGTTTTCAATTTCTATTTCCATCATCAATTCTGGTCATAAAACCATTTTTATGGTTTAAAGAGACTATAATATATGTATTCTGTCTAATTTAAGGTTTTTTAATCTTTATTACACATCATATTAACTTATAAATCAAAATGTGTTCAATGTGATCAAAAACTGCCAATTAACCAAAACGATTCTCAATAATGTTTTATATAATGATACATCTTCACTATAAATAAAATAATAAATTTTATAAACATGTAATATTATTTATTTTCACTAATAACATAAAACATAAATTCTGTATAACCATTCTCTTCTTACATGTATATAAGTAAACCAATCATGAAAACTAAGGAAACAAACACTCCCAAATAATGAAATTGAACCTCTTAACCCATCAAAAAGGGCATGAATGAACTTAATAAGGTTATTATAAATCAATTACATGAATAAGAGTTTTTGTGTATATTAATTAATCAATTATAATTTGGTTATCCTAGACATTAATATCAAGTTAAGGACACCATCCGACTTAAGGTGAGGGATTCTACTCGAACCTCCATTATTCCTTAGAGTTGCTCTATCTTTATTTATTACCCAAATGAAGTTATATATTATTTTTATTTAATATTATAAATGTTTTTTATATGATACAAAATCATTTATCAGGGTCCATTATTCATTCTATTTCAGGGATATACATGTTTTTAAGTGGTTCCCTCCTCAATACTCCCTAATAAGAAAACCCGTTTAAGGGAACCTCCATAATTCTTACCCAATTAAAAGTGAACTCTATCATCTATTTTAATAAACCATTGTTTTGATAAAATAAGAATTTTTATTATGAAAACCTTCTTGGTTCACTTTTTGTTTTATATAAAATATTATTCCCTTTTATATTTTAAATTCTCTTTAGTATTTTCCTTAAAACCGCACTAAAATGTTTTCATTCTAAAATTTCATAAATACTCTTTTTATATATTATCACTTATATTTGACATAAATTACCATGATATATACCTATTTTACCTTATTAATTTACATGTATGTTCTAATTCCTTTCTTTCATGGTCCCTTATATGATATGACTTGTTAATATGCTTTATGACATTATTATGATACCCATTTCTTTTCATGGGTACCCATATATTTATGTGTGATTGACTATGTATGATTATATATGTGAAAAACATATTCATGAAAATGTTAATGTGGGTTCACCCAGATAGATCCCCTGTGAACTGGGTAAATCTTAGTCACATGAGACATTATGTGCAATGGTCTTGGTGGCTATCCTTGGCTCTAGCTACCATATGCAACAGTCTTGGTGGTTAACCATGAATTGTTCTCCTACATGTTCAACGAGCCTGGAATCATGATAAATTCATGTTTTATGTTTCTTCCATATTAATATGAATCCATGATTTTATGATCCCATGTTTATATGTTATGAATTTATATTTTCCGTGTCTTTTTATATCATTATGACATGCCTTCTAACCCATGTGTTAAAGCTTTATTCTTATATTTATTAACTTATTGATATTTTTAGATCATCCCTTTATTCATGTTATCCCCAAGTTATACTATGAATATGTATGATCACAATATAAGTTAGGATCATTTTATTAATATTAAGTAAATAAATTTTTTATTTAGTCCAATGTTTTCAGTTTTATGTACCCAGTCTTCCAAGACACTATACTTCCTGATCCTTAGCTTGTAATATGATGTTTTTTTATTCTTAAATCATGTAATGATATGTATAAAAGGCTAAGGCCTCTATACTCTATCACGTAGTCTAACCCCTGGAATTCATTATGTTGTTGTTATTATTTCCATTGGTTTTAAAAATCAAAATTTTTTCTAATATTTTATGGATATAGTTATGTTTTCAAAACTGGGGGTTTTTTATGAAAAAAATTTGATATACACCACATGTTTGTTAAATTTAATCAAGAATGATTTCAAAAAGTAAATAGGTTTTCATTCATGGAAGCGGTGTAATATCACTATATAAAATGTTTTATGAAAATGTGGGAATGAATTTGAAATGTATTTTTTCTTCCAAATTGTTTTATGAAACATTTTTTCGTTTTCCTTGAACATAATAATTATGTATAGAACATTGGGTAGATATAAGGTATGGGGGGAAATAAACAAATATGAGACTTAGTGGAATTATCTATCTCTATGGGATGTTCCCTTAATTCCATGGAGGCAAGTGGGAATCCTTTCTAAGGGACCTAGGTTCCAAGACTTTAGGATTAACATATGTCATATTGTATTTTTTTGTGTCTTGGGGGTTTAGTAATGTACAAAATTTTGTCATGAATTTCTCTCATTGGATTATTTGATATTACATTATTTGTATGATCTTTTGATAGGATTATTTGAAAACTCGATATTGATATAGATATTGATTCTTATAAAATATTTTATTTATCTATTAAATCAATTAGATATGTGATATTTCATATTTTTCTATTTATTTGATTATGAAATGATTTTGAAATGAATGACATGTTTTTGAAAATAAAAACAAAGGATGATTTATAAATGTAAAATGATTTCATTTGAAATTTTTTAGAAATATGTTTGAACTATTAACTAATGTATTCATGTGGTTATACATTTTATAGATACATAGTGGTGTCCTACTGGGCCCTTGATCTCACACACTACGTATTCCTTTGATTATTTAGAGCCTTGGTCTTCAAGGATACATGTAAAGGGAAGAGTTTCATACATAGGATGGATCTCTTAGCTCATGTTTCATTTATTTTGGGTTGTTATGGTAGTGATATGTGGTCATATGGGGATTCACACATGGGTTGTTTCTATTTCCTTGTTTTGATGGTATTTCAGTTGTTTTTTTAGACCTTTTTATCCAAATATTGGATGTGAAATTTTTGGTTTGTTGTTTTGACATATGATATATTTTGGTTATCTATTGTGATAACATAATTGATTATACCATATCATATTTTTCTAATAGTTAAATCATTCCCATATCCCCATGGTAGGTCACCCAGGTACTTGTTTCCAGACCATAGTGATCAAGAGCATGCTTCGATCCTTGTAGTGGAATAGTTCGAGTAATGTTATAGGTTGACCTGGGTTGGTCTATTACAATGCTCCTAGTTGAATCATCTTTATAATATTAAACCTATCATAATTATCATTTTTAAACATTTAATATAATTTTATAACCATCCATATTTATAAGTTATAAAAAAACGAATTAAATCACTCTGTGGAGACGGCAGTCCGTACGTACGCATGGGTGATGTTTTCATTTCTCAAATGCATGGAAAGAAAAAAATGGAAATCAATAATATATCCATCCATAAAAATAAATATATCATAATTATAATATATAAATATACTTTAAAATAATTCTTATGAACAACCATGTGGGATAGTAATGAAAAACAAATCACATTACTTTGTTGTGGTGGTAGTCCACATGTACACATGGGCGACGTTATCATATTACAATGGATGAGAAGGTAATAAGGTAGATAATATTTTATATTTATATAATCATAAATATTCCACAAAAATATTATATGTTCATTTATTATATCTTTAAGACTACCCATGTGTTATGGTAATGAAAAACTAACCACATCTCTTCATGGAGGTGATAGTCCACATGTATGCATGAGAGAAGTGTTCATTTTACATTGGATGGAAAATGATTTTACCATAAATATAATAAAATTTCAGTATAGTGGATATAATTATGTTGATATATCATTATGGTTATGATAGGGTTGAATTTGGTAAAAAAATAAATAAACTTAAAATAAATAGGTTAAGACTTATACCTCCTCTTTTGATATTCTCTTTTCGATTGAGTTTAAGGCCATTATAGGAGAAGTTTATGGCCACCCTAGTGTATTGGGGAAATTTTAATGGAATTTTATATGTGTATTTGATTCGAGTTTTGATATAAAACCAAACATGAGTTGTGTTTTGAAATGGATGAAGTGAGTCCATTTATATAAGACAAAATAAATGGTATTTTTGATAATTTTCAATATTTAAGGGTCTTGAATTAAATTTTAAAAATAAAAAGTGGCAGATGAATGAAAAAAACTAATATTCTAGAAAAAATCTCATCCAATTGAGTAAATATGTGATTTTTTTTATTTTATAATTATTTGAAATTATTTTTAAACATTAAAAATCATTTAAAATCATTTTCATGAATTTTCACATATTTTGAGTTTAAAGGAATTAAGAGAACAAAGGATTTCAATTATAAACACTTTAATAATAACTAATAATTCATAAATATCCATTAATTTAATAAGACACTATAATTAATTCAAAAAATATTACATTTAATGTTTTTCTTAAAAATTACTTGATCTTTCCATTTCTTGCACAAGCATTGTGTTGGTGTTATATAAGCATTCCAGGTAATTATACAGTCACTTAAAATTAAGAATATTTTAATATCATAAAAATAATTTATTCATACTAAAAATAACAATTTAAAATGAAAGAGTGACATTTTGTAATTATTCTTTACTTAAATTAATATAAGTGTTTTACTCACGGTCAAGTGGAATTAAAACAATTAAATGTAAAAAATAAGGTTATAATTATTTAAATAACCAAATAAAATAATAATTAAGATGATATTTTGTGACCATATCACAATTTTTTACCATAATTAACTCGTTTTACATTTTTTCATGGTGACAACAATTTATCGGGGTTATTATTCATTATATCCAAAAAATTAAATTAACCTCATTATTAAATTTAAACCAATTTTTTTCAAATATGAAATCAATTTTTCATGATTAAATTTTTTGTATTTACATAAATTACTTTTAATATAAGTTCAAAAAAAACTATGAATAATAGTTTTTTGAAAAAAAAATTTTAAGAATAAAAATGACCTTATACAAAAATCAAATATAATACTTATACATATGGAATTAGTGAGATTATTTTTGATAAAAAAGATCTAATTTTACTTTATATCCAAATCCAAAATAGAATATAACTTTTAAATTAATTTATTTAAAAATAATAAATGATTATTTTTTAAAAATCAACATTTTTCACTATTGACCAAAAAATCAACATTTTCAAAAAAATATATCAAAAAACCATTCTAAGATAATTTTGACATGTTGAATTAAAAAATTATTTCCTTTTTCTAAAGTATAATTTATTAAAGTGTCATAAATTAGTTGTAATTTTCCCACACAAAATGCAATAAAATGCATTATTGGTGAAAATGTATTTTTGAAGCATTAAATAACTTTATTTTCATTTTCATCATAATAATTTTAATAAAATTAATGTTATTTCATTTCATTATGTGTATAATACAATTTTTTCCATTTAATAATTAATCAATAGTTATTAATTTTATTTATTAATATAAAAATTCATTGTGCATATAAAAACAGTTTTATGAAAATTATTTCTTTTATCTTTAAAAGATTTTATCTTCATTTATAACTAATTGATAATCAATATATGATTTATTATTAAATTAATTTTGGAAAGACTTTATACATGTATTTTATAATACGATTGCTTATTTTCATACCCTTTAATCCAATGTCTTGATTTTAAAAGTTATATTTAAATAAAAATAATTTAATAGTATAACATATTTTATTTTAATTTTGGTATTGTGTGTGGTACATGAAATTAAATATAATATTATTTAAAGGATAATTACATATTGAAATTTAAAAAATTTACAATTTCCCTATCATTATTTCTTCAATATTTATGATATTATGATATATATATATTTATTTATTTATTTATTTACAGAGTTTTTTTTTATTTATACATTTATTCATATAATTATATATTTTTTTGAAAGTATTTTTAAATAAATTTTAAAATATGTTTGTTTGAGTTTATATATATATATATATACTGTTCTTTGTGTGTATATATATAAATATATTTATATTTATATTTATGTATATATGTTATATATTAATATTTATTTACATATATTAGAATATATATATATATATATATATATATATATATTTTATTAAAATACAACCATATATATTTTTATAAGGTAAATAAAATTAATGACTTTTTATCTTATATAAATTGATTATAAATGTTAATATCCATATGTTTTATATATTAAAAAATATATTTTACCTGTAAAAACACTAATATAAAATGTGGTTTTAATAATGCTAAAAATGATCTTTTTTAATGCTTAAAAAAGATGACAAACTAAGATGTATTGAAATATCTCAGCCTTTATTAGAACTAGAAAAAGTTATGATAAAGGTAACCATTATCAAAACTTCCAAAAATCCCTGATAAATGAATCTTTTATCAGAGTTTCCAGTTGTCACACAGTTGTAACCCTACAATAGTCATGCAACTACCCTATAAAATCAAACCAAATCCAAATACACAAAAAGTAATCATAATATATATAAAATACTTGGGAAATTATATAATATAATTGAAATACAATTCAAATCCAAAATTCAAGAGAGAAAAAACTATATTATATACATTTCTAACATTGGTTTGTACAATTACAGGAGTAAGTATAAATTATCACAGACATTCAAAACATCAATATTACTTTTTCTTTATCCCCTACTCCTGGTCATGTTATTAGTTGCTGAAAAAATCACCTCATATCGGGAAAAACAATTCAACCATCTAATAAAACAATTCTTATGTTAGTAATACTATAAAGAAATAAATTGAACACAAAGTGTCAATTTTAAAATAAAAACAAATACTTCGAGTAATATCCGGAACACTGTATTTTGGATTGAGGTGAGGCTAATTTCTACACATCACCAATGAGTTATGAATTTTTTTCCAAAAGTATCAAAATAATCTGAATTAATTTTATCAGTTTTGAGTATGCCACTTTTGTTTTCTAATAAAATTTCAATTTTAAATAAAATGGTACACTTGGATCTAGTCTGGTAACACATTGCATCAGATTAAGGTATGGCTGATTCCTAAATGTCACAAATAACTTATGGATCATTTAAATAAAGTAACAATATAATCCAAATGTAATTTCTTTATTTTGAGTATTCGACTTGTTTTTTTAATAAAATGTTATTTTTAACTGAAAACATGCATTTTAAGTCATACCGGTCACATCGTGGGTTGATTTTAGAACTTAAAAATTACTTATGAATCATTTTACTAAATTATTAAGACAATAAAAATATCATTTTCTTGGTTTTAAGGGAGTGACACGTGTTTTAAACTAAAATGTCAATTTTAAACTGATGAGAGACACATTGAATCATATTGGGCACACTCTGTATCAGATTAAGGTGATAATGTTCCCTACACATTTAAAATCACCTATGTATCATTTTCTAAATGTATAAAAACAATCTGAATGTTTTTACTTGGTTTTGAATATGTAACTTTTCTTTTTTAATAAAATTCATATCAATATTAAATTAAAAGACACACTTTAAGTCATACCAGTCACACTGTGCATCAGACTAAGATTATTTTTATTACTAAAAATCATAAATGACTTATAGATTTTTTTTCTATAAGTATCAAAATAATCAACATGCATTTTCTTAGTTTTGAGTTGGTCACTTGTGTTTTTTACTAAAATTTCATTTTAAACTGGTAACATCCCCATTAAGTTGTACGAGTCACATCATGTGTCAGTTTGATATGAGACTCATTCAAAAAAATTAAAAACGGATTATGAATAACTTTACTAAGTTATCAAGGAAATCTGATCATGTTTTCTTATTTTTTAGTGAGTGACACATGTTTTGAACTAAAACGTCAATTTTAAACTAACAATGGACACTTTGAGTCAAATCAGGAGCATCGGGAATCAGATTGATATTTTTCAGATTCTTACATATCCAAAATTACTTATGGATATTTTTTATAAAGTAATAAAATAATACCAATGTTTTTTTCTCAATTTTGGGTATGTCACGTCTATTTATCACTAAAATTTCATTTAAAACTCAAAACATGCACTTTGAGTCACAACGATCACATCGTGTTTCAGTTGGATATGAGACTGATTCCTACACATCAAAAATGACTTCTGAATCATTTTAATAAATTATAAATAGAATCATAGTGATTTTTATCAGTTTTTAGTGAGGGAAATATGTTTTATTCTAAAATTTCAATTTTAAATAGATAATAGACACATCGGGCCATATCGGTTACATTGTTTGTCATTTTGAAATTATAGTAATTTTACATATCAAAAATGATTTATGAATAATTTTATAAAATTATAAACACAATTTATTGATGTTTATTTGGTTTTCAGCGAGTGACACTTGTTTTGAACTAAAATGTCAATTTTAAACTCATAACAGACACTTTTTGTAAATAAAATCACACCGTGTATTGGATTGAGTTAAGAATAATTAATACATGTAAAAAATTAAATATTTATCATTTTGCTTATTTATCAAAATAATATGAATTCTTTTCTCAGTTTTGAGTGCGTTACTTGTCTTTTACAATAAAATTATTGTCAGTTTTGAATAAAAAGACACACTTGGAGTCATATCGTTCACGTCGTGAATTGGATTGATTTGAGGATTATTCCTACACATAAAAAATTATATATGGATATTATATATAATGTATCAAAATAATATTAATGTGTTTTCTCATTTTTGAGTATGTATCTTATGTTTTTTACTAAAATTACATTTTATAGTGGAAACATGCACTTTGAGTCATATCAGTGAAATCATGTTCTAGTTTGATGTGAGACTGATTCTTACACATAAAAATGAAATATGAATCATTTTCCATAATTATAAAGATAATATGAGCATTTTTTATTTTTTTTATGTTAGTGACACCTATTTTGAACTAAAAAGTCCATTTTAAACTGATAACAGATAGTTTCAGTCATATCAACCACACCTTGTATCAGACTAAGGTAAAGCTGATTCTAACACATAAAAAATGACTTATAGATCATTATATGGATTTATTAAAACAATAATATTGTGTTTTATTAGTTTTGATTATGTCACCTGTAATTTTACTAAAATTAATGTTAATTTAAAATAAAAAAGACACATTTAGAGTCATACCAGTCACAATGTGTGTTAGATTTAGGTACGGATGAATCATACACATCACAAATGAATTTTGAATCATTTTCATAAAGTATAAAACAATATAATTTTTTCCATAGTTTTTATTTTGTTGTGTGTGTTTTGAACTAAAATGTAAATTATTAACTAAAAACATACAGTTCGAGTCATACAGAGCACATTTTTTATTGGATTGAGTTGCGGATAATTGAGTATGTGAGATGGGATTTTCTTTAAACTATCTAAAATAATAATTAAAAGAGAAAACATGTTTCATTTTTATGGAAGGGGAAACCCTATTCTCACTAAAACACTTCACATTTCAGTCAGCATGGGGTTTCCTCTTCCATACAAAAGGAACATTTTCTGTTTTTTATAGAATGTTGCAGATAGTTGAAAGCTAAATATGACTTCCTAAAATATCTATGAAAAACTAAATAATAATTTGATAAATATGATAAGAAAATAAATATAAAAAATTATATAAAATTATTAAAAAATTAACTAAATAAGTAGTATAAATTCACCATTTTATGATGTATATATGCATTCATTACCCATTTTCTAATTTTCATTATCTCAGTTGTAGCCTCAAAGTCCAATCCCTCACAAGAATGAGTAGGTCTGAAAAAACCCCAACTCGATAAAAATAATCCATTTATACAAGAAACTAATTATTATGTTATTAATACTGTAAATAAATAAATTAAACAAAAATATGAAACAATACATTAATAAAATGAAAATTTTAAACTGAAACCACCCAATTTTAGTCATATCAGGTACATTATGTATCTTTTCAAGGTATAGTTGATTCCTATAAATAAAAAATGACTTACCGATCATTTTCTTAAAGTATAAAAATAATAAGAATGTGTTTTCTCAGTTTTGAGTATTCTACTTTTTTTTAAAATGTCATTTTAAACTAAAAACACTCACTATGATTCATACTGACCACATCATGTGTTAGTTTGAATTGATAATGATTCTTACACATCAAAAATTACTTATTAACCATTTTCCTAAATTAACAAGAAAATTTGAGTTCATTTTCTTCGATTTAAGTTAGTAACACATGTTGTGAACTAAAATGTAAATTTTAATCCGATAATGGGCACTTTGAATCATACTAAGAACACTATGTAATAGATTGATGTGTGGATCATTACAATATTTTACAAATTACTGAGTGATAATTTTACTAACGTATCAAAAAAATGGAATGTGTTTTCTCCATTTTGAGTTTTTAACTTTTATCAAAAAATTTAATTTTAAATTCAAAAATGAAAATTTGAGTAATATGGGTCACACCGTGTATCAGATTTATGTACGTTTAATTAATAAACATGAAAAAGGAGTTATGGATCATTTCCCTAAATTTTGAAAACAATATGGACACATTTTCTTAGTTTTGGATATTTTAAATATGTTTTATACTAAAATTGCACATTTCTATTAGAAACACATACTTCATACCATGTTGACCACATCATCTCTTAGATTGATCTATAGTAAATTCCTACACATGAAAAATGAATTATGGATCATTATCCTTTTTTTTAAATAATCTAATCTCATTCTATCAATTTTTACTATTTGATGAATTTTTTAAACTAAAATGACACTTTTTTATTGAAATCACATACTTATAGGGTGTTGGACTGATGTGTGGTAAATTACAACACATGAAAAATGAATTATAAATCATTTTCCTAATGGTTGAAAACAACATGAGCTCATTTACTCTGTTTTTGATCATGTGACATATGTATGAACTAATATTTAAATTTTATGAAAAACTTCTTAGATAAAAATGATAATGAAATTAACAGAAAAATGTAGTTAAAATTATGAGGAAATTAACAAAATATGTAGTGTGAAGTCACCTCTTTTTGGTGTATGTATACATTCTAACACTATATATTCTACAAATTCTTTTAAAAAATTGATTTCTTCCATTAAAATTCTCCTTTTGAAATAAAACAAAAATAATATATAAGAAATATGATGGTAATGCTTCACATCCCAAATATATTTCTAATATCATAGACCATACTGGATAGAAAATCTAGTAGGTAATCACCAAAATTTTATATCGGTAAACATTTTGACACCATGTATGTTTCCTACTCATCTCTAAATTATTTTAATTCTTCTTTTGAAAATGTATTTTTTTGGAAATCTTGGTATTACCGAGAAAATATAGGAAAAAAACAATTAAAAATAATTTTAATGAAATTGTATTTAACTTTGAAAACTACCTATCTGTGGATGTTATTATTCTGATGGTTTATGTTATCTTTTATAAAATTTCAAACATAATATCCATAATCATTGTTATTATCTTGCTTTGGACACTATAGAAACATTAACCAAAATAAGAAAATTATTTTTAAATATGTTTTTATAGTTAAATATTTCTATGTATACCTTATTTGTTTCCATTTGAAGTAATCCATAAGATTTGTATATTCAGTCATCGACTTCATACCATGATTTAGCCTATATTTAGAGACCACCGTATCATAAAACATTTCATGTTAAAACACATACAAAAACATATAATTTGAATTTTATCTATAAAATATTGATTTTAGTGAATTAAAAATTCACAATACACATCATGTGTGTTCGTCTTGGGGGATATACAAGAATTGGATCCAAAAAATAAATATTTTGGTTATCCAGATTTATTTTGATCAACATCTAGTGCTTCCTAACAAAATAAATAAAATTATATAATGAAAAAAAATAATATATATTTTATATGATTAGATTGGATAGTTTCACCACTGCATTATCGGCATAAAAAGAGTATTTTATCTATTATTTTCTTATTAAATTCATCATTTAGAACATATTTTTTCTTATCAATTTCTTTTGACTCCAATTTATTTTTTGTTCATAGAAATGATAAAAGGATTAATTAATCCAAATTGTGATTTGCAGGGTTTTCCCATTATATAGTATTAATATAAAATCCCATATAAAATATGAAGAGTTATTAACTTTAATGAACATATTAGATCACTTTTTTAACAGACATATTATGAAAATGTACCTTATTTATGTATTCAAAGTTGATACTCCCAGCCATTCAAACTTGAGAATCTCATTTATACTCTAGAGTTCAACTACGTCTATAATGATAGTTCCAAATATTTATTTTTCATATGGAATTTAGGGAACATCTATATCTTTTAATGTGGAATCTTATTGAAGTTGTAATAATAATATATGTTGTAGTGGAACTGGAGATGAGAAGGTACTCTTGGAAGGTCTTTTTGATTTCTTGGTCAATTCACTAGATTGTCTTGATCCAACCTTCTTTCCCTATCACTTTATTCATTTATAATAACATACCTCAATTCAAACTTTTTCATCAACTGTTACAAGTTTTTCATTTGAAAAAAATTATTAAAGAAACACTTCATGAATATTTATATGATTAAATGACAATGCCATGAATTTTCCAATAGAATCATTGATCGTTATAATATCCAAATCATCAGGTGAAACATGAAACTCAGCAGTCGCCTCTTGAGATTTTTCAATCCTTACTATCATGTGATATTATTCGAGTTCTTTATTCTATAGCATGTCACCCATGATATTATACACAATAACCTTACAAAATAAGGTGGTGTGTGGGTGTTGACAGATAGAAATCACATAAAACTTTACCCAATAGAATTTTAGTAATAAAAAGTTATCAAAAGTTGTTTGATTCACATTTAAGAGAAAGAGTAATGAAAAAATTGATTACCTCGGGTACATTATGTGGTTGAGGGGAATGGATAACCTCAAACATAATAGTTCTATTTGGTTTTTTATGTGTTGATATTTGTTCCACCACTGGTTCTCTTTAGTCCTTTAGTATATATTGTTATGAAAAACTCTACCAAACAATAATATCATTCAAAGAATCTTTTCTACCTAAAATACTTTCATCACCTTATATGTATCTTCATGTAGTTTTATCTTCTTTAAATACGTTTTAGGAGACATTACAAAACCTTCACCTCAAACATTAAAATATTGTTTCCAGTGCTTCAAAGATACTAAAAGTAGTTTTTTCTGGTATGGTCACTACATATTCATGTATCTAAACTGTATAAAAAACATATAAACAAAAATAGATATTATTATGTAATACTATTATAAATCATAATTAATTAAAATTATATCATACATACAAATAGTTTCTATATTTATTTTTTGTTTTCGTCAACTAGTTTATAGTCCTTATTTACGAAGGCCTACTTTCATAACACATTACATGGTATAGAAGTGGCTTCAAATTTTGATTCATCAATATTCATATAAAAAAAGGAACATATGTTATTTCATGTCATGGAGAAATTTTATTTTTTATTTAAAATACATACCAGTTTCTTCTCTAGTGAAGTGCACCCCATCCTTGCATTGTGATAGGGGTACATTTGTTTTGATTCATGTTATTTGTTTTCATCACTCCTTTTTTCTGTCATAAATAAATAATTTTGAATCAAATTAGATAAAATAAATAATTTTAAATAACATAATACCTAATATAATGTACTATAAATTATTTCTCATTGCAATGACTAAAAAAAGGATTCCATGTTTCTTACTTTATAATGTGTTCATAAGTAACTAGTTAGTGGGGATTTACTTTACCCTCAGTTTCCCTAAGATGAAACATGGTAAGAAGAGTTTGGAAGCCCATATGGGACTTTATAGAATCCATTAAGACATATTTCTTATGGAAATTATCTAAAATAAATGTACTCTATATGGAATAAAGAAAATTAAATCAACATTTCATTATATAATTTTTCAGTAAAATAGATAAAGTATATTGTAACATTACCTTTATATCTTCCCAAATGGTTTCCTTCACTACAGGATGGACATGAAACCATGAATCTATATCAATCTTCACATTCATCCACATTTTGACCCCAACATAACTAAGGAACATTGAATTTTTGAGGTCAACAGGTTGGTTGCATTGATTCCCACAAACCTCAAATTATATACCCTTACTTCTTTCTTTGATAATCTTTTTCAACACTATGATGATGTGTTGTTATTGATTTTTTCATCAACATGTTATTGATCCTCTAATAATTATTCAGTTTTAACATCAACCACATATTCTTCCCTAATATTAGTAACACTATCATGTGTAGAATACATTGTCTACATGAGAAGTAAACCATTTAATTTATATTATGTTAATATAGTTGATAACAAAAAATATTATGATTAAAATCATATTATATTAAAAAACACTTCAACCTTATCATTGAAATATATTTCATTTTTTAAAGGTTGAAGGTATTTGAATCCTATATCAAGAATCTAAATCTCTTCATTTCGGTCCACTTTAATGTATAATACATTATATAAATTGTGACCACCATGAAATGATTGTGATCTACTAATGAAATGGTCTTCCTCTATTGAATTTTCATCTCACACTATAGTTTTTTATTCACTAGTAATAAAATTCTCAAATTCTTGTTTACTAGATCTGAGAAAAAAATACTTGCACTGCTTTTGATTCCATTATGAGTGAATTTTCCTTTTTCCATTCAATACTGAAAATCACCTAAATGAATCCCATTTCATAAACATTCAATGAACTCCTTTTTTAAACCCATTTTCAATGGGAATCATAAAATCTTGTATAATCCTACTAGTATATCTGTTTGATAATTCCAAAATATGACTTATTCATTTAAATTGGATTTCTATCCTTGGAAAAATATATTTACATCATTTCTTCTATAAGAATAACTCCACTATTTTTCATCATACTACAGTCATCGTGTTGTCTTAAATAGAACTTATAACCATTTATTATAAAACCAATGTAAGATATAACATTTTCATTTGGTCCCTAGGCTTTCCATCATATTCATTTTATAATTAAATTCATATTTTTAGAAAACTACTTTTAGATATGATCTCAAAAATATCCTATAAAATTTATATTATATGTGTTTGATATCTATCCTTAATCTCATGATGGATTAAAATATCTAAGAATTTTGGTGTGGGATTCAATGTATGGATTGACATATTCACTATTATTTAAAATTTAATGGTGAACTTACTCCTGGTCTGCGATGGAAATTGTAAAAACAACTCTTCTAAAAATCCTTTCACCTATAAGGCATCTGCTATGACAAGACTCTAAGAGACCAATGATATCCACATATTATAGGTAATAGGTATAAAATTCAAGAGCCTCTTCAAAAAGATATTGTTCTTCAATACATACTTTTAGCCAAATTTGATTCTCTACATACACTTTCAAAATCACCATCTACCATTCAATGGGATAAATCCATATATAATGGAAATGACCACATAGTTGAACATGTCTTACTAATTGAACCATCAAGTTGACCATTATATCAAATAATGGTGGTGGGAAGAATGTCTATAATTCCCCTAATACTACTTCATTGTCCATATTAATGATTGGAAACTTAATAAGGTCTATAAATTTATAGTATATGCCTTTGAAGTAGAAGTAGAGTCCTGTTATTGTATATCATACATTTTTTGGAAGAACACAATGTAAAACAATGGGAATAAAATCTTGAATTAAAACATGACATTCATGTGGTTTTAGTCCATGTAGCTTCAAATTATTGAATGACATGAAATTCTTGATATTTAAGGAATACCCCTCTAGAACTTGAACACCATTAAAGAAAATTAAAAGTTTCAATTTGTCCTGTCTAGATAGAGTCTAAGATACTAGAGGAAGAAAGTATACCCTTTACACTTCACTAGTACCAACTCTACAATTATCCCCATGTCAATCATGTCCAACATAGGATTTATTCCATCATTATTTTTTCTAGGAACATTTAATAATGTGCTAATAACACTATCAAATACATTTTTTCTACATGCATGATGTCAAGAAAATTTCTGACATACAAAAAATTCCAATATGGTAATTCAAACAAAATTGATCTCTTTTTCCAACCTTATTTTATATGTTTTTTAGAAAATGGTTTACCAAGAATTGTGTCAATATATTTTACTTTATCGAATAGTTGATCGCCCATTAGTGGATTCAGTGTTGTATCATTCTTAGAATTCTAATAAAATTTTGTCATTTGATATTGATATTTATGTTTTCAATGGAAAAAATTCAAATGTACTAAAAACATATCCTTTGAGGAAAGTTTCATCAGAACTAAGTGTGTAAATTTTTCACAAATGGGACACCCTAACATTCATTTTATTATATAACCGGAAAATTTTCTATAAGCATAAAATTAATTTATCATCCTATACAACATGGCTCTCAATGTGAATTATTCACAACTATGAGAATTATACTTTGTAACACCTGTATCCCACATAAATTTGAGATCTTAAATCAAGGGAGCCAAGTAGACATCAATATCATTAACAAGTTGTTTTGGTCCATATATAAGTTAAGAGAACATAATTTATTTGTGCATCATGCATAACCATGGAAGAAAGGTATAATTTTCCAACATGAACATCCATGTGTTGTTAGTAAAACTCTATAAAAAAGAATTTATTCCACCTATAGATAATTCTAGAAGAAATTTTCTTAGCTCATTTCAAATTTCAAGATACTCATAATAAAATTTCTTCCACTAAAGAGAATATACTGAATGATGAAGTTTCTCATCATTAATTCTTGTATATGTGATCCATGTCAATTTTCATAAGGTTTCCTAAAATATATATAGTCTTATAAATCATTTAATTATAGGAATGTCCCATAATTCATTTCAAGTACTTCAGTCATCTTTCTTATTTTAATTCATGCCACACATAGGTCATCTTTTGAGTGATTCATGGCCCTTATGAAACAATATTTAATCTTTTGGAAAATAGTTTATTTTTTATATATCATTCCCATTGAACATAGAATTTTTTTAACATCATATATTTGACATGTAATTTCATTTTCTTATTGTATCATATCATTCAGGAGACCAAGTAGTTCTGTAAATATGGTGTCACTCCAACCACTGCCAGCTTTCAAATTATATAACTTCAATACAGCTAAATATGTTGTTTATTTATTTCAACCGGTATGTAATGGTCTCTTAGCACATATATTTTACTTCTCAACCAACTTTATAAAATCATGAAGGTAGTTTTCAATTTCCATTTTCATTTCTTCTATACGATATACTATCATCATTTATACTAGTATTTATATCAATTAATCCCCAAACCACAGTATCATCCCAAATAGTGTGGATGTTTAGTTTTCCCCATGTTTAGTCCAACATCTATAGATCTAATATATTCTGTGTAAAATAAATTTTTCTTATGACTCTTTAAAACTAATTTTTCAGAAATACTAACAATGTAAACATATATAAATGATTTTAGAGTGGTCGTATGAAAGATCTATTACAAACTTGATGGAATCATTAATTCCATATTTATACTCCTTTGTCATACGATTAGCATGCATCAATTTTTTATTTATATCCATTCTATTAGGTTTATCAAATATACATTTTTTATAATAAATGAATAAATACACATAAGATATTCATAATAAAAGGAGAAAGATATAGATAATTATAGTATGGGGAACCCAAAATTTGATTGTTTAAAATAATTTCAGTATTATTTGAAATAAATGTGTAATTTAATTTAAGAAAATAATTAATCAAATGGTGGTAGGTTTTATCCTATGAACTCATCCACAATGATCATTGGTACTTGGTATGGGATGACTACTAATAAAAGTAGTTCAAGAAAAATAGGTGCATTTATAAGAGAGAAGTGGGATGAGACTCAAGAAAAAAAATTAAATAATAACTATTTGGGAGATGAAGATGATAAGGATGATAGTTTTCTCCTAAAATATAAATGTTCCCCGAATGGGAGTTGGTGAAGTACTAGATAATGTTTCTTAGTTTGTTTCCAAAATCTGGAAAAAAAGCAACATCAATAGTATGATCCCTACAAGAGGCTCTTTAATTGGTGTGAAAATGATAAGGCTCATCTGGATTATCTTACACACACTCATGTTGAAATAAATATTTAAGTTTAAACATTCAAATAAAACCTTAAATTACTCTATGAAAGGAAAAGGCCTTTGTTCTGGGGATTAAATTTAAGGAATTCCTAGTTTCCCATGGAAACAATGTGGTAATTATATGGAGTTTATACAATTTTTATAGGTGGGAATCCAATAAGTAGGAGAAGTTTATGATTATTCATTCCATCACTTTGTATGTGGTGGGATAGGTGGTGTTTCATTCATTGTCTAAGTGGAGATTTAAAGGAGAGAAAAAGTTCTAGTCACCGTCACTTTTTAGTGGAAAAATTTCATGTATGATTAATTCAAGGATCAATAAAAAATTAGTGATCAATTGAAATCATATAAGATATTTGACCATTGAAAAGTATCACCCAAACCATTATCCTTCTATCCATTAATTATGACATCTTACAAATTATTGGTATCCACTTTAAGAATAATTGTTTCTTATCACATCAATTCCCATTTACCATGTTCTAACACACTTTACATGTCACGACCCGCCTTCACCAAAAGGAGGGAAGGGTCAGAAGATTGCCAGGCCCTTCCTTCTTTAAGTTGAAGGAGAGATAATGACCCCCGAAACCCGCCTTCAATAGGTCCCGGAGTGGCGACTAGCACCAAGGGTATAGAAAATTCTCGCAAATGGAAGGCATTACCCTTTTTATTTTATAGTATCGAAAGATAAGGAGAAGAAAACCCAACAACACCAAGGTAGAAAGAAAAGTAAAGCCAAAAGTAAACCATTCCCGCATGCATGTTTCAAAAGAGAAAGCCACAAAGTGCAAAAAGGTGACTACAAGGTAAGTACCAAAAAGAAAAGAAAAACAACTACAACTACTCCAAAAGTCCGAGCTAGTAAGGTCCTGCGTGATCCCCGAAGTCCTCCTGGAAACCTGAAAGCAGTTTTATATACGTAGGGTGAGTATACAAGTACACTCAGTAGGGAAAACCAAGACTCTCGTGCACAAGTGGGGGAACGTACTAAAGTCTCGTGAGAAAAGGAGTAAACCAAACACCTAACAAGGCAAACTATCCATCCCAGGCCTCAACAAGGCTCACTCCCCAAATAACGCAAGTCAAGTAATATATATAATAAGAGCACATCGATGTTTGGGTACCCCGCGCCACTTTCCCACTGGTTATTGAGACATCCTATGCATCGGACCAATCCCTCCATTCTTACCGCAGTCCCACTGCCACACCCTCCCGCACACACCTGGGCCACAACCACACGTAGTCCCACTGCCGAATCCCGCCCGCACACACCTGGGCCTCAACCGCATGCAGTCCCACTACTGAATCCTTCCCGCACACACCTGGGCCTCAACTGTCACATGTAACCATGCCTGCAAACACCTAGGCCAGAACAACCACCGCCACGCCCGAAGACACCTGGGCCTCATCCCGAAGACACTTGGGAAACCACCTGCCGCACACACCTGGCCAACCACCACAACACCCCACCCGATGGTTCTTGGGCTAATAATGGACTTCAGGCCATCACAGCCTGCCCGAAGGTACATGGGCTATCCGGGAAAGGGAGCAGAAAAGGAGCTAATAACCAGCCACTAAGGATAGTGTTGGGAAAAACACCCTTCCCCCATAAATGGGGGTGTTCGGCACTGAGTGCTCAACTTGGGTGGGGCGCGAATAAGAAACACAAAGCTACAAGTATAGATATAGGTAACAAAAACTCACCCAAAGCTTAGGGTTTCCTAGCCAACCTACAGAACACAACACCACTGTGTCCGAGTCACAGTTCACGACCCTTGCCCACAAAACCATTTGTCCCATTCTTGTTTCACGTTCAGTCAAATGTTCAATTAATTTTAAGCACTACTGGGCAACTACCATAAGCATAACCAAGGAAAGCGTCAAAAGCAAGGATCAACCAAAACACTCACACCCGGTTCTGTTAACAGAGGATCTCTCCCCAATTTGTGATATCTCAAGTAACCACTCGGATTTAAAACTCACAACCACCGAATCCATACCAACAGGAGATCCCATACCCAAATTCACACAACCAACGAGAGTATAAAAGATTAGGGGATCCCATCCCCTCCCACATTTCCAGCAATCGGCCCGGAAAGAAAACAACCAACCACCACTACCAACACAAGTCAAGGATTTTCAGATTTAAATGACTTAACACACTCCATGATTTCAAATTCCGTGTGTTCTAACCGGGAGTTATCACAGAAGGGCTGATCCTGGTGCTTTCAATTATTCAGCCGGATATACGTGGTTAACCAATTTCACAGCAGGAGTTCACAATTTCAGCAACCCATTTAAAACATCACGAGGGGATTCATCAGTGCACATAAAACGACCACCAACGGCTTCAATTTTCAGAAACATAAACCAGCACAACAAAAAGGGATGATCATAAGATAAAGCATAAACAACGATCACAACCCCTTCCCCTTCTTTCTTTAGAACTTCGTTTATTATCTTCATTAAGGTTCAGTTCAACCAATTCCATAAGAACAAAAATAACGCCCACCCCGCATGATACACAAAAGTGAGAGACGAAAGAAATTACCTACTTGTTGATAGATGATCGACGTTTAGGCCGGGGGCGCGGAACTTTACGGATAACGATGCGGCGGTCCCGATGCACCAGAAGAGCCATGATCGAAGAACGGGGAAACCACGGCCTAACCCTTAATTTATAAGAGTCGGGGACGGTTGAGGTGAAAAAGTGAAACTGCGTAAGACGTGGAAGTCATGGGTTGACCACGCGGATTGACTCATCATTAAAGGTGCTGAGTGGTTTAAACCGACTCATGAGCTGATTCAGTATTTAATTAAACTTTTGTGCACGTTACTGGAACAACTTGGCAAGGCCGGGTGACGTCGGCCGGTTCCGCTGATCGGTCACACCGATCGGTCTCACCGATCGGTCGCACCGATCGGTCACACCGATCGGTCTCACCGATCCGTCTCACCGATCCGTCTCACCGATCCGTCTCACCGATCCGTCTCACCGATCGGTCTCACTGATCAGTCTCACCGATCCGTCGCACTGATCCGTCTCACCGATCGGTCTCACCGATCGGTCTCACCGATCGGTCGCACCGATCCGTACCCCTTAAGGATCCGGATTTTGGCAAAGGAAGGGACCAAGGGGGGTCTGGGTCATCACATCAGATACCTCTTAAATGATTCTCGTCCTAGAGAATCACAACAAACCAGAAGGAAAAAGAGGGTCCGAACAACCATCTTCGAAAGATACCTCTTAGGAGTGAACCTCTGCTAACTAAAAACACTCTCCTGTCAAGAACTAAGCAACATGCCACGCCAAACAGCCCGGTCGTGTGGGTTTGGGGAGTTTCCCTCCCCCATGTCAAGATATTATCCGCTTTGGGCGGCACTGACTCGCCCGCACTGGTTCAATCGCATCCACCTTAATGCGTCTTGATTAGGGGTCGGGTTCCCTCTTCCCTTTAGCCGGGGATTTTCACATACAACAGAGGAAAGGAACTAGTACATTTCATAGCCAAAAGACAAACGTTCTACCACAACAGGTACAAAAGGAACAAAGCTCAAAACAACTCGGGGTATTGGGAACGCATCTGTGCTTCCCTCTCCC
This sequence comes from Viscum album, assembly GCA_963277665.1. Lineage (NCBI taxonomy): Eukaryota > Viridiplantae > Streptophyta > Magnoliopsida > Santalales > Viscaceae > Viscum > Viscum album. The sequence goes on along the minus strand of OY728157.1, from coordinate 1,244,599,601 downwards.
ACGTACTCTCTTCGAGCCCGCCATGTCTCCACAACACACGAACGAAGGGAATGGCTCGCCCACGAAGCACCTTCTCCTTGCGATCCTCGATCATAACTGGTTTTTCCACAAAGGTTACGTCGTCCTCGATGTCCAGATCACCCCAATCAAGGACGTGTGAATCATCGTGCAGATAACGACGGAGCTGGGATACATGAAAGACATCATGTATCCTCAGCAGCGGAGGTAACGCTAGCTGATAAGACACTTCGCCGACCCACCGTAACACTTCGAAGGGTCCGACGAATCTGGGGGAAAGCTTACCCCCCTTGCCGAACCTCTGTTGCCCACGCCGAGGGGAGACCATCAAGAAAACGTGGTCCCCAACCTCAAACTCCAAGGGCCTTCTCCTGGTATCAGCATACGACTTCTGTCGGTCCTGGGCCACCTTCATCCTTTCCCGTATGAGCTGAACTTTCTCTGTCATGTTCTGCACCACCTCCGGGCCAAGGATGTCTGCCTCTCCTACTTCGGTCCAACACACAGGTGAACGGCATGGCCTCCCGTACAAGGCCTCAAACAGGGCCATACCGATGGTAGAGTGGTAGCTATTATTATAGGAAAACTCTACTAGAGGCAAGTATCGCACCCATGAATCTCCTGAGTCCAGAACACATGCTCGTAGCATATCCTCCAAGGTCTGGATGGTGCGCTCCATTTGTCCATCTGTCTGGGGATGGAAAACAGTGCTAAGGCGTAACTGGGTGCCAAACGCATGCTGCAATCCTCTCCAGACTCTCTAGGTAAACCATGCATCCCTATCCGAGACTATAGACCTCGGAACTGCATGCAAATGCACTACCTCATTCACGTACTTTCGTGCCAAAGAATCCACAGTACTTGACTCCCTGATTGGAAGAAAGTGAGCCGATTTCGTCAACCTGTCCACCACCACCCAGATGGCGTCGCACCCTCCTTGGACCTTGGGTAGTCCCGTGACGAAATCCATTGAGATGTCATCCCACTTCCACTCGGGAACAGCTAAAGGTTGTAGTAGGCCGCCTGGAACCCGATGTTCAACCTTCACTTGCTGACATACTAAGCATTTAGCCACAAATTCTGCCACCGCTCGCTTAACTCCGGGCCACCAGAACTGCCTTTTCATCCCCTGTTACATCTTGGTAACTCCTGGGTGCACCGCTAGGGGTGAGTTGTGGAACTCACTGAGAACCTTGCCATGCATCACTCTTGGAACAAACAACCTTTTCTGTAAAAGCATCTGGTGCTGACCGTCCTCTGTCCATTCTCTCGGAGCATCGCCCTGGTCAACCCGATCATGCATCACTTCGCACTTGGGGTCTCCCCACTGAGACTCCTCCACTAGTCGAAACAGAGATGACTGCACTATCATCTGATATAGGAAGCCTCTTCCACTATCCATCTTCGCATCCAGGTGTAAGGCAGCCAACTCCTCCATTGCCTTCTAGGCATTTGCCGACTCTCGGACCGCATCCTTCTGCGTCCTCCTGCTCAAGGCATCGACCACCACATTGCCCTTGCCCTCAGTATAAGAGATTTCAAAGTCGTAGTCCTGGAAGAACTCCACCCATCTCCGCTGTCGCAAGTTCAAGTCCCGCTGGGAGAAGATATACTTTAAGCTTTTGTGATCTGTGAATACCACAAAGCATTCCCCGATGAGGTAGTGCCGCCATAACTTTAGCGCAAAAACGACCGCTGCAAGCTCCAGGTCATGGGTGGCATAGTTACGCTCATGGGGGCGTAGCTTCCTGGACCCATAAGAGATCACCCCTTGTTGCTGCATCAACATGCATCCCAGGCCCTGTCCTGAAGCATCACAAAATACCTCATAGGCCATCCCTTCTTCTGGTAATCTCAACACTAGGGCACTAACCAGCCTTTCTTTTAGGTAGCTGAAGGATGACTCGCATTGCTCTCTCCACACGAAAACCTGGTCTTTCTTAGTCAAAGATGTCAAAGGGTCTGCTACTCAGGAGAAGTTGGGTACGAATCTCCGGTAGTAACCTGCCAGTCCGAGGAAACTCCGGACTTCCGCCACATTCTTGGGTGTTGCCCAAGAAACAACTGCCTCAACCTTTGATGGGTCGACTGCTACCCCCTGCTCAGACACTACATGCCTGAGGAAGTGCACTTCTCGTGTCCAGAACTTGCACTTTGACAACTTCCCGTAGAGCTGGTGCTGTCGGAGGACTTCCAAAAATGTCCTCAGGTGCTCTGCATGGTCCTTTTCTGACCTTGAATAGATCAGGATATCGTCTATGAATACCACCACAAATCGATCCAGGTACTCCCGGAAGATGGAGTTCATAAGCCCCATGAACACGGCCGGGGCGTTCGTAACACCAAAGGGCATGACCACGAACTCGAAGTGCCCATACCTTCACCTGAACGCCGTCTTCGGGACGTCGCTATCCTTTACCCTCAGCTGGTGGTATCCAGACTACAGGTCGATCTTCGAGAACCATCCTGCCCCTTTCAGCTGGTCAAAAAGATCATCTATCCTCGGAAGAGGGTAGCGATTCTTGATCGCTACCTAATTCAACCTCCTATAGTCGATTCGCAACCTGAGGCCACCATCCGCCTTCCTTGCGAACAAGACTGGAGCACCCCACGGTGATGCACTTGGACGAACATAACCCCTCTTCATCAGATCGTCAATCTGTATCCGCAACTCCCGTAGCTCCGAAGGTGCCATCCGGTAAGGAGCCATCGAGATTTGTCGAGAGCCGGGCTCCAGGTCTATCCTGAACTCGATATCACGTCGAGGGGGCAGAGTCGTCACCTCCTCAGGAAAGACGTCCATAAACTCACGGACGATCTCTGGCACTTCCACCACTTCTGCATCTACTGATTCTACTGTCAGTTCGGTCAACAAGGAGAGGAGAGGTTCCTTCCTCCGGTTTCTCTTCGGACAGCTCCACTCGCCGGTGAAGGTAACACGCTGGCCGTCCAAACCTGAGAACACCACCCTTCTTTGGAAACAGTCGATGACGGCGCACACAGAAAATAGCCAGTCGATGCCTAGGATGACATCGTACGGCTGAATCTGTATCAGAAGGAGATCCCTAACCGACTGATGTGGCCCTAACATCAGTCTACATCCCCGACAAACGAACAGCAAGTCGGTCTGACCTCCAACTGGTGTGCTCAACACCAGGGGCACTGGAAGTCTCTCGGCATCTAGACCCAAGGCACGGGCTAGACTGGGTGCAACAAAGGAGTGCGAAGCTCTGGTATCAAACAAAGCACAAGCAAGAGTGCTAAACACATTGATCGTACCTCGAACAACCTCTGGCCCTGTTGGAACTGTTGCCTCTGCGGCGTGTAGCTGTCCACGCCCAGCTCCCCTGCCCCTCGGCTGTCGGCCACCTCCCTGACCACGCCCTGGTCGAGGTCCCTGGGGAGCACCCTGAGGTCGGCCTCCTCCTCCTATGTCTGCCTGCGGAGGAGCGGGAGCTCGCTGTCCCTGCTGCTGCTGCCGGAAGGGTCTGGCTGGAAACTGCTGCTGCGGCGGATGCTGGGGATGACAGCCACTGCTGTACTGCACCCGATCGGGGCACTGACTCCAGAGATGTCCAGGGCTCCCGCAGGTGAAGCACCGTGGTCCCGAGCCTGAAGGGAAAGAACGTGGGCCAGGGGATCGAAACTGAAACTGCTGCGGTCTGCTCCCTGCGGGTCGGAACCTGGAGGGCCCCGATGCTGGAGGCCTAGTGCTGACGGCCTTCCCCTTCGATGGTCCCAGCTGGATCCCTTCTCGTGACACTCCGCCCAGAGCATGCATCCTTTCCACCACTTAGGCCTTCTTCTGGACCTCTAAGTATGTCGAAAGGGTAAAGGGGGTAACAGCATACTGGAGGGAGGGTCGGAGCGCCTCCTCCAAACGTCTTTCCCGAGACTCCTCATCGGGAAAGAGGTCCGGAGCAAAACGTAGGAGGTCCTTGAACTTGATTCCAAGTTCCCTCACGGACATGCTCCCCTGCTGGAGGGAGATTATCTCATGCCTCTTCTCCGCCTTCATTGTCGAGGAGAGGAACTCCGCCCGGAACTCCTTCTCGAAATCCGCCCAAGCAACCTCAGACTCTTTCCTATTCCCCAGGTGAAGCATCCACCACTGACGTGCCGCTCCTCGCATCTGGCTAACAGCCAGAGGAACCCAGTACTCGGTCGGGGCCCGAATCAGGCCGAAGGCTATAACTAGCTCCTCTAGTCAGCCTTCCGTCTTCATATCGGAGGTGCTGCCCTCATACTTCTCGAGGGCATGTCACTGGAAGGCTCAAAGAGTCTTCTGCCACTGGTCGTCCTCTTCCTCTCGATCAGCTCTCTGCCGATTGGCCAAAGTAGTCTCAGGGGCCTCGATCGCCTGTACCACACGTGGTCGCCTTCCAGGTGCCATAGCTGCAAGGTAAATAAGGAATGCCTAAGCCCAAGTAGTGCAGAATATCATTCTTAAAACTTATTAAGATTTAATTTATTCTTAATTCCCAAGACATCCCAGAAACACAAGAACACAAGTCATTATGATGCATGTACCTTTCCTAGGGTCTCTAACCTGCAATCAGTGTGGCCTCACTTGGTCGTTCGGTAGGTCCAGAGTCCTTGCATCGGATCACGGGGGGCCCTAAAATCCCGTGTCCTAGCCGGTCTTCCCTGGCCTAATTCATGCTCCAAGGTCACCCAACACCATTGCCTTACCATCCCATGCAATCCTCACTGTGCCTAACTCCAGACTCCGTCCTATCTCTCAACCATCAGCTCTGATACCATTCTGTCACGACCCGCCTTCACCAAAAGGAGGGAAGGGTCAGAAGATTGCCAGGCCCTTCCTTCTTTAAGTTGAAGGAGAGATAATGACCCCTGAAACCCGCCTTCAATAGGTCCCGGAGTGGCGACTAGCACCAAGGGTATAGAAAATTCTCGCAAATGGAAGGCATTACCCTTTTTATTTTATAGGATCGAAAGATAATGAGAAGAAAACCCAACAACACCAAGGTAGAAAGAAAAGTAAAGCCAAAAGTAAACCATTCCCACATGCATGTTTCAAAAGAGAAAGCCACAAAGTGCAAAAAGGTGACTACAAGGTAAGTACCAAAAAGAAAAGAAAAACAACTGCAACTGCTCCAAAAGTCCGAGCTAGTAAGGTCCTGCGTGATCCCCGAAGTCCTCCTGGAAACCTGAAAGCAGTTTTATATACGTAGGGTGAGTATACAAGTACACTCAGTAGGGAAAACCAAGACTCTCGTGCACAAGTGGGGGAACGTACTAAAGTCCCGTGAGAAAAGGAGTAAACCAAACACCTAACAAGGCAAACTATCCATCCCAGGCCTCACCAAGGCTTACTCCCCAAATAACGCAAGTCAAGTAATATATATAATAAGAGCACATCGATGTTTGGGTACCCCACGCCACTTTCCCACTGGTTATTGAGACATCCTACGCATCGGACCAATCCTGCCATTCTTACCACAGTCCCACTACCACACCCGCCCGCACACACCTGGGCCACAACCACACGCAGTCCCACTGCCAAATCCCACCCGCACACACCTGGGCCTCAACCGCACGCAGTACCACTGCTGAATCCTTCCCGCACACACCTGGGCCTCAACTGTCACATGTAACCATGCCTGCAAACACCTAGGCCAGAACAACCACCGTCATGCCCGAAGACACCTGGGCATCATCCCGAAGAAACTTGGGAAACCACCTGCCGCACACACCTGGCCAACCACCACAACACCCCGCCCGATGGTTCTTGGGCTAATAATGGACTTCAGGCCATCACAGCCTGCCCGAAGGTACTTGGGCTATCCGGGAAAGGGAGCAGAAAAGGAGCTAATAACTAGCCACTAAGGATAGTGTTGGGAAAAACACCCTTCCCCCATAAATGGGGGTGTTCGGCACTGAGTGCTCAACTTGGGTGGGGCGCGAATAAGAAACACAAAGCTACAAGTATAGATATAGGTAACAAACACTCACCCAAAGCTTAGGTTTTCCTAGCCAACCTACAGAACACAACACCACTGCGTCCGAGTCACAGTTCACGACCCTTGCCCACAAAACCATTTGTCCCATTCTTGTTTCACGCTCAGTCAAATGTTCAATTAATTTTAAGCACTACTGGGCAACTACCATAAGCATAACCAAGGAAATCGTCAAAAGAAAGGATCAACCAAAACACTCACACCCGGTTCTGTTAACAGAGGATCTCTTCCCAATTTGTGATATCTCAAGTAACCACTCAGATTTAAAACTCACAACCACCGAATCCATACCAACAGGAGATCCCATCCCCAAATTCACACAACCACCGAGAGTATAAAAGATCAGGGGATCCCATCCCCTACCACATTTCCAGCAATCGGCCCCGAAGGAAAACAACCAACCACCACTACCAACACAAGTCAGGGATTTTCAGATTTAAACGACTTAACACACTCCATGATTTCAAATTCCGTGTGTTCTAACCGGGAGTTATCACAGAAGGGCTGATCCTGGTGCTTTCAATTATTCAGCCGGATATACGTGGTTAACCAATTTCACAGCAGGAGTTCACAATTTCAGCAACCCATTTAAAACATCACGAGGGGATTCATCAGTGCACATACAACGACCACCAACGGCCTCAATTTTCAGAAACATAAACCAGCACAACAAAAAGGGATGATCACAAGATAAAGCATAAACAACGATCACAACCCCTTCCCCATCTTTCTTTAGAACTTCGTTTATTATCTTCATTAAGGTTCGATTCAACCAATTCCATAAGAACAAAAATAATGCCCACCCCGCATGATACACAAAAGTGAGAGACGAAAGAAATTCCCTACTTGTTGATAGATGATCGACGTTTAGGCCGGGGGCGCAGAACTTTACGGATAACGATGCGGCGGTCCCGATGCACCAGAAGAGCCACGATCGAAGAAGGGGGAAACCACGGCCTAACCCTTAATTTATAAGAGTCGGGGATGGTTGAGGTGAAAACGCGAAACCGCGTAAGACGTGGAAGTCGTGGGTTGACCACGTGGCTTGACTCATCATTAAAGGTGCTGAGTGGTTTAAACCGACTCATGAGCCGATTCAGTATTTAATTAAACTTTTGTGCACGTTACTGGAACAACTTGGCAAGGTCGGGTGACGTCGGCCGGTTCCGCCGATCGGTCACACCGATCGGCCTCACCCATCGGCCTCACCGATCGGCCTCACCGATCGGTCTCACCGATCGGTCTCACCGATCGGTCTCTCCGATCGGTCTCTCCGATCGGTCTCACCGATCGGTCTCACCGATCGGTCTCACCGATCGGTCTCACCGATCGGTCTCACCGATCGGTCTCACCGATCGGTCGCACCGATCCGTCTCACCGATCGGTCTCACCGATCGGTCTCACCGATCCGTCTCACCGATCTGTCTCACCGATCCGTCTCACCGATCGGTCTCACCGATCGGTCGCACCGATCCGTACCCCTTAAGGATCCGGATTTTGGCAAAGGAAGGGACCAAGGGGGGTCTGGGTCATCACATTACACCATATATCAAATGTTTTTAAATCATTATTTCTATAATCATACATATCATCATTCTCATTATTTTAAAATAATTTTATCGGTTTTTTTTCTAAATAATTATGATATCATTTTTTTGGTTATTTTTAGATTAATGAAAACAGCCATATATAAAATTTCGTTGTTGGAAAGACGGTGGTTGAAATGATAGTTATGATGAAAATTGAGATAGAAAAAGTGTTGTAAAATTTTTTAGATATATGATAAGTACTATATTGGTTATAATAATAGATAATTCACTATATAGAGATATGTTTTTCCAAGCTTTAATAAGCTTCCTAACATTATTTTCCAATTACCTCTTCTAGTAAACCATTTTATTTTTATCAATATTTTAATTTTTACTAATTTTTTTAACTTTTATACAGTTATACATAGAATTAAATTATTATGAATTTGAATCCTTGATATTAATAATATTCAAAGAATTAATTAGTGTATTATCCATGACTTGAATAAACATACGACACTTGATTCACGTTCACTACTACCCTAAGAGTGTTCCTTGGTCCCAAAAAACTAGTATCTAGTGTTTTGGTTCTCAACTTGTAGTTGGGTAATGATTTAACCATTTTTTATATAGATATATTTCATGGTTATTCTATAAATAAAATTTAGAGTAACTCGTCAGTAGGTAAAACATTACAAGAATAAAACATTAACCATTAAGGTCATATGAGGAATGAAAAAAAAAATATAAACTGTCAATACTCTCTACATAAATGAAAATGCAACTAAAAAAATAAACTAATAGTATTAAGAAATTATAGAATAGAATATAAACCAAATGTATCCTACCAATGAGGAAAAACTAAGAGAAATTAGAGAAGATCCAAACAATATCATGGATAACCTCTAGTACCTCATACTCTGATGTAGAAACAGATCCATCTTCTATAAAATACATAAATGACCCGCTCATGTGATATTATGGTTACTAATATACCTAACTAAATAGAAATTAGCAGAAGATTGGTTGTATGTCCACTGAGGAATCTATATAGGGTTGGAGCGAAAAATGCATAGTAGGAAATCACTAACGTTGTCTCAACACAATAGAGAACAAGTTTTTGGGAGTAAAAATATATAATAATTTTCAAAGATATAGAGTAAAATAGGTTTAACATTTAACAAACAATGAAGAATTGTGGAACATAGTGAATAAGTTTTTCATAATAATTCTTCACTTTAACTCTCATAAAACCATTATATTTTTCATGTGTGATTTTTCAGTATATATATTAATTTTTTGGGCTCTTCAGAGTAAAAAAATTCTTCTTTATTATTAAACTCAGCTTCCAAATCACTATAGAAATAAAATTTACCATAGGTAAAGTTTGTATTTTTTGATGTTATCTTATTCAAGTTCAAGTGGGAAAAAGTGACTTTGTTTATAAAATTTGGTTACGGATAAATAAATTCCACTTAATTATATGAAAATTAACCATGGTGATAAGTCAAGTAGAGGCACATAGTTACATGATTTCTATAAAATATAATGACTTATTAACATACCAAAGGGTTCCCTTACTACCCAATTATAAGTCAAGAAAAATTTTGTGACACTTTAAGAGTATTATTTTATGTGACTAAATCTAATATGGGTTAATATATTTGAATTTTATGAAATAGTTTGAGAAATTATGATATAAGTTTGTAGGGGATAAATAAAGTTGAATTTCTAATGTAAGGTTCACCAAAAATAAGAAAGAGAGAGTGATGATCTCTATATACAATCATTTGAAACCATTTAATAAATTTAATCCTTTATATAAAAATATAATTGAAACCATGTATTGATATTTTTGAAATATAATATGATTTTTATAAAAATATTTTGAAATAAAGGGAAAATATGTTATAGGCGTAGCCTGAGATTAACATTGTCACTTGAGACTAACCACCAATATTAATAGACATATTTTAAAATTCTAAATGATCATCAAAATCCACTAAAATAATAAAGCTATAATTTCATAACAAAAGAAACCAAAACACAAAACCACTAAAATTTATGATAAAAGAAATACCATTGAAATCATACAATTATTATTTAAATTCCATGTATAATACCTTAATGGATTACTAATCAATGAAAATAAGCTATACCTATTAGATCATGCCCATCATATGACTTATCATCCCTGAAAATACATAGAAGAAATTTACATGAATTTAGAAAACCAATATGTTTGAAATCCATATATTAAAGCACCTAATAAACTGGTTACACAAACATCCAAATCAATCCCATGTCACCAAATCCGACTAATTCAGAATCAAAAATAATCAACCCATAACCATATTTCCAAAACATAACTATAAAACCCACAATAAATTCTACCACAAATCATTCATCATATTTAAAATTCATAACCCCCAAAACTGAAAAAAATCAATGAATAGAAATAAAATTGGAAATCCATATCTATCCCATTAAAATGAAACCTAATTCCAGAATCTATAACCATAAAACTAAAATAATTACCAATAACAAAAATGCTTACCAATAACTAAAAATCAAACATATACATAAATAGAACCTGAACACCCTACGGATCAATACATTAAGAATTTGGAACTTGAACCCAACTAGGTTTCAAAAAATAGTACAAAGTAGTGGGGGGAAGAAGAATATAGATGGAGGATTAAATGAAGGAGAAGAAAACTGTGAAACCCATAAGAGCACCAAGCCAATAAAACACTGCACTAATGAACTCTAAGGAACTTGAACAAGAACAAAATGAGATAGGAGGAGAAAAAATAACATAACTTATATTAGAGGATTGATTCATCAGAGAGAAGGTTGAGAGGGAGAGATGAAAGAAATGGACTTCCGTGAGAGCTTAAGATGCTGGACTAAAATCTGTTCGGTTGGGGTTCTTTTAAAAAGATCGAGGAGGGTTTTATGAGTGCTACCAAAATAGCACATATAAAGATAAATATTAATCAAAGTTAAAAAAAATGGTGATAAAATCCTTCTTTATCATTGCTAAAACATTATCAATCATAAATATGGATTTTCAATAATGATATATAATTATATTTATAAATAAATATATTAGTAAATATATTTCTAAATATTTTTATATTATTATAAATATATTTATATCATTATATATATATAATTATATATGTATTTAATAAATAACTTTAAATATAAATATTAATATATTAAATATATCCATTATTTAAATATATTTATTATAATTTCATAAATATTTAAATATGTAATTATTTATTTATATTTATATAAATACTTTTTAAAAATATATATATTTATTTATTTATAATTATAAATATATAATTTTATAAATAAAGAAAATATACATTTTTAAATATAATTATAAATATATATATATTTAAATATATTTATAATTATAAATATATTCATATCTTTATGTATATTTAATAAATAAATATAAATTTAAATATAGTAAATGTATTCATTATTTAAATATATTGATTATAATTTTATAATTTTAAATATATTTATATCATTATATATTTATATATTTTTTATATATTTTTAATAAATATATATAAATATAAATATAAATATAGTAAATATATTCATCATTTAAATATATTATTATAATTTATAATTATTTAAATATAAAATTATTTATTTATAATTTTATAAATACTTTTTAACAAAATTCTATTTATTTATCTATAATTAAAATTATATAATTTTATAAATATAGTAAATAGACATTAATAAATATATTTATTTATAAATATTTATTTACAAATATATTTTTAACATTATTAATGAATATATAATCTTAATTGAATGAAGCTACAAAATGGTACTTGTCGCAACTTGATGTGACTTTTTCATCAATGGAGCTAGAAGTATTTGGATTAAATGACTATATAACAGTTTCCAGGCTATTATCCATTAACTTTGAAGATGGACTCTGCTCCAATCTACAAATGGAATTTCGAGATTTATCTTGGAAGTTTGGGATGTTCTTCACTATGGAGGATTCATCTCTATCACCATTAGATGGTGAATGTGTGGCTCCACTAAGGGTCAATACATGGCAGATGTTCAACATCCAAAAGGCAGTGGATTGTTTGTGCATGTTCATATTTCCTATAATTTGATTTCATAGGTTTTTGTTTGATTACTTTTCCTCTGTATGTTGATGATATATTAATTTATGTTATTTGGATTTTTGTGATTCTAATCATGTTGTAAAGATAAGATATTTATATATACTTTATTATTTAATGAGGAAGTTTGAAAAAATTTATCTATTTATCTAAAAATTCAATGAAGTTACTACTATGGTTTCAAAAAAACTACATTTCACTTTTTTAAAACATTTAAGTATTTATTTTACTGTAACTTATACATTTATCCAATTTCCATGAAACCTGATTCTATGGAAAGATAAAAATTTTATCTTGATTTCATTAGTTTACATCAAAGGCTAAAAATCTCTTTTAAATGTAATTTTAATTACTTGAAGTTATGCTATGATGTTTTCTAGTTGCAGTTTTTTAAGAATTGTTTAGCTTCTATTTTTTGATGATTTTAGGATCTGTAGAAGTCAGTTTTAATTGATTATTTCTTTTTGGAAATATATTAAGTTTTTTTACAAATCGTTAGTTTTGACCAAAGTCTGAATCTGCTGTTAAGATACCTTAAACATTCATTGAAGTTCGTCAAAATATTCTGTCCATATTTTTCATGAAAGTATGGTTCACTCTTTATTTCACAAAAGTATGTTTTACTATTTATCTCACAAAATAATGGTTTAATGTTCATACCATATGCTACGTTACTGTTTATGCCCTACATTACTAATAAATCTGTCCATTTCAAAATTGTTTATATTCAAATGTTTGAATTTAATTTTGGAATCTGCTTCTAGTTTTCAGGAATAGTTTTGACTATATCTAAAACATCTTGAATTGATTTAAAATGTTGTTTTAAATCATTAAACACATTTATTTTTTGGAGATTTTATTGGAAGACTTATTCAAAATATTTTGAATTTCTTTATTAGGTATTTATTCTACATGAATAAAAAAGCAATGGTGCTGCTATTTTCATGGAGATATTTATTGGTTCTCTTGACTCAATTAATTTTGAATATATAAAGGAAGTGGAGATGTTACACCTGTTATATATTCTCTATATATATCATTCTATTTTCTAGGTAAAAATAAAATTACAATACAAAGAGATAGTGTTGTGAACTTTGAACCTGCTACGCATTTGCAACGTCCTGTGACACTTTTCTTCACCACCTGCTCGTTCTCTCAAGTGATGAATTAATTCTGCTTCAACTACAATTTCATTGATGAGATTTGTTGATATAAACCTCAAGAACTAGAACCTATTATTTAATTTTATCTTCTCTTTCATATGGTTCTATGTATTTAACAATACTTCCCATCTCTCACACGCACTCTATTTTTCTGTTTATGCTTTTTCACACAAAATAATTATTTGTTATAATTTTCCTTGAGTTGTGACTACCAGATTATAATGTTAGGATCTTTGGGTTGTGACTCCCATTATCTAAAGTCAGTTTGTAAGGGTTGTGACTCCCCACACAAAATTCAGTGTCAGGGTTATCCCTCCACTAGAATGGGATTTTGAAATTGGGTTATGATTCCCCTTTAAAAATCATTTTTAGTGCACATGTATCTCTCACTGAGTAGAGAGGTATAAGAGCATAGTACGACCACTATGGATTGAACTACTATAAAAACATCCTTACATTATTTAATTTTTCTCCTAATTATTGACCTTAATAATTAACTTGGATAATTAATTTATTTAATCAATTCATTTGATTAAAATTTTTAGTCTGGTCTATTCACCCCCCACCCCCTCTAGATCATCTTCCATTACACTGTCTGACCTAAAAATTGGTATCATAGGGTAACCTTCTTAATAATAGTTGTTTCTATCATTATATTTCATTATACCAAAGATCGGTACCTTTGGTTTTTCCTTATGTAATTTATCCAATCATTTTTTAGTCTGATTTTATATTTTACTGTACTAGCCTATTCTCAGACCTCACGGTCTAAGGATAAATATCTTATAAGGTGGATGGAATGAACTTGAATGATGCTTGGATTCCTCAGAAGACACAAAATTTTGATGGCAATGATTATTGATACTGGAGATTCTGAATGGAGGCATACCTCAAACAGTTGAGCATTGAGCATTGGTATATCATGTCAAAAAAATACACACTGCCTAAAGATGATCCAGATACTCTTATAGGAATTGATGCTACTAGATATGTCTTAAATTAAAAATTCATAATTATTTTATATTGTGATATTATTATATGTGTTTTTAGTCATGTTTCTACATGATAGACAACTCATGAGATTTTTAATATTCTGTATGTTACTCACCTTGGCTCTGATAAATTGATCTGAACCAAGCTTGGAATGCTTCATGCTGAGTATCTGGAATATAAGATGGGTGAAGATTAAACTGTAAACCAAATGTTTCATATATTCACAAGCATTGTGAATGGAATGAATTCACTTGTATAAGTTCTAGAAAATACTATACTTGTTGAAAGAGTACTACGAGCATTACCAAAGAAATGGCATGCAAAGAAGGTTGTCATTCATGAAACAAATAACTTCAAAGAGTAAACACTTGATGAATTGATTGGATCACTAATCCAATATGAACTAGAACTGAAAAACATAGCTGATGAGGAGAAAACAAAAAGGAAAAGGTATATCTTTTAAGTCTGTAAATGTTATTTCTAATAATTCTTTTGATTCGGATCTGCATGATATTGAAAATGAAGACATGGCTTAGATTTTAACTGGAGTCTATAAAAGAATGAAAAAGAAAGGATTCAAAAACCATTTTAGTAGAAACCCTCAAAAAGAAAAATATTATAGAGATAAGAAAAGTGATATAAAGTATGATGCCTCAGATGTAACTTATTATGAGTGCAAGAAGAGAGGTAATATCAAACCCAATTGTGCTAAACTAATGAATAAATAAAAATTAAAAAAGAAGGATAAAAAGGCATTGACAACCAGCTATAGTTCTACTAAAGAATCTAATTCTAGTGATCAATCTAGAAATGAAAAATAATCTGCTAACTTGGGTTTCATGGCATCATTGGATAAGGTTTGTAATTCTAGTTTTTATTCTAAATGTTCAGATTCTGAATATGAATTTGAAAACCCCAATGTTTCTATATTAAATAAAGAAATTGAAAGGTTAAGAAAAGATATTTTCAAAGCTACTGATTTATATAATAAACTTAAATAAGATAATGAAAAACTTATTTCTGAAAATAAATTAATTTATCAAGAAAATAAAAAATTAAAAAACACTTCTTCTACTTCACATTCAATATTTTATGTTAATTTAAAAACTTCTCAAGATTTGAATGAGAAATTGAAAAAAAAAGTTGAATGTCTTAGACAAAGTTTATCTTTCTTTATTTAAGGTTGTGAAAAATATCATGAGATGATGTCTTTGACAAAAATTGATAAAAATAAATATGGTTTTGGTTATGATAAAATATTACCTCAAATGTATAAAACCTATTTTGTTCAATGTAAAAATGGTTAAACTTCAACTGTTACTTGTTTTAAATGTGGCATGAATAGTCACGATGCCAATTACTGCACACTTAGATTTAAAAAATCATTGGGATTTACAAAAACTAATATTTCTAAATCATTATTATTGAGATTACCTTACAATAAATGTTTAAATTATGAATGGGTACCTAAAAATTGTATTACTAATCCTATTGGACCCAAAGTATCTTGGGTTCCAAAATGGTAAATTAGTTAATTTTTGTAGGAAAAATTCCTTGGATGTCTCAAGAATGACATATGGTACATGTATAGTGGATGCTCTAGGAATATGACTAGAGACCCATCAAATGTTACCTCATACAACACATGTGATGAAGGAATTGTTTCTTTTGGAGATAATTCCAAAGGCAAAGTAAAATGTTTTGGTAAAGTTGGTTTTTCAAATTATACATTTATTTCAAAAGTTTTGTATGTTGAATATTTAAAACATAATTTAATTATTATATCACAATTATGTGATGATGGAATGGAAGTTAAATTTAAAAATGATAAATGTTTAGTTTTTATGGATGATTATTTATTATTTTATGCTAATTGAAAAAGATAATATGTATAATATTGATTTTTATGAACTAACTATTCAACATGTAAAGTTTTTGAATGCTTTATGGAATGACTACAACCTTTGGCACCAACATTTAGGTCATGTTATTTTCAGAATGTTTCATAAGCTCTCGAAACATGAGAACGATTTACAGCTTCTTTCTTTAATGAAAGAACAACTTCATGTTTGCGATGCCTGTATGAAAGGGAAGCAACAAAAAATTTATTTTAGACCTATCAATCAGATAAGTACTAATAAGCCTTTAAAGTTAGTAGATCTTGATTTGTTTGGTCTAACTCAAATTTCTAGCCTTGTTGGAAAGAAATATACTTTAGTTATTACTGATGATTATAGTAGATTTACATGGGTATATTTTTTATCTCATAAAAATTATACTTTATATAAATTCAATGATTTCTGTAAATTAGTTCAAAATGAAAAAGGTTGTATAGTTATTTCAATTCATAGTGATAAAGGAGGAAAATTTCATAATTTAGATTATGAAAAAATTTATGAAAAGAATGGATATTTTCAAAATTTCTCTACTCCTAGAACACCACAACAAAATGGTCTCACAGAACGGGAAAATAGAACTCTTATTGAAATGGATCGAACTATGTTAAGTGAATATAATCTTCCTAGATACTTTTGGGTGGAGGCAGTTTTTGCTGCATGTTATATTTAAAAAATAATTATAATTAGACCTTTTCTAAATAAAACTCCTTATGAATTATTCAAAAAAAAGCCTAAATTTGGTTATTTTAGAGTTTTGGGCTACACAGTTTTTATTTTAAATTCAAAGGATAGTTTATATAAATTTGATGATAAAAGTGATGAAGGTATTTATCTTGGTTATTCTAATAATAGTCAATATTATAATGTTTATAATAAAATAACAATGGTTATTGAAGAATCTTTTCATGTTGTATTTGATTAAAATAATGTTAAAATAAATTCGGATTCTAATGTTATTGATGATGAGTTTAGAGATTTTAATTTTGGTGAATATATTACTCAAGATAATAATGAATTAATTGAGGGGGATTATACACCTTCTCTACATGATCCAAGATCATGGAAGATTCAAAAATTTCATCCTATTGAAAATGTAATTGGTGATGTTGATTCTAGTATCAAAACCAAAAATTCTATTTTAAATTATTTTGCCAGTTCTGATTTTATTTATGATTTTGTTCCTATTAATATTAAAGATTCTTTAAAATATGAAAACTAGATTGTCGCTATGAAAGATGAACTAAATAAATTTGTTAGAAATAATGTTTGGACTTTAGTAGAATTACCTGATGATAAGCAGGTAATTGGAACAAAGTGGATCTTTAGAAACAAGTTGGATGAATCTGGATAGATTGTCAAAAACAAATCCACACTTTTTGCTCAAAGATACTCTCAAGAAGAAGGAATAGACTTTGAAGATTCATTTGCACATGTTTCCAGGTTAGAGGCAATTATAATTTTGTTACCTTTTTCATGTTTTAAAGGTTTTAAATAATATCAAATTAATATAAATTTTTTTTTCATAAATAGTTTTATTACTGAAGAAGTTTATGTTTCTCAACCCCCTGGTTTTGAAAATCAAAAAAAATCCCAACCATGTTTTTAAATTATCTAAATCTTTATACAGTCTCAAACAAGCACCTCATTCATGGTATGAAAGACTTTCATTATTTTTATTAAAAATTGTTTTCAAAAAGGGAAATTTTGATCCAACTCTTTTTATTAAAATATTTTTAATGATATTATAATTTTTCATATCTACGTTAATGATATGGTTTTTTGGATCATCTTCTGAAATGTTTGTAATTGTTTTTCTTTATTGATGTCTTCTAAATTTGACATGAGTTTAATGGGAGAATTAAAGTTATTTCTTGGAATTCAAATTTCTCAAAGTAAAGATGGAATTTTTTTTAATAAATATAGGTATGCTAAATATTTAGTTAAACGATTTGGTCTTGATTCTGCTAAATACATAAAAACTCCTATGGGTACTAATTATAAATTAGATAGTGATGCATCTAGTAAATCATATGATTTTATAGTTTATAGAGGTATGATAGGTAGCTTTCTATATTTAATTGCATCTAGAACTAATATCATTTTTAGTGTTTGTTTATGTGAAATATTTCAATTTGATCCTAAAGAAAGTCATATTAAAGCTGTAAAAAAATAATTAGATATGTTAAACGAACTGCGGATTCTAGTTTATTTTATCCAAAATATAACTGTTTTGATTTAACATCTTATTCTGATTCTGATTTTGGAGGTGGTATAATTGACCGAAAAAGCACATCAGGTATGTGTCATTTTCTGGGAAAATGTTTAATTTCTTGGTCATCTAAGAAAAAATTATTTGTTTCTTTATCTACTGAAGAAGATGACTATATCTCTACTGCTAGTATTTGTGCTCAAATTATATGGATTAAGCAAACTTTATGTGATTTTTTTGTTTATCTTGATAAATTACCTATTTATTGTGATAATACATCTACAATTTCTATTTCTAAAAATCCCTTACAACATTCTAGAACAATACATATTGATCATCGATTTCATTTTATTCGATATCATGTGAATAAAGGTGATATTGTTTTAGAATTTATCCCTTCTGAAAATCAGCTTGCAGATATTTTTACAAAGCCTTTAGACTCTGCTCAGTATGAGAAAATTAAATTTTCTCTTGGTATATTGGAATTTTAAATTTTATTTACTGCATTTGTTTAGGGGGAGCATTTTTTCACTTTTTGTTTATTACAAAAAGGTGGAGAAGTTTTAGAGATAGGTTTTGGGGAGAAATAATTTGGTTTAAATCATTTTAAAAATTAATTAATGGTTTAAAATTTTTTCTTTTGTAATCGAACAAAAATGGTGAGATTGTTTGTGCATGTTCATATTTTCTATAATTTGATTTCATAGGTTTTTGTTTGATTACTTTCCCTCTGTATGTTGATGATATCATAATTTATGTTATTTGGATTTTTGTGCTTCTAATTACGTTGGAAAGATAATATATTTATCTATACTTTATTAGTTAATGAGTAAGTTTGAAAATGCTTATCTATTTCTCTAAAAATTTAATGAAGTTACAACTATGGTTTGAAAAACTCTACATTTCACTTTTTTAAAACATTTATGTATTTATTTTACTGTAACTTCTATATTTATCCAATTGGCATGAAAGCTAAGTATATGGAAAGATAAAATGTTTATATTGATTTCATTAGTTTACATAAAAGTCTAAAAATATATTTTTAATTGACTTTTAATTACATGGATTTATTATATACTGTTTTGTAGTATCAGTTTTTATAGAATTGTTTTTCATCTGTTTTTTGATGATTTTAGGAACTATAGATGTCGACTTTAATTGATTATTTTTTTGTTGGAAAGATAATAAGTTTTCTACAAATCATTAGTTTTAACCAAAGTTTGAATCTCCTGTTAAGATCCTTTAAAAATTCGTTTAATTTTGTCAAAATATTCTATCCAGATTTTTCACGAAAGTATGGTTTACTATTTATTTCAAAAAAGTATGGTTAACTGTTTATTTCGCAAAAGTATGGTTTACTGTTTATCTCACGAATGTATGGTTTACTATTCAAACCCTACATTACTCTTCATACCCTATGTTATGTTACTATTCATACCCTACATTACGTTATTGTTCATACCCTACGTTATGTTACTGTTCATACCCTATGTTATGTTACTATTCATACCTTACGTTACTGTTCATTCCCTATATTACTATTCATACCCTACGTTATGTTACTATTCATACCTTATGTTACGTATGTTCATACCCTACATTAAGTTACTATTCACTCTGAAGTTTCTTTTCACACTGAAGTTACTGTTCACTCCAAAGGTATTGTTCACTCTGAAGTTATTGTTCACTCCAAAGTTACTATTCTTTCCGAAGTTACTGTTCATTTCCTAAAATTTTTTAAAAAATAGTTTTCTACAAATATATGGATTATTTTTTAACATTTTTTTTTGTGAAAAATCCCCTTAAATATAAAGATCATAATAAAATAGTTTTTAATGTTTTGGGTGATATATTTAGAGTGAAATTTTAATAAATATTTTCAATGTCTTTTTTAATTAAATTTGGATGTTTTAAAATTGTTTAAATTCAAATGTTTGAATTTAGTTTTAGAATCTGCTTCTAGTTTTCAGGAACTGTTTTGACTATGTTTAAAACATTTTAAATGGATTTAAAATTCTATTTTAAATCATTCAATATATTTATTATTCTAAATATTTTATTGGAATACTTATTCAAAATATTTTGAAGTCCTTTATTAGATATTTATTCTACAAGAATAAAAAAGAAACGGTGCTGCTATTTTCATGGAGATATTTATGGGATCTTTTCACTCAATTAATTTTGAATATCTAAAGGAAGTGGGGCTTCTGCACCTATTATATATTCTCTATATATATCATTCTCTCTTATAGGTAAAAAATAAAATTATAATACAAAGGGAAAGTGTTGTGAACTTTGAACTTATTGTGCATTTGCAATGTCCTATGACACTTTTCATCACCACATGCTCATTCCCTCAAGTGACAAATTAATTCTGCTTCAACTAAACTTTCATTGACAAGATGTGTTGATCTAGACCTCAAGAACCATTACTTGTGATTTAATTTTTATCTTCTCTTTCATCTATTTCTGAGTCTGTAACACTACGTCCCATATCTCACACGCAATCTATTTTTCTATTTATGCTTTTGCACACCAAAGAATTATTTGTTATTATTTTTCCTTGGGTTGTGACTACTAGATTCTAAAGTTAGGATCTTTGGGTTGTGACTCCTAGTATCTAAAGTTAGGTTGTTAGGGTTGTGACTCCCCACACAAAATTCAGTGTCATGGTTATCCCTCCACTAGAAAAGGATTTTGTAATTGGGTTATGATTCCCCTTTAAAAATAATTTTTAGTGCACATGTATTTCTCACCGAGTAAAGAGGTATAAGAGTAGAATATGCCCACTTTATACCGAACTACTATAAAAACATCCTTGGGTTATTTACTTTTTCTGCTGTTTATTATCCCTAATAATTAACTTTGATAATTAATTTATTTAATCAATTCATTTGACTAAAATTTGTAATCCGATCTATTCACCCCCCTCTACACCATCTTCTATTACCCTGCCCGACCTAACTTGGATGATATCTGAGGAATCTAGGATCTGGATGAACTATTTTATTTTTTCTTTATTTTGGTCATTTTTTCCATGTTGAATTTCCATCACCCTTCCTTGTACGTTTTTATTTTAGTAATATATTTTGGGGTCATGGATTTGGTTCCTCTAAATCCATGGCTGATTGTTTGGGTATTTTTTACTATTTATAAATAATATATATATATATATATATATATATTAAATCTATTCATATTTATTAATAATTGTTTCATCAATAAATTTTTAATTTATTCATTTTTTTTTGTTTAATTATTACTATTTAGTCATTTTATATATCAATATTTAATATATACTATTTATTAATATTTAAAATTTATATATATCTATATTAAATTTATTTATTTTTATTAATAGTTATTTAATTAATAAAAATTATTTTTATATTAGGTGCTTGGGGTAAAATTATATTAACCAAAAACACACCACACACACAGGCCGAAAAGGTAGGCCATATCCCCCCCAAGGGATAGACCACCTATCAAACCTTATTTTTATTCAGTATATCACCCAAAGACCCATCCCTTGAACAACACATCAATTGTATACAAGAGATCATACTATTTATAGGATTCTAAGCATAGATTCTAGTAGAATATAATTTGAAGAAGTGGTTGAACATCCGCTATTTCGATGTGGGGATCGCGCACGTGATCGAGACATTTATCAGTGCTAGAAAATGTGTTGATAAAGGTGGTATATATCGGTTCTAAAATAAAGTTTTGATAAAGGTACCCTTTATCAGTGCTTTTTTAGCACTGATAAAGGGATCCTTTATCATATCTTTTTTCTAGCACTAGATATGATTCATTTTTTAGTAATGATATGTTTCAATTTTTATTTATACATTTAAATTTTTAAATGTAAATATATGAAAATATGTATATATATTTATATTTTAATTTATAAATAACACTACAATATAAAAATGTTAAAATTTCAATATCATAATATCTCTTTGAATTTAATCTTTAGGAATAAATTCATTATGTACCAAAGTAAGGAAATAGGAGTCTCAAAAACAAAGCTAAAGTCCATGCCATTTTTTCAACTTTTCATAAGATATTAACTAATTTATTATTATTATTTTTTTTATGAAATTTTTTTTTAAATATCTATTTCTCAATACTAATTATCAAATTATTAATTAATATTAATTTTTATATTATTTTATAAACCATTTTTCTATAATTATATTATGTATTGAGTGAAAATACATGTTTATTATTTTGTAAATCATATTTAATCAAATAATATATATATATATATCGATATTTAATTTTTTTAGAATATATAATTTTTTATTAATTTTTCCTTTATTATAACTATGAAAATCACTCATAAAGGGAGGTATTTATCGGTAATACAAAACTTTTGATAAAGGTTGTATTTTATCATCATTTTTTATCACTAATAAAGGTTATATTTATCAAAAAAAATTGTCTAACGCTGATAAATACACACCCTTATTAAATCATAGAACTTAATATTTTTAAATCTTTAGTAGTGAGTATTACCAAGAAAATGTTCTTCCATATTAAAAAGGATATTTGCTACAATATTTTACATTTCTTCTTTAATTTCTATTTTGTTAAGTTCGTCTTTAGGTGATGCTTTATAGACATTTAATTTTTCTCAATGTTGATTAAATAAATATCCCTTCATCCTTTAAATTTTCTAGTAAACCCAGAAATTAATGTTTGGGTAATATCATGGTCAAAAGAATTTTGTTTTTTATTATTAGAAGTGTTGACCATTTTCATTTCATATAATGCTTTAATAATTTGATATTCTGTTTTTATATCAATATTCCATCCATAAATAGTATCATAATGTTAATAATCATGTTTAAAATAGTTTGTATCATCAAATTGTCAGTCAAGGTAAGTATCCATAGTATAATAGGATTTATTACTATGTTTCTAATTTTTGCACATAGATTTCCCATGAAGTTTCATTTCTAGTACATTAGTAAATTATTCAGTTATTATTTCTATATTTTTTTATGTAGGTAATGAATTATCCACATTGGATATTATTTATTGTATGTGTCTAATGTTTAATCTAATTTTTCTAGTGACTTATCTATAAGAAAAATATATTATAGTCATGTTTTTTACATTAAATGCATTGATAAATCTATCTAATTTAATTACTCATTTTTAAAAAAAATATTAATAAATCATGTAGGGATAAATTATCTATGATTTTAACAATTTATAATTACTGATGTTTTTTAAAACATGGTTAATTAGATACATTTGTATAAACTTAGTTAATTGGTAATGTTCTATAAAACATCACTAACTGGATATCTTCTAGAAAACATGGTCAATTATATGAGTTAATCGGATGTGTTCTCAAAACCCATCTGATCCCCAAACCTCGTCTCCTACATGATGACCAAGAATCGGAATTGGCATCAAAGAATCACATGGGACACCAACCATCTCATCCATAATATTTACATGTGCCACTAAACAACAAGAAAGGAAATCATTTTTGGGAAAATCCCACTAGTATTCAAGAAACAAGAGAGTCAAACACAAGTTTCAATAGCATAGGAGAACTAATGGGGGGAACTAATATAGGAAATCAATATATATAATTTTAATTATGGTTATATATAAATAAATACATATTTTGAATTATATTTTAATATACAACTCTGAACACACACACAAATATACCCCATATACTAATTGGATAGATTCTTTGGAAGTTGAACAAAATTAATTTTGAATAAATAATGTTTGGTCTTTAGTTGATCCCCCTAAAAATAAATAGAATATAGGAACTAAATATATTTTTAGTAATAAATTTAATAAATCTGGTAATATTGTTTTAAATAAAGGTATATTGGTTTCTCAATAATTTTTTAAGGGGTAGGAACTGATTTTGATGAATATCTTTCTTCAGTTTCTAGGATTCCAGCTTTTTAAATATTATTAGATTTTGATTATTTTCAACATTTTAAATTTTTATAAATGGATATTCAAAGTTATATTATGATTGTGTTATTTATTAATAGATATATGTTAATGAAACACCTTCTTTTAAACATGGAAGTATTTTATAACACTTTTTAAAAAATTTAAAATATTTATATGGTCTTAATAAAGGTCGAAGAGCTTAGTATGAAATATTTTTTTTATTGAATGATGGTTTTAATAAAAGAAAAAATTAATCCCACATTATTCATTGACTTTTTAATGGCATTTTAAAAGTGAAAATATATATTAATGATATTTTAATTGGTTATTCAAGTGATTTGTTATATAATTAATTTTTGATTTTGATGACTTCTGGAATTGATATGAGTTTAAGGAGAGTGTTAAAATTCTTTCTTGGAATTAAAATTTTTCAAATACCTATTTGAATTTTTTTTAATCAAAGTATGATAATGAGATCGTTAAATTTTTTAATCTTTATTGTATTAAAACTTATAGAACCCCTATGAGTGTTAATTATAAATTAAAATTAGATAAATATAGAAGATCTATGGGTTAAAAAATAGAGGAATGATAGAAATTATATTAAATTTCATTACATTTTGGTCCATATAAAGACTCAACCACAAAAAATACATAATAATTGTTTTTAGAAAATAATTCACTTTCTTACATTTTTTGGATCATTACAATTTATTTTTTTTAGAGAATTAGTTAATAACTTTTACATAAAACCCCATTTATTAAAAGTGTGTATTTCCACTCACTATCTATTTTTACCACAAAATATAACTTTTTAAATGAAACATGTTTTCATTTCATGAAAAAAATTAACGGCTTCCAACTTAACTTATTATTGGTTATTACTCATCTTAAAGCCCTGTGAAAACATTTGAAAAAGTGGGATGAGAAAAAACTGATTGGTAAGGGACATATAATTATATTAAAAGAAACTTATTAGTCTATTTCAAAACATTGAAATCATATAATAAATTTTTCCTTTAACATAATAAACTTTGAGCTCAAATAATCCTTTACATACGCATGAAATTATATTTAATACCTAATTTATTTCATAAAAAACTTCATAAGAAAACATGAAGAAAAAAACATAATCAGGATTGTTTAGTAAAAAATATTGAACCCACGAAAAACATTTCTTAAAATCATTCCTTTTACCCATAAAGGTAATAATCGTTCCTTTAAAAAAATATCATTTTCTTACCTTATGAAATCAAAATATTTCCATGAAAAATCATTATCAAGCATATAAAATTCATGTAGGTGCCTTGGGAAATCATCATCATAAAATTCTTACAAAAGCCCTTATAAAGACTATTATAAAAGGAATAACCTACTCTGTTAATTATATTATAATTATTTAGAGAAAATAATCATTAATAAATAAATTGTGGAGCTGTATCAAGCTCACCCATACTTATAAAAAATTTACAACTCCCATAAAATACATAAAACATAAAGAATAATGAATTTCCATCAATAAATTCATAAAAATATACTTTTTAACCCATAAGAAAAACATATTTAGGAACTGATATATCTCAATCCTTTAAAACCGAATTTTCAAAAATAAAATCTCTAGAACAAAAGGGATGTAGATTTTTTATCTAAAGAAAACATGGAATATTATAAAGAACATTAAAAATAAAATAACTATTGTGTCGGTGGGAAAATCTATATTCGTCATATAATAGAACATTCCTTTTACCTTTTGTAAATGAAGTCAAAACGTCCCGTGTAATATATATAAAAAAATTACTTTTGAAAACCTTTCAAATGAAGTCAAAATTGAAAAAAAAAATATTTTATAATTTATTTATTTTAATATAAATATTTACATTAAATAATTCTAAAAATATGTACATATAGGGAAAATATTTTAAAAATAAAATTTAAAACTTTTAAAATAAGGTTTTAAGTTAAATTTTCCATTACCTAGAGTTTGAATTGTCATGGATGTTCTTCATATTACTAAATAATAAAATTATGTTAATTATTTACATTCTTAATAAACTTTTTGAAGTTTATTATTCCATTTATTTCAATTATATCCATGTTATACTTAATTACTTAATATATAAAGTTCACATTGTACATTTTGAGAACATTTACCTTATAAGTTTGAAATGGATTTGGTTAGTTAAATATTGTAAATGGGGCCATCATTCAATCATCTCCTTAATATTAATCATGAAATAATTATAATTTTTATACATTAACTAATATTTTTGAACCATTCAAGAAAGTAGTAAATAAAAAACGAATCACATCACTTTGTGGATATGGTAGTCCACACTTACGCAAAAATGAAATTATCATTTTCGTTGGATGGAAAGGTAATATAATAGATTATATATAATCATTATTTACATGTATTAATTAAATCCATCATAATAAACATCCTTGTGAAGTGGTGCTAAAAAACAAAATGCATCGCTTCAGGGAGGTGGTAATTCACACGTACGCATGAGCAATATTTTCATTCCCCATGAGATCGAGAAGAATATGAAAAAGGGTTTTAACATAATAATAATAACATTTCAGTATACATAAGTAACTTATGTCATTACTTAATAATTTTTAAATAATATTTTATGAGGTATAAGTATAAAGAAACTTGAAATATATTGGTTTGGACTTATACCTTCTCATCAGAAAACCTTTTTAGCATTCACCTTAATCCTTATATGTTTCGTATTTTGGTCATATGGGGAACTCTAGGATGTGGGGATAGATTTGGGGGAGATATTTTATATATTATTTTATAAAATAGATTTCTCAAAATGTTTGAGTAAGATATGAGAGGGTGTACCCTTATTATAAGTGAAGGGAGGGGCACACATGGAAATACTGAAAGTATTGAATTAATATAAATTAATTTTCTAGTTAAAGTGGAACCAAATTGAAATATTTCTAATATACTATGGAGATAATTCAAAATTGTCTCATCCAATAAAATTTATACAAGATCATATGTTTTTTAACCCTTATATTTTAGTTTTAACCTTATGTTAACAGTGTCAATGATTATGTCTATATCAATGTTTTTTACTCTTTAGAGCTCAAGAAAGTTACTTTAAAAATCTAAGTGACCCATAAGTGTAAAATGGTTGGTATTATTTACCATATCTCATTAAATTGGAAAAATATAATATTTTTATGAATTTTAAATCATTAAATAAAATTTTATATAAAATAATATACCATTAAATTTATTTTGGGACTATTCACATAGTATGACTTTAATGACATAAAAATAGTAATGTAATTAAAATATATACTTCTAAAAAATCACTAATATGTTATCTATTTTTTTTAAACAATAATTAAACTAAATTATATTACATTTAATATTTTAAAAAATCATTTAAATGATTTTTCTACTACATGAACAAGCATTGTGTCGGCTTTGGGTAAGAATTTAAGTAAATTATTATATCAATAAAAAATTAAAATAAATTACCATGATAAAAAATTAATTTTTATTAAAAAAACACTTATAATCGAAGATAAAATATTTTTATCCCAATTAAAAAATATTATAAACATTAAAACAAAGAGTGTGATGATTTGTTTTTATTCTTTACATAAAAAATATTATTTTCATTATCATATAAAAGTGAGAAGAAATTTCCAAATTGTATAACCACCTAATTTTATGGTAGAAACAAATTTTACCATAAAATTAAGACATGTTATGGGGGGATTTTTAGGCCTTATCTCATAGTTTTAACCATATTTTGCACATTTTACCCTTATTGATGTGTCAAATATTTACTATAGTTACTGTTCACAATGGATAAAAAATAGGGTCCTATTTACCAAAATTGATCATAATAATTATATATATTAAATCAATTTTTTATGATTTAATTTATATAAGTGTTATAAATTAATTTAAATGAAAAATAAAAAACGCAATGAAAAACAATTTTTAGAAAAATGTGTTTGAAGGCGAAAAAAGAACTTATAACAAAATAAAGTATAATTATGATTAATATTTAATTAATGTGATTATTTAAAACTAAATTAAACTTATTTTAATTTCATACCAAATTTAAAACATAATAATACTTTTAAATAATTTTATTTAATGAAAATAAATGACTATTTTGCAAAAATCGGTATTTTTCACTATTCCCTATAAAATCAATATTTTCAAAAAAATCCCAAAACATATCCATAAGATAATTTTTACATACTAATTTCAAAAAAAATATTTCCTCAAATAAAATTCCTAAAATGGTTTAAATTAATTATAGTGTACAAGAAAAACATGCATTAAACCCCATTTCTGAAGAAAACATACTTTTGAAGCATAAAATGACTACTAAAAAGTGAGTATTTATTTATTATGCATTAATAAATACATTTTAATTATATAAAAGTGTTATACATATTTTTCATAATGTGGTTATTCCTAATCATATCATCAATTTAATAGTAAGGATATAATGATCACATTTAAATATTAATATTTTATATTATATTGTAGTTCTCTTAATGCTTGGTGTTGTGTGTTAATAAATTCATCGAGCTAGTATTATCTAAAAAATATAGTGTTGTTAAATTATACCACCCCCCCCCCTCTAGAAATTTTTTTCTCCATTTTTTCCAATTCCTAATAATAAATGTTTAAAAACATTTAAACAAATATTGATTCCACTGAGTGGAAAATAAAACATACAATAATGAAAGGAAAACACTTTTTAATATTTCAAAATTATTTTTTTTAAACCCAAATCATAAAAACATATAAAAAACATCCTTTTTAATATTGTAAAATGGAAATATGAAGGTCAAATTGAATAAAATATAATGTGGTTCCTAGATAATGAAAACATTGGTGGGAAGTGAAAATGTTGACATGGAGGAAAAAAATAACATCCAAGGAATTCTAGAGAGTGATAGAGAACATGGTCATGATAAATTTAATAAACAAGAAATCATAAATTGGTATGGAATGAATAAGTCCATAAATTCATCATAAATAAAGGTAATAGGTTGACACTTTTATATTATGATTTTTTCCTAGTTTTGGGGGATTCTTTTATTATCAAAATAGAGAGTATGAGGAAATATACTTTCTTGATTTATTTACATTCTAAAATCACAATTTCATCCATTGGTTTTTTTTATATCAATTTACACCTCTATATTATCTCTTAATCTAAGAAATTATTATTCAAGATTAATATATTTCATGTTTGGGGCACTAAAAGTTACTTTTAACGGTTCAGAAGATGCACAAAAGGATAAAAAGTTATTCCTCCTATATTTATACATTAATCAACACCAAAATTGTTATCACGGGATAATATAATATCCAATATATATAAACCATCATATATCAATCTCCAAAATCTCAATAATAATGCCCAATGTTTAACTTAAGTCATTCATAAATAGTTAACCTTAAAACTCTTCAAATTATACTTGACTAAGATCGAAACCCAAAGATTATAATGATTTGATATCATATTAATCCATGATCAGCTTAACAATTTTATCTAAAATATTAGTCACTCATAAATTAATATATCAAAATTTATATTCCCCAATCATATAGTTTCCAAAATATTCTAATATTTTCCATAAATAGTGTAAATCATCACAAACCCGTAACAAAATCATATATACTTCTAAATTATAATTAAAACTTTATTATTTGAATGAAATCCCATATTATCTAAAAATATTTTCATTTAACTTAATAATATAATGTTCTAAATATAAAAAACATATTCCAATATGTCATTCATTATTTATTAATGAAATCATATTTAAACCCCATATTTATCTATGTGATGAATCATCTATTCCCAAAATTTAATAACCCTTTTATCCTAATAAACTATAATTACCTCAACATTACAGATTATATTAAATCTAAACATTATAAATAACTTTCAAATTGTATCCACAAAATATTAAAGTATTCTTCATCAAATAACCTTTTCACTTCAAAACTAGATAACATAAAAAATACATATGACTCAAACAATTTTGAGAATTCAATAAATATATCCCAAGTACACCCATCTCATAAAACCACAAAAATATAAAATGCCTTTAAATTAATGATCTTAATTAAATTTATCAACCCATAAATCAGAAACCACTACATCATAAAACTTAAGACCCTACATAAAGATAATTTCAATCATTTAATGTTATTCATAATCCATTATCAAATATTTTCCATCTTAATTAATTATACATACTCTCTATAAAAAAATATGAACCATGCCCTAATATTCACTAATCTTAATCGATTAAAGTTTCATACATTAAACATAAATAACTCATACCTTTAGAATATAGATCACAATTCATTCCAATCTCAATTCCGAAGAATAATTCCCCATGATCTACCAGGTTGAGTCCATACATTATTAGAATGCCTCAAAACCATTCCAGGTGTAGGTTATGGGTGGAGAAAAAACATGAGATAAGTCATTACCAACATCAATTTTTTCCATGATTAGTGATTAATCTGATATTTTATAAAAAATTTAATTTCTTGATCAACATAATTAAATCAAATAATACAGATAAGGGATAAAACACTGGAAATAATTATAATATCATCACATATTATTTATAATTAATGTAATTAATTAAAGAATTTACTTGTGGGAAGTATTTCTTCATTAATGGATTTTAAAAAACAACTTCATTGTACATTCGTTTCATTGTTGTAATCAAGATCATATTCCCTCTATCGGTGATCCACACATGTTCCATAAATATCTGAATATCGTCGTAGGAGTCTCTGGGTTCTAGCAGAGAAGATGATTTCAATTGCATCATTTTCCTTTGATCACCTCTAGAATTGATTACCAATGATTCTATTTGATATATATTTCCTCAATAGTTGTAGGTGGAGGAAGATTTCTCTATATTCCTGGGAAAATTTGTGGAAAATGGGGTTCTCTAATGCTCTGAGAGGATTCTCAAAATTCATTAGGCACAAAAAACAAATAAATTGGATCTCTTGTAAAAATAATATAATTTTTTTTTAAATACCGCTATGGTTTGAAATAAATGATTGTACAAGTTTCCTTTATTATTTATTTAATCTATTGTGGAACCCCATGTCTAAAATAATAATAATATTATTATTATTATTTCTCGACATACATTTGACATGAGAATTAAATTAAACATTATTTTAATCAAATGGAATTCAATATATATTATTTCTCACCAGACTATTAAATTGGTCCTCCATTCCTATAAAAATTTTTATGAGCCTTGAATAATCACTATTTATTCAATAAATAAATATCACTACATTATTCTATAATAAATAAAAAAATATTATATTTTCTAAATAAAATATAAATATTTATTTAATATTACGCTCATGTTATATTCTCTCAAATAACTGATGATGGAACATATATGATCAAGAACACATGAATAATTATCCAAACACATAAGATAATAATATTTATTCAACTTTTTAATCAATAAAAAATAATATATTATTTAACTGAGATTCTAGATATAATTAGTGTGTGACCCTCTAGGCCTATTTCTCAGTGGAAATAGGTGAATCCGCCAAAAGTCAATGTTTAGCATCTAGAAACAGTCCAATGAACCCATGGAGAAATAATTTAATTCCACAATGACATAATACAACATACAGATGATCACTATGTAATATAATCCCTTTATCATGATACCTCTATTTAAGCAGGTTGCATGCGGGTTCCATCTATTGGATTTAGTTCCCTAGAAAAAAATATTGTCTACTTTATGATTACATGAATTCATAGTTTTGAATATTAATAATCACCTTATCACATAATGATTGTTATTCTATATAATATAGTATGTGATAATTTCTTAAGAGTTTCTATCACACTAGAAGGTCATTAAAGTTCCCCACTATGATGAGAACCCATAAGTTCCATGGCACTATAGTTAAATATATATTCTAAATCTGAATGATACCATTTTAGGGACAAAAATTACATATGATATATGGGTTGTAGACTCATTTTACTTTGAGTAAACATCTCATGGTATACTACCTCAGTAATATCCAGTGTATGATATTATGAAAATGAGACCCCCAAGTAGGAAATCCAAATTTATATGTGTCATTGGATGTTTCTATCTATAGACATGTGTATTTGTCCTTAGAATTTAATATTATTATTAATTATTATTATGAGTCAAGTACTTTTATATATTTATGAAAACCCTAATGACATATTTTTGTGATGATGTAGGATACATTGGTTTCATCATGAGTAATATTTAATTAATGAATAATGTGAGAAATGATTTTTCCCTTCTACTCTTTAACAGAAGATGATATCTTGGGCCCTTTTATGGAAATGATATAGCTTAAATAAATCCATGGACATGGTGTTCTATAAGAAAGTTTGATTATAGGAAAATTAAATAAAGATACATTGATCACAAATGCCGATGGCACTAGTATGCAACATGGTTGATTATAGATACTATTATAAAGGGATTATGATGCACAATGAGTGTTTGTATGAGGTATTAGGTTTTTGTGGTATTAACATATTTTTATATGGGTTCCTTGGTATATTTCTAGATAATAACCTTGGAATTTATGTTGATTCACCTAATTCCATTGAGAAAGAGGCCTAGAGAGTCACGCATTAAGTATATCCAAAATCTCAATTAAATAATATATTATTATTTATTATTAACAAGTTGAATAATTATTATTCCCACACATGGTTTAATAATTATTCAATGTTTTTTTATCGCATATATTCCATCACCATTTATTCGAGAAAATATTATGTGAGCATAATATTTAATAAATATTTATTTTCTATTTAGTGAATATAATATTTATTAATTTATTGGATAATAATGCAGTGATATTTATTTAATAAATAAATATAAATTATTCATGTCCTAATAAATATTATGGAGGAATGGTGGATGGAGTTTAATGGTCTAGGGAAAATAATATATATTGAATATTATTTCAACAAATAATATTTAATTTTAATTCATAAGTTAAGAGCATGTTAGGAAATAATAATAATAATATTATTATAAACATGGGGTTCTGCAAGGGATTAAAAAAATAATAAAGGGAACTTTATCAATTATTCATTTCTATCCCTAGTGATATATAAACCCAATGATATTATTTTCAAATGGAATCAATTTATTTGTTTTTTTGTGGACAAAGAATCCAGAGAACCCTATCAAATCCCTAGAGAGATTCCTTATCCAAGAATTCTCTTAAGAAAGGAGAGCAATCTTCCTCCACCTACCAATCTTGAGTCAAGATAGATCAAGGATAACATATTTTCAGTGATTCTCAAGGTGATAAAAGGAGAATGATTCATGCTATAGGATATTCCATGCTAGCACTTAGAGATTCCAACAGTGATGTTCAAATATTTTTGGAACATGTGAGGATCAATGCTAGAGGGTATCTTCTATTTATTACGTCAACACAACTACGATACAATGTAGATATATTTTCAGATCCATCAATATAGAAAGAATTATAACAAGACAATTCTTAATTAATTAAATTAATTATAAATAAATTGTGATGATTTTGGGTTTGGTTCTAGCTTTCTATCCCTTGTATTTTTTTTCTTTAATTCAATTCTATTGATCTCTATATTTATCATTATGTAAATATCATATACATCATCAATTATAAAAATAAGAAAATTTGGGCATTATCCATCATACACTTTTGAGACACCCTAAACCTACAAGTGGTATCAGAGTGGTCGCATAATTATTTATAATTATTTAAAAGATCAATGATTGATTTACACATTTGTCATTTGGTTTTCAATTCAAGTTTAATAATTATTTAATTATATTTATGATATCTAATTATTATTATTTTATTTCTCGTAAATATAATCAAAATGGTCAATTTAATGACTAAAATAAAATCAACGATCTCATCCAAATGTGATGAAATTCTGGCAGGATAAAATAAGAGTACACGCCATGAACCTAGAGGTACATGTCGTGTACTAGTTTTCAATGCACCAAGAATTAATTTGGAATTAATTCAATAAATGTGCATTTAATACATGTGTGAATTTAAATATACACCATGTGTTAACCAAGCCATCTAGGTGTATAGTCAACCAAAGTACATGCTATGTAGACCATGTAAATGATGTGTAGTACTTTAGTCACACACAGGTTGTGTATCTTATTACATGTCCTACCTAACTGGTAACCATGTTACTCAGATACCACACATCACCTCTCAATTTTACATGTCATGTACTCCAATTTTTTTTATGACTCAATACATGTCAAGTCCCTAAGCATGTGTCTTAGATAGATAGTGAAACATTTACACACCATGTACTTCTAGAAAATTGTGTACAAATAAAATTGATTTATTATACAGTATAAACCTTATCAACATGTAATTATGTGTGTCTATTAAATTGATAGGACACGACATATAATGGTTTTTAATATATATACATATTTAATTAATTTCTACATAAGGTTTGAATCTGAAAATCATGTATGAGTCATATTACAGTTATTACTTTTCATACATTATACCATAACACGTGATATAAAAGTCGTGTAATATGTATAATACGTAAGTTGATAGTACAATTTATGAAAGCATGCGATAAATTGTTTATACCATATGTCACAAGAGTAAACAATATACGAGTATAGTACATATTGGTTAGTTTTTATGGGTACTCATCATGTTGCCTCCAAGGTATATTTATGTACATAGTTAATTTTAAATAAATTTATTTAATTTGTTAAAATTATTATGGATGAGAATGTCAAGTAAATTTTGATAAGAATTAAGGTAAAATAATTGATTAATTAAAATAAAACAATTAATTGATATTATTATGATTTATCTTAAGTTATAACAATTAGAAATGAATGCTAAATTTATTAAATGAATAATTTTTTACATGATAATGGATGATAATGAGATTAGACTAAGACATTTTTAAGAGATTGGTTTCATTTAACATAAATAAAATTTATTACCTACATGTAATCTCTCATCTCATTTTGTAAGGTCATGCATGACCATGGTTTCATTTATGTAAACCCCTTGTCTCCCTCATCTATGTGTGAGTAAAAAAATAAGTAATTGATGGAGCTCCAAAGTTAGTGGATGTGGTTCAAGTTTGGAGATGAGGAGAAACCTATCCAAGAGATATACATAGATGGATAGGTGGAAAGCTATAACAAAAACCATAATTGGTTCAAGGTGTTTTTCCCTTAGGTCAACAGATGTTTTATCGTCCACTAGATAAACTGACCATTAGTAAAAGAACATGATCATGCCACTATATTATTTTATTTCTCTCAAGATTCATGGTTATTTAATTATTGTTTTTTTTTATTTATCACATGAATTAATAAATTAACAACAACGCAATATAGAACAAAAATAAACTATCTCATGTGTAAATATTTTATAAGACATGGTTAATCACTTAACTGAATATATTTAATTTTAACAAGTATATAATAAATATAATAATTGATAATTCATGCAAAAAAATATAAAGTCCCTCAATAATATCTATTAATTATATATAGCCTTCCACTACTTCAATTAAAATTTAACCATAGTTTAAAGTGCTTGACCATCCAAATATGTGGTTCTTTCAATTATCGGGGGATTATAGCATGATGTTTTTGGTTAACTTAACTTAGTTAAAATCAAGGGTTGACTAAAAAATAAGTATATGGTGTAACTAAGAGGCAAGATTTGAGTAAATACAATTTGGGGATTCTAGGATTGGGGAGTCCAGACAAGAGATCAAGGAACTATGATTTAATGTAGTTTGAATTTAGAACTCCTACCTAAATCAATTCAATTTTCTTGACCAACCAAAGTTAGGTTAGCAAGAGTGGGAATATGAATACATCCCACTAGAATTTACAACCAACGGGATATTCTAAATCCAATCGTGAGGGATATTGGGTTTTGATAAAATAGTGGGAGATTAATAAATATAAAATTAATTTATTTTTCTAAATTTTATCAGATAAAATACTATAATTTTCTCATATTTTTTATAGAAACATAAATATAAATGACATCAAATATATCACTATGATGAATACATGGTAAGGATAAACTTCTCACCGACACACATTTCTAAGAGTGGAAATGGCTCTTATGTGTTTTCCTATGCCATGAAAGGAAATTATATATATTAGTAGAACATATTCTTGATGTGCCTGAAAATGAGGCTAGTGATAAATAGTTAACTCTTTGTGAGAATCATTTGAAATATTCCACATATGTTCAGTGATTCATTCTATCATCCATGACCAATGATATTTTAAAGATACATGAGGACAAGAAAGCATATAGCATGATTTCTCAACTTCTAGATCTCTATCATGAGAAGGAGAGAAAAGAGAGATACAATGTGTCCAATTATTTTTTTACAACTAATCTTTGAGTGTTTGTCAAAGCAGAGCCTCATGTAGTCAAGCTTATTGGCTATAATGAATACTTAGATATAATAGGGATTAAATTCTTATATGAGTTGCGCATAGATCTCATACTTTAATTACTACAAAAGACCCACCCCAATTTTATTGCCAACTAAAATATAAGAAATAATGAAAAGAGTATTTCAGAAATTATTACTTTGATTCTCCAAGTCCATAAATACACTAGGCGTGATAAATCCACTTTCTTTATGGTGAATAAGAAAATTAAGAAAAAGGAGAAGGGTCACAAGACTCAAAGAATTATAAATCTCCCAAGTACCATAGTATAAACAAGAGGAAGATCCAAAGGAATTTTAAATAAATAGAGGTAGTATGTTTTTCATGTGGTAATCAAGGCCACTAGAAGAAGAAATGTACCCATAATCAAGGGGAAGATAAAGTTTCATTCATTATCCAGTGTGATCTTTCAATATCTACACACTATGTGTTCGATATATCTTATTGTGCCCACATCTATTTCTAAATTCAGGAACCAAGTAGATTCTGAATGATTTCTAGAGGATAGGTGGATTTGAGAGCTTAAATGGTGCTATGATGGATGCTCTATCCATTGGTGACTATCACCATTCATTTACAATGATAATGATTTTAGTTTTAAAATATTATTATTATGTACCAATTGATACTAAGAACATAATTTCTATAGCATTCCTTGATGCATGTGGGTTAATTTTCAAGTATGAAAATAAAATTTATTTATTTTATAAATTCAACATATTTTATGTTATTTCACATTTAAATGATGGTATTTATGTATTAAATTACAAAAAACAAGTATTGGAAATTGATAACTAATCATGCTCACACAACTCATATAACACCCAACAACAGAATCACCATCTTGTCCATGTAAATGATAATCCTTTGAAAAAAATCTATCAAGATGATTGTTTAGACTCTTATGAGTAAAAACCACTTAAATTATTCCATGATTGTTTATAGGGGAAAGTGGCCAAACCGTCATTTAATGGATAGGGTGAAAATGCCAAATATATTCTATGATTGGTACACACTAATGTGTGTGGTCCATTTCTAGTAGAAGCTAGAGTTGGGTATTTATACATCATAACTTTTACTAATGACTTGATTAGATTTTGTTATTTCTAATTGATGAGGTATAAGTTTTATTCCTTAGATAATTTCAAGGAATTAGATAATGAAGTATAAAATCAAATTAGAAAAAATATAAATAATATTTGATTAGATCGAGGTGGTAAATATATTAACCAATAGTTTATCAACATTCTATGGGATTTTGGGATTCTATCTCAACTCACCCCACCTTACACACCAAAATGGAATGGTGTTATTGAAATGAGTAATTGAACCTTATTATACATGGTAAGGTCATTGATGAGTCATATAGATCTTCCATTTTCCTTTTTAGGATATTCATTACAAATTGTATCATACACCTTAAACTGAGTACCAACTAAAGCAGAAAATATAATTCCATTTAAGTTATGGTGTAAAAGAAACCCATTTTGTTGCATAAACATGTTTGGGGTTGCAAGGCGTTTTTCAATTCTTTCTTAGATAACAAACTATCTCCCTTGGGAACAAATTATATCTTTATATTTTATTCAATGGAAACAAATAGATACTACCTATACAAACCCTCAGATAAGAAAATGATTGTTTCTAAAAAATCCTCATTTCTTGAGAGGGAGAACATTTTCGAAAATGATAGTGGGATAAAGGTTAAATTCAATGATGTTAATGCTCAAGATACACAAGAGTTGGTATAGGAACAGATTCCATTATTCCCCATAGAAGAAGAAGTTCCTGAAACACAAGTAATACGTTGGAGCACAAAGAGGATATAGAAATAGAGAGATATGGTTTCCTAGTCACTTAAGATAGTGACTCATTATTTGATGACAATAATGGACCTATCTCCTAAAAAGAGGTAGTAGAGAGATCAGAAGATACAAGAAGGAAAGAATCCATGAATTTTGAAATGGATTCCATGTATCATGACAAATTTTTCATTCTGGTCGATGTTCCAATTGATGAAAATTTCATTGGGTATAAATGGGTATTCAATATGAATATGGACATGGAAGGTTAAGTAAATACATATAAAAAGGCTAGTGGATGAAGGGTTTAAATGGCATCAAGGAATTGACTACAACAAAACCTTTTCACCAGTTTCTATGTGTATGTCCCTCAAAATTCCACTTACTATAGAATCTTACCATGATTATGTCATTTGGTAGATGGATGTCAACAAACATTACTTAATGGGAACCTTCAATAACCGGTTTATATGACACAATAAGAAGGGTTTGTGACTCCATGTGATGTCAAAAGGATTTTCAAGTTGCAAAGATCCATTTATGGATTGAAGCAAGCATCTAGGTCATTGAAAATTAAATTAGATGAAGTAATAAATGAAATTAGTTTCATTAAGAATAAATGTGATCCAAGTGTTTATAATAGGTTTAGTGGAAATGCAGTCATTATATTAGTATTATATGTTTATGACATATTAATTATTAGAAATGATATATCAGTCATATATTCTATTAGGTACTGGTTAAATAAATGTTTCTCCATGAAGGACTTAGGTGAATAAGCCTATATTCTAGATATCAAGATCATTCATGGTGGATCCATTAGGCTACTTAGACTATGTAAAAGTACATACATTGACTAGATACAAAATATATTTAGTATGGAACAATCTAAGAGGGGATTGGTTGTAACATCCCAGGTAAATAAAGAATAAATAATTTTCATATTTATTAATATTTTCTAATTAAATATTAATTTTACTTTAAATGGTTTTCTATGTTCGATAGCGTACCCGATACGCAACAAATAGTTTCTTTGAAATCTTACATTGCACACTAGTAATAAAATAATATTATTTTAAATGGTAGTAAACACGTAGCTATTGTATTGGAGGGAATGAATAGAAATAACTAAAATATGATTATATATGTTTTTTAAATGTTTTTATATTTATCCAATAAAAGATAAAGGCTTAAAATAAGAAAATAATTCAATTTTAGGCATATATACTCTAATTTTCACTAAAAGGTCGAACTATCGCCTTTTGATGGTGAACCCTCTTTTAATATAGTTTTTGTCACTCTTATACATTCTATTGGACCAAATAAAACTCTTCTTTGGAATCAGGACATCAAAATTTACTTTGTGTAAATTTTTGGTATTTTTCCAATAAAGATCATTTTTTAATGAATAGTGAAAAATGTAGTATTTTAATTCAAAACCTCTTTTTAATCTAATTTATTTATATGATTATATTATCTTTTTAATTTGTTTTAAAGTTCAATTAGAACATATTTTTAACATTTAATCCAATGGTGGTCATTGGAATTGATTTCACTTCGAAATTGGACTTAAACTAGAGTCAATCTTTTGATACATATTGTTTCATAAAAACACGCTATTTGTTTTGATAGTGGGAATTAATTATTATATTAATTAATGCAAATTATATGTTTTGAATTTTGTAAAATAGAAATCATTTTTGAATTCGGAATATCAAATATATCTTAGGGTGAAGTTTTGGTATTTTTTTGAAAAACCTTAATTTTTTATGAATAGTGAAACCACAAAGTGGTAGTTACAAAAACAGATTTTTCGTTTAAATGGAACTTTACCACTTCTGTGATTTGAATTTCAAAAATCCAATATGAATGTTTTTCATTAAGAATTAAAATGTGGTTCAATGGGATTAAAATATTTTTTCGGTGAATAGTAACTTTTAAGTTTTTAATTGCGATTAGAGGTAATTAGTATAATTTAAGGTAAAAATAATGTTTTAAAAATATTAAATGACCTTGACACATGTCCTACCCTTATTGGATATATCATGTCCGACCAAGAAAACCCATGGGTTGATTTTTGGGACCCCATGGAGCCACTTGGGTAAGATAATGACATTAATGCCTTTTATTTAAAGTAAAAGTAAAAATGACACAAACATGAGTTGTTTTACTAAATAAATTTTTAAATGGGGTTATACAAGTCATAATTTTAACTATAAATAATAATTGAAAAGATAAAAAGATTTCCTACATCATAGTATTTTTTTATAATTTTTAGACATTAAATAAATTAAATTATATATGACACCATGATGATGCAGCGATTACCTCATTATTTAACAATTTAAATAAAATGAGACGATAATGTAAAATCTAAGACCTAAACTTGTCAAAAACCTATTGTATTGGTGGATTTAGAACCCTTATCAACTTATCCTATAAATTTAAAATTGCGGTACCCTTTTTATCCTAAAATCATTTAAAGTATCTTTTCTTATCATTTCAAGAGTGCCCCCCCTCTCCTCTTATAAAAGGCCCCCACCTCTACCTCCTTACCCACACCTCTCAAGACTTTGTATCGGCCAAGATCTGATCATTTTGTCTCTACACATACCTCTCCTCATCCTATAATCCTTATCTTAGGCAGTAAGATCTTCAAGAAACCCTTTTGGTTCAAACCAAAGGGAGTTACCCGATTTTAAGGTAACGTCTTCACTTGTGCTCTTTTGTTTTATTTTTTCTTCTCCAACCCCCTAAACTCTTTTTATTCATTTCTTTTGTAACAACACTAGTATCATAAATATACTAGGATTTTTTTATAATAATTATTCGAGCTACACTTAAACACACCTACATCTAGTGGTTAAAGAACATACTGTTTCCGGGATGGCGAATTTCTACCTCACAAAACGATGATTGTTCAACACTCATATAACACCTTCAAAGGTGAAGATTAAAATGTCACTATATTTATATATGATATATAATATGTTTATGTTTTCCTTAAGCCTCTGTATTTTTCTTTTATGTCATACCTTTATGGTTTACATTATGGGTAAACGCGATATCTTCATTTTAGGAAGTGCGGACTACCGCCCCCTCAAAGTGATTTGATTCATTAATACCATATGTGGTACATATAAAGGATA
This sequence comes from Viscum album, assembly GCA_963277665.1. Classification (NCBI taxonomy): domain Eukaryota; kingdom Viridiplantae; phylum Streptophyta; class Magnoliopsida; order Santalales; family Viscaceae; genus Viscum; species Viscum album. The sequence goes on along the minus strand of OY728157.1, from coordinate 1,244,558,204 downwards.
GATTTAATGATATTATATATGATAAAATACTATAATTATAATACTCTTATGTATCATTATGTTTTAATTCCATTAAATATGAAATATAAATGGAAGTAGCGTTCATGCGTACGTACGGATTACCGTCTCCATGAATGGTGCATTTCATTTCTTACCTCTAAATGTTACGTAATATTATAAATGCATGTATATAATGGATATATATGACATATATGATATCTACATCTTGAATATAATTTTGGATATAATGGATATTTTACCCCATGAACAACTTGTAATTATAAATAGTTTACTTTTGACTCAAGTACCATTGATCGACAAAACGACCATTTTTAACTTAAAAAAAATTGCAGTGTTCATAACATGGTATTAAGTGGTATAAAAGGAATAATGAACTTGAAAAAGGTTCTTAATCAAGTATAAATTAACTCAACTTTATTATTCAGGACGTTAAAGAACGATCGAGTCAAGTCGGACCCGTGGTAAGGGACTTCGTCTCAATCTCCTTTCATTGAGGCATATTTTGTTTTATACTCAACTTTCATTTATACAGTGTATAAAAACCTTTGACTTTTAATTTTATACAAAACGAATCTTTTTCTACGAATCATTTTACTAAACGAAAAAAAGGAATGTTTCTTTTAACGTACGCGGTGACAACGAACTTTTTCGCCTCCGTGAGTATTATTTTCTGTCTTTGGCTTCCTCAACAAGCCGTAATGTTTTTTAAAATGAAATAAATACCATATACTCTTTTATGTATTTTGGTATTGAAAATGGTTTTTATAATGGATTTCTTATGTCAATATATTTAAATGATATATTTTTATCAAAGTGTGGAAATGTTTTCTTTCCATTATATTTGTTTTATGTCTTATGATTTTATAATGGTACTTGGACATTTGATGGGTGGTTACGTGATAAACCATATGACGGGTGGTGCCGTAAATACCAGGATGGGTGGTTACCTTATAACCTCCAATGCATTGGGTATGGAAGTCGGCCGTATGGCTATTCCATTAAGTGATATGTGTGGAAGTCGACCGTATGGTTATTTCATTTAAGTAAGTTTATGTCCCAAGTTACCTTTATATTTTATGTGTTCTTTGTATGGGTTTTATGGTAATCTTTTGGTTACAAAAGGGTAAGTATTGATCTTTTATTCAGTGAAGATTTTTTACTACTTCATAAAGGTGAAAATTATTACTTTGATAATGTATACATGGTTTACTTGTTGTTTTGAAAAACTAATAGTTTTCATTCTTTGTGTTTCTCTTATTGAGCTTTTGATGCTCACCCCAAGTTTTTTTTGAAATTTTTTTCACAGGACTTAATGTGGAATAGTCTCAAGGATGAGATCAAGGGAAAGTCATGCTATATAAAACATGGAATTAGACATGTTTCTTTTTAAGTGTTTTTATTTTATGGAAACTTAGTAGAAGTGTCTACTTTGCAATCTTTTGAGATGTAATAGTTAAGATCTAATTCTCTAAAACTCTAAACATGAAAAGATCCTTAATGGGAATTATTTATTTAATTCAATTTTAAGTAATGTTTAAGGCTGGGGCCTTATATTGTTTATAGTGAAACATGGTATACATATTTCAATTAAAATGTTTCCTCATACATAGAATGAGTATGATCACATAGGATTTAGAAATAGGATCAATCATGTATGTCATTTTATGTAATAGACTTGATGTTACCTATGAATTGATAGTGGTAAGAATATACCAAGTAGATCCAGGGGAACAACATTGGTCTATTGTTAAGGCGATCAAAAAGTATCTGAGAAGAACTAAAAAAAATTCTTAGTGTATAGAGGATATGAGGAACTGGACATCAGGTTTTATAATGATGCTAGTTTTCAAATAAATCATAATGATCTGAAGTTTTAGTTAGGCTAGGTTTTTTGTCTCAATAGAGGATCTGTTAGATGGATGATTTCAAAGTAGCCAGTTTTTGCTGATTCTAGAGAAGTGTTTGAGTATATGGTGGCATTTGATGTTGCCAAGGAAGCTGTTTGGATAAAAAAATTATCTTGGATCTTGATGTGGCGCCTAGTAGTAAGGATCATATCACATTGTATATTGACAATACTACAATGTAGGTTGTTACAAAATATATGTGGTCATACCAATGAATAAAGAATATACTCTGTAAGTATCACCTCTTGAGGGATTTTTATCAGAGGGGTGAAGTTGCATTAAGAAAAGTTTTTGACGAAGAAAACATGGAATACCCCTTAACTAAAGTCTTATCTCAGCATAACCATGACTATCATGTGGGAGCTAGCAGAATAAAGGGTATTAGTAGTTGGATCTAGTGCAAGTGGAAGTTTATTAGATTTGGTGTCATAGAACAAACTTCTATGTACATTATGATTACATGTATTCATATTTTTGAATATTAATAAACACCTTATCACATCATGATAATTCTTTTGTGTAACATAGCATGTGATAATATCCTAAGAGTAATTGTTACACTAAAAGGTCATAGCAGTTCCATGCTAGGATGAAAACCCATAAGTTCTATGACAGTATTCATAAATATATGTTCTATAGCTAGATGATTTAATTTTAGGGACACAGATGATACATTCTATCAATGGTGTAGACTCATAGGAATTTGAGTCACCTTCTCATGGTATACGCCCTTGGCAAAATCCAATGTAAGATATTATGAGAATAAGACCGCTAGTAAGAAATTCACATTTATATGTGTCATTGGATTTTCCTATATTTGGATGTTTTTATTGATCATTAATCTTTAATATTATTATTTATGAGTATTATAGGTCATGTAATTTGATGTAATGACGAAAATAGTGATGAAATATGTTTGTAGTAAGGTAGGTTATGTTGGATGCATCATGAGTAATATTGCATTAATGAATTATGTTAGAAATGATTTTTACCTTCTGTTATTTAAGAGAACTTGATATCCAAGGCCCTTTAATAGAAATGATATATCCAAAATAAATCAATGGTTATGGTTCTCTATAGGAATGTTTGATTTTCAAAACGTCAATGAAATATACATGGATCACATAGGTTGATGGAACCAGTATGAAAATTGCTTGATTAGAGATATGGGATAAAGTGATCACATTACAGAGTGAGCATTTTTATGAGTTATTATGTTTTTGTTGCATTAAATTATTTCTCTTTGGGTGCCTTGGTGTGTTTCTAGCTACTATCCTTGGAGTTTAGGCTACTTTTCCTAATGACATTAAGAAATAGGCATAGAGGGTCACACACTAAGTGTATCTAGAATCTCTGTTAAATATTCTATTATTATATATTATTTAACAAGTTGAAAAAATATTATTCATGAACATGGATTAATAATTATTTATTTTTTCTTGATCACATATATCCCATCACCAGTTATTCGAGAGAATATTATGTGAGTGGAATATTTAATAAATATTTATTTTTTATTTAGAAAATATAATATTTATATATTTATTAGAGAATAATGTGGTGATATTTATTTAATAAATAAATTGACATTATTAAAGGCCTGATAAATATTGTGCAGGAATAACAGACTGAGTTTAATAGTCTAATGAGAAATAATTTATATTCAATGTTATTTGAATAAATAAATTTTAATTTTAATTTTGAAGCTAAGTGAAGATCAATAAATAATATTATTATTATTATTATAGACATGGGGTTCCACAAGGTATTAAATAAATAATAAAGTGAACTTTTACAATTATTTACATCTAACCCTAGTTAAATATAAACCTAATTATATTATTTTCAAAGAGATCCAATTCGTTTGTATTTTTGTGCACAATGAATCTGAAGAATCCTCTCGAATCCCTAGAGAGATTACTTCTCTAAGAATTCTCCCAAGAATAGATAGTGATCTACCTCCACCTACCACTATCAAGTATAGTGAGATCATGGAGAACAATTTGGAAGTAATTCCCATAGAGATCAAAGGCGAACAATGCAAGTGATAGGATCTTTCATGCAATCACCTAGAGATTCCTATGGTGATGTTTAGAGATTTTTGGAACACATGAAGATCACAATTTGAGAGAATATACTTGTGATTCCTTCAACTCAATGATTGTACAGTATAGATCTATTTTCAGATCCATCGATGATGAAATATTTGTCACAAGTTCATTCTTAATTAATAAAATTAATTATAAATAATATGTGATGATCCGATGATTGGTTCCAGAATTCTATAACTTTTCAATTTTTTCTTTATTTCAATTATTTTGATCATGATTTTTATCATAGTGTAAATCTGGGATTGATCATCGATCATGAAAAAATATATTTTTTTCATAACCTATTGAATGCTTCTGTTTCTCCTAAAACATACACAAACAACCTATGTGCTCGATGTATCTTTCATTTTATTTCTAAAAATTGAACATGATTATAGAACACCATGGACATAAATTTATTTAGACTATATCATTTTCATCAAAGGTCCTAACAAATCAACTTCCATTAAATAATGGAAGGAAAGTATCCTTTCTCACATTATACATCAATTTAATATTACTTGTGACACACCCAATGTATCCTACCTCACCATGAACATATGTCGTCATGGTTTTCATCAATACATCAAAGTACGCAACTTATAATACTCATTAATAATATTATTAAATTATAAGGATCAATACAGACATTTATAGAAAAGAACATAAAATGACACACACAAAATGTGAATTTATTATTGGTCGGTCTCATTCTCATTATATCCTACACTGGATATTACCAAGGAGCTACACCAAGAGAAGATTCCTCAAATTCCTACAAGTATCCACCCCTGATAACATGAATCATTTTTTCCCTCAAATGATTTTATTCGGCTATAGAACATATATTTAAGAATAGTATCATGGAACTTATGGGTTCTCATTATAATAGGGAACTGTTATAACCTTTTATTGTGACACCTACTCATAAAAAATTATCACATACTGTGTTATGTAGAATAATAATCATGATGTGATATGGAGTTTATTAAAATTAGAAAGTATGAATAAAGTTATCTTAAAGTACATAGAATTTGGTTCGAGCAAACTAACTCCATCAGACTCCCAATTGTACTAGATCCAACTGCTAACAACATTTAGTTCATTATCTCTCTCATGATACTCATGATTTTGATGATATGTGACCTTAGTCAAGGGGTCTTCCATGTTTTCCTTCATGTTTACTCTTCTTAAAATAACTTCAACCCTCTACGAAAAATCTATCAAGAGGTAATACATCTTGACTAAGTGATTTATCTATTGGTGTGACCCTAGATCTTTTATAAGAACCACCATAATAGTATTATCACAATACAATATGATATGGTATTTACTACTAGGTACCAAATTGTGATCCTAGACAAATTTTTGTATCAAAAAAACTTCCTTTATTGCATCAAAAGTTGTTACACATTCTCTCTTTCTCCTCTTGTTTTTTAGGACACATTTTCTTAGAAATAATTATACTATGTGACAATAAAACCAATATCCTCTTAGATTTTTTCGTACCAAATCTATTTAGTATCTGGTTAATGTATATACTTTTATATAGTCTAACCACACTCTCAAATCTATCACGGATGATCTTGATCCCTAGAATATAGGCTTCTTTACTTGATTCCTTCATGAAGAAACACTTGTTCAACCAATACTTAATAGTTTGTAATACTAGAATGTCATTTACAATAAGCAAAATTTCATATACATATACTAATAAGATATATATTTCATTCACACTAAACCTCTTATAAACACATGGCTCACATTCATTCTTAATGAAACCAAATTATTTTATAACTTCGTAAAATAAAATGTTCCATGACCTAGATGCTTACATCAATCCATAAATGGATCTCTGTGACATTAAAAACCTTTTGGAATCACTTGGAGTCACAAACCCTTCTTGTGGTTTCATATAGACATCTCCCTAAAGGTTCCCATTTATGAAAATAGTTTTCACATCCATCTACAAAAATTAATATTCATGGTAAGATGATATTTCAAGTAGAATTATGATGGATTTAAAAATAAAAAGTGATTAAAAGGTTTAATAGAATTCAATTCCTTGATAATATTTAAACCCTTTATCCACTAGTATTTATTTATAGTTATTTACTTTACTTTCCATGCATAATTTTTTCATGAATAGCCATTTCCATCCTATGAGATTTACATCAATTGGAACATCAACCAGAACCCTAACTTGGTTCTGATACATGGAATCCATTTCTGAATTCATGGATTCATTCCATCTTACACCTTCTAAGATCTATACTTCCTTTTTTTGGAGATCGGTTAATCATTTTCAGTAAATAATTATTCACTATCTTTAATGACTAGTAAATAATATCTCTTTGGTTCTCTTACCTCTCTAGTGATCCTATGCAGTACTTGTGTTTCAAGAACTACTTCTTCCATGGGGACATATGTAATCTATTACTCTACCAACTCTTGTATATCTTGAGCATCAACTTCATAAAAGTAAATCTTTCTCCCACTATCATTTTTGAAGATGTCCTCCCCCTCAAAAAATATGGTTTGTTTTGTGATAGTAAATTTCTTATCTGAGGTGTTGTATAAGTTGTATCCCTTTTTTCCTTAGGATACCCTATAAAGATACAATTTCTACCCTGAGGTGATAGTTTGTTGCTTGATAAGGTCTTAAGAAACTCCTTTAAACCCCATAAACTTGTATGTGACAAAAATGATTTCTTTTTACTCTATAACTCAAATATAATTCTATTTTCTGCTTTAGTTTGTACCCATTTTAATGTATATGTTGTAGTTTTTAATGAATTTACCCAAAAGGATAATGGAATATTTGAATGACTCATCATCGACCTTACCATATCTAACAAGGTATCATTCCTCCTTTCACAACACTATTCCACTATGTTGTGTAAGGTGTAGTGAGTTGTGATAAAATCCCAAAATCCTATAAAAATTTGATAAAATCTTAGATAAGATATCACCACCTCAACCCGATTGAATCTTATTTATCATCTTTTCAATTTGATTTGCTACTTCATTCAGGAATTATTTGAATTTTTCAAAGGACTCAGACTTATACCTCATTAAATATACATATCCATATCTACTCAAGTCATCAATAAAAGTTATGAATTAAGAATTTCAACATCTATTTATACTGGGAACAGTCCACACATATTAGTGTGTACCAATCCTATAAGCTCTTTCAACCTTTCACCCTATCCATCAAATGGTGATTTGTTCATTTTTACTTATAAAGAAGCATGACATCTTTCAGGTGGTTTTATCTTAGAAGAGTCTAAATAACCATCTTTATAGATATTTGTCAAACACATATCATTTATATGACCAATATGGTGACTCCATACCTGGGTGTTATCTGATTCATGTGAACATGATTTTTTATCTGTTTTCAATACTTGGTTTTCGTAATTTAATACCTAAATACTATTATTTAAATGTGTCCTAAAGTAACATAATTTTCCTTTATAAAAGAAACAACTTTTATTTACAAACATGAAAATAAAACCATCTACATGTAGGAATGATATAAAAATTATATTCTTGGTAACATTTGGTACATAATAAAAATCTTCTAAAACCAATATCATTAATATTTCCTATAAAATGTGGTAGTCACCAATGTCTAGAGTATCCCGCCTCTCACTATTGGAAGCTCGCAAATCCACCTGTCCTAAAGAAATATTTCAAAATCTACTTGGTTTAACTATTTAGATATATATGTGAGCACCACATGGTGTATCTAATACAAAATGTGTAGATATTGAAAGACTACACAAAATAATGAACACTAATTTATCTTTCCCTTTATTTTAGCTATAGTTATTCTTCCATTTTTCCTTCTTTACACATGAAAAACATACTACCTCCTTTTCATTTCCTTGCCTCTAGATATTCCTCTTCTTGGAAGGGTGTTTCTCAGGATCTTTAGAATTGTTATGAGTCATGGGCCTCTTTTCCTTGTTCATCCTTTTCTTATTCACTATAAGGATTGTGGATTTGTCACTCCTCATGACATTATCGACTTGGAAAATCAAAGTAATAAATTTCTAAATATCTTTCTCATTATTTATCATGTTATAGTTAATAATAAAACAAGATATGGTATTAGGTAGTGAAAATGAGCCTCATTTAGGTTGGTGAGACTCCTTAAGTGCATCCAGGCGACCCGGGATCAAATCTGGGCGGAGGCATATTTTTGGTACTGTAGCATTACTATAGCAAGCACTGTACGGGAACTATAGAAGTATTATATCAAGTACTATAGAGGGGACTGTAGAAGACACTATTTGGCATTGTAGCAGCTGGGACTATTCTTTTGTTTGGGCCTTCAGGCCACCGATTTGGTCCCCGAGTCCTTTAATGCCTTTGGGCCACCCAGGCCTTCAGGTCAGAAAGGCCTTCGGGCCACATCAAGGCCTTCGGGACACCTTAAGTGCAGATAAAAATCAAATAACCTACAATGAGAAAGATCTAGAAGGAGGATGAGCAAGGAGCTTTCACCACAGTAGAAACTAAACAGATTGCAATAATGAGAGGGTATGGCACCTGCCATCGGGAAAAGCATGTGCATGCATGAGAATGCCTAGCCGAACAGCCATGAAAAGATGGAGAGCTGATTTCGTGATGAAGATACTGGGGAGGAGCAGTTCCAAGTAGTTAGTCTGGGATGTATGTACTTTTTGGAGCCTACAGGCAATGAATTCCTCTAAGGCCTATGGGCCATGTAATACTTATGCATACGGGCCTTGTAAGGGTTCCACCTCACCCTTTGAAAGGTGGATGATCAAAAATCAATAAAAATGAAGGCCTTTAGGCCATTGGAGGTATTGGGTAGTGAGGAATGTATGATATATATATGGAACTCATTTGTTAATTTAATCCCTAAAATGTATAATCATTTATTATTTCCAATAATCTTGAATATATGAGGCCTAGATCACACTGAATCTCCAAGAATAGTTATAAATAGAGAAAAAGAGACTCATATATCTATTTTCTTTACTTCTCTTAATAGAGATTCTGAAGTTGAGATATAATGTTATATGCATCCATCTATTCATGTTTCTTCAAAATATAATTGGTCATAGTTGATTGTGTGAATCATTGAACATTTTATGCATTATTCAAATGTTTCTCACAGAGATAAAACTCTCCCTCATTAACCTTATTACAATGTTCATTAGGAATAGGTTTTTCCAATGCATATAATTTTATTTCATAGAATAGGATATTGTGTATGCACCTTTGAAACTCTTTGAAATTTGTGTTGGTGAGAAGTTTATCCTTATCAATTATGGATCAATGTGATACATTTCAAGTAATTTTATTTTTGTTTCTAAAAATAAGATAAGTATAGATTTGGTAATTTATCTAATAAAAGTTGGATAAATAAATAAATATTACATTTATTAACCTCTTACTATTTATTAAAACTCAATATCCCCCACCATTGGCTTCGCAATATCCTATTTATTGAACAGTATAGTGGAAAGGATCCATATTACTCTTCTTATGACCCCAACTTTGTTTTTTATAGCAATTTGAAGGATTTTAGGTACGCATTCCAAATGCCAACTATATTAACTCATAGTTCCTTGATTTTTTGAGTGGAATCCCCAATCCATAAATCCTTAACTTGGATTTCCTTGACCCTTTGCCTCTCATTTACACTAAGTCTTACTTTGGAAGTCAACACATGATGTGAACTAAGTTAATTTAACCCAAAACTTCATGCTATAATTATTTGATAATTTAAAGTGCCCTAACTTTGGTTGGTCATGTACTTTGAACTATGGTTCGATTTTAACTTAATTCGTGGAAGTATATACCAACATAATACATATAATTGTGGGATTTTATCTTTATGCATAAATTTCCAATTATTATCTTCATTATATTCTTTTTAATATTAAGTGTATTTACTTAAATGATTAACCATGTCTTAGATAATATTTATGCATAAGTCAATTTATTTTTATTCTACCCTACATGCTTGTTTATTCATTAATTCTTGTGATCACGACAAAACATCCATAATGAAACAATCATGAAACATGACAAAAATAAAATTATAAAATGGTATAATCATGATATTTTACTAATTATTAGTTTATCTAGAGAATGATAAACTAACCATCAGCCTAGGGGGAAAATACCTTGAACCAATTATGGATCTTATTGAATCTTTCCACCTATCCACCTATGTATCTATCTTGGATTGGTTTCACCTCAGATCCAAACTTGAAATTCCTCCACTGTCTTAGGAGCTCCATCAATTACATATTCATTTACTCACACATAGATGAGGGGAAGGGGTTTACATAAAAGAAACCATGGTCACACGGGCCATTACATAATAAGATGAGAGATGACATGCATACCAACAGTTTAATTTTATAATAAATTAAATGAAACCAAACAGATACAAAGGTCTTGGTCTAATCTCATGATCTTCTAATCATGTAATGAATTGCACATTTAATAAAAATAACATTCAATTATAAATGTTCTCATTTAATACAAATCACACTCAAATCAATTGATTATATTATTCAATTAATAAATTCTTTTACATTAATTCTCATCCAAATTTACTTCAGATTGTCATACCTAACAAATTTAAAAAAATTAAATAAATTTATTTAAATTTAACAATGTACATAAATGTATCGTAGAGGCAACATGGTGAATACCCGTCCAAATCTTTACAATATGTATTATAATCATATATTTTTTACTCTTTTGACATATAGAATACACGAATTATCACATACTTTCATGATGTGTACTATCAACTTAATTATTACACAAATTGCATGATTTTTCTATCATGTGTTACACTTAAATGCACGTAGATTAACAACTATAATACAAATCACCCATGATATAGAGATCATAACATTATGCATAAATTAATTATATATATATATATATATTAAATACCCATCACATTGTTTGTCCTATAAACTAAATGACTACACTTGAGTATATGTTGATAATGTTTACACAGTATAATTAATTAATTTTAATTCTTATCAATTTGTTATAAGTACACGGTGTGTACAAGCCAACTACACAACATGTACATTTATCATTATCTATCTGAGTCATGCACATATGGATTTGAAATGTAAACCATTCCATGGAAAATAAAGGAGTACATAGTATGTACATGGGCTACATGGCATGTGGTCTCTGATTTACAAAATCACTGAACATGTAGTCCATGTAAGAAGATACACGTCCCATCAGTGACTATGGACAACATGTCATGTAAGTGGGCTACACAGTGTGTACTCTAGATTACCAAACGCCAGACTGGACCAGTCAAAACATGGTGTATAATTAAATGCATCACTTGTAATAAATTCACATGCCAGGAATTAATTCCGAATTAATTATTGGTTCATTAAACACTAGTACACAACGTGTACCTTCGGGTTACATGGTGTGTATTCTTGTGTTATCCATATATTTTCATTTACACCTCCGGATGAGATATTCAATTTTATTTCATTTATAAAATTAATTTAGTTCATTATATTTATGATAAAATAAAGAGGAAGAATCATATATTTCTATTAAAATTAAAAAACAATTAAACATTAATTGAAAACTAAATGAAAAATGCGTAAATCAATAAATAAAAATTAAATAATTATAAATAATTATGTGGATTCTCTGATACCACTTGTAGGTTTTGGGCACAGAAGAAGCGTGTGATGGGTTGTTCCCAAATTTGGTTTTTTCATGATCAATTATTAATCTAAAAAATTTCACAACATTGAACATCTTGATCAATGGAATTAAATCAAATAATATAGAAAAGGAATAAAATTTCGGAACCAATTATAGGATCATCACATTTTTTTTATAATTATTTTATTAAAAAAATTACCTTGTGAAAATTATTTCATCATTAATGGACCTGAAAATATAACTTTTGTGTACCAACATTGGATTGTAGGAATAAATAGAAGATTCCCTCTAGAGGGGATCAGCACATGTTCCACAAATCTCTGAACATCGTCATAAGAATATATGATTGTTATCATGGATAATCATATCACATACATCATTCACCTTTGATCTCCTTGATAATAAAAATCAAAGGATTCTATTTGATTTCTTTTGACTCGGGAGTGGTAGGTGGAGGAAGGTCTCTTGAGAACATTCTTAGATAAGGGATCTCTTTTGGGCTTCAAGAGGATTGTCTGAATTCTTTGTGCACAACAAACAAATTAATTTGATCTCTTGAAAACAAATTAAATAATTGGGTTTATATAATGATAGGGTTATAAATAAATAATTACACAAGTGCACTTTATTTTTTATTTAATCCCGTATAGAACACTATGTCTAAAATAATAATATTATTTTTATTTCTCGACATGATCTTAACTTGTGAATTAAATTAAATATTATTTAATACAATAATATTTAATATATATTATTTCTCACTGGACCATTAAAATAAGTCTTCCATTCGTCCACAATATTTATCGGGCCTTGAATAATGACTATTTATTTCATTAATAAATATCACCTCATTATTCTTTAATAAATTAATAATTATTATATTCACTAAATATCAAATAAATATTTGTTAAATATTCCACTCACATTATATTCTCTCGAATAACTAGTGATAGAAAATATGAGATCAATAAAACATAAATAATTATTAGACCACATGTAGGAATAATATTTATTCAACTTGTTAAATAATATATAATAATATATTATTTAATAGAGAATCTAGATGCACTTAGTGTTTGACCCTATAGGCCTATTTCTTAATGGAATTAGGAGAAACAACCTAATGTCCAAGGTTAGAATCTAAAAAACACCATGACACTCATAGAGAAATAATTAAATTTATAAATTATATAATACCTCATACAAATGCTCACTATGAAATATAATCCCTTTATCATTATATCTCTAATCAAGTAAGTTTTAGGATGGTTCCATCAACCTATTTGATCGATGTCACTTTCTTTGAATTTCCAGAAATCGAACTTTCCTATAGAACACCATGGACATGAATTTATTTAGGCTATATCATTTCCATAAAAGGGAATTAGATATCAAAAGATATTAAATAACATAAGATAAAAATTCTTTCTCATATTATCAATTAATGAAATATTACTCACAACACACCAATATATCCTACCTCTCTATGAACATATGTCGTCAAAGTTTTTGTCAATACATAAAATTAATTGACTTTTAATACTCATTAATACTAATATTAAATTCTAAGGACCTATATATACGTTTGTAGATAGGAACATCCAAAGAAACATATAAATATCAATTTTATACTGGAGGGTCTTGTTCTCATAATATCCTACACTAGATATTACCAAGGGCATACACCATGGGAATATACCTCAAAGTCCTATGAGTCTCCACCCCAGAAAGAATGAATAATTTGTGTCCCTAAAATGATTTCATTCGGATATATAACATATATTTAAGAATAATTTTGGGTCACTTATGGGTTCTCATCAAAGTGGGAAACTACTATAACCTATTAATGTGACAGCTACTCTTAAGACATTATCACATATTATGTTTCACAAAACAATAATCGTGATGTGATAATAACTTTATTAAAATTAAAAACTATAAATAAAAGTTATCATAAAGTACACATAAGTTGGTTATATGGAAGAAAATCGAACACCAAGTTACATTTCATTCTTTTCCATGTAAATTCATTATATATTGATTAAAATTTATGTTAAAAGATATTTAAATTTGTATACAATCCCATGGTTTGAATATGTAGCTTTGAGACAACATATTGAGCTTGTTTCACATAATAGTTTAGTATATAGTATCAATTAAATATTTTAAATTTGGGTTTTTTTATAAAAATAAAAAATATATAAAAGATAAAGACATAAGCTTTTTCAAGGTCACCCTCAATTATAGCTGAGTAGAGGGTTGAAAATCTTTTTTTTTATTCATCCATTGTGAAATATTGATAAATTAGCTTATGGTATATCCTAAAAAATTTATGATAATATAGGTGTACTTATAAAACATGGTTAAATGTATCCCAAGGTTCTTTTTAATATCAAATTATAAAAGGGTATTGGCATATATTATAAAGTGTATTGTAAGTAAGTTGAATACTAGAGAAGGTGTATAAATCTTAATATTTTCTAATTATTATTGTTATTAAATACTCTATAATATAAAGTATGTTTGTATTTTATTTCTTTATATCATTTATTAAGAACATCTTTTACCCTACAGAGATAATTTTTTCAGTTAATAACAAATAATTTCATTATGGAAAATATAGTAAAAAAATAATTTTTTAAATTTATTATTCTATGACACCCATCCTTTCAATCAATAACACATTAGTTTTATCCTAATTTATCCATGGTTATCATTAAATTATATAAACTTATGTTCAGATCCTTCAGGATGGTTTATAAAAAACAGGTGAATTAACCCAAGAATAGCCCATGATAGTTTCTAGACAGTGTGTCGTCTTAGGCCCCCTCATCATGCACCAAGTGATGATAAAGTTAATACCCAGTCTTCTCATTTCATACTTATTTCTCCTAGGTAAATATGGTTCATATCCATATCCACTTCCTAGTATCTAAATAAGGATTTAATAGTTAGATAAAAACACAATATTGTCATTACAAAGACTTTAGGTATACTTGTTAAGCCATAATGGTATATAAACATCGTAAATTATCCTCATCTAAATCATCCTTACCCATAAGGTTATATAAACCTTTACTTTGGTACCAACTATAAGGATCAAGCCATATAACATTACATAATGTCTAGTTTTTATAATATAATTCACTTTCTTACATTTTTAGGATATTTAAAGTTCATAGTTTTAAATAATTAGGCCAAAATTATTATATAAAAAACACATATATTATAATGTGGATACTTCCACTCAGTATCTATTTTCCCTATTAAATAAAACTTTCAAAATAAATCATATTTTATTTTTATGAAAAAATTTCATGACTTTTAACTTGACATCTTATTTGTTAATAATCATTCCTAAACCCTATAAAAACATTTGAAAACATGGTATGAGAATAAAAATGATAGGTAAGGGACATATAAAAATATGAAAAGAAACTGTTTAGTCCATTTCAAGACCATGAGATCATATAATAGATTTTTCCTTTAACGTTATAAACTCGGATCTCAAATAATCATTTACTTTCACATTAAATCAGGTTTATGTCCCAAAGTTGTTCATAAAAAATTTCAAAATAAAAAATAATGTAAAAAATATTAAAATCAGGGTTTCTTAGAAAACATGAGGAATTATTAAAAAGATTTCTTAAAATAATACCTTTTACCCTTAATATGAAAAATCATTTCTTTAAAAAAAATTATTATATATCCTTATGAAATCAATATATTTCTAGGAAAACTAATTATAAATCATATAAAATACATTTAGATTCATTGATACATTATATATATAAAACCCATACAAGAACCATTACAAATTGAATAACCTAGTCGGTTAATTCCAACATTATTCACCAAAGAACATAATCATTACCCAATGAATTGGAGAGATGTATCATGCTCACTCATCATCAAAATCCTTGTCCAAGGACCATAAAATACTTGAAATATAAAAAATATTTAATTTTCCTCATAAAATCATAAAAATATACCTTTTAACCCACAAAGAGAAGGAGGTTTTTTATTTGAATAAAACATGAAATCTTATAATAAAATCTAAACATTAAATAACAGCTTTAAAAGTGGGAAAATCCTTCATCATAATATTTGTTCAAATAGAACATTTATTTTTTATTTATGTAAATAAAGACAAAACATATTATATAAAATACATAAAAAATTTTGAGAAATTTTGAATGAAAGTAAAAAAGAGACATAAAATGTACTTTATTATTTATTTATGTTAATATAAATATATCTATAAAATAATATTATAAATATATACATAGTGGAATACCCACAAAAAATGGAATGAGATTTTTTCTTTGAATAAAACGTAAAAGAATATAAATAAATATAAACATAAAATAACATTTTTAGTGATGGGAAAATCCTCCATAATTATATATGTTAAAATATAACTTTACTTTTTTCCTTTTGTAAATAAAGACAAAACACATCATATAAAATACATAAAATATTTTTTGTTAAAAAAATTAAATAAAACTAAAAAAGATACATAATATGTATATTATAATTTATTTATGTTAATATAGATACATCTATGAAATAATTTTATGAATATAGAAATAGTGGACAAATATTTAGAAAATAAATATTTAAAACATTTAAAAAAATATTTTATGGTAAAGTGTCTCCATAGAACCACACATGTTTTATACAATGTTCTTAATCATCACTCAATCACATCCTAGAAACCATTATAGAATTTCAACCATCCTGATCACTACTCTAGGCCAAGAACACTATTGTGGAGTTCTAACTAGGCATACTCTCAAAAATAATGTTGCACCTTACTTTCATAGTTAGTAACATTTATCATTTTAATTCTCACTTTTTCAAGGGTGTTATACTCTCCGCCCCTTTAAAGCATAATGACCTTGATCTATTTTTTCCCTCGGATCATGGAGTCATTTCATACAGATTGGGAGCATTCCTTCAAAGATGTTTTTTGTGAATCTTTGTTGATCAAGAAGAAATATTTCAAAAAAATAAATATTTTTGGGCCTTCATGGCCTGATAAAAGTAATGGAATCACCTTTTAGGAGGATATCCATGGAGTGTAATCTTACAAGAATCAATTACCTAAACCTCCAGCTTTCAAAAAATTAGAGGATGGGTGTTTCTTGGATGATTAAGACCCGAATTCTTTGCAAAAAAAAAATTGAGTTATAAAAATTATCTATTCTTGGGTGCATCACATATTCTAAGGGAGACAAACCGTGACCTTTATCTTATTTGAAATAAAGGATTGCACACTTTTGGGAATGAAATTATTGGAAGATGATCCTAATTGGTCGAGGCTTCTTCCATATCATTATAGGGAATCAAAATGATCTGGACTCTATGTGGAAGATTGAGAGTATTCATCTAAAACCAATAATTATATGCATATATGAAGGGGATATCAATTTTAACCCCTTTACAAAAATTATTTCAATAGAATATATTTGGTTTAGGATACATGGTCTAAATTAAGTGTTTTGGAATCCTAAGATTCTAAATGATCTTGTTCTTGTATTGGTGTGCCCCTATAATTTGATCATCGTAATATTTATAGTGGAATGGGATTATATTCTAGAGTTTTGGTAGATTTAAACTTTGAAAAAAAGTATCATAAAGTGATAATTTTTACTAATTAGGATTTCAAAATAGATGAAAGGATCAAATATGAATATTTTACACCTTTTTGTTATTTGTGTATGGTTGCTGGTCATATCATTTACAACTATAGGGTCATTCAAAATAAAGTTAAACCTCTTCCCGATGTCAATTCATGGAAGGAGGTAAATGTAAATAAGAAGGTAAAATCTATTGTTCTTGATAAAGGGGATCCTAGAATGAAAGTGAATACTAGGAAATTGATGAAAAAACAACCGAATTTATTTGATTTAAAGAACAAAAATGTAAAATATTGGGTTTTACTTACTAAGGAAGTGGGAAATGATTCATCTAAGGATTCCACTACTAAAATAAATATTCGATAACCTCCCATTAGAAATTTCATGGGGAATGGTTCTAGAGATAGTGAATATGAAATAAACTAGCTTGAAATTTATCTTGGTATCTGGTATTTTGTTGAATCCTTATTTTGAAGAAAAACTTTACAGTTCCTCTGATAAGTAGAATGGTTTTGTTTCTTCTCAGGTTGAATTACCTTAAAAATATATAATTTTGTGATCCCTGGTGGAGTTGTAATCTATTATAATAAAAATTTATAGGATAATTTCAATCATGATATCACTTTCCATGAGAAAATTATTGCCCAGTATATACCTAATAAGCATGAGGAAGATTTTATCTATATGGGATCAATTAATGGTGAAAAAATCATTTTGGATCCACATGTTATACTGCATAAATCTTCACCCACACATAATGATGGGTATTTTACCACTTTTAAAACCTCTATGAATTCTGGTAAAGATGTCATAAAGGATCCTACTAACAATCCAAATGATATCTCTCCTATTCAGATTCAACAAGAGGTTGAGACATAGGAATATGAGGGTATGTCCAGTTTGATTTTTCATCAATTTGATATTCTCTAAAAGGGTTTATCTAATATTTTATATCCACAGGAGTCTCTTAAGAAATATATTAGAATGGATATTCTTCCCCTTGCATAGAATATGATAGGGAATGATGGAAATTTCATAGATAATGTTACCACTATTGTCAATGTAAACAATTATGCTAGAAATGCAGTGATGGAGGAAGATAATATATGCAGCAGTGGAACAATTGAGTATATTCCCATTCCGAAACAAAAGTGTTCTTTAACTGTGTCAATAAAGGAAAATGAATTTTTTAATTTTGAATTCACCTCTAAATTCATTCTATTGGTGGAACAATGTCCTATTGTGAGCGCTCTTTTAGAACAAAAACAGTCATAAGGTAGTCCTAAAACAATAATTAAGTTAAAAAAACAATTTGGAATCCCTGGTTATTAGGAGAATAAATCTGTTGGAATTATAAAATCATCCAGGCACAAAAACACTGGTGGGAAGAAAAAAACGGGCTATATCTCAAATCACATATTCAAATGAAGATTCTTTTTTGGAATTGATAGGGTTTGGCCAACCCTAAAACAATTATATCCCTTAATATCTTTACTAATAACCAAAACATGATCTCCTTGGTATCAAAAAACGTAAGAGTGTTTTCTTTAAGGGGATTTATTCTCTTCATTACAAATGGTACAATATTATTAACACATACCAGTCTAGTGATGATATAAAAATACTTTGGGTCCTTACTCATTCAAGGAAAGATGGATTCTCAAAATTTAATTCTAAAGATAATATGTT
This sequence comes from Viscum album, assembly GCA_963277665.1. Classification (NCBI taxonomy): domain Eukaryota; kingdom Viridiplantae; phylum Streptophyta; class Magnoliopsida; order Santalales; family Viscaceae; genus Viscum; species Viscum album. Next base: position 1,244,539,142 of record OY728157.1, on the reverse strand, counting down.
TACTATTGGTTTTAATGTTATGGGGATACAACAATTCTGTTCCATTGTCTATTCTTATAATGGATATCATAAAATAAGGGATTTATGAAAAAACATTCAGGTTTTGAGAAGCTTTATAAGAATCCCATGGAAACTCCATGCAGACATTAATGAGATTCTCAATCTAGATTAGAGGCATGGAATGGTTAACACATCAACTTAAATAGGTTATTTTAGGGATTTCATTGATAAAAACATCCTTAATTAGGTGAACATTGGTAGTTCCAAATAAACTTGGTATAGGAATCATCTCAAAAAAATTTACTAGAAAACTGGATGAATATCCTTTCAGTGATGCTGCCCTGAATTTTTTGTCCTTTATATCCTACAGGACTCCTGAAAGAGTTAAATCAGATCATAATCCTATGATGTATAATCTTTTTACTTAAGAGTTTAAACCACCCTTTCCTTTCAGATTTAATAATTATTGGATCTCACATCCAAATTATAAAAAACTTATGTAAGACACTTGGAATTCTGTTAATTTTAAAGATGATGCTCTAGATTGTGTATTAAAGATAAAAGTGTTCAAGAAAAAGATTAATGTTGGGAGATGGGATATCATCATCCACACTGATGAAAACATTTCTCATCTATAATCCTTTCTTCATATCATTCAAGAACCTCGCACTATGAGTGATATTTCCATGGGTCTGGAATGGAAAAATGGTTTCACACATGACCTCAATGTCCTTCTTAACCTTAATGAAGGTATGCAAAGGCAATATTGTAAATTGAAATGGATTAAATAGGTTGATAGGAAGATAATTTTTTTAATTCTCTTCAAAAAGTCAGAAAAAAATCAGTAGACTTTTGATTAATTTTAATGATAGTAAATAATTTTTTGAGAATAAAGTTGATTTGTGTGAAGACCCGGAAATTTAAAGGGAAATTTTTTCTTAATTTATTTGGGATTTTACAAGAACGCGGTTTCTAACGGCACCTGATTCCGAGGTCCGGTGTGCCCGGAATCAATTTCCGAAGCTTAGCTCGGGTCCGTTTAGTGAACGAACGAGCGGGTTTTTCTAACTTTTGAACCAGTGCTCGGAATTTAAATATAAGGGCACCGATGAAACCGAAGCACCAGTAATTGATTAGGAACACCTTTTCTGGAGTTTCTTTTGCTCGGGTGTGGTTATTAAAATAATGAGTTAAGTTTTGAATAAAATAAAATTCGTGCAACCAATTTTATTTTATATCTAAGTGGTTATCCTATGTAAGGGAGTTAGGGTGGGACCCACTAGTTCCTAACTAACCAAGTGAGGATAAAGGTGAGTTGGGGCCCACATGAACTTCACCCCTTCATATTCCCTAACCCCCCCCCCCCCCATTAACCTCCCATTTAATTTGTAACTCACCTGCACCCCCCCCCCCCCTTAAATGAAAAGTCAACTCTCTAATTAATTAATTGATTAAGTTGTTCAATATAATTAATTCGTGATTTCAATTTGAATTTCAAAAGGTTTGGTATGAGAAATAAAATAAGGCAAAGCCTTATTTTATTAGGTTGTTTCTTTGTGTGAGAAGCTTTGGAAGAGGAAAGCTCTAAGTCTTGAAGAACGTTCTTCCTCCTTGAAGAATGAAAATAACGCACCGTCGCCGACAAAGAACATCGGCCTCTGAAGAAGGACGATGAAGAATGCTGGCCTCCAACGAAGGACGACGAAGAATGCCAAATCCTCAGAGATCGACGACGCAACGTCGTATACCGCGATGCCGACTATTCACTTCTCTGTGACGCCGATGATGCTTACGGAACCTTGTCCCGCGACACCGTCTCCCATGACGAATATTTTCCACGATGAACCTTCGTTTGACAACACCTTTAGGTAGGGGTGTATTTCTTATTTGTGAATATTTTCCCTACCGTTCATCGTATTATTCTTGCGCCGCCTGTTATCATTACAACGGGAGGAGGTTGGACCGCACAAACACAGTTGACTCTCCTCCCCCGTCGATGTTGTGTTTGGCGCGACATGAACAATGGAGCGCGGTGAAACAGCACCGCACGGAAACAAGAAGAATGCGGAGAAGAAGCGTGGTGTCGTCGCACCACGCCGTTGAGGCCGAATGAAACCACGGCTGGAGTCGGGGCCGTAGAGGCGATTCAAAGACTCCGCAGATTTTTTAATTGACATGCGGATTGATGGGCGATGACGGAACGGGCCACAGAGGCGATTTGAAGACTTCGCAGTGAAGAGCCCATCCCAGGAAGACCGCTGGCGAAGACTGCAGGAAAAACGGACCACTGGAGCGCATCCGGTGGTCCGCGGAAGAGCCTGCTGGCACGCCGGCATCGGCAGCTGGAGGCAGCGGCCCGCACCGGCCGGCCGCCAAGAGGCGGCGGCGCCCGGCGCGCCGCTAGAAGGGACCTCCGCGGCAGCCGCAGCGGAAGGAGATCGGTCCCGCGGCTGCGCGGGACCTGGGGAAGACGGCCCGTCCGCTGGCAGGAGCACCCCCCCCCCCCCACGTGGGGTCGCAGTTTGTCAATCAAGGGGGCAGCGCGCCCCCCCTTCCGCTCAGCTCAGCGTGGCCGAGCTTGCCACGCGGGCCGCGAGCGCGCGCTAGGCCGGGCCGGGCCGCGCCCATGCCGGGCCGGGCCGCGCCCCCCGGGCTGGGCCGACCCAGGGGGGTATCGGGCCTGGTCGGACCGGGCCCGAACCCCCTACTTTCGGTTAGATCCGTTCAAACGACTATAACGTGAGCTAAGGACCTCCGATCGAAGCACCATCAGTTGCGATGTGATCCCTGGATCGAGACGGTCATTTCGGTATATTACACTCAAGGTTTCGTAGAACTTTGTGTTTGGCCGGGTTGGTTCGAACACGAAACCAACCGGGCCCTCGGAGCGGAAACGCTTATAACTTGAGCTCCGGACGTCCGATTGATGTGTCGTCGACATTGTTGGATTCCTCTTACTAAGATGGACCTTTTGGATTGCTCCGCTCAAGTTTTGGATGCAGTTGGAGTATGGCCGGGTTGGATTGTACCCGAAATCCAACCGGGCCCCTGGAACGGAAAAGTTGATAACTTTCAGACCAGACGTTCGTTTGGCGAACCATCAGCGGTGTTGGTGATCACGTTGAGAAACGGTCCCTATGAGTATACCCTATGTGCGTTTGGGGAACAGTTGAGATACGGCCGGGTTGGTTTGCACACAAAACCAACCCGGCCCGTGGGACGAAAATGCTAATAACTCACAGACCGGGCGTCTGATTGACGCGTTGTCTGTTGCGTTGAGACCCCTATGACGAAGCGGTCCTTTGAGATACATCTTCGTGGGACTTTGTGATACTTGGAGTATCGAACTGTAGCTCATGGATCAGACCCTCCCGGAGATGACCGTATGGAGTACGGAGACCGTGTAGCTAGCTAAGACCTGACGACTGCTTGACCGACTCGACTTGGAGTTAGTCTACTAGCCCAGTGGACAGAGCACTACTGTGTTTGGGTGCAAACTCATGGCGGATGGAGCGCCTGGTAGCAGGCAGCAGATCTGCGGTAATCGGTAGGATGAGTACCTCTGTAGGCTATGAGGGGGAGCACTACTGTGTGAGGTGGCAGACCCATGGCGGAGGAGAACTACTTTGTGAGGTGGTAGACCCGCGGTACTTGACAGGAGGAGTACCTAAGTAGTCTAAGGTTAGTGAGCAGTACCTCGGAGTCGTGACAGGATCACTGTACACGTCAGAGATGGGGCTCTTCAGCAGTTACGGTTTCGATAATAAAAATCCTGGTTTGAGTTGAGTCTATGACCTTTGTGTTTACCTCATGATTGAGATTGGTCACTCGATAACTTAGGTATATGTATGGGAATATACCTAGGTAGTGGTTATCCGTTGATTTCATAACCTTTGTGTTTCCTCATTATTGAGATGGGTTACTTGATAACTTAGGTATAAGTATGGGCTTATACCTATGTAAGGGTTATCTGTTGAGATCCTTCTTTGTGGTTATCCTTGTTGGATTTAGTGAGACCTTAAGGGTTCGGGGTCCCTACTGAGTATCGTATACTCACCCCTGCACGGGTTATGCCCGCACCTCATTGTGTTGGTTGCAGACGATGGGCAGCGCTGACAGAGGCGGAGTGTTCGAGGACTAGACGGTACCCGGAGGTGGACCTCATGACGAATCAATATCCGGATGTGGACTTCATGGCGAGATGATACTCGGAGGAGATTGATGGGATAGATCGTTGTGGAGGCTATTTGTACCTACCCTTCAGGTAGGATCCGTGGTGGACGATCCAAGAGCTACACTATTTGTACCTACCCTTGAGGTAGGATCCGAGGTGGACAACCCAGGAGCTTCTTCTTTTCTTCCTGATGTTCGTCTTTTCTATTGTACTTTAGTTCAGTTGTAGCTGTACTTTCAGTTGGGTTTCTATTCTGGCCCACTTACTTTTCAGCACTTTCTTTTGTACTTAGTGTATTACTTCCGCTTGTACTCTTTGGTGTTTTGTTTACTTTTATAAAGGCAATGTCTTCCCAGTTGTTGGGATTTATGCCTTTGGTGCTAGTCTCCAGCCCCTGGCCTATGGAAGGCGGGCTTGGGGTAGTCACCGCACAGGCCCTAAGGACGGATCTTGACAAATTGGTATCAGAGGAGTCGGTTCTACCACAGAACTTAGGACTCTGATATTTTTCTTTCTGTGAAGAAATGGTGTTAAGGGTACCGGTTGTGGTTTTCAGTTTAGGGAGTCCAGGGTTGGTGCGGGCGGCCAACGTATCCATACACCAGGACCCTGACAACTGATTTCCAACTTTGTGCAAGAAAACCCTGATTGCGTGTGTTTTCAAAGGTTTTCCCTTAAAACAGCTCAAACCAGGTCATCTCACTAGGTATAAATCGTTGACCGTGTCACGTTTGTTTCTTTCAGGATTCCTTATCACAGATGACCAGCTAGAGATCTGAAAGATGTAGGTACTGACAGCCTGTCGAGCGATGAGGCTTCAGTACAGGGACCTCTTACAGTTGAGGCACCAGCGGTACGACCATACGTTGGGTCATCGATGCCACCAGCCCCAGCAGCAGGCGATGCACGCCGCTTGAGTGTGCTGCACGAGTTCCAGCACCAGAGGACACCCAGGTTCTGGGGAGAGACGGACCCATAGGCGGTTGAGGATTGGATGGAGGTTTTGGTGAGAGTTTTCAGGATAGTGGGTACTCCAGCAGACTTCATGGTGATCTTTTCTACCAGCTTCCTTCAGGCAGCAGCTGAGAGATGGTGGATCCACTTGTTCCAGTTTTGCGACAGGATGACCTTCACCTAGGAAGAATTCGAGACCTTCTTCAGGGTGGAGTTTGTACCAGTAGCTCTACACCCCGAGCGTGTTCAGGAGCTGTTGCCTTTGCCGTAGGATTTTCCATCAGTAGCTGAGTCATCTGTTGGTAGTATAAGGATGATGCGGAGGTCCAAGAGGACCAGAATAGTAGGTGGGTGACCTCAGGTTGTAGGATCGGTAGTGCGGGGCACCTGGGGTGGAGTCAGAGCCAGGAGTGCCAAAAGCGGACAGTGTTATTCATGCGGCAGGAAGGGTCACATGGCACGTGACTGTCCGACTCCCCGCACAGTTGATCTGGATGCATTGGAGGAGCCACCAAGGTAGAAGCAGTGGCGGGTGCTTGAGAAACAGCCGAGCAGTGTACAATACAGTAGAGCTTTAGAAGCAAGTGGATAGGAGCGTAACTGGTGGATTACTTTTGATCTTGGTACTTCTAGTTCCATGTTGTTGTCGTATTTGTGTCTTTGTACTATGAGTTGCAATAATAAAAGACACTTATCTTCGTGATGTTTACTTTCCTATACTTTTTTTGGTTGATACTGAGAGGTCCTGGTTAAAACTGTTGACTTGACCCTCACTTTCAAGATTTCTACTGGAGGAGACCCAGTGACCTCACACTGATGCCAACAGTGTGACTCGACCCTTGGAGGTGAGAGTGACGGTTGGATCTCTTGGTAGTAACGTCGAGGCCTTACGACGTCGTCCATGGCATGAATGTACCGTTCATGTCAGGATTGACTGTATTGGGAAAAGAACGTGGTTCATCCAGGGGATGAGACCATGTTTCTCTTCTCGGCAAAGGAGAAATCTGAGCAGCTCTTACGGATTGTAGGCAAAGAAGGGTGGTCGTTGACTGACATGCCACGTCGGCAAACTTCCTACCGACCAGTGATGGTACAAGTTACGACGGAGAAGGTGCAGGTCATCGAGGAGCGGATGATGACTGCACAGAGCAGGATGAAATCATATGTTGATAGGAGACAGGACCACTGGAATTTGAGGATGGCGACCGCGTTTTCTTACGGGTCTCACCTCGATGAGGTCTATGGAGATGTGGCTGAGACGGCAAGTAATCTCCGAGGTTCATTGGACCTTTTCAGGTCCTCAGTAGGGTAAGCGAGGAGGCTTACCATTTGACCCATCCACCTCAGTTGCACCAGGTGCACAACGACTTCCACGTATCTCAATTGGGGAGATACGTGCTTGACCTGATGCATATCATCGACCATGGGGAGTTAGACGTTGGCGATGGGGTGACTTTTTCGGGGTTTCAGTAGAGGTTGAGGATCGACTGGAGTGGGTCCTACGAGGATGGTCGATTCCTCTTGTGTGCTTTCGTAGGCAACACGGGAACCTCCAGGTGAGCACATGGGAGCAGAAGGCTCAGATGCGTGCTCAGTACCGCTTTTGTATCCCTAGTTTGTGTTGAAGCTTTACGGGGACGTAAAGCCCTGAGGTGGGAGTAATGTAAAGACCCGAAAATTTCAAGGGAAATTTTTTCTTCATTTCTTTGGGATTTTACAAGAACGTAGTTTTTGATGGCGCCTGATTTCGAGGTCCGGTGTGCCCGTATTCAATTTCTGAAGTTTAGCTCTGGTACGTTCAGTGAACAAACGAGCAAGTTTTTCTAACTTTTGAACCGGTGCTCGAAATTGAAATCTGAGGGCACTGATTAAACCGCAGCGCCGGTAATTGCTTAGGAATAGCTTTTCTAGAGTTTCGTTTGCTCGGGTGTGGTTATCAAAATAATGGGTTAATTTTTGAATAAAATAAAATTCGTGCAACCAATTTTATTTTATATCTAAGTGGTTATCCTATGTAAGGTAGTTGGGGTGGGACCCACTAGTTCCTAACTAACCAAGTGAGGATAAAGTTGAGGTGGGTCCCACATGAACCCCACCCCTTCGTATTCCCTAACCCCCCCCCCCCTTAACCCCCCATTTAATTTGTAACTCACCCATACCCCCCCCCCCCTTAAATGAAAAGTCAACTCTCTAATTAATTAATTGATTAAGTTGTTCAATATAATTAATTCGTGATTTCAATTTTAATTTCAAAAGGTTTGGCATGAGAAATAAAATAAGGCAAAGCCTTATTTTATTAGGTTGTTTCATTGTGTGAGAAGCTTTGGAAGAGGAAAGCTCTAAGTCTTGAAGAAAGTTCTTCCACCTTGAAGAACGTGAAGAACGCACCGTCGCCGACGAAGAACGCCGGCCTCCGAAGAAGGATGACGAAGAACGCTGGCCTCCGATGAAGGATGACGAAGAACGCCGAATCCTCAGAGATCGATGACGTGACGCCGTGTACCGCGACTCTGACGATTCTCTTCTCTGTGACGCCGACGATGCTTACGAAACCTTGTCTCGTGACACCATCTCCCACGACGATTATTTTCTGCGACGAACCTTTGTTCGAAAACACATTAAGGTAGGGGTTTATTTCATGTTTGTGAATATTTTCCCTATCGTTCATCGTATTATTCTTGCGCCGCCTGTTATCATTATAACGGGAGGAGGTCAGACCGCATGAACACGGCCGACTCTCCTCCCCCTTCGATGTCGTGTTTGTCGCGGCATGAACAAAGGCGTGTGGTGCAACGGCACCGCGCGGAAACAAGAAGAATGCGGTGAAGAAGCGTGGCACCGTCGCGCGGCACCATTGAGGTCGAACGAAACCGCGGCCGGAGTCGGGGCCGTAGAGGCGATTCGAAGACTCGGTCGATTGTTTTTTGACGTGTGGATCGACGGACGATGACGGAACTGGCCGCAGAGGTGATTTGAAAACTTCACAGTGAAGAGCTGGTCCCGGGAGGACCGCAGGTGAAGACCATAGGCAAAACGAACCACTGGAGCGCGTCCGGTGGTCCGCGGAAGAGGCTTCCGGTGCGCCGCCCAGAGGGACTGCCGCGGAGGCAGGCGATCTGTCCCGCGGCCGTGCGGGACCCGTGGAAGACGCGGCGCCCAGCACCGCGTCCGCTTACAGGAGCGCCCCCCCCCCCCCCCCCCACGTGGGGCTGCGGTTTGTCAATCAGGGGGGCAGCGCCCCCCACCCCCCCCCCCCCCCCCCCCCCCATTCCGCTCAGCTCGGCGTGGCCGAGCTGGCCACGCGGGCCGCGCCTCCTGGGCCGGGCCGGTCCCATCGGGTCGAACCATGCCCATAGGGCTGGGATGCGCCCTAATGGGCTGGACTCAGACCCGGTTCGGGTCGACCCGGTTCAGGCCAACCCAGGGGGGTATCAGGCCGGGTCGGACCGGGCCCGAACCCCCTACTTTCGGTCAGATAGGTTCAAACTCCCATAACATGGGCTGAGGGCCTCCGATCGATGCACCTTTAGTTGAGATTCGATCCTGGGATCGAGACGGTCATTTCACTATATTACACTCAAGGTTTCAGAGAACTTTGGGTTCGGCCGGGTTGGTTCGAACACAAAACCAACCCGGCCCTCGGAGCAGAAACGCTTATAACTTGAGCTCGGGACGTCCGATTGACGTGAAGTCGACTTTGTTGGATTCCTCTTACTGAGAAGGACCTTTTGGACTACTCCACTCGAGATTTGGATGCAGTTGGAGTGTGTCCTGGTTGGATTGTACCCGAAATCCAACCGGGCCCCTGGAACGGAAAAGCTGATAACTTTCAGACCGGATGTCCGTTTGACGAACCGTCAGCGGCGTTGGTGATCACGTTGAGAAACGGTCCCTATGAGTATACCCTATGTGAGTTCTGGGTACAATTGAGATACGGCCGGGTTGGTTCGCACACGAAACCAACCGGGCCCCTGGGACGAAAAGGCTAATAACTCACTGACCGAACGTCCGATTGACGCATCATCTGTTGCGTTGAGACCCCTATGACGAGGCGGTCCTTTGAGATACTTCTTCGTGGAACTTTGTGATACTTGGAGTATCGACCTGTAGCTCATGGATCGGACCCTCCCGGAGACGAGCATATGGAGTACGGAGACCATGTAGCTGGATGAGACCTGACGACTACTTGACCAACTTGACTTGGAGTGAGTCATCTAGCCCAGTGGATGGAGCACTACTGTGTTTGGGTGCAGACCCACGGCAGACGGAGCACCTGGTAGCAGGCAGCAGACCCGCGGTACTCGACAGGAGGAGTACCTATGTAGGCTATTAGGGGGAGCACTACTATGTGAGGTGGCAGACCCATGGCGGAGGAGCACTACATTGTGAGGTGGCAGACCCGCGGTACTCGACAAGAGGAGTACCTCAGCAGTCTAAGGTTAGTGAGCAGTACCTCGGAGTCATGACAGGATCACTGTACACGTCAGAGACGGGGCTCTTCAGCAGTTACGGTTTCGATAATGAAAATCCTGGTTTGAGCTGAGTCTATGACCATTGTGTTTACCTCATGATTGAGATGGGTCACTCGATAACATAGGTATATGTATGGGCATATACATAGTTAGTGTTTATCTGTTGATTTCATAACCTTTGTGTTTCCTCATGATTGAGATGGGTTACTTGATAACTTAGGTATAAGGATGGGCTTATACCTAAGTAAGGGTTATCTATTGAGATCCTTCTTTGTGGTTATCCTTGTTGGATTTAGTGAGACCTTGAGGGTTTCAGGGTCCCTACTGAGTATCGTATACTCACCCCTACATGGGCTATGCCCGCACCTCATTGTGTTGGTTGCAGACGACGGGCAGCGCTGATAGAGGCCGAGTGTTCGAGGACTGGACAGTACCCAGAGGTGGACCTCATGACGAGTCAGTATCTGGATCTGGACTTCATGGAGAGACGATACTCGGAGGAGATCGACGGTCGAGAGCGTTGTGGAGGCTATCTGTACCTACCCTTCAGGTTGGATCCGTGGTGGATGATCCAGGAGCTGCGCTATCTGTACCTACCCTTCAGGTAGGATCTGAGGTGGACGACCCAGGAGATGCTTCTTTTCTTCCAGCTGTTTGTCTTTTCTGTTGTACTTTCGTTCAGTTGTAGCTGTACTTTCAGTTGGGTTTTTATTCTGGCCCACTTACTTTTCATCACTTTCTTTTGTACATAGTGTATTACTTCCGCTTGTACTCTGTGGTGTTTTGTTTACTTTTATAAATTCAATGTCTTCCCAGTTATCTGTATTTACACCTTTGGTGCTAGTCGCCAGCCCCTGGCCTTTGGAAGGTGAGCTTGGGGTAGTCACGACACGGGCCCCGAGGACGGGTCATGATAATTTGGATGATCACGTTGTGTCTTATTATATGAATCTCTTTTATGGTCACATCCCCAATATTGACTTTATGGAAGACATCATTTTTCAGGATTTCATTAATGAGGATAATCCATGTCTCACTATAATCTATCATGATTTTGTTATTAAAGAAGTATATTTTTGAATTAATTCTGGTTGCTCTCCTATACTAGATGGGTTCACAAACAATTTCATTCAGACCTTTTGGGATATTATTCATTCTATTGTTTTTAGACATGTCAAGTCTTTTTTTAATGGTTTCTAGGTAACATAAGTCATCAATGCTCAATTTATAACTCTTATTACTAAAGTTTAAAATGAAAATGATATCTATATTTTCAATTTTATAGATCTTGTCAACACTATTTATAAAATCATTGGTAAAGTTATTTCTCACAATTTTTTCAACATTTCCCATAGTATTATGTCTTCAAATTATTCTGGTTACATTAAATGATGAAATATTCAAGATTGCCTCATCACTACTTTAGAATGTGTTAATATTCTAATGAAATCCACCAAAGGAGGTAGTTTTTCTCTTAAAATTAATGTGAAAAGAAATTTCATGCTTGATTGGGGATTCAATTGTAAGGTCATAAATAATGTTATATTTGATGAGGTTTTTATTAAATGGATAAGAATACTTCGGATCTCATCTTGTATTTATGTACACATTAATGGATATCATGAGGTCTACTTCACAAGCACCAGAGGTGATAGACAAGGTGACCCTCTCTTATATATTATTTTCTTTTTTCTGATGATTATTTAAGCATGTGTTTTTTTAAACATAGTTGATATTAAAAAAAACAATCCAATAATCCCTTACATAGGTTTTTCTATCCCCATACATTCACTATATGCTATTGATATTATACATTTCACTCAATGTGATAAAGGAAATGTTAAGAACATAAAAAATGATATCCTTAATTTTGATAAAGTATCATGGAATGATATCTGTTGGAAATAATGATATGTTTATTTTGGAAAAAATATTACTACTACTCAAAAAGTTGGTATTATAAATGATTTGGGAATCAGATAGGGTATGTTTCGTTTCACTTATCTTTGTGTTCCTAGGTTTTTTGGGAAACCATTGGTCACTCATTTTTATCACATATTTTGTCAGATCTAAAGTTATCTAGATTCATGTAAGGGATAAAATATTTCTATAGCAGGAAGGATTAGACATATGAAAGATTTTATTGTTTTAAAAAAATTATATTGATTTATGGTTTAAAAATGGTCGATTTCTCACCTCAAAAATATCAATCCATCCATTACCAATATTTTTATGAAGTGGGAGCATACTTTAGTGGAGAATTGATATTGTTACATGGAAAAAATTTTGTCAACCTATGGATTATATAGGACATGGTATTAAAAATATCATCAAATTTAATCAATCTTTACAAGACAATTTCTTCTAGAGAATTATTAATGGGAAGTCTGAGGGTTTTAATTTTATGATATTCATACTCTTATGTATGATTAAAGTTAGGAATCTATATTTTATTGATTCTTAAATATAGAATTTTCTAAAAGCCTCATTTCCTAACATCTTAATGAAATATCATTGTATATCCATCATCACTCATCATTGAATTTTTGGTCAGACGGCTGGGTTGTAAGTTTGAGAAGATGATGGATCCTTTCATCCATATTTTCTCTTACTTGGAGTTTGATTAATTAAAAAATTTCCACCAATGATTTACATTAGTCTGTTGGAATTAAATTATGCTCGATATTTTTCCTATGTAATGTACAAAAGGATGATATTGATAATATATTCCTTAGTTGTTCTATCACTACAATATTATGTACAACTACTATTGTTATGTTCAAAGTGATACCATCACACACAACCCATATTCTGAAGCATTGTATTGATTGAACAAAGATTACTCTCTCTAGGAAACTTATGAATCATTTCATGGTGGCTTTATCTAAAATTTTACATGTTTTGTGGACCAATGGAAACAAGATCCTTCATGATAATATTTCCTTCTATTTAGAGTATCCTATTACTCAAATCATCATTATTGTGAAAAATGATAATTCCCTTAAAAAATTTATTGTGATAATTTTTATTCATGATTTTACCATGATTAAGTGCCTTGTAATTATAGGTAATTATTGTCCCTCTTCTAAAACCTTTGAATTAATGTGGATACCTTCATTCCTAGGTCGGTTCAAATGCAATAAGGATGGTACATATAGAGGGAATCCATGTCCTTCTAGTTATGTTTCAATTTTCAGAAATCATAATAGTGATTCATTAGGATTTCTATATAATGCAGGTGGAATAATTATATCTCTTGATACTGAAATTCTTACTATAATCATTGATGTTTAAATGGGAAATAAATGAGGATGGATCAACATGTGGGTCTAATGTGACTCCACCACTATTATTCAAGCTATTAGAAATGGTATTATTCAAATTTCATGAAATCTAACTTCTAGATGGATTAAATTCATGTAATCTATTTTTTCCATGAATTTTATCATCACGAATTTCAATCATGAGGAAAATTATTTAGATGATGGGCTAAAAAATAAAGGGGTTTAGGCTTCAGAAACAAAATGGATCAATGATGTTCTTTCTAAGCTATCATATTTTTTTCAAAGTGACTTTTGTAAAAAACCCTATTTCAGACTTTTGTAACATTTATTTTAACAAATAAAGGAAGATTTCCCTTTTGGAAAAGTTCTCATTCTATTTTAAAAAAAATCACATTGGATGTCTTGAGAATATTTGTCTTGTAAGTCAGAAATGGAATGGGTAGGTTGTCTATGTTCAATGAATTAAATATTACATCATATTTAAAATATTAATCATTAAATAATTATCATTTTTATACATTAAATTCAATTTTATAACCGTCCATCAAAGGAGTTCATGAAAAATGAATCACATCTCTTTGTGGAGGTGGTAGTACACACATACGCATAAATGCGGTATAATTTTTCAATGGATGGAAAGTTAAGATAATAGATGGTATATTATCTTTAAATAATTATAAGTATTCTATAAATATCATATATATTAATTGAAATGTCCAGAACCAGAAAACACTAAATGGTTCCCCAAGTTGGGGGGGTCAAAATGACTCAAGTGTGTTTCCTCATATGTCAGAGGCTTCCGACTAGTAGCGAGGGTCTATGTTGGTAAAGTGGAAGGAATATGCCCTCAAAATCAGAGTATCAAAATAGTGTAATAAATGTATAATAGTTGAATAATAATAAATGACAACTTGAATAGTGAAATTCTAACATCTATATGATAGAAATAAAAAATCCATCGATAGCTATATTCAGAACTATATACAAAATGATGTAATTTCATGTCTCTAAAAAAGGAATAGTAAAAATGCAATCGGAACAAATACATAAAATCTTATCAAAATACTAACACTTCTATCTCCAAATAGCTTCATGGGCCATAGCTTGGTCCTATGAATCCCTTCTCCCATGCAATGATAAATAAAGTATTGAAAATTGGATGATTTCCCCTATCCATGCATTCATCCAAGAAGTCTTTCTAGGTACCAATCAGTGGCCAAAATAGGGTGTAAGATATACCCTATAGGCCAACACCAACGGTTTCTATAATAAATCCATCCGATGAATATAAACCTTAACTATGTGTAGGTATAAAAATTAGGTTGTAATGTTAATAACAAAGATGATAAGTTGATGTTCACAAGCTAAAATGAGATAAGTCTATAACAGAAGATCATAAATTCATATATATATATATATATTATGTCATCATCAGGTAACTACTAGCTTGTTATACACCATATATGAAAATAGTATCTGGCCTATAAGGGACATGTCCTAAGATAATAACTAAGGTGACCTTATTGATACCAATGGTCTCATCCAATGGAAATCTCAGAATAATAATAGGCCTTCATGGGAAAGGTCCCAGGGGAATAACTAGAGAAACCTATATATAGAAATATGAATTTATATAGATGTTTGAGGTGTCATAACTCAATATTCATCATTGGTTACATATTGTAAATAATCATACCTAGGATTTATAGGTGTGATACCTAAATCACCCTCATCAGTATCAAACCATAATGAAATAGGTTCCATACCTAAGAGTCATAGGTTCCATACCCCAGTCTTTTTCATCGGCTTCATACTGTAAATAATCATACCTAGGAGTCATAGGTTCCATACCTCATTCTTTCTCTTCAGTTTCACATAGTAAATAATCATAACTAGAAGTATTATGTGTCATACATCGATTCCCTAGTGTGTTACATACCATTATACATCTGGATCCATACAATGATACTACAGGTTCCAAACCTTGATAAGAATTCGGTGCCATATCGAGGTTTCCAACATCAAGAAACTAGTATAATAAGGACAAGGGCTATGTTACATTCCACACCCAACTATGACATTCAATATATAAGTAATAAGACTAAGGAATATACACCTCATTCCATTATTTAATTTATAACCAATAATTTAATTACTTTAATAACATTTAATAGCATGGAAAAGGATGCATTACCATCTCCAATTAACTCATTCAATTTAATGTAGGATCCCACTAACAAATGAAATTATCACACACCCAAAGGGGTAGTTTTAAGATAGGTAATATGAAATAATATTCCTCATTTGTGTCTTGGGTTGAGATTCAAAACCTCCAACCTAGTCTAGGTTCAATAAGGGAAACATTTTTTAAGTGTAATAATTAATTTAAAGCTTATCATTCAATTTAGGAACAATTACCATAAGGTCTAGTGTGTGAAAAAATAATTTAATAACTAAGAAAACCTAAGGGAAAAGTTATACACCACCACCTTAAACATATGGTAGAACAATCTTCTATTATAGACCCTTGGTTCAGCCTAAATTAGGAGAAAATGGAAGAATTGATGAATACCTTGTGGATATCCAACGTGAATGATGAAACACGAATCAGAGACTGGATGGATAACTAGATTCAAAGAATAAGCTATACATGAGGAGAGGTCCATGGGAGAAGAGACTCTGTGAAATACATCTTATAAATAATAATTGTAGTGATTTCTTAAAAGAGACGAGGGGGAAATGGTATTTTCATTTTTATTTTAAAATTAACTTGGTTTTGTCGTACATGCGAGTGATGTTTTCATTTCCAATATGATGTAAAAGGATATGAAAAAAAATCAGGACAATATTACTAATAAAATTTAATTATATGGAAGATACTTATGATATTATTTCATCTTGGTTAAAAAATATTTTATGAGGGTAGAAGAATATATAAACTACAAATATGTCGGTTAGGACTTATACCTTCTCCCTGGACAACCACTTTGGCATACACCTTAATACTTATAGGTTTGGTCATTTTGTGAGACTAATAACTATAGGATATGACATGGTATGTTGGATATATATTTCATATAGTATTTTCTAAACTAGAGTGCTCAAAAGGTGTGGGGAAGAGAGGAGATATGATTCCCTGTTATATGTGATGAGAGGTGCACCCATAGAATTATTTAAAGTGTTAAATTAATATAAATTAATTTTTATGTTTAAATGGATAAAATGTATTATATTTATAATCTAGAATGTGAATGAGTCTAAATATTATCATAAAATAAAATATGTACAGGTTTAGGTGATGTGTTCACCCATATATCTTAGTTTTAACCCTCTATTAACCCTTTTGATGATTACAGTGATATCAAAGTTATTTACTCTTTAGAGGTCATGAAACATACAATAAAAGAAAAAGTGAACCATTAATAGAAAAATATTTATATTATATACCATATCTCATTCACTTGGATAGTGATAATGTTTTTATGAATTTTAAATCATTAAATAAAATATTATTTTACATAATATACCATTAAAGTCATTTTCGACACTATTCAAATAGTTTGACTTCAATGACATCAAGATGGTAATGTAATTCAAATATAAACATTTAAGACATCAATAATATATTAAGTCTATCTAAAAATTCCTGGAACACAATAATTCTTCCTGATTTTACTACTTTTTAAATTTGTAAAAAACATTTACATCATTTTTATATTACCTAAACAAGCATTGTGTCGGTGTTATCTGAGCATTTAAGGTAATTATTCCATTACTAAGAATTAAAAATAAATTATCAAGATTAAAAAATTATCTATATTTCCAAAACCCATTTATAACCTAATATAACCTATTTTTTATCCCTATGAAATAATATTAGAGATATCAGAAAAAAGAGAGTGACATTTTATTTTAATTTATTACATAAACACTTATTAATGTTGTCATCAAAGTAAAGTGGAAATAAATTTCCAAATTTTAAAACCATAGTTGGTAATGGTAGAAACAAAATTTTTTAATAAAATTAATACGTGTTTTATAGATATTTTTAGGCCTTATCATATAGTCTTAACCATGTTTTACTGGTTTACCTTTTCTGAGGTGATAGTATTTACTACACTTACTATTCACAATTACTAATAATAAAAGGGACATATTTACCAAATTTTATTCTTATGATTCAAAATATGGAATATATTTTTTAATATTCAATTTCTATAAGTGGAAAAAATTCATTTTATATAAAAACACAAACTGAAAAGAAAACGGTTTTTAGAAAAAAAATGTGTTTTTAATCCTAAAAATGAACTTATACCAAAATAAAGTATAATAATAAATAATATGTATTTAATTAGATTATTTATAACTAAAGGATACTTATTTTAATTTAATATCAAATTTAAAACATAAAGGGGATTTAAAATTACTTGATTTAAATTAATGAAAGGCTCATTTTATAAAAAAAATTATTTTCCAGTATTCACAAAAAATCAATATTTTCATAAAAATATAAAACCCAAATCTAATTTTGACATGATGATTTAAAAAAAATATTAATTTAATAAAAAATCCCTAAAAAATTTATAAATCAGTCATAATGTACACACACAAAATTCCTTAAAAATATTTTATAAGAAAAAATATTTTTGAAGTAGAAAATAACATTACTGAATATTAAGTACTTATTTATTATGAATTAATCAATAAATTTTAATTATTTGAAACACTTATATATATTTTTCATAATTTTATTATTCATATTAATACTGTGAATTCAATATCTAGGTTATAAAGATCAAATTTAAATATTAATATATTTATAGCATATTAAAATTTGTATAATGCTTGGTGTTGTGTGTTGAGCCAACTATCAATCATATTATTATTTTAAATTAAATTTTCAAGGTGTAAAAGAATGATATTATATTTCATTTTTATATGTGTTTAAAGTTTCAATCTAATCTTAAGGAAATTTATTTGAATAATGTTAAATTAATAGTCAGATATATTAAAGGAACTATAAATCATTATTTGTTTTATTCTAGTTAGAACTATTTGGATTTAATATCTAATTATAATTATAATTTTAGTGGATATAGAATTGATAGTAAAATTAATTTAGGTAAGCATTATTTACTTGGTAAAATTTTTATTTCATGGATATCTAACAAGAAATTATTAGTTTCTTTATCTACAAACACGGCTAAATATATAATTATTTCTAGTTATTGTGCTAAAGTATTTAGATTAAACAAGATTTATCTAATTTTAATTTTAATTTTAATTTTGATAAAATTATTAAATTTTGATTATACATAAATTGTTTCAATTTCAAAAAAAATTATAGCATTCATGAACAAAACATATTGATATTAGATTCCACTTTATTAGAGATCATGTTAATAAAGGATAAGTTATTTTAGAATTTGTATCAATTGATGATCAAGTATGGGATATATTTACTATTTTCCTAATAGGATTTCACTAAGACTCGAGAGTGGGTGAATTGAGTTTTTTAAATTTTCCTTTGGAAAACAGCCCTCTTTGAATAACTTATGATCTTTCGTTTTAAACATGCAGAAACAGAAATAAAATCACAAAATAAAGAGGCCATACATAGAGATTTATAATGGTTTGGGGAATAGAAAACCCCTAGTCACCAGCCATATTATTTAATATTTTGGTGTCTTTCACTAAACAAGTCATGTATTTAGTACTGTTGGTCCATATTTCAAGGACTGCATGACTGGGTGAAAGTATCCAATACTTGTTACAACAACCTATGATCTTTAAACAAGGCTCCATAATGGCCACCAATCCATATTTTTATTTTATTGAAAGATCCACTTTAAGGAAAATTGGAAACCTTAAAAAAACATTAACCACCTGATTTCAAATTTCAAATTACAAGCTTCAAACCATTTCAAAATAAAGGCAAAGACTATCATCACCACATTGGACCATACCTTCAAATTACCAAAATCATGAAACCACTTAAAAGAAATCAATTGGATTCAAAATTCTAAATATCAAAAAGCCATCATCACATCCACGATAATCGAGATGCCTCAGGACACGGATCCTCGAGCAGCGAGCCTCCTCAAGTAGTGCCCCTGACATCGAACCACCACATCATCACCATCGTCTGTGTCACGGGCGAGAACCCACCGAAAATCACAGCTACAGCTTCAATGTCGATGCAGAAGGAACCTTCACCCTTTCCGCCATCCAAACACCATGATGTATTTATCCCCATTCGAATACTGTCATCGCCATCGTCACCTGTATCACCATTTAAGGAAGAAATATCAAACAATCAAGTGAACCAGAAACAAAAAAAGTTTCATTGATGCTGATAAAGTCAAACCGAACATCTCCATTGATGAAGAGGCCGAAAATCAGAACCCATCTTGACTCCGGTCACGCCCAGAAATGACCACCAACCCACCTCCCAAAACTTCTTAGGGATGTGGTAAGTAAATATATAATCTCTAGAAAATTCTTCTAAAAGGATATTAGGGATGATTGAGATATCATAGCTAAAAATTTTGAATATTACTATTCTTCTTTTGTAAAATAGAGTAGTGTAGATTGGATATTTTAGAGGATGGTTCTTCTTAGAATTGATAATGCGCTTATATTTTTCTAAATATATCCTTTTTTACCTCAGATCTATTGAAAAAACATGTAGAACATGAATTTTAATCACACAAAAAATAATTCATAAAATTTGTGTTATTGATTTAAAAACATGTGTCATTTTATTATAAATAATTCAAAAATATTTTCCATTAAATTATCCTTTTACTTGTTTTTTTCTTAGTACTTCTCACTTATTATAATCATTTTTACTATAAATAGGTAATCCATCATTTAAATAATGTATGATATCATTAAAAGATCACTCAAGTTCCTCAATGGTAATAAATACCAAGTATTAGATTCATGTATTGGATTGAAAATAACTATATAGAATAATTCTATACATTTATTTCTCATTTCCAAATTGATCAACATATACATTCTTTACATTGAATATTTATCTAAATATCTGAATTTGTATAGGTGTTCTTCGCGTAGATGATTCGCATCACATAAGAATCTTGATCACATATCCAAAAGAATCACATAGAATTTTGATTCCATATAGTTTATTTCACCATGTATCAAAATTATGTAGCTGATTACTCCACATAACTGATTCATATAGTTGATTGATCTACGTAGTTGATTGCTCCCATAGGTGATCCATCATTGAAGGAAATTTACATGTAGTTGATTTGGTAATGTATTCATTTCACATAGGATAATACTTCATGTAGGTGATCTATGTATCTAAATTATAACATAGAAACTTCTTCGCAAAGCCAAATGCCTCACATAGACGATTTTTACAGACTTTGGAAAATTTTAGCAGAAGTGTCCAAAATTGAATACTTAATGAATTTAACAATAGAAACACTTAAATAAATTTTAAACCTAAGGAACATACTTGAAAACAAAATCATCAGTAATATATAAAGGGTATTTGAGATCATCAAAACCTAAAGTACATGGGATTTGTTGGAACAACATTTGTAGTCCAAAAATCTCACCCTTTTTATGATTGAAACCCCCATAAAACATTAAACAAAAAAATTAAAAGGTTAAACATGTATTTTTATAAAAATATGTAATATATAATTCTATTAAAATGTATTTTTTATCCTTTATTTCTACACCTTATTGTTACATTTGGTATCTCCCCCTTAATGTGAAATTTAGGTAAATTTCTCCTCCTTTTTTATCATTAAAAGGGAAGGGTAAGGATAAGGGAAATACTTGTTAATTTAGAACTTTGAGTAATTAATTATTTAAGTATAGTTGTAAAACTGAATATGATGTTATAGAAAAAATAGATTTCAAAAAACAAAATAGTGATATTAAAAAAAATTGAACTTAATCACTAAGAAAAATATAATAAATAAAAAAGGAACCTAATATAAAAATGATCACTAATAAAGGTATGAGAAATAAATAAGGAATTATTTTATTAATTTTCAATAATGTAAAAAATTACATCCACTCAAAACCCACAAAAACAAAAATACATCACATCATTCAAAATACATGAGCTTATGGATAGGTTCAAACTGAGAATCTGGTTTGGGTTGAGGTATTTTGAAGGTACGGTCAGTTTGAGAGGTAGTTGGAGTTTCCATTAGTGAAGGAATCACTTCCTTACCTATCTTTTTAGTATCACCACTTCAGAAGATAAAAAAATATTTAACTTGAAGATATTGTGCAGTTTGAACAAGAATATTTCAAGATGGCCTTAAGGTATATCGAAACTATAAAATTTAGTATAGATAAAAGATACTCTATTTAGAGGTTCATAGGATGAGGTTCCATTTCTAAAATTATCAAAAACTAAGGATGCATCCACAAATTTCTCTTTATAATAGATCAAAGATGGATCATAAATATTATCGACCTTTTATCAAGTACCTATAAATGGTTCTTTATTAGTAGGTCCTAGATTAATTCCTCTTATTGGATTAAACAAATCAACTACACACATGTATATCCTTGTGATAATTTATGATTCAAAAAACTCAAGAATAATAATATATATTTGTTTATTAATTTGATAAATAGAGGAAAGACCATTAATTAGAATTACCTTGAAGGGTTCATTCAAACTAAAAGAGAATATTAATGGTGAACTGATTAAGGGGGAAAGGTTGGTAGCATAGGGATCAGATAGAAGTTCCACTAATATATTTTGCATAATTTGGTCCATAGAACATTGCATATTGATCCATATTCCATTTATGGATTGAAATTTCATATCAATATTAGATATATAATATATTAAACCTTGAAAAAATTCTTTGATATCACTTTATTTAGGTTGATAAACTAGAGTACTAACATCAAGTGCAGTATGAATATGAGAAAATGTAATTGTGGCTAGACGGATAGAAGAAATAGTCCTTTTAGGTCTATAGAAAACCTACTTTTTCCTGTAATAGAAACCAGAATAGATGGACCTTATTTAAATTATGAAATTTATTCTTTTTAGGAATATTTATAATACATACCTTGAACTTCTTCATAAACCATGTATATCAAAGTTAGAAAACACTGATTGTTTCTAGATACTGGCCCAACAGATCTAAAAAACATACCATGAGAATCTTTAGAGACACTCAAGATATCCTTAAACTTTTGATCATATTCCTTATAATATCGTGTTGTATAATTTAGAAACATAGTAATTTCAAGACCAAGCTTCCTAATAGGTTCTCTGGTATTTTGGAAATCACCAAAAAGACCCTCTTCAGCTCTTGCATCAACACTATTATGAAAATAACACACGATAGTGATTGAACTTGTGAAGATATAGAATTTAATTCAGAGATCATCAGATCAAATCCATTATAAAGATCCAAATACATTGATGGTACTAAGGTTATAGATACTGGGGGATGAAAATTCTTAATGAATTAAAACTATCCTAGAATTATACTTCACAAATTGGGAAATATTTCCTTCATCACTATCAAAAAGGACTTAATCTTATCAATAACTTCTTGAGACATACCATATTTCATCATTGGATGATTTAGAAATGAGACTATTTGAGATGTAACCATTACTCCAAGTTCATTAAGTTTTACTTGGTAGGATATACATATATTAGATATATTAATATAGATTTAGTTTCCTCAATATCCTTATAAAAGAATTTAGAAAAAAAATTGAATAGGAGTAACTATCTAAATAATTTTGATCAAATCAGTTTGGGTTTCCATAATCACAACCAACTTATCAAACTATCCTATGAAATAGAGTTCCTATTGAGATATATGATCTCATCCTTAGATGAAATTAGCTCTTTTTTATATTCATTAAAATCTCCAATGATATTATCAAAATCAGTTAATAGTGAAAAGGTAAAGGATTGCATTTCTAAACTTTATGAGCTCTTACTAACCAAGAGTTATTCCACATGAACTGGCGGTGGTGATTGTACAAGTGGTGTAAGAGAATGGTAAACTATCTCCATAACCACATCACTATCTCTATCTCTATTAGTAGGTTATCTAAGAATATTTGGATCTACTATTTTATGATCCATTTTATCTTGAACTCTAACTTCTTCATTAGAAACATTAGGCATAGTCTCAATTGGACTATCCTCAGGAACACCAACAATTGACTTAATAATTGGTTCCTCATGATGAAATATTTCAGTAGCATTTTCTGGAAATTCAACTCATTGAATTTGAATAGGCTCTTCTACTATAATACTAACCTATGGTAACTGAGATTATTTTATTGTTACTTATTTCTCTTACACCTCCCTTGAGGACTCCAACTTATTAGGATTTCTATCCCTAGGTGTTGAGATTTGGGATGGACCCCCTTAACCCACACCTTCTTGATTGACATGATTAAAGTAATTTGAAATGGTGTCCCAGAAGTACCTAATAATTTTCAATAGAACTAAAAACAAATTATTATTTTTTGGTAATTTTACTACCTCTCCCTCCTTTAAATCAACTTATTTTTTCTTTAAAACTAGAGAGATCATCTTACCAAAATGATAATAATATAACTTGAATTTTCCCTTACAAAAATTATGCATTTAATTCATTTTTTACATTAGTAGGTTGAGATTCATATTATTGATTAGAACATATAAAAAGTACATATCTTGAAATAGAACATTCTTTATTTCTCCTACTCTACGGGCTATCTTATTATGAAAAAAACTATCACAAAACCTTCCACTTGGTTGGAAAATCCTTTAAAATATTTTTCATGAAGGTGTATAGGTACCAAAAAGAAATTTTAAAACCACTATTGGTCCTACAAAACAATAGGTGGCCAATGTTTGACTGAAGTTATACCCCCTTCATAGGGATAATGAAATATCCCTACCAAGTCAAATGATTAAACATACAAAACCTTAAAATTTAAATTTTAGGAGAGAAAATCCTCTGTTCTAGTGAAATGGAAGTCATCATTTCTAAAAAACTCATTTACCACTTCCTCAAATAGAAAACTTTATTTTTCCATCAAAGATGAACTCCCATCCTTGAAACTTAATCCCTTCCTTCAGCAACATCTCTATATACTTCATCTAGCTTAAATCGATAACCATCCTAGAAGAATCCCCATATGGCACACCACTGCATTTGGATTTCTTATATGAACTGAGGATTCCCTCATCTTTGAACTTAGAGATTCCCATGGAAAACAGGTCAGTTGAAGGTCAAGTGCCAGTTTATAGGTTAAGGGTAACTATTCAGATTCTAGAGGAAATATTATATGTGAAATAAAAATATTCACAGACTGAATGGGTTTTAGTTCATATACCTGATTCCTAAAGGGCCTACAAACTCGATTGGTTTTGGGTCGATTCTCACTAATAAAACTAAATAATAATAAAATAAAATCGAATCTAAAATAAATTATTTTCATAACTGTAAAACTAAAATAGTGAAACAGAATACACTATATTTATTTCCATAAACAAATAAAAATGGATCAATAATAAATAAAAAATAAATTAAAACTAAAAAAAATATGATGTATTAAATTCATTTAAATTCCTATAAACTCAATTCATCTTTAATAAAATCCAAATGATCACCTGAAATGGATTCAGTAAAAATATCTGCTAACTTGTTTTTAGTATAGATAAAATCAAGAGTAAAATAATTTTTTTGAGAATGTTATCTCAAGAAATTATTCCTTAAATCTATATGTTTCATTCTATAATGATTTATTGGATTATTTGAAAATTTTATAGCACCAGTGTTATCACATTTTACTGATACATGATTATAATTAAATCCCAAATCCATCAAGTTGTGTTTCATCCACAATACTTGTGCACAACAACTACCAACAAAAATATATTATACTACTTTGGTAGAAAATGAAATAAAGTATTGTTTCACACAAGACCAGGATACTAAGGATTTTTCTAGAAAATAAAAGGTTCCTGAGGTACTCTTTTTATGTAGTCTACTACCACCAAATTTAATATTTGAATATAAAGTAAAATTAAAATTAGAAGTTTTTTGAAATAAGTAAGGAAAGAGAATTTATTCCTTCAAAACATCTTAAAATTTTTTTGGAATCTTTTAAATGAGATTCCTTAGTATTTTCTTGAAATCTATCATAAAGACATACAAAAAACATAATTTATGTTCTGTTATTAGTCAAATATAGTAGACTCCCAATTATTCCTTGTTAGACTCCTCATGTATTAATCATTTTTTAATGATCACAAATCTTATTCAATCTAGATCATGTGTATTTATGTTTAAATTTTTCTCATGCTTTAAGAATTTCCATGAAAGATCTTAATTTCTCTATATTTTGTTTACTTGCTTTATACTATCTATAATCTACTCTAAAAATACCTTCTTTGACAAATACTTAAGTCTAATCCTTTCTACTATCATCATTATTTAAGTCTGAACACAGTTACTTTGAAAATTCTAAGACACCGTGATTCTGCCACTGGTTATGTCTTCCTGACACCGTGAAGCCAGACATCGTGAAGCTAGACACCGTGAAGCAAGACACCGTGAAACTAGACACAGTGAATCCAGATACCATAAAGCAAGACACCTTGAATCTAGACACCGTAAAGTAAGGCACAGTCATCATGAGAAACCATGAAGCAAGGCACGGTGACCATGAGATGTCGTGACCATGAGACATCGTGACCATGAGACACTGTGACACTAAGACACCGTGATCAACCTAGACACTGTGTGAAGGAGACACTATTTCCATGACTTACTGTGACACTGTTGCTTAAAATATTCTATCATCTTTAAATTTAATTTCTAATGGTCATATTTGATGAATTTAATGCACTGACATAATTAATATTTCTTTGTAGACATATCATCGGACAGTAAGAGGTACGAGGTGAAGAACACATGAAACATGTCGGCTCCAAAACGTGCATTCCAAGTTAAAAGTGAAGTATGACCAAGAATCATCACACATGATACAGAAACAAAAAGTAAGGTAGTGAACACAAGATCGAAGAAGATACTGAGAGGAAGTTTTCAAAACAAAGGCACACTGGATGTAACTTGACACGGCTAAACACACAAAGCATTTTTGAATCCTAATGAACATCTCTAATCGACTGAACCTCACAGAGAACATAAGCAGAATCGCGAAACTCTATTTTCCACACAACTTCCAGAGAAGGACTCAAAGCTTCATCAGTTTTCATCTAAAGGATTCCATAACTACATTGACATCACACAAGAGCATTCTAAAACTCATCTTTATATTTTTTCTCGACTTTTATCATCCTTTTGTTTACATTACGAGCAGTGTGTGATTCTATCTGTTTGAATACACACTAACTCCTAAGCTGAACTAGAGGATTTCTAAATCCTCACTCAATCTTTTCCTTACACTCTTGTGTCCCACTATGGATAGTGGTAGAGGTCTGGGGACCTGGACAGCCTGTGAGATGTTGTTATTATTAATTTCCCACATAGAATTGTGGTAGAGGTATGAGGACCTGGATTGTCTATGTACTATTGTAAACCCCGATCTAGGGTGTGGATCAAAGTTTTATATAAACTGTTTGAGAGGAATAAGTCTTAGCTTGAGACTGAACCACTTGGTTAAATCTATTGTGCATCTTATTTTAGTTTAAACTATTTTCTCTATTCTGCTGCTAAGTTCATTAAATATAAACCTATTTTAAAGTTACTCTTATTGTTAAACTAGCAAGTGTTTGTATTTATTGTAAACCAGTAGGTTAGTTTCAAAATCTAATATAATCTTCAGATTAGATTAACTGAGAACTAATCAATCCCTTGAGAACCTACCTGAACCTTTACTATATTGAAAATTCACTACAGTTTATCTTATTATTTAAATTGGGGGATTTCAATATAAATCTTTTAAACAGAAATTTTGAATAGGAACTCAATTCACCCCCCCTCTTGAGTATCCACTCCGACCAACATTCATCTATATAGACTATTGTCAACTAGTTTACTAGCTTCATCCTAGTCAATCTTTTCATTAGAACTCATAGGCATTTTATTAACCTAAACACATTCAAGTAGACACCTTTTAATTAATTCTAGTGTGTATTTTATTTGATTTAGCACGTTCCCAAAGTCTTTTTGATAAATATAAAAACCTATAAAATAATTTAACTCATTCATAATTCTGATTTAAAATTATTTTTTGAATAAATTTTAAAAATTAATTAAACAATTATTTATTTATAGAACCAACAATCACATCATCAACTTATATTTGAACTAAAAAAATATCACAAGATGATTTTTTATTAAATAGAGTTTGATGTTCCACTACCACTAAAAACCCATTTGATAAAATAAAATAACCTCAAATTTCATACAAAGCTCTAGGTGATTGTATAAGGCCTTAAGTAGCTTTGGTATGTTTTAGAAATTAATTTGGAAAATGAGGATTTTCAAAACTAGAAGGTTGTTCAACATAAAGTTCCTCTATAATATATACTTTTAAGAAATAAAATTTTACATCAATATAATATAATTTAAAGTTCATATGTTATATAGAGGCTAGGATAATTCCATTGCTTCTAATGTAGCTATAGGTGCAAAGGTATCTTCTTAATCTATACATTTTCCTTGATTATAACCTTCAACAACTTGTATAGACTTATTACTATTGATCACACTATAATTTTTGCACCCTTTTTTCAGGTACTTGAACATTTTTTATGTATTATAAGTAAATATATTGTTCGGGTTATGGTTTGGGAGGTTCAATGTTGTTTTCACATGTTTTAGAGGCCTTTTTGGAGGTTCATGATTTTATAATGGTTTTTAGAAATAGTAAAACACCTCTAGGAAACCATGAAAAGGAAAACAATTGTCATTGGGAAGGTACATCATTGGTGTGTGGTTTAGAAAAATCATGTGAAGACCCAGTAGAGTCACGTGATTCTACAATCATTTGAGATATTGGATAATGCAGAGTTGGCATATGGTTTGTCTAACCATGTTATGAAACTGTGTGAGGTTCCCATTGAGATAGTATCTTATGCATGATTAGTGCACAGTTTGCCTAACCATGCACCCTAATTGTGCGCCATTAAAAATAGATCATAAAATTGTGGATCCAACTCATTTAAACACATTAATCACACATTTTTCCCTAATATAGACATAATAAGAATTAATTATTCACCTAAGGATGGATATATGATTACTTTTTATTTGAGAGTGATCTGAAGGTGAATCATAGTGCATTAGAGGCCCAAATTCACTGATAGGTGCTTATTCTTCATCGTTTTCCATAGATATCATCTTCTTCCCACTCTTGTAATTATAGAAATAGTAAATTGGGGATAGATCCATGTTTTTTGAGGTAAATATTGTTGAGATAAGTTTTTTTTGTTGAAGGGAAAAATTTATATGGTCATATATATGAGTTTTAAGCTAGTTTTTTGGTGTTGTTGTGTCGTTGTTTATTTTTTCCAAAGTTTGAGAGGAAAATGGATTCGCTCTCAACTCATATTGATTATAAATTGAAGTATTGGTTTCAAATTTACTTAATTTCTTGAAAATTATCTTGAAATTTATGTGTTATTATTCATGGAAAACTTCTTTAGTTATGGTTTTTTGAAATGGTTGGAATTGTATTATTTTGTGGAAAAATTTGTGATGTTAATTTTAAAATGGTGATTTTAAAATAATAACCTTTCTTTTATCCCATGGAAAATGTTTGTAAAAATTATTTCAATAAAATAAATGGTTTATTGAAATGTATTTGCATGTTTGTCTTGGCATGGGTTTTGGAATACATGGTTAGTGTGAGTTAATTTTCATTAGATGTGGCTCTTTGGCGGGGGTGTGGGCCATTGGTGCACCAAGTATTGGTAAACTTGTGACTACTTGGTAGATCAATGAGAAACCACTCATTATTATATAACTTTTACTAGGTCATGCATATGTGGATGTGTGTATGTGTGGGTTTATGAATGCATATGAAAAATGCATTTGAGAAATGGTTTTAAAGGTTTTCTTATTATTTGATTAATCTCCTGGGAAACTATTCTTGTTTGGAAACCTATTTTGGTTCTTAATATAAACTGATTTAATTTTTTTTAAACATATTACATATAAATGTTCTAATATGTTCTACCCTAGTGGAGTGAGTTGTTCATTCATTGGGGAAATCCTACTGAGTTTTATACTCACCCCCTTCTTGGGAACTTTAGTGCATTTCCAAATATTATCTATCCATAAATATATAAAGGTAATGTATCCAAGTTATTTGTTGATGCATCATAATACCAAAGTAATGGATTTTTGATCTGGATCTTGGAGTAGGTTGGAAGATATTGAGTTGGTTTCGTGGTTGTATTTGAGTTTTTTTATTTCCATTTTCTCTTTTTATCTAATATAGTAGTTGGTTTGTTTTTGGTTTAGTTTTATTTGGTACTCATGCACCATATAGTAGATTTTTTTGGATTTTTCTTTTGGTTTTGATGTTTATTTTTAAATGTAAAATCATCCCCAAATTATTTTTGAAGCACTTGGAATTTTTTACAAGCCTTTGGTTTCTTGAGGATGTTAGTAACACACACATGTCACTTATTAAGACAATGAGTATGAGCATGATGTTATAAATGTCATCAGTTTGTTCAGTCCTGGAGTTGAAAATCATTCTCTTTTATTCCATGATTTTTATTGGTAGCATGGATTAGGATCATCAAAACTGGAAATGTAGAGCATAAAAATTTGTAGCTAACCTATTTATGTCAAACTTTATGTTACCAGTTGTTTTGGGTACATGAGTGTTTTTAGAAACTTCTAGGAGTCATCACCTCATCATCATGGTTTTAGCCGATGAGATTTTCAGGAGATAAATCAATAGCAATGACTTCCCACTAGGTGGTCATAATTCATTTTTGAGAAAGGATTTATAATTTGGTGAAAAAGTGTTGATTTTGAAAATAGTTGAAAATGATTTTATTTTCAAAAAGCATATTTGAATTTTTTTTAAAAGTGGTTTGAAAGCATAAAATTGTTAAATTTTGGAAGGCCTTGTTGTAATATGTGTGATGTGTTAAATTTGAAATTGCTAAACCTTTAGATTATATATAGTGAGACTAAATGTTGTTTTCTTTTGGTTATAGAAAATGGCACTAGGTAGGCACCGTAGGGACCAAAGGGGACAATCAGAAGATAAATCTAAGAATGTTGTTTCACCTGATCCACAGTTGAACCAACAGTTCATTGAAAGTATTTTCCAATCTTTTCAATCCCTGGACAAGGGGAAAAATGATGAAAAAATGAAATTGGATCATTCATTTCATTTAAAAAATAATAATCCACCCGTCATTCAGGGAAATTCATATCCATAAAAAGAAAAAGTGTGGATAAATAAGATGAATCAAATATTTGATTTCCTTGGAACACCAGTAAAGATGAATGTAAAGTTTTTAACGTATATTATGGTGCATTTATCATTCTAGTTGTGGGATTTAGTATTTTAGGCTAAAATGGACCAAGTCATTGTATGAGTGGATTTTAAATAATTTTTAAACAAAAAATTTCATCCTCACACATTCAAAATTACCAGAACTACTGACTTCTTCTGTTTGAAGCAATAGAACCTCACAGTGACAGAGTATGTGGATAAATTTTTTAATTTAGTTACCTTTACACCAAAATTTGTTACAAGTTCATCCTTAAAGTAATGAATTATTTAATCGAGGTTGTGGAAAAAGATTTACTCAATGATTTTTTTTGCATTAAATTTCATATTATATAGAGATAGTCTATAGAGAAATGGTGAAAAAAGGGATATCTCATGTGATATAGTTGAAGGAAGTATGTTTATTCCTATGGGAACCGGAGGGATCTCAAATAGTGGAAACAAGCTAAGGGGGGACACTTATTCTCAAGGGGGTGATATATCTCATAATCATACTTTGGGGTCAGTCAAATTACCTCATCAACCAAAGAATTAGTTGGGATTCTTTCAGTGTGATTCTTTTGAATATATAAAACAAGATTGTACAACACCACCTAAATAATGTCACAGTTACAACTAGATGGGGAATCCTTAGTGAAATTGCCACAAAGATCCAATTTCATGTTCTAGCGACACATTACAAGCTTTCAGGGAATTGTATACTTTGATAGGATGAGTACAATAGAATAATTCTCATCATAAAAACCATGAAATACTTGGTAATTTCAGGAATACCATGTCTCCTCAACAAGTGAAATCCCAATTTGGTAACAAATTACAAAGTGCAACGAGTAAGAAATTATATAGAGCTAATAAAATGATCATGGATGATCAATATATAACTTTAATAGCATGAGTTATGATTCTTTTTAATACCACCCTTATGCAAAAA
Organism: Viscum album; assembly: GCA_963277665.1. NCBI lineage: Eukaryota > Viridiplantae > Streptophyta > Magnoliopsida > Santalales > Viscaceae > Viscum > Viscum album. The sequence goes on along the minus strand of OY728157.1, from coordinate 1,244,507,846 downwards.
AAAATTGATATGGGTTTGTCCCATTAATGTATTGTTTCTGGTGTTATTGATCCTCTGGGTTTTCATTTTGAGATGATGCATTCTATTTTGAAACTTCAAACTCCTCTTTTCCAAAGAGAATGTCGAGCCTTTATGTGAAAATCATGTTCTATAACTATCGATGGGGATAAATATGATTTGGGGTTTATCTATGCTTGAGATGGATGTCTATGACTTAATCCTTAGTATGGATTGGATGAAAATTTTCAAAGATCAAATCAAACTTTATACTTTGATGGTTTATTTTTACAATTGTAGATGGTTTATAACATCTCTTTATAGAAGATTGAAATTTGAAGGTATGTGGAGAAAGATTTTTGGTACCAGTAGATTGAACTCTCTCATACGATTTGCAATAATTGAGCATGAAATATAAGTATGATATTGAGAATTTATGTTTTCCAAAAATTATTGATTAGTTTCCAAATATTTCTCCTAATAATTTCTTATGGTTTCCCTGAAAAAAATAAATGGATTTTATAATTAATACATTACTAGTGATCAATCATATCTCAATTCCTTTTTATCAAATAGAATCAAAAAAATAAGGGAATTGAATGTCTAGTTTTAAAAGTTGGAAAAAAAAGGGTTCATTTGGCATAGTATGTCTCTATGGGAAGCACCAACCATGTTTGTAAAAAAGTTCAAAGGAACAATAAATATTTTTTTGTATTATCAAAATCTTAATCAATATACGAAAAATAATTAGTATCCTATTTAATGAATTAATGAATTTTTTGATCAATTGAGGGGATCTAAGTGGTTCTCTATGATTGAGTTACATTCGAGATATCACCAACTATGAGTTCAAAAAATGGATGTTATAAAGAAATCTTTTAGAAGTACATATGGCCATTAAAAGTATGTGGTTATTCTATTTGGTCTTATGAATTCACCAATCATATTTATGGCATTGATGAATTAGATATTTCAAAGGTATCTAGACTATTTTTTGGTAGTTTTTATGGATGACATATTGATATATTCTAGGACAAAGTTTGAGAATGAGAAACACTTGTAGATAGTGATGGGTATCTTGTGGGATAATCATCTACATTACAAACATTCAAAGTGTAATTTTGGGATACAATGGGTATATTTCCTTTACCATGTTATCTATGAAAAACTTGTTTCAATGGATCCAAAAAATATGATGGTTGTGAACTCTTGGAAACTGCCAAAGAATTTCTTTGAGATACACATTTTCCTTGGTTTGGATAGTTATTACCAACATTTTTTTCATGAATTTTCATGACTATCTTCACTAAAGGAATATTTTAAAAGGAAAATTGTTCCTTTTAAGTGGAACAATGAATTTAAAATTCAATTGAAATAGATTGAAGTTATCCTTAAATCAACAGTGTTATTGATATTTTTAGATTCAAGATAAGGCTATGTGGTGTATTGTGCTGCTTCAGGATCAGGGTTGGGGTGCGTTCTCATATGGTGAGATCATGTTGTTGCTTATGGATCATGATAGTTACATTTTCATGTGAATAACTACCCAAACATGATTTTTAATTAGCTATTTTGGTCTATTATTTTAAGACATGGTTTCATTACCTCTTTGGTAAAAACAATACAGTGTTTACAGATCATAAGAGCTTGAAACCCATTTTCTCACAAAGATATTTTATTACAAGAAAAATAATATGTATAGAGTATTATTAAATGTTTAACTTTAACATAATGTATACATAGAGTAAAGGGAACTCTATGGTAGATTACTTAAGAAGAAATTCACATAGTGATTTGTTCAAAGAGGCTTCAGATCAATGGAAAATAATGTCAGTGATAGCTGACATGCACATGGATTTTTAAGACTCGAGTAGTCTTGGATATTTCTTTCTGGTTTGTTTTGTTCTTTATTTGGTTTAGAATTTTTAAGAATAATATAAATCTGATTCTAAATTTGTTTCTATGATCTAAAAACTCAATATTGGGGTGACCATTTCGGTATGGAATCTTAACATAAGATCAGTGTTGTGGTTTGAGATTGGATGGTTGTACCTTTAGATTGTATAAAAAAACTACTTTATTATTACCACTATTTGAGATGGTCTATTCATTTTGGAATACAATAAATTTATAAGGAACAAAAAGAACAATTTGGTGTACTGGCATGAAATGAAAAGTGTATGATTTTGTTTTGAGATAACTTACTTGTTATTAGGTTAAGGAAGACCACCAGCAGCTAGTAATAATGTTGTAGTCTTTATTGATTCCCTTATAGAAATGGGAGTATATAGTTATGGATTTTATAATAGGTATAACAAGGATAGTTTGGAAACATGATTCCATATGGGTGATAGTGTACTAAATCAAAAAGTTGGTCCATTTCATCTCTATTAATGAAATAATATGGTGAAGGAAATTTCTAAAATTTATATTAGAGAAGTTAAAAAAAGGCATGGCATACAAATTTTAGTAATATCAAACATGGATATGATATTTATGTCAAGTTTATGGAAATAATTATAGTAAGTCCTTAGAACACAATTGACTATGATCATGAATTATCATCCTCAAATGGATAGACAATCTAATAGGAAAATAAAAATGAAGGAGTACATTCTTTGTGCTTTTTTAATGGAATTTTTTGGTTCATAGTAGGATTACATGTTGTAATTAGATTTTTCATGAAAAAATAGTTATTTGGCCTCAATATATATGGATCCTTTTGAATCATTGTATGGGAATCCTTGTCATTCCCCGCTTTTTGTGTGTAAACATGTGTGAATTCACTAATTAGACCAATCCTTGTGCAAGTGATGATGGAAAATATTCATTTTATCAAAAAAATATGGAGACAACACGTAGTCATCAAAAATAATATGATGATCATTGTCAATGACTGTTGTTGTTTGAGGTGAGTGATCATGTATTCTTGAGAATCTCCCCAAGGCTTTGGAATCATCATTTTGGTAAGAAATTAAAGTTATATCCTTAATAGGTAGTCCCTTTTGAGATACTTTAATGAGTTTTGGAGGTGGATAATTGGTTGGATTTTCTATAAATTTTTAGTTCATTGCATGATTTTTTTTATATATCTTTGTTGAAAAAAGTATCAACCTAATACTAACCATGTGATTAGATGGGATCATGTTGTCCTAGATCCAGATGATACATTGGTTCTTGTGTTGGTACAAATTTGGATAGGAAATATAAAGTATTATGTGGTAAAATCATCGGTCTAGTGTGGATTTTATAGAAATATGGTCAAATTTAGGAAGAAATGTGGGTGCGTGAAAAGGAAATGTTGGATTAGTAGACCGAACTCTTTAAATTCAATGAGATATTTTTACTTTATGAGGATGTAAAGACCAATGGTGTGGAGTATTTAAGACCCCCATTTTTAGGTACATGACCCTATATATATGTATGTTAATTATATATATTGTTCATGTTACTTTTGTTGAGTTTCGGATGTGTTTTGGAATATTTTTTAGACCATTCCAGAGGCTCATAGTTTTAAAATGGATAGTAGAAACCATGAAACACCTCTATGACACCATTCAAGGGAAAACATAGGTCATTGGGAAGGTGCATGGTTGGTGCAAGGTTTATCCAAATAGTTCGAATTCCTAAGAGAAACCATATTAGCCTACTATAATTTGAGACAATGGATAAAGCATAGTTGGTGTGTGGTCTCTATAATTCTGCAATCCAACCATTCTAGGTTATCCTTTAGATAGTAGCTCATGCATGATTAGCACATAGTTTTTCTAACCATGCACTGTAACCGTGCACTGTTAGAAATTAGAACTGAAAAATTGTAGATCTAACTCACTTTTCCTTCTTAATCCCTCATTTTCCCCTAATCCATCCATAAAACAAATTTATTTTTCTCTAAGTTTATAGAGATGGTTACTTTTTATCCGAGAGAGATTTTTAGGTGATCATAGTGTGTTGGAGGCCTGAATTCATCAGTAAGTTCTCATTATTCATCATTTTCCTTAGATCTATTCTTCTTCCCTCTCTTGGAATCATTGATCTAGTCTATTAGGAATAGATTCATGTTTTGTTATTCTAATATTATTGAGATATGTTTGATTTTGTTAAAGGGAACAAGATCCAAGGTAATATCTAATATTTTTAGGATTTTTTAAAGTTATTGTGTCTTTTTTAATTTTCACCAAAGTTTTATAGGTAGGTGGATTCTCTCTCAACTCCTCTTGATTAAAACTTTAAGGATTGGTTTCAAATTGATTTAATTAATCAAAATTTATTGTGAAATTGATGTTTGATTCTTTATGGAAAACCTCTTTAGTGATGTTTTTTCTAAATGGTGGTAATTTTATAGTTTTTTGGAAAACCTTATGATGTTAAATTTAAAATGGTGATTTTAAAATAATAACCTTTGTTTTTTCTCATAGAAAATGTTTTCAAAAATGTTTTCAATAAAATAAATGCTTTATTGAAATGGATTATCATGTTTTTCTTGGCATGGTTTTTGGCATACATGGTTGTCGTGAGTTAATTTCCATTCGACGTGGCCCTATGGAAGGGATTTATTCCATTAGGTCACCTGGTATTGGTTACCTTATGAATAATTGGTAGATAGACAAGAAAACACTCATGAGTATAGAAATTTCACCTGGGAATGCATGTTTATATGTGTTGATTTGTGGGTTTATGAATTAATACGCAAAATGGATTTGAGAAATGGTTTTAAAGGCTTTATTTATTGTTGGATTTCTTTCTAGGGAAACTATTTTGGATTGGAAACCTATTGGGGATTTAATATAAAGATACTTTAATTTAATTTTAAAACAATTTTATTTAAATGTCAAAATATGTTATTTCTTAGTGAAATGAGTTAGGAATTCATTAGGGAAATCCTATTGATTTTAATACTCACCCCATGATTGGGAACTTTGGTGCATTTGAATTCATTATCTATCAAAATATAAAAAAATGTAAGGTATCCTAGATCTTTAGTAATGCATCGTAATACCATGGGAAAATATTTTTGAGTTGGATCTTGAAATATGTTGGGATTTTTTGAGTTTTTATCTAGGTTTTCTTTGAGTTTTGTTAGTTTTTTTTTTTGCTTTTTTCTTCTAATATATTTGTTGGTTTATTTTTGGTTGAGTTTTATTTTATAATCATGCATTATATAGTGTATTGTTTTTGGTTTTTTTCTTGTGGTTTTGATGTATATTTTTAAATGGAAAATAATTCACCAATTTTTTTGAATTCCCCGGCATTTATTCCTAGCCTTTAGTGCCTTGGGGATGTCACCTAAGCCTAGTAACACACACTCGTCACTTCTCAACATAATGAGGAGGGGTGGGATGTTATAATGATTATCCTATTTATTTATAAAAACCCATTTTCCTCCTATAACTAGATACTAAGAGGGTCTATAAACTAATTCTCATACCTTTTCCTCTTGAACTAGTTTAATTATTATTTCATTGCAAAAAAACAACTCTCATATACTAAGGATTTATCTAAAGTCTTAGGTTCTAGTTTAGATTTAAATTAATAAAATTATACAAGATTTCCCACACTCATTATAGTAATAATTCCTTCATTTAAGCTTCCTATAATTGATTCCAAGGGATGGTTATTAAGGGTTTTAGTCTGTCTAGGAATCACACTTTCTCATTCACTTGTATCCATCCTTTCAAGATTTTTTCTGTAAAATTAAGTACCAAATAATAATCTTTTTTCTTCCTAAGAGAGTTACAAGTCTCATATTTACAAAATAATCTCTTAGCTCGTCAATTTGAGTGATTTTGTGATCAAAATGATCACTTTAATCAAATTTCACATGAGTTGATTCTTAAACAACCATTGACCTCTTATTGAAGATTATATTTACCTTGGAATAAGTTTAAAAACCAAGTAATATTTATTCATTAGAATTTGGATCAAATTTACCATTATTATCCATGGTGTTTAGAATATAATCTTTACATTCAAACATTTTAAAGTATCCAAATTTCAAATTTATATTATTTCATATCCCATATGGTGTTTTCATTAAGATAGGTATTATTATAACTCTATTTATGACATAACATTCTGTATATAAATCTTCATCCCATAAATGAGTAGGCAATTTATATTCACACAACATTCACTTAGAAATTTCTTGAAAATTATTATTTCAATTTCAAAAACACCAATCCATTGAGATGTACTAGGGGTAGAAAATTTGAGTTTGATACCATATTTTGAACAATAGGAATTGAAATCATAGTTTTCAAATTCTTCTCCATGGTAACTTATTAAAGTAATAAATTTGGACGCTTTATTTTTTTTTAAACCATTTTGAAAAAACATGTAAAATTAGAACATGATTCACTTTTAATTCTAACAAAGAAAACCAAAGTAAATCTAGAAAAATAATAAACTGACACATAAATAAAATATTTATCTCTCATGATTTTAATACTATATGGACCAAAAAATACATATGAATAATCTCTAAGGGTATATAAGTATTAGCCTCTTTAATTGGTTTATAATATGACTTCTGTTTCTTTCCCATTTGGTATGCATCACATAGTTTCTTTTTATTCTATTTATGTTGAGTTATATTAGAAAATAAATTATTTTTTGAAAAAATTATCAAAGAATAGAAATTACAATATCCCAGTATTCTATGTCAAATCCATAATTCATTTGTTTCAGTATTCAAATAGTTCACTTTTTATCCACTAAAATAATAAAGATCAATAGTATATATATTTTCTATTCTAGGTGCCTTAAATTTAAGAATAGTATCTTTAAACACCTAACAAAAAGTATTAGTGAAATAAAAAAATAACCTTCATCACAAAGTTATGAAATACTTATCAGATTATGCTTTATTCCTTCTATATAAATAACTTTATTGATAAGAACTATTTTTTGGATTACCAACTGATCTAACTCCAATATTTTTTCCTTTAACATTATCACCAAAAGTGACCCGAACTCCATCAAACTTTGATAAATAATGGAAGTTAGAGAAATATCCACTCATATGACTTGAGCATCCATTGTCCATGTACCATTTTTTATTATTGATCATGGACCTTTTTCACTAAAAAGAAAAATCAAACAAAAAATTATTTTATTACCCATATTGTCTAATGTACAAAAATTTTAGGAACTAAATATTTTAGAACACAAATTTATTTGTGTTGTCTATAAAATATAGTAAGAAATTTTGAAAAATATTTTGTAAGAAAGGAGTGATTCACTCCACTGAATTGTGGGTTTTTAAACAATAATTAATGGCATATTTCCCTAACTCTCTATAATGAAAATATGTAATTTTATAGTGGTTATTATTCTTATAACTAGTGTAACTACCTGAAATTTTGAATAATATTTTGTTTCCTAAAAATGTATATTTTACCGTGACTCATTAATTAAAACTATATAAGTATAAACTGAAATGTAACTATCAGTTTTTGACCATTATATGAACATTGGTCAATTATGATCGAAGATCAATAGGACCATTGGAAATAATAATAATTTTAACGTTATAATTAATGTTTATAAATAGAAATGATAATGGAAAAATTAATTCAAAAAGAAGATTTAACGGCCTCATCAAGTAGACTCGAACCGTACAAAGCTCATTTTTGAAGCTCAAAAATGAGGTAGAATCACTGGGCTTTACTCTTGATAAATCCCAAGCTGAGCTTCAACACGTTAATCTTAAACTGAATCACCTATGGGAGAAGTAGAAGTTAATATAGATTACCACTCAAGCGATGTCATCTAAGCTGCCCCAAGAGTCTTTCACCATGACACACCATACCCTTAGGGCTTATACGGGTGTTATAAGGGGTTATGAAACAAGGTATCAGTTACTTATTATGTAATCACTTTTTATAAATAAAATTCATATTCCATCAATTCCTTTATGAGAATATTTTTTCTTAAAAATATAATGAATTAGATAAATTGATTTTTTGGGTAAAATTTTACTTTTTAGAAATATATAAATTATTATATTAAACTAAGAATTTATTAATATTGTTATCATAATAGTGTTATAAGATCACTCCGTCAAATTATAAGTGGTGATTATATTACTTATTTTTTTAGTCTATAAATTAATAAGTATTCATTTTGATAAGAATTATATTTTCATACGATAAAACTGAAATTGTATTTTTAATTAAAGAATTTATTTTGAGGAATTAATGAATTTTTCGAATAAATATTATTTTAATAAAATAATATTATTAGATAATTTTTATTAAATATAAATGTTCATATAATTTTTATGAATTCAAATGTAACTTTTATTAAGGTTTGGAAACTGTTTTTATCAAAACCAGTCAATTTTCAATAAATGGTGATTTTTATTTTAAAAGTGAAAATTCACATATTTAGAAAATTATTTAGATAAAATGAATATTATTTTTTGGAATTAGGATGTTGAAATTATCTAATGATTAATTTTTCATAGTTTTTGGAGATAGTCAAATTTTTAGGTAAAAATGAAATACCGAATAAATATATAATGTGTTTTATGACATCATAATGACCCAATAGTGAGTAATAAAATACTATAAAAGGTATATTATGCCAATACATGTTTTAACTTTAAAATATTTTGATTTTATATTTGTTTAATTAATTTTATAATGCCTTAGTGGACGCTCCGAGACGTATAAAATATTTTTTCATTTTAAAATGATGTCTTTAAGAGTGTGACTCACCTCCACATAATAAAGCCTAATATTTTAATATTTTATCACCTTTTACATATAAAATATTTTATATCACTCTAATTTTGTATAAACCATTGGAAAAAAACCATCATATGGTTTGTGGTTTTGATCAGTTTAATGTGTAGTTTCCAAAACCTAAATAATAAATAATTCCCTCTCATTTTCTATTTAAACCCACCCAACCTCCCATTATTCTTCATTAAAAGAATTTTTATATTGACAAGAATATTCCTCATACTTCCTAGAGTCCTCCAAATATGCCCCCAAGCTCCCAAGAAGCCTCTCCCAATCCCTTGGGATCACACTTCCAAGTAAGGGATCTACATTTCCTCTCATCCTTTCAGATTCAAGAATCTTATTTGAAAGTAGTTCCTGTAATTTCAAATTATTATAACTTATTTATTTTATAATAATTATATTAATGTTAATTTAATTTTATTTTATTGAGCTATTATTTATCCTCCCTCATTTTTAAACTTACCTAAGTCGTTACTGTTCCAAAATTTCGTAAGGGATCCCTCTCCTCCTCGTTGAATTCAAGCACCTTCTCTGAGAGTAGTTCATTTAATTTTAATTACATGAATTTAAATTAGTTTTTAATTATTAACTTACTATAAAATTGATGTTATTTTAATGTTGGATCATTTATCCTTCCTCATTTGGACCCTTACCTTAGCTGTTACTATGCAGAAACTCCGTAAGGGATCTTCCACCCTCTTCTTTTATCAAGCATTCTTTTCATGTTATGTATTTTAATTTCATTAATTACAATGTTGGGATATGTTATTTAATATACTCCATACTACCTATTTTATGCATAAATTATTATATCCCCTTTAACCCTCATTTATCCCTCTTATGAACCCTTATGTACAACTGTTATCATGCTGAATTTTCGAAAGGGATTTCACTCTTTTTATTTCTATTCAAGCGAATCTTTTACATTATGCTTCTTAAGGTCCATATTTATATGTTTTATTATTATGTTACACAACCACCATACTATCCATTATATGTATATATTATTATATCTTCCTTTAACTCTCATCAAATCCCCTTATGATCCTTTAAGCACACCTGTTACCATGCCGAATTTTTATAAGGGATTAATTCCTTTCTCATTGTAATACAAGTTTCTTTATGTCATAATACTATTTTAAATTCAATTAAAAATGTTGAGGTATGATTTAACACCTCTCCCATACTTCCCTCCTTATGTTTTAATGATGATATTCCACTTTCTCTCTCATTAATTCCTTTTTTGTACACCTGTTACCATGCTCAAATTATGTAAGGGATTTCTCTCTTCTTATTTCCATTAAAGTATTTATCCCATATTATGTATCTAAATTCTATTAAATATGATGGTATATTATGTTCCATGATCCCCTTACTGTCTATTTCATGTATAAATGATGAGATACCCCTTTATCTCTCATAAACCCAACTTATAAATTTCAATATGACGACGTTATGCTGATGAAATTGCACCTTGATTTCCCAAGAAAAATCATCGTGTAGTGAATAAAATGCCCATTTATCTATCAAGGTTATTCACATTTATGAAAATATACATATTTAATGGTAATTAAATTTATTTATTTTGAATTCTTTAATCATCGAATAACTTATGATGTTGAATGATTCCATTTTATATGATCCATGTGGCACACTAATACATGAAATGAAAAGTTTATAAAGGGTGCACCATAATAGTTCTCCAATGCATTGGGTAATGTTCAGTATCATGATAATCCATGTACAATAAGGGTTTAATTATGCTAATAAATTTGAAATGAGAGTTTACTCATGCTAATACATGTTTAATGAGGGTTTACTCATGATAATTCATGTGCAATGAGGGTTTACTCATGTTAATCCATGTGCAATGAGCCTTGGCTCATGCGAATATCATGTTGTATGTCATTTCCATATATCCATGTTATGATAGTCATGCTATATCATGCATTTATGTTCATGTTTCTATTATGTTCCATTGATATGATTATTTCCTAACATGTATTGTATTCTTTACGTTATGCCTTGTTTACTCCCTTATTGGGCTTTATAGGTCACCCTTTTATTATGTATGTCCTCAGGTTATCCCATGAAATTCTAAGTTCGAAGGAATGTTGTGGTCATGTAAAAGAAGTTTTCAATAAAGATTTTTTATTTTTTGTCTTAATTTTTCATGTAACGTTTCTAATTTCCCAAGGCACTAGACCTCTGATCCTCATAATTTTCTTAAGTGAACGTTTATGTAATAAATCATGTTTAAGTCTGTAATATAGAGAAGGGTTGTTATAGTTGGTATCAGAGGATAGGTTTAGTTATTTTTTGTATTAGGAGTATAAAACACTAGTGAAATCCTTAGGGATAAGACTATGTATAAGGAAAACATCCCTAAATTTTGGTGGGTATAGAGTATGTGTTTTATCAATAAAATACATCCCTGTATGGATACAAACATGTAGAGGTGGCTCTAGAAAATATTTATATAGTGGTAAAACCCGAAAACACAGCTTTAAGCTAGACTCGAATGGGAACCGGTGCACGAAAATGGGCCTTGATACACTCTTGGTTCGACACTCCTGGGGGATATGCTTTGGTGAAATCATAAGCTAAGTACAAACCATTATTAAGGGAAAAAAGAAATCCCATAAGAATACATGTTATGAAATAGATCATGGATAACTGAGATTGAATCTTAGGGTATCATAAGTTAGGATATACTATACAAGTTTATCATTCTATGTCTGATGTTTTATTTTTTACATTCTTATTAGCTAAGTATTCAATCCCCCTAAATTTATTTTCTATTTCTTAGTTAAAAATGGAAGGAGGAAGATCACGGACAACTATTCTCTCTCTTCCTAAAGAACTAGTTGGAGATGTTATCCTGAATTCATGCTCAGATGAATTTCAAAAAAAATCAAATATCAAAGTTACATGAAAACAACTTTATGAGGCATCCAATACCTCTATAATTTCATGATACTTTCAAGTATCAGGCACCATATATTAGATAATCTTGCACTCTCAACTTTCTTACATGCTAAGTGTGGGAAGTACTATCTGGGTCTTTTCGAATTCTTCTCTTTATTTCAAAATGATGAAGAAATAAATGACTTTCTAGATTCTGCAAAAGAGGGTGACCTCCAAGGTACCTATATGTCTCAAATTATTGATTTCTGTCTTTGGGGAAACACCAAAACTGGTATACCAAAACCCTATTTTGAAATATTTGAAGATGAGTCATTAATAATTTTTTATAAAAAACATGATCAAGAAGATATTTCAAAATTACATATAAGAAATACATTTTTAATAACTTATTAGTTCTTCCATCAATATGATCCAAGATGCTTTAGGTGTTTTTGGGTAAATGAAGTAGACGATTTTGGAAATATCCTGAGGTACCATTGTGGAAAATGAACCATTTATACTTAAAGGAAATGCTAATAGGAAATAATAAAGACCTTATTGAAGAGATGAAGGAGAATTACCCTCACATTTTTTCAACTTAGTATGTAAAACGAAATTTTAGGGGTGAAATTTTTTAAGGGGGGAAGAATGTAACGACCTGAAATTATGAATAATATTTTGTTTCCTTAAAATGTATGTTTTACTATGTCTCATTAATTAAAACTATATAAGTATAAATTGAAATGTAACTATCATTTTTCGACTGTTATATGAACATTGGTCAATTATGATCAAATATCAATATGACCATTATAAACAATAATAATTTTAATGTTATAGTTATTGTTTATAAATATAAATTATAATGGAAAAATTAATTCATAAAGAAGAGTTGATAGCCTCATCCAATAGACTCGAGCTGTATGAAGCTCATTTTTTAGAGCTCAAAAAGGAGGTAGCTTCACTGGTATTTGCTCTTAACCAATCCTAAGCTGAGCTTCAACATAGTAATCTTGAACGGAATCGCCTATGGAAGAAGTGGAAGTTAATAGAGATTACCACCCAAGCGATGTTATCTGAGCCACCCCAAGAGTCTGTCACCATCGCACACCTTAGCCTTAGGTTTTATGTGGGTGTTATAATGGGTTATGTAATAAGTTATTAGTTGAAAATTGTGTGATCACTTTTTATAAATAAAAGTATTATTCCATCAATTCCTTTACGATAATATTTTTTCTTAAAAATATAATGAATTAGATAAATTGATTTTTTGGGTAAAATGGTACTTTTGATGAATATATAAATTATTATATTAAAATGGTGTTTTATTAATATTGTAATTATAATAGTGTTATAATAACACTCCTTTTAATTATAAGTGGTGATTATATTCCTTATTTTTTTACTCTATAAATGATTAAGTGTTCAGTTTGATAAAAATTATATTTTCATACGATAAAACTGAAATTGAATTTTTAATTAAAGAACTTATTTTGATGAATTAATTAATTTTTAGAATAGATAATATTTTAATAAAAATATTTTTATTATACAATTTTTATTAAGTACAAATGATCATATAATTTTTATGAAGTCAAATGTAACTTTTATTAAGGTTTGAAAACTGTAATTGTCAAAACCCGTCATTTTTCAATAAATAACGTTTTTTATTTTAAAAGGGAAAATTCACATATTTAGAAAATTATTTAGATAAAATGAAAAGAAATTGGAATCAGGACATCAAAATTATCCAATGGGTAAATTTTCATATTTTTCGGAGACAGTCAAATTTTTGGGAAAAAATTAAATACCGAATAAATATATATTGTGTTTTATGACATAATAATGACCCAATTGTAAATCCCTGACCTCCAATTACCCAGATTCAGTGAATTATATTAATAAATTGGCATTATTATAAGGAATCAAGTCCCGAAGGACTGATCAGTTTAGCAGTATTGGAAAATATATTACATACATGAATGTTACATTACACTTTCTAACATACAACATAGCATAAATAATCCTTTGATAATTCCATTAATCCCTTATCTTAACCCTGAATCTCAATCATAAAACACTTCTTGGGATCCTGGGAAAATAAAACATAAGAAAGGGGTGAGCTCAGATGCTCAGTAAGGGTAAATAATTCAGAGGAAGCAATACACTTTTAAGGCAAGATGTGTAATAAAAACAACAGCCTTTTAAACATAAACTTGACCATAATATGGAAAAAATAAATCAAACATTACCATATTATCATGAACATGGATATTTTACTAGTCGAATAATAACATGAAAAAACTAATTTCATAATGAGGGAATGTATAGTACCATACTTTAATTTCAATGTCAAGGCCTCGTGCCAGGACCTAGGGGCTAATAGTAACCGGACCCCAACCCGGAGAGCCTCTATAACTCGACCCCAACCTAGAGACCCTCTGTAAAAGGACTCCAACCCAGAGAGCCTCTATAAATAGACTCCAACCTGGAGGGTCTGCTATAATCGGACCCCAATCTGGAGGTCTTACTTTTACCGACCCCAACCCAGAACATACTAGTCTAATACATTCATCTTAAAAAAATCTTGAAATATAACATAAAAATTCGTATTAAAACTAGTATACGAAATGTCAATACTTTAACCAAAAACCATTAATGGCATGAAAATAACTCTTCCACATTTAAACATATCACAAAGACTTAAACACAATATGGAAGATTTTTATCATAATGAATCAACATCAAACAAGTGTAAAATTTATCAAAGAATTTTGACATAGATGAGATCAAAAATATTTGAGAGAAATATCTATTTCTATTTTGAAATAATTTAAGAGTCACATGATTATAAAGAAAACATTTATTTTGTAAATATTCTTATAATATTTTAAGTGAAGATTTGACGAAGTTATTGTAACACCCCGAGCTTCCATGATACGCTTCTCTTTCAATAATGCAATAGCTTGCATTGTATGCAAGTTCGAGATTCTAACACACCGCGACTAATCAAAATAACCATTATGAATAGTAATAAGCACTTTTTGAAATTATATTTTTTTTATTTCACAATGGACTTAATTTTTGGATTTGGAATATCGAAATTAGCCTATGTTGAATTTTTGGTATTTTTCTGAGAACTTCCAATTTTTTATGAATAGTGAAAAATACTTAAAAACAACTTTTTTAATCAAAATAATTTATAGTGATAAATTATACTATTGAGTGGTTTTAAAGTATAATTAGAATATATTTTTACTATTTTATCCAATGGTGGTCATTAGAATTAATTTCACTTTGAAATTTGACATAAACAATTGTCAATCTTTTGATATATATTGTTTCTTAAAAACACGCTATTTGTTGTGACAGCGGGAATTAATTAGAAAATTAATTAATGAAACTTATATTTTTGGAATTTTGTAAAATATATATCATTTTTTAATTCTAAATAATAATTATAGCTTAGGGTGAAATTTTGGCATTGTTCTGAAAAACTTCAATTTTTGATGAATAGTGAAACCACTAAGTGGTAGTTAAAAAACTGATTTTTTGTTTAAATGAAACATTACCACTTCTGTGATTTGATTTTCAAAAATAAGACATACATGGTTGTCATTATTAAGTAAAATGGGGTTCAAAGGGATTAAAATATTTTTTTGGTGAATATTAACTTTTAAGTTTAATTAATTGCGATTAAAGGTAATTAGTGTAACTTAAGGTAAATATAATGTTATAATAATATTAAAATACCCTTACACTTGTCCTACCCATATTTTATGAGTCATGGCCGACCAAGACAATCCATGGGTCAACTTGGGGACCCTATGGAGCCACTTTGGTAGGAAAATGACATTAAAAACTTTTTATTTAATGTTAAAATAAAAATGTCACAAACATGAGTTGTTTTACTAAAACAATTTTTAAATGGGGTTATACAAGTCATATTTTTTAATATAAATATTCATTAGAAATATAAAAATATTTCCTACATCATTATATTTTTTTTATAATTTTTGGACATTAAATAAATTAAATTATTTATGACACCATGATGATGCAGTGATTACCTCATTATTTAACGATTTAAATAAAATGAAAGTATAATGTAAAATCTAAGACCTGCACATGTCAAAAACCTATTGGATGGGTGTATTTATAACTCTTATCACCTTATCCTCAAAAGATATAATTTTGGGACCTTTTAAATCCGAAAATCATTTTATAATAAAGTAACCTTTTATAACATTCCAAGAGTGCCCCTCCTCTCCTCTTATAAAAGGTCTCACCTCTGCCACCTTACCCACACCTCTCATGCCTTTGGATCGGCCAACCCCTGCCCATTTTGTCTCTCCACATCCCAATATTACTCCTAGAAGCCTCACTTTGGGCATAAGTATTCCCAAGGAAGCCTTTAATCTCAAATCAAAAAGAGTTACCCGATTTTAAGGTAATGTCTTCTCTTATGTTATTTTGTTTTATTTTGCTTCTCCAACCCCATAAACTCTTTTTATTCCTTTATTTTGTAACAACACCAGTATATTCAATATACTAGTATGTTTTTATGATATGGATTTGATTTACACTTACACACACCTTCGTCTAATGGTTAATGAACATACTGTTTCTGTGGTTGGTGAATTTCTGCCTCACGAAACGATGATTGTTCAATCTTTCTTTAACACCTCTCATGGTGGCCATTATGAAGACACTATTTTTATATATGATATATATTATTTTTTTGTTTTCCTTATGATTCTGTATTTTTTATTATGGAATATCTTTATGATTTCCATTATGGGTAAACGTGATAATTTCATTTTAAGAAGTGCGGACTACCGCCCCCTCAAAGTGATTTGAATTGTTAATGTCATATGTGGGATGTATAAAGTATGGAGTAAATGGTATTATACATTATATTATACTGGAATTATAATATACCTTTATATAATTATTATTTAATTACATTAAATATGAAATAGAAATGAAAGTAGCGTTCATGCGTACGTACGGCTTACCGTCTCTATGAACGGTGCATTTCATTTCTTACCTCTAAAAGTTATGTAATATTATAAATGCATGTATATACTGGATATATATTATATATATTATATCTAAATCATGAATATAATTCTGGATATAATAGATATTTCACCACATGAACAACTTTTAATTATAATAAGTTTATTTTTGACTCAAGTACTAAAGATCGACAAAACGACCGTTATTAACTTAAATAATTACATAATGTTCATAACATGGTAATAAGTGATATAAAAGGAATAATTAACTTGAAAAAGGTTCATAAGTAATTAGAAATTAACTCTAGTTTATTATTCAGGAGGTTAAGGAATGATCGAGTCAAGTCGGACATGAGGTAAGGGAACTTCTTAACCCAATTTCTGTTCTTTGGGTTAATCTCTTAATTTCAAATTATCTCATGATATTATTATGTCCTATATTGTATTTGTAATTTATTTATGTGTACTTATAGTGAATACACATAATAGATCTATTTTATTTAAAAAATGATCTTTGTAAAGGACTTCGTCTCAATCTCCTTTCATTGAGGCATATTTTGTTTCATACACAACTTTCTTTTATATGGTGTATAAACCCCTTTGACTTACTTTTATTCATAAGGAATCTTTTTTAAAAAGAATTTTACTAAACGAACAAAGGAATGTTTTTTTCTTATGTATGCGGTGAAAAATACTTCTCCGCCATTGTGACCATTATTTGTGTTTCGGCTTCCTCTACAAGCCATAACTTTTTTTAAAAAAATGAAAAATAAATACCATGTTTTACTTTTCTTTTATTTTGGTATTGAAAATGGTTTTGAATGGTTTTTTATATCAATGTGTTGTATTGATATCTTGTGATTGAAATGTGGAAATGTTATGTTTCCTTTATGCATGTTTTATGTGATACGATTATGTTATGTTTTATGATATTTTTGAACCTGTTCATATGAGGAATGCATTGGACTTAATAAGTGATGGGTGGAGCCCGCTATAGATCCTCGATGCATCGGTAGGTCTCATGAGACAAACTAGTATCTTGGCACGAGGCCTTGACAAAATCTTATTTGTAGTCTTGGCACGAGGCCTTGGATATGTGGTTATGATAGTCTGGAATTATGCATTCTATCATTATGAAAGTGGATATTGATATTGCATGTGATTATTCGACTAGTAGAATATCCTTGTGAATAATTTTTATTTTTTCCATATTATGCTGAAGTTCAAGTTTAAAAGGCTTTTGTTTTAGTTATACATTTCCTTAAATGTTAATGTTTATTTATGAAATCTTCCGCTATATTGTTATCCTTACTGAGCATCTGAGCTCACCACTTTCAATGTTTTAATTTTTCCAGGATGAGAAGAAGTATATTATGAATGACCTACAGGGATAGTATGAGGGGATATGAAGACAAGATGTTGTTGTAGTTTTTTTACTTTATAATGTAATTTAAGACTTATGAATGTATTTAGTGTTTCCAAGGCTACTAAACTAATCGGCCTTTCGGGACTTGATATTTTGTGATCATGCCAATGTTACGAAATAACGCACCGACTCTGGGTAACTGGGGTCAGGGCATTACAGTTGTTATCAGAGGCTGTTTAGTACTAACCTTGGAAGCTATATTTAGATAAACTCTGATTAGAGCACATAGACCTAAGATAAAATTTGAGGATTAGTATAGAATAACTTCCTAGAATTTTGGTATTATAGAGATTTTGTGAGTTTTCCGATCAATACATCCTTGTCTGGATAAGAGAAAGTAGAGGCAGCTCTGGAAGAGATGTACCTAGGTGTAAAACCCGAAAACACCGCTTTGAGCTAGACTCGGACAGGAACTAGTGCACGACAACGGGCATTGCTGCACTCTTGGTTACGACACTCCCGGGGGATATGCTTAGGATAATTCTCATTTTCCTTACAAACCACTATGAAGGGTTTATAAGTATATACTTTCTCAAAAAAACATTTTTATGATTATGGGTTATATCCATAAATAGTTCAATTTATGTTAAGTGTTTTTCAAGTTTGTTATTATGTATTTCGATTCATAAACTAATCTAGTTTCTGACATTGTTTATAAATGGCGCCTAGTGGAAGGAATAGAAACCATATCAATGCATGAACTCCATATATAGATTTCCCTCCTACTCAAGATAATTATGGTGGAGGTGGAGATACAACTGGTGTTGATCAACTTATCACCATACTGGGACAACTCACTCAGGTAATTAATAATAACTTTACTCATATGGAGCACCCTGATCTGCAACATGGAGGATCAATGTTAGACCACTTCATGAGGAAACAACCACCAACATTTAATGTGGGTACAAATCCATTTGTAGCTAAGCAATGGATAAACTCCATAGAGAAAATATTCCACACCTTGGGGAGTAGCAAAAGGGAGAAGGTTTTCATGGCAGTTTACCACCTCACTGGAGATGCCGATCAATGGTGGTCGCTGATTCAAAACACAAAGGAAGATGAAGAAGTATCAAGTATGGAATGGAGAGAGTTCAAAGAGATTTTCTTAGAAAAATACTTTCCACATGACCATCGAGCAGATATGGAAAGGTAATTTCTGAGTCTGAGGCAGAAGGAGGATGATAATGTCGCAAAGTATGAGGTTAACTTTACAAGGTTTGTAAGACATATTGCAGATTATATACGTAACCCAAGAAGTAATATTGATCGTTTCTTTAATGGGTTAAAACCATCTCTCTATCGAGCATTAGTCTCAAAAACCTTCTCGTCGTACGAAGATATTGTCTCGTGTGCTATCAATACAGAAAAGGAATTCTCTAAGTCTTATGACTTTAAAGGAAAGTAATAGAAGAAGAGAACGGTGGAACAAGAGACAAATAAAGGGAAAAAGGGAAAGAAGGATTTTCCATTATGCGATAATTGTGGGAAGAATCACCCTGGTACTTGCCTAAAAGGAATGGGCGTTTGTTATAAATGTGGAGAAAAAGGTCACCAGGCTCGTGATTGCAAGATAAAGAAAGAGGCTATCAATGTTGAATGCTACAATTATAGGGAAATGAGGAATTATGCAAATGAATTTCCTAAGCGTCAGGGAAACTTACCTTAGAAAAGGCCAAGGGATCAAGGAAAATCTTATGTTGTTACTACAGTTGAAGTGGAATAATTAATGTATTGGTGCTTTTGGACTCAAGGATTATATTCTGGTTATAAGAATAATGTGATATATATAAGGATTGTACTGAAGTACTTGTTGTTTTCATTAAGGTTTTAATATGATGAAGGTAATCATATTTTTATATGTGACAATAAGAGAAACTTTACTTTGTTTGAGGAATCTGATGATACAATTGATTTTGGAATTTAGAGACTTTTTAGAGAAAGTCTGGACGGAGGTATTTTGGATAACTATAAAGGTTGGAATGGATTAAGTTGAACTTTGGATAGTATTGTTTAAGGTTAAAACATTTATGAAGATTATTTTTGGAATATTATAATACTATAGTTTTAGGAAAAGGACAACCTGCAGGTTGGTGGATAACCCGTCGCGTTGGACAAAGTTGTAGGAATCGAACCCACAACCATAGTGCGATAGGACTTTATTACCTACCACTAGCCTCCAGGAATTCCCAGGTTATTACAAAAAAAATTTCTAATCTAAATGGTATGTGTTAATATTTTGAACCTTGTACGATTAAGATAAATATAATATTTTTGAGTTCTATTATATTTTTTAGTGAAAGATGAGTTTGTGGTAGAAATTAGTTGAAGGTTGAAACTCTACTTGTCAAGCATAAATATATATATATATACCTATCTCTTATTCTATGGATAAATCAATTCTTAAACTTTAGTAAAGGGATATTAAAACAAAAAATGTGTTATCCTAATACCTTATATCTTGTTGAACTGATAATATTTTAAATCAACATAGATTGAAGGCTTTGAGGCCCTGAATTTTACACTTGTTTGTGATTGATGACCTAAATCACTCCCTACAAATATTTACGTTTTTTCTCCAATTATATGTCTCTAATTTTCACCAATGTTCTCCTTATCGAGATCATAATTTGGTGGTGACTTTTTCATTTCCCTTTCCCTCTTATTAAGGCTAATTTTTATTAACCTTATTTCCGATCTGGGTTTTCCACAAAGGTATTTTCTATTTTTAACCTTTTATTTTCAAAGAAAAATTTCAAATTGTGAGGATGAAATTTATTGAATGAGGGTAGAATGTAACACCCCGAGCTTCCACGATACGCTTCTCTTTCAATAATTCAATAGCTTTCATTGTACGCAAGTTCGAGATTCTAACACACCGCTACTAATCAAAATAGCCATTATGAATAGTAATACCCACTTTTTGAAATTATATATTTTTTTTATATTTCAAAATGGACTTCATTTTTGGATTTGGAATACCGAAATTATCCTATGTTGAATTTTTTTTATTTTTCTGAGAACTTCCAATTTTTTATGAATAGTGAGAAATGCTTAAAAATATTTTTTAATCAAAATAATTTATAGTGATAAATTATAATATTGAGTGGTTTTAAAGTATAATTAGAATATACTTTTATCATTTTATCCAATAGTGGTCATTAGAATTAATTTCACTTTGAAATTGGACATAAAATATTGTCAAACTTTTGATATATATTGTTTCTTAAAAATACGCTATTTGTTGTGACAGTGGGAATTAATTATAAAATTAATTAATTCAACTTATAGGTTTGGAATTTTTTAAAATAGAAATCATTTTTGAATTCAGAATAACAATTATATCTTAGGGTGAAATTTTGGCATTGTTCTGAAAAACTTCAATTGTTGATGAATAGTGAAACCACTAAGTGGTAGTTAAAAAACTGATTTTTCATTTAAATGAAATATTACCACTTTTGTGATTTTATTTTCAAAAATATGACATAAATGGTTTTCATTAGGAAGTAAAATGTGGTTCAATGGGATTAAAATAATTTTTTGGTGAATAGTAACTTTGAAGTTTAATTAATCGCAATTAAAGGTAATTAGTGTAACTTAATGTAAATATAATGTTATAATAATATGAAAATAACCTTACACTTGTCCTACCCATATTTTATGAGTCATGGACGACCAAGAAAATCCATGGGTCAACTTGGGGACCCCATGGATCCACTTTGGTAGGAAAATGACATTAAAAACTTTTTATTTAATGTTAAAATAAAAATGTCACAAACATGAGTTGTTTTACTAAAACAATTTTTAAATGGGGTAATACAAGTGATATTTTTGAATATAAATATTAATTATAAAGATAAAAATATTTCCTACATCATTATATTTTTTTTATAATTTTTAGACATTGTATAAATTAAATTAGTTTTGACACCATGATGATGCAGCGATTACCTCATTATTTAACGATTTAAATAAAATTAAAAGATAATGTAAAATCTAAGACCTAAACATGTCAAAAACCTATTGGATGGGTGTATTTAGAACTCTTATCACCTTATCGTAGATATATATAATTTTGGGACCTTTTAAATCCGAAAATCATTTTATAATAAAGTAACCTTTTATAACATTTCAAGAGTGTGCCTCCTCTCCTCTTATAAAAGGCCCCCACCTCTACCACCTTACCCACACCTCTCAATAATTTTTCTCAGAAAACCCCTTCCCATTTTGTCTCTAAAAATCCCACTATTACTCCTAGAATCCTCACTTTGGGAATAAGTATTCCCAAGGAAGCCTTTGAGCTCAAATCAAAAAGAGTTACCTGATTTTAAGGTAATGTCTTCTCTTATGTTATTTTGTTTTATTTTGCTTCTCCATCCCCTTAAACTCTTTTTATTCCTTTATTTTGTAACAACACAAGTATCTTAAATATACTAGGATGTTGTTATGATAAGGATTGTATTTACACTTACACACACCTTCGTCTAATGGTTAAAGAACATACTGTTTCTATGGTTGGTGAATTTTTGTCTCATGAAATAATGATTGTTCAATCTTCTTTTAACACCTCTCATGGTGGACATTATGATGAAACTATTTTTATATATGATATATATTTTTTTTTCCTTATGATTATTTATTTTTCATTTATGGCATACCTTTATGATTTCCCTTATGGGTAAACGCGATAATTTCATTTTAGGAAGTGCGGACTACCGCCCCCTCAAAGTGATTTGAATCGTTAATGCCATATGTAGGATGTATAAAGGATGGAGTAAACGGTATTATACATTATATTATAATTGAATTATAATATAACTTTATATAATTATTATTTCATTCCATTAAATATGAAATATAAATGAAGGTAGTGTTCATGCGTACGTACGGCTTACCGTCTCTATGAACGGTGCATTTCATTTCTTACCTCTAAAAGTTATGTAATATTATAAATGCATGTATATACTGGATATATATGATATATATGATATCTACATCATGAATATAATTCTGTATATAATTGATATTTCACCACATGAACAACTTTTAATTATAAGAAGTTTATTTTTGACTCAAGTACCAAAGATCGACAAAACGATCGTTATTAACTTAAATAATTACATAATATTCATAACATGGTAATATGTGATATAAAAGGAATAATGAACTTGAAAAAGGTTCTTAATCAAGTAGAAATTAACTCTATTTTATTATTCAGGAGGTTAAATAACGATCGAGTCAAGTCAGACACGAGGTAAGGGAACTTATTAACCCAATTTCCATTCTTTGGGTTAATCTCTAACTTTCAAATTATGTCATGATATTATTATGTCCTATCTTGTATTTGTAATTTATTTATGTGTACATATAGTGAATACACATAATAGATCTATTTTATTTAAAAAAATAATTTTTGTAAAGGACTTCGTCTCAATCTCCTTTCATTGAGTCATATTTTGTTTTATACGCAAATTTCTTTTATATGGTGTATAAACCCCTTTGACTTTTACTTTTATTCATAAGGAATCTTTTTTAAAAATAATTTTACTAAATGACAAAAGGAATGTTTTTTTCTTACGTATGCGGCAACAACGACTTCTCCACCGCCGTGACCATTATTTGTGTTTCGGCTTCCTTTACAAGCCATAACTTTTTTTAAAAAAATGAAAAATAAATACCATGTTTTACTTTTCTTTTATTTTGGTATTGAAAATGGTTTTGAAGGTGTTTTTTTATATCAATGTGTTGTATTGATATCTTGTGATTGAAATGTGGAAATTTTATGTTTCCTTTATGCATGTTTTATGTGATACGATTATGTTATGGTTTATGATATGTTTAAACCTGTTCTTATGAGGAATGCATTGGACTTAATAAGTGACGGGTGGTTCCTGCTATAGCTCCTCGATGCATCGGTAGGTCTCATGAGACAAACTAGTGTCTTCGCACTAGGCCTTGACAAAATCTTATTTGTAGTCTTGGCACGAGGCATTGGCTACGTGGTTATGATAGTCTGGAATTATGCATTCCATCATTATGAAAGTGGTTATTGATATTGCATGTGATTATTCTACTAGTACAATATCCATGTGAATAAGTAAATGGAATTATTTCATTTTATTTTTTCCATATTATGTTGAAGTTAAAGTTTAAAAGGTTTTTGTTTTAGTTATACATTGCCTTAAATGTTAATGTTTATCTATGAAAGCTTCCGCTATATTGTTATCCTTATTGAGCATCTAAGCTCACCCCTTTCAATGTTTTAATTTTTCCAGGATGTGAAGAAGTATATTATTAATGACCTATAGGGATAGTATGAGGGGATATGAAGACAAGATGTTTTTGTAGTTTTTTTTTACTTTATAATGTAATGTAAGACTTATGAATGTATCTAATGTTTCCAAGTCTACTAAACTAATCGGTCTTTCGAGACTTGATCTTTTGTGATCATGCCAATGTTACGTAATAACGTACCAACTCTAGATAACTGGGGTTGGGGCGTTACAGTTATAATGGTGGAAAATAGTCGTACCCACCGTATAAGTTAAAAAGCATTATTACCTTAATTTTGTTGAAATTGTCATAAAGTACATTGTTTGAAAAACAACGGAAAGATTCCTTTGAAAACATATAAGGTCAAATAAGGGTATATATTTCTTTAACCCATTGTCTAGTAAATATTAAAAATGTTTTGAAATATATTTTTATGAAACATGGATGTGGATGATAAAGAGGTCCCAGTAGATAATTACGTATAAACAACCTCAGATAATGAAGAGATTATGGAATTAACCCTTACCTTGTTCTTTTCCTTGGTCGATGGTACGTTAACCTCATGTATAATAGTTAAATTGTTGTTATTAAATTATAAAATAACCATATACAAAATTATGATATCATATATGATCTTCTAATAATGATTTGTTAATAATATTTTAGTATTATCATCGTTTCGGGTGTTAACTGATTCGTTTTCCTTTATATTCTATGTTACAAGAGTAATGTTTGTTTATGGATGGGATGTTTCTTATTCATATATATAATGATATCAAGTATTTAAACATTACTTTTAATCATCAAATGAAAATTAGTCTTGAATGATTATTATGGGGAATGAATCTCATCGCGTTCGTGGAGACGGTAATTCGTACGTAAGCACGAGCGACAATATCATTCTTTTGATATTAAAATAATATGTAATTGTATGGTATATCATCTATAAAAAATCATTATCATGTTATATTTATTATTTAAATCAGTTATACTCATTATTATACCCATCCAATAGTGAAGTGTTTGAATAATAAACTTCACCAGGACATGGAGACGGTAAGTTGTACGTATGCACGTATGGTGACTTTGTCCTTCATATGATGAATAGAATAATGAATATGGTTGTACCATTTTTATAATGACATAATAGTATATAGAAGATACTGAATTTATTATTTTATAATGGAAACAACAATGAAATAGGAAGTAGAAGAAGAAAAGAACTTGAAAGAGGTGATGAAATATTTACCTCTTCTACAGGTTCTTCCTTTTTATTTGATCAAAAGGGATCTTTAGGTTAGATTTCTGACTAAAGTAATGCCTCTAGGATGAAGGTAGGATAGTTTATAGGATATTTGGGTAGGTTTTGGCCATGAAAAATGGCTTTGAAGGTGTGAATTTGAGAGAAGGGGGAGTTCCCTTTTATAAGAGGGGTGAGGGGCACCTTAGGAAAAGATTGAAATATTATTTTATAATAAAATCATATTCGGTTTATAATGGATCCAAATTGATTTATTTATAATATATAGTGGGTATGGGTCAAAATATTCTCAACCAATATGTTTTAGACATGTTTAGGTGACCATTTTAACCCTATCTTTTAGATTTAACTCTAAGTTAAATAATTTAACGTTTACCATGTCTTCTTGTATTATTACACTATATGGTTAATAAACTTACTATAAACATCCAAGATAACCTCAAGTGGTTAATTAATGAAATATATAATATTATTTAAGCACTTTTTCCGAACCTTATAATTTTAGGAATATTATATCAACCAATAATATAGTATTTTTTTTAAACAATTTATGTCAATTTTGATACTATTTGGTATTTTGTTTTTTGGAAAGTCATAACAACCTTATCACTTCGAAAAAAATTTATCTAATCAACCCTAACATGTCATATTAACCTATAAAATTAGTTTAATTCATAAAAAGTCTCAAATGACATTTATTTGAATGTTTATAATATCAATTATTTTAATCTTTCATTAATATGGTAATTACTACATCATCATTGTGTCCTAAATAAATTAAATTATATAAAGTTTAAAAATTAAAAATAAAATACCATTATTTAGTAAATGTTTTTATCTTTATAGTTAATATTTTTAGTCTAATTTATCTTATTTTTAACCCTATATTAAAAAAATTTTAGTTGTGAAAAGATGAATTTAACACTTTTAACTCTTCTTTAAATTAAATAATAATAAATGTCTTAATCTAATCCAAGTGGAACTAAAGGTTAAAATTTTATTCCTAAGGTTTTTTTTTAATTAAACTTATTAAATAGAATTAGGACATGTGTTAAGGTAATTATAATATCATTTTTACCCTTAATTACCCTATTTACTTTCAACTATGGTAAATAAAAGTCAAAAGTTACTATTCACCAAAAATTATTTTCATCTTATTGAACCGCATTTTATTTACTGAGGTTAACTGTGTCTCTTAGATTTTTGAAATTCAAATCACAGAAGTGGTAAAATTAAGTTTTATACAAATTTTCAAATGCTCCTAGAAGGTGGGTAAAAGACGGTAAAAAGTTCAATAAAATTTTATACATCAAATTTTATTATAAAAAATAATCCAATGAATTATATTGAAATAATATTGTTATCATGTATCTATTTTGAATTAAAATAAATTTAAATAAAATAATTAATTATTTAAAGAAAAAGTGGGTTTTAAACAATAACGTAGTGTTTTTCACTATTCATCAAAAATTGAAAATTTTCAGAAAAATACCAAAACTTCAACCAAACCTAATTTTGATATTCCGAATTCAAAAATGAATTAAATTTAACCAATTTCAAAACATAGAAGTTTAATTAATTAATTTAAAATTAATTCCCGTTGTCAAAACCAAAAAGCGTATTTTTAAGAAATAATAACTATCAAAAGATTGACACTTGTTTATGTCCAATTTCAAAGTGAAATTACATTCAATGAACTACATTAGATTAAATGGTAGAAATATAATCTAATTATACTTCCAAATAATTAAAATTTATAATTGAACACTATAAATTATTTTGATTAAAAAAGTTGTTTTCAGTTAAAATATAGTATTTTTCACTATTCACCCATATATGAAAGTTTTCAGAAAAACACCAAAACTTTATTGAAACTAAAATTTTATGTCCCGATTATAAATAATAAGTTTATTTTGTAAAATTTAATATATAAATGTTTCAAATATTTTATTTAAAAAGGGTTCGCCATTAAAAGGCGGTAAAATTGCATTTTTTGAAAAAAAACTTCTTTTATCTAAAAAAAATGAATTTATTCTTACATTATGTCTAAGAAACTCATAATATAGATTTTAAAATTATAAGGATTACATAAAGTTCAAAATTCAGTTAATAATATTCATAACTGCTTTTGAATGGCTAGTTTGGTAAGTCGTGGTGCGCTTGAACTCAGTTTTGCGTGTAGTGAAAGTTATTGAATTACTTTGAAGAAATAACGTACTATGAAATATTGGGGTGTTACACAATAGTGATGTAATAAAATAATATAAAAGGGATATTTATACAATATATTTTTTACCTTTAAAATATTTTGATTTTAGATTTGTTTGATTAATTTTATAATTCCTTAGTGGACCCTCCGAGACTTATAAAATATTTTAACATTTTAGTATAATTTCCCTGAGAGTGTGACTCACCTCCACATAAGAAAGCCTAATATTTTAATATTTTAATCACTTTTCCATATAAAATATTTTATACCAATCCCCTTTGGTAGAAAACATGGGAAAAACCATGGGATGTTTTGTGGTTTTTATTAGTTTAATGTGTAGTGTCCAAAACCTAAATAATAAATAATTCCCTCTCATTTCCTATATAAACCCACCCAGCCTCCCATTATTCCTCAGTAAAACCATTTTTATCTCTACCAAATGCTTCCCCGTACTCCTTAGAGTCCTCTAAAGGTTCCTCCAAGCTCCCAATAAGCCTCTACCATGCCTTTGGGGTCACACTTCCCAGTAAGGGATCCTCACTTTCCTCTCCTCCTTTCAAATTCAGGATTCTTGTTTGAAAGTAGTTCTTGTAATTTCAAATGGTTATAATTTCATTCTTTTATAATCATTGTATTACTTTCCATTTGATGCCCCACCGTTGGTGGTGGGGTGGTAAGGGCTCGGGTGGGGTGAGGGGTAGGTCGCGGGGTCAAGTCCTCGGGCTTGCGATTTATTGTAATTTTCTTCTTTGTGTCGTGTGCTGCTTTCGCGGTTGTTCCCAATTTTTTTATTACTTTCCATTTGATGTTATTTTGATGATTTATTATTTATAATCCCTAATTTTCCCTTACCTAAGTCATTACTAGGCCAATGTTTTTTAAGGGATTCCTCTCTTTCTCTTTGAATTCAGGCACCTTCTTTGACAGTAGTCCATTTAATTTCACTTTCCTGCATTTAAATTCGTTTGCAATGATTACCTTACTGTAAAATTTATGTTATTTCAATGAGTTATCATTTATCCTCCCACGTTTGGATACTTACCTAAGTCGTTACTATGCCGAAACTCCGTAAGGAATCTTCCACCCTCTTCTTTTATCAAGCATTCTTTTCATGTTATGTCTTTTTACTTCTTTAATTACAATGTTGGGATATGTTATCAAATATCATCCTTACTCCCTATTTTATGTATAAATTATGAGATCCCCTTTCCCTCTCATTTATCCCTCTTATAAACCCTTATGTACACCTGTTACCATGCCGAATTTTTATAATGGATTTCACTCTTCTCATTTCCATTCAAGATACTCTTTTACATTATGCTTCTTATGTTCCATATTTATATGTTGGGTTATTGTTGGGACCAAGTTGAATGAAGATGACAGTTTGAAGAATTAGCTTTTGCAGAGTGTTGTATTTTGTTGTCAAAGGCGATAAATCAATTCACTTTGTAGAAGGATCATAAATCAGACAATGCTTTGCTGGTATGTATTTCACACAAATCATGAGTTAGGAGAACTTGTGATGCAAGACTTATGAAGGAAAGGGGGAGAAATGATGATGCCAGTCATATAATGTTTTGATTGGAAGGAATGATGCTGCTGGAAGATAGGAAAGATTCAGTTCCCATTGCAACTCTGACGTTGCTTAAGCTGATCTATCAAAGGATAAATATCACGATAGTGGGATTCGTGATAAGAGCAGAAGAATGGTTATGGGAAGCAGTAAAGAGATAAAATGGCAAAGCAATAGACAATCTGGGGATGGTAGAAAAGCACAGTTTAAGGTGGCACCGTTTTCCAGTGTTTGCCAAATTTTAGGGCCTAAAAATCGGGAGATGAAGAAATGTGCTTGGCAATGGATGTTGCGCATAAGATTGAAGATGGTTTATACGTGAAAAAGAGTTATTCAAGGTCAGAACGATGAAAAGTTACAAAGGAATGGAGTGCGCGGAAATTTAGGCACGTTTCGCGCAAAAATAAAGTGGTGCGCGCAATATCTGCAGGATGCACAAAATAGTAGCGGGTTGCGCGAAAAATCTGCGGGATGCGCGAAATATTGGCATGGTGCGTGAAATTGAGGAATGAAGTTTTTGCACAAATGATGGTTAGAGATCAGAAGATCAAAAATTGGCAAAGGCATAAAATGCGCGAAATATTGGAGCAGTGCGCGAAATCTGATGTTGCAGGAAAGATTGGGTTTGCGCGCAATATGGAACGCGGTGCGGAATTTTTCACGCAATTGGTGCTTCATGCTTAGAAGGATGAAAAATGGAAAAGGCATGAGGTGCGCGAAAACTTGAAGCATGGCGCGAAATATGAAGTTGCATAAAAGATTTTTTACGCGCATGGAGGAGGTTTTACGCGCGGATTAGTGTTTTTCGCGCGGGTTCAAAAATGCCTATAAATATGAGGCTAACCCTTGTTAGTTGTTAATGCTCGACACTTAGAAGAAATCTCGAGCTCTGGTGCGCATAAATTATACGCTAAGTGAGTTGCGCGGAAAGAAAGAAGTTTGCATGAAAAGAGGATAGCTGCGCGAAAAGAGAAAAAGTTGCGCGCAAAAGGAAAGGTGCGCGAAAACGTTTTTCGCGCCAAAAGGGATTTTTACGCGCAAGTCATTTGAATTGCGCGCAAGTCACCCTAAAGGCTGCGCGAAACATTTGGGGTCTTCGCACGTATTCAGTTTTGCGTAAGAGGGTTCTTACCGGCTTCTGGGTAAGAAAGTGAAGATTTGTACTTCAGAGAATACATCTGTTCAATTGCAAAGAAGCATTGAAACATTGTGTTACCCTATTTGTGCTAAGAGGGAGCACATGCACTATTAGATTGTTTTTAAAGTGCTGCATGAGTGTAAGGGTATATCCTACTCGTTGTATTCCACATTAAAGGATTGTTTTCTAGTGGATTGTGTGGTACTGGATTGTTTCCGTACCATACCAAGGACGTAGCTACTCTTGTTGAGTAGTGAACCTTGTAAATCTTGTGTTCCTGTGGTTGTGTGTGTTCAGCAGGGAAGAAACTTTTTAACAGGAGGCGAAGGTTGTTTCAAAAAGGGGAAACTTAAAAAGAAAAAGATATCACTGATTCACCCCCTCCCCCTCTCAGTGATACTTAGATCCTGATTGGGAACTTCAGTTATGATGTTCCAAAACCCCCCATACTGTCCATTTGATTTATATATTATGATATATTCCTTTCACTCTGATTAATCCCCCTATGATCCTTTAACCACACCTGTTACCATGCCGAATTTTTGTAAGGGATTCCTTCCTTTCTCATTGTTATCCAAGTTTATTTATGTCGTAATACCCTTTTACATTCAGTTAAAAATTTTGGGGTATGATTTCACACCTCCTCCATACTTCCCTCCTTATGTTTTAATGATGATATTCTACTTTCTCTCTCATTAATTCCTTTAGTGTACACCCATTACCATGCTGAAATTTCGTAAGGGATTTCTCTCTTCTTATTTCCATTCAAGTATTTCTCCCATATTATGCATCTAAATTCCATTTAATATGTTGGAATATTATGTTACATGATCCCATTACTATCTATTTCATGTGTGAATGATCAGATACCCATTTATCTTTCATCAACCCAACTTATTAATTTCTATATGACGACGTTATGCTGTCCAAATTGCACTGCGATTTTCCAAGAAAAAATCATCATGTAGTGAATACCAAACACATTTATCTATCAAGGTTATTCACATTTATGAAAATATACTTATTTTATGGTATGATGTTGAATTATTCCATGTCATATGATCCATGTGGAAAACTTATGCATGAAATGAAATGTTTATGAAGGGTACGCCCTGATAGTGCCCCAATGCATTTGGAAATCTTTAGTATCATGATACACCATGTAAAATTATGGTTCACTCATGATAATACATGTGAAATTAGGGTTTACTCATGATAATCCATGTGAAATGAGGGTTTTACTCATGCTAATTCATGTGCAATGAGGGTTTACTCATGCTAATCGGTATGCAATGTTCCTTGGCTCATGCTAATATCATGTTGTATGCCATTGCCACATTTCCATGTTATGATAATCATGTTGTATCATGCCTTTATGTTCATGTTTCTATTATTCTCCTTTTATATTCCTATTTCCTAACATGTATTTTATTCTTCATGTTATGCCTTGTTTACTCTTTTATTGGGCTTTATAGCTCACCCTTTTCTTATGTTTGTCCTCAGGTTATCTCATGCAATGCTATGTATAAAGGAATGTTGTAGTCATGTAAAAAACGTTTTCAATAAAGATATTGTATTTTATTTCTTAATTTGTCCTGTAATTTTCCTAATTTCCCAAGACACTATACCTCTCGATCCTTACAATTGTCTTAAGTGCAATTTTATGTAATAAATCATGTTTAAGTGTGTAATAAAGAGAAAGGTTGTTATAACTAGGAACAAAATAGTTTTTGTAAAGATTTGGAATCTCACGTTGCCTTATTAACACAAAATTATTCTTATTATCCTTATAATTTATAATAATTTGATTTAGATAATTTTCACCTTTTTAAAAACACCTGTAGCATCTTTGAAGTCTTGAAATTATTTTTTCAATTTATCAATTTTATTACCATATTCAAGGGAAGATGAACCAGAATTTTCTATCTTAAACTTAAATCTGAAATTTTTTTATTCAAGTCCCCTTTTTCAATTACCATGTCATTTTTTTAATTTTTAATAGCTTTATATTTCTTTTTAAAATATTCATACTTAGTTTCTGTCATGGTATAATACTCATTTAATTCTTTATAAGATCAATTTTCGTTTTTTGATTTAGACTCATGCTTAGAAGAATAATATGAATGCACCTCATTAGAGTGTGCCCTAAAACATATGTTGACCTTTTCATTATAATGTTCAGTGTCTTATTCTGAATATATGACATCAATAGAATATTATTAAGCACTCTATTTGGAAATAATGTCTTTTTTAGATCTATTATTTAATCTAACTTTCTTGAAATAATTTTTCTATGAATTTTTATTGTCTTACAGTTGCGAACTATTTGGATTGATATTTCTAAGATTTTAACATTTATAACCTATCTCTTTTTTATATTTTCAAAAAAAAACTTCTTGTTCTTATTGAAGGGTTTCTTAAAACCTATTAATCATTATATAACTTTTGTAATTTTCAGGAAAAGTGAGAAAGATCCCCATTTTAATAAAAAAATATTTGATTTACCTTCTTCTGATGACTTGGCTATTTGAATATCTCTTCTCTTCGTTTCATCCTTTGAAGATAAAAATTTTAATGCAGTATTATCCTTATTAACTAATCTATTCTCTCTAACTTCAGTGTCCATCTCTACCTCATACATCATAAGAGTTTTAATGAGATATTTTATTTTTAAATTCATTACCTCTGTAGATTGTTGGATAGAATAAAAAATTAAACTCCATATTGGTTTTATAATTATTTGGATTTTTAAATATTGTTGTCGTTAATTAATATGTGATCCTAAAGTAAAAACATTTTCTATGATCTCAATAAGTCTCTCATTTAACTGGGTGATGTTATCTCCTTCCAACTTTATAAAAGTATTGAACTTTATCTTAGTAATATAATACCTGAGAGATTTCATAATATATGTACCTTTAAGAATAACTTCTATAGTAGTCCAAATTTCAAGGGATATTTGGAATTGTGAAACTCTATTCAACTCATCAAGACCTAGTCCATAAATTGTCTCATTAATATTATTAGATTTTAGATCATAACTACCTTTAGTATCAACATATCATGTTTCTGTTTGTGTTTTTGGAATTTCATAAGGCTTCAAGTATTTGTGATAAAGCTTCAAACCAAGGTTCTTTTGATAGATGATCATCCACACCTTAAAACAACCATAATTATCACCATAATAATAGTTATTTATTATCGTTAAAATATGTTCTATATTTTCATGCATTTCAACTCTTTTCAATATGATCATTATTCTTCAATATTTGACAGTTGAGAACTCAAGAGTCACATGCTCTAATTCCAATTTTTGTCTCAAGAGGACTGCACTAAGATTCAAGAGAGGGGTGAATTGAGTTTTTAAAATTTTATTTGTTTAGAAAACCACTCTCTTTTAGAAATAACTAACTTTTGATATTTTATTTTACATAAGTAGAAGAAGAAATTAAAGAAAAAAACAAAGAGATCTAAAAAATATATTTATAGTGATTTGAGGAATATAAATCCCCTATTCCACTCCACTAGTGCTCTTATCCATGAGTTTGGTTATTTTCACTAGACCAATCCTTTTTTAGGGACTATCAATTCTTTTTTCAGGTACTGCATGAATAAGTGAAAGAATATTATTCTTATTAAAATATAATAGGATCTTCCAAATGATATCCAAAACAGATTTAAAAATAATATACTTTAAGGTCATTTTTTCAAACAAATATATAATGAATTGGAGAAAACATAGTGTTTACAAACTGAACACGCAATTGTAAAATAAAATTGAAAAAATGAGGAAATATCAATGATAGATGATAAGAAATGATATTAGCTTATGGTGAGTCTTCTAAAACAGCTTAAGGGATGATCAAGATAGCACAAATGTATATTTTAAAGATTCTTATTCTTCTTCAGTAAAATAGAGTAGTTCACAGAAGATATTTTACATAATGGTTATTCTCATAATTGAGAATTTTCTTTTATTCTTCTCAATATATCTTTGTTTACATCATAGTTATTGAAAATTATTTTAGAACTATAGTTTTAAGCGCACAATAACTAATACATAAAATTCATGATCTTTATTTAAAAAAACACATCATTTTCTTGGAAATACCTCGACAATAGTATTATCCACTAAATTATCAGTCCAATTTCCTTGTTTCTTGATAATTTCCACTTATTATAATATTTTTTTACCATAAATTGGTGAAATTTCATTTAAATAATGAATGAAATAATTAAAAGAACACTCAAGTACGTCAATGGTAATAAATACTAGGTTGCATATTGATATAGCTTATTGCATATCACCTAGTTGAATTCTACACATTTGGATTCACGTAGCTGAATTGATCCAAGTGGTCATTATTTATATAGACTATTTATCGATATATATGATTTTGTATAGGCATTCTTGATGTTTCTGATTTTCATCACATAGGATTATTGACCACGTAACCAAATTCGGCATAGATGAAATAGCCATATAGTCTTTTGGATCCACATAGATAATTTTACTATATATCCAAATTACTTATCTAGTTATTACATGTATCTGATTCACATAAATGATTTATATATGTAAATGATTTCTCATGTAGGTGATCCATCGACATAAGAAGTTTTCACATAGTCGATTCTGTGATGTAGTCATTTCACATAGGTAAATCCTTCATATAGGTGATTGATGTAGTCAAATGCTCATATAGACATTTCTCCACATATCAGAATGCTTCACGTAGCCTATTTTTCTAGACTAATGAAAATTTCATCTAAAATATACAGAATTTCATACTTAAATAATATAACAGTAGAATTACTTAAATAAAGATAAAACCTAATGAACATACTAAAAAATAGAATCATCAGTAATATATGAAGGGTATTTGTAATCATCAAACTTTAAATTACCTACGATATATTGGAACAAAATCATTAGTCCAATATTTTTTATACCATTAGATGTAATGAATTTTTTTTAAAATAGAACTTGAACATGGTATAATGGATATTTAGTTTAAACTACTAGATTTTTAAATGATTATTACTATTTTTTATTCCTAACAAATATATTCTTTTTTGTATTTTTTTAGTAATAGATTTTATTTATTAAATTTTACTACTTTGTTTTCTTCTGAATTTGGAGATGATGGGGTAGCTTAGAAATTATTGATATTTTATTTGGAGAATATACTTGGTAAAAAGTTCTAATTTAAGTTGTTTTTCAATTTAGTAGTTAAAGGGTAATTTAAATCATTTTATGATTATATTAAGTGATTTTAAATGTTTTTATAAATAGTTACCTATTTTAATAGTTAATTTTTCTTTATAAGTAATAAATATGGAGTATTTTTTAATAAGTTTTTTTTTCTTTTTTATAAAATTAAAAAGAGGGGAGTTTTCTTGTAAAATTTTGTTCAGTTTTGTAATTTTTAAAAAGTGGTAGTTTCTTAGTTTTAGGATAAATTTTGTTGAATTTCTTGACTTTTTTAGTATTGAAGTTAATTTATTCTTATGTGTTAAATATAATGCTCCCCAAATTTTACTAAATTATACAATTGCAATTTTTATAATTATAATTTTTCATGGAATTAGTTTGTTGTTACATAAATTATATTTATAATGATTATTTTTTATACTTATGTTTTTTATAAAGGATTATGCAGCTACTATGTTTCTATTTTTTCTTTACCGTATGGTTGTATTATATTAACATTAAAAAGACATAGATAAACATTATGGTTGTTTTTATTAACCATATAAAGTATTTTATTAATATTGTGAAGTAATTGTATCAACATTATGAATTTATGTATAAACCTTATGATGCCTTTGTCTAAACCTTATGAGGAGCTCATTTAACATTACGACCCATTGTATATACCTTATGATTTTTTTACTTTTTATGCTATATATATCTATATATTTGTTCTTATTTTATTTTTCTCATATAGGAATGGTGCAAGTTTTAGGAACTCTTTTCAAGTTCCAATGGGAATATAAAAAATATGGAAAGCCACATGGAGGAAATCATGGATCTATTTGAAGTCAATCATTGGGAAATTTTTATAAATCATGATTATGGTAAGTTGGAGAGGAAAATGAATTGGATTCAAGTATTGT
Source organism: Viscum album (assembly GCA_963277665.1). Lineage (NCBI taxonomy): Eukaryota > Viridiplantae > Streptophyta > Magnoliopsida > Santalales > Viscaceae > Viscum > Viscum album. Next base: position 1,244,471,171 of record OY728157.1, on the reverse strand, counting down.
GATGGTTCTATAAGTTTTCAACTATTAATCTTGTTACACTCCTGGTGCACTCATTTTCAAGAAATTATAGTGTTTCGCTTTATTATTTAAGTGATTGAGCTACATTAAAATTAATTTTATTATTTTTTAATTTATAACTATTAGTTTAGGATTTTACCTTCCAAAATAAGGTTCAGTTGTTCTTGGCTATAAATTGACTAAAATATAGGTCTATCAAGTTGTAACTATCATAAAAATACAATATTGTTTTCTAGTTTGTATCACCAGGTTGGTAAAAGGAAGGGTCTAGTAAAATGATATCACCTCATTTAAAAAGTAATGTTTCTTAGAAATTTTAATTTCTCCAAAAGAGAATAGAGTGAGGTGTATATTTAGTATCACTTTAATCAGAAATATTATAAAAATGTTATTTTTTTTACATTTCCACTATATATATGAATTTTTATTTATTCTGCATTTCATTATTCTTTGTAATGTCATTACATCAGTATTAAAATTTTCATGTTTTTTTACTCTAATATTGAACAATATTTATTAATATATAAATTTTAAAAGAAGGTATATTCACCCCAAATAGACATATTCATCATCTCGCATTGGGCTAACATGAGTTATTTGACCCATGTGCTCCCATAATTTTTTTAGATATAGGGTTCCATTTAGTAATGATGGTTGAGTTTTTTCTATAGAAATTGAGTTTCTTAATCCCATAAACATTTTTTATAGTCAAGATGATGTGAATGTATCCAAACATGAATCATAATTTCTCATTATACATATCCATGATGATTCAAGAATTTAGAGACATCATCTAGAACTTGTATATGATAACTAGTGAAAACAATTTCAAATTACAGAATGGTATATGGTTCTTGAGTGGTGAGGTGGGAAAATTTTAATATGGGAGAGTATGAATTGAAAAGGCATATATTAATAATTATCATTGAGGTTTACTGTATATACTTCTCTAGAAATTTTATCAAGGAAATGATTTGGTGAATCATACTGAAATATTCGTAAATATTGTGCAGTTAAAACTTGAATAAAAAATTTTATAGTTTTATTGGGTAGTTTAAGAAAATTTGATGAATTAGAGAGAGAATATAAATTTTTATAGGATAATTTGATGCTGTTGGAATTTAAATATGGATCAATAATTTATTTGGATAGAATGACAGTGAAAAAATCATATATAATGGATATAATGTTGAATTTTTTGTTTTATTTGAAAAATATAAATTTGGGTAAGCTAAAATCCATTATATTTATAAAATAAAAGAGTACATTTTTTTGATAGAAAACCTACTCACTATTTATTCGTTCATTTCAAAAAATGGTTCTAACTTCAATAGAAATGTAATTTCAAGTATGACCTACACATTCAAATTTTTAACCAAAATAAATGATCATGGAATGATTATATTATCATCAATGATTTTAATATTTGAAAGCTTATTTTCTAACCTCAAGCCTAGATCCACTTGAGGCGTGAAACCTTTATGTAGTATGTTCAAAATAACGTTTTGGAAATAAATTTTATCTTATATAATTTGAATCTAATACAGAATATATTAATGTAGTTTTTGTGATAGGATATTCATCATTTGGGACTATACTAATTTTAATATAACTTTTTCTTGTTGTAATGGTGTTTCAAATTTCTATGTTTGGGATTTTTATTCCACACTCTGAAAATTCATTTGACTATTGTCACTTACATAATTTTTCTTGAAATAAAGTAACCTTCTATTCTATATTTCTATCAACTTGTTTGAATTTATCATTCATCATAGTTTTCAAATTTTTCATTTCTTTAGGTAAATGTATGACTTGATCATGGATAAATTTAATGGTCAACAGATTTAAACTTTTTTTCATTCTATTTCATTAAGTATATCATTAGGTTTATATAGTTAGACTAATGTTAAATATTTTCTATTATCCTTAAGAATGGATTTTTTTTACAATAAAATATTATTTATTTATTTTTGGATCACTTATATGCTTATCAAAATATAATTACAACTCTTGTTCTTTAGATGAAATTTCAATTTTTTGAGCTATTAGATATCATTATTTTTATGTCATATTACTTAAAAAACATTAATATCTTTTAAATAAGAATTGAAATAAATTAAGATATTTTTTAAAAAAAAAATAAATAATTGTGGGTTTTTAAAATTAAGTTCAAATAATTATTGTTGAACTCAACAATATATTTTTTAGTTCCATATTATTCCACATTTTAAAAAAAATGGGTTTGTTTTACTATTGATTTTTTTAAAATGGTATATTATTAAAATGACTAGGTTTTGAATAGTAATTATTATTTAATATACTATCGGGTTTATTTTTATCCTTATTCTTCTTTTTACAATTAAAACAAGTATAATCATCTGTATACTATTTTTATAGGGGGTTAAAATTCATATAACCAAATTATTAAAAAAACATACCAAGTTTTCATTTGGTTTTATTGTATTCTCTTTTTATCTATGATTGTAGTTTTTAATACAAATATATAGCTAATAATTACTTATTAATAGTGAATATCAAATCACTATAAGTGTCACAAAAACCTCCCTCCACTAGTACACCTTCAGGATCGACAAATAAAAAAGGGATATAATGATCCTTGAAACCCACCATCAATAGGTTATGGGTTAGGGACTAGCACTAAGGGTATAGATGTCCACAAAATGGAAGGAATTCCCCTCAATATGAATTTATAGATAAGAGATTAGATGAAAATTCACCAAGATAATACATATCATAAATGAAACATCTTAGAACAATACATGATAATCCCATTACATGAATGTAATGACATACAACTAAAACAATTGTAAAACTAAAATAAATCCTAAACATAGATCATGAAGCTCCAACAACACATGATAAACCTCAAGCAAGTAATGCCCAAATTGATCACTGAAAAAGTTATATAGACCAGAAAAATAGTTTATATATATATGTGTGTGTGTTTAGGGTGATCATAACATGTATAATCAGTAGGATCATTTCCCAAAAACTCATACGTAATATAAAATAAGAATAGTGAATCTTAGTGAATTACCCAATGAAACCAACTCATCACCTAAGTATGTAAATATGTTCCCTATCTGCACCATGACACACTCTCCAAGTAACACATAGAAGAAAAAATATTGATAATAATATATATAAATAAAGGTATCCTACTTCTAATTACCCACTCATGTTTCACTCTCATTCCCCAATGCCTCATGTCATGTGATTCTCCATTCCACAAATCATCTTTCCCCAAGTTGTGAAACTATATAAATACCTTAATCATATAAAGTATAACTATATCAAGTCCCATATCCTATGCAACATACCACATATAAATCCTCATCATCATTTCATCCATTGCCAAGTGTAACCTCAAAAGCCGCTACCAGTCCATGTAAATGCATTATTCCTCAAGCCGTTATAACCCTTGTAAGTAAACACATGAGAAATCATAGTCACCATGACCAAATATGATTATGTAATATAACCTCAAGCCTTTATATCTCACAAATAAATGTATAATAAAATAAATATCGATCATAACTCGTGTGAGTCTATACTATATACCTTAAGTCATCACAGCCCAGATATACCCCCACATGATTCTACAGCTGAAGGTAGATTAGATGAGAGGGAGAATTCATCCATATATTCACTCTTCATCATGGATGTTTATGAAAACACCCCACCCCCCACCCACACACACAAAATATGTTTTTGATTTCCCAACTTTCTTTGGTGGTGAAGCATATGAAATCATAAAATATAAAATATATCACACACAATAACACTAAGGTAAATTACCTAGATTTAAACTCAACTACAACTATCATCACATAAGACCCCTAGCTACCAATACTAAATTATATATCCCAAACATGAAAGAAAGCATATATATTAAATATTAGTTATTAAATATCCATAAATCAATTAATATTATAATATATTTATTTCTAGGATTAATATTTTAGTCTTCTAAACCAAGTGTATTTGGCACCATAATCTCATACTTATTCAAAATATGTCATCAACATTAATAATCATAAAAAACTATCCTCATTCATTTATTTATCTTTTCAACATTTATTATTACTCTAGGACACATCCTAATCTACACAATTAATACACATTCATCATTCATAAACCAATTTCATCCAGCAATTGAGGAACAAAATTGCCAACCATAGAACAATCTAGCTATCATAATCCTATAATAAGCATATAATCGATGAAAAATTATAGCTCTCAACACATCCTAATATCCCCAGTGTTATCCCCAACACCATTTAACATAATACGATTGATCCCACCATCACCAGCATCAATCACTACTAGACCCAATAATTCCTTCCCATTGATCTCCCATAACCTAAACCATACTAGGTTATTAATAAATCACATCAAGTCTTTGTCATACTCAAGCATACAGGAATATTAAAAAATAATTTTTCTCATAATTTCAAGGTTAACTAATTTCATAACATCTAGGAATTCAAGCCTCCCACAAACAATAATGGGATCACTCAACCTCAATAAATTATCTTTGGAAAACAACTACTTTTATTACCATATTTTATTATTTAGTTTATTATACATAGTTTCTAATTAAAAGTAAGCCTAATATTAGTAGTTATCAATATCTAGAATCAGTCATAAACATTATTTTCACAATATCCCTTATTTCATTAATATTCATGGAAGAATTGTAAAAAAAATTCTTACCACTTCTGTTAAACAATTTGATCATTTTGGATTTATGTTTTTTAACTATGTCCAAGCATATAAAAATTCTATATATCAACAACAACTATCATAAATAGATATACAATATCTATTAAATAAACCAAGAGGCATCAATAACTAGGCATAAAACACATACAATCACATATCTCAATTTATCATCATTCGATATTAAATTATATTCAACTCGTGATTGTCCTTTATGATATTTTATGAAGGTAAATAACTCAATATATAATTAATCATTATTTACATCACTAACAAATATGTATGAGATTAAGAGGATCTAAGAACGAATATATTTTTAAGCTAATCTTGGATTATTAAGGAATTAACAACAACAGATTCATCTGGTAATTTCCAAACTCAATTCCCAAATCTCTATTTTATTATAAAATAATTGAAGGCTTCAATCGTAGTGGAAGAAACGTATGAGGTATGTCAAACTCATCTTATTTTTGTAGTTAATCATTAATCTGAGATATATATCGATGATAAATTTTTATGACCAATAGAATTGAATCCAATATTAATTTCTTAGAAAACTCCAAAACCAAAATATGGGATCATCGCATAATGATTTATAATTAATTTAAGAAATTTTAAGAATTACCTTATGATGATATATTTCTTAATTGATTAATCTTTCAACATATATACATTTTATCCTCTCAAGTGGTGATCCACATGTGATCTATAAGCCTTTGAATGTTTCAATAGGAATCTATGGGTGCTAGAATAGTAGATCTTAACACTTGTGTTGTTCACATTTGATCGCCCTGAGAATCACTTCAAGAAGGATTATCTTTGATATTTCTTGAATTAATAGTGGTGGTGCAGGAGGATCACTCTTCATACATGAGATCATTCTTGGAGAGGTAACTCTTTGGGGCATTGAGATAATTCTCTAAATGTTGTTATGCATATCCAAACAAAATGGAAACCCCTTAGAAATAATATAATTGGATTTAAATGGTGATAGGGTATGAAAATAATCATTTTGCATGTGCATTTATTATTTCTTTAATCTCCACAGAACGTCATGTCTATAATAATAATAATATTATTATTATATGTTTTTATGTACAAAACTAGAGAATAAATTAAATATTATTTATTCAAATAATATTTAATATATATTATTTCTCACCGGACCACTAAAATTGTTCTTCCATTCATCCCAAAAATTTATCAAACCATAATAATGACTATTTATTTATTTAATAAATACCTCTTAAATATTCACTAATAAATAAATAAATATTATATCCAATAAATAGAAAATAATATTTATTAAAAATTATGCTCGTAATATTTCTCTTGAATAACTGGTTATGGATTATAGGGGATCAAGAAAAAATGAATAATTATTAAACCACATGTGGTAATAATATTTTCTCAACATGTTAAAATATAAATTATATTGTTATTTAAATGAGGTACTAGATACACTTAGTATGTAACCCTTTAGGCCTCTTTTTCCATGACATTAGGAAAAATACTTCAAAGTCCAAGGTTATCGCCTAGAAAGAAACCAAGGAACCCATAGAAAGAGAATTTAATGTCATGGTGACATAAAACCTCCTAAAAAATCTTATTTTGTTTTATAATACCTTTATTATTATATTTATAGTCAACTAGGTTTCATGTTGGTGCCATCAACCTATGAGCACGATGTCTCTTTTATTTTTCAAGAATTGAACTTACCCATATAACCCCATGATCATAGATTTATTTAGGCTATATAATTTCTATAAAATGGAATGATATATCAACTTTAAGTGAGTAAAAAAGGAGAAAAATCTTTTCTCATAGTATCATTAATGAAATATTACTCATGACACACCCAATATATCCTGCTTCACTGAGAAAATATTTCACCATGGTTTAAATCAATAAATTAAAGTATACAAATCATAATATAAATTAATAGTTTTATTAATGTCTAAGTATAGATACACACATGTCCATAGATAAGGACATATAATAACACATAAATGTGGATTTCCTATTGGCGGGTCTTGTTCATATAATCTCCTACACTGGATATTACCAATGGCGCACACGATGAGAAGGTTCATTAAATTTCTATGAGTCTACAACACTGATATCCTATACAATTTTTGTTCCTAATATTATTTCATTTTAATATAGAATATATATTTAATAATATCATCATATAAATTTTGGGTTCTCATCATAGCGGGGAACTATTATGAACTTTCGGTGTGACTGCTACTCTTAGGACATTATGACATATTATGTCACACAAAATAATAATAATGATATTATAAGTAGTTTATTAATATTAAAAACTATAAATATAGGTAATCATAAAATACACAAGAGTTAGTTCTTGGGAACCAACACCAAAAGACTCCCAATTTCACTAAATTCAACTACAAAAAACCTCATTTTTTAGCTCTCACATGAAATTCATGCTTTTTCTGAGATAATAATTTAGTCAACGGGTCTATAAAATTTTCTTCTATGGAAACCCTTCTTACTAAAACATCTCCCCTCTAGGAAAAAACCCCTAAATAGGTGATACTTTTATAGAATTTGTTTTTTACTTGGTGTGACCTTGGTTCATTTTCAAGAGTTGATGTTACAGTATTGTTAATATATAATGTGATAGGTTATTTACTTACACATCAAGATCCTATAAAATGTGTCATATCCAAATGTCTTCTTTGGCAATATCAAAATTTTCTATATACTCGGACACTATGGTAGAATTGATAACAACTATATTATTTGAACTCTTATAGATTATAGCTTATCCATTGATAATGAAGACATATCCTAACTACATCTTGAACTCATTATAATCTATTTAGAAACTACAGTTAGTATAACCTCTAATTATTATCGCCTCATCTACTCCAAACACTAGAAACATATCCTTTATTATTATCAAATTTATAAGGATATCTTAAATAGTATATCAATGTTGTTTACCTGGATCAACATGATATATTCCTAATATGATCTATTTATAAGAAACATCAAGTCTAGTATATAACATGGTATACAAGACTGATCACATCACCAAAGCATATGGGATCATATCATTCTTTGTTTCTCCTATTTTTTATGAGAAATTGTTTTTGGGAAATATGTAAATCATGTGACACTAGAACCAATCCCCCCATAGATTGTTTCATACTAAATTACTTTAGTATCTAGTCAATTTTTATACCTTGACTTTGTCCAAGAATCCTATTTTATCTATCAGAAATTACCTTAATTCCTAGAATGTAGGTTTCTTTACCAAATTCCTTCATGGAGAAGCATTTGTTTAACTAGTCCTTAACATACTATAAAACTGATATTTATTTTCCAATAGGTAATATGTCATCAACATATACTACTAGTATAATGACTTCATTCCCACTAAATCACTTATAAACACATAGATCCCATTTTTCCTTAATGAAACCAAATTATTTTATAGCTTCATCAAACTGAATTCCCCATGACCTGGATGCTTGATTCAATCCATAAATGGATCTATGTAACTTGAATATCCTTTCAGAATCACCTTTAGTCACAAAATATTCTGATTGTTCCATATAAACATCATCTAGAAAGTTACCATTAAGGAAATATATTTTTATGTCCATCTGATAAATTTCATTTTCAATGTAATTCATTATATAAAGTATAATTCTGATGGATTTAAACATGGAAACTGGAGAAAATGATTCATCATAGTTAATGACTTGACATTTTTTAAACCCTTCATCCAATATCATTTCTTTATATGTACTTAATTTACCTTTTGTATCAATATTTCTCTTAAATACCCATTTTCATGTAATGGTATTTACATCAATTAAAATATCAATGAGAACCCAATCTTGGTTATGATACATGGAATCTATTTCATAATTCGTGGATTCTTTCTATCTTATAACTTATAATCTCCATACAACCTATTTTTTGGATGTAGGTTCATTATTTTCAACCAATAATGAGTTTCCAAATTTGGGGATTAGAAATCCATATCTCATTGGTTCTCTTACCTCTCTTGTAATCTTGTACATTATTTGTGTTCTGAGAACAACTTATTCCATGGAGACCTATGGAATATGTACATGTACTAAATCCTATGTATCTTAATCCTAAACTTCATTGAATTCGATCTTTCTTCCACTATCCTACTTCATGTTGTGCTCCCTATCAATAAAGATGGATTTTCTAGAGACAATCAATTTCTTGTATAAGGGTTTTTATAGATAGTATCCCTTTGTTTACTTAGGATAACCAATAACGATACACTTTCTTCCCTAGGGTTATATTTTGTTTCTTGATATGGCCTTAAAAAATACCTCACAACCCCGTACATGTGTATGTGAAAAAATAGGATTCTTTTCACTCCATAACTCAAAGATAATTCTATTTTCCACTTCAATTAGTATTAATTTTAACGTATATGTAATAGTTTTCAATTCATATTATCAAAAGGATAATTGAAGTTCTGTATGACTCATAATTAACCTTACATGTGAAGAAATATAAGGATCCTCCTTTCATTGACACTATTCCATTGTGGTTTGTAAGGTAGAGTTAGTTGAGAAAATATAACAAACTCCCATAGAAATTAGATAAATTACTGGTTAAGATATTCACCACCTCAATCAGATCAAAGCTTATTTATATTATTTTATAAGTTGATTATCTAATTCATTATTTAATTATATGAATTTCTCAAAGGACTCGGACTTATAACTCATCAAATATACATATCCATATATACTCAATTAATTACAAAAAATTTTGAACTAAGAATACCCACCTCTAGCTTCTATTGGAAAAGGTCCATAAAAATTAGTGTGCACCAATCCAAGAATCTCTTTGGCCTTTTAACCTAATCTGAAAAATGGAGATTTGGGCATATTTTTTTATAAATAAGAATGGTATATTTTTAGTGTTTTTAGATTAAATTAGTCTAAATAACCATATTAATATAGCTTTTCCAGAATATTATCATTTACAAGACCAAGATGGTGATTCCACAAGTGGGTGTTATATGAGTCATGTGAACATGATTTTTTATCAATTTCCAATAATTTTTTTTAATTTAATACATAAATCCCATTATTTAAATGTTCCATACCATAATATACATTATGTTTTTAAAAAAAACCTATTTTATTTTCAAACTAGAAAACAAAACCATATGTATCTAGGAAAGAAACATAAATTATGTTTTTGGTAAAATATGGTTCATAATAGAACTATTCTAATATGAATATCATTATTATTGGAAACAGAAGGTGGTGGTCTCTAATGGATGGAGTAGCCAACCTCACACCATTGGAATCCCAAAAATCTACCTCGCCCCAATAAATATTTCAGAATCTACTTGGTTCTTGTATTTGGATATGTATGTGGGAACCACAAGTTGTATCTAATACCTAATATGTGTGTATAGATTTATTAAACTGGATAATATATTTACCTTTAGCTTCTTCTTAATTATAGATGTAGTTCCTCTTCCAGTGGCCTTGAATTCCACATGAAAAACATACTGATTCCTTTTCCTTAACCAACCTTTTGATCATCCTCTTCTTGGAAGGATAGTGATTAGGAGATTTAGGATTTTTATATTTCTTGGTCCCCTTTTCCATGTTCTTCATTTTCTTGTTCACCATAAGGACCATGGTTTTTTCAAACACCATGTCCTTGTCCACTTATAAAACAATAGTAAGGTGTTCTGAATGACTCTTATAGTTATTTATCATGTTATAATTTATAACAAAACTAAATAAAGAATTGGTTGGTGAGAAAAGAATGATATATGTTTACAACTCATCTGGAAATTTAATTCCCAAGATGCCTATATGTAACCAATAAGTTTTATTACATGAGTCCCAACTAACACCAACTCCCAAATATTTCATGTAAATTGTGCATTGGAGATATCATATCTCTCTTTTCTCTACTTCTATTTATATATATAATGAATTTGAGACATAATTCTATATGAATCCACATCCACATGTTACATTATAATATCATTTTTCATGGATGATAGCATGAAACAGTGGACATCAGGGCAATGTCCAAATATTTCTTATAGAGAGATAAATATTTGTCACAAGCCTTTTGTCTAGGAACATTAGGAATATGGTTTTCCATCACATATAATTTATTTTTATAGATTAGTATTAATTCTCATGTATGGATCACAATGATATTTTTGAAGTCATATTTATTTTCTTTTATACGATTTAGAAGATAAGGAATTCAATACTATATATGATAAAAGTAAATAATAAATATTATAATTATTAATATCCCACTATTTTATCAAAACCTAATAGCCATAATAATTAGTTTAGGAACAACTTGTTTCTTGGAAATTATAATATCAAGGAACCAAATTCCCATTCTCATAACCCATAATTGGTACTAACATGTTATTTGAAGGGTTTTGGGTAGGCATTAAAATTTTCAAGTGCATTTACTCACAGTTCCTTGATCTTTTGAGTGGACTCACCATTACTGAAATCCTCAAATTATATTTCTTAAATATTTTCCTCTTAGTTACACCATTTACTACTTAATAATTCAACCCTTTATGTGAACTAAGTTAGTTCAACCTAAAAATTAAAGTAATAATTCTCTGATAATTAAAAGTACCACAACTTTGGCTGGGAAATCATATTAAATTTTGGTTTGATTGCAAATTAATTAGTGGAAGGCTATACCATATTAATATATATATATATAATAGGTATTTTTATCTTTATAAGGAAGTTACCCATTTTATCTTCACTAGATTCTTGTTAATATTAAGTGTATTTACTTAAGTTATTAACTATGTCTTAGATAAAATTAACACAAAATACAATTTATTTTAGTTCTATCTTGCATGATTATTAATTAATAAACAAATGTGATCATGATAAAAAATCCATAATGAAATTAACCATGAAACTTTATAGAAATAAAATAATAGAGTGTTAAAATCATTATAATTTACCAATGTTTAGTTTATCTAGTGGATGATAAACTAACCATAGACCTAGGGGAAAACACCTTGATCCATTTCTTGGTCTGTGTTACATCTTTACACCTATCCATTGATGTACCTCATGGATTGGTGTCACCTTGACTCAAAATATGAACTGTATGCACTCACTTGGTAGATACATCCATTGCATAAGATTTTATAAACACATGGGTTATGGGAACTAAAGGATTTGTTAGGGGGTTTACATAAAAAAGATACCATGGGCATGTGAAAACTTATATAATGATAAGAGAGATGATGTGAAATCCATGAATTAAATTAAATAATAAATTAAAAGGTAAACTATCACATATAAAGATTTTTTATATGATCAAGATCATCCACATATATGCAAAAAATTATGCATTTAATAAAATTATAACTCGATTCTAATCATTATTATTTAAGATAAATTATGTTCAAATAAATTAGTTATCTTATTTAATTAATCAATTATTTTATCTTAATTATCATCTGATCATTCTTGAGATTATCATCCATCATAATTTTAAACAAATTAATTGAATTTATTTAAAATTAAATATGTATAAAACATGTGCTTTGGAGGAAACAGGGTGAGTATCTATCCGAACATTCCAGGGTGTATTATATTTTTATAATTTTTACTCGTGTGATATGTGATGTACAAAAATTATCACATAATTTCATGGTGTGTATGAGTCAACTGAATGATACACAAAACACATATTATTTATAAAACATGTTTTGTTTCAATTTATATAGAGTAATGATCGTATTATGACTTATACATGATTTGCAGTTCTGAATGTTACACAGAAATTAATTAGAAATTTAAAATATATATATATACATATATATATATATATATATAACCAATCACATGGAATGTACATAGTCAAATAAATGATAAACAGAACACATGTTTGTATGGTTTAAGTATTATAATAAATTATTTTTGAAATTTGTGTAAATTTTTAATATAAATGGTGTGTACATTCCAGCTACACAACATGTATAGTTCTCACAATCTATACATGGCACACACCTAGGGTCTCAGTGAGTAATATTTCCATTCAAATTAATGGGGTACACAATGTGTAAAAAGGATACATGTCATGTGGTCTCGAGGTTACACAATTACCAGTCATGTAGCTCATGTAAGAAAATACACGACCTGTCTTTGACTAAGGGGCTAAATGTCCTATATGAATGTTATACATCATGTAGTTTAGATAATTTTATGTTAGGATGGACCTGTCAACATGTAGTGTATTTAAATACACGCCATATGTAATAAATCCACATGGATTGAATTAATTATGAATTAATTTTTGAATGTTATCATGTCATTAAACATGAGTGCATGATGTGGAATAATAGGCTAAATTTCATGTACTCTTATGTTATCCATCTAGAATCCTCAACACCTCTAGATTAGTTTTTTGAATATTTTTCATTCATAAAATAAATCAATTTTGATTATATTTATGATAACAGAGGAAAGGAAGTAGTTCTCATGATTTGAATTAAAGAAAAATTGAATTGAATTGAAAATTAATAATAAATGGTTCATGACCCTTACCCCAGTAGCCTATACCTAGTGCCTTCTAATATTACATTGTCATAAGAAATAAGGAATCACATCCGAAATGACTGATCAGATTAGTAGTCTTGGTAAACTAGATACATACATGAGTCTTACATTACATTTGAATACATAAATTACAACATGATTATTTTTTAGAATAACTTTATTATATCTATATTATCTCTACCAATAATTCATAATAAACTTCATAGAATCTTGGGAGAGGAAAAATAAATAAGGATGATCTCAAAAGCTAAATAAGTGTTGTGTATAGTTGTAAAATCCTAGGTATTTATAGAATAACACATTTTCATATCTATTAGTATTTATGAATAAGATATTAATTTTATGTTAAAGAGTAATATTTTTTATGGCATACTCGACACGCAACAACAATTTCTATGTAATCTTACGTTGCACGCAATGTTGAATTATACTAAAAAATAATATAATAATATTATTATTATTTTAAATGTTTGCTAACGCTTAACTATTTTATTAGTGGGAATGAACATAACTAACTAAAATAGTATTTCACATGTTTTTTAAATGTTTTTACATTTATCCAACAAATTTTAGGGGCTTAAAATGAGAATGAATCCTTTTTTAAGCATAAAATACTCTAATATTTTTAAAATGACATTTTACTGCCTTTTGATGGAGAACCATTTATAAATATAGTTTTTATCACTTTTATATGTTATATTTGAAAAAATAAACTTTTAATTTATAATCAGGACATCAAAATTTACTTTTGTTGAAATTTTGTATTTTTCTGATAAAATCCACATTTTAATGAATAGTGAAAAATACTGCATTTTAATTCAAAAATGCCTTTTCATATAGCTTATTTATATAGATATATTATCTTTTTAATTGGTTTTAAAGTGTAATTGGATTATGTTTTTATAATTTAATCCAATTTTGGTAATTGGAAGTAATTTCACATTGAAATTCGACATAAACACATGTCAATCTTTTGATAGTTTTTACTTCTTAAAACCTTTATTTCTCATTTTGACAATGGGAATTAATTTTAAATTAATTTCTCCCAATTATGTGTTTTGAATTTGGAAAAATGGACTAAATATTTTTAATCATAAGTCCCGAATTATTTAAATAGATCCCCTTTATTTTTGGACATTATGAATAGTAACATTAGTACTTATTTTTATATACCATGGTTAAAGGGTAAATCGAGTAAATAAGGGTAAAATAATAATATTATAATAATATAAAACTATCCTAAAATGTGTCATAATAATATTTTATAATATATTTTCGAACATGATCATCCTTGGGTCGATTTTAGGACCCCATGGAGCCACTTGGGTGTGATAATGACCTTTTGTAATACTTATTTTAAAGAAAAGGGGAATATAACATAAACATGTATCTCTTAACTAAAACAATTTTAATTTGTTTTATAAAAATGATATATTCAACTATAAATATTCATTATAAATCTAAAAATATTTCTTACATCATGGTATTTTATTTATATTATATAAATAAATTTATTTATGACATAATGATGATGCAATGATTACCTTATTAATGAATGATTTAAATGAATGATATTATAAATATAATGATAAATATAATCTGAACATTTTGATTCCATCCATGAATTTTTTGGATTAAATTGACTTGTGAGAGATGATTTAATGCCTTTGGTTCTAAGTAATCAAGTTTTTATGGCTTCAACAAAAATAAATTAATAAATAGTGTCAAAATTGACATAAATGAGTTTTTAAAACAAATACTATTTTTTCATTGATATAATAGTCCAAAAAATATTGATTAAGAAAAATAACTTATATAACTTTAAAATTTTAATTAATTATCCACTTGTGGTTCTCTTGAAATTTTATAGTAACTATAGTATCCATATATTATGAAAATACAAAAAGACATGGTAAGAGTTAATGTTTTTAACTAAGGGTTAAAGTTAAAAGATAAGGTTAATTTTATGACCTAAAATTGTCTAAAACCTATTGGTTGAGAGGATTTAGACCCATAAAAATATTATCCTTGAAATATATCACTTTGGAACTATTATAATTCGAAAATAAATTTATAATAAAATAATATTTCAAGACTTTCCTAAAGTGCCCTTCCTCTATCTTATAAAATACAACCACCTATACCCACTTACTCACACCTCTCAATCACATTAGATCATCCAAATTCTACTCAAATAAGCTCCCAAAATCTCTCCCTTACTTTTAGTAGCCTTAACTTGGGAATAAGGAAACTCAATGAAGCCTTTTGGCTTAAATCAAAAGGAGTTACCCAATTTTGAGGTAACGTCTTCTATTAAACTCCTTTATTTATTTTACTTATCCACCCCCAACGATCCTTTTATTCCATTATTTTATAATAACACTGGTATCCTCAATATATTAGGATTTTTTTATGTGAAGGTTTAGACCTACACTTACACACACCTCCATCTAATGGATATAGGACATATTGTTTCTATGTACGGAGAACTACTGCCTCACAAAACAATGATTGTTCAATTTTATCCTACCACCTCTCATAGTGGCCATTATTATGGAACTGTATTTATATATGATATATATTATATTTATATTTTCTCTATTCTTCTATAATTTTTATTTACAACATTCCTTTATTCTTTCCATAATGTGTAAATATGATAATTTTATTTGAGGAAGTGTGGACTACCGCCCTATCAAAGTGATATGACTCGTTCATGCCATACATAGAACATCTAAAGGATGGATTTAATTAACTTATGTAACATATATAACATATATATTATTCTATAATTATAATATACCTATGTATCATTTAGTTTTCATTCCTTTAATATGACAACGAAATGAAAGTAGCGTTCATGCGTACGTACGGCATACCGTCTCCATGAACGGTGCATTTCATTTATTATCTTCAAATATTATAGAATATTATAAATACATAGATATACTATATATATATATATATGAAATTTAAATCATTATTATCATTCTGGAGAAAATGGACTGTAACATCCTTGATCCGGGTGTCGCCCAATGGTGCCTCGTACCTGGTTGGTCACATGACCTCAAGCGCATTTCCCCAAATGCCAAAGGATACTGACTAGAAGCAAGAGACAAGGTCTGATAATGGGGAAACTATGCCCTCATTGACAGAGTATACATAGTGTAATTTATAAATAAAAAATATAAGTAAACAATAGATGATTGATAGTAAAAAAAAACCGGACCATATATATATAATTGATGCATGTCACATGTGTCTAGGAAAGCAACCAAAACAGGTCCCAAATATAGAAATAAAATACTACCCAATATAAAGGAAAATCAAGTGAATTACAATAGCATCGCAAGCCTAATATTGGTATCATTCTCTCTAGCTCCAACAGCAATCAAGTATCTGATGAAGAAGGGTGCTTTCCCTTATCTGTACATGCAATCATATAATCTGTTTCGATCCAAAAGTGTGACCCAAATAGGTTGTGAGAGGAATCCCAATAGGAAACCACCAAAATAATTATGAATAACTGTCAATGAATATATATAACAGGTAATATGCAAGAATGAATCAATAAACTAGGAAGTACTCAAAAGTAAATAGTCCTACAATTTTTAATTACATTCATTTAATATTTACTATTCATTCATTGAATCATGTAACCTTGGGATCTAGCCTAAGTACTGTATCCCCTATGTAAAGTAACCAAAAATGGCATCTCATAAGACTATCTAAACAATTCAGTAAGACCAAATCCATGCTGTTTCTTTATCTTGGCAGACGAATCACAATCATTCAACGATTCACAAATGACCCTCTGGGAAAGCTCTCACAGTCTGACCCCTTTGGTCCCACATAGCATCAATTCAATAAATATAGGCTCTATAATAAATATATAATAGTATAACCCCTTTTGTGACACATTGAAACAATTTAATAAATAGAAAACCTTTGGGAAATCTCTCACAGTCTAAGCCCTTTGGCCACACATAGCATCAATTCAATAAATAACAACCCTCTGGGAAAACTCCCATGGTATAACCCCTTTGTTAAAAGTTTTACACAAAGGATATCAAGGTCATGTGTAAATAATATGGAATTCCCTTCAAAAATCTTGTTCCATGGCTCTTACAGTCCATTGGAAAGACATAATATGTTTAAGTAATTTGGAATCCCCCTCAGTCTTCCTGGTCCAAGGCTCTCACAGTCCATTAGAAAAAATAGTGCACACATTATATCAAAGCAACTCATGTAATCTGAAACTAATGCATGGATAAACATTCATAATGCATATCATAACCATTTCATATAATCAATCGAAGTCCATCCTAATCAAAAAAGGCATTGAAAACAAGGTATTCCTTATAGGAAACCTGGAACAAACAGCCATAAACAATCAATCATGGTAAAACTCACCCATGTTGTTTCCCATAAACATGGTATCTAACCTTACGCATAATAAAAACCCTTTATCAATCAGAAAAACCATAGTAGGTAATAAACAAGGTTTAATTCCAAATCTAGCAATACCCCAAATGTGGGTATGCGTCACTTTTATCCTATATGATCCAATATAAACAATAAAAGGCACGAAACCACCTAACTCGATGTTGTAAAATTGATATACTTGAATGTCAGCCCTTGAATCGACATAAAATGGTGTATATATACAAACAAGTGAAAAACACCAAACCTTGAATAACTAAAAAAAGAGGATGAATTGGTAAGAAGGAATCAAGAGGGATTAAGAACTCACCGGTGGGATTCCAACTCACCCAAAGGTGTCTCAATTAGATCTTGGATGGAGAATAGGGAGATCAAACTTCATCCATCGTTCTGGAGTGTTCCTGTATGAAACACAGAAAGAAGAAGGTATTTCCAAACTAGAGATGCAACCCTGCTCTGATATATCAACTAAAAAGAAAAGTACAAGGAGTGTTCGTTAACACTACATGCCATATAGTAACCTAAACCAGCTCTCGACTTAAGAGGGTCTTATAAGTCACCACACAGAGATGTACTCATCCGTTACATGCTCAAAATTCGTTTATACACAACAAGCTAAGTACACGATGTGTACTCAAAAGTACATGGCATGTACATAGAAAATAATCTTTTCTTAATTTTTCTTCAAAATAACCTAAAAAAATACCCACACGTGAAAATAAGATCCAGTTTCTTACAAAAATTCCCCCTTAAATCAATTTGTCCTTGAATTTTCCTTCCAAGGGTGGTGAAGAAGAATCTGCGAACAACTCCAGCCACTATGATCGCACATCGGTCTCCCTTTCCCAAGTCTCATCCTGCACTTTCCTGCACTGCCATAGCACTCGTACCAGAGTAACATACCATCCATGAAGAACCTTTATGATACAATCCACAATCTAAATAGGGTTCTCCTTGAAGGATGAAATCACCTCCAACTCAACCTCCTTAGGTTGAAAATCATGAGACAGGTATACAAAGTAACATCGTAGCTAAGAAATATGAAATATGTCATGCATATCCTAGTACCTATGAGGTAAATACAACTGATAGGAAACCGGCCAGACTCTCTCCATAACCTCAAACTACCCGACGTGTCTCAGTGAAATCTTCCCTTATCTCTTAATCCATCATTGTCCTAACCTCAGTGTGACATATAGGAAAACCTGATCTCCGGCCTCAAACTCTAGAGGTCGTCTCTGTCAATTTGCATAAGATTTGTGGAGGGATTGTGCAGTATTCATCCTCTTTTGAATCAACTCCACCTGATCAGTGGTCTTATGGACAAGACGAGGTCCCATCATCGCTACCTCTACTACCTCCATCCAATGTAGGGGTGATCGGCATGGCCTACCATACAAATCCTCACAAGGTTTCATCTAAATTGTTGCCTAAAAACTATTATTGTAGGGAAAATCCATCAGGGGTATGTGTATCTCCCAAAATCCCCTGAAATCCAGGACACATTCTCAAATCTTGTCCTCCAAAACCTGAATCGTGCCCTCATATTGGCCATATTTCTGAGGATAGTAATTTTTACTCGGAAGTACCAATGTACCCAAAGCCCTCTATAGTTCCTTCTAGACACGAGAGTTAAACTGGGCGTCCCTGTTTGAAATGATAGAGTGTAGAGCCCAGTGAAAATGTATTATCTCTTAGATATACAAACTTCCAAGATCCTAATCACTAAATGTTTCTTTAATTATAAAGAAATGTGCAACCTTCGTGAGCCTAATGATAACAACCAAAACTACATCATTCCGTTGAGGAAAACTCTATAAACCTATCACAAAATCTATTATCACATCATTCCACTTCAACTTGGGAATGGGTAACTACTGTAATATCCCTGTCGGTCGTTGATGATCCTCCTTCACCTACTGACATATGGAACATCTCATAACAAAACCAGTTACATCCCTCTTCATACCTGGCCACTAATACTGATGATGTAATCTCGATACATCTTGGTGACACCGGGATGAAATTCCCATACTGAGGCATAAAAATATTTCATAAACTCCTCACGTATGTCTTCTGACACCCGTACACACCCATGAAGACAAAAACATCATCCTTACCTATGGTCCACCTAAGAGTAGGGTCCTTTCCTAACACACTCTCCCATAGGACTAGGTTTTCAGAATCTAAAAGTTTCCTCATTCGCACTCGATACAATAGAGTATAGGTAATAGCTATATAAGAAAGATATGTCTTCCCCTATCGATCATGTACATCTAAATTCATCTCAGAGAACAGATCCATAAGCTTCCATTCACTATTGGCCTCCTGAACTGCCTATATCTGAGTCATCCTACTCAACGCACCAGCCACTATGTTGCCTTTTCCAGACATGTAGGCAAGCTCCAAGTCAAAAGACTAAAGGTACTCAATCCACCTTCACTCTCTCAAATTCATATCTCCTTAAGTAAAGACAAACTTGAGTCTTTTGTAGTCTTTGGATACCACAAAAATCACTCCCAGTAAGTAATGTCTCCAACAGCGTAAATCATGAACAACCGTAGCTAACTCAAGATCATGTGTCAGGTAGTTTCTCTAATGTTGCCTCAACTAATGAGACCTGTATGAAACGACTCTTTCCCCATTCATAAGAACTACTCCCATCCCGATACATGATGCATCAGAGTAAACAATGTAACTCTTTCCTGGTTCTGGCAAAACCAATATCGATGCTGAAGTCAACCTCCCTTTTAGCTCCTGAAATGCTGAATCGTAGGAATCTTTCCACCAGTACTTCACACCCTTTCTTAGTCAGGACCATCAGTGGCACTGCTAAGCATGAGAAGTCCTGAATAAAACGTCTGTAGTAACCATCTAGCCCCAAAAAACTTTGTTCCTCAAAGACGTTCTTTGGATAATCCTAGAAAAATACATCTCTCACCTTCTCTGGGTCTATTGATACTTCTAACTCTAAGATTACATGACCCAAGAAGTGAATCTGATCAATCCAAAAGCGTAATTTTGTGAGCTTAACATATAACTGAATCTCTATTAGAGTACTCAAAATGATCTCAATATGGGTGGAATGGTCATGTCGAGTGTGATATTATACCAAGATATCATCCATGAAGACTACCACAAAATAATCCAAGTAAGGATAGAATACTCGGTTCATCAATTCCATGAAAACTAGCAGTGCATTCGTGAGACTGAATGGCATAACCAAATATTTTTATAGACTATACCTTTTCTGAAATTATATAAGATGTATATTTGATGGTCTAATGTGTATCTAATGATAACTGTATCTCAAGTCAATCTTTGAGAACTCCCAGTATCCTCAAAGATGATCAAAAAGATCATCAATCCTCAGCAAGGGATATCGATTCTTCACCTTTAACTGGTTCAGCATCCGATATTCCACACAAAGTTTGAGGGTACTGTCTTTCTTCTTTGCAAAAAAACATAGGTAAACCCCAAGGAGAAGTATTCGGTCAAATGAAACCCTTGGCCTATAACTCCTCTAACTACTTCTTGAGATCCTATAATTCTAGTGTAGCCATCCTAAAGGGAGGAATGGACACTTGTTCCACTCCTAGTATAATCTCAATAGAGAAATATACCTCTAGCTCTGGAGGTAAACCTAAATATTTATTTGTAAAGACATGTCTAAAATATTCCACCACTGGAGGAAAGTCCATCTGTAAAGTCCTCTGGTCATCCAAATATAAACTAAAAATCTAGGCAGTGATTCCTCCAAACCAACAATGCTCGGGTCTAACTCTGCTCTCCTGGACATTCAATTTTCCCTTGTGTAGAAAATATATACCCTCTAGTGATGTGAAACTCACCTAGTGATGATATCAGTCAAGAAAGGCCTAAAAGGAGACCAAACAGTCCATTTTTAGAATGACATCAAAGCCTTTCATCTCTAATACATAGAGGTCCCATAAGAAGCAAGACCCACTAACCTTAAGATGGAACTCCTTTCACTGACGTACACTAGCCATCCTAAACCCCAACAGATTTTCTAGAATGATAAAATCATTATAAGTAAGGATACATATCCCAAGGCTCTTCACAAGGGAATCCAATATAAAACTATAGGAAGCCCCTATATCAAAAAGAGCAGAAGCTAAAATCTAGGAAACTAGAATCGTACCTCTAACCATAGAGGGTCTAGGATCCTGCTCCTGTTGGGTATGATCCATTGAAAAATTATGACATGTATTACGGCCATAAAAACCTTTTTATCTATCCTAAGCTGATCCACCCTATTGTCACTAAAAACTTGTTGTCTGGCTACCACAGCCATGACCACCTCCTAGGCCTGAACGGCCTAACGAACTTTAGTTCCCTAACTGATAAGGAACCGTTGGCCCCATTCCTATGCATGGAGTCATAATAGATCTCCCCTAACTTGATTCCAATGAGAACATCTAGAAAGAAACACTGAATATGGCCCATCTTTCCACAAGATCGACACTCAAATGGGTCTCTTGGGCATTGCGGCCTCATGTTCCCACTATTCCCACACTGGTAGCACATCACCTAGCTACCTAAAGATACATCCCTTCTACTAGAATCACCATGTGAAGGCTCCCTACATTGATTCCCAATATTGGTAAAAGGAGTAATGTTCCTGGATACTGAACCACCCTGGCTCACCACTCAAAAATCCCTTTGAATGCACTCATTAATTAGCACCTAGCTTACTATAGCAGTCACTAAAGTTATCCTGAAAACATTCACCTACGATTTTATTTCGTACTTCATATCATCCTCAAAATGCCTAACCAGTGATAACTCATCACCCCCAGAACAGGTGTCAAGCACTAAATCTCTGTAAAGAGATAAGATTAATCCATTACTGAAAGAGTACCCTACTCCAAATGCATTAAATCCTGGGCTCGGTCAACCCTCAACGTCTCGGGGTAGAAGTAATCATAGAAGGTCCTCTAAAACTCTTCCCAAAACATATCCCGATGTCGTCCCACCTTCAAAACAACATCCCACTATCTCTTGGAGTAATCATGTAGCTTATAAGTTATGAGCTTCACAATCCTCTTAGGAGGAATCTACAGATGCTCAAAGATAGAAAGCATGGACTCCAACCATGACTCTGCAGCCTGTGGTCCTCCATCCCTTGAAAAAGTTGGATGATGATGTTGCTGGAACACTCGCATCAACTCTGTCATAGTCGAGGTAAGATGTGGTACTCTTGTAAAGGTCTGCATCATCCTCATAAATCCTTAACAGAACTATTCATCCACACTTGCATCCGTTATAATAGTTGGTGCCAATAAAGGCATGATGGGAGGATCTGCTGGTAGTCACTGATCTACCATTTCAGTTCTCTGGTCATCACCCTGTACCTTATGTACAACTAGAGTAAGTCCTGGTGGTATGACTCTGCAAGTTCAAATGCACTCCTTAGTTCAATATTATCAAGTATTGAAACTTAGAAGTGAAATAATGTAATAGTAGAAGTAAAACATTCAAATTTTACAAAATAGGGATACACGGTGTGTAGAACCACTACACAGTGTGATCCCTTAAGCCTTAACATGGGCGTGTACCTCTGATAACCTAGTTGTGTAACACCCATACACCTGGTGTGTTCCTCTAAATACACAAAGTGTACTTGAATATTCCCTCCTTCCCAAGTACTTCTACATAGCTAGAACTACATGGTTCTACTAGTGTAACACTACATGGTGTGAAAACTCTAGACAGGGTGTGTAAAAAAATTGTTCCATCCACCCATGTCATTAGACACACGGCCAGATACATAGTCAATTACAATACGGCGTGTAATTCTAATACACAGTGTGTTCTACCAAGATTTTACCAACCCCGTGTTTCTTCTCACACAGTCATTCACACAGTCAACAACTACACGGCATGTACATAAGGTACATAGCATGTACTTAAGAAAAGTCATTTCTTCCAGAATATAATAACACATGGTGTGTGTTCATAACATCAAACACCGTGTTTTCTGGGTTTTCTAGACATTAAGCCTCTGAAACTTATCTAAAACCCCAAAATATTAAAATTTGGCCAATGAATTCTAATTTTCAATCCATGAGAGCCCATACTCCCCGCGAATCAAAGTTTTACACCCTTATTCATATCATATCTTAACAGTATTCAATTAAAGTTCAAATATGATACACCAAATTCTGGTCTAAGAGGGCCCATAACACCTCAAAGAATAAAGATTGGTGTCCATCCAATGAAACTTTACATATACCAATACCCTATCAAAATAGTAGGTATTCTAACATGGCATCTATCACAACACCATGCATATCTAGCACAACATATATCACAACAGCATTCAATCGGTAATTCACCTTATATGGCATGACAAGAACTCATGAGATGTGATCTTTTGAAAGTGACTATATGATGCATGAGATGGAATAACCTCATATCATTGGGAAGTAACATAATAAAACCTCAAATAATACATCACAAAACAATTTGGTCAGCCAATTGTGAAATTGAATCAACTGTAATAGTTCAAAATCCAAATATTACAATTCAATTAGAGGTAATTTAGCTTTTCCCTATACATAGGGTAGCTACTCCCCGGAAAAGATAATTTACAAACTCCATTCCCTTCCTATCCCTTTTTATTGTCTCCAAAAATTAAGATAAACCAAAAAAGAAAAACTCTTCTGATACCACTTTTTAACATCCCGGATCTGAGTGCCACCCAATGGTGCCCTGTACCAAGTTGGTCGCATGAAATCAAGCATATTTCCCCAAATTATAGAGGCTTCCATCTAGAAGAAAGATCCAAGGTCTGATAATGGGGAAATTATGCCCTCGTTAGCAGAGTATACACATCAGACTTTATAAATAAACAATATAAGTAAATCGTGGAAGAATGATAGTAATAAATTAACTAGAGCATACATATATAAATGATGAATGTCACATGTGTCTAGGAAAGAAAAAAAAAATAGTTACCAAAGCTGGAAATACAATACAATCCAATATAAAGGAAAATCATGTAAACTCTAATAGCATCATAAGCCTGATATTGTTCCCATTCTCCCCAGCTCCATCAGCAATCAAGTACCTGAGGAAGAGGGGTGCTTTCCCTTATCAATACATGCAATAATATAATCTATTTGGGTCCAAAATAATGACCCAAATAGGGTTTGAGATGAATCCCAGTAGGAAACCACCTAAAGATCTGTGCCTAACTGTCAGTGAATATATATAACAGGTAATATGAAAGAATGAAGCAATAAAATAGGATGTACTCAAAAGTAAACAATCCTATAGTTTTTAGTTAGATTCATTTAACATTTATTATTCATCCATTGAATCATGTAACCTTGTAATCTAGCCTAAGCTCTATATCCCCCATGTAAATTAACCAAAACAGACATCTCATAATAGCATCTAAACAATCGAGTAAGACTGAATCCAAGCTTTTTCTTTGTCTTGTAAAGAACATCACAATCATTCAACTATTCACAAATAACCCTTTGGGAAAGCTCTCATAGTCTATCCCCTTTGTTCCCACATAGAATCAATTCAATAAATAACGACCCTCTAGGAAATCTCTCACGGAATAACCCCTTTGGTCTGAAATAGAATCAATTCAATAAATAACAAACCTCTGGGAAAGCTCTCATAGCCTAACCCCTTTGGTCCCACATAGAATCAATTCAATAAATAACTACCCTTTAGGGAATATCTCATGATCTAACCCCTTTATTAAAAGTTCTACACCAAGGCTCTCATGGTCCTATGTAAATAATCTGGAAATCCCCTCACCCTTCCTGGTCCAAGGTTCTCATGGTCTATTAGAAAGACATAATATGTATAAGTAATCTGGTATCCCCCTCAATCTTCCTGGTCCAAGTCTCTCAGGGTCCATTGGAAAAAATAGTGTGCACATTATATCAAAGAAGCTCATGTAATCTAAAAATACTACATGGCTAAACATTCACAATGCATATCATAGGCATTTCATACAATCAATCAAACTCCACCCTAATCAAACAAGGCAGGTAAAACAAGGTGTCCCTCATAGGAAACCTGGACCAAACAGACATAAACAATCAATTATGGTAAAACGTACCCATGGGGTGTCCCATAAACAAATCATCTAACCTTACGTATAAGCAATAACCCTTAATCAATCAAAAAACCCATAGCAGGTATTAAACAGGGTTTAATTCCAAATCAAGGAATACCCCAAATGTGTGTATGTGTCAATTTTATCCTATACAATCCAAGAAAAAAAACTAAAGGCACAAAAACACCCACATTTATGTCGTACGATTGATATACTTAAGCACCAGCCTTGGAGGCTGCCTAAAATGGCATAGATCTACAAAAAAAGGTAAAAAACTCCTAACCTTTAATAACACACAAGAGTATATGAATTAGGAAGAATGGATCAAGAGGGTTTGAGAAGTCACTGGTGGGATTCCAATGCACCTGATGGTGTCTCGATCTGAGCTTGGATGGAGAATCGGGAGATCAAACTTCATTTGTCATTCTGAAGCGCTTCTGTATGAAACCTGGGAAGAAGAAGGTGTTTCTATACAAGATATGTGACACCTCTCTGATATATAAATAAAAATGAAAAGTACATAGTTTGTTCATTAACACTACAAAATTTTTATTAGCCTCAACTGGCCCCAAAATTAAGTGGGTCTAAATTACACCACACATACATGTACTCAGTCATTACACGGTCAAAATACAGTTGTACGCGGCAATCTAGGTACACAGTGTGTACTCAGAAGTACACGGTGTGTACTTAGTAAATACTTGTTTCTTCATTTTTCCTCATAACAACCCAAAAACAAGATTCACACTTGAAAAGAATATCTGGGTTCTTACATGGACTTATGACTACATGGATAATTTTCCTCAAAACAATTTCATTTTTGACTCAAGTACCGAACATCAAAAAAACATCTAATATAAACTCAAATAATTAACTATTTATTATAATATGGTAATAAGTGATATAAAATGAATTATAAACTTGAAAAAGGTTCTGAATTAAGTATAAATTAACCTAAGTTTATTATTCATGAAATTAAAGAATGAACAAGACAAGTCGGACTCAAGGCAAGAGAAATCTTTACTCAATCTCCATTCATTGAGTTAAATATCTATGTCATTGGTTATATTCTTCAATGAATATGTTTAAATGATCCCTGATTTTTTTATAATTAATATCCACTTATATTGGGTGGATTAATATTTTTCACACATAATTATGTCCTTGATTTATCCTTAATATAATGATATGATCTTTTTCTAGGGCTTTATCTCAATCTCCTTTCATTGAGGCATATCTTGATGTTATGCACCTTTATTATCCTATATGGTATATATAAAACCTTTTGACTTGTTATATCATGAATTAGTATATTCTCATGATATTTAAAGTTTTTTTAATGTTATTTCTTTCTTATTTTTATTCAAGTGTCTCTCAAGTGGTAAGAGACTCTTTAAATAAAACATTGTTCTAATTGTTTTAAGGATTTATTCTTCTAAAACCTTATATTTCATGTCCATGTTTTCAAAATGGTTTTTATAAATTTATTTATATGGACATGAATGTTTTAAAATTTCAATTTCTTTCAAATTTTTCAAATTTTTATGGGACACTTTGATTCAAAAGTCTATTTATTAAATGTTTTAAAGGGTTTTTGGAGATGGATTGAATATTTCAATATCTTGAAATTATTTATTGTGATTTAAAATTAAATTTTATGATTAAAATGTTGAAAATTGAAATCTTTTATGTGTTATGATTATATAATGGTACTTAGACATTTGACGGGTGGTTACATGATAAACCAAAGACTAGTGGTTACATGATAAACCAATGACGGGTGGTTCCATGATAAACCATGGATGGGTGATTATGTTAAAACATCCAATGCATTGGGTATGGAAGTAGGCTGTATGGTTATTATATTTAGTTATATGTGTAGAATTCAACCATATGGTTATTCTATTTAAGTATGTTTATTTCCCATGTTACCTTTATATGTTATAGTAATCTTTTGGTTACAAAAAAGGCTAACCAGTGAGCTTATATTAAATGAATTTTTTTTACTACTTCTTAAAGGTGAGAAGTATTACTTTATGATAAAATATTCATGGATTACATTTTTTTCATGACTAACAATTTTCATTCTTTTTTTATCCCTTACTGAGATTTTTATGCTCATCCCATGTTTTGAAATGTTTTTCACAAGACTTAAAGAAGAATAGAGTCAAGGATGGGATCAAGGAAAAGTCGTTATGTTTAAACATGAAACATATCAAGTTAATTTTTAAAAAGTTTTTTTTATAAAAAAAATGGATGGTGATTATAAGTGTCTAATTGTAATACTTATGTTTTTATGTATGAGTTATGACATAATTATCTAAAGCTCTAAACCTGAAAAGATCTTCAAAGTGAATGTAAGTAAATTTTTTGACTTATCTCAATATTATGTAACCTTTAAGGTTGGGGCCTTATAGTTGGTATCAAAGGTCGGTTTAGCTGAATTTAGAGGATGGGGTGTTATTTAAGCATAAGCAAAAAGTTATATATAACCACAATGGTTAGTATATTAGAAAGATTCATAGTTATTTTAGATAAGTTGAATGGGTTTAAGATGATATGAATAAGTATATCTTAGTTTTTTCCCTCCTCATAAGATAGTATATGATGATTTTATTTATATACTCACACTAAAATTTTTGGTTTTAGTAAATAGATGGATCTAGGAGGAACCAAAGTAACAATGGATGTGAAGGAAAATTTGGTGTTTCTATGAATAAGAAACCAAATTAAATGGGATATGTAATGAAAAATATCATTGTTATTCTAAACCAGCTACCCGGAGTAATGATTTACCAACTGAAACTTAGTGATTTTTTGATGCATCATGTATGAGATAAATAAATCCATGTGTAAGTTCAGGTAATAATCATAAAGGTCAGTATATTCAATGACATATGTGTCAATTATGTGAAAATAAACACCTAGTAAAATGTTTAAAAGGGATGGGAAGATGTTATAGATGTGGTAATGAAGCTCATAAAGCAATAACCTGCCATGGAGAAAGGAATCATTAAGTTGACTCCATAAAAAGTAAATAAGTTCTTTCTGAGTTATCAATTTATTTTTTAAATGTGGGGAGTATGGTCATTATGAAAATAGATATCCTATGAATAAGGTATGGGAATGGGATCAATAGGAAAATACAAATATATGTTTACCAATACTTAATGTCATTCCAATTGAAGATGAAGAATCTAAAAATAACAAATGAAATTTATGAATTATTTATTAGCTTATGTTTTGAAATTATTGAATCTTAGGACATGATTATTGATTTTTTTAGGAAATAAGTATTTAAAAATAATTTGAAAACATGTTTAAGGGATCATGAAGAATAATATATTATTAAGATGTATAAATTTTATAAATTTGAGAGTTATTTTAGATCTATGGGTGATGAAATTTTTAAAATTATTAATGCTCTTTTGTTGATGGGAGTAATTTGGAAGACTTTTATCTTATTTGTGTAACCCTAAAGTTTTTTATGTGAAAAATATATTTGAGGAAGAATTAAATTTTCTTTTGTGGACACAATTATAAAGAATCCATAGGGTTTATATAATCCTTGATTTTGAGGTAATTCTGGGTCATTACTGTAAGAACCCGGATCTTCCTTTCAGGTATGTTTTTTCTTTTCTGGTCATTTTTGAGAAAAAGATAAAATTCGGGAAATTTTTGAAGTACACATCGTGTACTTTATGAGTACACTCCGTGTACTTACTTGCTACAGGAGACTGTGTGTTGGCTGTGTCTTGGCCACACACATGGCCTTGTGGGGGTTACATAGAGGCCACCTAAAGAGGAGTATGGAAAAGGAGATTACGCGTTTTGTACTTCAAAATTACATGCCATGTATTTTGTTTTTTTCATTAAATGGACCGGGGTCACGTCTAACCCCTAGAAGTGTCTTCTTCAAGGTCCCATTCGGCCGAGAGAAACTATATGGCCCTGAAACTTCTCTGAGCCCCCGAGCCTCCGTTTGTTCTCTGAATCAATCGACATTGATTGCGTTGGAACTACTGATGTAAGCTCTTCCTTCTTCTTGAGTTTCATTACATCATTTCACCACTTTCTCAATTTATCGTGGGTTGAGCATTTTAGACGTTTTTATAGATCTTGGGAATTTCTAAGGTGATTCAAGCTTTGAGGTTCATATATATCGATCTTCTAATTCCATGTTAGGTGTTTTGTGCCTTTCCGTTTAAAATCTTTGAGTATTAAGTGCAATTATTCCAATACTCTTGAACGGGGTGTTGTGTGTTTACTGTTTTTCCCTTGTGCTTTTCCTTCCATGCTTGTATGCTTGTGTAGAGGTTATTTGGTTATGAACAGGGTTGGATTTCTATGCCTTGGATGTTCTTCCCATGCTTTGTTCTGTTTACGACTGTTGGTCCTATTTAGCCTATTGGTTGTTTACCTGTTTTCCATGCCTTATGGTCGTAGGATGGAGTGTTGTTTTCTGACATGCTTGAGATGTTGTAGACTGGTTATCCAAGTAGTTATGTAGGTTTACTTGGGCCATATATCATTACTATGTGTTTACTTACACGGGGTCGTGAGAACCTGGTGTCGTAGACTAAAAGGAGATAGACCGAGTGAGCTTCCTCAGAGAGTCTTTGGACATTATAGACTATAAGGGGATAGACCGAGTGAGATTCCTCGGAGAGTCTTTGAGCTTTATATACTATAAGGTGATAGACCGAGTGATCTTCCTCAGAGAGTCTTTTTTTTACTTTGAATTACCTTGAACTACTCCAAGCTATAAGGGGAATTGACTGGGTGAGCTTCCTCATAGAGTCTGTGAACGACCTAGGGCTATAAGAGGAATTGACTGGGTGAGCTTCCTTAGAGAGTCTCTTGACCTTGGGGATATAAGGGGGATTGAACTTGTGTGCTTCCTCATAGATTCCTTGACTACCTTAGACTATAAGGGGAATTGACCATGAGTTCTTCCTCATAGAGACTTTATGAATTCTTATGATAGAACCAGAGGGGTTTGGCTGAGGGTACTGCCCAGAGGGTTGCTTGTACTTGTTAGGTAGGACCAGAGGGGATGGTTGTGGGTACTTCCCAGAGGGTTACCTGTTTGTGTTAGATGATCCTTGACATTGAAATGTGGATTGTTTACTGCTGAGTAATTTCCTGTTTACTACTTTTTATACTTTTACCTGCCATATATTCACTGACTGTTAGGCACAGATCTTCGGGTGGTTTCCTAATGAGATTTAGTCTCACACCTTGTTTGGGTCATGCTTTTGGGCCCAAACAGATTATATTGTTATAGGTATAGATAAGGGCAAGCTCCCTTCTACTTTAGGTACTTGACTTTCTGTGGAGCTGGAGAGCATGGGACCAAGATTTTTCTTGCGATACTGAGGAGCTATTTATCTGTTTATTTTGTACTTTAGTTTAGTACTGTTTTGTATTACATCATTGTGATTGTTTGGTTGTTTTTATATACATATGTATCATGCATCATTTATATATATATATATGTGTGTGTCTGCTTAATTTTTTTCTAACTTTTAGTCTTCTGCTGATTGCTTTTGTATGGATTATGAGTACTTCCGCTATTGTATCGTGTTTTTATTCTGTTGTGTACTCTGCCAATGAGGGCATAGTTTCCCTACTATCACACCCAGGTCCCTCACTGCTAGTTGGAAGCCTCTAGAATTCAGGTAAATGTGCTTGAGGCCATGCGACCAACCGGGTACGGGGCGCCTCTGGGTGGCTTCCGGAACCGGGATGTTAAAAAGTGGTATCAGAGGGAATTATTTTCTCTTGACTTACAGTTTGGATCCTATAGACAGGGATATGAAGGTATAGGTACTTCGTAATAAGTTGTGCTCGGGAGTAGCTAACCCATGTACAGGGAAAAGCCAATTTACCTTGTTAATGTAATTTTCTGATTTTTCAATTTTACATTTGATTGATTATCACTGTTGGGTGACTCACATGCTTTGTGATATTACTATTGACGTTATTGGGGTTCTATTTCTGTCGCAACCCAATGATATGATGTTATTCCATCTCATGCATCATATAGGCACTTTCTAGAGATCACATTTCATGAATTCTTTTCATGACATTTAGGGTGCATTAGCAATTTCATGTTGTTGTGATAGATGTTGTGTATAATATGCATGATGTTGTGATAGATTCCTTTATAGAATACTGATGTTTATAAGTATTGCTTTGTTTAAGGATTTTTTTGGATGAACACCAAATTTTGGTTCTTGGGGTGTTATGTGCCCTCATGAATCAGAATTTTGTGGGTCATTAGCTTGTTTTTGCTTGTTTATAACATGTATAATATGCCAAACATTGATTCGTGGGGAGTATGGGATCTCACGGATTGGAATTTTTCACCTTAACGCTCATTTTCTGTGTTTTCTGGGCTCCAGAGCAGTTTCTGAGGCTACTATCTGGAAAAACCCAGAATACACGGCGTGTACTTTGTGAATACACGTCGTCTAGTGTATAACCGTGTCACTGAATATGTGGGCAGGGACATGGGGCTGTAAAAATCTTGTAGGAACACGCCATGTACAGTATGTACATGCCGTGTTGTAGTTACTATGTGTCTACCCGTGTGACTAATGACACAGATAAGGGAAACTTGAGATATACACGTCGTGTAAGGATTGAACATGTCGTGTCGTATAACCTAAGTATTCGGCCGTGTAACGAACAACACATATGGATAAACCTTAAGCCTATACACGCCATGTAGTCTGACCTAGGTATCTGGTCGTGTCACAAACAACACAGGTCAGTGTTGTCCTTTCCTGTACACGCCATGTCCACCTGGAGCATGCCGTGTAGAGTGAACCGTGTAGCAGATCCTTAGAATAGCAAGGATTTCCTAATGATAGATTGATTTTGAGGTGTAGCAGGATGAGGAATGGTAGATGTCTCAATAGAAGATACAGTAGGATCGGTAGGTTCACCAATAGTATCACTGCAACACTTAATCGGGTAAATTAAAAATAAAAAATTAACATTTTTTAAAATATTAAAATGTTAAAATTAAAAATACCATAAATTTAAAACTCACTCAATTAATTATTTTGATACTAAAATTCAAATTAGAATTAGTAAAAAGTGTTGGATATACAAATTAAATAAAACCATATTCCGTTTTTTAATAATTGAAAACTAATTATTAATTAAAAATATAAAATAAAAATAAAAATTTATTGGAATAGAAAAACTAAAGACTATAAAATAAATTAAAGGTTAATTATTAAAATGAAAATATAATGAAGGATTATTTAACTAGAAAATGGTAACTGTAAAAAAATTAACACTGGAGATTAATATTTAAAATGATATTTAGAAAGAAAATAATGAGAAAAAATAATCAAATTAAATTAAATTTTAAAATCATAAAAACAAAATTAAACACAAAAAATTGTATATTATTTATTTCTACTAATAAATTAATAAAGTGAATTAAATTATCATATAAGGGATAAATAATTAATTAATTCAACAAATTTTTTATTAAATGATGTGGAAAAATATCTCAATTAAAGGCCACATAAAATTCTCCCATAATTAATCATTAATTTTCCTCAAGAAATTATGAATCAATTTTAGTGGGAAATATTAAATCTAAAAATTGAACAACTATAATTCCCCAAATAATTGATTAAAGAAAAATGAATTTCCCCCACGAATGCTTTTAAGAATAAAGTATGAATTCCCCCTCAAAGGAAAGCGGTTTTAGTGAAATATTTAATTATTTTTATACTAAAAGGATTGATTTTTAAATTTCTTTGAATTATATTAAAAATCTCAATATAAATTTAACTAAGACTTACAAACTTCTCTTTACCTCCAAGTGAGCAGGACACACTAAAATTATCACTGAGATAATTAGCCACAACGGAATGGATGTGTAGGTTTAATAATTACATGGAGGAATAAATAAATCATCCAATAGCTTTATCTTAAAGAGTAAAATAATTAAAGAATCAATAAAATAAGATCAACCCTAATTAGGATTTTTGTTTCATAGATCATCTAAATGCATGTATTATAAGTTTTATATGATCTAAAATATTCAATTCAATGATATTTGTATAAAATTTTCTTAAAATATGGTCATGAGAAAATGATTTCAAGAGGGTGGGAAATAATTTGCTCCATTAAATTCATGGATTAATTAAGAATAACCTCTTCAAAATGAAATCAAAACTTCCAAAATTAATAAAAACATTTACCCACAAAAATTCAAGATAAAAACTTACACAGCAACCAATTTTGAAAAAAATTTAAAGGGATTTTATGGGTTCGCATTAAATCACAGATTAACCCACCACACTTATAACACAAAATTTTCAAAAAAGTTGAATTAAAATTAAAAGAAAAATAATTAAAATTTTAAAGTTCAAAATATGTTTGTAATTCAATAGTTTAATAATATTTTCAAGGGGCATGATACATTTCAAATAATAAGTTTTTTACAATAAATATTTTAAAACTAATTAAAAAGATAAATGTATTATATTTAAAAAACATACATAAGAATTTTCCAATAAAATTCAAAAAGTAGAATGAAAAATATTGAGTTCATAGTGAAAAGGGTGTTGGAAAGTTTGGAAATTTTTTTTAATTATATTTTTAATATAAGAGAAAAAGGTATTTTAAACACCCATCTAAAACAACAACATACAATTAAACAAAAACAACCAGGGGTATTAGTCCCCTACACTTAAGATCACACTTTGAATAAATTTAAAAACATTACAGCTAAATTTCTCACAGCCATTTGAAAACAATAATATTGACCAAAAAAGAAAGGTAGATATTAAAATAATTCACTCCTGGGATTAATGAAGCTTTATCTTCAAAGATAATCCAATATCAGCTCCTCCCCCTTATCTTTAAGTGAAATCATTTGGTTTATTCTACTTCAATTCCAACAAAATGTAAAATGTTAACAAAATAAATCAAAAAATTAAAATCATTTGTAATGAAAACCCATAGGTTAAGTTTATGTAATGTTTGTCTAGTAAGGCTCTAGTATGAAGCTTCTCCTAGAAAATTCAAAGTAAAGTAAGTAAATATACTCTTATGTTAACAACTTAGTAGAACATTCTTTAATAAAAATTACCGGGAAGACCAAGAATATAAATCTATAAGAAATACATAGTAAAAGACAGATCACAATGGCATATTATTATTATCAAAACAAAGGTATAAATAAATAAACACCATGTGTTGAATCCTATGATGCTATAAATTTAAATTCTTTAGTTAGAAATTTGTGAAAATGTGTATTTCAATCACAAAGATGGTAAACTAGACCTTTGGATACCCTTTAAAATAATGTTTTATTATTTGACCATTTACCATCATTAGTTTATTTTATTCTCTAATTATTTAAAAATATTCATTTTTTAACACTCTAAGAATAATAAATGGTCCATAACATT
The DNA here is from genome assembly GCA_963277665.1 of Viscum album. Lineage (NCBI taxonomy): Eukaryota > Viridiplantae > Streptophyta > Magnoliopsida > Santalales > Viscaceae > Viscum > Viscum album. The sequence goes on along the minus strand of OY728157.1, from coordinate 1,244,435,805 downwards.
TATATTTCGATTTACCTAGAAATAAATTAAGTCTATAATTAAAGAAAATGACCTTCTATAAATATTTTAATTCTATGTTTTGAATGATATAATCATGAAATAAATTGATCCTCTCTTTATAAATACTAGAATTATTATAAGACTCTCTCTTAATCTCATACAACTCACTTAGTTCAAGAATCCTCCTCTCTCCAACAATCTTAAAATAAAATTTTAAAGCTTGTAGAACTCAATAAGACAAGTGTTGCATCTCCAAGGGAAAATTAAAACATTTCCCAAATAGTATTATATAGGGATTCATACCTATTGGGGTGTTGAAATTAGTTCTATAGGCCCATAAAGAATAATCTAATTTCATGGATCAATATTTTCTAGAATTAGAGACATTTTTCTCTAAAATATCTTTTAACTCCAAATTTGAAATTTCTACTCATCCACTAGATTGTAGATGGTAGGAAGCTCTATTTGTATGAGAACAACCATATTTCTCCATCAAATATTTAAATTTTTAATTCTTAAAACGGGTTCCATTATCAGTAATTGAAGCTCTTGGCACCCAAATCCTTGAAATGATTTTTTTTAATGGATTTTATTACACTGATGTCTTGATTGTTGGACAGTGCCACTACCTTAACCCATTTTTAGACATAATAAAGTGATACTAAAACATAATCATTTCTATGTGATGATGGGAATGGTCCCATAAAATCCAAGTAGCAAACATAAAAAATATCTACTTCTAGAATACCTTTCTAAGGTATCTCATGTTTTATTATAATATTCCCTAACCTTTGAAATATATCACATCCCATAATAAAACTCCTAGATTCCTTAAAAAATTAGGCCATTCAAATTAATCTTGAATGAATTTTTAGGTTGTCCTCTTTCCACCAATATTACCTCCCCAAGGTGAGGAGTGACTGTCACGACCCGTCCCTCGGGGCCCGTGCGGTAACTACCCCAAGCCCACTTTCCATAGGCCAGGTGTTGGAGACTAGAATTGGAAAGGAATATCCCTAAAAAGGGAAGGCATTGCTTGAAAATCTATACACACACAGAAAGGGCACACTGCACACAAGTATAAAACAATAGAAGAAGAAAGGTAAAACCACAACTAAACCTTAACTGAGTGTAAAAGTTAGTACTGAAAGTAAAAGGGGCCAGAATACAAGCTCAACTGAAATAGAATTACATATAAAAAAGAAAAAATAACTCCTGAGGTCACCCGCCAAGGATCCTAACTGAAGGGTAGGTACAGCTTGTCACTTCGGCTCTCCACATCATCTAGTCACCTTCGTACACTGTCTGTCAACCAACACCGAGCACCATCAATCCCTGACTCCTCAAGACTTAGTCTAGATGTCTATCATATGCATAAAACACAACAAGGTGTGGGTGAAGCCTATGCAGGGTTGAGTATTACAATACTCAATAGGGACCCTGAGACCTCCAGATGTCTCTTAGAATTACATAAAGGAAAAAACACAATGCATGATCTCAATCACAAATCACAAGGAAAGACTAAGCTCAAACCAGGTATATTATAGGGTACTAACAATAGCATCATCAGTCACATCATCAAACACCTTGACTACTAAAGAACTCCTCCTCTATCGAGTACAGTGGGCCTACCAAGTCACACACAGGTGCTTCCCACTAACCTTGAACTGCTTAGGTACTCCTCCCCATCGCGTACCATGGGTCTGCCAGGTCACACAGAGCCGCTCCCCACTGTGGCCTACTGAGGTACTCCTCCAGTCGAGTATCGTGGGTATTTTGGGTCACACAGAGTTTCTCCCCACCGTGGGCCAGCAAATTCACACAGAGGTGCTTCCAACTGAGTCGTCGAGTCACACATAGTTGAATGTTAGAAATCTTCAAGTCTCTTCTAGTCATAGGGTTCCGCATGTAGCGCGCTTGGGAGAACTGATCCTCAATCCATAAGTCATATTTCAACCAGCACAAATACCCTCAAAGAAGTAACCCGATGATCTGTCATGTTATAAGGGTTTCATCGCAACAAACGGCACGTCAACTGGATGCCCAGTCTGTAAGTTATAAGAATTTTAGTACTAAGGGCACATTTGGATTCTAGTACGATCCAACCCAGCCAAACTCCAAATTTCTCCAAGTCTCTTGTGAAGTATCTCAAAATTACCGCCTCTTCCTAAGGGATCTAGTGCCATGGATGATTCTTCAAATGGACGTATAGTTTAGGAGATACTCCAGTTTAAGCATAACTGGGAAAAAAGAGGTATGGGTACGGTCGGGCCGACCCAACCTGGTCTGCTAGGCCCAACCAAAAGGGGGATGGGATCAACCTAGTATGGCTGGGCCTAGTCTGGACCGCTAGGAAGCGGGCTTGGTCTGCTGGGCTACGAGCTTTATACGTTGGGTCGGGGGCGCGGCCCGCTGGACCGCGGGTCCATCCTGGCCCACCAGGCTATGGAACCGCACGGCCCTCTGGCCAAGCATGGGGGGTTCACTCCCCTCCTGAATGGCTTCGATCATTCTGGTCTTCAAAGTTGTGGCAACAGTTTCCACTACACCATCTGGGCAGTCGACGCAGACCGGCCAGTAACAGACCCACAGGGTGAGTCTGCCATTCATCGCGGCTCGAAGCCATGACCTTCCTTCACGGCATGCCAACACAGCGCACCGCCCCACTTAAACGTGGTCGGCGCTGGCCAGCCACTCATTTTTATGCGGTCGGTGGGTGTTGATGGCCGCCTCCCTCGGTCGCCGGCACCGCAGTGCTGGCATAGCTTCCGTGAGCCACTGGTGGTTCTTTTTTATTCTCATTCACACCTACGGGACTCCTAGGAAAATGCCTATGATGTGTGGCCCTTGGTTCCACATTGTCGCCATATCTTCCGGTTTCCCATGAAGAACGTAATCGTAACCGAGTTTGGTAGAGGTTTTGGGATGTGTTCATTTGTCCCAAGCCCTCTGTGTTATCATAATAACACAGGAATCAATTCGAGAAGGAAACAACTCATAGGTAAACAACAAAAACCCCTACCTTGAATTCATTGGAAGACGTTGCGGATGAGGAATGATTGTCCACATTCGAGGGCATTTCGGATGAAGGAGAACATTATCATCCTTTGAATTTCATCATCGAATCCTCCAACGGTCCTCGAAGCTATGTTCTACGTTGGTGGAATACATTATCGGAACTTCATCAGAGGTTCCTCTCTTCAGTTCCAAAAACCCATGCCCGAGCTTTGTTTAAATATAAGAAAAGAGGAGATCAACCCACCGCACAATTAATGAGGTTCATTAATGAATTTAATTAATGAACCTATTAATTCTCCGAATGGTGCATTAACAAAATCAAGTTTAACCAGTCATTAAATGGTCTAACAACCCAGTGGTCCTACTCCCACCTCTCAATAGTAACAATGAAATAAATAAAATAACTTGTTGAGTTATTTTATTATTTTTTTGTAAAGTCCAAAAATTAGCTTTTTTATCCAACCCTTTCTGGTTGAAGTTAAGATTCACCAAAGTGAATCATGGCATTGTGAATTCCACAGTGCCCTTGTATTTTTAATCTGAGCACCAGTTCAAAAGATATAAATCACCGCTCACACGTTTACTGAACGTACCTTAAAAAAAGTTCAAAAATTATTAACAGTCATCCTCAACCCACACTATTCGAGGTTAGGTTCTGCCTAAGGGGAATACACCCTCACGAGATCAAAATTAATCTCGGATTTTAAATCTGAGTTACCATTTAGGAGTTAAATAATTTAACAATAAAATAATTGTTACACAATTATTTTATTTATGTCCAAAAACTAACTTTAATTATTGGCCTGAGCCAGCCAAGGTTAGGATTTTCCCAAGGAAATAATACCCTCACGAGCTCAGCGGTGGTCTAAAATTTTTAATCTGAGTCACCGTTTTTGAGTTATAATCATTTAAAAAATAAAATTATTTTATTTTATTATTTTATTTATGGTTATGCCATTTTTTGGTTTTCTCACTGGAGGATTGAACCAACTAAACTTAAGTCACACCTAGGGTAAACTTGCCATCCTAAATGCAACGGTGCCCTCATATTTCTGATCCAGGCACCCGTTTAAGAGTTATTCCACTTTTTTAGGAAAATTACGCATTCTTGCTATTTAAAGAATAAAATTTTTTTCAACGGATCATTCTGGGAACTCCAGACCTCGAAATCAAGTGTTTTCAATTTTTGCAGACTCGTAATAATCCTAAATAATTTAAAAAAATTATATGGAAATTCCAGGTCTTTACATTCTCATATACTTTGGGATTTTCTCCCCTGAATTCCCCAACAAACTAGGGAAACAAGTGGGGGTACTGAGCACTTATCTAAGAATCTCGCTCCCATGTTCTCTCCTAGAGGTTCCCATTATGCCACCGAACTCACACCAGAGAAATCGACCACCCAAGAAGGACCTGCTCCTATCGATCCTCTATCTCCATCGGGAACTCCATGAACGTTTCACCATCGTCAATGTCCATATTTCCCTAGTCGATAACATGGAATGGATCGTGCACATACCTCCTCAGTTGTGGAACATTGAATACATTATGCACCCAGTGCATTTGTGGGAGAAGAGCTAGATGGTACGCCACCTCACCTACTCTACTAAGGATCTGTAAAGGTCTGATGAACCTTGGAGATATCTTTACACCCCGACCAAATCTCTACAATACTCATCGGGGTGATACCCATAAGAATACATGGTCTCCATCCTCGAACTCCAAGGGTATCCATCTCCGGTCAGTATAAGACTTATGCATGCTCTGTGTAGTCTTCAACTATTCCTAGATGATGTGCACCTTCTTTATGGTAGCTCGTACCAACTCTGGACCCATAAGTGCTGACTCCCTTGGGTCTTTCTAGTATAGAGGTAATCTTCATGGTCACCTGTAAAAGGCCTCAAATAGAGCCATTCTGATGGTGAAGTGATTCCTATTGTTTTATGAAAACTCCACTAGTGGAAGGTGGTCCTCCCAACTGCAGCCAAAATCACGGATGCAAACATGAAGCATATCCTCAAGTGTCTGTATGGTCTGCTCCGTCTGACCATCAATCTGAAGATGAAAGGTGGCTCTCAAGCATAGGTAAGTCCTGAAGACCTCTTGTAATCCCTTCCACAAGCGGTAAGTAAAACGTGTGTCATGATCTGAGATGATCATCGATGGCACCCTGTGAAGCCATATAATCTCCTATACGTAGAGGCGTCCCAAGCCCTCTACTGATCTCTGCTCTGAGATGGGTAGAAAGTGGGATGACTTGGTGAGTCGGTCAAGGATCACCCAGATGGAATCATGGCACATGGACGTACATGGTATCCCTATAACAAATTCCATGGAGATACCATCCCACTTCCTTTCCGGCACCTCAAGTGGATGTGCTAAGCCTATTGGTACTTGATGCCCGACCATCACTTACTGTCAAGTGAGGCATCGTGATATAAACTTTTCTACCACTTTCTTCATCCTTGGCCACCAGTATTGACACCGGAGATCCTGGTATATATTCTCCACACCCGGATGTACCACCAAATGGGATGTGTGGGACTCCTTAAAAACCTCCTCTCATAGCGTCACTAGTACCATGGTGCATCCTCTGAAAATTATAACGTTCTCCCCACCTTCAGAAAATCTTTTAGGAGCTTTTCATGAGGATATCTGAGCACATCGGGTCTCATAGTCCATGTCCCCAAGCTGTGCCTCCCGAACTTGCTGAAGAAGTGGGGAAGTGACTGAAATAGACTATAGGTAAGCTGCTCCATCACTATCCATGAAGGATAACTATAATGTGGCTAATTTCTCTATTACCTCATTCATCATGTGTAGACTCGGCCTCCTACTAAGTGTGTATGCTACTACGTTTCACTTCCCAGGAGTGTAGACCATCTCAAATTCATAGTCCTAGAGGAACTTAATCCATCATTATTGTATCAAGTTCAGGTCCTTTTGTAATAAGATATACCTAAGAATCTTGTGATCGGAGTAGATATTAGACCATTCTCCCAACTATACTCTCAACTCCTAGAGATCCGCGGGATCCATCTAATATGTAGTTGTAAATATTGGTGTTGTCCTTTGGTATAAGACAATGTAGAAGTCCTTCTACCTATGAGGAGTTAATCCTGGAAACATCTTTTGAAAGGATGTTCATGAACTCTTCCACTACTATTTGGAATTGAAAACTCAAAACACATATTTCCATGAGGGTAAGGCTGGATGACTCAAGAGTGGTCAGTTGCACTATCCTATGCATGATTTTATCCCATGATACTTGGGTTTTCTTTTTCACCGACCAAGGAAAACCCCATTCCAATATTGTAGATATACCATAATTTTTTTTCCTAAAAGAGTCAATATGAACATGAACTGTGGATGACCAGTCCATACCCAAACTAACATATTAAGGCCTCGATGCTACCACCAAGAGGTTCCAGCTGAAACTCTCGCAATAAGGGTCATATCACACCATCAGCATAAGTGTGATTATCGATACTCCTCTCATAGGTATCTCCAGACGTAAGGGTCAAGTCAATGGTTTAACCAGAAACTCTAGGTCTTGAACAAGATTCATGACAAGAAGGAATGATTAGTACCTATGTCTATTAATTATGTAATCTAGAAGTAGACACAGATTGTACCCCAAATCATTCATGTAACCCTTGGGTCACACTCCTTGACCACATGCAGCTACTCCCTTCCCCTGTCCTCCAACTCCCTAAGCTTGGTGGGGACCACATTAGGGTGGTGGTTATAATATGTCTAAATTCACACCACCTCCTGATGCTCTCCAATCTTCCATTACACATCTACTACCCTTCATATTCATCTATCCCTATCACTTCCTCTTCCTGAAACATTTTACACATATAAGTCTTTGAGATTCACATCGTTGTCCTGCTTTCCCACTGCTGACATTCACTGGCTATATCTACTCAGCCAAATGATTTTAAACTACAATTCTTGGATTTCCCTAAACACGTCTTGCTTAGAGGTGTGAGCCTTGAGGCACTAGTCGTATCGTATTCATCGAGTACCTAGAATGGTCGGTACACCTCGATGAAGACTCAATTAACGACATGTCGTCCTATCAAAAATGTAGAAGCTCTAGGGAACACAAACTCCCTTATCTTTTAATGGAAAGAGATCCCCTTCTTTGTGGAAGGTTCTCAAGCTCTGTCCACAAAAAAAGTTACCTCATCGTAAGATAGGGGTAATCTAAACCCTACCATCGCCCTACTGAGCCACATAGAATGCTCACTTATAGGGCCACCATCTGATCTAAGAGTGACCTGGCTAGATGGAAACTCGGTCACCACCTCAATCCAGACCTTCGTTGCCTATGAGTCAGGCTCACCTCAGAACCAAGGGGTATCTGTCACTGAAACTCTTGTAAGGCACTGAGACTATATGTGTCCTCTATCGGTAGCATCAGTTGTAATTGCTGACCAATAGGCAGTGGTATCGCTGGGACACCTCCAGAAGGTACCATCTCGGGCAACGGTACTTGTACTGAAGCCTCATCATGCTATACACCATCCTCATGGTCTCGTATCGGAATCCTGGATGACTGTCTGTGTGGAGGAATCTTGAAAGAGAATAAAGATGAACCATGGTCAATAAGTTATACCTGGTGAGCTGAATCAAAAGAGATCAAAAGAAAAAAAAATCAAAAACACATGCAATCAGTGTTTTCATGTACCGAGTCAGAAAACAGAATTTGGGGTCCCAGTGTATGGATACATCGGTCGCCTCATCGACACTAGAATCCCTGGACAGAAATACAAACTCAAGACACTTAACACTATTTCTCCATTGAAAACATATACTCTTAGTTCTTTTGGTAGAACTGACCCCTTTGATACCACTTTGTCATGACCTATCCCCTGGGGCCCATGCCTTGACTACCCCAAGCCCACCATCCATAGGTCGGGGGTTGGTGACTAGAACCAGAAAGGAATATCCCTAACAAGGGAAGGCATTGCCTCAAAACTTGTACACACACAGACAGGGCACACTGCGCACAAGTATAACACAATGGAAGAAGAAAGGTAAAACCACAAATAAACCTCAACTGAGTGTAAAAGTAAGTATTGAAAGTAAAAGGGGATAGAATACAAGACCAACTAAAATAAAAGTACAGGTAAAAAGGAAAAATATATCATGAGGTCGCCCACCAAGGATCCGACCTGAAGGGTAGGTACAGCTCGTCACTGTGGCTCTCCACATCAACCAGTCACCTCTGTACACCATCTATCAACCACCTCTGTGCACCGTCAAGCCCTGACTCCTCAAGACTCAGTCTAGTTGTTCATCATTTTCACAAGACACAACAAGATTTGGGAAAATCCCGTGTAGGGGTGAGTATAACAATAATCAGTAGGGAACCCGAGACCTCTGAAGGTCTATCATAATTCCACAAAGGAAAACCCGCAAAGAATGATCTCAATCACAAATCACAAGGAAAGACTCATCTCAAACTAGGTATATTCTAGGGTAGTAATAGTAGAATCATAAAACACCTTATCTACTGGATAACTCCTCCTCTATTGAGTATAGTGGGCCTTCCAAGTCACACAGAGGTTCTTCCTACTAACCTTGAACTTTTTAGGTACTCCTCCACATTGCGTACCGTGGGTCTGTCGGGTCACACAGAGCCGCTCCCCACCATGGCCTACTTAGGTACTCCTCCTATCAAGTAACATGGGTATGTTGGGTCACATAGAGTCTCTCCCCACCGTGGTCCTATAAAGTTACACAGAGGTGCTTCACACTGGGTCATCGAGTCACACATAGTCGAAAGTCAGCAGTCTTCAGGTCTCATCCAGTCATAGGGTTCTACATGTAGCACACTTGGGAGAACCACTCCTCAATCCATAGGTCATATTTCAACCAGTATAAAGTCCCTATAAAAGTAATCTAATTATCTATCATGTCATAAGGGTTCCATCGCAACAGACGGTGCATCACCCAAACGTCCAGTCTGTAAGTTATAGGCATTTTAGTGCCAAGGGCCCACTTGGATTTTGATACGATCCAACCCAGCCAAACTCCAACTTTCTCCAAGTCTCTCATAGAGTATCTCAAAGGGAATTCTTCATCTTAAAGGTTCTAGCACCGCAGACAGTTTATCAAATGGACGTCCGATTTAGGAGATACGCTCGTTGAAGCGTAACTGGGAAAAAAGGGGTCCAGGTACGGTCCAACCCAGTTGGACCGACCCGACCTGGTCCGCTGGGCCCGGCCCAAAGGGGACTAGGATTGGCCCGATATGGATGGTCCTGGTCTGGCCCATTGGGCTGCAGGCTCGATCTACTGGGCTTTGGGCTCGACCCGATGGCTGAGCGCGGGGGGTCTATTCCCCTCTCGAATGGCTTCAGCCATTCGTGTCCTCAAATCCTTGGTACCAATTGGTGTCACACATCCTAGCCATTCCGCGCGGACCAGATTGCAAAAAACCCATGGACATGGGCCCACCCTCTGTCGTGGCTCTAAGTCATGGAATTCCTCATGGTGCGCCGCCGCAGCGTGCCACCCCACTTTAACACGGCTGGCCCTGGCTGGCCCCTCCTTTTTCCGCTAAGGTGCCTCCAAGTGCCGTCATTCCTTCGTGGTCGGTGGGTGCTAGCCACCGCCACCCTCGGTCATCAGCACCGCCATGCTGGCGTGGCTTCCGCAGGCCACCGGTGAAGATCTAGTGGTTCGTTTTTATTCTCATCCGCACCTACAGAACTCCTGAGACAATGCCTACGTTGCGCGGCCCTTTGTTCCGCCTTGCCGCCATATCTTCCGGGTTCCCACAAAGAACACAGCCATAACTGGGTTCGGTGGAGGGTTTGGGCCTTGTTAGTTTGGCCCATGCCCTTCACATTATCATAATAACATGGGAATCAATTCAAGAAGGAAACAACTCATAGGTAAATAACGAAACCCCCTACCTCATGTTCATTGGAAGTCGCTGCGGATGAGGAAGGAGTGTCCACTTTCGAGGGTGTTTTAGACGAAGGAGAAAGTTCACTTACTTTTCCATTCATCTTCGAATCCTCCAATGGTCATCAAAGCTCTGTTCTACATTGGTGGACGACATTTTCAGCACTTAATCATAGGTTCCTCTCTTCAGTGCCAAAAACACATGCCCGAGATTTGTTTAAATAGAAGAAAAGAGGAGATAAACCCACCACAAAATTAATGAGTTTCATTAATGAATTTAATTAATGAACCTATTAATTATCCCAATGGTGCGGTTACACAACTATGTGTAACCGGACATTAAATGGTCTGACAACCTTGTGGTCCCGCTGCCGCCGCTCAACAGTTACAAAGAAAGAAATAAAATAACTTGTTGAGTTATTTTATTATTTTTTTGTAAAGTCCAAAAATTAACTTTTTCATCTAACCCTTTTCGGTCGAAGTTAAGCTTCGCCAAAGAGAATCCTAGTGCTGCGAATTCACCGGTGCCCTCAAATTTTTAATCTGAGTACCGATTTAAAATATTGAAATTTCCACGCGCACATTTACTGAATGTACCTTAAAAAAAGATCAAAAATTATTAACATTAACCCTTGACCTATACCGGTCGAGGTTATGCTATGCCTAATGGGAACACTCCCTCACGAGATCAATAGTACTCTCAGATTTATAATACGAGTTACTGTTTAGGAGTTAAAGAATTTAACAATAAAATAATTGTTATGTAATTATTTTATTTACGTCCAAAAACTAACTTCCATTGTTGAATCACACCGGCCAAGGTTAGGATCTTACTTAGGAAAGCATACCCTCACAAGATCAGGGGTGGCCTCAGATTTTTAATCTGAGTCATTGTTTATGCGTTATTATCATTTGAAAAATGAAATAATTTTATTTAATTATTTCATTTACGGTTATGCCATTTTTGGGTTTTCTCACTGGAGGCTTGCACTAACTAAACTTAAGTTATGCCTAGGGTAAACTTGCCATTCTAAATGCAACAGTGCCCTAGAATTTCTAATATGGGCACCCATTTAAGATTTATTCCACTTTTTTAGGAAAACTGCTCACACACGCTATTGAATGCTTAAAATTTTTTTGATGGTTCATTCTGAGAACCTCGGGCCTTAGAATCACGTGCCATTAATTTTGACAAACTCGTAATAAAACTAAATAATTTTAAAAAACTTTTATGGAAATTTTGGGTCTTTACAGGGACAACTCTTTAGAATGGGTAATATTTCTTCCTATAGCACACACCTTTTTATGATTCCATTAGTACATATCCTAAAACATAGAGAGTCATCCCATAGATAGTACTTAAGCTTTGGAATGAACTTTATCCTCTGATTATTTGAAAAATACTTAGGAATGACACTAACTTTTAAGAAGTTATAAAAGTTTCCAAACCAAGAAGACTATTTAATAGTGATAGTGAGTAGCTTTTCATTGGGAAAGGAATAATTAATCTCCCTTGGTTCTTCAAACTGGGTATTAAAAATCTTGAAAGATGTTCTGAAAATACATTTTCATATCATTTTTGGTCTCTAATATCCATATCAATCTCTTATAACAAGATAATCCACCTAATGAGTCTAGGTTTTTATTCATTCTTTTATAGTAAAAACTTTAAGGAAAAGTAGTATGTAAAGATTATGAATTTGAAACCTATAAGTTATTGTCTAAAATTTTCTAGGGAAACAATCATAGAAAAAAACACTTTCTCAGTTTTGGTGTTGTTCTTTAGAGTACTATCTATCATTCTACTAGCATAAAAAACTCTATGTAATCTCCTTTTTCTCCTCTATCCTGAAACAGCTCCAAAATACATGTCACTTTCATCAAATATAATTTCAAAAGGTAATTTCCAATCATGTGTAGTAATGATGGGTGATAAAGTGAGTTTTTACTTAATAAAATTAAATTTTTACAAGAATTCTTTATCAAACAGGAAGGGCGCATCTTTAACAAGTAGATAATATAAGGGATTTGTAAATTTTGAAAAATATTTTATAAACTGTCGGTAAAAACTTTCATTCCCTGAAAATATTCTAACACACTTAACATTTCAGTAGGGGTAATTTTTTAATTACCTCAACCTTGGTAGTATCAACCTAAAAACCCCTATTAAGAACATTATTTCCCAGAAATATTCCTTTAGTAACTATTAACAAGAATTTATCCCAATTTAGAACTAATTTGGTCTCTAAACATTTCTCTAATACCAATTCTATATTTCCTAATCAACTCTCAAATGTGCTGAAAATAGTGAAGAAATCATCCATGAATACATCAATAATCCTCTGTCATATCTAAAAATATAACCAACATACATATTTGTAAGGTAATAAGAACACCACATAATCCAAAGGTAATTATCCAGTAAGAAAATTTCCCTAAGGGGCATGTGAATTTATCTTCATCTTGATCTCCTATCACTATAGGGATCTAGTTGTACCTAGAATAGCCATCTAGAAAAAAAACCATTTATAGTAAGCATTTCAAGAATTTGATCTAATAAAGGCATTAGAAAATGATCTTTCTTAGTGGATAAATTGATGGTTTTGTAATCTATACAAAAACTCCATTTGGTTTCCTTTCTCACTTGAATTTTTCATTTTTTATTGGTCACAGTGAAATATCCTTTTTTGGGACCACTTAGACTAGACTAACCCAAGAACTTTGATAAAACACAATTTTGTTGAATATTTTATTGATAATAAATGAAAAAAATTCCTTAATTGTGTTAAATATGTTTATTTATAAAATATTTTGGATTAGATCATTTATTTGAAAATTTGGTAAAAATTACAGTTTTACCCTTTAAAATTCACTGTAGAATTATGGACATAAATATTTTTATATGTATTATTTGAACATAGAATTTTCCAAATATATTTTTTGACTTAATGGGATACAATTTCATTTAGGACATTGGAGTTAAATCATGCATTTGATGGGTGTAAAAGGGCCATGAGATCAAGGATAGACTGGCCCCGCTAGTTTGGACATTAGTTCTGTATTTAGGACATATCATCTTCATAAAAGAATGTATTTGGCCCCAATTTTGAGATGATCTCGGGGACACAATTCCTCATATTTCATTTTTCTGGAAGGACATCTGAATCACGCATTTTAGAGGTCAAATAGGTGGTGGAAGTTGGATTAAAATATTTGGACGAATTTCCCCATTCACACTTGAAACCACTTGTAACTTAGCCTCCCCTCTACTCTATAAATATGTATTTTTCTCATTTTGATGGGTTGTGACATGAATTAGGATTTTTAGGGAAGAAAATAATTGGATCCACTCTAATTATCCAACCTTTTCAACAAGGGTATCTCTTGAAGTAAGGATCCCTTCGACAAAGCTTTCTTCTTCTTCTTCGTGTTGTAATACTTTTGTTTGCGTAATAAACTCTTTAGTTCTTCATTAATTTCTTCTGTTTTACTCTGTTTTTTCTTTCACTTCTCTTTCTCATTAATCTTCTTCTTTGGGCTGTAATTCAATACTAGAAATGATATTGGGTTATACCCTTTCTAAATCTTTGCAAATGAAATCTATTTCTATGAAGACTACACCGCCCATGGAAGATTAGTTTTCTTAGTAATAAATCAACCTCTTACATTATTAATTAATTTATTTTGAATCAATTAGCTACTATAATTCACTTAATATGATATATTAATTGAGTTTTAAATTTAAATTAAACTAAGTAATCAATTTAACAATTGACACAAAAACACGCGAGGTAGAGATTTGTGTAAATTGTGAAAGTGCGGTCTTAATCGGTAATACAAACCGAAAGGGATAAATTTTTAGAGTTAAAATATAATCTCAAAATTAAATTAATACTGATTTAAAGAGTTTATATGTTCTATAATTAACCAGTGACCATAATCTAACCCAAGAACATCAATCAAAGTAGGGGGATGTGACTGCATGTTCCGAAGCTAGCCTACGGTTTAGGTAATTTCATCTTTGCGGTTAACTTAACTCCCATAGGGTTTGAGGGTTAAAAACTTAGGGGATTATAATTAAGTGGATGTTAATTTAAATGATAATGATAAATAATTGAGTTAATATGTATAGTTATATTGATTGTGTCTTTTAACATATTTTCTAAAAAACCATCTTCTTATTGTGTTTTATTAATAAAGTTTCATTTCAAAAACAAAAAAATGAAATCTTATTCCAACATACTTATTATTCTTTTATAAATGGTAATAAAACCCTCATCATTTTAAAGTATTTTTTTATTCTCTTTTATTTTAATTTTAGAATGCCTTTAAGAAGTTGTTTTAATTTACTTCCTCCTTTGAGATAGGACCTTGGTCACCCACTCTGCTTCACCCAAGTACCCAAAAAATCACACTTCATTGGAGAGTTCCCATGACAGTGCCTTTAGCACTGTTAGAAATGGGTTATATAAAACAAGTTTCAAGTAGCTTTATTACCACTACTCTCACAATCAATTTCATTTTTTAGTTCAGTCTCATTTGATACACTATTCTTGTTTTGTGGTCAGGTTCTATAGGAATATTTTTCATGATTAATGATAGGATAATCCCTTTTATATCATATATGGACCATCCTATTATAGTTTTTAATTTTTTTAGAACACCCAAGAAATATCTTTTTTTTAATTCAGCAAAAATAATTATAGGTAGTGTTGAATTCCCACTTAGAATTGAGTATTTTAGGTGTGTTGGGACTGGTTTTAGCTCTAAAGTAGGTGATTTTTTGCTTTATACAACAATATTGGGATTATGAGGGCCAAGATATTCAACATTTTTCTTATAAAAAGTTTGAAAAGTGGAAATATTTTGAATTTCATAACTAGTTTAAAATTTTCCTTCACCATTTTCCAAAGTGGACAACTCACTCTCATATGTTTTTATATCATAATTCAGAATATTAATCAAAGAAAAATCATAAAAAAAATTACTAACTCTTCTTATACTTTATCAAATTTCTAATCATTTTTTATTAGTAGAATAAAACTTAGTTTCTCTTGAAAATTATTTAATTTCAAACACAAAAGATTTATATTTAAAAACACTTTTGTTAGCAGAAATAAGATTGTTGTAAAATTCTAGAAAATTTTATAGATTCTCTCTTTATATAAACTCAATAGTGTGTGTTGATACATTTTACAGTTCAAAAGTAAATTATTTATCCAAAGGTTTTTTTTTTCAAATTCTTCTAAATATACAAGAGTTCTTTTAGCTTCTAATAACTCTACTATAGAATAGTTTTCTTCAAAAGTTGGTTCCTTAACATTTTTAAACACATTTAATTACTCTTTTTGTTCCCAAAATTTAAAAGATTAGTTAACCCTTAGACACATATATAATATCTCCACCAGTGGAAAATAAGGGACTAATAAGTATTATAGGAACCTCTTGATCACACTCCATGTCAAACACAAGAAAGTCAACAAGCAGAAATAGCTTGCCAACTCCAACCAGAAGATCATCTACCATTCCTATAGGATGTGTGAATGAATGGTCGTCCAATTGTACGATCATAGTGGTTGATTGAATTTCACTCAATCTAAACTATTTAATTAATGATAAAGGGAGAAAATTATTAATAGAAACTATATCACACAAATAATTTAGTTGACCACTATTCCGTAAGGTGAAGGGAATGACAAGGCTACCAGGGTCCTTAAGCTTCAGCTCGATTTTCTTTTAAAGAATATCACTACACTCTTTAGTGGGTCTATATATAGAAAATTCTTCTAGAGTTTTTTGTTTGAAATAAATTTTCAATATATTTCAAATAATAAGGAATCTGGATCAAGTCTTAGATGAAAGAGATATTCACTTAGACCTTGGTAAGAATCCCAAGGAACTGAAGAAGTTTAGCCTTGTTATTATTCTTGTGTTTTAATTTATCAAGGAAATGGATTGGTGGGAATAATAATTTAAAATATTAGGAATATCCCCAAATTATTTAACAAATTTCTCTTTCCCATGACACTTTTTAGGATAAAAAAATACATCTTGAATTTATGGAGAAACATTGAGATTTTCTTTATTTTTAAAATTTACTCTCATTTGAATATTGAGTTTCATATAGTTTTTGACTTTCATATTGAACTTGTTTTTTATTTTAGGAACTCCTAAAGTTTTTTCTAGATTTTTTTTTTTGAGTATTTAGTCTACTTTTTTTACTACTTCCATGACTTTTTCTGTAGGTTTAATTTCAACTATGGTATGAATTTTTCCCATGTCATTATATGTCATGTATCTAGATAATTGGTCTATTTTTAATTATAAATTGTGCATTATATATTTATCATTAGCTTTATCATACTCATATTTCACTTTTTGAGAACCAATTTTATCCTCTTATAAGTCAAATATTTTTAAAATTTGATCCATCCTATTAATAATAATCCCATAAATTTTTTTTGGGAATTGGATGACTCACCCCTTTTTTTTATTTTGATATTGTTTTCTAGTTTTATTTTGGTAACTGGGGGTAGCAATTTGTCTAATCACTCCTTGTTGTTTCCAATATAAATTGTGACGGTTCCTATATCATTTATTGTAATTGATCGATAAATGATATTATCTATTAGGAACCCTAATACCATAATTGGAAAATTTTAAATTTTCTTATTCTTGGGATGGAATATAAAAATTTGGATATAAGTTTTTTAGTGTGCTCAAATATCCCAAATTTAGAACACTTATCTCTAATAGATTGGTTATGGTTTTGATAACTCACTTGATTGATACTTTTTTCCATTTTGGTTTATTAAATATTGAAGTTGATATTTAATTTTAAGTATTTAATCATTAGAATATACCCATGAACCATTATTATTGCCACCAATATTCACTCTCTTCATCCTAGAGTTTTTATATTGATAATTTAAGGTAAGGTTATTATCGATTCATCTCAACTCCACATCAGTATTGTCATTATAATTACCCCTAGTAAACTGATCTATGAAATTTTCACCAGAAGAGGATAATCCTAAATATAAGGTATCCATGAGAACATAGTATGGAAGCTATATATGAGGGAAATCTCTAAGTATGTCCCTAAATCTATCCCAAGCCTCAATAAAGGATTCTCCATCCTCTTGATAAAAACTTTTAATTTTCGTTCTCAACTCACGCTTAAGTCTTTTGGGAGAAAATTTCATCGCGAATGAGTTATGCACTCCATCCCAGTTTTCAAAAATATTTTAATCTAGACTAAAAACTAGTTTCAAGCATTCCATTTAAGGAAAAGGGAAATAATATCATTCTTAATTAATTTTCATTTAGTTCTAATAGAGGTAATTTTTGCTTCATATTTTTGAAGTATCTAATCAAGGCCAGTGAGACTTCATTAGAATTACCATTAAAATCCGGAAATAGTGAAAGATGTGACAGTTTTTGGATCTAGGTGACACTATAATCGAAGATGGGTTTCTTTAAACATTAGTGATTTGAAACTCTTAGACCACTTATTTTCTTCATTATTGAGTTCAGGTCTAAATTTTCTCTCATTATTAACCAGAACACTCTCAAAAAAAATTTAATTTCAATTTTGTTTTTCTTTTTTCAATATATTCTTTAATGTGTAACAATAAAATCCCTTTAAAAATTTTAAAAATTAGTTGTTATAAAAAAATTTATTTTCACATTTTTTGGGTCAAAATTTTTTTATTTTGGAAGTTGTGATACAATTTTGAAGAGGTTATTATTAATTACCCCTAGAATTTAATTTACAAAATCATTTTTTTCCCTATTGAAATCATTTTTTCATGGTAAAATGTTAAGAAACGTTGTTTACCACAATCATTGAATTGAAAAAAAATTATTGTATCAAACATATAATACATTCATTTACAAGATCTATGAAATGAAAATCCAAATCTTCTTTAAGATTATTTCCTTCATTATTTTATTCTTTAAGATAAAACTGTTGGATGAGTTATTTATTCATCTATGTAATTATTGAACCTACTCATCCATTTAGTTGTGTCTAAGTTTTTGTGTGATAATTCATGTGTGAACTCCCCTCTTGAAGGTAAATAGAAGTTTAGAAGTCTCGGTTAAATAAAATTTTATGTTTGTTTAATGCAATTCAAAAGGATTTCATAAGCAATAATTTTAGTATTATAGTAATTAAATAATTCACTAAAACCACTTTACTTTGAGAGGGAATTCAAAATTTCTCTTTGAAAGGATTTTTGGTGAGAAATAATTTTTATTTAATCAATTATTTATTGCATTACAGTTGTTCTGTCTTGATATTTTTTATTCCCCATGAAAATTGATTAGTAAATTCATGAGGACAAGTAATGATTAAGTATGGGGGAATTTGATGTTTCCTTTAATAGAGTTGTTTTCTCACATAATTAAATTAATATTTTGTTGAATTAATTAGTTAATTGTTCCTTATATGATAATTAAATTCAATTTAGTAATTTAGTAGTATACATAATTAATTTATCATTTTTTGTGTTTAATTTTGTTCTTATGGTTTTAAAATTTAATTCTATTTTAATAGTTATTTGTTTTTAAGGTGCTCAAATTTTTATCTATCTTAGGTATATATAAATCTATCCTATTTATTGATATCCTTGTGCTCAGACAACAAGAAATATAAGATAAAATTTAGAATAAAAAGTTCGAAACATTTAAGTTGGATAAGAAAATTGAAATAATCATTTTTTAAATAGTTTTTATATTTTTTCTAAAAAAATTTAATATGATTTTTTTAAAATTAATTTTTTTTATGTTTTGAAAATTGGTCACAAAAAAGCCTTCATTGTAAACGGTTCCAAAAAATTGACATGTACATAATTAATATGTGAAAATATAATAATTTTTAAAACTAAATAGAACTGATATAGTGGAAGGAGTATCAATCCATAGAGAAGGGTAATTATGATCCTATAACCAAAATTTGAAATAAAACAATGTAATCAGTGAATGAAATATTTTTTAACTTTTACTTTTTACACTTCAGTCTGGTTCTAGATCTATAATCGTTTGACCTTGGTGTGTTCGATGGTATCAATGACGTTAGAAGGCAGATTCTGACGATAGTGGTGGTAGACTATCTCATCAAATGGTGGAGTCCAACAGTAGAGGAAAAGGATCAATTGAACTTTGGGGGAAGCAAGGGAGATATAAAATAGTGGTGGTTGATCTACTTCATCCAATGATGGATCCTTGGTGGGAGGTAACAACAATGGTGGTGGTAGAATAAGAATGTAGAGATTATATGTCCTCTGAAACCCGGTTTTTGATGTTCTTCTCTACTTAGCGGTAGATGCTCTACTCTACCCCAGTGGTGGTAGATCCTGGTGGTAGCAAGGATTTCTTGATGGTAGATTGATTTGGAGTGGTAGTAGGCGTGAGGACCGGTGGATTCCTTAGTGGTAGATTTAGTAGAATCAGTTGATTCCTTAGTGGTAGCACTGCAACACTTAATCAGATAAATTAAAAATAACAATTAACATTATTAAAAATATTAAAATGTTAAAATTAAAAATATTAGTAATTAAAAACCTATTTAATGAATTTTTTGATTTTCAAATTAAAATTTGAGTTAGTAAAAAGTGTTAGATCTACTAATTAAATAAAATAATATTTTTTTTGATAATAATTGAAAACTAATTATTAATTAAAAATATAAAATCAAAATAAAAATTTATTAGAATAAAAAAACTAAATTTTATAAAATAAATTAAATTTTCGTTATTTAAAGGAGAATATAATGAAGGATTATTTAATTAAAAAAATTAATAATAATAAAAATTAACACTGAAGATTAATATTTTAAAAGTATATTTAGAAATAAAATAAAAATAAAAACAATTCATACATAAATAAATTTTAAAATCATAAAAAAAAATTAAACTCAAAAAATGATAAATTAATTATTTATACTACTAAATTACTATATTTCATTTAAGTATCATATAAGAAAAAAATTAATTAATTAAATCAAAAATATATATTAATTAAATGATGTGGAAAAACAACTTAATTAAAGGCCACATCACTCATGCTATGTGTAACACCGTGAGATTTAAAAAAATAAAACTATGTTCGAAATCATATTCGACATGAAACTTTGATCGTAAACGAACCATGAAATATTATTATTTAAATATGATCCTTATAACCTAACTATTAAATTGGTGGGTATGAATAAGATTAAATACTCTATGAAATATATATAATGGTCATAGTCAATATAAATATATTGATAAATTCTTATTAAATAGTAAATCAAATTTTTGTAAAGTCATTTTATTCATCAAAAATATATTTTCTTCAAAAATGGTTTTTATTACTTTATTTGAGAAAATATTATAAGTAATTTCTAGAAATTTAAAAAAAATATATATTATAAAAAATGAAATCATTTTTGAAATCATCATGTCAAATTTATCCTAATATTTTCTTTTGGGATCTTTTCTGAAAATGTTGATTCTTTAGGGAATAATGAAAATAATAATATTTGTGAAAATGTTGTTTATTTTAATTGAAAAAGACCCAAATATTTTTAATTTTTTAATAAATTAACATAATCATACTTTACTTATAAATAATATATTTAATTAAAAAATAATAAAAATTATATGTGATATTGGTATAAAAATACTTTTAGGCTTAAAAGTCATTTTTTAGAAATTCATTTTTCATCATGCTTTGCTGATACTTAGAAAATGAATTTATTACACTTATAAGGATTTAATTTGATAAAATGTATTCCATATTTTTAATCAACATGATTAATATTATTTAATTCAGTCAATTTAATTTTTGACCATAATGAATAGAACAAACAGTAAAAATATGTCACTATTGTAAAATGGAAAATCTGGTTAACCACAGTTAAAACTAAGTAATAAGGACACCTTTTTTCATATTTAATATTATTTAATGAAGTTATTTTTACCTTTATCACATTAGACAAGATATATTTTTTTTTTATGGGATACTTTTCCTTGAAATGTTTCTAAATAATAATTTAAGTAACGAAAAAAACAAAATATCACCCTCTTGCTTTTAAATATCTATTATGTGTTCACAAAGGTACTAAACAAAGTTGTGAATAAATATTAATTTTTATTTTGATAATAATGAAATTATTTTCATGATGGTAATTTATTAATAATTTTTATTAAATATATAATTACCATAAATTCTTACCCAAGGCTAACACATTATTAATTTA
Organism: Viscum album; assembly: GCA_963277665.1. NCBI lineage: Eukaryota > Viridiplantae > Streptophyta > Magnoliopsida > Santalales > Viscaceae > Viscum > Viscum album. The sequence continues at coordinate 1,244,414,618 of OY728157.1, read as the reverse complement.
ATTAAAAGGAAAATAATATAAATGATTTAAAAAATTTATAAGTAATATAATTTTAATTAATTATTGGGTTCCTAAAATTTTTAGATAATTATAACATGTTTTTAGTTTTTTAAAGTTTTATATTCAAATTCCATCTTTGTCTTAATTTTTTTAAGGTCAAATTAAATCAATACTGTCAAAATTGACATTACTGATATTTTAGAATAAATAAAGTTTTATTAAATGATTTAAAATCCCTAAAAGACTTATATTTATCCAATTAAATTGTATGTGGTTTATAATATCTAAAATGGTCTATTTATGGGTTTTTTTTCTTTTAATAGTAACTCTATTGACCCCAAAAGTGTAAAAACTTTAATATTATAGTAATTGTGAAAAAGGGTTATCACGGGTTAAAACAAAAAATACAAGGGTGAAAAATCACCTAATCTTGTAAAAAAATTATGTTTTAGATTATTATGACTATAAATCATATTATATTTTAAAATTATCAATTTGGATTCATTTTAATATGAAAATTAATTTATTTTAATTTAATACTTTAAGAAATTCCAATAGTGCTCCTCCCTGCTCTTAAAAAAGGGAACCTATTCTCCTCTTTTATTCACACATAAAAAACATTTTGGTTTATAAAATACAAGACAAAAACCCATACTTAATTACATTATCATTTCCTATAATAATTGTTTTTATAAAAAAACTAGTAAATATTTTGGTGTAAACCTTAAGAGGTTGTCAGAATAACTGGTATAGTTATTAATCAAGTGTTTTCAGTTTATTTCATTTTCAACCTCCTTCCAAAAATTATTCAAAAATAATGAAATAATAACAATAGTAAATTATATATAGTGATATTTTGTTAATTTTATGGGATAACCTATATCCATCTTATCTTATATCAAATTGTAAAGAAACCATCATTCATGTGCATATCGGACTACCACCACATGAATCGGTGTATTTTTTCAATAACCTCCCCTTAAGGATGGATGAAATTATGGATTTAATATATATATATATATATATGATATGATATTAATTAAATATTTATCATTCTTAAAATATAATATATCATTTAATTTCTTAACTTTCCATTCACTGAAAAATGATAACGTCGTTTGTACGTACGTGAGGACTACCAACTCCACGAAGTGATGTGGTTCATTGTTCATCAACACATCATATGGATGATATATATAAGTATATTTAAAGATAAAATATGGTATTTATTATAATTGTATCATTATGTAAGGATAAAATAATACTTACCTCCTTTCAATAATTATCGTCGAAAAATGGAAACGTTAATCATGAATTTGTATAGCCTACCATTTCCATGATTGTAACAAAGTTCATTTTTCATAACCATATTTAATAATTGGTTTTATAATTATAATTTATGTAAAAAATTATAATTATTTCATTATTATAATTTTGGAAATGCTGAAATAATGACTTCTTTGATCACATTCAACCTTTCAAAATCATTTTGGGTATATGAGTCGAATATCACCAAAACGCCCAACATGAACTTAATTGATTAAGTAAATGATTATAAAATTGAAAAAAATGAATAATAAACTATAAATAGGTTATTAAGTAAGTAAATAATTTACATAAGTTTATTACTGGGGAATATGAATAATATAGATGATGATTCAGACTCAAGGAAATATAGTTTATTTTAAAAATCCTCTTTTAAAGTTTCCCTTAAAACTCTTTTTTTCTACCATGTCCATGTTCTTTTAAATATTTGAAGAAAATTATTATTTATAATTAAATGGAATATAAAGGTAATTTTTTACCATATTTAACTTTTTTTTATATTTTTAAAACTAATATTTTTATGATTTTTCATAAGCTACTTTTAAAAAAATCAACTTTTAAAGTTTCCCTTCCAACACTTTTTCATCCACGTCCATATTTTTAAAATTGTTTTGTGGATGTATTTATATAGAAATAAGTAAATTATAAATGAAATTTTATGCCTATTTTTACTTTATTTCCATGGTTTTAAAAAGAAATATTTTTTTACATATTTTATACGGAATTTTTTTACTTTCTTTACAAAATACAAAAGCATATTCTATTTTAACGTATGTTACGATGATGAATTTTCCCACCACCTAAACCATTACATGATATTTTAATTACTTTACAATATTACATGTTTTATTCAAATAAAAACACTCCTTACATATTTGTTTTTATTTAAAAAAAGGGTTTTAAAATAGAATCAGTATTTCAATATCCAGAAATGTTTTCTTATATGTACAAAGAATGTTTTAATTAGTGTAATGATGTAAATAACAATATTTTATGTGTTATGATTATGTTATATTTCTAGGGAATTTTTATAAAGATATTTGGTTCTTTTATAAACCAAGGTTGTGTGGTTTCATTATAAACCTATGACGATTGGTTCTATTGTAAACCTTGGAAGGGTGAGTCCGTGATATCCCTCCAATGCATTGTGTATTAAAGTAGATTGTATTGATTATCCCATTTGTAAGAGTGATGTATAAAATGATGTTTCAAGTTACCCACATGATTTATCTATACTTTTGATGTATTTTTATGTAAATATTATGATTTATCAAGGTAAACTAATGATATTATGTTTAGAGAAATGTATATACTACTTATTAAAGGTGGAAAGTATAATTTTTTCAAAAAAAATCATGTGTTTTTAATGAATTAAAATAAATATTTATGAGTTTAATTTTATTTAAATATTTATTATTAAATTTTTTATGAAAATATTTGGGTAGGAAAGTTGATTTCTTGATTAATTAAATGTTTGTTTTGAGACCAAAGATTATTTTCAAAAAGGAAAATTTTTATAAGTATTAATAAACTAACAGGTTTCTTTCTTCTTTATTTTATGTCCATTACTATGTTTTTTGTATTCAAACCACATTTTTAAGTGTTTTTAAAAGGTTTTATGTATCAGTAAGAACAATAATAAGTCAATTTGAAATTCATGATGATTTTTCCTGAAAATAAAACATGTTTATTTTTAAAAAGTTTTATACTATGGAAAAAGGATATTAATAAGAATTGTTCACTTTGTAAAACATGGTTTTGATATGTATGATTTATGAAATAATTATTTAAAACTATAAACCATAAATATCCTCAATTACATTATAAAATTTATTATTTACTAAAAACTCAAGATTATGTAATTTTTAAGGTCAAGTCCTTATACTTCGTATCTAAGGAAGGGTTTAGATAACATTAGATATTATGATGTTTTTATATGAGGTTAACTTAAGAGTTATGTAAACCATCATTGGTTAATTATTCTAAGGTTTATTATAATTTAAAATTAATATACGCTTTTTATGTTTTAAGTGATGGGATTTTAAGGTAATTAATGGTACTTTTCAGAAAAATTATTTTTGATAGAGGTATATGTAACCCTTAGGTTTAACATGAAGGATTTTTTCAGAAGAATTTTATTAAATATATTGGGATGTTAGAGTAAAGGTATGAGATAACATTTGAGGTTAAAAAATTCTTTAATTTTCAAGTTATTATGGTTATTCTGAGGCTTTTAGGGTTAATTTATTATAGAATTTATATGGGTATTGTATTTTGAAGGACCATTTTCATTTTAACCTACAATAATTCATTTTATGTTTTAATGATTTTATTTTATATAGATTAAATATCATTTATCAATATGAAAGTAAAATTATCTCACATGGCCTTATTATCCATTCTAGATAATTTAATCATTACTATCATGGAAAAATATTGTTTAAATGATTTTGAAAGCTTTATGAACATCCAAATCACCTGTAAGAAACTTTTTGATCAATTTAACACATTTGAATTTATATAAAAAAAATTAATGGTCATGGTATATTTTTTATTTGATTTTAAAAACAAAAATCTTCTAACTATTTTGAAAAGGAAAATCCCACAAAATACTTGATCATTTATTTTTTGGAATTCGGGCATCATCACAGAGAATAAAGGGGATATTAAGGAAATCCTATTTATTTGGATTTAAGGAATGAATTATTTTCTTATTTTCTAAGTATGAAACATTATTGAGTTGATATTGATAAATCCTAAAGAGATATTTCATATATTTGATTTATAGGAATAAAATACTTAGAAACAAGACGACAAATCATGGTTAAATGATTAAGAATTTAGTTGAATAAAGGATGTGTTTATAAATGATATATATTTTAATATATTCTAAATATTATGAGAATCATGAAACACCTAAGGATTATTATATTGTATATTTTCTTTTCATGATTTGGAAACGTATGATAGAATCGATGACTTTGAAAAATGGTGTAGTGAAAAGGTGATAACTTTTTTGGAGACACTTATTTAACATCATTTGATAAGGGGATAATTAAACCTTTGGGATAATTTTTGCTTGATCTTAAGTAAATGATAGTAAATTAAGATTATTTGATTTTTTTTAAAATGAGTTGTATATGAAATATTAGAGTTTAAAATGATATTTCATGATTAATTATATTTTTGAGGATGTTCATCATATTTTTTAATGTTAAAGGAATTATATTGATATAGTTTCAATAAAAAAACAATCTGGAAAGGACATGGGGCTTGAACCCACAACTGAAGTGTCATAAGGTTATAATGCCTACTACTGGACTACATGATGTCTTGGTTAATATGACATTTATTTTTAAAAAATGACGTGATAGATAAATATTAATTTTTTTTGGGAGGGTATTTTTTATCTTATATACCAACATGAGATTGAAATTTTATTTGATGATTAGGCGATTAATGTTATTTCTAAATAAATTCACTATTTTTAGAGCCATGTATAATTAAGGTGAATAGAAAATTATGGGAATTTATTTGAGGAATAAAGGTTGAATTGTATTTTGGAATAATTTATTATTTTAATGTATCTTTATTGTGTTTTAGGTTATTTATGGAAATGATTAGCATATCTTTAAGATTATATGGTTAGGGAATATACATTTTTTTATGATTCATTAAGACTTATTGATGTTATTTGGATATAAATGTTAATTTTATCTTGTAAGAATATGTGATAAAATAATTATAATCTTTAGTTTTAAATATTATTCAAGAATATTTTGAACCATTTTAAGGTTAGTTATTTATCAAATTATTTAAGTTGAACTGTGGGTGTTATTTTTGAGGCTTTGGTGATTAATGTGCTAGTTCTTCATATCAAGGTGTATTCATTATGGGAATTATATTACCTTATGATAAAAATTTCTATTTTAGATAAAATATAAATATAAGAGTAATAGATTTTGATCCTTTTTGGAATTAAATGATCTCTTAGAATTTTATTTTAGAGCTTCAAACATAAAAAAAATCTTTAATACTCATCTTTTGGAGCAAGATATGTAATTGTAGTAGAAATTGATTGACGGATGAAATTATACTTTTCAAGAATGTATATTTAATTATTTTCTCAGTATATATGGTAAATTAATCCTTCACCTTTATTAAAGTGATCTTGAAACAAAAAAAGTATCTTATTACCTTCATTTCCAATGAATCGATGTTATTTTTCACACTGATTTGGTTTATGGTTTTATGTTTGTTAACTTTCTCATGATCATTCAATTTATTATGATCTATGATCTATGTCACTCTCCATTATTATTTTGGCATTCTCTTTTCTTCCATGTCCATATTTTTTCTTCCTAAAAATTTTATCATATTTTTAAACCTAGTTATGTGTTATTATAAATTACCTTCATATTTCTCTTTATCTCTTATCAATAGGAATTTTTTATTAACCCTTTTTACAATGTGAGATTTCAAGAAAGGTATTTTCAAATTAAAAAACATTTATTACAGAGCTCAAGTTTAAATTTTGAGGAAAAAATTTATTCAATAGTATAGAATTTAACCCCTCGATATTTTAAAAAAGAAAGTTATGTTCGATAGTGTGTACTATATGAAACTCTGAGCCTAATCGAACTATGAAATATTATTATTTAAATATGACCATTATAACCTAACCGTTAAATTAAAAGGTATCAAAAAGGATTAAATAATTTATGAAATATATATAATGTTACTACTGAATATAAATTTATTGATAAATTCTTTTTAAATAATCACTCAATTTTTAGTAAATTCATTTATTCTTCATAAATATTTTCACTTCAAAAACAATTTTTATTTATTTTTGTGAGAAAATATTATAATTAATTTTTGAAACTTTAAAATTTTAATTTTATGATAATGATTTCATTTTATAAATTACCATTTCAAAATTATCCTAATATTATTTTTTGAGATTTTTCTAAAAATATTAATCTTTTAGTGAATAGTTAAAATTACTGATATTTGTAAAACTTTCATTTATTTTCATTGAAAAATCCCACTAATATTTTGAACTTGATATTAAATTAATATAAGTATAATTTATTTATAAATAGTATTATTAATTACAAAATAATAAACATTATACATGATCTTGGTATAAAAATACTTTTAGACTTAAAAGGCATATTTTTTATAAAACTGTTTTTCATCGTGCTTTGTGGGGTACTAATAAAATGAATTTTTTCACTTGTAGATATCTAATTGGGTAAAATGGATTTTGTAACACCATGAGATTTTATGAGATATATTATTTTTAATTTAATTGATCCCTTGTGTTGTACGCTACACCAATATTATCTTGCGCTATACGCAACACCATATTAGCTTGTAGTATACGCAACACTATACTTAGCTTATGTTACACACAATTTCACATTCTTCTGATAGAATTAATTTAATGAAACAATGAGTATAGATTTTTTTCAACGTATAAAATAACTATTTTTGGATTATGTTATATGGAACACCAAAGTAATATTTCACTAAACTCAACACTGACATGGCTTTCATTACACGCAAGAGCGACCTTCTTCGATAGCTTGCATTGTACGCAATACTGAGTTTCACTAAACAGTGATATATTATTATTTAATGGGATATAAACTATATATTATGAATATTATTAACCACATTTTTAATTTTAAAAAATATTAAAATTCATCTTATGTATTTTATAGAACATGATATTAGAACAAATTCAATTTTTAAAATAAAAGAGGTATTTTTCAGAAAAATGCAGTTTTGCCGCATCTTGATGGTGCACCCATTTTAAATAAATTTTTTAACAATTTAATATAATATATTTGAAAAAATAATATTCTTATTTGTAATTGGGATGTAAAAATTTACTTTGGTTAAATTTTTGGTATTTTTCTGATAAAATTCATATTTTAGTAAATAGTGAAAAATATTGTATTTTAATTCAAAATTGTATTTTCATCTAATTTATTTATATAGTTAGATTATTAGTTTTAATTAGTTTTAAATTTTAATTGGACTATTTTTTTATCATTTAATTCAATTTTGGTCATTGGAAGATAATTTTACATTTAAATTGGACATAAACACATGTCAATATTTTTATAGTTTTTACTTCTTAAAAACCCGCTTTTTGGTTTTGACAATGGGAATTAATTTTAAATTTATTTTTGCCCATTATATATTTTTAATTTGAAAAAAATGGATTACATATTTGGAATCATAAGATACAAAGTTTTTAAATATGTGCCTTTTATTTTTTGGATATTATGAATTGTAACTTCAGAAATTATTTTTATTTACCATAGTTAAAGGCTAAATCAGGTAAATAAGGGTAAGAAATAATATTATAATAATATAAAACTACCCTAACATGTTTTATAATTCCATTTTTTGATATATTTACTACCATGAGAATCCTTATGTCTATTTTTGGAGCCTATGGACCCACTTGGGTGTGAAAATGACATGTTATAATAATTAATTTAAAGGAAAAAATATAACATAAACATGTATCTTATTACTAAAAAAATTTAATTAGTGTTATATAAGTGAAATATTCAACTATAAATATTAATTATTAAGATAAAAAATATTTTCTAAATCATGGTATTTTATTTTTAATTTTTAGACATTAAATAATTAAATTTATTTATGACACAATGATGATGAAGTGGTTACCTTATTAATGAAAGATTCAAATAAATGATACTATAAATATTAAAATAAATATAATTTGAACATTTTGATGCCATACAAGAAATTTTTAGATTAATATGACCTATTATATTTTAGTTAATGGTTTTTTTAGGGAATCAAGTTGTTATGACTTTAACAAAAATCAATTACTAAATAATGTCCAAATAGACATAAATGATTTTTTAAAACAAATAATAATTTATTAAATGATATAATAGTCCTAAAAATATAATATTCGTCCAAATGACTTATATAATGTTAAAAATGTTATTAATGATCCACTTTTGGTTCTCTTGGCATTTTATAGTAACTATAGTAAGCATATATTATGAAAATACAAGAAGACATGGTAAGAGTTAATGTTTTTAACTAAGGGTTAAAGATAAAAGATCAGGTTAATTTTGTGACCTAAACATATATAAAACCTATTTATTGAGAGTATTTATACCTATAATAATATTATATTATAAATAAATAAGTTTTGGACCATTGTAAACCTAAAATAAATTTATAATAAATTAATATTTCAAGATTTTCCTAAAGTTCCCCTCACCTCTCTTATAAAAGGGCACTTATCCTTCTCTTTTATTCACACCTCAAAATCCCTTTGGCTCAGCCAACTACTTACCAAATATCCTCCAAAATTCCATAAATTCATCTTATAGGCCACCCTTTGGTAATAAAACCAACTTTAGTAGTCATTGTGTGCAAATAAAAAGGAGACGCTCGAAGAAGAGGTAATCATTTTATCCCTTCTTTCAAAATTCTTTTCTTCTTCTACTTACTCTTCTTATGTTGGATAAATAATAAAGTAATAAATCCAATATATTCTACATTTTTATATGTTATTACAATTATGGTACAATCTTAAGCATCCTTTTATCCATAATACTAATAACAATGTCACCATGTGTGCGTACGTACGGTTTACCATCTCCACGTTGTGGTGTAATTTGTTATTCAACAATGCTTTATTTGGATGGATATAATGATGATTATAATGGATTTAAATAATTAATATATCATTATAATTATTATTTGTAATTAATATACCATCTAATTACATATCATTTAACCATTAAGTTAATGATATTGTCGCTCGTGCGTACGTACGGCCTACCGTATCCACGATGCGATGTGATTCATTCTACATGATCTTCATTAAAACACGATTATATAAATGAATTTAATGAATAAATATGATATATATTTTACTAAAATAATTCTGTAAATGATATAACTATAACCTAAGAAGTGGAACATGAACTTACCCGACAAAACATTCATAAAGAACATAAAGCAGATAATATCTGAATAACAAGTGACAATGAAATGTTACTAACAAACGGATGATAACATAATTATATATGATATCATAAAAATGATTATGATTATGGAATAAGTCAATAAAATTATTTAAATAATTATACAGGAGATTCAGATACATACGAAGGATATCAGACCTAAGGTAAGGGATAATTTTTCAATCACATTATTATCTAAGAATGTTTATTCGTAAGTATTTACTGGGGTATATTTATCATTCACGTCCATGTTTCCTAAATATATAATATTATTTATATTATATTACTATTATTTAAATTCAATTTTATCCATTTGTTAATTTTTATTAAATTGTATGGAAGGAATCTTTATTTCTTTTTCCATATTAGGTAATTTTTTACTTTTTCGGAAAGAGTACGAGAAGAATGTTTTTTTATCTTATACAGCATGAATGGATTTTTATGTATTAATAATTCATTATTTACATGAATAATATTATAAAAAATTTCAATTTTATTTTCAAATAAATTATTTTCTTTTAAAATTCATTTCATTTTGAGAAAAAAACATTTTTAAATAAGAAAGGATATTTTTCTCAAGAATTAAGTTCGAGCATTTTATCAAAACTATTTTCCATATAAGATGATGCTATTTAAATAGGGTTATGTTTATATACCTATTATTACTATGATTTTATTATGCTAATGATGGAATGATGGATTATTTGATGATAGAATGATGTTTAAGAAACCCATTTTTATTTCTTGGGTTATGTTATGGTGAACGGTTTATGTTTTTGTATAACATGTAAGAATGATTTCATTATGATATGGGTGGGACTTATATCTCCCTATAATTCATTGGGTAAATATTTATATCTCGTGAGATAGAAATGACTAGAACAACAAGTAAATCTATTCCAATAAGACATGGCTGGAATGGTAAGTAAACCTAATTCAGTAATAGACTTTTTCCATTATGATGCTCTTGGCAGCAATGTCTTGGATACTATGGAAATCATTTTATGTGCTTATTTTTTTACCAAAATTCCATGTTTTATGCTAATGATATTTTATCATGTTTAATTTTCCTTTATGATCCATGTCTTATATACTTCAAATATTTATTTCATGACTCAATATTTTGATATTTAAACTTTATGTTCATGTTTTTATATTCTTATGTTTATGGTTTGTTTTATGTTCTCCATGTTTACCCTTACTAGGCATTTAAGCTCACCCTTTTTATGTTTTCTTTTACCCAAGATATAAATAAAGGTTTTAGGTAGGAAAACAAAAAGGGTAATATCTCTATGGGACATGTTGAATATCTTTCACCAAGTTAGGAGATTATATTCCAAGTTTCCAAAGACACTAAACTAATACGGTCTTTGGGCGTATATTTGTGTAATGTATTAAGTATTACACAAAAAGAAATGTAATTTCCATGTACATAAAACTTGGGTCATTAAAAATTTAATATTTTGAATCATTAACATTAATATTATTTAACAAGTTCAGTTTAATTTTTTTCATAATGAATAGTAAAATAGTAAAAATTTATCACTATGGTAAAAGGGTAAATCGAGTTAACTTTGGTTAAAGATAAGTGATAATGCCACCATTTTTCAACTTAAATATTATTTTATAAAGGAATTTATACCCTTATCACCTTATGTTATATATTGGTTTGTTTATGGGACTCTTTTCCATGAAAGTGGTCTATATGATATTTTAAGTAAGAAAAGACAAAATGTCACCCTCTTGCTTCTAAATATCTCTTATGTGTTCAAAAATGGAAAACAATTATGGAAAAATATTAATGGTTATTTTGAGAATAATTAAATTATTTTCATTATGGAAATTTATTTATAATTTTAATAAATTATATAATTTCTTTAAATTCTTACGCAACACCAACGTGATATTTGTTAAATTGAAAGGAAAATAAAATAAATGATATTTAAAGTATTAAAAGTAATATAGTTTGAATAAATTATTGTGTTCCATAAATTTTTTAGACAATTATAACATATTTGGGGTATTTTAATGTTTTATATTTTAATTCCATATTTTCCTTTATGTTTTTAAAGATGAATTAAATGAATAGTTTCAAAATTGACATTAATGATATTTTATAATAAATAATGTTTTATTAAATTATTTAAAATTATTAAAAATATTATATTTAGAAAATTAAATTATATATTATTTATAATATCATAAATTTTCCATTTATGTGTATTTATTCAATTTCTAGTAACTTTCTTGACCCCTAAAAAGTAAAAACTTTAATACCCTAGTAATTGTCAAAAAGGCTTAACATGGATTAAAATAAAGTGATAAGGGTGAAAAAATAATATAAACTTAAAAACTTTTTATAAGATGATAATATTTCAACTAAAAATATTATTATATGATAATATTATCAATTTTGAGCTATTATAATTTGAAAATTAATTTATATTAATTAAATACATTTATAAATTATAAGAGTACCCCTACTCGCTCTTATAAAAGGGTATCCTCTATATTATTTTCTTCACACATGAAAATCATTTTGGTTCAGAAAATACATTCTCAAATACATTTTTTATATACCTATACATGTCCTAGATTCCTTGGTTTGATAAAAAAACCAACATAAGAGATATTTTGGTGTAAACCTTAAGAGGTTGTTTGAAGAAGAGGCACGGTTCTTAATCAAGAATTTTCATTTTATTTATACTTATAACTCCCCCAAACTATCTTAAAACATACTGAAATAATAACACCAGAATATTCCATATATATATATATTATTATTATTTTAATGGAATAACCTATATTAATCCTCTCTTCCATCAAATAGGAAACAAAATCATCGTTCGTGTGTATGTCGGACTACCACCTCGCGAAATGATATAATTCATTTTCCATAAACTCATCTTAAGGATGGTTTTAATGATGGATTTAATGTATATATATGATATTAATGATATTTTTAGTATTATTAAAATATAATATATCATTTTCAGTCTTACCTTTCCATTAACTAAAAAATGATTACATTATTTGTACATACATGTGGACTACTACATACACGAAGTGATGTGATTCATTCTTCATCACCACATAACATGGATATATAAGTATATTTAAAGAAAAAATATGGTATTTATGATATTATGCTAATTTTTTAAGGGTAAAATAATACTTACTATATTTCCATAATGATCGTGCAAAAATGGAAATGTTACTCATGTGTACATATGACATGCCTCTCCATGACTGCAACATAGTTCATTTTTCATAATAATATTTAATGATTGGTTTTAGAAGTGTAATTTATATAAAATATTATTATTATGTACTGATTATTATTTTGGAGATGGTGAAATAATATCCTATTAGACTATATTCAACCTACCGAAGTCATTTTGGACATATGAGTCGGACATCATGAAAACACCTGATGTGAGCTTAATTGATTAAGTAATTGATTATAAAATGTAAATAAAATAAATAATAACCTTTAAAAGGTTTATAATAATGTAATTAATTAACATAAGTTCATTATTCATAAAGATAAGGAACATAAATGAAGCATCGGGCTCAGGTTAAAAGACTTTATTTTAAAAATCATCTTTTAAAGTTTCCCTTAAAACTCTTTTTTCCCTTCCATGTCCATATTCTTATAAAAATTTGAAGAAAGTTATTATTTATGATTAAATTGATGATAAATTTCATTTTTTCATATTTAACTTTCTTTATAATGTTTTAAAAATGAATCTTTTTAAGGTTTTACATAAGGGAATTTTTTTAAATCCTCTTTTAAAGTTTCCCTTCCAACTCTTTTTCTACCATGTCAATATTTTTAAAATTATTTTACAGATGTATTTATATGTACATAAATGACTTATAAATAAAATTTTATGTCACTTTTAATTTCTTTAAAAGGTTTTTAAAAGTAATATTTTTATATATTTTATACAGAATGTTTGGACTTTATTTACAAAATAAAAAATAAATGTTCAATTTTAATGTATACGGCGATGATTAATGTTCCTACCACCATAACTGTTATTTAATATTTTAATTCCTTTACAAGATTATTGGTTTTATTCAAATTAAAAAACATTATCTCTATATTCTAGTTATTTTCAAAAGCTTTTTTAAAATGGAATGGATATTTCAATAATTAGAAATGTTTTATTATGGGTGAAAAGAATGTTTTTATGAGCATAATATTGTTAATTGAAAGATTTTATGTGTTATGATTATGTTATGGTTCTTGAAAATTTTTTATGGGTGGTTATGTTATAAACCAAGGATGGGTGGTTCTATTATAAACCAAGGATGGGTGGTTCTGTTATAAACCAAGGATGGGTGGGTCCATGATATACCTTCAATGAATTGGTTATGGAATTCAACCATATTAGTTAATCCATTTGTAAGAGTGATATGGAAAATAATGTACAAAGTTAACTACATGAATTATATATTATTTCTATGGATTATTACATAAATATTATTACTTTTCAAGGTAAGATGATGATCTTATTTTTAAAAGTAAAGTATATGCTACATCTTAAGGGTGTAAAGTATATCTTTTTCAAAAAGGGAAATTTTTATAAGTATTATTGAACTAATGGGTTTATTTAGTCTTTATTTTATTTCCCTTGATAATATTTTTGTAATCATACCATGTTTTAAAATGTTTTTCATAGGTATTAAGGATGGTTAATAATAAAAAATTAGTCAAGTTAAAATTCCTGAATAATTTTCATGAAAATAAAATGTGTTTCTTTTTAAAATGTTTTATATTGTGGGAAAAATAGATACTTTTTAGAAGTGTCCCTATTTTAAAACATGGTTTTTTTATGTATGATTTATGACCTAAATCTAAATATATAAACTATAAATATCCGTAGGTATGTAAGAAAATGAATTCTTGACTAAAAACTCAAGATTATGTAATGTTTAAGGTTGGATACTTATACTCAGAGTCATTCTAGTATTGGCCTAAGAGGGTATAGTCAATTAGGTTCATAGAACTAAGGATATATTATGGTTTTTGGGCTTGGGTCATGTTATACATATGTTCCCTATGGGAAGTTGGGATATGTTTATAATGGTCATCGCAACATGAACAGAGACATTCTGGAACTAGTTGAAGTAGATATTGTGGATGGGTTTTATTTATTTTATTCAATAATTATTTATGTTTTCTAAACATGTCACATTAACATATTGCAAAATTTTTGGTATAGTATAGAACCAAATTGGAGGCACCTTATTGATTTATATACTCACACTCTTCTTAGGTGACCATGAGAAATGGGTACCTAAGCAGTTATCACTTGTTGCAGGTTATGGTTGGGTTCAGGCCCAATATTGCAAGATTAAGAAGGATATCTAGGATAGTTTTAAGATCAGGATGAGATGAGGAACAAGGTAGGGAGAATACCCTCTTATATAGTTTTATTTATTTATTTTTTATGATCTATATATGTCATTGGCCTAGTGGGTGATCGGCCTTGTAATCCCATTTTTCATCATTTCATTTTATGGTATCATTATTCAGTTTATTTATTATTTCCACATACTCTAATATATATGATTATTGGTTATTTATTTTTGATTGTGCACTATAATATGAGGGTATAGGCTCCACACAATATTACCCTAGACCTCTACTACTAGTCAGTAGACTTTGGTATATGGGGAGGCATACTTGAGGTCACATGGTGGTCCGGTCAGGTTAATATTCAGAGTGAGTTGGGTCGGTGCGTTACACCCACCACTTCCCTTTTAATAGTGTTAGACACTGCCCTTCCTTTACTCACATGTTATCCCCCCCCATCATTTCTCACCAGTACTCATGTGTGTCTATTCCTATAAGGATTCAAACTTGAGACCTCCATGTGCAAGGATTACACCCCAACCACTGTTTCATTCTAATTTCTTCAATATTTTATGATATATATATTTTATTATTTATATATTTACATAAATATTTTTTATTTATACATTTGTTCATATATTTATATATATTTATATAATTATTTTTAATTACATTCATAAAATATGTTTTGTGTGCATTTATATATATATATACATATGTGTGTGTCTATATATATAAATATATTTATTTATATTTATTTACATATACTATATATTAATATTTATTTACATATATTATAACATATAAATAAATATATATCTTTTTATTAATACACTCACATATATATATTTATATATAAAAATTATACATAGTAAAGATGATAAGAACTATGGGTTGTAACCCATGGTTCTGAAATTTATTTAAAATAAAAGAACAACATATAAGGGGAGATGACAAAAAAGAGTGAAGAAAAATCAAAAATACAAATATAAAAATAGACCACGAACCAATAAATAGGGTTTCATCATCTATGGGAGCATAAACCGCCTTTTCCTCCTGGATGACAGCCCCTCCTACAGGTCTTGGGTTGTTTCCATGGCTCATCATCCACTTGAGGTTCAGTATAACCATCCTATGGGATGGGGTCCTCAAGTGGTCAAGGATTCAGATCACCAAACAGGCATGTAATTTCTCTGATAGAACTAGTACAAGAGGATTGACCTTCAACATGAAGATATCCATGGGCATTTCCAAATTATGTACTAAATACCTCCTTGCTATTATACCTATTTAATATTTCAAGCAAGCTAAATACATTTTTATGAGTATGACATGGTCTTTTTAGGTTAATCACCCCTTATTTGAGAGAATATACTTCCTTAAGGGGAGTTACAATAGTTTCACCAAGGGAATAAATATTTATCAACCTAGATTGAACATTATTTAGAGAATTCATGATGAGAAATTGGTCCTTCAAGGTAGGGACATATGTTTCCACATTCACGAACAAAGTAGCATCCTTTTTAGTAGTGGAAGTAGGTATGGGAGCATCCACCATCTTCTTATCTCTAGCTATTGTTGAGGATTTGTCTAATATGGAATCCGGTTTTGAAACATTGGGTGTTAAATTTTCTTGTGACTTCTTCACATGAACATGTAAACATACATTACCTGCATTAAAGGATAATTTTCCCTTGCTATTTCTAGAATTCATAAAATTCTCTTCATAAAGGACTACCAAGTCTACTTCATATTCACTCCCAAAATGGAATTGATGGACCTTATCTACATCTCTACCTAGGGTTTCTTCTTTAATAGTACTAACTCCAGCATCATTGGTTAATCCCCCCTTCTTGGTATGCACCACATCAACATTCTGCAATGGATTAGAAAATCTCTAACCTCCACCCATAATACATTCTATAGGATGACTGATCCCAGTAGAATGTGTTTCACCTCCCTTCATTGAAGGAACCACATCATTATTCACTAAAGCTTACTTATCAGAACCCACCACTTTACTACATTTCATATTGTAGTGGCCTTTCATTCCATATTTTCCACAAACCAATGTCTTACAGAATTTCTCAATATCATGTCCAATGTTATAACAGTATTGAAAAAAGGGAGGAATATTTTCATATTCCACTAACAAATCAAATCCAAATTCATTATAACTCAGAATGATAGATTTTACCAAAGGCTTAGTGAGATAAAATTTAAATAGAACGCATGAAAAGTGACCATATTAGGATCTCTCCATTTCCCGATCCATTTTAATCAGAACACCTACTATAAAATAAATCTCTGATAGGATCTATGGATGCTAAAAACCAACTTAGATCCTGAAATTTAATCCAAATATATACAATAAAATTCATTGCATTAAGAGGATTTAACTTAGGATCCCAATATTGAATCCTTAAAATAACTATCCTGAGATTCACAAAAACAAGACCCAATGCCTTATATTTTAGAACATCATAGGAAAAAACAATATGATAAAAACATATTCCCATTGAAGTAATTCTCCATCCCTTAAAACCCCAAAAATCTAAGAGATGATTCCTAAAATAATATTTATAATAATATATAATTTTTTATAAATTTAACTTTTATAAGTATTGATAATGGGAGGAATTTATTAGTGCTAAAAATAACTGATAAAGGGAGGCATTTATCAATGGGAAAAATGCAAATAAAGATGGTATTTTATTTGTGCTTTCATCTATTTCTAATAAAGGAAACTCATTATCATCAATTTTTTCAGCACTTATAAATGTTAGTGTTTAATATTTCCACTTCTATAGTTGTGAGTATTACCATGAATTTGTTTTTTGAAAAAGGATAATTTCTATAATATTTTAAATTTATTCTCAAGTTTCTTTTTTGATAAGTTCATATTTAAGTTATTCTTTATATTAATTTATTATATAGTGTTTTTCATAATTTTATAAACAATTATCCCACAATAATTCTAATTTTCTAGTAAACCCAAAAATTAATGTTTGTCTAATAACATGGTTAGAATCATTTTGTTTTATTTTGTAAGAAGTGTTGACCATTATAATTTTTTTCAATGTATTAATAATTTGATATTTTGTTTTTCTATCAATATTCCATTTATAAATATTTTCATCTTGGTAATAATATTGTATAAATAGTTTTGTTTCTTATAATTGTAGTTTAGGGTAAGTATCCCTAGGATAATAGTGTTAATTAGTTTGTCTCTAATTTTCTCAGCTATTTTTCACATGAAGTGCCATTTTTGATTCCTTAGAAAAGCCTTATCATATTATTTATATATTTTTTTATATAGGTGTTGACTTCTACATAGTGGATATAATTTCTAATGTGTGTCTAATGTTTAATATAATTTGTTCTAGTGGTGGAATTGTAAGAAAAATACATTTTAGACGTGTTTTTTTATTACATCAGAGGAATTTATAAATGTATCTAATTAAATTGATCTTATTTTAAAATAATATAGATAAAACATGTGTGGATAAATCAATCATGTTTTAAAACATCGCTAATTAGTGATGTTTTTAAAAACATGGAAAATTAGCTATGTTTTCGTAAACATGGATAATTGGATGTGTTTTAATAAAAAATAGCTAGTCGGATTATTTTTACAAAGAATATTTAAGAAAAATTTTATCATTTGTTAATTTGAAAAGTGGTATAAATGTAGATAAAAACTTATATATATAATTTTTTTTGGTTTGACCATATCAACCCACACCCAGGGCCAACCAATCCATAAGCCTCATCCCCCACATGATGACCAGGAATTGACATGGAACCTAGGATTTTCATGGGATACTAACCATATCATGTCATGACCCCCTCCCTCCAAAGGTGCTAAAATGAAAGGAGAGACATAATTACCCATGAGTCTCACCTTCAGTAGGACCTGGTTTAAATAATAACATTAAGGGTATACAAATCTCATGAAATAGGAGGCATTAAACTTTATAATAATGTAGGATCGAGAGATAATATGAAACATCCACAAGCAACACCATAACATAATATAAAAAGAAACCATAACCATCCCTCATAAATGAATAAATAAAACCGATATAGATAAAAGTCTCCAAAGAAAATATATAAAAGCAAAGGTGAATCCATGACACAATAGATATCCAAAGGAAGAGCTAGTAATGTTCAAAATAGTTTATTTAATCCTTCTAGGAACCTAAAAATCAGTTTATATACATAGGGTGAGCATACAAGTATATCATTAGAAAAACCAAAGTCTCTCATGTACTTGTGAAAGAAGCATACTAATGCACCCATGAGATAACAGTAAAATGAAATAGTACCTATATAGTTATACTAACCAAACCCAACCCCACTAAAGTATAGTTACCTAATAATGAAATCCAAGTAATATAATATAATAAGAATCATATCAATAAATGGTACCCCTAACTACTTTACCACTAGTATACAGCTCTCACACCCCAACATCATACATCATGGAAATCCCATATCTTTTGTATACCATAATTCCCCACAAGCATGGTCACAACACACCTCATCCAAAGAAACCTGGGCTCACCACCCCACAAGAACAGCCACATCACATCTTTCCCGAAGACACTTGTGCCACAACACATCCATAAATATAACAGGATCAGTAGGGTATCATGAACATGAAATACATATACCTCATTGCCTCCTCCTACCATGAATGACCCCACCATAAGCCACCCCAAAAGCACAGTCATATCACATCTCACTCGAAAACATAGGGGCAATCACATCTCGCCCGAAGACTCATAGGCTATCAAAAACACCATCTAATGCACTAATATAACTTCTTCCATCATATCTTATTAAATACATAGTTATACTAGAAGTGAGAGTGGTAAATATCGAGTACCCAACCATCTATCCTCCTCATCGGATGTTGGGAAAAAACCCCTGTGTGATTATGCGGGTGTCAGAACAAAGTGCACAACATGGGTGGGGTGTGTATATAAATCACAAGGAATATGTATGTATATACATATAGCCACACACAATCCCAATATATAGTTTCACAATCAAACACTAACCAAATCACAACATCATCACTTTTTATGTCACTTCTAAATGGATAACACCACACAAACACAAGACACATCCTGCCACCAACCAAACCCATTAATTTCATTATTAATCATAAATCACATTTAACCACACAACCCATCATTTATTTATTCTTCTGAAATTTCCATCCCATTAACCAAATCAAACCCTAGTCATTTCAATTTAGCATTATTAAAAAATTATTTCATTATTGCCCTGGAATCTAGCACAACACAACCACACATCACAAGCAGCTCAACATATCCATCACACCACCACCTCACTACCCCAAAAGTATGGCTATAAAAACCGCCTCATAGCCCCAAAATCATGGCCACAACCACCTCCTCACCACCCCAAAAGTACGACCAAACTACTACAACCTTGCCCCAAAAATAAAAAACATCAAACCATTATCCCTAAATTCCCCAAACACACATCAACTACAGATAAAATTGCAATCACACATCACTTCCCATAAGAACAACCACACATCACAACCCATCAAGATCATTTTATAGATTTTCAAAAGGATTCATTTATTACATTAAACTTTATTTTAGGGGAATTACCACACAAAATATAATCTTGGGGTAACCATTTCATTATCCAAATATAAGTGGTTAATCAATTTCCTTTTTAGGGTGATATCACAACAATCCCAACATGCACAACAGTCATAGCATATAACATCTGGCACAAACAAATCCCCCAACGACCACAATTTTTTGTAGGGCATCAAGCCCATACAATCCAACATATCACAATAATATCAAAGTTTTAAAAACATGTGAATCATTACCCCTTAACCCTTAAATTTAATTTATCCAATTATTTATGTTTAATTAGTTTATTACATCCATATCCCATAGATAAAAAAACCCATCCCGCATGATACATAATAAATAGAAACAAGGGATTACCTGCCTAAAAAAATCTTTGTCGACTCACTACGCACCTCAAGGTGAAGAATAAATTCCCTCAAATCACAACTGCTCCAAAAGATCATGGATTAACCTACACCACGTGAAATGATCATCAAAACACAGACCAACTCATAGACAAAACCAAAAAACACTATCATAGAAAATCCCCAAGAGATGAATGAAAAAAACCCATATAGAAAGAAGAATAACTCATCACATATCACTAATGGGGATACACTGGAACCAATGGATTGAAGTAGGAGGAAGGTGGCTAGAAGGTCTCCTCGAGGGGGGGCTAGGGCTCATATAAACCGATAGAAAAGGTGGTTCAGCCAAATGAAATTAAATTTGTCCCAGAAAATAACTTAAATTTTAAAATCTCATTGGGTTCATGTCATGTAACCATTACCCGGTGTGCAATCCTCATGTTTTTGAAAATTTACAAATTTCTTTGAAAATTGTGTCACCATAGCCTTTATTTAAAACACATCTTGAATTTCATTTACACGAAGTGTATCCATCTCACATATTTCCCCTTATACACATACAAGCTATGAAACAACCATCTTTACAAACTGTGAACCACCTTTACACATCATGTAAATGATAAACAGTGTGTATTTCCTAAAGTAATGCTGATACAACTCCAGCCTCCACCAAAAACTCTGGGAACCTCCGTTGAACACCTCAACCACCAAAAAATAAAATTAAATAATCTAGGAACATATGGTCTATTACATTAGATACCTCTCAAAAAAATTCACCCTCGATACTCATAAACCAATCCCAGAATGAAAGGGGTCCAAACAACCACCCTATGAGATACCTCTCAAGGACCTCTTCATACCTCAAATGATACCACCAGTCAAACAAGACAAACCAAATGTCCACAAACATATTTCAAAACTTCATCTCCACACAACCACATCACACCACAACAATTTAACCTCATAACCACTGCACAACCATCTCAACCTATAAGAAACCCAAAACAATAACCAATATGACCAATGAACCGCATTTCCCCAAACATACAAATTAGGGAATTTCATCTTCCATGTCGAGATAATATCTTCTCTGGATGGCACTGAATTTATTTCACAAGTCTAATTGAATCATAGTTAATGCATCAATATTATGGATTAGATCCACCCCTTTTAATATGTCAAAAATTTATCACACATCACAAAACACACATCACATAAAGGGAAAACAACCCACCTCATGAAATATAGGGATCCAAACATCACATCACAAAGAAAAATAGAGAAAGAAAAACTAAAAAAAATCTGGGTATCGGGTATGAATTTTCATCTCTTGCTCCCAAGTACTCCCCTAGAGGCCACCAGGCCTCCATAACACGCGAACTAAAGTTATATTACATCCATTCAGTGCCTTCTCTTTGTGATCCTAGATATCTAATATATGCTCCATAAATGACATATCAACCATGATATCCAAATCTCCCTTGTAAACGGAATGGGAGTCATCATGAGGATACCAAAAATGCTAAGATACATTGAAGATTTCATGGATCCTCTCCAGTCGCGGTGTCAATGTCAACCAATACATAACCTCTCCAACTCACCCCAACACCTAAAAGGGCCCAAAAAACTGGGAGAAATCTTTCTCTACCTGTCAAACCTCTACATTCTGTGTTAAGGGGAAAAATCGAGAACACATGGTCACTAATGTTGAACCCCAAGGGCCTCCTCCTATGGTCATTATAATACTTCTTCCGATCTTTCATTTATTTCATCCTCTTGTGAACAAGATAAAACATTTTTTTTTCTCCACACCACATCAAAACAAGCAACTGCTACCTCCCCAACCTCCATCCAACATAATGGAGAATGACACAGTCTACCATACAACACCTCAAACAGAGTCATTCCAATGGACGAGTGATGGTTATTATTATATGAAAACTCAACTATGGTTATGTGTTTTACCCAAGATCCACCAATGTAAAATATGTATTTCTATAGCATATCCTCCAACATCTAGATAGTTCTCTCTATCATCATGTCTGTATGAGGGTGAAAAGTAATGATGAGGTGTAACTAATTTCCAAATTAATGTTGTAATATCCTCCAAAATCATGAGGTAAAAAGTGTATCTTGATCTGAGACAATTGATCTAGGAACTACATGTAACTTAACCACCTCATCTACATACTTATTAGCCAAATCATCCACTATGATTGACTCCTTTATCACTAATAAGTGGGTTGATTTCATCAACCAGTCCTTGATCACCCGGACAATATCACAATCTCTACGATCTATGGGTATCCTTATGAAAAAATCCATCATGACTTCATCCTATTTCCTATTGGTAACATACAAAGGATGAAACAAACTACTAGGAATGCGATTCTCATCCTTTACCAACTAGAAAACCAAGCACTTCATCACAAACTCTAACACCGCTCATTTCATCCCAAGCCACCAAAAGTGAATCCTTAAACCATGGTACATCTTGGAAACACTTGGGCGTACCACCAAAGGTGGGATATAAAAATCATTAAGGACTCTCTCATGAATCACTACCAGAACAAACAACCTACCACAAAACAATATCTATTTATGAACATCTTCTGACCATTCCTCCATAGCATCACCATTTCCAACATGATCACGCATAATCACTACCTTTGTGTCTCCCCACTGATACTTCTCCATCAGCTACATAACAGAATACTACACTATTATCTAAAACAAATAAACTCTACCAACACACACCCTTGCATATAAGTTAAAGTCTTTTGACTCCTCCATTTATCTCCAAGCATCCCTAGACTCTTGAACAACATCCTTTCTTGAATCTATTCTCAAAGTGATGGCCAAAAAATTACCTTTTCCTAAGGTGTAGGAGATCTAAAAAACACAATCCTAAAGAAAATACATACACATATGCTATTTCAAATTTAGTTCCAGATATGAAAAGATATAACTCAAGCTCTTATGATCTATAAAGATCACAAAGATCTCCCTAATGATTTATTTCCACAACAACTTCAGCACAAACACAACCACTGCTAGACCCAGATCATGGGTGTCATAGTTACACTCATGGGGAAATAACTACCTAGACCCATAAGAGATCAATGGTCATTTCTATATCAACATGTATCCCAAGACCAGATGGGAATGATTATAAAACAACTCAAACATCACAACCTCCTTAAGAAACTAAAGCACTGGAGTACTGACCAACTTTCCCTTAAGGTAACAAAACACTTAATCGAATTGATTAGTCCACACAAAATACCATTCATTCCTGGTCAACATTATCAATGGGGCTGTAACTCAATAGAAATCAGGTACAAACATCTAGTAATATCTTGAAAGACTAAGAAAACTGAAAACCCCTACCACATTCTTGGGTGCTTCCCAAGAAATAACTACATTTCCTTTCTAATGTTCCACTACAACACTCTACTAAGACACTACAATCCTAGGGAAATGAAACTCTCTTGTCTAGAATATACACTTGTAAAACTTTCCATAGAGCTGGTGGCATCGAAGGACATGCAAGACATTTCTATGATGATCTGCATGATCTTCATCTCACTTCAAGTAGATCAAGATATCATTGATTAATACAACAATGATATGGTCTAATAACTCACAAAACACAAATTTCATAATCCCCATGAACACAGTTGGTGCATTTATAGCACCAAATGGCACGACTAAAAAATCAAAGCGCCCATAACTGCATATAAAGGCGGTCTTTAGGGTATCACTCTTCTTCACCGTCAATTGGTGATATATAGACCATAGATAAATCATAGAAAACCAAGTCACCCGTCTAATATGGTCAAAAATATTATATATCCTCAAAATAAGGTAATGGTTTTTTATCGTCACCTTATTCAACCTCCAGTAGTCTTTGAAAACCGTAAACTACAATATGCCTTCTTGGAAAACAACACTGGAGCACCCCATGGTGACACGCTGTACTGGATAAAAACCTTATGTATCAAATAATCAATCTAAATCCTCAAATCCTATAACTCATATGGTTCCATCTGATAAGGATTCATCAAAATTGAGAATCACCAGGCTGAAAGTTTATCTTGAACTCAACATCATGTTGAGGGGGTAACATCATAACCTCTATGGGAAAAACATCAATGAACTCTCCAATAACCCTAGAGACCTACACTATCATAGAATACACTGATTCCATTTAAAACTCATCCATCAAAGAAATAAGGGGCTCCATACGCCAACTTCCCACCTAAAAACCCCACTCACCAACGAAAAACCAAACATTGTTCATCCACATACGAGAACATGATTCTCCTCCAGAAGTAGTAAATAATATCAGGTATAGAAAACAACAAGTTAATTCTAAGGATAACATCGTATAGTTTCATCTATAGTAAGAAAAGATCCCCATTGGACTAATGTAGCCTCACCATCAGTCTACACCCCTGGCACACATCAAACAAGCTAGTACAACCTCCAAATAGTATAGTCAACACCATGGGAATAAGAATACTATCCACATCTAATCATTTATAATGGGATATAGTGGGTGGAAAAGGGAGTGTGAATCTCATGAATAAAACAAGGAAAAAACAAGGGTACTAAACAAACTGATCATACCTCTGACAATATATGGCCCCTCTGGCACTGCTTCCTCCACTGGTGCAAGTGACCATGCCCAAATCCTATACCTATCTAATGAAGACCACCTCCATAACCATGATTGGGTTGAGTTCCCTAAAAAATTAGGAACGTACTGAGGTCAACCTCTACCTTATCTATCTCCCCTCGATGGAGAAAAAGCTTGCTGTCCCTACTGATGAAACCATCTCACTAGAAACTTCTATTGAGGCTGGTGCTGAATCAGTCCACCTCCTCCTAACTAAGCTCAGGGAACCACTAGGCTCTAGTTTTAGTGATGTCCATGAACCCCAAAACCAAAAAACAATGGAACAAATACTCTAGGAAAATCAGGGATACCAATTTCACCAGAATGATGAAAAGAAGTTGTTGGGGTTGACTCCCTGCTGGTTGAGACCTTAAAGGTCCTAGTGCCTGAGACCTTCCACTTACAACTATACTTCTTGAGGAACCCTGTTGTTTACCCTCTCTTAGAAAACCTCCCCATTAGTTCATCCTCTCTATCACCTATTCCTTCTTAAGAACTTCTATATATGTTGGTAACATAAAAGTACTAACTTCATACTTGACTGAAGGATGGATTTCCTCCTCTAGACATATCACATGAGACTCCTCATATGGAAAAAGATCTGGGGAAAGCGTAGAAGGTCCTTGAACTTGATTCCCAACTCCCACACTAACATACTCCCCTAATGAAGAGAATAAATATCATACATCTTCACTACCATCATGGTCTGCGAAAGGAACTCTTCCCAGAAATCCTTCTGGAAGTTGGCCCACAAAACATCTTCATACTTCCACTCTATTAGATATAGCATTAACCACTGATGCACAACTCCCCACATCTGAATGACTTCCAAATGGACCCAATATCCCATTAGGGCTGGGGTCAAACCGAAATAAACCTTGATCTCCCCCATCTAGATCCTTACCTCCATATCTAAAACACTACCCTCATACTTCCCCAAAGTATGTCGTTGTAAAGAATGAAATTCCGTCGGACAAGCCCATCCTCCTCTATTAGATCAACCCTAAATCAATCAACTTGTTTAGACTGTTAAAACTAAACTTCCCAAGACACATGTGTACAATGAAAAAGATCCATATCTAGAAGAGGAAACAAATATTTCCTAAGTCCAGATAGTATGGAACTTTTTTTAGATTCATTTTAGTTCACTTTAATTATTTTAACCTTCCAAAAAGAACCTAAATAAAACAAGAACACAAGTCATCATGATTCATGTACCTCTCATAGGTCTCTACCCTATAAAAGGTCCACCTCACTTGGTCTTTCAATAAGATCAGAGTATGTGCACTAGATCATGGGCGCCCTAAAATCCCATTTCCTGGATGGTCTCCCTAGCCTATTTCATGAACTAATATCAACTAGAATTGTTTCTATACCAACCAATGTAATACAAACTATTCAAAACTCTAAACTTTATCCTATCTCTAAACTATTAACTCTGATACCACTCTATCGCGACCTCCTCCACCAAAGATACCATAATGAGGGGAGAGAGATAATAACCCCCCAATTCCTCCCTCCAGTAGGCCCCAGGTTGGTGACTAGCACCTAGGGTATAAAAACTCATGAAATGAGAGAAATTACCCACTACAATAATATTGGATCAATAGATAAGATGAATTATCCAAAGGTAACACCATAACATAATATAAAAATAAACAAATTCCATCCCACATACATGTATAAATAAAACTCATATAGATAAAAGTATATAAAGTAAACACATAAAAGTAAAGATAAATTAGTGACACCATAGCTATCCAAAGGTTCAAGCTATTAATGTCCAGCACGTTCCATGTAATCCTCCTACAAACCTGAAAATCAGTTCATATATGTAGGGTGAGCATACAAGTATACTCAGTAGGAAAACCAAATTCTCTCATGCACATGTGAAAGAACCGTACTAATGAACTCGTGAGAAAATAACAAAACCAAACATCATCGATACCAGTATACTAACCAAACCAAACATCACCATGTCACACTAACCAAATAATGCAAGCCATGTATATAATATAACAAGAAGTATAGAAATAAAGGGTACCCCAAACTGCTTTCCCACTAGTATGATGCTCCCACACCCCAACATAATACATCTTGGTGCTACCATCTCTTTTGTATACCACACTTTCCCACAAGCATAGTTACAACACACCTAGCTTGAAGACATATGGGGTCACCACCCCATAAGAACAGACACATCACATATCTCCCAAATAAACCTGGGTCACAACACATCCACAACCATAACCAAAGTAGTAGGGTATCATGAATATGAATAAAATCAACCTCATTTCATCCTCTAACCATGCACAACCACCACCTTAAGCTACCCTACAAGCATGGTTATATCACATCTCGCCTGAAAACAAATGGGCCATCACATCTCACCTGAAGACATATGGGCTATCAAAACCACCATTTAATTCACTAATAGACCTTCAGCCATCAAATATTGTTTAATATTTACCTATCCTAGAAGAGAGAGTGAGAAATAGTGGGTACCCATCCATCCTTCCTCTTCACTGAGTGATGGTAAAAACACCCCCTGTGTGACTATGCAGGTGTCATCACAAAGTTATATACGTGGGTGGGTGCATATAGAAATCATAAGGAAATATAAAATTATGCACATATATCCACACACAACCCAAACCTATGGGTTTACAACCAAACACTAACAAACTCACAACATCATCACTTCTACTGCCACCTCTAAAAGCATAACACCACACAAACCACAAGACACATAACACCACCAACCAAACCCATTATCCATCCTATTCATTTCATTATTAATCATCAATCACATTTAACCACACAACCCATCATTTATTTATTATTTCTACATTTCCATCCTAGTAACCAAACCAAACCCCAATTATTTCAATTTAACATTATTAAACAATTATTAAATCACTATACGAGCATCTAGAACAGCACAACCTCACATAACAAGTAGCTCATCATCTTTATTACACCACCACCACACCACCCCAAAATCATGGCCACAACCACCACCTTGATGTCCAAAAATCACAACCACAACCACAGCCTTTCTATCCCAAAAGTAAAACAAAACTACAACCACCTCACTACCCCAAAAGAATGATCATCAAACCATTATCCCTACATGCCCCAAACACACATCAACTGCACATCACATCACAATCACACATCACCATCCCAAAAGCATAACCATGCATCACAACCCATCAAGGTCATTTTATATATTTTCAAATGGGGGATTTTCTCACATTTCAATTTATATTAGGGGCATTATCACACATGTAATAATCATAGGGAAACCATTTCATTAGCCAAATATAATTGGTTAATAAATTTACATTTTAGGGTTATATAAAAATAATCATAACATGCATATTAGTCACATAACATAACATACAACACAAAAAAAATCCCCTAACTACCATAATTTTTGGCGGGGCATCAAGCTCATACAATTCATCATATCACAATTATATCAAAGCTAAAAAAACATGTGAATCATTCCCATTTTCACCCTTTAATTTCATTTATCCAATTATTTATCATTGATTAATCCAGTAAAACCATCACCCATATATAAACAAAATCAAACCCCTCTCACATGATACACAATAATGATAAATGAGGGATTCCATACCTCAAAATAATCTTTGTCGATTCATTTTTCACCACAGGGTGAATAAGAAATGCCTACAAACCAAAACCGCACCAATAGACCACGGATCAACCTATACTGTATCAATGTATCATTTAAACACATCCCAAAACACATCCTAAACCAAAAAAACCCTTTCATAGTGAATCCTCAAGAGAATAATGAATGAAAACTAGGAGAAAAAGAAGAAATGACCATGAATCATCAATAGGGATCTAATGGAACCAATAAACCAAAATGAAAGGAACAGGGATAAAATGTCTCCTTGTGGTGCCTAAGGCTCATCCAAAATGATAGGAGAGAAGGTTCGGACAAATGAAAGGAAATTTTTCCCATAAAAGAACTTGAAACATAGAAACCCATTGATTTCACATTGTAAAACCATAACACAGCATGTAATTCTTGGGTTTCCAAAAATTTCAAACTTTTACCAATAAACACATTGCCTCATCCTTTATTTATTACACCTTGTGAATTTAATTTACATGATGTATATCCATCTCATAGATTTCCCCTTAGCCACATACAAGCTGTGAACACCATGTTCACAAATTGTGAACCACCTTTACACGTCATGTAAACAATACATGACATGTATTTCCTACAGAAAATCTACTACACCTCCAACCTCCATAAATATTTTTGATAACTACCTATAAACACCTCCAACCAAAAAAACTAGATAATTAATAGCCTGTGAAGGCATAGACCGTTAGATATCAGCAACAACATTTATGCACGAAAATGAATTTTAAGAAAGAGTATCGACTTCAGGAAAAAACCCCTTGGTATTTTTGACACAAGTGATCTGAACACATGTTTCAAAAGTATAGAATAATGGATGGAGGAACTAATCTGATAAATTAATATATATAATTTTTCTTGGGAGTATATATATATAGATTTATTTATTTAAAAACATATTTTGATTTATATTTAAATATATACATGTAAACACACACACATATACACCCAATATACTAATTGGATAGTTTCTATCCAATTTGATCTTAATAAATTTCAAGAAATTATATTTGGTCTTTAATTTAACCCCCTAAAAATAAAAATATTATTGGAATTAAATATATTTTTAGTATTAAAATGGATGGATCTAGTAATATTGTTAAAAATAAATATAAACTGGTTTCTCAATGATTTTTCTAATATGAAGGAATTGAATTTGATAAATATTTTTCTCTAGTTTATAGGAATGAAGTTATTAGGATTTTATTAAATTTTTATACTTTTAAAGGTTTTAAATTATTTCAAATGAATTTTAGAAGTATTTTTTAAATATTCTGACTTCCGAATATGTGTATGTTAATCAACCACCAGTTTTTGATTTTTCTGTGGACGTATCGGACATCTGGACAGAGTGTGTGATTGAATGAAAGAGAAAGAATCAGGTAATATCATCTTACAATATGGTCTATGTCTCCGAGCCAAAACGACTAAATTTGCCTTCATCCCTGAGACAGAAAAACAAAAGGACCGTAACCGTCTCACGATGGATCATACATGGCAGGCAGAAATTGAACATAATAAAGTCATCATGCTGGGACCTACAGAGTTTCCTGAAGACATCCCAACCACTCAAAGGGAAGCTGGATGGCCATCTCATAACTTTAATACCATGTGAAATAGTGGGGTTTGGAAAGATAACTGAACTAAGAGGATTTTCAATGAATCAGGAACACATCCTACCCCCCCCCCAAAGGACACTATATCAACATTAATAGATCCATTTACAATGCCAAAATATTCACTAAATCAAAGCCTGAAACCAAGACAAATGCCCACTGAGCCACCAGACTCAGACCTTGATTCAGAAACAAAAATGTCGGGCATCCTAGCACAAGGTGACTCTGGGATTCCAGGACCTTCACCATCAGGCCCAATCACCCATCTTACTTGGAAAAGGGTGCAACGTGATGACAGATATGGCAAATCAGATGAACCAAAACCCGGGGATCTGAAACGATGAATTGAAACGGGCCAGTCAGCGGGAAAATCCCTAAAAAGACGGAAAATGACGGGTGAAAAAATGAACCCAGAGAACTCAAAGGCGGAGGTGGGAAAGACCCAGCCCCTCCTAGATCAATGATCATTTTATGCTAGAACTTTCATGGTATTGGAAACCCACGAATGGTTCAAATGCTCAAGCGCAATTGCACCCATAGTCGCCCCGATATGGTTTTCCTGTCTGAAACCATATTGGAAATCAAGGATTGCTCAGAAATGTGGCTTCCAAGGCTGCCTCCCGGTCTCCCGGCAAGGCCACTTAGGGGGACTTTGTCTCCTATGGAAAGAGAACATTGACATCAAGATCTTTTCCTTCTCCTCGCACCACGTGGTTGCGGCCATTCATGAGGACCATAACCCGCCTTGGACCTTTGTGGGATTCTATGGTTGGTCACCCCTCAATGAGAAGTGGAAATCTTGGGATCTTCTCAGCCAGCTAAAAAACGATCTGCCGAGTCCTATTCTATTCGGAGGTGATTTCAACGAGATTATGTATCATAATGAAAGAAGAGGTGGAGCCTTCTATCCCTCGACGTCGATGTCAAATTTTAAGAATGTGATATTCAGGGCGGACCTGGTTGATATGGGATACGCGGGCAATCCATTCACATGGTTCCTGGGTAATACAGATGAAACTTTCATCGCTGAGTATCTCGAAAGATTTCTGGGCTCAACGGATTGGACAAATCTCTTCAGCATGTTTCACATCGGTCACTTGACGCTTAACTACTCAGACCACTACCCAATTGTCATCGACTGTGATCAAATCAATCGCAACATTAAATCCAGCAGACCCTTAATATTTGAAATCTTCTGGTCAAAATACAATGAGTACAAAGATGTTATCCGATCAAGATGGAAGAGTAACCCTGCAGACGTTAGATCCAATTTGCAATAGTTCTCATTCGATCTGAGGTCCTAGAGCATAAATAAATTCCACCATCCTGATAGGCACTTTGATTTCCTTAAAAAGAAACTAAACAACCTTCTCAACCACCACCCATCCAATTTCAATCTTTCAAAAATTGGAGCCACTCAAAGGGATCTTGATGCAGCTCTGCGCATAAAGGAAAGCTTTTGGGCCATGCGGGCGTGGGACACACACATTGCTGAAGGGGACGCCAACACCTAATATTTTCACCAGAAAACTTCTAGTAGGTGACGGAAAAATTTAATATCTTTCATCTCACAACCAGATGGAAGAAAAGTTTTCAGCACCGATGGAATCCAAGAGGCTTTTTCTAGATACTTTGAGAACATTTTTTCTACAGGAAATTCTGTCATCTCTCCTGAAGTAGAGGAGTGCATCAGACCGGTGATAACCGAGGAAATCAATAGGCAGCTTTCCAAAGATGTGACGGATGATGAGATTCAGCTGGCTCTGAAACAGATCCACCCTACTAAGGCCCCGAGCCTGGATAGCTTCCACGCACTCTTCTTTAAACAATACGGGCATATTATTGGCCCCGACATATGCAACCTAATGAAGAAAATTTGGGATGGGAAAACAAACATTTCTGAAATCAATGAAATTGTCCTCGTCCTTATTACCAAAATCAAGAAACCTCTTGTGGTCCCCGATTTCAGACCTATCAGCCTCTGCAATGTCTCTTACAAGATCTTCTCAAAGATCTTAGTTAATAGGTTGCACACTTGGTTACCTGACATCATTTCAGAAAATCAGTGCGCCTTCGTGGCTAAGAGACTGATCACCGATAATGCAATTGTCACCCATGAGGTTTTCCACTCGATGAAAACACACTCCACCACGAAAATAGGAACCATGGTGTAGAAACTGGATATGACCAAAGCTTATGATAAAGTGTAATGACATTTCCTCAGAGTCGTGATGAAAAAATTGGCTTCTTCTCTAAATGGATAGATATGGTCATGCACTGTGTCTCATTTGTCTCCTTCCGAATCAATGTCAATTGGGCGCTCACCCGAGGCTTCTCCCCATCCTGAGGCCTATTCCAGGGAGACCCTCTCTCTCTCTTTCTCTTTATCTTGGTGGTTGATTTTTTTTTCTAACCTCATTTCTAGGGCCGAATCCTCTCATACAATCCATGGGGAAAAGGTTTGTCGAGAAATCCCAATGGTCTCTCATCTCTTCTTCGCTGACAACTGCCTTCTTTTCTTCAGAGAAACCAATGACGAGTGTCATGCGATCGGCCATGCAATCCAACAGTATGAGAGGGCCTATGGACATTCTATCAATCATGGCAAGTCGGAATTATCCTTCAGCGCTGGGGTTCTTCCACCCAAAAAAGAAGAACTTGGCACCATTTGCAGGCATTTATATGGTAGAGAAACATCAAAATTACCTCGGGCTTCCTACAGTGATTGGTCGGTCCAAAAAAGAAATATTTGCATCTATTTTGGATAGGATTGAGAAAAAAATTCAAGGCTGGACCCCTAAAAGAATTTCCAAAGCTGGCAAGGAGACCCTTATTAATGCTGTTCTCCAATCCATCCCCAGCTATTTCATGTCTCTCTTTAAACTCCCAACTGCTATAGTCAATCAGATACACGTATGCACAGCCAACTTCTGGTAGGGAACAAATAATGGGAGGAATCGAAACCACTGGATTTCCTGGGAGAACCTCTGCTTTCCTAAATCTGAGGGTGGAATGGGATTTCGGGATCTTCTTCACTTCAATGACGCACTACTGGCTAAGCAAGGTTGGTTCCTCCTTAACTGTCCATCCTCTCTCTGTGCGCGAATTCTCTGTGCAAAATACTTCCCCCACAAGGAATTCCACGAATCCTCTCTTAGCCCCCGTCCTAGCTTCCTCTGGAGAAGCATCTGGGGTGCCCGCAGTTAAGGGTATAATTTTGGCTCGGTGGCCCAACAGGCCCGGCCCGAAAGCCCGAGCGGCCCGACCTGACAAAGCCCGCATCGGGCCAGGCCGGGCTTGGGTCGTAGGTTCAGCAGGTCGAGCCTGGGCCTTTCCAAGAAGACCCGTGGGCTAGGCCGGGCCGGCCCGAAAAAGCCCGGCCCGCGCGAAGCCCAGCCCGCTGTAAAAAATTTAACGGGAAAACTGCAGGTAGGGGGATTCGATCCCCCTACCTCGAGCTCCCAAGACTGCACGTGGACCAACTGGTCCAGGCGTTGTGCCTGTTAAATAATCACAGGCCTATATATATATAGATATATATATATATATTATATATATATATATATATATTATATATATTTATCTGTATATATACATATATATATACATACATATATATACCTATATATTTATACATGTATATGTATACATATATATTTATCTATATATGTGTGTATATATTTATATTTCTATATATATGTGAATATATCATTATATATTAACAAAAAATAATATTATATATATACATATAATTATTATTATATATAATTATAATTTGTGTATAAATATATATATACAACGATATATAATTGTGTGTGTGTGTATAAACAAAGCCATTAATAATATATATCAATTAAGTATGTTTTTTAAAAATTCATTAATAATATATATATATATATATATATATGTATATGTATCTGATTTAATATAATATATATATAAACAAAGCTATTAATATATATATATATATATCAATGATTTAATATTATATATATATAATAACTTGTTGTATATTAATAAAAAAATAACACTCACCTAATGATGTTCGTCCAAGTCCCTCAACTTCATTAATTTTTTTAAGTATGTTGCAACATGCATATATTATATATACTATACATATATTAATATATTTAGAAAAAAAAATTTAACTCACCCACTACGACGCACCCCCCAACCCCTGATTATTATTTTTATAATTTTCTCATTATATATATATATATATATATATCAATCATTTAACATTATATATATATAATAACTTATTTTATATTAATAAAAAAATAACACACTCACCCAATGATATTCAGGCACACCCCCAACCTCACTAATTTTTTTAAATATGATGAAACTTGCATATTTTATATATATATATAAACAAATCTACTAATAATATATATACATATATATCAATGATATGATAATATATATATATATGTAAACAAATCCATTAATATTATATATAAATCTATTAATAATATATATCAATTAAGTGTGCCTTTTAAAAATTCATTAATAATATATATGTGTGTCAATGATTTAATATTGTATAATAACTTATTTTATATTAACAAAAAAAATAACACACTCACCTAATGATGTTCATGCACATCCCCCAACCTCATTAATTTTTTTAAATATGTTGCAACTTGCATATATTATATATAAATTTATTTAGAAAAAAAATTAACCCGCCCACTGCAGCACACCCCCCAACCCCTAATTATTTTTTATAATTTTCTCAAATTATATATATATATATATATAATAACTTATTATATATTAACAAAAAAATAACTACTCACCAAATGATATTCGCACACCCCAAACCTCATTAATTTTTTTAAAATATGATAAAACTTGCATATATTATATATACTATATATATATATATATATATATATCTATTTAGAAAAAAATTAACTCATCCACTGTTACGCACCCGCTAAGGGTGTAATTTCAGTCTAGACAGGGCCGGGTCGGGCCTTCCTTGCAAAAAAAATTAAAAAATGTTTTAAATTAAACAAACGCTTAAAAATACTTTTCATAAATAAGTTAAAAAAATAAATGTAAAAAATGTTTTAAATAATAAAAAACGTTTAAATAATAACACTTTAAACCCACCACCCACTACTGTGTGCCCCCCAATAACTCATTAATTTTTTTTAATTTGTACATAATATATATAAATTCACAGACATGTATAAATCTATTTAGAAAAAAATAACATATCCACCCACTGTAAAATGTTTTTATATAAAATGTGTTAAATGTTTAAAAAAATATATATAAAAAATATGCGTTCAAAAAAACGTTTTAAATTAAACGTCTAAAAATAAATGTAAAAAAAAGGTTGTAAACCAGTGTTAAAAAATGGTTTAAATGAAGGTTTAAATAAAAATGTTTAAAAAAGTTTTTAAAACAAACATTTAAATTAATTTTTTTAAAAAAACACTTAAAAAATACTTTTTAAATTAAAATATGAAAAAAAAAGTTAAATGTTTTAAAAAAATTCTTGTAAAAAGCACGCATTTAAAAAAATTCAAAAATGTTTAAATTAATAATTTAAAAATAAATTTAAAAGACATTTTAAACAGATATTAAAAAATGGTTTAAATAAAAATGTTTAAATAAAAAATATTAACAAACGCTTAAAAATTATAAATAAGTTTAAAAAATAAATGTAAAAAATGTTTTAAAAAATTGTTAGAAAAATATTTAAATGATAAGGCTTTAAACTCACCCACGGCAGTTGTGCACCCCTCGTTATTTTTTTTACAATTTGAAAATAATATATATATATATATATATATATATATATTCACAATATATAAATATATTTAGACAAAATAACATATCCACCCACTGTAAAATGTTAATAAAAAATAAAATAAACGTTTTAGAAAAACATGCATTTAAAAATAAATGTAAAGAAACATTTTAAATAAATGTTAAAAAAATGTTTAAATAAAAAAATTAAAAGAGGCAATTATTTTGAAAATAATAAAAGCCCACCATGGCCCGTCTCGAAAAAGCCTGGCCCGGCCTGAAAAAGCCCGACCCAACCCGATTGTTTGGGTCGGCCCGAGGCTGGGCTCGGGCCACCTCATGGGGTTGTTCGGGCCGGCCTGGCCCGGCTTTGTTCGGGCTGGTTCGGGCCGAAATTACACCCTTACCCATAGTCTTCTGGGAAAAGGGTTGGGACAGAGGATTGGGAATGGCTCAACAGTTAACATATGGACCGATCCCTAGATGATCGACAAGGAGGGTGTGCGGCATCGTCCCCTGCCCAACCAGGCTTTGAAGATTCCACTGTCAGATGCCTTTTTGAGGATCAGGGGCTTGTGTGGTACATGGAAAGGATTCATGCATGGTTTAATGAAATAGATAAGAAAATTATCCTTAGTATCCCCTGTGTTTCAGACGTCGGCCCTGACCATCTCTTTTGGATGCACGACCTCTCCGGAGCCTATACGGTGAAAGCCGGTTACCGGCTCACTATTGGCACTCATGGTGAGAGGGAAGGAGGGCCATGAAAATCTATTTGGAAACTCAATGTCCACCCAAAAATACAACACTTTTGGTGGCAGGTGTGCAAGGGTACCCTCCCTACCATGAGCCTTCTGGCCTTCTGTCATATTTCCAGTGACAGGTTTTTCCCCTTTTGCCCGAACTTCCCAGAATCTCTCTTTCATGCTATCATCCAATGTCCAGAGGCAAAGGAGATCTGGAGGAAATGGATCTCTTCTTCTGATTCCTCACAGACCATGGGCTCTGACCTCCCCTCTCTTCTGATGTGATGGTGCTCCTCGTTCTCATCTGCTGAAGCGGGCTCTCTTTGTATCATGGCGTGGATCATTTGGGTTCGTCGCAATTATGTCATTTTCAACCATTTTCAAAAGCCTCTTGATTTCTGGATTGATCAGGCCTCTTCCTGGTTTGAGAGCTGATAGCACCACAATGGATAGCACATTTCCTTTAGAACCCCCTCTTTTTCCTCCCTTTGGAGCCCGCCCCTAGAATGAATTATCATGATTAATGTGGATGTGTATCTCCCAGGATGGTCCTGTTTCCCTTGGCCTATTGGCTCAAAACCATCTTGATCAAATCATTGCAGCCAAACACGAGTCACATCACGTTTTTTGGGAACCGGTGGTTACCGAGGCTGCACCATCCTCGCCAAAATGATGCTCTCTTGTGACCGTGGATGGGACAAAAATCATGATCGAGTCAGACTGCCTCACCATTATCAATTCCATCAACCTCAACAGCAGCAGACTTCAGTCCTTTGGGCCCCTCATCAGGAAAATCCTCTCTATCCATCACTTTTTTTCTTTCTGTACCTTCTCCATTACCAAAAGGGAAGGAAAAAAGGTTGCCCATCAAATGGCAACGTCTGGCCCCATTGATATCAACCAGCTCTGGCTGGACCATTTTCATGCATGGCTTCGAGTCTGTACATCTACTGATTTCCATTATTAATGAATCTGTCTTTTATCAAAAAAAACACCAACTTTTGAACATGAAAATTTTTCGAAACATGTTTTTATATTTTCAAAGGCTTTATATAGTCTTAAGAAACATTTAGGATCTTGGTATGAAAGATTTTATTTTTATACTAAAAAATGTTTTTAATAAAGAAAAATTGACCTCACTTTATTTATTAAAAATATTTTAAATGATATTTTAATTTTTCAAATATATATTGATGATATTATGTTTGGTTCTTCAAGTGGTTTTTTAGGTAATAAATTTTCTAAGTTACTGACTTCTATATTTGATATGAGTTTATTAAGAGATTTAAAATTCTTTCTTGAGCTTCAAGTTTTTCAAAGGACTAATGAAAGATTTTTGAATAAAAGTAAGTATGATAATTAGATAGTTAAAAGGTTCAATCTTATTTCTGGTAAAACTTTCATAAAACCGATGATTGTTAATTATAAATTATATTTAGAGAAGTCTAGATGATGTGTAGATTAAAAACTATTTAGAGTAATGATTAGAAGTTTATTATATTCAAATTCTTCTAGGATTGGTATTATGTTTAGTTTTTGTATGTGTGAAAGGTTTCAATCTAATCATAAGAAAATTCATTTTAAGGATTCTAAATGAATAATTATATATATTAAAGGAACAATAAATCCTAGATTTTTTATTCTTTTCAGAACTATTTGGATTTAATTTAATTTGAAAATTATAATTTTGGTAGATGTAGAATTGATAGAAAAAGTACTACATTTATGTGTCATTTACTCAAAAAAAGTTTTATTTCACAGATATTTAAGTAAAAATTATAACTTAAATTATACACACACCCAGGATAAGTGTATAATTTTTATTAGCTGTTGTTCTTGAAGTATTCGAATTAAAAAAACTTTATCTGATTTTAATGTTACTTTTTATGAAATGCCTAATTATTATGATAGCACTTATATTATTTCAATTTTTAAAAATCATTTATAGAATTCAAGAATAAAAGCATATTGGAGTTAGATCTCAATTTATTAGAGATCATGTTAATAAAGGAGATATTATTTTAGAATTTTTATCAACTGATGATCAATTTGGTGATATATTTACTAAACCATTGTATATAAAATATTTTGATAAAATAAAATTGAAAATGGTATGATAGATATTTAGTTTAAAATACTATATTTTTAAATTTTCATTACTATTTTTCATTGCTAAAAATATTTTGAAACAATTTATTTGTGTTTATTTTTTTCAAGATTATATTTTATTTATTAGAGTTTATAAATTATTAGAATTTTATTTATAGAATATACAAGTTTTTTAATAGTCTAATTTATGTTTTTTCTATAAATTAAATAAAGGGGAATTTAAATGATTTTATGATTATCATAGTTGAGGTTAGATGTTTTTATAAATTGATTATATGTTTCAGAAAGTGGTAGAATTTTTTAATAAGTTTTTTTTTATTTTTGATAAATTTTAAAATGGGGAGTTTTTTTGTAAAATATTGTTTGTTTTTTGTAATTTTTAAAAAGGAAGATATTTTTAGTTATTGGATTGAGTTTATTGATTTTTTTATTTTTTTATTATTGATGTTTATTTATTATTATGATTTGAATATTAAACTCCTCACATTTTACTAAATTAGTCAATTAGAATTTGTATAATTAATTTTTTCACGATGTTAGTTACTTTTTACATAAATTATATTTTTAGTTATTATTTTCCATGATTATTGTTTTTATAAATTATTCTACAGTAACTGATTTTCTCTATTGTATTTACCTTATGGTTGTCTTATCTTAACCTTATAAAGACATAGATAAACCTTATCGTAGTTTGTATCAAAATTATGATGGATTTCTATCAACCTTATGAAGATTTGTATCAACCTTATGAAGGTTTTTTTGAACCCTATGAGGAGATACTTTAACCTTAAGACCAGTTGTATGTACCTTTTATTATATATATACACATATATATATATATAGTTTTTTTGTAGGAATGGTGTTATTTTTAGAAACTATTTTAAAGGTGTAATGGGAAGATAAAAATATGGAAACCCATATGGATAAGATTATGGATATATTTTAAGTTAATCATTGATAAATTTTTATAAATTTTGATTGTGGGAACTCGAAGAAAATCATGAATTGGATTCATGTATTGTAGTAGTTCTTGAAATCTTCTATAATGAATCTTGTTCAACTATTTTTGTGATCAATGTTATGGAACTATAGTATGTAACAGAATTGTTGAAGTGATCAATCTACATCGATATTATTTTTATTTTTTTAAGCTATAACTACTAGTTTAGACTTTTAAATTCCTAAAGAAAGTCCATTTGTTCTTTATTATTTCTCTACTAAAAGTTAATTTTGTCAAGTTGTAACTCTCATAAAAAGTAATGATATATTTATGGGTTATTCCTGTATGTGAGAAAAAGTAATGGTCATGTAAAAGCTTATGAAATCTGTTAAAAAGTGAGGTTTGTTAGTAAGTGTCATTTATTTAGAGGAGAAGATAAGATTAAAGAGTTAATTTTGGATCTTGTGGATCTGAACTACTATATAAAACTGATGTTCTTATTTTTATATTTCTTTCGCATATTTTTATATCTATTTATTCTACATTTCATTATTAATTATATTTTTACTGCATCAGTACTCAAATTTTCATGTATTTTTTCTATTATATTGAAATTTGTTTATTAATCTACTTAAATTTTCTAAGAAGTTATATTCATCACCCCCTACAGACGTATTCAACATCTTGAATTCGGCCAATAGGAGGAATCTGATCCATGTTCTCCCATATAATTTTTTTTAGAGATTGGGTTACATCCAATAATAATGGTTGAGTTGTTGTTATTACATTTGAGTTTATTTATCCCATACACATTATGTGCAGTCAAGTTGCTATAAATACATGAAAACTTGGCCCATCCTTTCTCAGTAGACATATCCATGTCGATGGAAGAATTCGGAGACATCATCTTGAACTTTTATAATATTACTGGAGAAAAAAATTCGAATTGATGAATGGTATATGGTCCCTGAGTTGTGAGGTCAAAAAGAAATTATATATGGTATCTTGTGAATTAGAAAACAAGATATAAATAATTAGGATTGAGGGTTTCCTTGGTTGCTTCTATAAAAAAGGTATCAAGTGAATGAATTTGGAAAATCATAGTAAAATATTATTAAATACCTTGTTGATACTTACCATGGTTTTCAATGTGAAAAATATGTGTTGGTAAAAAATTTCTAAAAATTTTTATAGGGTTGTTGAATATTTTACGGTAATACTATGAATTAGAGTGAGAATATAATTTTTTAGGATAATTAGATGTTGTTGAAATCTAAATATGACTCAAAAATTTATTTGGATATAATAATAGTGAGAACATCATCAGGAAGGGATATATTGTTGAATTTTGAGTTTTATTTGAAAAAAAAAATTTATTTTTGAAAAACTAAATTCTATTTGATTTATAAAATCAAATTATAGATGTTTTTCTGGAAAAAAAAATCCCCACTGTTTATTTGTTAATTTTTAAAAATGGTTATAACATTTATAAAAATGGTGTTCCAAGTATGATCTGTACATTCAAATTTTTAACCAAATTAATAATTATACGATGATTATTTTATCATTAAATATTTTAATATTTGAAATATTATTTGTCACCTCAAGCATAGATCCACTAAAGGTGTGAAACCATTCTATAGAATTTTTAATATATCTTTTTGGGATTAAATTTTCTAGTAACATATTTGAATATACTCCATAATATATTAATGAAATGGTTGTGGTAAGATATTCATCATTTATAACTATACTAATTTTAACATACCATTTTCTAGTTGTAATAGTGTTTAAAAATCATGTTTTTGGAATTGTTGTTTCACAATACAATTTAATTTGAGTGTTTTCACTTATATAATTTTTCTTTAAATAGAGAAACCTTATATTATATATTTTCAGAAACTTGTTTGAAATTAATGTTCATATTAGTTTTCATTTTCTTATTAATTTATTTAAATGTATGACTTTATCCTGAAGAAATGTCATGTTCAATTTATTTATCTTTTTTTATATTCTATATCATTAATAATTTCAGTAAGTTTATATGGCTGGACTTGTGTCGAAGATTTTACCTTATCTATGAGAAGGGATTTTTTCTAATCATATATTCATTATATGTTTTTGGATAATTTATATGCTTATAAAAATATAATACAAACTCATGTTTCTTTAAATGAAATATTAATTTATTTTGGTCTATTAGATGTCCTTTTTTTAGTTTATATTCTTGAATAACATTAATATATGAATCATAATTGTAATAAATTATTATATTTTATAATTATTTATTAAATAATTATGGGTTATTTAAACCAAGTTAAAATATTTTTTAATGGACCCAACAGTATCCTTTGTAGTGGTATATTCTTCCACATTTAAAACATGTTGGTGTTTTTTTAATATTTTTTTGTTTAAATTGTATATGACTAAAATGCCTAGCTTTTGAATAGTATTATTATTTGATGGAATAAAAAGTTTATTTTCATCCTTATTCTTACTTTTACAATTAAAACAAGTATAATTATGTTTATAATATTTTTGGGGGGGTTAAAATTAATATAAATAAATTTTTCACAAAACATTCTATGT
Organism: Viscum album; assembly: GCA_963277665.1. NCBI lineage: Eukaryota > Viridiplantae > Streptophyta > Magnoliopsida > Santalales > Viscaceae > Viscum > Viscum album. The sequence goes on along the minus strand of OY728157.1, from coordinate 1,244,371,767 downwards.
TTTTATTTAGTTGTATTATGTTCTCTTTTTAAAAAAAATAGTTTTTAATCCATACATATAGTTAATAATTCATTGTTAATTATACTAATTAAATCAATATAAGTGTTAAGACCCCTCCCTCCATAGGTACCCCTTCTAGGAAGGTTGGGAAGAAAGAGGTATAATGACCCTCGAAATCCACCTTCAATAGGTCATGGGTTGGTGACTAACACTCGGGGTATAGATATCCACACAGTAGGAGGAATTTCCCTCTATATTAATTTAGAGATAAGATATAAGATGAATAGAAACTGAGAAACTCTATATCATAAATGAAACATCTTATTACAAAACATGATAACCCTAATACATGAATGTAATGACATACAAATTAAATAACTATAAAACTAAAATAAATCCTTGGGGGGAAAAATAAATCTCCATAAATCCTGAATAACTCCTCAAGACTATAATTCAAAAATTGATCACTAAATATCTTTTTTGGATCTAAAAATTATTTTATATATACATAGTTAGATCATAACATGTATTCTCAGTAGGATAATCCCAAAAACCTCTCATGCAGAATATAAAATAAGCATACTAAATCTCAATAAATAAAAAAATGAAACCAAATCATAATCTAAATAGGAAAAATTATTCCATATCCTCACCATGTCTCAATCACCATATAATTTATATAAGTAACCACATCCATATCCAATCATATATATAAATTAAGGTACTACACTTCCACTTCCCCCACTGATGTTTTACTTTTATACCCCAAAGGCTCACATAATGTACTCCTCCCATCCATCATCCATCCCCAATTCAGGAAACTATATCAATACCTTCATCCTATACAACATACCACATCGACATCCTCCTCCTCCTAATCTCATCCACAGTCAAGTGAAATATCAAAATCCACTATAGTCCATGTAAATTCATTATGTATCAAGCCACTAAATCCTATTCTAGTACACATGTGAGAAACCATAGTCATTATGACCGGATATAAGTATGTTCTATAACCTCAATTCATTATATCCCTCACATAAATGTATAGAAAAATTAATATATTCTACATCTTGTGTGTGTCCATAGCCTATAACTTAAATTGTAAAATCCCGGATATGCCCACAAATGATACTACAGCCAAAGGGAGAGGGGGGGGAGGTAAAAGTCAGCTATTTGTTCCCTTATTATCCTAGATATTCGAAAAAATACCCCCACCAAATATTTGGGTGCTTATTTCTCTATAGACTCAGGTAATGAAGCATATAAAATCAGAATATATAAACTATATCACACATAACCACAATAAGGGAAACTACCTACCCTTAAACTCAACGGTATCAATCATCTCTCAAGACACTCATCTTCCACTATTAAATCCTAGATCTTAAACATGAAGGAAATAATCAAGATTCAATACTAGTCATTAATCATGAATTAATCAAATAATACTATTATGTATTCATTTCAATGATTAATACTTTAATTTACTAAACCAAGTGTATTTGACACTATAATATCCAACTTATTCTATGAATTTAATCATAATATGTAATAATCAAAATCCATCCATGTTCATTTATTTATCATTTCATAATTTTTGAGTACTTTAGGAATCATCATGATTTCCATAATTAATATACATTAATCATGCATAAACTAACTGAAGTAAGCAGTTAAGTAACACAATATCCAACCATCCAGTAGTCCATTAATCATATGACAATAACAAGAATATAATCAATAATAAATCCCATATCTCAACTCATCCTTTCCTCTCCAATTCCATCCTCAACACCATTTCACATAATATGATTCATCCCGTAATCACTAACATCAATCACTATTATCCTCAGGTAATCTCATCCATTTTTTCGAATAATCCGAACTATTCCAAATTATCAATAAATTACCTCAAGTCTATATCATCCTATAGTATACATACATGGTAACAAATATTTTTTACTCCAAATTTGAAGTGCAACTAAGGTTATAACATGGAGACATTCAAGCATTCCGTAAACAATATTGGGCTTACTTAGTCTCAATAAATTATCTTCAACAAACAAATGTTTTCATTATTATATTTAATTTGAATATTCTTTATTCATAGGTTATTATTAAAATGAAACATAATATTAGTAACTATAAATATCTATCATATTATATAAACATTATTTTCATAATATCCCATATTTCATAAATATTTATGGTAATAATTTGTTCTTTCCTCTTCCATTAAATAATTTCATCATTCTAGGTTTACATTTTTTTTAACTATTTCCAAGCATATAAACCATATCAGATATCAACAACAAATACCACAAATAGATACACACTATCAAGTAAAAAACCAAGCGACATAAATAACAAGGCATAAAACACATATGATCACATATCCTCATTTATCACCATTTGATATTAAATTATGTGCAACCTAAACTTATCATTTATGTGATTTTATGAAGTTAAATAACTTAATATATCATTAATTTATCTTTTCGTCACTTAACTATGTGCATGAGACTAAGCAGATAGCAGAACAAATATATTTTCGAACATACCAGGGACTATCATTGAGTTAGTATCAACAGATGTGTGTGATAATTTCTAAACTCAATTCCTAAATCATTATAATATTATAAAATAATAAAGATCAATTTTAGCATGTGAAACTATTTTTATAACATATTTTTAATTTTTAATTAAATTCTTCTATTTCAATTCATGAAATGATAATAATATATGTCATGTGAAAATACTTTCTTTATATTCCTTTAATTTTTAGATAATTAATTATAAACACTTTATGCGATAATATATCTTCACAAATTCTTATTATAATTAAGGTTAGATTATTATCTAATAATAGAATTATAAATTCATTAATATTTTAATTTTTAGATTCATGAAAAAATATTCCAAATTCTACAACATATGATAATATTCTCTTTATTAATTATAAAAATTATCACACATCATTATTCTTTTCTTTTTCTTCAATAATTTTCAAAATTATTGTCTTATTATAGTTTAATCTTATATATTTACCCAAAGAGTCACACTTAAACAAAAAATATAAGAGATAAAATGAATCCCCTTCCCAGATTTGCGGATAAAGAAGAGGATGAATATAATTTGCATGAGGTATGGAAATCACTGCACACAAGAGAATGAGATAGAAGAGTTCACAACACATATTAGAGCTCACATAGAAACTTGAAGAAAAAAATAATGGGATTCATAGTGGGTTTTCGAATGGAACAGAGATAACCTTAGGGAAAATTTCCATGTCATATTCACTAAGATAGAATGAATATAGAAATCAGAAGGAAATATATATTCAATTTTATGTAATACAGATATGATGTGTTAATCTAAATATGTTTTGTGGACAATGTACTGCATAACCTACTTTTCTAATTTTAAATCAGGACTTACTCTTTTAATTTGGTATATATATATTTCCCATTTAATTGTACATATATTTTTTAATTTCAATAATGTTTTTAATTTAATTTAAAAATTATATTGTTTGCTATCTAAAATGTATTACACACTTCTTAAAATGTTTTCAATTTGTTTATCATAAAATGCTTCACACATTTTTAATTAGGAATTAGTGTTTCAATCACTGGCACCCATCATTCATGATTTGAATTTTTTAAAAATTGATATTTTTCATTATAGTAAAATACACATTTTCCTTTATAAATATAAAATAATCATTATTTAATTATTTAATTTTACAAGATTTAACTCATGATTTTTTTTCTTTTAACAACAATTACTTTTTTCTCATTTTTTAAAAACCTTATAAACACATGTTTTTTAACTATTAAAACATTTTATTCTTTTTTTAAATATTAAATGTTTTTTTATTCATATCACAATTTCTCCTTTTTTTGAATCACTTCAAAAAAAATTACTATATGTATATTTGTGTTAAAAATTATTACATACATGAATATACATATACATATATATGTGTGTGAGTGTGTTTCGTAACATAACTGTTTCACAATATTTTGAAACTTAATATATAAATATATAATACGTAACATATAACTATTTAACACACACACACATGTTGTATAATTTATTTTATATGCACAATATCATTTACCTACATAAAACTCATTATGAAAAAATATATATGATAGGTAAAATTATCACTTTACATAAGATATTTAAAATAAATTCCTAACATTTTTTATCATATATAAGATATTTCTATCATCCGTAATACATCTCACCTAATCCAGATTACCTAAATAGATTAACCTAAAAGAATAATAAATTTAATAATATCCTAAGCCTCTCTTAACACTCAAAAAATAATAACAGAAGGGTCAAGGAAAATATTGGACTTTACCATGAGTTAATTTATCGTATGGTATGGTTCCATTAGTTTTCTTTCTTAATCTAGTCCATATTTTTTTTCTGCAAAATTTGGTGGTAGAGAAATTATAATTGTTTTTTTTCAAAATTATTGGAAGTAACCATCCCTTTTCATAACCATGGAAATAAATTTATCTGTATACCATCTCATATTTTATAATTTTCTACAATTTAAATTTTTAAAAAGTTATGGTGATCCATCTTTTAGTTTTTAAGTCACTATTATAGAATGAGTTTTTATCGATGCTAAAAAATCATTGATGTTGTATGAATCTTTAAAATATTATCAATTCTATAAGTTATAGAGAAAGTGTAAATAATTATTTTTATCTCAAATAGAATTGAGACTGCTGAGAGGGAGGTGAATTAGTGGTTTATTTTTCTTTTATAATAAAGTTTCTTAAATTATTTAGTAAACTTTTTAAACCTCTGAGACTTTTTAAAGTTATGATTCACTCATAAATAACTTCTCAACCCCCCCCCCCCCCCTTTATATGAAACAAATATAAATAGAAGGAATAAAATGATATTTAAAAGTTTCGATACAAATACATACTTCTTTCCATGTTTTATAGTCCCGCCAACATGGATTCTTTCACTATTTTCTTTTCAGAATACAAAGTTTCAAGTAATAAAAAATTATACAATCCAAGTAGCATAATTCCTACTATATTTGTTTATACCCACCAACTATCCTTTTCATTAACTACTTTCCCATATCTATTTATACACCCTAGAAAAACAAATCAAGCCCTTTAAACAATTGGTAAGTATCCACAGTTATAAGCTTTATTTACCTTCCTCTTTTTTGATTCACTTTAGAAACTCTTCACTTACTGCACAAGTAAGATAAATAAAAATTTACCTACATACAATATTTATTAACTTCAAAAATTCTCTAGGGAACTTATTGGTCTTGAATTATTCTCCAGAAACTTTGTCTGAAAAACTTTCTTAGAAAAAATTAGTCTGATTTGCCTGAGTCTGGTAACCACTGTCAGAAGGGCTCCGTCTGATTGGCCTCGGTCTGATTCACCTTCTATAATTCCTTCTTTAAATGAGTTGTAACTCAATTGGAAGCTCTCAATTACTCTATCTGATGGAACTTGGTCTGATTAAATTTTCTCTGATAGATGTTGCTCTGATGGTATCACTCTAATGGAATTAATCTGATGAAACGTTGTTCGCTGGAACTAGCTCCGATGATCGGATTGAACCTCACTCTGATAATCTTCCTCATCTTGAACCTAAAAAACAAAAACTATTTGGAAACTCAATATCTGATAAAATTTAGAGCTCTCAGTGCATGTTAACTGTCCAATTTTTTTAAAAAGTATCAATGTATTTTGCTCTCCTTTTATAGGCACCCCAAAATGGAAAAGGTGGTAAAACGAATTCTTTTTCCCACTCAAAAAAATTCAAAATTTCCAAATTTCTCGTTCATTTAAGTCATCATCTTTGAATTATTCAACTCTTCAAAATACTTATGGGAGATCCTCATAAATTATAAAAACTTCTCAAAACTTCATACTTCTTCAAGTTTTCAAACATTTCCTAAATTAGATTCTTCAATCTGATTCTCCATTATGATGAAGAATTATGAAAAACTGAAGACGGCCCTTTACGATGATCTCTTGTACAAACTAAAAGTCTTCTCATGAAAATGATCCAGGTAATATTCTTAAAATCACATCTGAAATATCTTCAAATTATTTCTTCCTTTATTTAATTCCTCAAACCGATGATTCTATGTCTAATGAAGTTTAAAAACTGATGACTTCAATGTTGTCATCATGCATCTCAAAGATCAATCTTTTCATCACAATGATTAATCATTATCAGTCTTAGTTTGATAGTTAACACCACTTCTTGAGAAAAAGACAATTATTTTATTCTTTTTCTCTTGAAAAAAATGAAATAAAAATCAACATGATGATAAATATTAACTAAATTGTTGATCATCATATAGTTTATTTGTCTCTGAATCATTCTGATGGATTATTTTTTCCAAAAATTAAAACTTTTATTAGACACTCTTCCTTCGATAAAACTGTATATATGATGCAAAAAAGTATATAAAAAATATTAAATTAATTAGTGTCATAATTCATTATGATGGATCGGTGTCGGTAGGGACTTTTTAATTTTGGAAGATCAATCTTCTAGCCTTGTGGTATTATTATACTGATGATTCTCATATTTATGATATTCATCCTTCTATGTCTAGTGTTCCTCGCATTGACGAGCATCTAGAATAATTCACAGTGTATTATCCTCTCTTCCAAAAGATACAGCTTTTATCATGACTTCTTTGGGATTTATAAGAACTCCATGATCATAAAATCATCCATATATTGATAATGGAATGTATTAAACTCCCTATCTTTCTGAAAAAACTTTCTTTCCAACCAATCCTAAATACGATTGGCAGAATCAGCTCTCCCCCTTTCCTTTATATGGCTTTCATCACAAGTTTCACAAAAAAATATGACTTTTGTGAATTAAAAAATAGAAAAGCATTGTTAGGTTTTCATTAGATTCATACATACTCTAATTAAATTCCTCATTACACTTAGTACTTCCTTTTCAGACTCAAGGTGAGTCTGATGAGCCTTTTCTTCCAGAAAACTTCTTTACAATCCGATGTATTTTCTTAAGCTTTGTGAATATGATCCTCTAATTACAATGGTAATTTCTATGATATATATCCTTAACTTTTCTCAAATTCAACCATATATAATCTATTAACAATAAATAAAACCAAAACACAACATGGGCCTAACAATCTCCCCCTTTTTTGTTGTCAATGCCTACTTCAACCACTTCAAAACAATACCAATTATTGCTTTATTTTCTCTCTTTTTCTTCTATTTCTTCCCTTGTTTATTTTTTATCCTCCTTTTCCTTATCTCTCTACCATATTGACAATAAAATTAAAATGGGTCATCATGATAAGTTTCCCACTTATTGATAAATGATATTATTTTAAAGGGTTTGAACTTTTCATCTCGAAATATTGAAACTCTTCTCCAAGATAACATAAGTATCACATGGGTTTCTTAATAAAGAGCCTTTAACTCCAAAACTCTAAGTCTGTATGGGAAAACCATGTGTAAAAAATAAGATTTAATAATAAAGTTTTTCCGGTGAATAACTTTCATGTAATACCCTTTTCATGTTTCCTTCAACATTCTCATTTCTAGGTTAATTTTGAAAGGATTTATTCAGGATAAAACTAATATACACCAATCTCAACAAACATATCATAATGTTCAGGAATACAAAAACAACTTTCAAAATCTTATAATATGTAACCTCATGAAATTTATTTTTCAAGAATAATAAGATACTCATCAACACCAGCTTCTTTATTTTGACTCCTTTAATTCCCTAAAAGTTATTACAAGTATACAAAAAATTTGGTAATAAGGAAGAACCTCATAGACTATCAAAATAAAACTTCATACTAAGAGTATTCTCTTAGTCTTGAATTTTTCTTCTTCTTCTTGGATTTTTTAATTGGATGTGTTTTCATCCTTCTGTTCATCCTTCCCAAATTTTATAATAAGATTATTTTCATCTATAGGATCTTTTAATAAGGATTTTAACTTCTTTTATCCTTTAATAACATTTTTTATATTTAGTTTTTAGAAATTATTTCATGCCTTCCTCTTGTTCTGGAAGGATGGTCAAACAAATTTTAGTAACATTCCCATTTTTCTTAAAAAATTCAATTTTTCAGAATTTTCAAATCACCATATTTTGAAAAAAATTATAAACTTTATTATCAATTTCAAAAATCCATCTCTTACCATTTTAATCAGCTGATTTTTTTTTATTCTTCTAAATTTATATCCATGTCAACTTGTTCTATCCAATAAACTAAGAAAACTTTATTTTCCTGCTCAACCAACTTGATTTTCTCAACATTCTTAACATACTCATCTTTATTTATCTTCTGAGTTCCATTTTTTGATTCCACATAGTTTTTTAGAACATTTAATCTTATTTTCTCATCATATATCCCCCTTGATTTATACATGTTTCTTGGTAGAGACATGTAATATTGGTATGAATATTCTATATGTATGAAATCTCTATAACACCAATAGTGACATCTGAATCTTGATTTTTCAGACTTATAGTGAATTTTTTCAAAAAAAAATTTTTTTCTTTCTTCTCTAATTATGAACCACTTTTCTCAGTAGGATAATTTCTTAAATATTTCATATCTTTCTTGGTGAAAATTTTTTTCTTACAAACCTAATTTTGTAAACCTTTATTTTCACCCTCTTTAGAAGTTTCTCCTTTAACATCAGCTACCTTGGTGATGTTTTCTCTAATTTTTATTATCTTTATTTGTGTTTCAACAAGAATTGATTATGTTTCTAACAACTCCTCTTATTTCTTAGCCATATTAACTTTTATAAGATCTATCATCATTTTAGATTCATCTAACTTTAATTTTTTCTGATTATTTTATTCAATCAGTATATACTCATTCATGTTGAGGTTCTCATTACTAGCTAATATTTCTTCATATATTTTTAGTTTTATTTCATGCCCACAAATCATCACATTCTAAGATGTAATAAAAGTAAGATTTTTCTCTTATTTCTTAATCCAAACATTATTCTCAAAGTTTATTCTTTCAACATATTTCTTTATCTTATTTCTTTCTTTATGAAGTTGATTATTCTGCTAAATTTATTTTTCTAAAATCTCTTTGAGAATCCATTCCATTTCAATAATTTTTTCATCACTATCATCACTATCTAAATAATTACATCCATTTTTAACTTGAGAAATGACATTTAGTTGATGATATGATTCAACACCGGATGAGGATTCATTCTTCTTTCTTCTTCTTAGATAACTTTTCTTCTTATTATCATAAGGAAATATTTCCTTATATTTCTTCTATTTTTTTTCTAATGTTTCTCAACATCTTCCTCAAACTCATATTATTCAACTTTATTACTAGGAAAATTCTATGAAAAATTTCCTTTCCCTTCAAATTCCAACATTTGATAGTTTTGCTTTTCCATTTTCCCTTATTTAATATCATATAAAGTAATGAAATGATTGTATTGAAATATTCAAATTATTCCTCTACTTATGAATCAATTTATTCTTATTTATTATATTTATCTTTGTTTTTCCTTTTAACAAATACTTTAAGGCCATCTCTTGATCAACCTTTTATTTTTTTCATATGCTTATCTCTTATCATTTCATAAGTAACATGAGTTTTGTAAATATTTTCCAAAGATATAGTTTCAGGGTCTTTATCTTCCACAGATTAATATTTGGAATCAAACTTATCTGTACTAATTCTCAATATCATTTCAATATTAGTTGAGTCTTCCAATTTCTCACTAAGACTTCTTATGGTTTTAAAAATATCATTCTCCCTTGTAAATAAGTAACCAACAAATTCATACTCATCCATTTTTAGATCTTCATATTTTAGCCTCAAAAGTTGTAAATTTTCTTTCTTCACCTTTTTATTTACTTTATAAATGTTCTTCAACTAATCCTAGATACCATTGGAAGTTATAACTCCATTTACTCTAAGAAACTCACTTTCAGTTAGTGATGAGAGTAAAGAATTTTGATATCTTCCATAATTCTCAAGATTTTTCTTATCAGTGGAAGTAAGAGGATCATTCTCAATATGAGGAGGAAATATATCTATAGTATATTCCAAAACATCATACCCAAGAGACAAAATATATAGAAGCATTCTATATTTCTAGATATGATATTTTTTATCATTGAAAATTGGAATATACTTATAGTTCATGGAATTGAAATTCTCCATTCACAGAGATGTATCTTTTAAAGGGAACCTACACTATGATACCAATTGTCTTTTCCAAATAGGATTGACACCACTGAGATGGGGGTTCAGTGGTTCCTTTTTATTTTATAAGAATTTTTCTTAACTTCTTTAGTAAACTTTCTTAACCTCTGAAACTTTTTAATGTTAATATTCACTCAAAAAAAACTTCTCAACCTCACCTTTAATATGAAAAAATATAAAAAAATACAGTACATGATATTTATAAGGTTTGGTATAAAGACCAACACATTTCCATGTTGAATAGTCCCACTAACATGGATTATATTCTTTCTAGAATATAAATGAACAAGTAATGGAAAATTATAAAATCCTAGTAGCACTTTAATAATATAATTGGTTATACCCCTCAACTATCCTTTTCAGGATCCACTTTCCCATAGCTAGTAATACACCCTAGTAAAAAAATCAAGCCTTTTCAGCACTTGGTAAGTATCCACATGTACAAGATTCACTTTCTTTCTTCTTTTATGATTCACTTCAGAAAGTATTCACTTCCTCCACAATTAAGTTTAATCAAACTTTACCTATATACAATATTCAAGAACTTCAAGATTTCTCTGGGGAACTTCTTGGTCTTGAATCATTCTCTAAAAACTTTGTTCATAAATTTTCTTCAACAAAATTTAGTACGATCTGTCTAAGTCTGGTAACCTATGTCTGATGGGATCTATCAGATTATCCTTAGTTCTATTCTCCTTATTCTCTTCATTCATCAATTGAGTAGTAACTCAATCAGAAGCTATCAATTACTTTATCTGATGGACCTCGGTTTAATGAACCTTTATCCAAAAGATGTCTCTCTAATGGACTCACTCTGATGAACTTGCTCTGATGAAACGCCACTCATTGGAACTTTCTTTGATGATTAGATTAAACCTTACTCTGATAATCTTCCTCATCATCAACCTAAAAAAATTCTAGTTGGAAACTAAATACCTGAAAAAATTCAGAGTTCTAGGTGCATGTTAACATTTCAAGTTTTTCAAAAGGTATCAATGTATTGTGCTCTACTTTTATAAGAACCCCAGAATGGAAAAGGTGGGAAAATGAATTCTTTTTCCTACTCAATGAAATTCACAATTTTTGGATTACTCATTCATTTATGTATTAATATTTTACTTCTTCAACTCTTATTAATACTTATAGGAGCTCCTTTAATTTTCATGAATATTCTCAAAACTTCAGACTTCTACAAGTTTACAAACATTTCCCTAATCCAATTCTTCAGTCTGATTCTACATTACAATAAATACATATGAAAAACTGAATATGTCCCATTACAATGATCTATTGTAAACACTGAAATTATTCTCATGAAAATGCTTTGTGTCATCTCTTTAATAGAACATCTGAAATATATTCAAATTATTTCTTCCTTTCTTCAATTCCCCATACCTATGGTCCCACATCCGATGAAGATCAGAAACCGGTGACTTCATTGGTGTCATAATGTTTCTGAAATATTGGTCTCTTCTTTACTAAGATGAATCATTTTCAGTTCCAATATGATATTCAGAGATACTTCTTGAGAAACAATCAATTATTTTATTCTTTTTCTCTTTACCCAAATGAAATAAAATTCAACCCAATGAATAATATTGTCTACTTTGTTGATCTCCATCTGGTTGATCAGTCTCTGAATCATTCTAATGAATTATTGTTTCCAACAATTTAAACTTTTCTTAAACACTTTGCATTTAATAAAACTCTACATCTTATGAAAAAGTAAACCAACAATATAAAATGAAATAGTTTCATAACTCATTATTATGGATCAATTTCGACATTAACTTTTATACTTTAATAATATTAATCTTACCACCTTTTGATATTTTCATATTAATGATTCTCATATTGATGATATTTATTCTTTGGTGTTTATTGTTCATCACACCGATGGCCAGTAGGTGGAATACTTCACATCGTATTCTCTTCTCTTACACAATCTCTAGCTTATATCATGCCTTATTTATGATTTATAAGAACTCCATGATCAGAAAATAATTAGTAGATTAAAAATGTAAATTAGTAACTTCTCAGTCTTCTAGCAAAATCTTTCTTTCCATCCAATCCTCAATATGATTAGTATCACTAGATCTCACCCTTTCCTTTATAATTATTATATTACATGTTTCTCAAACAACTTATGAATTTTGTGAATTAAAAAATAGAAAATCATCATTAAGTTTACATCAGATCCATATAGAATCAAATTATATACCTCACTATGATCAGTGCTTCTTTTTTGGACTTAATGAGAGTCTAATGAGCCTTTTCTTCCAAAAAAACTTATTTACAATCTGATGGACTTTCTTAAGCTTTGTGAATCTGATCCCCTAATACGATGGTGAGTCTGATGATCCATATCATTACTTTTTCTCAAATTCAACCATATATCATCTATTAACAGAAAATACAACCAAAACAAAACTTGTTCCTAACAATGACACCATTTATTAGTGAAAATAAAGTTCTAAGAAAGATATTCATTATCATTGTTGGTTTTATCAGTGCTAAAAAAATGTGGATGAAACTTGGGTTTATCAATGATATAAAATATTGTGTCAATACTATTACCCACTATAATACTCTATGTATGTATGAGTTAAACATTCTTGAAAGACTTTGAATTTTTCAATTTGGTGGATGAGTTGTTTTGGGAACCAAGATTCAAAATTGAATTCACAGAGTTAGGGTCATCAAAAGAGTGTTTTGGATGAGGATAAAGGCTCAGAAGGTGTCTTGGGGGTTTGGAAGGGCCCTGGGAGTGTTCAGGGTGTATGTAGATGACATCCATATTGGTTTTTGTCATCACTAACTTTTTGGTGGCCCTATACTTGCTAGCTAATGAACTGGCCAGAACCACTTGCATGCTACAAGTGGATACTATCTAGATGGTGGGCATGTACCAGCTAGTCGGTAAACTTAAAAAAGGGATACAATTTTATTTTCACCCCTTTAATGTTATGAGTGGGAATCCCGCTTCCCTTCCTCTCCTTTAGTAGTGCCCATGGAAAGGGGGTCTGAATCCCCTTCTCCTCCTTCTCCCCCTTGATTTTGAGGATTCATTAGTGGATTTTTCTACAAAAAATTGGGGTATGAGAACCACCTTCTCCGTACACTATTTCTTATCCTTTATTTAATCTATTTTTTCATTGTTTTTGTTTAGGTATTTATTGTAAATTTTACCAGATAATGTTTAAATGGACCATTTTTTAGGGCTTTCATGCAACCTTGGAAGAGGACATCCTGGGATAATGTCTGTCTATCTCCTCTCATCATTTAAATGGAGGTACATCACATTGTGGATTTTTATTTTTTAAAAAAATAATATTAAATTAATCTAATGATGGAAATAGTGGTGTGTATGGGGGATTCAGCTCAGTGTGGGTTTGAGGGTGTGATGGGGTGGCTGGAACCCCATTGCTTGGAGTTCTAGTGATCATTGAATGCCCATTGAGAATTTAGGTATTATGAAAATTTTAAATTGATTATTTTAATTAATTAGAATTGATTATAAATAATTAATTTTAATTACTTGGTGTGAGTTAGGTTCTCAGAAATGCGGGAAGTGATTTTTAGTATCGATATGACCTTGGAAAAGCTTAGATGAGCCTAGGCGGTAGTTTTCAAGTTGTGAAATAAATGGAAAAATCTTCTAAAAATAGTAGGTGGTCCTTAATACTTTCCATATGTATTTATTTTGTTTTGTTTTATAAGGTGTGTGATGAGAGGTCATGCCATTGAGGGTGTTTTAATATTTAGTTAAGATAAATTATTTGTTTAAAAGTATATGGTCAATTTAAATAAAATGAAAATTTAATTAAAAAAATTAATAGGTGTAGAATGATTTGGATGAAATGAATGATGTTCCAAGGAAACAGAGGACCATGAGTAAAATCGTGAAGCATCAGTTATTGATGGTCAGGAACTGGACTAAGGAGATACCTAGACACTTAGATACCTCTAAGAGGGGGTGTGATGTGACTTGATATGGATGACCCTAGTAAGCTAGGTGAGGACCCATGAGATGTATTTGAGAGGTTCTGGGGCCCGCAGTAGAAACCGGTGGGCCAGGGATTTTAAAATTTTCATCGACGGGTTGACGGAACTTGTCTACATCAATGATATAATCCTCTATAAGGTCTGAGTATCTCATGTAAATTATAAATATCACAAAACTTAAACAGAATACATACCTGTCAAGATCTGAAGTTGCGACTGACTGAAACTCTTCGATGGATATCATTGCTTGAATGATCCAAAGAAATAACCCTATAGATCATCCACATGTGCATAAAAAACCATAGGGAGAATTGATCATAAAATTTTTCGTGCTAGAGCGGAGATCCGAAGATGCATTTAACGTCCCGACGATCACTACATCGAGATTACTTTGATGCTTGAGGGAGATATTGATCCGAACTCTTGGATCAAAGATCTTCTCTCTCTCTAGAGAGTAGGAGCAGAGATATGCTCTGGATATCATTCCATGAAATGAATGAATAGTTTGAATGGCCACCCAAGAGAGAGAGCCTCCTCCATTATTTATAGTAGTGTTTCTAAATACCTGATTGGGTTCCCCAGCCCCCGTTTATTTCAACGTCCACTAAATAAATAATTTTAATGAACTAAATTGTGTCAATATTATTTATTATTTTATCAGATACTTATAATACATATAATATATTACTTGATAAAAATTGATCCATTTAAATTGAATCATTGTCCCACTTAATATTAAACGAACCTTGAATATTAAAATAATATTCGTCTGATTAATATGTTCCCGTATTTACTTAACTTGTAAATAATTTAAATAAATTCAATCCTAATTATTCATAACTTGAATAAATTTGTTTAATTATTTTGGTAATTGAAAACTTATACCACACTCGGACCCCATGGTGGGTCCCACCATGTCCATATACCTATTCAACTGAATAGGGAAGATTCTTGAATATGCTATTGTGTTTGACCCTCTAGGAACTTATCTCAATAGCATGGAATAAAATCCATAGACCAAGAGTGGATTCTAGAAACCCATCATGTCCCCTAAAGAGATAAGGATAGTCATAGCAACGAATACCAACCTAAAAACACTGATTGTGTACTATAATCTCTTTGTCATTAAATATCTCTTAAAGCGGGATGAACACTTGTGTCATAACCCTTTTCTTTCTTTATTATTTGTTGATCTATCAAGATGGATTTTCCTTTCAACATCTTTGGACAAAGACTTATGAAGTCAGCACCATCCTGATCAACCAGGCCTAAGATATACAACTTCCTAAACTTGGAAGCTACAAATCATTTCTTGACCATTCAACCAATATCATACCACCTACGACGCACCCAACATAAGATAACTCACCATGGTTTCAATACCATGGTTTTTTTCTTGTATCAAAGTACGCAATCAAATGATAAACATTGGTAATGGTCTCAAGTCAGAAGACCAATACACATGTCTGTAGATATGAACGACCAATGACACCCAAAACATGTGGTTTTCCTATTAGTGGGTCTTCCCTCATGATCTCACTACTAGAGATCACCAAGTGTGAACTTCATGAGAAGAAGTATCAATGATTATGAGCCCCCAACACCTGATAGTCAAACATCTACTATATCCAGTCATTGAGATGTATCTATACCATAGAACATATATTTAAGATTAATGTCATAGTATCTCAGGGTTCACATTATAGTCTGGGATCTTCTATAAACTCTCGATATGACAATTAATCTTTGGACATTACCATTTCAATAGTGGATGTAGAAAATTATACACTATAATTGTAATATGACATCATGTATAACTAATTGTATACATGACGTGGTAATCAAAAGTACTGCATAGTTGGGTCTAGGGAACCCACGATTTCAACAGTATTTGGCCTATATGGATAGACCATAGGTAGTTTAAGGATGGATTGGGTGAGTTAAATGGCATGGAGTGACCCTGGACATAGATATAGTCCTTGATATATCTCTCGACATTGTCACCAGTGTGATGTACCTCTGAGGCTTATGAGTCTATGAGATTATCTTGATGATGTTAGGGAATGGAATGACCTCTGAGCATTGGGCATTGACCCAAAAGTTGAGCTTGACCTGTAGGACCCAATGTAGGGTCCATCTATTATATTGTGGCCTGGGGGACCTCGATGGGTGACCCATAGAAAAAACTAACCCTAGGGAGTGTGTGAACTTGGGTAGTGATGGTTGCAGGTGTCGCCTAAAACCTAAACCAACTTGTATGCCTGAAGGGGCTATGAAGATGAGGATGGTACTAATCATTTGACCATCCACTCTCATGTTTTTATTTTATTTTTGATATATGTAATTTCCTAGGATTACTATGAATCGGTCATTGGACTTAGATATATTTTAATTGTTCATGATGCTTAGGATTCACCTATTGAGATGGCTTGGACCCTAGGATTTCTGAGATGTCTTGGATCTACTCTCATACTATTTTGGGGGTCGATGCTTAGTTTTACTAGAATCCATTATGGGTGATAAAATTATGTATTCTTATTGGTAGTTATCAAGACCCAATATCTGAGTATAAGATACAGTGTATATTGGAATTCGAATGATGTTAGGGATTCCATTGATATAATGATACCATTTTGAATTATGAGGGTGCATGAGATTTGATTAGTGAGATCATAAGACCATTGTGAATGCCTAGTACCCTAGTGATTTGAATAGTGGTATGTGGTGTCTAGTGGGTGTATATCCTTGATAATGACTTTTGGACATCCTAGGGGTGACTATTGGATCCCCTTGATCTATGTCTAGGATACCCCCTAGGATTGGGTGGACACACTTGATATGGTATGACTAAGTAGATAAGTATTATTATATTCCTAGGAGATTGATCATGGGATCTTGGAGGGTATTAAATTTTATTTATTGGGTGGCCTAGGAATCAGTCATGCCTGAATGTATAGGATTTTCTAGGACCTCCCCTTCCTAGGAATTAGATGTTGGCTTGAACTTGAAAACACCTAGGTACTACCATTGGGTTTAGCCTGAGGGGATGATAATGGAGGATTCCTGGTGATTCCCTGGGGTCCAATACTCATTGATGGAGGTGTGAGTGTGGGATCCCCTTGTTGTGATAAGTGGTATAACTAAGGTGATTCTCATGCTTAGAGACATTTTATCACTATCCATAGTAGGCATGGTTGATTGGTGTCGCATACTTGAGGATCGACGATGGTTAATGGGTTAGAATAGGTTATATATATGCACACTTGGGGTATTTGGGATGCTAGTTGGAAAAGCTATCATGATGTGCATAGAGATTTTTTGGCACTAGTTGAAGTAGGTATTGTAGATTGGTTTTATTTATTTATTTTCAACAATTATTTATTTATTTTGATCATGCCACATGCACATATCACTGAATTGATGGTATATTATGGGACCACATTGGAGGTTCCATACTAATTTATGTACTCACACACTGCTCAGGTCTCCATGGAACATGGGTTCCCTAGAATCTCTCACTTGTAATAGGTTAAGGTTTGGATGAGGATCGGTATTGTATGATCGAGTTGGATAACTCGTGTGGTTTGAATATCGAGATGATATGAGGCCTAGGGTAAAAATCATAGAACCTTTTATAGTTTTATTTATTTATTTTTGTTTTTTATTATGTATATGTGATCAACCCAGTGGGTGATCAGCCTTATATGGCCATATGTCAGTATTTCATTATATTATAGAATTGTTCAGTTCATTTATTATTTATTCATTCTCTAATATGTATAATTCTTGGTTATTTATTTATAATTGTGCACTTAGATATAGGGTTATAGTCTCCCCATGGAATTAAACTATAACCTCATTACTAGTTGGTAGCCTCTAGGGTATGGGGAGGTGCACCTAAGGTCACATGGTTGTATGGTCCAGTTATAATTTAGAGTGAGACTGTTCAGGGTGTTACACCCAACACTACCCTTTTATTAGCCCCCACCCCCACCCCCACCCTTTCTCATGAATGACACCGCCTATTAATCACACTTTGTGTGTTTTTTTATTTTTTTTCAATGAACAGTGCGAATTTATTATGGACAATATGCTGAAGAATCTTTGTGAGGAATTGAAGTTAAGTAGAATCTTAGAAATTATGAAATATTAATTATTAATAATGAAGGAATTAATCTTTAAGAATAATAAGATCTTAAGTATTATGTTTCTTCTTTACTTATTAATTCTTATATGACACATGTATTGTAATATTAGTTTAAAGATTTGGAGTTCCATGGAGATTATATTTACATCTCTATAATGAAATATGTTTCACATGGTTCACCCATGGATGTTTGAATGAAGCTAAATCAAATTATGTCAAGTAATATTCTCCTCATTGATATAAATATAATGATCGGATTATCATGATTCGGTATTTTTATAAATATTAAAGAAGTTTATATTTTAATAAGTTATACTATATCATGGCCTATATTATATAATAAATGGTAGTAAAGATGGTTTATGGAAATTTAGAAGTAATAATTATTTCTATGAGGATATTTTATAGTTGATAAAAGGTTCACGAAGTGTTGAAGGCTCTTGAGAGAAAAGAGGACCAAGACCATAAGAACATCCTGATGGTGTAGGGAATGTTGGAGAATCCAAGAAATTCCACACCCATGGTAGAAGTCATATTAGTTGTTGTGGGTAGTGAAAAATTTCAACACATCTTGCACCACATCATAGATTTGATCATGTTGCATTGGTGGAGTTCTTGTAAAAAATGTACAAGGAAAAAATTAATGGTGGAAGGGGTTATGATCAAAAGATAAAGAAAAAATACAAAATGGGTAAAGGTAGGATACCATTCCCTTGGTGGAGGTTTTCATGGTCTACAAGTGAAGAAACAATCCAAAATGGTCTATAGCAAGAGACTATGCCCATTTTGATCATTTTTTAGAGGAAAAATAGCTATAAGTTTTACATATAGCCATATTGTTGGGCATGTCGGTTGGAGAAGTTGAAAATTAGAAAATAATATATCTATTAATTCTTGAATTATTCATCAATGAATAATATATCATGGGTCTCTGTTTTTATACCATGATCCAAACCTAATATTTAAGAAACATTTAGCATTATTGAAATAGATTAATTGATAACTAATTTAAGCTAAAAAATGATAGATAAATAGGATCACGAAGGGGTATGCGGTTATGAAAATAATGGAGGATGTTTTAGAGATATTATGAATAATTTTAATGATCCAATATAATGTATACAAGTTTCCAGATATTGGGTGCATGATTACAGTATTTGAAAAGGGATTTAAGGCCTGCAGAAAAAGTGTTTTCATAGAGAACAAAACATTCATTGTCTATATGAGGAGAAGAAGTGGGATAAAACCTCCATGCATGATACACATACATATATGAATGATAGAGAATAAGAAATACCTTAACACACTATTTTCAAGATAATTTCTTTTGTGTTGAATAAAAGTAATAAAAAAACATTCTAGGTTGTTGTGAACTTAAGTTTAATAAGAAAAAGAGAAGAAGAGGTGTTGTCAAAAAAATGTTGTGTGGGGAAGAATAATAATAATTCTTTCAACCAGTTTAAGAAATAAAGTGATCATAGGATACTGTTAAGATAAATAATTGATTTCATTATAGTTTTCATACAAATTAATAATTCCTTTCATGATTCTGTGTAAGTGAAATAAGTGGAAGATGAAAAGAGAAAGTAGCAAATTGACAACCTTGTATCAGTTTTGAAGAATAAAATTTGGTTTTTATCTCTACAAATGTAAAACTATCATGAAGGAAGTATAATGATCCATAGGGATTCTATAGAGTGTTGGATGCACCAAACATGGTTACAAGGATTAAACCATCCAAATTATATTTATAATTTGATATTATTTTATCATATTATCTTATATAAATATAGATCAATCCATGGACTAGCCTTTAGTTTTTAAATTTGAACCTTATAAATATTCATGTCTCTATGTGTGTGTGAGAGTTCAGTAGTGTTTCTTTAAATAACAAAGAAATACATAAGTATAGAGAAAAATAGATTCATCACCTAATAGTAAAAGAGTTAAAATTGAGAATAATAGATTGAAAATGTGATAACTAGACACCTACACTGATTCACCCCCCCCCCCCTCTTAATGTATAACAAATCCCCAAATGGACCTTTAAAGTGGTATCAAAGGGAGGATAACCACTATTGGATTCTCAATTTGAAGTTTTTAAATTTTAATATTTTAAGTTTCTTTCTTATAATAATTATGAATTTTAGTTTTGGAGAAGTTCTTTTTATGTAAAATCATAACTTAGTTTAACCCAAGACTTAGATAAATAGGAAAAATAAAGAGAAGAAGATGATGAGAGAGATGTACCTCTTGTCAAAAGAGGAAGAAGTTTCAATTTATCTAAGAAAGGAAGTCATTTCTAGTTTGAAAGAAGAAGAATAAATGGTTCGATATCCCACAAAGGATAGGGGCAATATTTCTACTTTAAATGGATAATGAGATTCAATTGATTGTGAGGTGTGTGTTAATTTTTATTCAATATATCCTAAATAATAATCAAGTGGGTGTGATCATATATTAATTGATTAATATATTTAATCATTAAAATATATATTTCATTCTTTTCCCCTAAAAAATATTTGATTTTATATATGGAATTTTTTGAATGTCAACAGTCAAAAATCACAAATTTTGAAGATAAATTTGATAACTTAGAGAAATATTTGTTATAAAGACCTCTAACTTTCATAAATATCTCTAAATAAGTAACTTATAGAGAAGGTGAGTATGGGTATCCTGAAGGAAGATGCACCAAATTCAAAGATAATTGGATTAGAGAAATCAAAAAAAAATGAGTCCACTAAATAGTTTGATAAGAGGATTTATGCATTGGAATAAGATTTGGAAAACAACATTGATGTCAATAATTCACAATTGTACATTAAATCCAAGATAATCGAGGAGTGTAACTCACTATTCCAAGAGATAGTTGTTATAAAAGAAAAGGATGTTGAGAATATTAGAAAAGATTTTGAAGAGAGGGTTTAATTGGTTTAATATAAAAATAAATTACTCAATATAAAGTGACTAGAATTGGAAATCAAATTATCTAATTTAGAAATGAAACATAATGATTCTTTACAACCAAAAAACTATGGAGTCGTTGCCACATATGATTATAAATAGGATTCTAATGTCAAAATACCTATATTATATGGAAAGAAGATTATGAAATCTTTTGATTATATTTCTCAAGAAATATTTTAAAATAAGTACCTATTATATCTTGATGTAATGATTATTATAAATCTATTTTTACAAAAAAAAAATATAGGTTTAAATAAACATTATGTATAATTATGGATAAGTATAAATGGAGAAGTTCCCACCACCGTGTCTATAGTTACTAGAAGAATATGTATAACTATTGGTTCCCTAAGAGAAGATAAACCAGGGATGAATATGGACAAAAAATCGTATTCTAATAAATATAAAAAATTTTGATATCATGCACTAAACAAGAGAAGAATAATGTTTTTAGGGAAATTATGGTGGTGCAATCAATTTGGGAATTGTGTAATTTATTTTTCATATAATAATTTAATTTCAAAAGCATAAAGAAATCCTATTTTAATGGGAATTAAGCTAAAAAATAAGAAATAGTCATAGATGATGTATAATGTTTCCTACTCTTGAATATTCAAACAATTTTATGATTTTTGTGATGTTTGTAAAATTGGTGGTAAAATAAGTGGTTAATTTTTATCTCAACATGTATCAAAACAGAATTGTAAGAAAACACCATGAGGGTTAGTGAATAAAGAATAGTATTACTTAGGATATAATTTGAATAAATCAAAAAAATAGATTATTAACAAGAAGGTTGAGAATAAGGAAGAGTCATCCTTAGAAAAAAAAAGAAAAAAAAGATCAGATTCAAGGCAAGTAAAATAAGACCAATAATATTGAAACATCAATAATGAATTTTGTGAAGAATATTACTCATAATTTTCCATATGGTGACTCTAATAAGGCTTCCAATAAACCCATATATATAATATTTATTTCCAAAACTAATATGGATATGGAAAGAAAGATGTTTGAATCATGATAAAAATCTATTTTCAAATAATAATAAGAAATTCCATAAGAAGAAGTCAAATTTCATGAGTGATTTTTAATAAATTACAACCCTTGTGTTGAAGAAGTTTTGTGTGTGGAGTGTAAAATGGATGGAAAGACTCTTACAGATTGATCTATAATAATTCTAGCATAACCAGAGTTATTAGAGATGATAAAAGTTTCACTAGGTGATACAAGTTTCAAAAAGGCTCTTGAGAAGAGAAAATTAACACATAATGAAATTTAAGAAGTTATGATTACCATGTTTCCTCAAGATAAATCATAATTGAAGGTTATATGTTAAATCTTGAAGAATGAAGGAAATAGAGAAACTTGGTTGTGTAAATATCAACCTTATTGATCAAATTGAAAGAGTAAGGAGATCCAACTTATTCCATTATATATTTTTTGTGTGGTATCTGAGCTTTCAATACAGGGAATTTAAGGAGATGTATGGTCCAAGGGGAGTTCCTGATGAATGAGTATTTTCATATCTTAATACTTAGAAAATTTAGATTCCATCTTGGGTTAACCCATTATTTTAAATCCTAAAAAAATTATGAATTAATCATCCTTAATGAAGTTGAATAAATTGTAGTCAAAATTAGGAAATAAAAATATGAATATTCTATCCTAGAGTGATCTATCTATTCTGAAGAGTATATATTAAATAAGATCATCCTTGGTGAAGATGTGGAAGTTTTCAAAATTTTCACAGCCACATAAATAATTCAATTTTGTTGTATTCTCTATTTTGTAACATTTTTAAATTCATTATTGAAGAGATTCACCATTATGAAGGTGTTGAGTAGTGGTTACCTTAAGGGGGAGATGAGTTTATAATAATAGAGAAGCTGTGAAAAAATATTATCTCATGAAAATATGAATTTTTTGGAAAGTGATTGAAGGTGGTGTCATTGAAAAGTTTTGTTATCATAATTTATCATCCTTGATAATCAAAATCATATTCTAACATAAATAGGGGAATTGTAATCAATGAAAAAGTGGAAATTTGATGAAGTGATGAGGCTATTGTCAAATCCTACTATGTTTTTAAATATTATAATTTTTATTCAAGTGATATAGAAAATTATTGATCGACATATATTATGAGAATATGTATATCAATTGATATTTATTACTTGTATCATCATGAATATAGTTTAAAAAACTCTTGAAGATTGATTATAAGTGGTTTCATTTTTTATTGGTATCAAGTTAAATTGATTAGGTATAACTTAGTTGTCTAAATCAACCCCTCTTGTTTTCTATACTGATCATGTATCAATAAACATAGAGTGGAATAGTTAATGACATTTTTATAAGTATGAATCGATACCCTTTCCAAAATTCTTTTTATTTCTTGTCAACAATAAGGGGAGAAAGTATATTGAAAAGGTTGATAGGAAATGGGGATAGAAATGAAATTTAAGTTGATAAGTAGATTTGATGAGTACATATTGACATGTCATTGTAAGATGGTATTGACAATAAATTAAAGGGGGTTGTTAAGACCACTTTTTGTGTGTTGTATTTATTGTCAATGAGATTATTAATGAATAAATAGAATTCATTAATGTTAATATGTTGAAGAATCATGATGAGGAATTGAAGTGAAGTATAAGCTTGGTGATTATGATGTATTGATTATTAATAATGAAGATCGTATTCTTGGAGAATAAGTATATCCTAAGTATTGTGTTTTATGTTTGGTGCTTAATGATTACATGACACATGCCTTAGGATATTAGTTTGAAGATTTGGATTTCCATGAATATTATCTTAATATCTCTATGATGAAGTAGTTTTCACAAGGTTTATCCATGGATATTTGTATGAATCTAAATCATATGATTCCATGTAATATGTTCCTCATTAAATTAAATATCATGATTGAATTATCATGATTCATGATTTTTATTAATATTGAATAATTGTGTAGTGTAACAGGTAGAACTACGTCATGGACCATATTATACAATCCATGATAGAGAAGAAGGTATGGTGGTAATCTATAAGTGAGAATCATTTATATATATATCTTATATGGTTGATAAAAGGTTCATGAAATGATGAAGTCTCTTGGGAGAAAAGAGGGCCAAGCCAAGAAGACTATACCCATGGTGGAGGGTGTTTTGTAGAATCCATGCTAGGACATGCCCATAGTAAAGGGATATTTGGTGGTTGTGGGAAATGAAAAATGTGCACACATATTTCACCACATCTTAGGGTTGATCATGGTGCTTTGATGGAGTCCTTGTGTAAAATAGAGAAGGCCAAAATTTCCATGGTGGAAGTGTTCATGGTTGACAGGTGAAGAAGTAAGTGAAAATGGGTAGAGGTAGGAGACCACACCTGTGGTGGAGGTGGATATGGTTGTTAGGTGAAGTAATAATCTAAAATGTTATAGATTAGGACACCATTCCCATGGTGCTCAGGATTTTAGAGGGAAAACGGCCCAATGTTTTTCACCATGCTATGTTATTTGGTTTGTCAGTTAGAGAATCACCAAATCACAAAATTATATATCAATTGTTTCTTTAATTTTTCATCAATGATGAATATATCATGAGTCTCAGTTTTTAGACCATGATCTAAGCCTGGTATTTAAGGAACATTAAGCATTACTCAAATGGATTAATTGAGAATTAATTTAAGCTGTAAAATGAGATATAAAGGGTACCATGAAGGAACTTATGATGGTATGCAGTTATGAATATAATGGAGGAAGTTTTGGAGGTATTATAGGTGATTTTAATGGTCTAACATGATGGTGAAAAGTGTTTAGATATTGGGAACATGATTCTATTATTTGAGATGGGAGTTTGGGCCTATAGAAAAAGTGTGTGTGTGTTGAAAAAAGCATTCATTTTATATCTGTGTATAAGTGGGGGAGAATATTTGTGTATGATACACATGCATATCTAAACGACAAAGGATAATAGGGACCAAACACACTATTCATCTAGATGAGTTCATTTTTGTTGAATCAAAAGAATAAAAATGAATGCAGGTTTTTTTCCATTGAAGTTGATGAGGAAAAGGTGAAAATGGGTTGTTGTGAAAAAATGTTTGTATAGTGAAGAATAAGAAGAATAATTCTTGCAACCTATGAAAGAAATGAATTGAGTATATATTTTTCTAAAGATAATTAAGTGTGTGTAATATAGTTTTTATACAAAAGGAGAAGTCATTGTATGTTGTTGTGTATGTTAAAGAAGTAGAATAAGAAAATATGAAGCAACACATTAACAACCTTATTGTAGTTTTGAAGATAAATCCTCATTTGTTATCTCAAAAATGTGAAAATTTCATGATGTTAGTATAAATATTCAATGGGATTCTATAGAGTGCATGATACACCAAACATGGGTACAAGGATAAACCCTACCCAATCATATTCACAAGTTGATAATAGTGGATCATATGATCATAGTGAAATCCGAAACATACCAAGGAATAACATTTCATTTTGAAAGTTCAACCATGTAAATATTCATGTCACTTGTGTGTTTGTGTTCATTAGTGTTTCTTGAATGAATAAAGAAAATGAGTGAGAGATAGAACAAGATAATCATCACCTAATAGTGAAAGAGGCAAAAGTGAGAAGAAGGGATTAAAAATGTTATCATTGAACACCTACACTGATTAACCCCCCCCCCCCCCCAGTGTATAACAAGTCCCCAATAATCCCTCACACCCCCACCCCCATCAACACTCACCCATGCTCGTCCATGTTTGTACCTATACAGATTCGAACGTGATACCTCCACATAAAATTTGAATGCCCTTACCACTACTCCATATATATTTATTCAATATTTTATTATGTATATTTTTATTTATATATATATATATATATATATATCTACATAATTTTTTCTTATTTATACATTTATTCAAATAATTATATATAATTATATAATTATTCTTAAATACATTTATAAAATAAGTTTGTGTGTGTGTCTATATATATATATATACAAATATGTGTGTGTCTATATATACTTATATATAAACGTTATACATACATTTTTATATATAGGTATAAATATATTTATAAGTTTTTACAAGGTAAATA
Organism: Viscum album; assembly: GCA_963277665.1. Taxonomy (NCBI): domain Eukaryota; kingdom Viridiplantae; phylum Streptophyta; class Magnoliopsida; order Santalales; family Viscaceae; genus Viscum; species Viscum album. Next base: position 1,244,345,262 of record OY728157.1, on the reverse strand, counting down.
AAATGGATAATTTTTATTTTAAAAATATACATTAAATTTATATTTCCATGTTGTTTATATATTTAAAAATATATTTTTCATGTAAAAATTTTTAAATATTTATTTATATAATTAAATTTTTATATGAAAATATATGAATATATATATATATATATATTAATTTATAAATAACACTGCAATATGAAAAACGTTAAAATTTTAACCCCATAATATCCATATAAATTTAATCTCATGGAATAAATTTAGTCCCCACTGAAAAAACCAAGAAGAGCCTCTTAAATGATGTTGAAATTCCATCAAATGTTCAAAAATTAGGTTATCCAACTAATAATTTACTCTTAGAGGTATTTTTTGTCTTTTCTAACTAAGAAAAATCATGGACCAAAGTCTCCCTATTTTAAATATCATATATCTCTTTTCAAGCTTCAATTTGACATATTTTAGAGCTCAAACAAACACTTAGATCAAAACTTATGATCATTTGATGTAAAATCCATTTTATGAACGTTATCTAATATCTTAATTAATTTATAAATTTTTTATTATGAAATTTTTGTTAAATATATATTTCTCTATACTGATTATAAAATTATTAAATAATTTTAAGCTTTAATTATTTTATAAACCATTTTTCACTAAATATATTATATATTAATTGTAAATACATATTTAGTATTATATAAATCATATTAAAGAAGATATTATATATATATATATCAATAGTAATATATTTTTATAATAATATATGTTTTTTAATAATATAAATTTTTTTATGAAGGTCAATTTTATCAGTGCTAAGAAAAGCAATTATAATATTCGGTCTTTACTAGTACTAAAAAACACTGATAAAGGGTGACATTTATTAATGCTAAAAAAAATTAATACAGAATATATTTTATTAGTGCTTTTATCCAGTTCTGATAAAGGAAACCCTTTATGAGAACTTTTTTTTATAATTGATAATGGTTAGAATTTAATATTTATGAATATATAGTAGTGAGTATTACTAAGAAAACGTTTTGTTATTTCAAAAAAGAGAGTTTGTAAAACATTTTTAAAATTTCTTATCAAGTTTCTATTTTGATAAGTTCATATTTAAGTGATTCTTTTTTTGCCTTATTTATATATTATGTGTCATAGTTTTTCTAATAATTGTCCCACAAACCTTCTAATTATCCAGTAAACCTAGAAATTAATGTTTCAGTAATAACATGGTCAGAAGAATTTTATTTTATTTTTTTGTAAGAAGTTTTGTTGCTTTTCGTTTCTTACAATGTATTAAGCATTTTATATTTTCTTTTTATATCAATATTAAATTCATAAATATGGTCATCTTGGTAATAATCTTGTTTAAACTGGTTTGTTTCTTATAATTGTAGTTCAAGGTAATCATCCCTAGGATAATAGGGTTTATTACTATGTTTCTAATTTTGTCATCTAGTTTTCCCATGAAGTTCCATTTCTGACTCATTATTAAAGCCATTTTTTATTATTTTTATTATTTTTATTATTTTTGATAGTGGATATTACTTCTCCCCAATGGATATTATTTCTTATGTGTTTCAAATGCTCAATATAATTTGTTCTAGTGGCATAACTACAGGAAAAATATATTTTAGTCATTTTTTTTCTTATGTTAGATGAGTTTATAAATGTAGGTAATTTAATTTCTCATGTTTTTTAAAAATATAGAGAAAACCCATATACAAATAAATTATCCATGTTTCTAAACATCTCTAATTAGGATTTTTTTTGCAAAATAAGGTGGATTAGATTTTTTTCATAAATATATCTAATTTGATGTGTTTTTAGAAAATATAACTATTTGGTCACATTTTAAAAAAAATGTATTTAAGATAAAAAAATAAGTTGTTAATTTGAAAAACAATAAAAACATAGTTAAAATACTTATATATAAATTTTTTTGACCTTTTAAATTCATGAACTGGGCCACTGATCCCCAAAGCTTGTCCCCCACATGATGAAAAAGAATTAATGTCGGCACCTGGGATTCACACGGGACATTGACCACCTCAGTACCAATCTTCTCAAATGAAACTGGCCAATAAGAACGAGTATCAATTCATGGAAAAATACACCTAGTATTCGTGACATAAGATAGTCGAACACAGGTTTCAAAAGAATAAGATATTATATAGAGGAAGTAATATGAGAAATTAATGTATAAAATTATTCTTTTGTGTGTGTGTATTCATCTAAGATACTAATTTAATGGTTGTTATGAAATTTTAACTTAAGAGATTTTCAATAAATAATATTTGGTTTTAGTTAAACCCTATAAAAATAGATAGAATATAGGAACAAACTATTTTTTTAAGAATAATGGATGAATATATTAATATTTTTAAAAATAAATCTAAACTGATTGCATAAAGATTTATTTAGGATGAAGAAATGTATTCTAATAAATCTTTTTCTATAATTACTAGTATTGAAGCTATTTGGATTTTATTAGTTTTTTCTTATTTTTAATGATTCAAATTATTTCAAATGGATGTTAAAAGTTTATTTTAAAATATTTTGATTTATAAATAAGTTTATGTTAATAAATCACCTGGTTTTGAACATGAAATTTTTTCAAAATATTTACATGATCTTAAGAAATATTTAAGTGTTTGACATGGAATATTTTCTTTTTTATTGAATAATTATTTTAATAAAGGAAATTTTTATTTCAAATTATTCATTAAAGAGATTTTTAATTTTCTATAAATTATGAAAATATATGTTGATGATATTTCATTTGGTCCTTCAAGTGATTTTTTATGTAATGAATTTTTTTTGTTGACTTCTAAATTTGATATGTATTTAATGAGATAATTAAAATTATTTTTTGGACATCAAATTTTTTAAAGACCTGATGGAATATTTTGAATCAAAGTAATTATGAAAATTAGATAGTTAAAAATTTTAATATTCAATATAGTAAAACTTTTAGAACCACTGTAAGTGTTAATTCTAAATAATATTTAGATAAATCAAGAATATCTATAGATTAAAAATAGTATAGAGGAATGATAAAAAGATTGTTTCATTTAACTGGATCTAAGACTTATATTATTTTTAATTTTTTATGTGTGAAATGCTTCAATCTAATTTTAAATAAATCCATTTTCTGTATGTTAAATGAATAATCAGATATATTAAGAGAACTATAAATCTTGGTTTTTTTATTCCTTCCAAAACTATTTGGATTTAATTTCTTATTCTAATTCTGATTTTGTTCGATGTAGAATTGATAAAAAAATGTACTTAATGTAAGTTTCATTTACTTGATAAAATTTTTATTTCATATAGCACTAAGAATAAATTATTAGTTTCATTATCCACAACTAAGATTGAGTATATAATTGTTGCTAGTTTTTTATTGGATTAAAAAAACATTATCTGAGTTTTTTGTTTATTTTGATGAAATAGCTAATTATTGTGATAATAATTCTGTTGTTTCAATTTTAAAAATTATTTTACAGCATTCAAGAATAAAATATATTGCTGGTGGATTTCACTTTATTAGAGATCAAGTTAATAAAGGAGATATTATTTTAGAATTTTTATCAAGTTTTGATCATGCTGGAGATAAGTTTACTAAACAATTAGATATAATTAATGTTGAGAAAATAAAATTTGAACATGGTATGATAGAGATTTAGTTTAAACTATTGTAATTTTAAATATTTATTAATATTTTTCAATTCTAACAAATCTAATATAAATATTTTTTGTATCTGTTTTTTATAGGAATATATTTTATTTATTGAAGTTTTGTAATTATTTTTATTTTCATTGCATAATATACAAGTTTTTAAACTTAATAATTTAATATTTGTTTAAGAATTAATTGAATTGAACTTTAAATTTTTTTATGATTATCACCATTTAGGTTGGATATTTTTCTAAATTGATTACATGTTTTAATAGTTAAGTGTTTCTTTAAAAGTAATAAAGGGGGCAGATTTTTTAATAAGTTCTTATTTATTTATTTTTGGTGCTTTTAAAAAAGGTAGAGTTAGGCAAGATACCATAATTAAAGATTGATCATTAAAAATAATGGGTTTTTCATTTGAAATAGTATGATGATGGAAGTAAGAGGTATAAAGTAAGGTTGGTGGTGAATGGTTTTTAGAAAAAAGAAGTGAGAGAATTTTATGAAATTTTCTAACTAGTGGTAAATCACAAATTCATTAGGATAGTTCTTATAATTATTACATTCAATGATTTACACTTATAGAAGATAGATGTAAAGATAAAAAAAATCATGGGGATTTGAAGGAATAAATGTAGATGGATCTACCTAACAATTATGTAGGTAATCAAAAGGAGGATTCAGTTTATAAGTTGAAACAAGGTCTTTATGGATTGAATCAAGATCTAAGATAGTGGAATAGAAATTTTGAAACTTTCTTGCATAAATAAAGTTCTAGTTCATGTGATTCTAATCATTATTATTACAGAAAATAATTGGGCAATGTAACATTCTTTATATTGTTATTTTATTTCGATGCTATGTGGATTATTGGTCCATAGTTTCATCACATTGTGGAACCAAATAGTAATCTTTCAAGAATGTCTGAGATAAATAATATTGTGAAATATAATAAGATCTTAGGTATGATAACTGAGAGCGATAGTAAAGTTGGATATTTTTTTTATCCTAGAAGGAATACATTAGTAAAGTCATTGATAGATTCAGAATGAATAGTTGTAAACCTATCTAAACCCCCCTTACTAGAATCTTTAAATTTTCTAAATCATATCCTCATTGAATAGATGGAGAAGTTCATGAAATAATGAAAGTTTCTTATGATTCTTCTTTGGTAATTTTTATTTATAAAATGGTTTTTACTACACCATATATTTCTTTTATAGTGAGATTTTTTATTCATTTCATGTCAAATCCTAGAAGAAAAAATTGGGAAGTTTTGAAATGGATCTTATGATACTTTAAGGGGTTAGAGGATGAAACATTATTTTTTAGTGATGATGATCAATTTAAAGGTTTTTTAGATTCATATTTTGTTGGAGATATGGACTCATGGAAAAGTAATACAGGTTTTTTATTTACTTTTAGGGAAACAACAGTCAGTTTAATGTCTCAGTTATAGCTAATGGTTACTTTATCTATAATAGAAGCAGAGTATGTTTCTACTACTAAAGTAGGGAAACATTTTATATAGTTGATGTTCTTTATAAAGGAACTCATAAAGGGATTTTATTTTTTTATAGTCATATTTCCATTCATCATGCTCACAATCATGTTTTTCATGCAATAAAGAAACACACTAACATAAAGTATCACTTTATATGAAGTATGTTGGAGGATAAAGTGTTTGATTTGAAGAAGGTTACTGGGAAGTAGAATCCTATGAATATATTTACAAAGTTTATAATTCAACAAACTATAAGGCAATATTGTTCATCGTTTGGACTTGGATGATTTTATGGAATGGAGGAAACTACATGAATCAGATAGAGGATGATCTCAAATATATGAAATAAGAATGTTGTAATCTTGAAGTAATTTCCAAGTGGGAGATTATTGTGTTTGTGGAAATTTCCTCAAATTCACTAAACTGAGCATTCCAAGTAGAGGATTTCAAACAGATATGATCCAACTAATACTATTATAAAAATCAAATAGTTCTATTCCATTTTATTTGTTTTAGATAAAAAGGGAAGAAAGGTCACCAGATAGACTTCCATAGTAAAAATTCATCGAATAGAGATGATTGAACATAGGTTCATGCGAAGAAGTTTCAGTGTCATCAAACGTTGATGATTGGGTGAAGATCATCAGATGGTGTTCTCATAGTTGGTGTTCAATATGAGAGGTGACTCATGATATTGTTTCCTATATGTTTACTGCTTATCGTAGGTGCAGCAGACAGTTCAATAGTATATCAGCAGTTTCACGAGTTAATGGGAGGCTAATTGTGAATCTCAAAGCTCAATAAAACTGTTTAACCGAATATAGAACTCTATAAATAGGTGTGGTGGCTCATTTAGGATGGTGAGATTTATAATATTGATTGTATGTGTAGTGGGAGTTCTTGACTTAATTTTGTAAGACCTAAAAATGTGGAGACAAAAAGTGAGAGTTTTGTACTCATTTGTATCTCCTGAAATGAAAGATGTTTTCAGTGTTTTTCCATGGATGTAGGACAGTTTCCTAAACCACATAAATATTGGTTGTCTATTTTATTTACTATTTTTATTCAAAGTGAGATCATGTAGTTTTGTGTGGTAATTATGTGGGATATCATCCTAGTTATAATGAAAAATATTAGAGGGTGTGATTATCAGAGAAACATTTATTTGGTAACATTGTGAAGCTTTATTATTGTACATGCTAAGGAAATCAGATAGACCTCTTTCTATTGGACTTGGTTCTTTCTATGTCTCTCTATTATATTGAATGGACTAAATTCTTCTAGGTTTATTTGCCTATCAAATACCCCTTGAGACACTTCTTGGAGATGATAAGTACTTAGAGGGGGATTTTTTAATTCCCTTGGGGGTTTCAAGGTACATTATGGTTTATTATTTGGGTTTTTATATGTGTAACCCACTTTTTTTGGATGATGGAGGTTTCGAGGTGGTTTGGGAAAAAGTTTAGTAGGATCAAGGATGGTCCTATAGTTGTTTTTAAGCAACATACAAGATTAAGGACATGACACACTGTGTCACAATGTGAAAAATCATGTAAAGTTTGGGAGTTGTATTGTCCTAAACTTTCACTATGTGAAAACATGATTCACACCATTAATTTTCACTGGTCAATATTTTTAAGTGTTTTAAAATAGGTTACTCACCTGGGAACCACCTTATTTCATCTACTCAATCTCTCCTCTTATTTTTTTTGAAAATTTTGGCTTCTAAGGGTTGTTGTCCTTTGGTTCTTTGTGTATAAAAGTTTTGTTTGTTGTGATCGATTACCCTCAATAAGTCTAAGAATATTCAAGACCTAAATGTATCATTTCTTACCTATTTATTATTCTCTATCTCATAAACCCTAATATGGTTTTAATTAAATTTTATTTAGGGATCTTGGTTTATTCACTCCAAAAAAAATGAGTTATACCAACAGAAATTCAAAGACATATAACATATGTGTTGCTAAAAATGACTATTTCTAATAGATATAATGTTTTCTTGATATTAATTTAATATACCAACAAATGTTTTTACCAACAGATATATTTTTTAATTATAATTGTTCAATACCAACAATTATTTTACTAATAGTTAAATCTATTAGTTTATTATATCAATACCAAAAAAAATTACCAACACATGATTATATTATTAACAATAATTATTACCAACAAATGTTTTAACCAATTTAGAAAAATAAATTTTTATTATCATTTTAAGACCAGCATTAGTATCCAATTTATGGTCCCTATATGGTTTAATAAGTGGGTTCGACCCCAAATTTTATATAGTTAATTTTTATTCCAGAAATTTTAAATTAATAAAATAAAAAATATCATTAAATATATTAAATTATTTTAAAAAAATTAAATATAATTATCAATTGTTTAAATTTGAATAAAAATTCATAGTTTTTTTCTATAATTTAAAATAAAATTTTAAAATGTAAATATAGTTATTAATAAAATAATAATACCTAATTGATTTTTATGTTTTTTTATTTGTTAAATTCATGTTAATAATTTATTGTATTTATGTTGATTATTTTTTTATATTTAATAAATTTAAATACAAAAATAAACTAGGCTATTATATGGACCGCCTACTAAAGGTCGCTTCCCCCCATCGTTGTTCACCCCACTTCCATATCTGAATGGTGTTTCCGACCCAGTTCCATGCATCTTTGTCATGATCATCATCGTCATTGTGTCCCACTCACCCAGTGGCCCGTCTCATCGTTGTTGTGCCCCACTCACCCAGTGGCCCTTCTCATCACCATCGTCCCTATGCAACCTGTGCCCCACACAATCACTGACATCCCTATGCCTCGATCACCCGATGCCCATCTCATCTCTATCGTCCATACATACCATTCTCCCCATGTGATTGACACCGTCATTTCACACCCGACAGCCAAACTCCACTCCACGTGGGAGAAGGGAAAGTATATACACCATATAAATTAAATTAGGTGCATAACCTTAGAATATGCTTCAATGAAGAGAAATTGAGATGAAGTCCCTTACCTCACACTTAATTTTGGTTGAACATGATTTAAACTATTTTAAAATGGTTTTAATCATGTTATAAATTTATAAAAAAATCATATTCATATTTATAACATCACATATGATTATCTTATAACAATTTACCACTCGTTTGTTAATAATATTTCATTATTTTCATTGTTTCAGGTGTTAATTACCTTGTTTTCTAATGTGTGTTCTATCATAAAAGTTATGTTTTTTGGATATAGGATATAGAAATATCATATAAATAATGATATTAATGTTATAAATATCATTTTTAATCATTATATACATTTTTAGAATCATTTTTTTATGTTTGGATATTGAAAATGAATCACATCTCTTCGTGGAGATTATAGGACGTATATATGCATAAGCGATGATATCATTCCATTAACGAGTGAAAGGATAAGAAAGTGAGTGATTTATTAATATTAAATAATAAATATCATTTCATATATATCCATTAAATATTTTTTTATTACTTTCCATCTAAATCATAAGTGAAAAACAAATCACTTTGCTTCATGAGGTAGTAGTCCTCTGTACACACGTGTGACATTATCGTATTTTAGATGAAATTAAAAGTAATAAGGTATATATGATATTATAATTATATTAGTATAATAATATCATAAATATTGTATAAATTTTTTAAATTCATTACTATATCCACCCTTGAAAGGTGGTGATGGAAAACAAATTATATCAATTCGTGAGGCGGTAGTCCACCGTACACACGATCGATGGTTTCATTTCCCATTTTATGGAAGATTAGATGTATATGGTTCATACCATTAACACAATAACATATAATTATATTTAATATACTTAGGTTATTATATAATCATGGTTTAATAATATTTCAAGGTGGTTGAAGAAAAAACAAAATAAAAACACTCGTTTATGAACTTTACCTCTTCTTCAAACAACTTCTTTAGGTTTGCTCGAGAATACTTCTTGGGTTGGATTTAAGATCAAACAAAGGGATATAATATCTTGGTATTGGAGTAAGGAAGTCATTTGGTTAGGTATTTTCTGAAAAAAAAATGGATTTTTAAGTGTGAAGAGGGGAGGATAAGGGGTGGCCTTTTATAAGTGGGGGAAAGGACACACATGGAATGTCTAAAAAGAATCAATTACACCCATGATTTTATCATGATAAAAGCATAAAAAATGAGTAATTATCAACAATTATAGGTTATAAGGTCTAAATATTTCCATAAAATGTGTGTTGGATATGATGGTAGTTCATTTTATTCCTTATCTTTTTAGTTTAACCCCTGGTAAATCAGTTTTTACTTAAACCATAATAATTAACTTTTTTACTTCGTTTACTATTAATAATGGTAAAAAATTAAGATAACCATTTTATTTAATATTAATTATTCTAATTAAAACATTATTATCCATTTTTTCAAATTAAATTCATATAAGTGATAGAATCTAATTTAAAATTATACCCTTAGATGTGATCAAAATGTGGGTTTTCAAAGAGAAAATTCTTATTAATATAGAAGGTTTTAATAACAAGATTCATTATGAAATTGATTAAAATGAACTAAAAAGGTTAAATATTAATAAAATTAATCTAATTTTAATTTAAAACCAATTTAAAAAGTAATTTAAACATGTAAATTATTTTTTTTTAAAATGTAGTTTTCAATAAAATTAGTATTTTTCACTATTCATCAAAAAATGAAACATTTCAGAAAAATATCAAAAATATACCATAAGATAATATTAATATGATTATTTCTAAAATTAAGTTAATTTCATAAAATAAATTTTCTAATAGTGATAAAATTTAATTTTATATTATGTTTTCAAAGTAAGACTAAACCATCTTTTAGAAAAAAATAAAGCTTTCAGGAAAAAAAAATTATTTTTATTTTAATTGATTATTATTTTATTTCTAATCAACATATAACCATAATTTTCATAATTTAGTGATCAATATCTATACAAAACAATTTAGCAGCTAGTTTATAATGGTATATTATATTACAGTTCATTTAGACTTGGGGTTTCATGTTCCTCATGCTATCGAAGAGATAAAATTTAAATAAATATATTTTGTAGGTTGTTTAAGATTAGTGTTTCATATCACATATGATATCAAATAAATTTTTCTTATTTTATAATTTTTTGGTGTTTCATTCTCCCCAATTTAAATAAATTACATCATCATAATTTGATCTTGTACTCAGAAATCAAGGGTTTGATATTTGAAAATTCCTTTGTTGAAAACTCACATTGTAAAAAGGGTTAATAAAATATAATATTCATAATATAGAAAGGGAAGTAAAAAGTTTATAAGGAATAACACATAACTAGGATTCTAAGTAGGACAAAATTTGTGGCAAGTGAAGATATGAACATGAAAGAAAAGTTTAAATAATTATAGAGAGAGATAAAGGTCATTGATCACAAGAAAGTGAATGATCAATGGAAAGCTGAGGACCTAAAAACCATAAATCTATGATGATTTAAAATACCATTTGATTCCTCGGATATTAATGTAATAGAATAAAAAAAAATTGTATCCTTTTCCTAATGTTGAGAAATTATTTTACTATCTAAGAATATAATAAAATATACTTACTTGATACGTTTCTATTTCATAAGAACAATTTCATCCTTTGGTTGTGCTTATATAAACTTACAATTCATATCTTACTCTAGGAAATGGATATCCAAAAATGAATTTTTTATTCCTCAAGCACTAAAATTCACTTTTAATGAATCATATGATCCATAAAAGAGTGAGGGTTATTTTCTTCTATCTCTAACTATTTTTAAAACCAATATGGTTAGCACAAGTTATCCAATATAATAAATTAATCTCTAAAACTCAATAGTAACACCACTGATCCAAAATTAATATTTATCGAATAAATATTTTAACATAAAACAATGACATATTAACCAATACATCATGTAGATGATTGTTATGTGCTAAACCCTTATCATCCTTCAATTATGGGTTCAATCCCCACTACCTTTATAAATATGACAGGTTATCCTTTTTATAAAACTATATTAATATAATTCCTATAACGTTCCTAAAGTGTAATAACACATAACTACTACAACATCAAAGATAAGATAAACCCTAAATGTTAATGATACCTTTAAATGTATGCCCACAAAAAATTAAGGCATTTTTCCTTAAATAAAATTATTACTAAAATATATACTAAACAAATGGGTTGTATTCCCATAAAAGTTTTCCAAAAATATCCTTAATCGTGTTATATTTCTTCCACAAAAATTTTCAAAAGGGTTTTTTAAGAATTTGAACTTATGATAAACCTTAAAATCATAAACCCATGATGGTATCCTTAAATCTTATGTTAATCAATACATATATGCTTCTAAAATTTTACACAATCCTTAGATGATTCATAATTCTTATAACCAAAATACCATTGGTAAAAAAACTTATACAATTTAATTCTTGAATCCCAATACATAAATACTTCATCTATTTTATTTAAACATAGTTCCTTCCTTGGTCTAGGTTTTAACCCTTAGAATATGTAATTGACTGAGATAATTCCCAAGTTCCCCATATTTAAGATAACGAACTATAAATAGATCCCTGGGATGAGATTTATTTCCTTCCATCATACCCTTTATTTTTCCTTGGAAATTATTTTCTTTATTCCCTTATTTTACACACATAAAGAATTTTTTCATTCCTTTCAAAAAAATCCTGGTTATATCTTTCCACATTTCTAAAATGAATAAATTCAATCATTCTTTCATCTATGATCTCCATCACTCAAGATCATAGCGAACTCCATTATTATCTTATTAGGTGATTTCAAGAGTTGGTCAAGGTACAAGTTTTTAATCATATTTCAGGATAAATAATTAGACATAATCATGATATATTAAACTCTTATCATCATACCATTTGGTTTCTTATAGTCACCAAATTTTTTTTTATATTCAATGTTTACATGATTCCTTCAGGTTCCATCCATTGACTAAAACCAAAAATCATAGTGTGAGAAACAATAACCATAGTGGTAAATCACATAATCATTTATAGAATGTCTTAATCATGACACCTTATTTTTAATCTAAGACACCTTAGTTTTAACCTAGTCTATTCATTTTTATCATATATTCAAACCCTTCATAATTTATTTTAAAGAAAAAGTGAATTATCATAAGAATGTCCCCTAAGAGTGTCAAACCAGGTGTGAAGTAAGGCCTATTGTCAAGCACCATGTGATGATTGATTCAAGTCCAATGCACCCTTTTTAGAGTTATTACCCATAGGTACATATGTTTCAGATCCATGTCCACTTATAGTATCCATAAAGGGATGTATTTCTAGGAAAACCGTAGAATCTATACCTTACCAAAACTATAGGATGTTCTTCCATACTTTTTTCCAATGTATATCATATGGTTAGGATTCATAATATTTTTTTCCAAAATCTAGTTCCCAATGTTTCTACTGAGATTCCTCTAATACCAATTATAATATCCCTGACTCTAGTAACCCAAATTCAATGTCTTAATTTATTACATTGGCATAAGATACAAGAAATCACATCCTGAATGACCAAATAGGTTAGTATTATTGTTAAACTAGATACATACATGATTCTTATATTACATTTGAAATCAAAAATTTCAAAATATTTTATTTTAGAATATCATTATTTCTTCTAACATATCCTTGAATATCATTCTTAGTACACTTCCTAGGTTCCTAGGAAAGGGAAAAAATGTGAGCTAAAAATTATTAGTAAATGTTAAGTACAGTGGAATTTATCATGAATCAATAAGCCTAATCAATATGGAAATGTAAATAACTGAAAACATGTGCCATTTAAATAATTTTACTAGTATAACTAATATGGAAAGGTAAATAACTGAAAACAAAATCAATTTAATCAATAAAATGACTATAATAATTGGATAAGGTATAATCAATATGGTAACGTTGATGGAGAGCTTCACTATCAGGGATGGGGAGACTCTCTCTCTCTTAACATTTGTGGATAGATCCAGGCATAGATCTCTCAAAGTGGAGATGATGAGATTGTTATCCATTTTCAAATGTTTGTAGCTTACAGAAGATCGTCTGGTGGTACTTTTTTTAGTGAGGTGGGAGATAAAACTTCCTTTTCATATCTGGGGTTCATTGAGGGTTCTAGGGTTGTGTATGGTGGTGAGGTGAAGGTTGTTCCTCATATTAAACTGTCTGGGGGAAAGGTCCAATGATTTTGGGATGGATCTGCAACCTTTGGTGGAATTGATTGACTGATTCGGCAATGATGATTTGCGTGCTATGAGATGGAGGTGCGGATAGGTATCAGGCACCTGGGGTTAAGACCATGAGAGGAAAACTGGACCGGATTGAATCCTTCCAGTGGGCTATTGATACAGGTGTATAGGAACTATTCTAAGGTGATTCTCTTCAGGTCTTTTCTAGTGTCTTCAGAGATTTTGAATCTGCAATATGGAATTTGGGATCTGGGTGGTGATCCTAGTGGCTGGATTATAGACCGAGGAACTTTGACGACATGACAGATGATGTAGTGGGTTTTGGCTGGCGACATGATGGGTTTTAGTTTCTGTTTGGATTGATGTTGGAGGCTGGAGTGGATGGCAGTCGTATTTTTCAGCGAAGACAAGGATATGTCGGCAATGTACTTGAGGCGAGGGGTGATGGTGATTCACTTAGGGTGTGGTGTTCCTTTGTCTGGCGACAGATGGGTGTGATCAATGAAGGGTGTGACTAGGGAACAATGACCTTATATTGCATTTTTGGCTTTAAGATAGGTTTTGACAACTTGTTTTCTGTATTTTCGGTGCATATGTGGAGTTCTCTGAAAATGGGGTTCCTTTAGTGGTTTAGTTTTATCGGTAGATTGTTTAGAGCTGGTGTTTTCTGGATTGGATCTAGATTTGGGTAGGTGCCTATTTTGTGGGTATTAGGATTTTCTTCCTAGATGGAATTGGGTGGTACTTTTTATACCACACATTTTATTTTCGCTTCTTCATTTTAATTTTCAATAAAAATATTAGGACCGAGTGCACTTAGTCCTAAACTTTCCTGGTAATATGGTAACGTAAATAATTGAAAACACATTCTTTTTAATCAATAAAAAGAGATTGAAATACATATAGAGATAATATCATTGTGAAAATACTATGGATAATAATTATTTAATTCCCAATGAAGGAAATGCTTAATTATTGGACGTCATGATCTCAGACTGCATGATACCTTGACTATCAATACCTTTCTTGAGATAGTTTAAAACTACGGGGTAGATGTACACTAGAAACCCATTTAACCAGGATCATCCAACTAATTTGTATTATGATACTACTGATGCATCGAGGAGATATCTATAATTTGGCACCACCCATATCTTCAGGTCCAAATTATTCCTCATATTTGAAATTATTGATTTAATTCATGAACAATATCCCTTGTCAACAAATTTCCATATCGAGTAAGGAATATAGATTAACATTAATTTCCCTAGTAAATCATATAAAATTCAATGTAAAATACCATATATATAAATGATATATAGTTTAAGAAATAATTATATCCATGAAAAATAATATGGATATTTAGGGGAAATGTAATGTCCAATGATCACATAAAGGTGAATATTTCAAGGGAAAGTTAATGGCTATAAAAATGAATCAAGAAAGTTAATGTCAATAATTTACATGGTCAAAACGATCATAAACCATCCATATAAATAATATGGTTGTTATCAATATAACATATCCCTAGTGAATCATAAGTAAAATAAAGGTTTATTGTCATTGACGGATAGAAATACCATAAAAATATATTTAAAAACATTCTTGAGGAAAATATCCCTTTAACTTTGAAAATAAATTTTTAAAAATCAAAATTTCTAGAATATTAGGAAAAAAATCTTCTAAAAATAATATTTTAAACTTGTAAATTAATCTTCAAATAAATGAGATGTCACAATAGTAACAAATTGCATACATGTCATATAAGATTAAAAAACATTCATTTCATACTATTGTAAAAAGGGTAAAAAGATCCTCATTCGAAAAGCAACAAGAATATTACTTCTAAACCATTTTATAAAAAGTAAAATATGTTTAAAATTTTATTTAAATAAATCATTTAGATAATGTTAAACCATTTTTGAAAACATTTTTTGAAAACATGGATTTAAAATAAAAAATAATTATCATCCGAAGAGAGAAATGGAGTCATATTTTATTAAAAACATTATATCAATCATTTTAATTAAAAGAGTGTAAAAATGGTAATATTAATTGTAAAAATCATTAATAACTATATTATAATAAAATTAAATGATTTTATTATCAAATAATTTTCTTTAATGGAAATTCAAGCATAAACAATTTCGATTAAAATGAGTTTGTGAATTATACCCTTAAAAAGATCATAATGTTGATCTGAGAATTAAAAAATAAATAGATTATGTGTATAAAATATAAATACAAATAAAAAAAGATTAAATACAACATAATATAGTAAAAATATTACACATTTAATCTTAGAATATCAAAGACGGTGAAAAAGTTATATAACCTAATGAAAATAAATTGAGTTATGAAATTATTTAACACTTGGTAACTTTTAAGTCAAAATAAATTTGGGTGAAATAATTAAAATAAAATGAATTATTAATTAATCATGATATTACATATCAAAGTGGTATTATATACACTATATAAATGAAATTAGGTGTATAACATTACAATATTCCTCAATAAAGAGAAATTGAGATGAAGTATCTTACTTCACGCTTCCTTTTGGTTAACCCTATTTTAACCTCATGTATAATGGTTTTAATCATGTTATTAATTTATAAAATAAACATATTAATATTTAAAACATCATATATTATCCTCTAATAACCTTTTACCACTTGTTTTTTAGTAATATTTCATTATTTTCATTGTTTCGGGTGTTAATTGCCTTGTTTTCTCTTGCGTGTTTTGTCATGAAAATTCTAGTTCTATGGTATAGGATATAGATCCATAATTTCTAGAATTATATTAATTTTATATATATCATATCTACTCATTATATATATATTTAAAATCATTATTTAATGTTGGACATGGAAAATGAGTCGCATCGCTTCGTGGAGATGGTAGGCCATACGTACACACGAGCGACGATATCATTCCATTAACAAGTGAAAGGATAAGAAATTGGGTGATTTATTAATTATATAGAATCAATATCATATCATATATATCACATATATTCATTAAATTTATCCTTATTACCTTCTATGTAAATCATATGTGAAAAATGAATCATGTCGCTTTGTGAGGCGGTAGTTAGTCATACACATGATCAACATTATCATATTTTAAAAGATATAGAAAGTAAGAAGTTATATGTGATATATAATTAAAAATTATAATAATATAATAAATATCATATAAATGTTTTAAATCCATCATTATATACATCCTTTAAAGGTGGTGATGGAAAACGAATTACATCGGTTCGGGAGGTGGTAGTGCGTCGTACACATGATCGACAATTTTGTTTACTATTTGATGGAAAAGGAGATATATATAGGTAATTACCATAGTATAATAAAATCTAAGTATATTTATGTTAATAATTTTATTATATAATAAAGGTTTAATAATATTTTGAGTATGTGAAATAAGATACAAAATAAAAATTTTCGTTTAAGAATTCCACCTCTTCTTTAAAAAACATTTTTAGGTTTCAACCAAAAGAATCTATAGGTTTGATTTCTAATAAAACAAAGGGATCTAGGATGTTATTATGGGATTAAGTAAGTAATTTTTTCAGGATTTTTATATGTGACTAGGGGTGAAGAGGTGTGGACTTTTATAAGTGTGGGAGAGGACGCACATGGAATTTTTGAAAAGAATCAATTACACCCACATTTTTATCATGACACAGGCCTCTGAAATGGGCCATTATCAATCCTTAGAGGTTATAAGGTATAAATATGGGTAGACAGTGGCTTTTTTATAAGTTGGTAGGTCATTTTAACACTTATCTATTTAGTTTAACCCTTGGTAAATCAGTTTTTACCTTAACCGTGATAATTGATTTTTTTACTTCTTTGACTATTAATAATGATAAAATTTTAAGTATACCTTATTAGATAATATAAATTATTTTGATTCCAAATTTTTAATATTTTTTCCAAATTTAATTCATATAAGGGGCAGAATCCAATTTAAAATTATACTCATAGGTGCAACGAAAAAGTGGGTTTTCAAAGAGAAAATTCTCATAAGTATTGAATATTTAAATATCAAAATTAAATATGAAATTGATTACAATAACCTAAATTAGTTAAATTTTAATATAATTGAACTAATTTTATTTAAAAAAATTAAAATTTAATTTAATCTTGTAAATTATTTAAATAAAAATACAGTTTTCAATAAAAATCAGTATTTATCACTATTCATTGAAAAATGAACCATTTAAAAAAAACAAAAACTCGCCATAAGTTAAATTTGATATTATGGTTTCCAAAATGAAGTTAATTTTATCAAATAAATTTTCAATAAGTTTAAAAAATTTATTTTAAATTATGTGTACAAATCAAGACTAACCCGTCTTTTAGAAAAAATATAGTTTTTAGAAAACATTTATTTTTATTTTAAATGATTCTTATTTTATTTATAATCAATAGATAACTACAATTTTAATAATTTATTCAGTAATATTAATTCCCACCAATTTAATGTCTGGTTTATAATGGTATACTATATTACGGTTCTTTCATAATTAGGGTTGTGTGTTCCGCAAACTATCGAAGATGTTAAATTTAAAAGAAATATATTTTGTGTGTTGTTTAATCTTGTTGTTGCGTGTCACATACGCTATCAAATAAAATATTATTATTTTATAATTTTAGGGTGTTATACTAATTTTGGATCTCATAGGCCTGGGTTGTTTGAGTAAAACCACTAAAGACACTTCTTGAGTCTGATAAGCCATTAAAGGGGGGGATTGTAACATTCTCAATATTTAAATGTTCTTAAATCCCTCTTTTGTTTATATTTTATATGAATATAGTGTGAAAAATTATTTTTTACTATTTAATTCTTATGATTACGTAGGACCTATGATTTGTGTAAGAGTTTCTCTTATTTTTATGAGGTTGTGTAAAGGTAACCATGGATTTATAAGGGTTATGTAAGGCTAAGTTTGACTTTCATATGGGTAAGGTCATATTTCTAAATGTTGCATAAGGGTGGACCAAAGTTTCTAAAGGTTAAATAAGGGTATCCTATGCACTATGTAAGGGTAATACCTTGTTTATAAAGGTTACATAAGGGTAACCAATTCTCTACATAAGGGTGACCTCTTGTTTTTAAAGGTTATGTAAGAGTAACCTATGCATTGTGTAAGGGTAACCCCTTGCCTTTAAAGGTTGCATAATGGTAGTTTTCTACTTGTATAAGGGTAAGAAGACATTTCAATGTACTTTTCAAGGGTAAGAGACTAGTGTAAGGGTAAAACCCCTTACCCTTACATGACATATATGACCTACATAATGGTAAAACCATGTTACCCTTATACAGTTTCCTTTTTGGGGAAAATATTTTTCAAAACCCTGTTTCTCATTTTACTCTTCTAAAATAAACCCGAAACATGTTTTTGACGATTTTAAAAGCCTAAAATCATGGAAATAAATTCCTTGAATTGTTTAAAGTTTTTTAATCTTTTTATTGGATAATAAAGGAAAAAATAAATGAAGGATTTAATTTGGTATTTTCGTTGTGGGCCAATTTGTGGGTGTCCTTCCTCTAAAATAGTTGAACCTTTGATGCCTTTGTTTTTTTTTTTTGATCCTATTGAGTCTAAGTAGCCCAAAGTTCCTTTACACAATATCTACAAGTCTTATTCCTGTGATTCAATTCTTTATTCTGTTTACCAGGCATGATCAATTTATCTCTCCCTCTTTCACTATTTAGTGAAATGTTTTAAGGGAATAATTTACAGGTGTCCTTTCATGCGGAATTTGTAAATTAAGATCTCCTTATCTTTTTGGAAATTGATAAAGAATTATTGAAATGATAATAATGTATAATTATCAAAGAATAATTATAAAGAAACACCATATCCTTATCTCAGATTATTCTAGAGATATAGAATTGTGTCACATGTAGTTTTATAATTATTCTTTGAAAAATAAATTTGTATCACATGCATTAGAATAATTTAATAATTTAGAAATTATCCAGAAGAGAAAATATTATTTCAGGTGACATTTTATTTCTTTTGGAAATAAAATAATAAAATCAGTTCTAGGAATCCTTGGTGAGCATCTTGATCTAAAGAAAACATGGACGTGGTTCGAGTGATGATTCCTTGATGAACTTTGATGTTTATGTAAAATAGATTTAGGTTAGAAGTTCCTTACTTTTCGGGGTTCTTGTTTACACATGTTTCCTTGGTATAATTCTTATGTTGGCATATCTTGTTTATTATTCTTGATTTTTATCACATGTGGGTGTGTGTGTGTGTGAATCCCATGAGACCTGTTATGATATCTGATTCCATGAGTTTTTCTATAGTATATTGTTTTCATGTTTGATTATGATGAAATGTTGTTATGTGTTGCTACTATAGTATCATTATGATATGTTATTCTTTCCTTGTATGTTATACCCTATTGTGTGTGTTACCATGTCTTAGAGGGTATTATTGGTATTTGAGATAGGTGGATTATTGTGTTATATTTATCCCTTAGATGGAGCGTGTGTATGGATTGTGATGATGATGATGATGGCCCTGGACACGAGGTAGGGGAATGATAGCCTGGGTGCCTGACCTGGGGCATATACAGGGTATGTGGTCTGGAGGCCTCACCCATGATGGATCCAAGATATGATTATTTGGGGGCCTAATTCTACACAATGGATTGAGTCCACTGGGAGACTTGTTACAAGCCTAGTGACTTATTCTTTCTCACTTATGACATCTTATGATTATCCTACCAATATGGATTTGAAGCAGGTACGATCAGAGGTATGTGGATTCCTGGTTAGTGCATGATTGCTCAGTATGTGGGGTATAATTTCTATTCTTGTTACGCATTTATTATTCTCATTATAGAAACTTTTTATACTTGAGTACACTTGTTAAGGTTTCATTGATGTTATCTAACTTCATTGATGTTATCTAACTAGGTTTATTACTCACACCTTGTACATGAATTTCAATGTGTGTGTAAATTTCATGTATAGGGATTTGAGTAAGGGTAAGGATCTCATGGATAATGGTTGAGAAAAGAAGCATGGAGCTGGTAGTAGACCAAAATTAACTCTGGAGGGCCCCTCTATTTTAGTTATTTATTTATCTATTTATTTTATACTTTGGTTTGTCTTTCCACTTTGGGGACCTTTTTATCTATCTGTATGACTGGTATGCCATATTTTAGTTTCGCATGTTACTCTGACTGTTATTTTAGTTTATTATATTTTTTATTTATTTTGTGTTATGAATTTATACTAAGGGTATAATCTCCTCATCGATGGACTTAGACCCTCGCTTCTAGTTGGCACCCTCATGTATGCGGAGAGACGCACATGAGGTCATGTGAAACTCGATTCAGACCTGGTGGTTCGGTTCGGGGTGTTATAGTGTCCATGTGTTCACCTCAGTCAATGAAGGAGGTTATTTTCCACCTATCCTTACAAAACATTGGTGCATCCAATCATCAAAGACACTCGATGTCAAACACTACCACCGATCAGCGCATATGCAGCACCTGGTTTTATCTGTGCTAACCAAAAAAACACTAATAAAAGGGGTACTTTTATCAGTTCTATTCTTAGCACCGATAAAACCTTTTAATCAAAAATATTATTAATATGTATATAATTATTAAACTTACATTCAAAAAATAATGTTTATTTATATACATTAATTAAGAAATGCATGTTTATAATTAATATAAATATGATATATTAAAAAATATTTTTAATAATTAAACATATATATATATATATAATTTAAAAAAAAATTATTTATAAAATTATAAATAAATAAATTTATATTTAAATAATTATAAAATTATAATATATATATATATTTAAATAATTATAAAATTATAATAAATATTTTTAAATGATAAATATTTTTATATATTTATAATTAAATATATTAATATATTAATATATATATAATTATATAAATACATCAATATATATAATTATATACATGTATATAATTATATAATTATATAAATATATATAATTATATAAATATATTTATATTTATATAAAAATATTTATAAATACATTTATTTATAATTATAATTATAAATAAATATATTTATTTATATAATTATAAAATTATAATAAATATATTTAAATAATATATATTTATTATATTTTTAATTATTTTTAATTATACTCAGAATGGCATGAAACATGGGTTAAAACCCATAGTCCTAGAGAATTTATTAACAAAAAAAGTACTAAGGACATAGAAAGCGATGTAAAGAAATACAATCCCAGTGGCAATGCCACCAAAGAACAAAAAACCATTCAGTCACGTCCTTTTATGTATGACTCCCCTTCCTCAGGAGCCAACCCTTCCTCTTAGATTTCTGTCATGCTTCCATTGTTTAGGATCCTGTTTGGTGATTTCATGCTCATCCATGCTCAGTGAATCATCATCCTCAACATGAGGCTTAGTGTAAAATTGGTCTCCAATGGAAACATTTTTAAATAGTAATCAAGAGTCATCCTGAGGGTTTTTCTCATGAACGGTACCAAATCATTCATGGAACACATCCCTAATCATGGACCTATTTAAAATATCAAGAAAAAATAAATTTACCTGAATTAGGATTTGGTGGAGGTGTGGAAATGTATTTATATGTTTCCTTCCTTCCTCACATATCAAACACTAGGTTTCCCACTGCATCCTTAGTGATAGATTCTTCATCCTTGTCTGATTCCTTGCTTGTAAAGGATGGCCACAGACTGGCCTTCCAATGGGTAACTAGCTGATAGCCCTCATCATCCACTAAAACATTTTTTCCTTTATTCATAACTCACTCTTTATCCACGATATCTTTCACACGTATATTTTTTGAATGATGAGCATCCAAAAGTGCTGCAACATCACAACCATTGATGGGTGCATTCCCCAAATGGTTAGCATCATAATCTACTTGAGAAATTTCCACCCCTTGGGTGATGGTAGAAACATTGGTATGAAGCTGTGGGGAAACTGAGGGTATCCTCCCCCACACAATTCCAGCATCAGGGGACTCCAAAAGGGGTCTATAGTACCACTTCCCCTTCCTTTAAACTCCATCAGATCACTAAGGCCAACATCTTTGGAGACCTCATTGAGTTTCCCATCACTAGACTTGATGACACCATAGACAAAATTAGAAAATGAAGTTTCAAGTCTAAGGTAACTAGTTTAATGATAAATTATTCTTCCTTTCATAGGTTAGTAGGTCTGTGTTAGCATAAGATCAAATCCCCTCAAGCCTTCCTTCCCTAACTTCTCATCTGTGGGTTTGGCTGCATCAGAGACAGGTAATTTCTACTTGCAATTTTCAGCCCGATGACTATTATTTTTACATTTAGTAAATATAAACACTATAAAAAATTTATTTAATATGAGTGAAACATATAAATTATCATAAAACTCATAAACGTACTCATATTGAATATCAAACTCAAATTTAAATTCATCAGCGACCAAATAAATAGTTTTAACTAACGTTGAATTGAGATCAAATTCAACCAAGATACTGGTATAGTGACCATACCTGACCATCTTAGTTTCCTTACCAAATTTAATTTGTGTACTTACAGCTGAAGCAACGTCCTAGAGAATACTTGGATGCCAAAAAAACTAGTCTAGTCCCGTCACCGAAATTCAGGACTGAACAACAGATTTTGTTTCCTGATATGGATCAAACCAGGGGTCCCAGACCTGAAATATAAGGACCTCTGTCTTGAGATTAACATAATTGAATCTCCACACCTTTATATTGAACTCCTGTTAGTTTAAGGTAATGTGGAAAAAACCCCATGTTTATCAACACCATATTCCAACCATGAAAACCCCAAATCTGAACCAATTGATTTCTCAAATCTTCAAGATTCCAGGGTTCCCTCTTCACCTATGGAGTGAGTCATGTGATAATATAATGTTGAAAAGCCTCCATATGATCTTCAAAGATCTTCATGATTGCTTCTACAAAGTAAACAACACCATTCTTCAAGATTCACCTATGGATAGAAGAATCTGAACAGGAGCAAGGAAAGAATCTCTCAAAGGAAGAATTCATAGCTCGCAGTGTGAATACCACCTTAGGGGCATCATGAGTCCAGGGATCAACATGAATCTTATCTGATATCAGATTACAATCCCCATAATAGGAGAGAAACCACACCTCCCGCAAGCCAGATCCGACCATAGACACCTTCGAAAGATCAATAGGAGCCTTCACAGACACCGGATCTAGAAAAGAGAGAGCATGCGATGCGAAAATTGCCTTTGGGGCATCATGTATTCAGAGATCCACCGACTTCGGATCACAATCCCCATTTGAGGAGTGCAATCGCACCACCCGTGATCCATACCTGACATCCACCACCTTCGAACGAGTAGCAGGAGCCTCCACCAGAACAGAAACCAGATCTGAGGAAGAGATCATCGTGACAAGAAACCCTAATCACCATTCCCATAGGGAGAGAAGCGCAGAAGTCGAATCTACATCTATTCCATTATTTATAATTATATATTAATAAATATAATATATATATTTATAATTATATGCAAATATTTATAAATATATTGATTTATAATTAAATATATATATTTTATATATATTTGTAAATAATATTTATATTACAATAAGTATATATATATATATATAAGTAACATATAAATATGAATTATATAACTTTTAATAAAAAATTATTTCCATAATTTTATATATATAATTATTAAATTTATATTATTCAAAAAAATTAATAGTTTATTTATATACATTGATTATAAAATGTGTATATAATTAAAATAAATATAATATATTGATATTTTATTTAAAAAATTATATAATATATAAATGAATATATTTATTTAGATATATATTTATATTGATATTAAATAATTTAAAATATATGTACATGTATAACTACTTGTATGTATGTGTATGTGTGTATATACATCTGTGTATGTATATGTGTGTGTAAATGTGTATGTGTACATATGTATGTTTTTAATTCACGTAAATGTTACGAATTCACTTTTTCATATTTTTAAAATTTATTTAATTTAATTTATTCATTTATTATTATATATTCATTAATAGTGTTAAAAATATATTTAATCTTTTTTAATATTTATTTATACATGAATTTAATTACTATACATGTAATATTTTCAATATGTTTGTAATTTATATGAATAATATTTATTTATTTTTATTTATTAATCTCTAATATTTAAAATATGTTTGAAATTTATATAATTAATCTATTGAAATGATTTTTTTAATAAGTTTGTAATTTAAATATTTAAGTATACATTTATAAATATGCATAATTTTATTAAAAAGGTATTTTTGAAATTATAAATAAATAAATATATTTATTTAAATAAGTATAAAATTTTAATAAATATATTTAAATAATAAATATATTTAAAATATATGAATAAAGTGGCCTTGATGGGTGGGTTATCCCTTGGGAGCTATGACCTACCCCTTGGCCTGTGTGAGGTGTGTGTGTGTGTGTTTCATTATAATTATACCCCTAAAAAAGACAAGGAAATGATGAGAGGCACAAAATTCATGCCTTCATCCATAATCAAGAATAGGATCATTCATAAACACGTGATTAGAGTCATCATCATCATCCAACTCTTTTTTATCACTTATAAAGATACCCCTTTATCAACGTTAAAAATGCACCGATAAAACTACTCTTTATCAGTGTTAGAATTTTAGCATTGATAAAGACAAGTTTTTTTAGTGATTTTTTAGGGATGGTAAAGGGGTATCTTTTTTTTTTGAAAAGACAGATTCATTAACATCGGAGATCAGAAAACATACAATCGCAAATCCATAAATGGAAATGGTCCAGCCAGAGCTGGTTAACATCATAGGGGCCTGAGGCCGCCAACTGATGGGAAGCATTGTTTTCTTCCCTTTTAGTAAAAGAGAAGGTGCAGATTAAGAATCCTTGACGGAGTGAAAGTATTCTCCTGATGAGGGATCCAATAGACTAGAGGTTGTCGTCGTTGGAATTGATAGCATTGATAATGGTAAGACAGTCTGATTCGAGGTTGATTTTGCCCCATCTGCGATCCTTGGTGAGCATCATACCTGCAAGGATGGCAGTAGCCTCATCCACCACAGGTTCCCAAAGAGTGAAGTGTGATTCATTTTTGGCCGTAATGATTTTCCCCTGATGATTTTGGGCCAGGATGCCGAGGGAGACATGCCCATCCTTGGGGATAGATGCATCCACATTAATCTTAAGAGTCCCCTCACATGGTGTACACTAGTGGTAGGGACAAGAAGGGGTTCCAAAGGGCTTATGTTTCCCATTGTGGTGCTTCCAGCCCTCAATCCATGAAGAGGCCCGTTCAATCCAGAATTTGGGGGTTCTGTGCACATGGTTGAAAACTGCCTCGTTGCGACGGAACCAGATGATCCAGGCCAGGGTGAAAAGTGCGCCTGCTTTAGCTGACGAGAAGGAGGAGCACCATTGCATCAGGAAGGATGGGAGGTTAGAGGCCATGGCCGGTGAAGTGGCTGCAGTGGAGCCCCATTTGTTCCAAATTTCCTTAGCCCCTGGGCACTGGATGATGGCATGCAAGGGATATTCTGGGATGTTTGGGTAGAAAGGGCAAGAATCATCACTGGACATGTGCCGGAAGGCAAGAAGCCTCATGGAAGGAAGGGTTCTCATGCACACCTGCCACCAGAAGTGGTGGATTTTTGGGGGAATGTTGAGTTTCCAAATTGACTTCCAGGGTCCCCCATCCCAATCGACTGAATGGTTTCCAATGGCGAGTCGATATCCGGACTTCACTGTGTAGGCTCCTGACAGGTCATTGATCCAGAAGAGATGGTCAGGACCTACGTATGGGACCCATGGGGTACTCAGGATAATTCTTCTGTCTCTATCATTGAACCATGTGTGAATCTTCTCCAGACACCATCCAAGACCCTGATCGGAAAAGAGGCACCTGACAGTGGCATCTTCGAACCCTAGTTGGGCAGGGGATGAGGCCCGTACACCTTCCTCATCAATTATCCAGGGGTCGGTCCAAATGTTAACAGTTTGGACATTCCCGATCCTCCAACCCATCCCTTTTTTCAAGAGGCTATGGGCCCCCCAAATGCTTCTCCAGAGGAAGCTTGGATGGGGGCCAAGAGAGAATACATGGAAGTCCTTGTGGGGAAAGTACTTAGCACAAATAATTCATGCACAGAGAGATGAAGGATGGTTAATAAGGCGCCAACCTTGCTTAGCCAGCAGTGCGTCATTGAAGTGAAAGAGATTCTGGAATCCCATACCTCCCTCAGACTTGGGTTTGCACAGTTTCTCCCAGGAAATCCAGTGGGTTTTATTCCTTCCATCATTCTTCCCCCACCAGAAGTTGGTTGTGCATGTGTGGATCAGGTTGACAACGGCCGACAGAATCTTAAATAGGGACATAAAATAGTTGGGGACAGACTGGATGACATAATTAACGAGGATCTCCTTACTGGATTTGGAAATTTATTTGGGGGTCCAGCCTTGGATTTTCTTCTCAATCCTGTCCATAAAGGATGCAAAGATTTCTTTTTTGGAGCGGCCAATAACCGTGGGGAGCCCGAGGTATTTCTGTTGCTTCTCGACCAATTAGATGCATGTATATTCACAGAGTTATTCTTTCTTGGAAGTAGATACCCCGGCACTGAAAGAGATTTCCGACTTTCCGTGATTGATTGACTGACCGGACGCCCTCTCGTACTATTGGATCGCATGGATGATTACCCAGCATTCATTAGTGGTTGCTCTGGAGAAAAGGAGGTAGTCATCAGTGAATAAAAGGTGCGAAACTGGTGGACTAACACGGCATACCTTTGCCCCATGTAAGGAGTTTGAGGATGTAGCCCTGGAAATAAGGTTAGAAAAAACATCAGCCACCAAGATAAAGAGAAAGGGGGAGAGAGGATCTCCCTGTCGAAGGCCCTGGGATGGGGAGAATCCTCGGGTGAGCTCCCCATTGACCTTGATTTGGAAAGAGACGGTCGAGACACAGTGCATGGCCATATTAACCCATTTAGAATAGAATCTCATTTTCAGCATTATGACTTTGAGGAAGTGTCATTCCACTTTATCATAGGCCTTAGTCATATCCAGTTTCCAAGCCATAGTTCCTCTTTTTATGGTGGGGCATGTTTTCATGGAGTGGAACACTTCATGGGACACAATTTCATTATCAGTGATTAGTCTCTTGGCCATGAAAGCACTCTGGTTTTCTGAGATGATGTCAGGTAAACAAGGATGCAGCCGATTTACTAAGATCTTTGAGAAAAAAATTTAAGAGACATTGCACAGGAAGATGGGCCTGAAGTTAGGGACCGCAAGAGGTTTATTTATTTTAGGAATGAGGATGAGGATAAAAACCTTACGATTTCTTATATAACTACTCCTTATCGACACTTTTTTGAAAGCGTTGATAAAAAGCTTATGAGTTCTTATAAAAAGAACCCTAACAGAGTGTTTTCGATGATCTTTCCTTCAAGCTTTAATGGAACCAGACTGTTGTTATCATTGTCACCACTATCATTGGACCCTACTTCTACCACTAGTTAACTTTCTCGACAAATTGATCTCTCTAAATCTAAGGTATATAATGATTTATTATGTTAATGCCTTTGACTGCACTTATTTCTTCAGTCGCACCTCATCGAACCCTACTATTGCACATATTCACTCCTTCTCAATGAATCGAACACATATCCCTAAAAACAACCATACCTATTGTAAAAGATCAACATATTAGCCACCACCATCATTTTATATGGATTCATCTCTTTTTCAACAACCTAACACTCACCCAGATACAAATAATACCTAAAACCACATGCCTCTAAACACTATCCAATCCTCCTTTTCTCTAGGATTTATGATTTAGGTTCTCATGTTTTCAGTAGATATTGTGTATGGTATTAGTCTATGGTTTGTGTGTGCAATGATTTGAGGGAGCTTTTGGTTAAATTCCTTGCACAGTAGTTCTAGTTGCATAGCCAGATGTGGGCAGTTCATGAGTATCAATGATGCATGTGGTTATTTATTTTTTTATTTAGTGATTGATAGAGTGATGTTCCATATATGATTATCAATATGTTTAATTATTTTAAAAGTCATTTTTTTATGAAAATGGGTGTTATTTAAGATATTAATTAGGGTTTTTATTTAGTTTTACTAACATCAATTATTAATTTAACAAATTTATAAATAATAATCAATATAATTTTATAATTTTTTGTAAGTATAATTTTTTATATTTATAATTCTAGATATAATTTTTTATACTTATTTATACATCTATAAATTATATAGTATGTCTTATTATATTTATGTAATTTATATATAAAAATTTGTTAAACATTTGTTAAACATTTATAATTTTATAGTTTTATACATTTTTAAATTTTATAGTATATCATATTATAATAATAGAATTTAATAATAATTTTTTATTAAATATGCATACTTTTATAGTTTTATTCATTTATAAATTTATGTACTTTTATAAATTTTATAGTACATCATATTATACAAATAAAGTTTAAATATAAAATTTTATTAATTATTTATACTTTTATAGTTTTCTAGATTTATAAATTAATATATCTTGAGTGGCCCGAAGGCCTTATTTTTTTTATTATGGATAATCCTCCTTTTAAGGGATGAGGGGGAACCCGTAAATGACCCATAGGCCCAAGGCACATGGTCTGACACGACCCGAAATACATGACCCGAAGGCCCAGAGGAATACCATGCCCAATACATGACTCGTAGGCCCAAACCACTCGAACTACCCCTCCCAAGCGTTTGTATCATTGATCGCCTTAGCTCCCCACCTTGCGTTGATGAATGGCTAGCATTGCCCCGTACAAAGCTGCATGGTGTCTGGTCCCGATGGCGGTTGTCATACCCTCTCATTCTTTCAATTAGGTTAGCTCTACTTCCAGTGATTGCTACTCTTGTTACTCTGATCCTCTTCTGGGACCTACTCTATGTTAATTGGGCTACTCTATGGTCTTTTGTGGCCCGAAGTCCCTAAGCCCTGAAGTCATTTGATGACCTGAAGGCCCTTGAGACCCGTAGGCCCAAACCGGTGGCCCGAAGGCCCAAATCTTGTGAATAGTTTCATCTGCTACAGTATCGAACAGTACCTGCTACAGTACCCCAGAAATTCACCTCCACCCGGTTTTGAACCTGGGTCTCTTGGATGCCAAGAAGGAGCCCTTACCACTTGGGTATAGGCTCATTGGCATTAATATACAATTATAGTTTTATTTGTTATAAATTATCATACTTTTATACCTTCATAAATTTTACTTTTATATTTTATAATTTTATACTTTTATAACATATATGTACTTTTATATAGTTTTATAAATTTAGATACATTTATAAATTATGTATATTTCATTAAAATATATATTATTTATAAATTATATATAATTGTATACTTCTATATATGTATATAATTTTATATACTAATATAAATATATATAAATTTTTAATTTATACTTTTATACTTGTATACTTTTCCAATTTATCAATAGTTTAATAATTTTATACTTTCATAAATCTTATTTCAATAAATTATACAAGAGAGGTTCAAGTACCGAGCGAACTCGGCCCTAAAATTTATTAATGAAAATAAAAAAAACATGAATCATCAAGAAAGTTTCCCATAAAGCACCACCAATCCAGGAAAGTGGTAAAACAACACCACCAAAAAACACCGACCCAAAGACCCACACATCATGGTCAGTGGACCCACTTATTTGTAGGATCAAAAAACCCACATAAAAAATATTCCCAAGGACCCAGAAACACTCGCACCACCACTAGCCACTAGCTTCAAATCATGAATACCTTATTCACCCAATTACAACGATGTGGTTGGCCAAAAAACACCGCCCAAGGTCATGAGACAACAAAACACTCATTCAAGGACGTCATTGTTCCCTTCCCCAACATCACTCGCACGATTGCAGACATCCTCGATAACTGTCACCAGAGGTGTCGGTAATCACATAATTAACATGAATTACTCATCATTGACATCCCTTTATTTATATAAATTATACTTTTATATTTTTATAATTTTTTAATATGATTATTATTTTTTCAAAAAATTCATTTGGCTAATTAAGAGTTACTTTATTATATATAATATTTTATGTTTTAAATCATAACAGATAAAAGTTATATGTATGATTTTAATTGAATGTTGAATGAGTTTCAAAATTATCTTTGACTTTTTGGATTTCATGTTCAACAATGTATCTAAGGGGGTAACTTATTCGATTCCCTTTGATAATTGCATCGGTAGACCATGGTTTACTCATAAAGAAGTAAGTTATCATATCAATAGAGTTGGATTTCAAACCAAATATGAGGAATGACACCATAAAAGATAATTCAGTACAACAACTAGAAAATTTTGATAGACCTAAGAGGTGTGATGTGAAAGATATTATTTTTGATCTGTTTTCATTTCTTTCATAATCTGAGTATGAACTTAATGACTAAAAATTCAATTTCAAGTTTAGTTATACACATACCACCATAAAAAGGTGAATTAATATTTAAACCCATTGCAACTCCTAAACCTACTTTGCATCTAACATCACCTACACGGTTTAAATTAGGTGAGTCCTCCACAACTACATCCTCTGTCTCATTAGGTGTTAGCTTATAAGGGTTGATATCAACAAAAATGAGAGGACAAATGGGATGAGAAACTATGTTAGTTCTTTAGTCTGTAAAAAGGTAGAAACCAATAGAATTATTAATTAGATTGATGATTGTTGTGTTTTGGAATGGCATTGGCATACCTTGAAGATGATTTCCTTCTTTTGATGGTAATGGATTTCAAATTTGATAGGTATTTTCAGTATTGAAACTATTTTTAAAAAATATAGTAGTTTCCTTTTTTATTTATGAAACCATTATTATATTCAATAGTTGTATTTTATATTATAAAAATGGTTTTCAAATAATATAGATTTTATTTTTTCCATTATTACATTCAATAGCTATATTTTTATCAATTTTTAATAATGTAGATGTGAATTTAAGGGTAAATGATTGATTTCAAAGTTAATAAATTGGATTTCTATGATGTCTCAAAATGATGATGATATTTTGGATTTAAATGATGATCTAAATAAATGATATTTTAAATTTCACATTGATTTTAAAATGGAGTTTTGTGATTTGAAGTTAGAGTGAATAGATTAATCTGTTTTTTTATAATGTATTGTGTTGTATCAACAGGAGCAGTGGTATCTATATTTATAAATGAAAACATGTGTAAGTAAAAAGGGTGTTATATATATTTATATGATCATATTAACTTTCAGAGACCTCCTAAATACATAGAATCTCATCTTTTACATAATATAGATAGATAATAACACCATAGTAAGGGTATGTCACTAACTTCATCCAACCCATAGGATATCTATCATGACTTCACTCCCTCAAAAGGTGAATTAATGTTTAACACCATTACAAATCATAAACCTACTTTTCATCCAACATAACCAGCATGGTTTAAATTAGGGGAGTCATCCACAAATACATATTATCTATAATTTAGTGTTAGCTTCTAAGGGCATGAGTCTCATGGAAAAAAATGAAATAATAACTATCATCCTCATCAGTTTCAGCTCCCGAATAGTTATTATTGAATTTTGTTGCTTGGTACTCACCCTCTATCTCTTCTATACATGAACCTATGTTTCTTGAACTACCTTGAGTAGTATTCATCCCATACTAGGTATTGGTGATCATTGTGGATGAATTTAGAGGATAACACCCACCACCAGTGGAGTAATTCTATTCTTAAATTCAATTACCCATTTCCTTCGATGCATGATGAAATTATTTGAAACATTCAATTGTTGGGTTCCTCTTATTTGAAAGGCCCCTTTTGCGTGTTTATTTATTTTTTTAAATATTAATATTTCTGAATCAAATAGGATGGATATGAATAGAAAATGCATGGATGCCAATAGTATGACAAAATATTATGAAGATGGGGTGAAAAAGTTCACCAAGTTTGTAAAACATCATTCATATGACCCTTCTCAAATCTTTTTTCCATGTTTATGCTATTTTTATTCAAAAATAAATAGTCTAGAGTATTTGTAATAACACTTGATCTATCACAAAATAGATCGAAGTTATAAATATTAGGCTAAACACGAGGAAAAAAGTGAATGAAACTATTGATTAGGATAACACTTCATTTTATGGATCATCTGATATGATTAAAAGTGTGGAAAATGAATAAGGTTGTATCGAGGATGTGATTATAGGTGTGAATGATGGTAAATATAATATTGAGGAAATGAAAATGACTGTTGAAGATGAACTTCATGATTTTAAAATATTGTTTGAGAAGTTAAAGAGTTGTGGAAAGATGCCATTGTATTCTAGTTGCACTAAATATAAAACATTATTAGTTGTATTAATATTGTATAATTTAAAATCTTGAAATGTATGGAGTTATGATAGTTTTATCGAGATACTTTCTCTCTTAACAGATATTCTCCTATAAGATAATGATATTCCTAGATAAACATATGACTCTAAACAAATTCTACGTTCAATAGGTGTAACAACTGGGTCCCAATGACAACACAGACCCCCCGCCTTAACATGGCCGTCAGGTCTTGGCTCGCCAGGTACCACCAGTTTCCCCACAGATATGTGGTTCCCACCCAATGTAACGACCCAAAGTTTCATTAATGGAAATCCCTCTTGATCTAATTAAATGTATCTTTATGTTTATATAAAATGTCAACTTCTTTGGTTTTATGTTAAGAATTTTGACTATTGATAATATAGCTGTTGAACAGTGATCACATGATTAGTATAAATATAGGGCTTTAACAAATCCAATTTACTCTGACAAAGGAAGTGATGGCCTCATCCAGTATAATTGCCCCATACAAAGCCCATTTGTCGGAGCTCGGAAAAGAGGTGGAATCCTTGGGCTTCTCTCTTGACCAAGACCAAGCTGAGCTTCATCATATCAAGCTCGAACGGGACCATCTACGGGAAAAGTGGAAGTTGATAGAGATTACCACTCGAGCGATGTTATCCGAGCCACCCCAAGAGTCTGTCACCGTCGCACACCTTACCCTTGGGTCTTATGCGGCTGTTTTAAGGGGTTATGTAACAAATCGCTAGTACTATGTTCATGTATATTATTTTTTATATAATAATTAATATACCTCCTTGTCATTTTTTTGATACATTGTAAATAGTTTTAAAGTAAAAATAGTGTTTTTAGTTATTATTTAATTAAGAATTAAATTTTTTTAATTAAGGGATTTTTGAATTAAATAATATTTTAATAAATATTATTATTATTATTAAATTAATTTTTATTAAATATAAATGACCTTATAATTTTATGAATGCAATTATAATTTTTATTAAGGTTTGAAATCCATTTCTGTCAAAACCCATGAATTTTTTATAAATGTCGGTTTTTATTTTAAAAGTGAAAATAAACATATTTAGAAAATTATTTAGATAAAATAAATGTTATTTCTGGAATCAGGACATTGAAATTATCTAATATTTAATTTTTCATAATTTTCTGAGACAGTCAAATTTTTGGGTAAAAATTAAATACCGTTTAAATATATAAAGTGTTTTATGACATCATAATGACCCAATAGTGATGTAATAAAATACTATAATCTTTATATTCGGCCAATATATGTTTTACCATTAAAATAATGTGATTTTGGTTTTGTTTGACTTACTTTTCAAAGCATTAATGGACCCCTCAAGACTTATTAAACACCTTGTTTTTTTAAATTAATTTCCATGGGAGTGTGACTCACCTCCACATAAGAAAACCTATTATTTTAAGAAGTTCGGACTTTGAACTTATAAAATATTGTTTTCCTCTTCCTTTTTCCAAAAACCATGGTCAAAAACCATGGGATGGTTTGTGGTTTGGATTAATTTAATGTAAGGGGACCCAAACCTAAATAATAAATAATTCCCTCACATTTCCTATATAAATCCACCCAAGCTTCCACTTCCTCCTCACTCAAAGCCTTTGGAGTTCGTCCAACCTCTACCCTACTCTCTCTAGAATCCTCCCAAGGTGCCCCAAGCTCCCAAGAAGCCTCTCACAAGCCTCTCTCTAGCCTTTGGAAGCACACTTCCAAGTAAGGGTTTTTTCTTCCTTTCTTATTTTTGTCCAATTTTCTTTAAGTTGTTTTTCCCTTTTTAATTTAAATTATGAATGTTTGGGTATGGTTTCTCACCTACCTCATACTAACCTATTTATGTTTGAATTATGGGATACCAATTTATCTCTCATTAGATGCCTCCCATGTACACTCGTTACTATGCCGAAATTCCAAAAGGAACGTCTCTCTCCTCATTTACATTCAAGCAATACTTTTGTATCATGAATCTAAATTCCATTAAAATTGTTGAGAAATGTATCTATATGACCTCCTTACTGTCCATTATATTTAAATATGATGAGGAACCCCTTTCTCTCTCATCAATCGTTTTTATGAATTCTTATGTCACGCCGTTACACTGCTAAAATCGCACCGATTTTCTAAGCCAATGCCATAGTGTAGTGAATACCATGCCCATTTCTCCATCAAGGGTATTCACCTTTATGCACATTTACTTATTTATTATAAAGTTTAATGTATGAATTCCACATTCCTTTATCGTGTAATAAATTATTATGTTTTATGAATCCATGTTTTATGATCCATGTGGCACACTTATGCATGAAATGAAATGTTTAAGAAGGGTGTGCCCTTATAGCGCTCCAATGTATTGGGTAAAGTATAGTATCATGATACTTCATGTGCAATGAGTGTTGACTCATGCTAATTCAAGTGAAATGAGGGTTTACTCGTGCTTCATGTTCAATGAGGGTTTACTCATGCTCCATGTGCAATGAACTTTGGCTCATGCTAATTCCATGTTAAGTGTTGTTGCCACATTTCCAGGTTATGATTATCATGCTTTATCATGCCTTTATGTTCATGTTTCTCTTGTGCTCTATTGATATGCCTAATTTCTAACATGTATTTTACTCCTCATGTTATTCCATGTGTATTTCCTTAATGGTCTTTATAGCTCACCCTTTTCTTATGCATGTCCTCAGGTTATCCCATGTAATGCTAAGTACGAGGGAATGTAGTGGTCATGTAAAGGAAGTTTTCAATAAAGATATTGTATTTCATGTTTTAATCTTTTATGTAATGATCCTAAGCCCCAAAGACACTAAACCTCTCAATCTTCTTGTTTTATCAAGTGAAGTTTTATGTAATAAATCATGTTTAAGTTTGTAATAAAAGCAAGGTTGTCATACCCAAGGGTCCACCCACATGATTGAACGGGGTCATCTGACTAATGATAGTCCCCACAGGCCTAAACATGTTCTTTCTAGTGTGATTTTTCCTTACCCGCACACACCCTATGAAACTTCCCAAAAGTTCACTCATCCTGATCACTACTCTAGGATAAGCACGCTTAACTGTGGAGTTCTAATCAGGCAAGCTACTGAAAAGGAAGGTGCACCTTGTTGACATGAGTCATATCATTAATCATTTAACAATTTATTATTTTGGGGTGTTACAATCACCCCCCCCCCCCCTTAGAGCACAACGTCCTCGTTGTGGGCCCTACATATCAACCCCAGAAGTGAACCACACTTAAGTCTGGGTTCCTCCTCTGATACCAAATGTAACAACTAGGTCCCGGTGACAACATAGACCCCCCGCCTTTTGGTTGACATGAGTCATATCATTAATCATTTAACGATTTATCATTTTGGGGTGTTACAATAGGTATGATCTCTGAAATAATACATTTTTGTCAAAATGAATGTATATTATTTTTCAAGGACCAAAAATCACTTAAATAATGGGAAAAGTGTGGTGATTATTGATAGAAGAAGGATTAATTGGGTCATACAAAAGTTGTATGATACTTTCCAATCATTCTAATGTTTATGTGCCTATATGGAAGTGAGGAGACTACAAGACAATTGACATAGCATACATATACAATAAATAAAGATAGAAAACTTCATCACCTTGTAGACTCTCCTCAATGGAAGAGAATTGATCACGATTATCCTGAATATGGAAACAAGCTGAGAAAAAATTTTCTTTCACTATCTACAAATGGACTGAATCCTTTTGGTTTTCAAAGTAGCACTCACAGTACATGGTTGGTTATGTTGGTAAATTATAACCTACCATCGTGGTTATGTATGAAATAAAAATACATTATGTTATATATGATTATATCAAGACCAAAACAACTAGGTAATGATATTGATGATTATTTGTCTCCATTGATTGAAGATTTGAAATTAATGTGGGATTCAAGTGTTATATTGCGTGATGCTTACATAAATGAATATTTTATATTTTAAGGTATGATAAATGACTTTACTAATTATAGAAATTTTTCAGGATATAGCATTAAAGGAACTCTAGGGTGTCCCATTTATGAACAAGGTACAAAGTCAATTAGGTTGAACATTTATTGAAGACTTCGTTTATAGGACATCATAGATTTATACCCCAGCGACATAAGTAACGATCTTGGACGAAATCATTGAATAGGAATTAAAAAGAATATACAACTCCATCTCCACTAAAAGGTGATCAACTGTTTGATAAAGTAAAATATATTGAAACTAATTTTGGTAAACCATTTTCGAAAAACCTTACGAAAAATAGTTTGAAAAATGGATCAGTTTTTTTAATTACCATACTTGAATTGTTTTTATGTAAAAACAATTCTTGATGTTATGCATGTTTAAAAAAAATGTATGTGATAGTGTCATTAGAACATTATGAAATAAACTCAAAAAAACAAAGGATGGAATTAAGGATAGATTAGACATGATTGAAATGGGAATACGGGAAGAGTTGGCACCAGTAAAGGGTGAAAAATGGACTTTTCTTCCTCCATCTGATTATACTCTTTCCAGGTTGGAAAGATGTCAGTTTTGAAACTTCTTTAACGATGTAAAGGTTCCATAGGGGTATTCATAGAATTTGAAGAATGACATTTCAATGACTAATTTAAAGTTAAAGGGTCTAAAATCATATGATTTTCATGTTTTGATGTAAGATCTAATGCATGTAGCTTTATGTTTCGTTTTTCCCCAGAATGTATGTCATATATTAACCAAACTTGATTTATTTTTCAAAGCTATATGCAGTAATGTTATAGAGCTGGTGAAATTTCAAATTATAGAAAAGTAAATTGACGTTATATTATGTGAATTGGAAATGTTCTTCCCACTGAAATTCTTTGATATGATGGTTCACTTGATGGTTCACTTAGTGAGAGAGATTTGACTATGAGGTCCTATACATTATAAATGGATGTAACTAAGGGTGTAAATTCGGTCTGGGTTGGGCCTTCCCTCCAAAAAAAAATTCGGCCACAAACCACTATTCGGGTCGGTTCGGGCCGGCCTGAACACCATCATGAGGTGGCCCGAGCTTGGCATCGGGCCGGCCCAAACCGTCGGGTCGGGCTGGGATTTTTGAGCAGGCCTTTGCGGGATTTTATTATTTTTAAAATAAAATATATAATAAATTAAAAACATTTTTATGTTTTTTTAACATTTTTTTCTAAACATTAATTTTAAATTGTTTTTTTAATGTTTTTTTAATTATTTTTTAAAACGGTTTTTTAAAAAAAATTAAATTGTTTTTTAAAAGAGTTTTTAACAAGGTTTTTTACATATTTTTTAACAACTTCTTTTTAACTTTTTTTAAATGTTTTTTAACATTTTATTTAAAACATTTTTTAAATAATTTTTTTAAAAAAATTAGTTTTGTTAAATATTTAACATTTTTTTAAAACATTTATTTTCTTCTTTATCAACAGTTACATTTTACAACTGAAACATTTTTTAAATAGATTTAAAGAAGGGTTGGGAGTGTGCGATAGTGGGTGGGTGTGTTATTTTTTTCTAAATATATTTATATTTTTGTAAATGTTTTTTAAAATAATTTTTTTTCTAAACATTAATTTTTATAAATTTATATTAAATGTTTATTTTAAAATGTTTTTAATCATTTTTTTAATGTTTTAATTTTTTAAAATAGCTTTATATATGTTAATATATATATATATATAATATGCAAGTTATAAAAAAACAACGAGTGGTTGGGGGTGTGTAGAAATGGGTGGGTGTGTTAATTTTTTTTCTAAATAGATTGATTTTTTGTAAATGTTTTTATAAACCATTTTTTTCTAAATATTAATTTTTAAAAGTTTATATTAAATGTTTATTTTAAAATGATTCTTTAACTTTTTTAAACATTTTTTTAATGTTTTAATTTTTTTAAAATAGATTTATATATGTTGATATATATATATATAATATGTGCAAGTTATGAAAAAATAAAGAGGGGTTGGGAGTGCACAGCAGTGGGTGGGTGTATTAATTTTTTTTCTAAATATATTTATACATGTGAATATATATAATATGTGGAAGTTATAAAAAAATTAATGAGGGGTGCGCAAGAGTGGGTGAGTTAAATTTTTTAAATTGGTTTATATTTGTATATATAATATATATAATATATGCAAGTTGCAACATATATAAAAAATAACAATGTAGGAGGGGGGCGTGCGCAGACAGACATCAGTGGGTGAGTGTTTTTTTGTTAATATATAATGAGTTGTTATATGTATATATTAGGTTACATATTTTATTTTAAAACATTTTTTTAAATGTTTTATTTTTTTAAAAAAATATTTTTATATATAAGTTGTAAAAAAATGAATGAGGGTTTGGCAACAGTGAGTGTGTTAATTTTTTTTCTACATAGGTTTATAAATGTAAATATATATATAATATGTGCAAGTTATAAAATAGAATTATTGAGGGGTTCGCAGCAGTGGCCGAGTTAATTTTTTTTCTAAATAGATTTATATATGTATATATATTATATTCAAGTTACAACATAATTAAAAATAATAATAATATGGGAGGGGGGCATGCACGAAAATTAGTGGGTGAGTGTTTTTTTGTTAATATATATATATATATTATGTTAAATTGTTGTTATATAATTATATATATATATATATATAATCTGGTAATTTTAAACCAGTAGTGGGTGGATGTGTTAAATTTTATTTCTAAATAGATTGATGTTTTTTGTAAATGTTTTTTAAATCATTTTGTTCTAAACATTAATTTTTAAAAGTTTATATTAAACAGTTATTTGTAAATGTATTTTTGAATCATTTTTTTCTAAACATTGATTTTTAAAAGTTTATATTAAACGTTTATTTTAAAATTATTTTTTAACTTTTTTTAAACATTTTTTTAATGTTTTAAAATAGATTTATATATGTTAATATATATATATAATGCGTGCAAGTTATAAAAAATAATGAGGGGTTGGGGGTTCACAACAGTGGGTGGGTGTGTTAATTTTTTTTCTAAATAGATTTATACATGTGATTATATATATATATATATATATATATATATATATTTATATAATATGTGCAAGTTGTAAAAAAATAATGAGAGGTGTGTAGGAGTGGGTGAGTTAATTTTTTTTTCAAATTGATTTATATATTTATATAATATATATATATATATTCAAGTTGCAACATATATAAAAAATAATAATGTGGGAAGGCATAAACATCAGTGGGTGAGGGTGTTTTTTTGTTTATATATATATATATATATATATATATATATATATATTATGTTACATTGTTTATTTTAAATGTTTTAATTTTTTTAAAAAAATTATATATATAATATGTGAAAGTTGTAAAAAAATGAATAAGGGGTGTGTACGCAGTAGTGAGTGTGTGCGTTGATTTTTTTTCTAAATAGATTTACACATGATTATATGCATAATATGTGCAAGTTAAAAAATAAAATTATTTAGGGGTGCGCAGTAGTGGTCGAGTTAATTTTTTTTCTAAATAGATTTATATATGTATATATAATATATGTAAGTTGCAATATAATTAAAAAAAATAAGGTGGGAGGGGCGTGTGTGAACATTAGTGGGTGATCATTTTTTATTAATATATTATGAGTTATTATATATATATATATATATATTATGTTAAATCATTGATATATAATTATATATATATATAGTCTGGTAAATTTAAACCAAGCACACCACCTGGACCGGTTGGTCCAGGCGCAGCCTTGGAAACATGTGGTAGGGGGTTGGAGTCTCCATACCAGCAGTTTTCAAGTATTTTTTTAAGCGGACGGGCTTGTACGGGCCAGCCCATCCCGACCCGCGGGTCTAATTGCATAGGCCCAGGCCTGGCTCGATGAACCAGAGGCTCGAGCCTGACCCAACCTGACTCGGGCTTTGCCGGGTTGGGCCGATCAGGCTTTCGGGTCGAGCCGGTCGGGCTTTCGAGCTGGGTCGGTTGGGCCGCCGGGCTAGAATTATATGAATATTTCATTCTTTGGCATTATCAAACAAATATGGGTGTTGGATTATACAACATTCTAAGTGCCGATTTTTCTATGTAAGTGGGTTGATAACAACAGTATTGTTAAAATATATGTATTGAGATTTGTAAAATTGGATTTCAATATGGAAGGGTACAAAGATGAACCATTTATAATGGAATCACAGATAGTACAAGTATTTTACGTTCTAGATCCAGTAAACCAAAAGCGGTCAATTCTTCTATTATTGACCAAAACTATTGAAGGGTCAAATGAAAATTAAACTAAGGATAAACCTTTCATTAGGATGTCACAATCATTTCGCAATGGTCTCAATGTAGATGATGTATTATATGTCATGGGAAACCACAATGAAGGAATTTGGATACTCGATAGAGGGGTCAAATCCCTTCAACCATTAAAAAAAGAGAGTTTA
Organism: Viscum album; assembly: GCA_963277665.1. Taxonomy (NCBI): domain Eukaryota; kingdom Viridiplantae; phylum Streptophyta; class Magnoliopsida; order Santalales; family Viscaceae; genus Viscum; species Viscum album. The sequence goes on along the minus strand of OY728157.1, from coordinate 1,244,303,843 downwards.
ATAATTAGGTTATATTTTTCTTGTAATATACATTGTGTTACCTCATGTTATTATTTGTTCAATACTTCATTTTTGTAATCTAAATTAAATGTTGAACTAATTATATAGATAATTAATTATGCACGTGTTGATTCTCCCAATCATGAGGAACAACAAGTTTCTCAACCTATTGCTGCTCCCAATACAGAGGAACAATGACCTTCTACACATGCTGATTCTACCAATCTAGAGTAAAAACATATTGATGATGTTGAACTCGGGTAAATGGTAGATAGAAAAGAATCTATGCCCCTAAAAAATAGAAGTGTTGTGGTGAGATGGTGTTAGAAAAGATTATTTAGTCAAAAAGAAAAGACATCAAATTTGAGGTCGGATGGAATGTGCGCAGCCATCCTATTAACCCCAACAAGTCTATTTCAGTGGTTTCATTGGGATCATCACTCTGCAGCACGTGCCGATTGATGTAGATTTGTGGCACCATGTTGTATCCATGCTTAAGACACTAATTTTGAAAGAGATTAGGGTAACATTATCATATCCTTTATTTGTTTTACTAAAAAATAAAATATTGAAATATTGACTTACTCTTCATTATCCTTTGCAAAGTGCATTTATAGTAGATGAATACCATAAGAAATTTGTATTAATGCTTTCTAAAAAGGCTTATGGAGGATTTTTAATAATTTTAATGAAATTTCATCTCAAATATACTGAAGGGGAAATAAATCCACATCCACCACATATGTATGAAAACTTGATAATCCATGAAGTGTGGGATGTGTTTACAGGCCGTCATGAGTTGATATATTTTCTAGTACATTGTGGATGTTAATACATTATTTAAAAATAAGTGTATTGATCAATTTGATTAAGAATTTTTAATTTATGAAATAGAAACTAAGTGCTGCAAATAAGAAATAGGTAGCAAAACCAACGTACCTCTACCGTAAAGCAAGGACGGGGTACACTTCATTTGAAAAAAATAGGTACATATTTTAAATCTATAATAATACGTTTATGTGACATGAAAAAACAACATAATTATGTTCCTCTTTTTATATGTAGATTGATGAATACAAATCCAAATCCACTTCCATCCCACATCATGTGCTTTGAAAGGAGGCACGTGTAAATAAAGATGGGATACTAATAAAAGAAAATACACAAAAAGTGTGAGAATCATGTGTAAGTATGAAATAATAAAAATCTATTTTACATTAAATTGTTATTACATAATAATTATTACTTATTTTACTATATTTTCTATCTAAAACAGGAACCATCAACACCTGTACTAGATGAACACAAACTATAAGTGGCCTTTTAGTGGTCAGAACAGTATGGTCATGTCAGATGTGTGGGTTTCAAGGTGACACCCTGAACATATTTTGAGAAAATAAAAGAACATGGGGTAAAGATAAACAAATGGAAGATATTTAGGCATGATTATCTTCCCTTGAAGAAAAAATTCATTATCAGTCTGAGTTTCTAGAAAATTTTATGGGGGGAAGAGAAGATTCGACACAAGAACAACCAATGTGTGACCCCCCCCCCCCAACTAGCTTTGAGGCTATCTATTCCCCTCAAAGAGCTATCTTAGATGAGGTAATAAATATTCTCATAATTGTTTCTGTGAAATGTGAATAAGGAAGACACTGATACCTTTCCTGTACTGATATTCTACATGGTGAAAATGATCATGATATATATATATATCAACACTCACACATAACCTTATTGAAAGGGATACCATGTACAATATCTAAAAATAAACTCTACACAATAGATAACTTTCAAAAGGTTATGTGATATTGGTGATTAGGGTAGCTCATGAGTCAAGTCCGAGCTGCTTTTTCCACTTGATGACATAGATATTCATATGGCCGAGCAAGCTATTTAAACATTCTTAGCATGACCATCAGATCTTGTAAAAAAATTTCAATAGGGAGGTATTCATTTCCAATTTATTTTTCATGATAAACCTTTAAAAAACTATGAAAATGGTCTGAACTAATTAATGTTATTACATATGGTCAAAGAGAAGTTTTTTAAATGAAATTTCGAATCAAAATTATATAAGGATTAATCGACCAATCGAAAATATCTTCATAGAGCACATTTACCCCACTCGTTGAATATCTGCATTTACTAACATTGAAGGTTCATGTGGACACATGGTTACAAAGTGGTAGTAATCACATAGTAAATTTTGAGGAACAAATTTACAGAGAGTCTATTTCAGAATTCATTGCTCTTGAGATTGTAAATGAAATCCTCATGTGCGAATATCTAGGAGTCTCAATTGTAAATGTATACATGAGGTGTGTTTTCATGAATTTTTTTTCCAATAGCTGATCTACTATGTTAATTATGACTAAATAAAATTCATATTTTTTGTAGGCATCTATATAAATACTATTTGAAGGGAAAACCCTATAAACATAAATATGGACTCATTAGTCCTTTCATCACTTCTACAAACCAAATTAAAATGTAATAAACTAAAATTGATGAAATAGTAGAAAAATTTGTCATAACATTTGAAAGAGAAGTTGTGGATGATAGACTCTTCTCAATGTTAATGATGCAGGGGTAAAACTCTACAATTTAATCATATCAAATATATTTTCATTTCATTTACTACTCATTCCTTTTTGTTTTTTAGGCAGCAATGGGTACTCATTATAGTCAATTTGGATACTACAAAGATTTATTTCCTAGATTCACTACATGGATACCCAACTAACAAATCACACATGATGATGTATTTTAATTTGTAATACATTATATCTGACATTTTAAAACTAAAATTCAATTTATATATTTTATATTATGTTTTAATGAGAATTTTTTTATGATGGGGTGGTGTTTAAATATCATGAAAATCATGGCATGAGGGATGTCCATGTGCATAAGGAGTATGTCAACTACTACAAGTGGATAAATATTAGGGTATATATAATGAGATTTCACAATAAAAAAAAGATCAAAACAAATTACTTATTTTTTTCAATGTTTCTATAGTGTCCAAAACAAACATATGGAAAAAGATTGTGGTTATTATATTTGAAAATTTATGAGAGGCATCATACATCGTCAACAAACTAGCATCCTTATTGAGTTATTTTTTAAGATAATTGCAATTTCATTTAAAATGTTTATTAATCCTTTGTGTATTTATATTTTTTCAGTACTTCCAAAGTCCTCGTATTCAGAATATGAAATATATTGATTTAGAAACGATTGGGAAGAATTCATGGTGTCAGAAGGTACACATATATCATGAATATGTGACTTCCTACTACATATTTAGTTGATTTTCTTATCATTTTATCTAATTTTTAGTTAATTTTCTCAGTGTTTCTATTTGATACTTTGTTAATTTTAATAGAGATCATGAATATGATGTCGTCGACAAGGATGATTTACTTGTATACTATTATTGTCCACTCAATCCAATACACAATGTACCCAGTATGACTCAAATTGTATGGTTTCAGTTTAAAATTGAAATTTTATTAATGTATTGTTTCATATTTATATTTAATTTATTTCTATATAGTATTACTAACATAATAATTGCTTTCTTATATATTAAGATTCTTTTGTTCGGGTTGGGGTGTTTTGTACGAAGCTGCTCATACTCATGAGAGATTGGACTTTGAGGCTGTAGTTGAGATAATGACAATAAGGAAATGGAACAAGAATGTATACAACCATCATGAACAGGTGAATTCCTACTACTTATTTAATTAATTTTATTATCATTTTATCTATTATTTATAAGTTAATTTCCTTATCTTTTCTATCTAATTCTTATTTAGTTTTTTCACAGATCTTTTAGGAAGTCAAATTTTTCTTTCAACTATCTACAACAAGCCATAAAAGAAAGAATATGTTCCTTTCTAATGGAATGGGAAACCCCATGATGCCTGAAACATGAAGTGTTTGAGGCAACATGAGGTTTCATATTCCTTCCAAATGGAATATGTTATATATTTTCTAGTTTTTTATAGATAGATGAACAAAATAGAGATAATATACTCTATCATCCTCACCTCAATCCAATACACAATGTGCTCAGTATGACTCGGACAATATGTTTTTAGTTTATAATTTACATTTTAGTTCAAAACACACATCACATACTTAAAACCAAGAAAAAAATAAAATTGTTTTGATACTTTAGGACAACAATCTATAAGTCATATGTGACGTGTATGAATTAGTTGCACCTCAATCTGACACATGGTACGGCTAGTATGACTCCAACTTTGTCTTTTTATTTAAAATTGATATTTTAGTAAAATAGATAGGTGATATAATCAAAACCAATCAAACACATTTGTATTGTATTGATACTTTATGGAAATTATCCATAAGTCATTTTTGACATGTAGGAATTAGCCTCACCTCAATCTGATACACGGTGTACCTGGTATGACTCAAAGTATCCATTATGAGATTAAAATTGACATTTTAGTTCAAAACATCTGTCACTCACTAAAAATAGAGAAAAAAATGTTTGGATTGTCTTAATAATTTAGGAAAATGGTTCATAAGTCATTTTTGATGTGTAGGAATCAGTCTCACATCAAACCAACACACAATATGACCGGTATGACTCAAAGTGTGTGTTTCCAATTTAAAATGAAATTTTAGTAGAAAACACAAGTGACATACTCAAAACCAAGAAAACACATTCGGATTATTTTGATACTTTATAAAAATAATCCATAAATCATTTTTGACGTGTAGAAATCAACCTCATCATAATTTGACACACGATGTTCACAATATAACCCCAAGTGTGTCTTTTTTAAAATTAACATTTTAGTAAAAAATACAAGTGACATGATAAAATCTGAGAAAACAAATTTGGATTGTTTTGATACTTTAGGAAAATGATCCATAAGTCATTTGTGATGTGTAAGAATCTGATACACCTCAATCCGATATATGGTGTGCCTGATATGACTGAAAGTGTCCATTATGAGTTTAAAATTGACATTTTAGATCAAAACATGTGTCACTCACTAAAAAATGGGAAAATTAACTTGAACTATCTTGCTAATTTAGGGAAATGATTCAAAATTCATTTTTTATGTGTAGAAATAAATTTCATGTCAGTCTAACAAATGATGTGATCAGTATGACTCAAAGTGCGTTTTTTCAGTTTAAAATGACATTTTAGTAAAAAACACAAGTGACATACTCAAAACCAAGAAAAAACATTCATATTGTTTTGATACTTTATTATAATGATCCATATCTTATTTGAGACATGTCGTAATCAGCCTCACATCAATCTGATGCACGGTGTGCCCGGTATGACTCCAAGTGTGTCATTCTATTTAAAAGAGACATTTTAGTAAAAAAGACAAGTGACATACTCAAAACTAATAAAACATATTTCGATTGTTTTACACTTTATTACAATGATCCATAAGTCATTTTTGATGAGTAAGAATCATTCTCACCTCAATTCAATACACGATATTCGTAGTATGACTCAATGTGTCTGTTATCAATGTAAAATTGACATTTTAGTTCAAAACAAGTGTTACTCACTGAAAACCAAGAAAATGAACTCGGATTGTCTTGATAATTTAGGATAATGATTCATAAGTCATTTTTTAGGTGCAGGAATCATTCTTACATCAAATTGACACACGATGTTATTAGTATGACTCAAACTATGTGTTTCTATTTTAAAATGATGTTTTAGTAAAAACACAAGTGAGATACTCAAAATCAAGAAAACACATTTGGATTGTTTTTATAATTTATGACAACAATCCATAGGTCATTTTTGACATGTATATCCGACATACAGAGTGCCCAGTATGACTCAAAGTGTGTCTTTTTATTTAAAATTAATATTTTAGTAAAAAAGACAAGTGGCATACTCAAAACTAAGAAAAAACATTCATATTGTTTTGATACTTTAGGAATTTTATCCATAAGTCATTTTTGACATGTAAGAATCAACCACACCTCAATCTGATACGCAGTGTACCTGATATGACTTAAAGTGTCCGTTATCACTGTAAAATTGACATTCTAGTTCAAAATGTGTCACTTGCTAAATATTGAGAAAACACACTCAGATTATCTTGATAATTTAGTATAACGATTAATAAGTCATTTTTGACGTGTAAGAATCAATCTCATGTCAAACCGACACACGATGTGACCGGTATGACTCAAACTACCTATTTCCAGTTTAAAATGACATTTTATTTAAAAACACAAGTGACGTACTAAAAACTATGAAAATACATTTGGATTGTTTAAAAAATTTAGAAAAAAGTACATAAGTAATTTTTGACGAGTATTAATCTTCCACACCTCAATCCGATGAATGGTGTTCCCTGTATGACTCAATGTGACTCTTTTTATTTAAAATTGGAATTTTAGTAAAAATGACAAGTGACATACTCAAAACTATGTAAACACATTTGGTTTGTTTTGATACTTTAGTAAAATGATCCATAAGTCATTTTTGATGTGTAGGAATTAGGCTCACATCAATCAGATACACAATATACCCGGTATGACTATATATGTCTGTTATTAGTCTAAAATTGACATTTTTGTTTAAAATGTGTGTCACTCACTAAAAACCGAGAAAAAATGCTCAGATTATCTTGATACTTTAGGAAAATGATTCTTAAGTCATTTGTTATGTGTAGGAATCAGTTTCACATTAATCTGATACACGATGCGACTGATATGGCTCTAAGTGTGTCCTTTTATTTAAATTTAAATTTTAGTTAAAAAGACAAGTGACATACTTAAAAATGTGCAAACACATTCGGATTGTTTTGATACTTTAGGACAATGATTTATAAGTCATTTGCGACGTGTAAGAATCATCTGCACTTCAATCTGATACACGGTGTCCCTTGTATGACTCGAAGTGTATGTTATTAGTCTAAAATTGATATTTAAGTTCAAAATGTGTATCACTCACTGAAAATTGTGCAAATGTGCTCAGATTATTCTGATATTTTAGGAAAATGATTCATAAGTCATTTGTGATATATATGAATTAGTTTTATGTCAAACTGACACACGATGTGACCGATATCACTCAAAGTGCGTGTTTTTAATTTTAATTGACGTTTTAGTAAAAAAGACAAGTGACATACATAAAACCGAGCAAACACATTCAGATTATTTTGATAGTTTAGGAAAATGATCGATAAGTCATTTGTGACGCGTAGGAATTTGGCTCACCTCGATCCAACGCACGGTGTGACCTATGTGAGTCTAAGTGTGTCCTTTTTTTAAAAAATAGCATTTTATTCATGTATGGTTTCAGATTATGTTTAATATATTTCTTTATAGTATCACTAACATAAGAATTGTTTTCTTATACAGTTGGATTCTTTTACTCGAGTTGGGGTGGTTTGTTTGGCAACTGATACCATGATCGGGTTTTTCTGAGAGGGGGTCAGGTGCCAAAGACAAATGTTTTTGAATCTTTGTGATAGTATTCGATAATGTAATTGTACAAAACATTATTTGAAAAGTCTATAATATGGTGATTTTTTTTTGTATTTATGATGTATTTTTTCTTTCAATTAAATTATTATGAAACTTCCATATACAGGTGTAGTGTGGTGTAACACTGCAAGAGTAGGGTTTTTATTAGCGGTGATAAAGATATCTCCTTTAACAACTGTGTTTTTTTTAGTTAAAGGGGTGATCTATGGTTGTGAAATCCACCTCAACATAATTGAGGCTCTCTTATAGAAAAAACAATAAGATATCCTCCACAAAAGCATCAAGTTAAATCTAATTTCCAAAATAGGATGTTTGAGTTGTATTGAGTCACAATGGCCTACAACTTTACAATTGAATTGGGGGATGGGTGGAATGATCCACCCATTTGTAAGATAGTTTTCTTACTATACCCATCCCCTTAAGCATTTAATTTTGGATGGTTTGTGCATGGCTTCACATTTCACTGATCTCGCCTTCATCGCAATTCCCGACACCTATATACAAGGTTGAGCTCCTATTCTCCGACGGCAAAACCCTGCAGCAATCCCTTCTGGGCGACTGCAAAAGCGTCAACATGATTCACAAACCCACACCCACATGCATTTAAAGAACAGACCTTTTCCCAACGACGCGCGTCGGGGGTTTTAAGGACGACGACGGAGTGAATCCGTTGAGGCGACACCATCTTCCACCGGCAGACAGGGTGGCGATCCCCTCGCCGGAAGTAGACTCCGACGGTTCTGTTAGCGAGGGGGTCGAAGGTGACGTTGCTGACGTAAAAGACGAAGGGGTGCTGGCAGGGGTCGGCGGCGAGAGGCCTGGTGTTGAAGGCGTGCGCAGTGTAGTCGGATCGCGGGTACCAATTCACGAAGGTCCGGGCCGGAGTTTCAAGCTCACGCGCCGCCACTCCGCCGCGGATGACCTGCACGGCGTAGCCCCAGGCGACGGAGATCGACCAGTTGAGGCGGCGGTGGTGGCAGATGGACTGCTGCATTAGGCTGGCGGCGTCGTGGCGGGCGGAGCGGAGAAGATGCGCCACCGCCGGGGCGCGGCGCATCCCGGGAAAGATGGGCGCCACCACGTCCAGGTGGTGAAGGGACGTCAATGGCGTCACCGGGTGCGACCCCAGCAGCCCAAGCAGGTCCCCGTACACGTCGTACTGATGGAATCCGGGCTCCCTGGTGAGGGGGACCCCGAGCTCGGCCATGCAGGCCTGGATCCGGTCGTCGCTCCCGTACAGACCCGGGTAGCGGTCCATGCAGCGGTCCTGGATCTTCTCCAGGGCCGCCGCCAGGGGGTAGCTGATGGCGAACCCGCCGCCGCCGTAGGCCATGGAGGAGGAGAAGTAAATGTTCTGCACGTGGCTCTCCGAGGAGCTCCCCACGTAGTAGAACTGGCGGTGGTCGTACTTTGATAGCACCCGCGCCACGTTCTCCGCCACGAACACCGTGTCGTCGTCGCCCATCACGAACCACCGCACCTCCGGCAGCCCCAGCCGCAGCGTCTCCGACACCACCCTCGATATCCGCAGCGCCGATCGCTTCCCCCGGCGGTTGCTGTATCCCAATGCCGACGTGTCGGAGGAGACGCGGATCTCCGGCAGAGCGTCGCCCGGCGCCGCCGCCACCGGCCGGTCCACCCACACGACCCCACGGATCTCCCCCGGCTGCCACCACAGCTTGATGTATTCCTTCCTCTCCTCCCACAGGTCGGAGGACGCCGCGATCCCGAACACGAGGTGGCCGAGGCGGGTGGTGCGCGGTGAGTTCGGGTCGCCGGGGGGAGGCGGCGGCGGTGCATGGTGGCGAGGGACGGCGGAGGAGAGGTTTGCAGGTGGGGGTCCGGGAGTCTGTTGGAGACGGATGGGGCAGTCCGGGCGACGAAAGGGGAGGCGGTCGGATGAGTAGAGGACGGAAAAGAAAAGGGGTATGAGGATGAAGAGGGCGACGGTGCCGGAGTTGCAGGGGGTGGTTCCCGGCGGGCAGGGGCGGCGTTGGGTTGAATCCATGGGCGGATTATTAGCATGATTATTAATATGATGATGATTATCGTTATTACTGATTGTAAAGGTTTATTGGTTCCATTTTGGGGGAAGGGACAAGTGGATGGAGGGAGTCAGCTTGAACCGAGAATGATTCGGATCACACACTTTTATTAGCGGCGATCCATCAATAGCACTCTGCCAAATAAATTACAATTATAAATAAATTTAGATTACACACACTCCAATATGTTACAATTACATTGATATCTACAATTTATTAAAAACATTTACAATTTTCTATTAACTTAAAAACAATCCCTGTATTCTGTTGCCCTTGGTATCGCCTTTCAATAGAGTCCAATCACACAACCAAGTGTCATGTGCACCACCTCCGGTTAGAAGAAAAGAATAATGTATGTGTAATAAAAAATAATGCTAAGTTTAGAAATACTATAAATAAATAAAAGGACAACATGAATGATAAAATATAATACATAATTAAAAAAGATTACACATAAATAAAACTTATTACAAAGTTATTGTTGAACTACTACAAATTGGGCATTTAACAACCCGAGTTAAAAGGTTTTATCAAGACTTCAAAATCACTCATATTGCGAGCAATGTTAAAAGTCAATCTTTAACATCGCTAAATAAAGCGCTATTAAAGACACCACTAAAAAAAGTACTTATAAAATGGATAATTTTTTAATGTATATATATGTTTATTAATACACAAACATATTATTCCATTTTTATAAAGTAAATAAAATGGATAATTTTTTACTTTAAAGAAAATGAATAATAAATATTTATTTTACATATTTAAAAATACATTTTTACGTAATATACCCTTTATCAGCGCTCAAAAAAACACTGATAAAGGATACACCTTTATTGGTGCTTTTTTCAACGCTGATAAATGGTAGATTTATCAGCGCTAGTCTTAGCGCTGATAAAAGTTTTTAAAAGTAATTTATATACAGTTATTATATTTATATTCAAAAGTAATGTTTATTTGTATATATTAAATAAAAAAGCGCATGTTTATAATTAATATATTTTTTTAATAATTCAAAAATATATATGTGATGTTTTTAAAAAAAGTATAAGATTATAATGAAATATATATGTGTTTCCAATGAATTTGGTCAATTAATATATTGATCATGCATGCATATATGTTGTGTGTCATCGTGAATGTCCATTTATACATTGCACACTTATTATTATTCATGTTGTCCATTGATGACTCGTTTTTTATTATGTATATTTTACTAGGTGTATATGATTAATTCATGTTACCCATATATATATTATATTATGTTCTCAATACTTATAAAATTACATTAAATATATTTAAAAAATAAACATTTATTCTATTTATAATTATTAAATTTTAAGTATATATATTATATCAGGTGCTTGGAGGTACAATTACATCAAACACACACCACACACACATACCTAAAACCCAGGTCATAGCCCCCCAAGGGATAACCCATCCAACTATATGCTTTATTACATCATATATATTTGGCCTGAAGGCCCAGTGGGCATACAGCCCATTACATAGCCCATAGGCCCAATTTTTTTTGGCTCAAGACCCATTTTGTGAATAGTACTACTACAGTACCTACCTGCTACAATACCACACAATACCGTCATTGCTACAGTGTCCGTCTGCTACTGCCCAAATAGCCCGAAGACCTTTTTTTATTGATTTTTGGTAACCCCCCTTTCAAGGGATGAGGGGGAACCCTTACAAGGCTCGTAGACTTAGAGATTACAAGGCTCATAGGGTTATGAGACATTACATGGCTCAAAGGTCTTAGGGAATTCAACCAGACTATAACTACACATAACTGCCCCTCCCCAACATCTGCATTGTGATGGTAGCTCTCCACTTTTGCATGGTCGTCTGACTAAGCTTCCCGTGCAAGCACAGGCTGGTCCCGATGGCATTGTCATACCCTCTCATTCTTCCAAATCCGTTGGTTCTGCTCTGGTGGGTGCGGCTGCTCTGAATCCTCCTCTAAGGCTGCTCCTTTTTTGTAGAGTCTCTCTGGAGCAACTACATTTATCATGTGGCCCGAAGGCCTTGAGGTGACCCAAAGGCCTTGTGGTGGCCCGAAGGCCTTGTGGTGGCTCGAAAGCCTTACTGGCCTGGAGGCCTTGGGTGACTCAAAGGCCTTGAAGGACCTGAAGACCAAATCGGTGGCCCGAAGGCCCAAACAAGGTGAATAGTTTCGGCTGCTACAGTACCGAACAATAACTGCTACAATATCATTACATTAACTGCTACAGTAACTACTATAATACTGCTACAATACCCAGAAATTATCTATCCACTTGGTTTTTGATCTCATGTCTCTTGGGTGCACTTGTCGAGTCCTCACCAACTAGGTTGAGGCTCTTGTGCTCCGCCTGCTACTGCTATAGTGTCCACCGTCACTATAGTGTCGTCGTTGCTACATTTCCTCCATTGCTACACTGCCTCTACAGTACTGCTATAATACACGCGCCCAATGAGTTTTAAACCCCCATTTTTAAGTATATATAAATACTTTATAAATATATTGATTTGTAATTATAAATATAACTATATATATTAAAATATTTATAAAATTACAATAAATACGTATATTATAATTTTATAAATATATATATATATAAATATTTATAAATATATTTATTTCTAGTTATAATTATAATTATAAATATATATATATATATGTAAAAAATATAAAATTATAATAAATATCACAACTACAAAACGGGCTTTATCAGCGCTCAAAATGGGCTTTAACAGCGCTAAAAGAGTGCTGTAAAGCTCAGTGCTGATAAGGGGGGGTCCCCTTTATCAGCGCTAAAAAAGTGCTGATAAATGCCCTGCCTGCTGTAACATAAAATACCGCAACAACACACTCAAACAAGACCTACAAAAAAATCAACATATCAACAAGTATACCCATACAAAATTAACACATAATTCATAAGGTAATTACAGCAAGTATACACATACAACAAGTATACCCATACAACCTATACAAGTATATCCATGCACCATTAACACATAATTCATAAGTTAATTAAATACATAAAGAATTCAATTCAGAATTCAGGGGGTTGAGGGGACTGTACAGGGGTTTGGGGTGGTTGTCCAAGGGGGGTAGGGGGTGTCCATGGGGGTGGGGGTGTCCGGGGGGATGGGGGTGTCCAGGGGGGTGGGGGGGAGGGGCTATCCCCGGGTGGTGGTGGGGGGGGAGGGTGTTGTCCCATGGTGGTGTCCAGGGGGGTGGGGGTGTCCGGGGGGTTGGGGGGGCTTTCCAGGGGGTGGGGTGGTGTCCGGGGGGGGGGGGGGGCTGTCTAAGAGGGGTGGGGTGGTGTCCAGGGGGTGGGGGTGGATGTCCAAGGGGGTGGGGTGTGCAGGGGGTGGGGGGGTGTAACGTCCCGGTTCCGGGTGCCACTCAACGGGTGCCCCGAACCCAGGTCGCCACGTGACCTCAAGCGCATTTCCCCAAACGCCAGAGGCTACCGACTAGCAGCGAGGGCCCAGGTTTGATAGTGGGGAAACTATGCCCTCATTTGTCAGAGTGTAGCGCAACAGAATTTAATAAAACATACAACAACAGCGGAAGCAGTAAACCATACACAACTGGAATTAACAACTGCAGTAGATAATACCAACCAGTATATAAGTAACGATGCAACATGCTTCAATTCTAAGAAAACAGCAAGAACATGTTACACTGCAATACATACAATACAGGGTACAACAAAGCAAAACAGAACAAATCTGTCGGTAGCATCGCGAGCCAGAGCTCGGTCCCATGCTCCCCTACTCCTCAGCAACAATCATGTACCTGTATAAGGACTCTTTCCCTTATCTACACCTGCAGAAACATAATCTGTTTGGGCCGAAAAGCATGACCCAAACAGGGTGTGAGAAATAATTCACAGTAGGCACCCACCAAAGGCCCGTGCCCAACTGTGAGAAAGCATGCAACAACAGTGTGCAGTAGTAAAATGCAATAAACTAAGCAGTACTCAAAGTAAATAGCTTAACAGTTAAATTGTCATTTTAATATTCCTTTTAACCATTTGTTTTAATACAATTCTATGCTCAGCAGCACCAAAACCTCAGGCATAACAGAACCTTGCCCTCAGGCTAATATAGTAAACCACGCCCTCAGGCTTGCCCTCAGGCTATACAAAATCTCGCCCTCAGGCATTGCCCTCAGGCGTACCAGAATCTCGCCCTCAGGCACATAAGTCAAGCCCTCAGACACGAAAGGTTGCCCTCAGGCGAAAATAGAACGTTGCCCTCAGGCTAATACAGTCACGCCCTCAGGCTATAGTAAAACACCACCCTCAGGCATAAGTAACTAGGTCATGCCCAACATGTAAATCAACATTCTCAAGCAATTCCTCTCAAGGCAATTCTACAATCATTACTTTAAAGGAATACCCTCAGGTATCCTGGCCAAACGGCTAAACAGAGGAACGCACCCCCAGGGTGGTCCTGGATCCAAGCACTGATCCCAAACATCATTTTTATATCACATTTAATTACCTATACAATTCTAGGTATTTAAAATCGTTACGGCCTCAGCCACATGACACCCCAAATATGGGTTTGTAGCTCAAAAACACGCAAAACACACAGCAGTTGGAAAACTAACACCAAACCACCTACCTTATACGCCCCTGATCAGTATACTCGAACGAAGTTCCACGAATCGTCTTAGAACGAGGTAGATTTGAGGTAAAAGAAATTCCCACTTAAATGCAAATAACTCTCGTTAGGAGAAGAATTGGCAAGAACTGCTTAAGGAGAAGGGAGGGATTACCCACGCGGTTCCAACGAGATCGTCTGAGGTGGAATCAGATTCCAGACATGCGCTCGGCGGATCTCTAAAGGTTCGGTCGTCCACTCCCGCTCCTTCCTCCGGTTCTAAGCCTTCCCTGTGAACAGGGGAGGCTACTTCCCATTTTAAGTGAAAAAAAAACAAAGTACACGGTGTGTATTTTTTACTACACGGCGTGTACTTCCTTCATTTAACTGTTTCTCTGGAGGCACTGCCAAACTATTCATCCATCGACATGAGTACACGACATGTACTCCTAAGTACATGGCGTGTACCGTCGCCCAGCTGACAACTGCTCCACCGTCTTACTGTTTTGGCATGCCGACTGACTACACGGCATGTAAAGGACCACTACACGGCATGTAGTCGGTTCCTACACCCTTCATCGCCGGCATGACCACACGCCCCATGTACTCATCCCACACGGCCAAAAGTACACGGCGTGTGGAAAAGTATACGGCGTGTAGTTCCAAAATTTAGGATTTTTCCCTATTCTCCATATTTTCTCAAAAACACTTAAGGAAAAGAGAAAAGAAGAATCTCGTACCTTAAATATAAGAACCGGGTTCTTACAAACTTCCCCCCTTATAGCAATTCGTCCCCGAATTTCCCTTCTAAGGGTGAAGAAGATATAGCTGTGAACAACTCCGGCCACTGAGCACATAGATCGTTCTCCCGCTCCCAGGTTTCGTCCTGCACTCGGCCATGCTGCCATTGCACCCGTACAAGAGGAACTGACCGGCCTCGGAGAACCTTCATGCTCCTGTCAACTATACGGATCAGATGCTCCTCAAAGGACGCATCGACCTGAAGCTCAACCTCCTCGGGCTGAAAGATTTGAGACGGGTCTGAATGATAGCGACTCAACTGAGACACATGGAAGACGTCATGCATGGCTCAGTACCGCTGCGGTAACTGAAACTGATAGGAAACCAGCCCAACTCTCTCTAGAATCTCAAATGGCCCCACATACCTCGGTGAAAGTTTACCCTATCTCCTGATCCGCTTGTTTCCCAGCCTCGGCGAAACACACAAGAAAACCTGATCCCCGACCACGAACTCCAAAGGTCATCTGTGGCGATCAACATATGACTTCTGGCGAGACCGCGCGATAGCCATCCGCTTCCGAATCAACTGGACCTACTCAGAAGTCTCCTGCATGAGCTGTGGTCCTAGTAAAGCTGCCTCACCTACCTTCGACCAGCACAAAGGTGATCGGCATGACCTACCATATAAAGCCTCGTATGGTGCCATCTCGATAGTTGCCTGAAAACTATTGTTATAGGCAAACTCGACTAGGGGTATATGCTTCTCCCAAGAGCCCCCAAAGTATAGGACGCATGCACGTAGCATGTCCTCTAGCACCTGTATCGTATGATTTGACTGGCTATCAGTCTGAGGGTGGTATGTTGTGCTCAGAAGCACCTATGTACCCAGTTTCCTTTGGAAACTCTGCCAGAAACGAGACGTAAAGCGGGTGTCCCTATCTGAAATGATAGAATGAGGGTCCCCATGAAGACGTACAATCTCTCAGATATACAACTTCCCGAGCTCGTCAACCCCGAAGGTCTCCTTGATCGGCAAAACGTGAGCTACCTTCATGAGTCTGTCCACAAAAAACCACACGACAGTATTGCCTCGAGGTGACCTTGGCAACCCCGTCACGAAATCCATCGCGACATCATCCCATTTCCACTCTGGAATGGGTAACTACTGTAACAACCCAGCTGGTCTCTGGTGCTCCGCCTTCACCTGCTGACAGGTGGAACATCTCGTAACAAAACCAGCCACATCTCTCTTCATACCCGGCCACCGGTACTGACGCCTCAAGTCACGGTACATCTTGGTAACCCCGGGATGAACTGCCCAAGTTGAAGCCTGAAACTACCGCATCAGCTCCTCGTGTATATCCCCTAGAACTCAAATTCGTCCATGGAAACGCAGAACTTCATCATCGCCTATCGTCCAACCAGGAGGAGGGTCCTCACTTGCCACCGACTCCCATAGAACTAGGCCTTCTGAATCAGATAACTGTCTCATCCTCACTCTGTCCAGGAGGGTAGACGTCATAGCTAATGAGAAAAGATAAGTCTGCCCCTGACTGTCGTGCACCTCCAGATGCATCTCAGAGAACAAGGCCATAAGCTGCCACTCACCACTGGCCTCCTGCACTGCCTGTATCTGAGTCTTCCTGCTCAGTGCATCGGCTACTGCATTACCTTTACCAGGTGTATAGGCAAGCTCAAAATCGAAGGACTGTAAGTACTCGACCCACCTTCTCTACCTCAGATTCAAGTCACGCTGAGTAAAGATATACTTGAGGCTTTTATGGTCGGTGAAAACCACAAAATGCTCTCCCAATAGATAATGTCTCCAACAGCGCAACGCATGCACAACTGCAGCCAGCTCGAGATCATGCGTCGGGTAATTCCTCTCATGTGGCCTCAACTGCCGAGAACCGTACGCAACAACTCGATCGCCCTGTATCAACACTTCTCTCAGCCCAATACCTGATACATCACAGTAAAATGTATAGCTCTTCCCTTGCTCTGGGAGTATCAGGATCGGTGCTGAAGTCAATCTTCCTTTCAGGTCCTGAAAGGCCACCTCGCAAGCTTCCGACCAAACGAACTTCACACCCTTCTTAGTCAGACCCGTCAACGGTGCTTCTAAGCGGGAGAAGTCCTGTATGAAGCGTCTGTAGTAACCATCCAACCCCAAGAAACTTTGTATCTCAAACACGTTCTTAGGATGCTCCCAGGAAACTACTACTCTCACCTTCTCTAGGTGTAACACCCCAAGATTTTATAGTGTGTTATTTCTTCAAAATAATTCAATAACTTTCACTACACGCAACACCAAGTTCAATCGCACCATGACTTACCAAACAAGCTGTTCAAAAGAGGTTATGAATAGTGTTAACTAAATTTTAAACTTTATATAATCCTTATAATTTTAGAATCCATATTATGAGTTTCTTAGACATAATGTAAGAAAAAATTCATTTTCAGTATTGCACTTTTACCAAATTTTAATAGTGAACCCTTTTTAGATACTATATTTTAAACTTTTTGACTAAATGGGGACATCAAAAATTTAAAATGAAACATCCCAAGCTTCCACGGTACGCTAGCGTGTGTTGTACGCAACACCGAGTTCTAACACACCGTAACCAATCAAACTAGCCGCTATGAATAGTAATACCTACTTTTTGAAATTATATATATTTTATATTTGAAAATGGACTTCATTTTTGGATTTGGAATATCGAATTTAGCCTAAGGTGAAATTTTGGTACTTTTCGGATAACTTTCATATTTTGATGAATAGTGAAAATTACTAAATTTTAATTAAAAACAACTTTTTTAATCAAAATAATTAATAGTGATAAATTATGAATTTGAGTGGTTTTAAAGTATATTTAGAATATATTTTTACTATTTAATATAATGTTGGTCATTGTACATAATTTTACAATTAAACCGAACATAAACAAGTGTCAATCTTTTGATAGTTATTATCTCTTAAAAACACGCTTTTTGTTTTGACAGCGGGAATTAATTTTAAATTAATTTCTGCCACTTCTGTGTTTAGAATTTAGGAAAATGGATTCCATATTTGTAATCAGGATGTTCAAATTGTGTAAATAGGTAACTTTTATTTTTAGACATTTTGAATAATTACTGCGGTAAATATTTTATTTACCATGGTTAAGGGTAAATCCGGTAAATAAGGGTTAAAAAATAATATTATAATAATACTAAATTACCCTAAAACGTGTCTTAACCCTATTGGTTGATAAATGGTCGACCATGGGCATCTTTGTGTCAATTTTGGGACCCCATGGATCCACTTGTAAGTGATAATGACACTTTATTTTAATTAAGTCAAAATGAATACAAAAATGACACAAGCATATATCTTTTAGAAAAACAATTGTTACATAGAGTTATATAAGTTGGATTTTAGATTATAAATATTCATTAGAAAGATAAAAAGATTTCCTACATAATGATATTTTATTTATAATTTTTAGACATTAAATAATTTATTTTATTTATGACACAATGATGATGCAGTAATTACTATAATAGTGAAAAATTAAAATAATTGATATTATAAATACCCAAATAAATATAATATGAAACTTTTAATGAATTAAACTAATTTTCTAGGATAATATGATATATTAGGATTGATTTAATTGACTTTTTTCGAAGTAATCAATCTGTTATGAGTTTCACAAAAATCAACTATTGAATAGTGTCAAAATTGACATAAAAGAGTTCTTAAAACAAATATTATATTATTAATTGATATTAAATTCCTAAAAATCTAAGGTTCGGCCAAGAGACTTATATCATGATATGTTCATCATTAATGGACCACTTGTGGGTCTCTTGGATGTATATAGTAAGTTTATTAACCATATTATATAAAAATACAAAGAGACATTGTAAAAGTGAAACTAATTAACTTAGAGTTAATACTTAAAGATAAGGTTAATATAAGTACCCAAACCTGTCTAAATTCTATTGGTTGAGTGGTTTTAGACCTATACCCACCTTAACCTTTGAATAATAAGCTTTGGAGCCATTAGAAACCGAATATGAATTTATTATAAATTAATATTTCTAGCTTTTCCAAAGGTGCCCCTCACCCCTCTTATAAAAGGGCACTCCTCCTTCTCTTTTCTTGACACCTCTAAAGCCTTTTGGTTCGGCCAAACTCTGCCCAAATACTCTCCCAACATCCCTCACTACAACCTAGGGGCCTTAGTTTGATCATAAAGCCAACCTAAGGAGCCCTTTTGATCAAATCAAAAGAAAGAACCCGAAGAAGAGGTAATGATTTCACCACCCTTTTCTAAGTTCATTTCTTCTTCCACTTCTTCTTCCTTTGTTCTTACCATTCTAAAATAATAACTCCAGTATCTCACATATACTGTGATGTTATTATAAGTATGGTACAACCATATTCAGTATTCTATCCACCCTTTGAATAACATGTCACCATACGTGCGTACGTACGGCTTACCGTCTCCACGTCGTGGTGTAATTGTTATTCAATATAATATTATTTGGATGGGTATAATAATGATGTGTAACTCATGTAAATAATAAATATAACATGTTAATGATTCTGTATATATGATATACCATTCATTTATATATTATTTTAATATCAAAAGAATGATATTGTCGCTTGTGCGTACGTACGGACTACCGTCTCCACGAACGCGATGAGATTCATTCTCCATCGTATCCATTCAAGTATAATTATCATTTTATGATTTAAAAATGATGTTTAAGGACTTGATATCATTCTGGATATGAATAAGATACAACAAACATGGCTTATGTAACAAAACATATAAAAGAAAATGAGTAAGTTAACACCCGAAACGATGATAATTCTAAGATATTATTAATAAATCAATGTTAAAAGATCATATATGATATCATATTAATATATATGATTCTTGTATAATTTAATAACAATTATTTCACCATTATACAGGAGGTTAACCTACCCCAATCAAGGAAAATTACAAGGTAAGGGTTATTTCACAATCTCTTCATTATCCGAGGTTGTTTATACGTAATAATCTACTGGGATTTCTTTATCATCCACATCCATGTTTCTTCGAAATGTATTTCAAAACATATTTATTATTTACAAGAATATGGGTTAAATTCATTTATACCCTTGTTTAACTTTTTGTAATAGGTTTATAAAGGAATCTTTCCGTCGTTTTCAAAACAAGTTCCTTTTTAACCTTTTCGACAGAATTAAGATAAGAATGTTTTTTTTACTTATACGGCGGGTGCGGTTATTTTCCGCCGTTATAAAATCGTCAAAGCTTTCCTTACAAGCTTACAAGAATATTTTCAAGAAAATGTTTTATTTTATATGGCTCTTAAATGATTTCAAAAATAGAAAGAGATATTTCTCTAAAAAGTGTTTTGATTTCATCTATGTCAACATCCTTTAATGGATTTTACGCTTATTTGAAGTTGATTTATTATAATACAAAACTTCTATATTGTATTGAAGGTTTTGTGATATGTTTGACTGTGGATGTGCTATTTTATACCATTCATAGTTTATAGTGAAACTATTGACATTTCGTATGCTAGTTTTAATCCGAATGATTATGTTATATTTCAAACTTTTCTTCAGATGAATGTGCTAAACAAGTATGTTCCGGGTTGGGGACCGGTAAAAGTAAGCCCTCCAGGTTGGGGACTGGTAAAAGTAAGCCCTCCAGGTTGGGGACTGGTTAAAGTAAGCCCTCCAGGTTAGGGACTGGTAAAAGTATGCCCTCCGGGTTGGTGTCCGGTTATTAGAGGCACTCCGGGTTGGTGTCCGGTTATTAGAGGCACTCCGGGTTGGTGTCCGGTTATTAGAGGCACTCCGGGTTGGGTTCTGGTTAGAAGTAACCCCTAGGTCTTGGGATGAGGCCTAGACAATGAAATTAACGTTTGACATTATGCATTCCATAATTATGAAAGTGGTTATTGATATTGCATGTGATTATTCGATTAGTAGAATATCCATGTGAACAAGTAAATGGAAATTTTTTTCATTTTATTTATGCCATACCATGTTGAAAGTTCATGTTTAAAAGGCTTTTGTTTTAGTTATACATTTCCTTAAATGTTGATTCTTATTTATGAAAGTTTCCGCTATATTGTTATCCTTACTGGGCATTTGAGCTCACCCCTTTCCTATGTTTTATTTTTCCCAGGAAGTGAAGATGTAAGTTATGAATGACCTTCAGGGATATTATGAGGGGATTATAGTGTGGACTGTGGAAACATTATGTTGTTGTAGTAGTTTTTCATTTTATGATGTAATGTAAAACTTATGAATATATCTAGTGTTTCCAAGGCTACTAAACCAATCGGTCTTTCGAGATTTGATCTTCTTGTGATCATGCCAATGTTATGTATTAATGCACCGACTCTGGGTGACTAGGGTCGGGGCGTTACAGTTGGTATCAGAGGAAGTTTAGTACAAACCTTGGAAGCTAGATTTAGATAAACTCTGATTAGAGCACGTAGACCTAAGATGAACTTTTAGGATTAGTATAGAAGAACTTCCTAGAATTTTGGTATTGTAGAGATTTTGTGAGTTTTCCGAGCAATACATCCCTGTCTGGATACGAGCAGGTAGAGGCGGCTCTGGCACAGATGTACCTAGGGGTAAAACCCGAAAACACCGCTTTGAGCTAGACTCGAACGGGAACTGGTGCACGACAACGGGCCTTGCTGCACTCTTGGTTACGACACTCCCGGGGGATATGCTTAGGATAACTCTCATTTTCTTTACAAATAATATTGAAGGGATTATGAGTATATACTTCCTCAAAGAAAACATTCTTATGATTATGGATTATATCCATAAATAGTTCAATTTATGTTAGGTGTTTTATAAGTATGGGATTATGTATTTTGATTCATAAACTGATCTAGTTTATGCCATTGTATAGAAATGGCGCCCAGTAGAAGGAATGAGAACTCCAAAAATGCACATGATCCAAAGAGAAGGAAGGATCATATCTTTCATGGTCTTAAGCTAGAATTTATAAGAGAAATAGTCTCCCATGTATTATCATCATATGAAGAAATAATATCATGTATTTTACTGAGTCCTATGGATTTGAAGGGAAGCAAGAGAAGAAAAGGATAGAAAGAGAAAGATGGATAAAGGGAAAAGGGAAAAGAAGAATTTTCCCATATGTGGTAACTGTGGAAAGAAACACCCTGGAACTTGCCTGAAAGGAATGGGAGTTTGTTATAAGTGTGGAGGAAAAGGGCACAAAGTACGTGACTGCAAGGGTAAGAAAATGGTTTTAAATGTACAATGATTCATTTGCAAGGAGTTTGGACACTACGCGAACCTATGTCCCAGTCATCAGACTATGCCGCAAATGATGCTATTGGATAATAATCAAGTTATGATACTACCACAGATGAAGAGGAATGATTAGAGTTCTTATGTTGATTATGTCAATTGAGTGTTCTATCAACAACGTACTTGTTATAATAATTATGGAGTATATAAGGATTGTACTGCAGTACTATTTCATTAAGGACTTGAGATTGTGTGGAACAAAGAAATGTGACTCAATAGCAGGATAAATTTTTGGAAAATATATGGTTGAGAGAATGATAAACCATAATATAGTTCTGATACCGAGGTAGTGATTTTCGAATAATACATGATTATTTTGGAAAAAATATATTGGATATTCTTGACTACCTTGGAACTGATTAATGAGTTGTATATTCCATCATTGTTGGGGTTTAAAACATTTTTGGATTGATGAAGTATATCCAGCATTCTATATGGAATAAGGGAGCATGAATGTAATCAATAAGGAATATGGTAATACATGATGAAGGTATTCATATGCTATTACGGGGTAAAAAGGATCTATATTATGTTTACCTTCCTTATAAAAGTTAGACTGTGAGTTTGGACAGAAGTATTTTGGATAGTTCTAGTTTGGATTATTTTGGATTGCCATAAAAGGACAACCCGGAGGTCGGGCGGCAACCCGTCGCGTCCGGCAAGGCTGCGAGACTTGAACCCGCAACCGAAGGGCGACAAGGGTGTATCACCTACCACTGGACCATGAGATGTCCTGGATTAAATAATGTAGTTTTTATTAAAAGATCGTGTAGATGAATTATAAATTCGTTTATTTTGGAACCCTATACGAATAGTGTAAATAGAATTTTTTTACATTCTATTATCTTTTAGAGTGAAAGATGTGTTTGTGGTAGAAATTTATTAATGGATAAAACTCTAATTATAAAGTAAGTATATCTCCATATGATCTTAGCCAATCTCAAAAAAAAATCCTCAATATTAAGAAAAGCAAATTAGAACAAAAATGTTTTCCTAGATGGTACCTTAAATCATCACTAATTTATGGCTTTGGGATTGTTGGCCTTTTCATAGCCATGTTCTCTACCACTCTCCATCAGATAATTGATGGTTAGATTTTTCTTCCATATCCATATTTTCTTACATGGAACCCTAGTATGTGTTATTTTCGGTAATCTTCATACTTTTGACTCTTTATTTTAAATAGAGGCCTCATTAATTCATTTTTCGATGTGGGATTTCAACTAAGATATTTTGAAATGTCAAAAATGTGTTATCCTAATACCCTATGTTTTGTTGAACCGATGGTATTTCAAATCATCATAGATTGATGAATTTAAGGACCTCAATTTTATACTTGTTTGTGATTGATGACCTCAATCACTACCTATAAATATTTACGTTTTTCCTCCAATTATATGTCTCTAATTGCCACCAATATTCTCCTAATAGAAATCATAATTTGGTGGTGATCCTTTCATTTCTCTTTTCCTCATATTAAGATTAAATTTTAGTAACCCAATTTTCGATGTGGGTTTTCCCACAAAGATATTTTCTATTTTCAACCTTTAATTTTCGAAGAACAATTTCAAATTGCGAGGACGCAATTTATTGAAGGAGGGGAGAATGTAACACCCCAAGATTTTATAGTGTGTTATTTCTTCAAAATAATTCAATAACTTTCACTACACGCAACACCAAGTTCAATCGCACCATGACTTACCAAACAAGCTGTTCAAAAGAGGTTATGAATAGTGTTAACTAAATTTTAAACTTTATATAATCCTTATAATTTTAGAATCCATATTATGAGTCTCTTAGACATAATGTAAGAAAAAATTCATTTTCAGTATTGCACTTTTACCAAATTTTAATAGTGAACCCTTTTTAGATACTATATTTTAAACTTTTTGACTAAATGGGGACATCAAAAATTTAAAATGAAACATCCCAATCTTCCACGGTACGCTAGCGTGTGTTGTACGCAACACCGAGTTCTAACACACCGTAACCAATCAAACTAGCCGCTATGAATAGTAATACCTACTTTTTGAAATTATATATATTTTATATTTGAAAATGGACTTCATTTTTGGATTTGGAATATCTAATTTAGCCTAAGGTGAAATTTTGGTACTTTTCGGATAACTTTCATATTTTGATGAATAGTGAAAATTACTAAATTTTAATTAAAAACAACTTTTTTAATCAAAATAATTAATAGTGATAAATTATGAATTTGAGTGGTTTTAAAGTATATTTAGAATATATTTTTACTATTTAATATAATGTTGGTCATTGTACATAATTTTACAATTAAACCGAACATAAACAAGTGTCAATCTTTTGATAGTTATTATCTCTTAAAAACACGCTTTTTGTTTTGACAGCGGGAATTAATTTTAAATTAATTTCTGCCACTTCTGTGTTTAGAATTTAGGAAAATGGATTCCATATTTGTAATCAGGATGTTCAAATTGTGTAAATAGGTAACTTTTATTTTTAGACATTTTGAATAATTACTGCGGTAAATATTTTATTTACCATGATTAAGGGTAAATCCGGTAAATAAGGGTTAAAAATAATATTATAATAATACTAAATTACCCTAAAACGTGTCTTAACCCTATTGGTTGATAAATGGTCGACCATGGGCATCTTTGTGTCAATTTTGGGACCCCATGGATCCACTTGTAAGTGATAATGACACTTTATTTTAATTAAGTCAAAATGAATACAAAAATGACACAAGCATATATCTTTTAGAAAAACAATTGTTACATAGAGTTATATAAGTTGGATTTTAGATTATAAATATTCATTAGAAAGATAAAAAGATTTCCTACATAATGATATTTTATTTATAATTTTTAGACATTAAATAATTTATTTTATTTATGACACAATGATGATGCAGTAATTACTATAATAGTGAAAAATTAAAATAATTGATATTATAAATACCCAAATAAATATAATATGAAACTTTTAATGAATTAAACTAATTTTATAGGATAATATGATATATTAGGATTGATTTAATTGACTTTGTTCGAAGTAATCAATCTGTTATGAGTTTCACAAAAATCAACTATTGAATAGTGTCAAAATTGACATAAAAGAGTTCTTAAAACAAATATTATATTATTAATTGATATTAAATTCCTAAAAATCTAAGGTTCGGCCAAGAGACTTATATCATGATAGGTTCATCATTAATGGACCACTTGTGGGTCGCTTGGATGTATATAGTAAGTTTATTAACCATATTATATAAAAATACAAAGAGACATTGTAAAAGTGAAACTAATTAACTTAGAGTTAATACTTAAAGATAAGGTTAATATAAGTACCCAAACCTGTCTAAATTCTATTGGTTGAGTGGTTTTAGACCTATCCCCACCTTAACCTTTGAATAATAAGCTTTGGAGCCATTAGAAACCGAATATGAATTTATTATAAATTAATATTTCTAGCTTTTCCAAAGGTGCCCCTCACCCCTCTTATAAAAGGGAACTCCTCCTTCTCTTTTCTTGACACCTCTAAAGCCTTTTGGTTCGGCCAAACTCTGCCCAAATACTCTCCCAACATCCCTCACTACAACATAGGGGCCTTAGTTTGATCAGAAAGCCAACCTAAGGAGCCCTTTTGATCAAATCAAAAGAAAGAACCCGAAGAAGAGGTAATGATTTCACCACCCTTTTCTAAGTTCATTTCTTCTTCCACTTCTTCTTCCTTTGTTCTTACCATTCTAAAATAATAACTCCAGTATCTCACATATACTGTGATGTTATTATAAGTATGGTACAACCATATTCAGTATTCTATCCACCCTTTGAATAACATGTCACCATACGTGCGTACGTACGGCTTACCGTCTCCACGTCGTGGTGTAATTGTTATTCAATATAATATTATTTGTATGGGTATAATAATGATGTGTAACTAATGTAAATAATAAATATAACATGTTAATGATTCTGTATATATGATATACCATTCATTTATATATTATTTTAATATCAAAAGAATGATATTGTCGCTTGTGCGTACGTACGGACTACCGTCTCCACGAACGCGATGAGATTCATTCTCCATCGTATCCATTCAAGTATAATTATCATTTTATGATTTAAAAATGATGTTTAAGGACTTGATATCATTCTGGATATGAATAAGATACAACAAACATGGCTTATGTAACAAAACATATAAAAGAAAATGAGTAAGTTAACACCCGAAACGATGATAATTCTAAGATATTATTAATAAATCAATGTTAAAAGATCATATATGATATCATATTAATATATATGATTCTTGTATAATTTAATAACAATTATTTCACCATTATACAGGAGGTTAACCTACCCCAACCAAGGAAAATTACAAGGTAAGGGTTATTTCACAATCTCTTCATTATCCGAGGTTGTTTATACGTAATAATCTACTGGGATTTCTTTATCATCCACATCCATGTTTCTTCGAAATGTATTTCAAAACATATTTATTATTTACAAGAATATGGGTTAAATTCATTTATACCCTTGTTTAACTTTTTGTAATAGGTTTATAAAGGAATCTTTCCGTCGTTTTCAAAACAAGTTCCTTTTTAACCATTTCGACAGAATTAAGATAAGAATGTTTTTTTTACTTATACGGCGGGTGCGGTTATTTTCCGCCATTATAAAATCGTCAAAGATTTCCTTACAAGCTTACAAGAATATTTTCAAGAAAATGTTTTATTTTATATGGCTCTTAAATGATTTCAAAAATAGAAAGAGATATTTCTCTAAAAAGTGTTTTGATTTCATCTATGTCAACATCCTTTAATGGATTTTACGCTTATTTGAAGTTGATTTATTATAATACAAAACTTCTATATTGTATTGAAGGTTTTGTGATATGTTTGACTGTGGATGTGCTATTTTATACCATTCATAGTTTATAGTGAAACTATTGACATTTCGTATGCTAGTTTTAATCCGAATGATTATGTTATATTTCAAACTTTTCTTCAGATGAATGTGCTAAACAAGTATGTTCCGGGTTGGGGACCGGTAAAAGTAAGCCCTCCAGGTTGGGGACTGGTAAAAGTAAGCCCTCCAGGTTGGGGACTGGTTAAAGTAAGCCCTCCAGGTTAGGGACTGGTAAAAGTATGCCCTCCGGGTTGGTGTCCGGTTATTAGAGGCACTCCGGGTTGGTGTCCGGTTATTAGAGGCACTCCGGGTTGGTGTCCGGTTATTAGAGGCACTCTGGGTTGGGTTCCGGTTAGAAGTAACCCCTAGGTCTTGGGATGAGGCCTAGACAATGAAATTAACGTTTGACATTATGCATTCCATAATTATGAAAGTGGTTATTGATATTTCATGTGATTATTCGATTAGTAGAATATCCATGTGAACAAGTAAATGGAAATTTTTTTCATTTTATTTATGCCATACCATGTTGAAAGTTCATGTTTAAAAGGCTTTTGTTTTAGTTATACATTGCCTTAAATGTTGATTCTTATTTATGAAAGTTTCCGCTATATTGTTATCCTTACTGGGCATTTGAGCTCACCCCTTTCCTATGTTTTATTTTTCCCAGGAAGTGAAGATGTAAGTTATGAATGACCTTCAGGGATATTATGAGGGGATTATAGTGTGGACTGTGGAAACATTATGTTGTTGTAGTAGTTTTTCATTTTATGATGTAATGTAAAACTTATGAATATATCTAGTGTTTCCAAGGCTACTAAACCAATCGGTCTTTCGAGATTTGATCTTCTTGTGATCATGCCAATGTTATGTATTAATGCACCGACTCTGGGTGACTAGGGTCGGGGCGTTACACTAGGTCTACTGCAACTCCTACCTCTGAGATAATATGACCCAGGAAGTGAATCTGGTCCATCCAAAAGTGGCACTTTGAGAGCTTAACATATAGCCGATGCTCTCTCAGTGTACTCAATACGATCTCAATATGGGTGGCATGGTCATGTCGAGTGTGAGAGTACACCAAGATGTCATCCGAAAATACTACCACGAAGGAATCAAGATACGGATGGAACACACGATTCATCAGAGCCATGAAAACTGCTGGCGCATTCGTGAGTCCGAACAACATAACCAAGTACTCGTACAGACCATATCTGCTTCGAAAAGCTGTAAGCGGTATATCCGATGGTCTCACACGCAGCTGATGATATCCTGACCTCAGGTCAATCTTCAAGAACAATCATGCTCCATGAAGCTGATAAAAAAGATCATCTATCCTTGGCAAAGGATATCAGTTCTTGACCGTCAACTGGTACAACTTTCGATAATCCACGCAGAGTCTGAGGGTACCGTCCACCTTCTTTGAAAAAAGGACTGGTGAACCCCACGAAGAAGTACTGGGTCAGATAAAACCCTTTGCTTGTAACTCCTCTAACTGCCTCTTGAGCTCCTGCAACTCAGGTGTAGCCATCCTATAAGGAGGAATGGACACCGGTGCTGCCCCTAACACAAGCTCAATAGAGAAATCCACCTCTCGCTCCGGAGGTAGACCTGAAAAGTCGTCCGGGAAGACATCCCTGAAACGATCAACCTCTAGAGGGAAATCCGTCTGACAAGTCCCCTGATCATCTAGATATAAGCTAGAAATCTGGGCTGTGATTCCACCTCACCCATGATGCTCTGGTCCAGCTCGACTTGCCTGAACATCCCATTCACCCTTGTATAGAAACTCTCTGACCTCTGGTGACGTGAAACTCACCTTGCGATGGTAGCAGTCTACAAAGGCTCAAAAGGGAACCAACCAGTCCATTCCGAGAATGACGTCATAAGATATCATCTCTAAGACATAAAGGTCCCAAAGAAAGTGACACCCACTAACCTCAAGGGGGCACTCCTTTCACTGACGCACACCAGCCATTCTAGTCCCCAACAGAGTGTCTAGCGTCATGATATCAGAATAAGAAGAAACACAGAGTCCAAGGCTCTCCACAATGGGCACAGATATGAAACTATGTTTAACACCCATATCGAAAATTATTGAAGATAAAATAGAAGCTACTAGAATAGTACCTCTGACTGTAGAAGGTCCGGGATCCTGCTCCTGCTGGGTCTGTTGCACTGCATATGTCTGCCCAGTGCTGCGACCCTACGACACAGCCTGGCTACCCTGAGCTGTCCCACCCTGCTACCTCTGAGATCCTAGTGTCTGGCTACCACGGCCACGACCACCATCTCTGCCTACACACCCTGACGCATTCTAGTTCCCCAACTGGTAAGAAGCCACTGGTCCTGCTCCCGCACGCGGAGTCTTCACAGAACCCCTCTCACTAGCCATCGGTGGAAACACCCTACAAAAACGCTGCAGATGACCCATCTTGCCGCAAGCTCGGAATTCCACTGGGTCTCATGGACACTGCGGTCTCTTTTTCCCCTCTCTGCCACACTGGTAGCACATGATCGGGCCACCTAAAGAAACTTCCTAGATGGTACTTCCACCCTGAGAGAAATCCATATATCTCTTCCTCTTGCCAGTAGAAATAGTACCAGTAACTGGTGCTGAACCACCCTGGCCCACACCACTAGCTTCCCACAGGTTTCTCTCTGTAATCAGTGCCTGGTTCACAATAGCATGTACTGAAGGCAACCTTAAAACATTCACAAGTGCTCGGATGTCATACCGAAGACCATCCTCAAAACGTCTGGCTCTCAATGTCTCATCACCCACTAGTACGGGTGAAAACTGATGAAGCTCGGTAAATTGAGCAGAATAGTCCATCACCGACATAGCACCCTGCTACAGATTCATGAACTCTCAAGCTCTATCTACCCTCAGCGTCTCTGGAAAGAAGAAGTCATAGAAGATTTCCTGAAAATCTTCCCACACCATGTCCCTGTGATGCTCTGACTAGGAGGTAACATCCCACCACCTCTTGGAAGAATCACACAACATATATGTCGTGAGCTTGACCCTCTACCCTGGAGGCGTCTCAAGATGCTCGAAAATAGTCTGCATCGATCCTAGCCAAGACTCCGCAGCCTGTAGTCCACCATCCCCTGAAAACGTAGGCATATGCTGCTGATGAAAGATACATGTCAGGTCGGCTATAGATGTGGCAACCTGCGGTGCTCCCTGAAAGGTTTGCATGAACCGCATAAAGCCTTCACGGAACTGCGCCTCCGCACCTGTGTCCAGTATAACAGCTGGCGCCACATCTGGCTCTGCTGGGGGATCCATTTGTAGCCCATGGCCCACCATCTATGGAGTATACTCATTTCCGCTCTCTTGGTGAACAACGCGCGGTCGTCTAGGCGGAATGACACTACAAGGTCAAAAGCATGACTTAGATTCAAGATTTACAAGACTAAAAAAGAAGGAACCATGAAGGGAACAAGAGGAAGAAGGCATTTCAAGATTTTCAAAACAAGACTACACGGCGTGTACAATGACTACACGTCGTGTACTTGATTTCCCTTCCCCTTCCCGGGTCCTTCGACACGGCTAAGCCACACGGCTCCCATTGAACAAAACTACACGGTGTGTGTATTATCTACACGACATGTATGGTGAAATTCTTCCAACTTCCCATGTCGTTTGTGACACGGATGACTACTTGGCTTGATAATACACGGCATGTTACACCCGCACACAGCATGTGCACCACCCTTTTTCCCAGCCACACGGCTAAGTCCACATGATCTGTCCTCAGACAAGACTACACGACGTGCCCCACAGGTACACGGCGTGTTCAAGGAGAGGCGACATGACCCGTGTTGTTAGTTACACGGCCGAGTCCCCAGGTCACACTACAAAACGTGTTCATCATTGACACGGCGTGTTCTGTATAGGAGTTCACTGACCCGTATTGTTAGTTACACGGCCGAACTTCGGGTCAACACTACACGGCGTGTACATCATGTACATGACGTGTTTTACCCAAGCCTTTCCCTACCCCGTGTCACCGCCCACACGGTTTGTGACACGGGAAGAGACTACACGGCGTGTACTCAGGGTACACAGCGTGTACTTAAAAAGTTCATTTTTCTTCCCGAATATA
The DNA here is from genome assembly GCA_963277665.1 of Viscum album. NCBI lineage: Eukaryota > Viridiplantae > Streptophyta > Magnoliopsida > Santalales > Viscaceae > Viscum > Viscum album. Next base: position 1,244,272,543 of record OY728157.1, on the reverse strand, counting down.
AGGACATACAAGACATGTTTAAAGATACCACATGGCATGTATACTGGGTTTCCGGAAATTATGCCTCAGAAACTACCCTGGAACCCAGAAATTACCGAAAAACAACATCTAAGTGTCAAATTCCGACCTGTGGGGGACCATAATCCCCACGAATCAAATCTTGACATCTTATCTGTGTTATAACCAAAATAAAAAACTAATGATCCACAAAATTCCGATCAATGGGGTCCTATACTCCCCAAAAACCAAAGTTTGGCGTCCATTCTTTCAATAGGCTCAAATAAAATTACCCTATCACGCAGTTGGTATTTTATCAGAGCAGCTATCACAACAGCATGCTTTACTAGCACAACAAATATCACAACAACATGTGAATTTCTAATGCACCTACATGGCATGGAAACTACGCATGGCATGCGATTTCTAGCATGTGCCTATATGATGCATGAGATGGCATACCCTCATCTCATCGGGTTGCAACTAAATAGAACCCATAGATAAAATATCACAGCACAATCTCAAGTGCATCACCCAATGGTGAAAACGAATCAACTGTAAAATTTGAAGAATCAAAAGAATTGAAAAAATACGAGGTAGATTGGATTTTCCCTATACACGGGTTAGCTATGCCCGGGCACAGCTCATTACCAACTACCGTTTCGTCCTATCCCTAACTAAGGCTCCAAACAACAAGTTAAAGAAAAGAACTCCCTCTGATACCACTTTGTAACATCTCAGTTCCAGGTGCCACTCAACGGGTTCCCCGAACCAGGGTCGCCACGTGACCTCAAGCGCATTTCCCCAAATGCCAGAGGCTGCCGACTAGCAGCAAGGGCCCATGTCTGATAGTGGGGAAACTATGCCCTCATTTTTCAAAGTGTAGCGCAGTGGAATTTAATAAAACATACAACAACAACAGAAGCAGTAAACCATACACAACTGGAATTAACAACTGTAGTAGATAATACCAACCAGTATATAAGTAACGATGCAACATGCTTCAATTCTAAGAAAACAGCCAGAACATGTTACACTGCAATACATACAATACATGGTACAACAAAGAAAAACAAAACAAATCACCTGGTAGCATCGTGAGCCAGAGCTCGGTCCCATGATCCCCTACTCCTCAGCAATAATCATATACCTGTATAAGGACCCTTGTCCTTATCTAAACCTGCATAAACATAATCTTTTTGGGCCGAAAAGCATGACCCAAATAGGGTGTGAGAAATAATTCCCAGTAAGCACCCACCAAAGGCCCATTCCCAACTCTATGAAAGCATGCAACAACAGTGTGCAGTAGTAAAATGCAATAAACTAAGCAGTAATCAAAGTAACTAGCTTAATATTTAAATTACCATTTTAATATTCCTTTTAACCATTTGTTTTAATACCATTCTGTGCTCAGCAGCACCAAACCCTCAGGCATAACAGAACCTTTCCCTTAGGCTAATATAGTAAACCACGCCCTCAGGCTTGCCCTCAGGCTTTCCCTCAGGCTATACAGAATCTCTCCCTTAGGAATTTCCCTCAGGCATATCAGAATCTCGCCCTCAGGTATACGAAGTGTCGCCCTCAGGCACAAAAGTCAAGCCCTCAGGCACGAAAGGTTTCCCTCAGGCGAAAATAGAACGTTTCCCTCAAGCTAATATAGTCACGCCCTCAGGCTATAGTAAAACACCACCCTCAAGAATAAGTAACCAGGCCATGCCCAACATGTAAATCAACATTATCAAGCAATTCCTCTCAAGGAAATTATACAATCATTACTTTAAAGGCATACCCTTGGGTATCCTGGACAAAAGGATAAACAGAGGAACGCACCCCCGGGGTGGTCCTAGATCCAAACACTGATCCCAAACATCATTTTTATATCACATTTAATTACCTATACAATTCTAGGTATTTAAAATCATCACGGACTCAGCCACACGACACCCCAAATATGGGTTCGTAGCTCAAAAACATGCAAAACACACAAAAATTGAAAAACTAACACCAAGCCACCTACCTTATACACCCCTGATCAGTATACTCGAACGACGTTCCACGAATTGTCTTAGAATGAGGTAGATATGAGGTAAAATAAATTCACGCTTAAACACAAATAACTCTCGTTAGGGGAATAATTGGCAAGAATTGCTTAAGGAGAAGGGAGGGATTACCCGCGCAGTTTCAACGAGATCGTCCGTGGCAGAATCAGATTCCAGACGTGCGCTCAACGAATCTCAAAAGGTTCGGCCGTCCACTCCTGCTCCTTCCTTTGGTTATAAGCCTTCCCTGTGAATAGGGGAGGATACTGCCCATTTTAAGTGAAAAAAAGTACACGGCGTGTATTTTTGACTACACAGCGTGTAATTCCTTCATTTAACTGTTCCTCTGGCGGCACCGCCAAACTGTTCATCCGTCGACATGAGTACACGACATGTACTCCTAAGTACACGGCGTGTACCATCGCCCAACTGGCAGCTGCTCCACCGCCTTATTGTTTTGGCCTGCCGACTGACTACACAGCGTGTAAAGGACCACTACACGACGTGTAGTCGGTTCCTACACCCTTCATTGCCTGCATGGCCACACGCCCCGTGTACTCATCCCACACGGCCAAAAGTACACATCGTGTGGAAAAGTACACGGCGTGTGGAAAAGTACACGGTGTGTAGTTCCAAATTTTTTTATTTTTCCTATTTTCCATATTTTCTCAAAAACACTTAAGGAAAAGAGAAAAGAAGAAGCTCGTACCTCAAATATAAAAACCGGGTTCTTATAGGGGGGTTGGGTCCAGGTGGTGGGGTGGTGTCTAAGAGGGGTGTGAGGGTCATCCTGGGGGTGGGGGGGGGAGGCGTCTAGGGGGGTGGGGGTGGGTTGTTCAGGTTGGTGGGGGGGGGGTGTCTATGGGGGTGTCCAGGGGGGTGGGGTGGTGTCTAGGGAGGGTGGGTGGTGTCCAGGGGGGGGGGTTTAATGGTTTTAATGGAATGAATTTAATGGATTTTAAGATCATTGGTATTTTTAAAATGGTTTTGGAATAGTTTGTATTTCAATAGTATGCATTTCTTTAGGAAAAAATGAATGATTTTGGTGTGTATGGTAGGAAGGGGGTTTTTCGTACGTCAGTTGTTGTTTTCACTTAAAATTCTATCCATTTTAAACAAAAGAGAGACACTTTGAGTGATACCGGCCACATCGTGCCTTAGATTGAGGTAGGATTGACTCATACATTTCACACATGACCCATGGATCGTTCTCCTAAAGTATCAACACAATCCAAATGCGTTTGGTTAGATTTCCGTACGTCAGTTGTTGTTTTCACTTAAAATCCTATCCATTTTAAACAAAAGAGAGACACTTTGAGTGACACCGGTCACACCGGGCCTCGTATTGAGGCGGGGTTACTCGTACACGTCACACATGACCCATGGATCGTTCTCCTAAAGTATCAACATAATAAAAATGTGTTTGGTTAGATTTCCGTACGTCAGTTGTTGTTTTCACTTAAAATTTTGTCCATTTTAAATAAAAGAGAGACACTTTGAGTGATACTGGCCACACCGTGCCTCAGATTGAGGCGGGGTTGACTCGTACACGTCACACATGACCCATGGATCATTCTCTAAAAGTATCAACACAATCCGAATGTGTTTGGTTAGATATAAAGGTATTTTAGAGATTTTATTGGTTTTTCTTTTCCAAAGCCCAAAGAAAAGTGGTTCATCATTCTTGCATGTTGCTCGTGCATTTCATCTGTTAAAATAGAAAAACGACTCATTGGAGAAAGGATGTTTTATTTAATAACAGTTACAATTTTCCCACAAACATTTACATACAACAATGTTTCATCTTTTGATCTCCTTAACCCTTCTAAAAAATGGCCTCCAATTGTACACGTCCCCAAGTCAGATCTTCATGCTATTTGTGTACAATCTTCCATCAGGTATGCGGCCCACTCATTTCTGAACAAATCTATATCATCTTGTGAATATGAGGTATGTGCTGATGGTTTTTGGACCTCAACACTAGGAGCAACAATAGGTTCAGAAACTTGTTGTTGCTCTGCATTGTGAGCGGCAGCAGCAGCAACAACTTGAGAGACTTGTTCAACCTCAAGGTTAGGATCACCAGAACGTCTAGAAGTCATTATATGCAAAAGTGGTTGAAATGTTAATTTATATTAAATACATTCAGTAATGATAAGATAATAACATGATATAACAATATCTATATTACAAACAAAAAATAACCTGTTTATTGAAATCTCTTTCTTTTTTTCAAAGGCTGAAGGGATTTGACACCTCTATTGATTATCCAAATACCTTCACTGTGGTCTCCTCTAACATAAAAAACATCATCTACATTGGGACCACTACAAAATTATTGCGACGTACCACTAAAAGGATCGTCCTTAACTAAATTTTCATCAGACCCTTCAATAGTTTTGGACGATAACAGAACAATCGACCACTTTCGGTTTGAGGGATCTGGAACATAAAATACTTGTACCGCTTGTGATTCCATTATAAACTATTTTTATTTATACCCTTCTTTACTAAAATCAACTTTCACAAATCCCAATTCATCTATTTTAACACCATTATTGTTATCAACCCATTTGCATTGAAAAATGGGCAATTGGAATGTCCACTATAAGAGAATTGCCGTTTAGCGGCAGTTTAAACCACCGCCTAATACAATGTCGCCAATCTATTAGAGGTGGTAATTTTCATTTCGCGGCGGTTTAATGAAAGCGTCGTAGCTACCTCATTTCGCGACAGTTTTACTAAGTTTAGCGGTGGTTTTTATGAGCCCTTGACATCAGTTTATTCGTGGTGGTTATAACCGCCGTGAATAAACTCAAATCCAGCGGCCGTAAAACCGCCGCTGAAGTCATGGGAACTGCCGTAGAATGAGCACCTATGACGCGACTATGTATCAATGGTTAAAACCGCTGTGAAACGTAATTTTTTTTACCTTTCACGGCGGTTTTCACCGTTTAGCGGCAGTTCAAACCGCCGCCAATGTACATTTCGTGGCGGTTTAAACCGCCGCTAAAAGCTGACCAGATTTTTTTTCTTTTGCTTCCGCTGCACCACTTCCCTGAAAGACAAATCAAACTAAAAATACCATATTGTACATACCAACAGAAAATAAGAAACATCAACCTAGGAAATCGGTATAGAATAAATTGAAGAAAAATAAGTAAACATTGACATGCTATATAAGAATGAACCATATTGTACATACCAACATACAACAAGAAACATCAACCTAAGAAATCAGTATAGAATAAATTGAAAAAAAATATATATGATAGAATCAACTATAAAACATAGGTCCATTATTTGACTACTCTTCAAACATACATATAGCCGATCCTTCTTGATCCCCCATAATATATATCACTTGAAAATGAAACATTAGATCTACATGTGTGTCGGTGTTCCCATATAGGGAGTGAGCATAAAACACAGTTAGATTTACCATGTTTGGGCCTCCTACTTGGTTTAATACCCCAAATATACCATCACCACACACATCTACTATACCAGGTGTCTTAGAGAAGCTCGTGTGTTATCCTCACTCAATACCTTATTGTGAACTTTTATGTAACACAACTAATATTCTATTAACTAATTTCTTAAAAAAATCATGATACACAAAAACATTATGTTCTATTTGATCATAATTTAAAATAATTATTGAGATAAATTATAGTAATCACCTTCTAAACCTGGTAGGACTACTCTAAAGTTCATTACACATGTCATTTCAACACAATTTTAATCTACGATGAATCATGTCACATTACCTTAAAATGCATGCCTTCAATTATATTGTATTTTATTCCTCTTAACTAGGATACAATATATTCCCCTCTGAGGTTCAATCCCAACATCAAGAAACATGCTATTATTCTTATGCGATAAGAATAATATGAATCACTTTTACAAAATACCATAGTTAAAGACTCTAGTATTAGATTATTTATATAGTTATTAATTTTAGATACCCCTCATAGTATCACAATATCATATCCACCTTCAAGTTTTATGCCCCATCCTCTTAATCATTCATCCATTATCATCATACCAACATATATGATATTGAAAACAATATATGGGCCCTCTAATAGGTGTAATCCACAACCATACCTTCTCCAAATTAGTCATTGAAGATCAAGATGAAACTGAAATGGAAACTCATGATAAATTCAAACACTATCTATTTCTAGGTACCTTTCACAAAGTGTTCCCCTTCACAAAAAGTTAAGATTCTTGAAATATTTCTATTTAAATTGAACATAAATGGTAAGATTTATCCCACTAATCATTAATAAACTATGTGTGTTATGATTCTATTTATAGAGATTCATATGATGCTCATCGCATGGGCCTGATCTCAATAATGTAAACACCTACGACCTCTTTGTATGGAAAAAATGAATAATTTCCTAACTATGTGGTCTTAAAGAAATGAATCATAAACATGTATTCTATGTAAGATTAACCTAAAAATCATATATTTTCATATCTACACAGATTCAGAGAGATCATAGGAATAGGGGTAACTCGTTAAACACTAGTATTTTGATATTATTCATTAAAAAATCATAAATCTATAAGGGAATCCAATAATTCAAATGATTCCACCCAAAGAATATTTGATGATCCCAAAATCTCAGACCTTTTACCAATACCTATTTTGAAGAATCTATAGTATATGAATAACTAGTGAACACCTTTCATTGTAATTTAGTTCTAAAAGGACATCCATACCAAATATTCATATACATGGAATCCCATTGGAGGTTCTCATCAAAAAATAGATAACCTAATGCGAATCCATTAACATGGAATTGGATTGATAAACTATTAACTATTACATTTGATGATGTATTGATGGGTTTCTTCATTGTGTTTCCTTTTCAATACCTTCATCACATCCTTCAATTAAAATTGAATCACCAAATGCACCAATTATGTTAAAGACCAAAAACAAGCTGATAGTACCCATAAGGAACACAATGGTGAGGCATGAAAACAATTGTTATGTCATACATAGGACTAAATTTATATGAATATATGTTCCCCATACCCTGACATACATTATCTCCTACCCTTGTAAAATGATTGTATGATGGTTCACACCTTATTTCAGGAATACCATCTAAATGGATCTATCCTGACATTATATGACACTCATGGTAATCTATAGGGAATAATGTTCCACAGGTTGTCCAACTAAAAATATTCTATGTCAAAACCATTGGTCCATAATTTCACATCCAACATTTTTGTATCCTTTCAATAGATCATGAGAACACGTTCTTCTCTTATCATATTTATTTGGATAAATATGTCCACCATAAAGTAGAAATCACCTTATAACTTCATTATGAGTATCATGTTCACTATAGTCATTTTTATTAACATGTGACCTTGAGTACTCAAAAAGATATATAGGGTGTTTTCCCCTATTGTCTATACTCAAGCATCTAAAAGTTGATCCCACTGGGGATATCCAACCACTGACACTCAAGAGTATATTTATACCCCTACTAGTTTAAACACCCTTGAGGCCCATTAGAATATCTAGATAATATACTAGGGATGGTTACAATGATCTAATATCTAAAAGCATCAGAATCTATCCTAAGTGTCGTTTGTGACTATAAAATTACAATGGAAAACATAACCCACATGGGTGGAGGAATTTTTTATCATTTTTTCCTCATGGTCATCTCCAGTATCATTCATCCTATGGGATCACACATAAATTAATGATACCCCTCTTACAATGTAAATATGTGTTTCCTATTGGTGGTAACACATTAGTATATTTCTTCAATGTTAACCCAATTGATGTTGGGAAACATGATTCTATTGAGTATGAAACAGGTGTGGATGAATCCACTACCCCCTCATCACTAAAAAATAGTAAAACCATCTCAACATAAGAGAATATTACTTAGTTCAAATTCAAAATAGTATAACATGTTAAATGACCCAATTTGTTCAACACATCAACAATGGGTTTAACTCCTAGTCATCCAAAATCTCGACTACCAATTCAAACACAGGCCTAAATGGAATGATGTATACCACACTCAAGAAATAAAGACATAAAAAGAAACATTAGAAATCAATAAAACGCATAAAATGAAACATGATAAATCAAGGAAATTTTAGGACATGAAAATGTTTGGTGGAAAGTATGTGCCACAAATGTTACATATACAAACCAAATGTTACCATATTTGTTCAACACATGAACAATACAACTAATCACGGTCCGATGATGCATCGTCACCATCGCCACCTTCATCACCACTTTCTGTTGTCACTTGTAAGAACATTATATTGAAAATTAAATACGGTTGCATATTTATATTAAAACTTAAAACCAATGAAAGTTAGAAAACTAAATGATTTTGATTTTTTGTGATTTAGCTGCATACCACCATTCAATGAACTACCACCAGGGGAATATCTGCTCATATGCTGACGTATTTCAATCAACTCTTTCTGCAAAGCAGATATCTGACCCCCCCTACCGGTGAACTGTGTTTCGTAGAGAAACAATATCTTTCTGAGCATCTTCGGGTATAGGCTGACTAAAGACAGGAGTAGATGCCGCTGCCATCCTCGATGGCCTGCTAAAAACCTTAGATGGTACGGGTCCCAAACCCATCCCGCGCACTCTACCAGGATGCTCCTTCCCAAGGACTTTAGCAACCGGGTCATCCTGGGAGACTGAGTAGGACTGCGCAAGATTGGCATCCCATAGTTCTTTAATTTTTACCTATAAATCAAATATCAATATATATTAACACAGTAAAAACTGATAATAAGTTATTATAATAAAAAATTGACTTCATACCCCAACTTCTTTAGCAGGCTCATTAACAAAACTTCCATCTGATTTCTTGTGAACATCCAACCACAGTTCAGTTCGGGATGCTTCGTGCCCTAAACTCTGTGATTGCATTAAGCAAAGATAAATCAACAATTAAATATATTAAATAGATAATACTATCTTATAAATATTTAAACTAATTAAAAGATTACCAATGTCATTCGGCTTCTAGAAAATCTTTTTGAGGCCGCAATGTAAGGGATGACTTGCTTAGTCCGGTTTGATGCATTCTGTCTTGAGAGATCCTGAAATAAATAAAATGAAATATAATAGTAATGTATTCAATGTCATGTCCTCTTCATATACATGTATAAATGTAAAATGAGGATAATATAATAATATATATTTCAATACCATCCGCTTCTTATCACGATGTCTGTCAACAAAAACATTCCACTGTTCTTTCAGTACCCCACTAGGTAGCTTCTCATACATTTGTTACACAGGAAATGAGGTATCATTGACATCACACTACAATCTCCATTTGAAATCTTTCCATTTCTTACCTAGTTTTTTCAACGTCCACTTCCGTGCTATCACATCAGCAACTGTAAAGTGGAAGAACATCTGTATACAGAAATTCATTTTGAACATATTAGTAACATGACATTCAATTAAACCATAATGTAATAAATTTACCTTTATTTGAGAATCAAAAACTTCATTTTTCCAGATTGGAGGCATATGTCTCCAATCATCATATGAAATAGGAAGGGAAATGGGCTTCGCTGCCAGCTGTCCTAGAATCTGGCCAAGTAACCCCGTATCGTCATCCGTCGAGACCCTATAAGAATCAAATGGCACAACTATATTTTCTCCAGTCATATTCCAAACATCTTCAATTTTTATGTTTTTCTCCACAGTTTCATTTTTTTCATCTTCAATGAGAAAATAATTAGTATAAACAAAATGCAATAAATTTATTTAATTAAAATTTGTACCTATGACAGTGACACTCCAGTATGCCCGTGATGAATTGGAAGGGGCGTGTCGCTACCCCACTACTGAGGCTCCTGAAGGGGGAGTCGACAACTCACCCTCTAATGGGACATCCAAAGATGGTGTGAGAGATGGTGCAGGGGGAGATGGTGCAGGGGTGTAGGTAGCTGGTGCCTCAGATGTCGTGGGGAGGGAGCCAGATGAATCGTCATTTGTCGTAGAACTAGATGAAATAGTGTACTGCTTTCTCCTTGGAATTCCTGTCATTTAATCAAATAAAATTAAGTTCAGAATATATATTTCAAAAAAATTATGCAGAAAAAAAAATTAAAAATGATAATAGATTCCCAGTACTAATAGAAAAAATATATATAACAATGATAATGAATGACTACAGAAATGAAACAAGTGGTTGCCGAATAAATAAATAATTGTACATATAATCATTTTCCCCTTCAATCATGTCGGTTTCCTGATCCATTTCTTCATCCACTTCATTCATCCTTGCTAGAATAATATTTTCAATATCATGATAGACAAATAATTCTGCTTCCTGTTGTCGATTAAATTCAATTTCAGAGGTCAAATTATCCACTTCATCACCCATATCATACAAATCTCTTTGTATTACATGAGAAACTACACTCCGCCCTTCATTGACAACATCATTCACATAATATACCATTTTTTCTTGAGATGCTAAGATATATGGATCATGCAGTTCACGATCACCAACATCCATCAAGCGAGAGAAGTTCACAGAAGTAAATTGCAAGGAATCTCTTTTAACACCTCTGATAATATCAACCCATTTTCATTTGAATAAAACAACAGAAAAATGTCCGTGGTAGTTTAATTCAATAATATCATGCAGCTTTCCATATTATTCCACTCCAACAAATGTAAATATACCACTATTTTGTGTTTTCAAACCCACTTCTCGATCGACTGTATGAAATCTAAAGCCATTCAAATTATAAGCATCGAACTTTCCAACTTGTTTTAAAGGACCTCTAGCAAGAAAATTCAAATCTTATAACACCTATGCTCGAGTATCAATATTCATGATCTGAAAAAAGAAATATACTTTATTATATTTACAAAATGTATGTGTCATACTAATATTCATACTTATTGCAATATTTATGAACTTGCACATCATGCAAACCATTCTACAAGCTCTTTATTAACAACTTTCATTATATCTTTCTTATTTCGTGTTCAGACTCTCATGCATCTCTTTGTTTGTATCCTCAACTCTTCAATAAATGGATCTACAATTTCACTATTTAGCATCACATATCTATGTGCCTGTAATAATTTCAATTCAGTCAGTGTCACATTTGAGGTCCTCCCAACTAATCGGCCAATAGCAGGAAATATTTTGGATTTATGATGTATTTGAGATTGAGTTGATGTGTCATCAACACATCCAACTCGATTAAATCTTGTCTCAATATCATCCAAGTATCAAGAACAAAAGTTAAGACACTCCTCATCCAAATAGCCTTCATCAATAAAGCCTTCTGGTTGAGCTTTATTTCTCACATATGATTTCAAATGCCCAAGATATCTGTGAAATAAAATAAACATAATTATGCATTTAATTAAGTACCAAAAATTGTTTACTTAACTGAAAAACATATAAATAAAGTACCTCTAAATTGGATACATCCATAGATAATGAACGAGGCCTCCTAATTTAGCTTCCTCAACCAAATGCACAGTTAAATTTATCATTATAGTAAAAAATGACGGAGGAAAGATCATCTCCATTGCACAAAGGGTCAATACAAACCTCTCCTGGAGGTTTTCAAGCTGAAATGTATGTAGAGATTTCTCACATAGTTGTCTGAAAAATGTGCTGAATTGGAGTACAATAGTAGTAATGTTTTCAGGCAATAATGTACGCAATGCCAATGGTAGTAACTATTTTAACAAAATATGTGAATCGTGACTTTTAAATCCATGTAACTTACGATTATTCAAGTCAACACACCTCGAGATGTTACTTGAATACCCATCAGATACCTTAACATTCTTTAAAAATTAAAGGAATGTATCTTTATCCCTATTTTTCATTGAAAAAATTTCCGGAGGATACTTTTCATTCTGATCTGTCCAGAGATCGCATTTTATGTTGATTTCTTGTAAGTCTTTGCGAGCATTGAGATGATCCTTCGACTTTCCATGCTCATTAAGCAATGTGAAAATCAAATTGTCACAGAAATTCTTCTCAATATGCATCAAATCAAGATTATGCTGCAACAAATTAAATTCACAATACGAAAGTTTGAAGAATATACTTTTTTTCTTCCATTATTGCGTTCTAATTTCTCTTGATGATGCACTTCAGACCCTTTTTCTGCTACCATTCAAATGATAAACATTCCCAAATTCTGTTTCAACATTTTCAAGATGTGTCAATATTTCAGAACTAGTTAACAACTTTGGAGGTGGTCTACGATCAATGGAACCATTAAATTTTGATCTGTTCAGCCGAAATCTATGAGATGCATCGAGAAATATTCAATGACACAAGAAGCACCATTTTCTACTGTGAGGTAGCCGTTTGGGCTCAAAATCAAAGTTACAAACGGGACAAGCCAAACCCGTGTAAGTGTTCCAACCAGATAATTTCCCAAGCCCAGGGAAGTCACTAATGGTCCACATTAAAGAAGCATGCATTTTGAACATTGTTTTAGAAGAAGCATCAAATGTCTCAACACTGTTGCTCCATAACTCCTACAATTCATCAATCAAAGGCTGCAAGTATACATCAATATCATTTTCAAGAATTTTTCCAGGAATAATCATTGAAAGGATAAAAGATGTTTGTTGCATACACATCCACGTAGGCAGATTATAAGGGATCAAAACAACTGGCCAAATGCTATAACTGGTACTCAAAGTCCCAAATGGGTTGAATCCATCGGCATCCAATCCCAATCGAACATTCCTAGGATCAGCTGAGAAATCGAGATGTAATGAATCAAATGTCTTCCATGATTGAGAATCTCATGGATGTCTCATTAACCCATCATTTTTATTATCTACAGAATTCCACTTCATGTATTCAGCGGTTTTTGATGACATGAATAATATTTGAAATCGAGGCTTCAAAGGAAAGTAACGCAAAACCTTTGTAGGTGTGTTCCTTTTCTTCTTCTCCATGAAATTATGTTCATCCAGACTTCCAACATCACCCTTTTCCTGCCATCTAGAAGAAGAACATTTCTTGAAATTCTGTCTACTTGAATCCTCTCCCCAATAAAGCATACAATCATTGGGACATGCATGTATTTTGGTATAATTCAGACCAAGCTTGTTAACAACTTTTTTCATATCATAAAAAGATTTTGGGATTTTTTCTTCAGGAAATGCATCAAGAATCGATTCCAATATCATGGACATTTACTTATTTGTAATTCCACATAGACATTTGATATGGTATAACTTCAGCAGAAATGAAAGCTTTGAATATTTCAAACACCCACTATACAACTCTTTATTTCCATCGTCAACTAAATCATGAAACACATTTTACTCAGTGAAGTTTTCTGTTACATTTGGCTCTATAGAATCAAGAGGAGGATCTAATGATATGTAACAATCTTGATCTTCCTGTGTTACAGTCTCAAAAACATCACTTGTCACGTTGTAATTTGTATCACCCTCTTCTGGTTGTTCTGATATGTTTTGATGTTGATAGTGGTGTCTTGCAGTGCAGAATGCATCATTTATGAGGTTTTGCATTTCATTTTCCATTGTCGACGAACTTGGGACCTCATTCTGTGGATTAACATCAGTGCTCAATCTTTCTGTAACGTTCGATTCTCCATGCCAAATCCAACACAAATATTGACCAGGGAATTGCTTCAGTATTAAATGTTCATAAACTTTATCTCTCTTCAAACATGTTCTAAATTTACATTTAGGACATGGAAATTTTATTCTCCCTTCAACGGATCGATTAGAAATTGAAAAATCTAAAAACTCATTCTAACCCTTAACATACTGAGGTGTGTTCCTCAGAAATGTGATCCAGCTTTTATCCATGTATATCACAATGTGCCTACACAATAAAAAAATAAAATAAAAAACATAGTTACTAATAAATAGAGAAAGATATTCATATATACGATAGTGTAAGATTATAGAAACATAATATAATAAAGATGAGCCCCTGAGTTAGATATGAACCCTCTAGTGTTTGGGATAGGGGAAGTTTCTTTGGTAAAGAGAAACAGTGTGCTAAAAACATGGTAGATACTTTACCATGAAAACCAAAGCACATTTTTAATTTGGAATAACCCCAACCTAAGTTCTCTATAGAGTCTTCATATAAAACTCTAATATCTAATAAATCTATTATAAATAATGTTTAGGGAAAACCTTATGATGCTTAAAAAACTCAACACATTGTTAATTTGGAGTGGCAAGAACCACGTGAGGGATGGTAGTATTGAGGCATGATAAGTGGTGGTGTTCATGGAAATTCATGATGAAATAACTTGGGAGATTAGGTTTTGAGGTTCTATGAACCTTGTGTGGATTGAATTCATTGACCTCTCTTTGGTGTATTCACATAGAAAAGAGTGGTGGTGTGACTTGAGGGTGATTTGGATCATATATGTGTTAGTTCTCATGAGTGGAGAATTATGGTTAAATGGGATGATCGAGGATCTGACCATGGAGTTGAACTAAGAGTCAGATTCAGACTTCGGTGTGGGAATTGAACATTTTTGTTATTCCTTGAGTTTTAAGGCATTGTGGTCGGGATATGATAGCGCATTGGTGGGTGGGATTGAGCGCCTTTGGTATAATTCATCTAGAGAAGGACTTACTAGTGTTGTTTCATAAAAATTGATGTGGTAAGGTGGAGACCACATCAGAAATGGCGTTCAAGATGCGGTTGATTTGGTTTAGGGATCAAACTAGGGTATTTGAAGAATAGTTGACATGTCTGGGCTTGGTGTTTGGAGTTTCATAGTAGAATCATGTTGGGAATTTGGAGATGAAATGTGAGGTGTTGGTACTATCATCCAGGATAACATAATAAGATAATCAGAATCACAAAGGTGGAAATATATCCCAGAAGGAATTCTCTCTAAACATTATATTTGGGAACTTGGAAGAATTATATTAATACAAACCACTACAATAAGTTAGAATGAATTCAATACCATTCACTTCAACACAGAAAAGAAATTTATGCAAAGTAAAGGGATGTTATGCTTGAGTAACACATGTTTGATGGACTCCATGATCGAGTATCAAAAGTATAAGGAACTCCATACCTAAGTGTCATAATTCATTATAGTCAAGTAGGCCTTATAAATAAATAGGTTATCCATTTCAAAAAATAATGAAAAATACAAAGATACATATTCAATGAAAGTGATTACTTTCATCCAAGACTATACATATTAATGAAAAATCATCTAGTTTGGATAACATATAGAGAAATAAAATACAAATAAAATTTAAATACAAAATAAACCTAGTTGAACGATCTCACAATAAAATTTCCCAAAAAAAGTCACAACCATATTCACAACTCAAAACATCTCCATGTGATCCCCGAAAAGTCACAACATTCCAATGTCTATTAATGGAACAAGAGGAAACAAATAAATAGAAATCAAAATCTTGGAATTAGAATGAAAAGATAGAAGTTACACACACACATGAATGTGTATGAAAAGTGTGATATAAATAGTCCTAGAAATATTTCACCATAGATTCTTTGTAATTCATTTTATAAAAAAGATTCAAAAATACTTATTTTTTATAGAACTCTACCTAGGATTTTTCCAAACCAAATTACAATGATGAAAAGAATAAAATAGAGGAAGAGGTAATTGTAAAGGAATAAGAGGGCCTAAGATGAAAGAATAGACAAGAATCAAGGTCAAATCATGATGAAAACACCATGGATAAGAGAGAACCAGTAGAAGAGGAGGTGTGAGGCATTGAGTTATTGGTTAGGGGTCATGAACCACACAAGAGGGACACCGGTAGGCATAGTGAATTATTGTTAGGTGTATGTGAGGATACAATTAGAAGTTGATGATGAATATTAATGGATGAGAGTATGTGGTGTCCACCTTGGGTGCAATGTCATTACACAATGAGTGGAGATTGATAGTGGGGGAGACCTGGTTTTGGGGTCTTCTTCATCTCATTATTACTGTTGTAGTGAATGTCATAACATGTCAATAAACATTTTATCCCTAATATACATATATATAATACACCCATATACACCCATTTACAAACTTCATTTATATATATATACATATATATATGAATTACATAACTTGTATAATACACACACACACACACACATATATATATATTGCACCCACTTACATCACTTGAAGCAATTAGTCATAGAGTTTGAAATTTAATACTTAAATATACTTATATATGTTTATGTACGATGAACATGAAATCACATGCATATATTTATATGAATTTAAATTCTAAAAAAATAAATTTGGGAATCACTTATGTTTAAAACATGGAATTTGAGATGAATATATATATATATATTAAATTCCTATAACAAAATTATAAATTCATGAATTAAAGTTTTTAAAATAAAAGTAATCACTTACTTTGGAACATTAAAACATGATAAAATATAATTCCCTAAATAGAACTCAATTATAAGAAGATAAATTTTTAAGGAAAAACTAAACCCTATCTTCTAATTCTCAAAACATGATTTAGAGAAACATTAACATAAGACATAAATTATAAAAATGAAATGATCCCTTAAAATAAGTTTTAGCACAATAGTAAATATTAAAGCCCTTATATTATATTTCCTAAACTTAACTAAAACATAATTAAAATACATTAAATGATCCCTTATAGAAAATAAGGTCCACAATCCAAAATATAAATTATATAAAAAATAT
This sequence comes from Viscum album, assembly GCA_963277665.1. Lineage (NCBI taxonomy): Eukaryota > Viridiplantae > Streptophyta > Magnoliopsida > Santalales > Viscaceae > Viscum > Viscum album. Next base: position 1,244,255,762 of record OY728157.1, on the reverse strand, counting down.
ATGTTACATCAAATGAATATAATTTTACTAAACATAATCATTTACTACAAAATGAAAATTCATTACACAATCAAGTTTTGACCAAATAAATTCCTTATTATAGACCATAGCTTTGATAAATACAATTCATTACTTATTGGAAATCAAAAAACCATAATTTGAAAATAAAATTTCACCCTTACTTGATATGCTGGAACAAAACAGGAGCTGTTGCGGACTCCAAAACAAAACAAACAGACTGCAAAATGCTGAGATGAAGAAACATGAAAAACACTGAAATTAATTGAAATAGAAATGAACAAAATAATGAATGAATATTCGGGCGCCTACTCTATACAAGTTCTTGAGTGATTTTTAACTCAACCTACAAGAAAATTACTAGAATTCAAACCTTAGGGTTCGTATAGGTCCCCGGGGTCGCAAGGTCGCCGGGGTCATGGGGGGCCGGGGTCGCCGGGGTCGTGGGGTCACTGGAGTCATGGGGTCGCCGGGGTCGTGGGGTTTTCGGGGTCGCGGGGGGCTCGGGTTGCGGGGGAAGAGGGGGTCGCAGGGTGAGAAGAGGGGTCAGGGTGGGGGGGAAGGGTCGATGCTGTAAAAAAAACAGATGTTTCATGGCGGTTTATTATAAACCGCCGCTAAACAAACGCTGCTAAACGATGTTTCTGTTGTATTGGTCGTATAATCCAACTCTCATATTTGTTTGATAATTCCAAAGTATGACATATTCATATAAATTGGATTTCTGTCCTTACTACCAGAAACATGCATCGCTTAAGCCATAAGTGTAACTCCACTATTTTCATAGTACTATCTTCATCGTGTTCATTTGTATAGAATGTATAACCATTAATTACATAACCATTGTAAGATAATATATACACACTTGGTCCGGTGGCTATCCATCAAAGTCGTTCTGAAATTGAATTCGGATTTTCAGCTAACTCCTTAAAAATATGGTCTTGAAACCATCCTATAAACTGGTGATTATGTGTATTTGATATCCATTTTTCATCCCTTGATGGATTCAACTGCCTAATAATTTCTTTGTGGGTTTCAATATATGGAGAAACCTCCCAACTGTTATGCAAAACATAAAGGTGGGCCTGCTCCCGATCTATAATATTGATTGTCACAACATCTCTTCCAGAAATTCCCTCACCCTCAATGCGTCCAGTGTGACAAGATTTCGGGAGACCAATGCTTTCCACATCAGATAAGTATTCGGTATAGAATTAAATGGCTTTCTTAACAATATATCTCTCCACAATACAACCCTCTGACCAACTTTGATTTTTGACATACCCTTTCAAAATCTTCATATACCATTCAATGGGGTACATCCATCTATAGTGCATAGGATCATAAAGTCTAATCTCTCTCACCAAGTGAACCATAAAATGAACCATCATATCAAAGAATGATGGTGGGAAGAACATTTCTAATTCACATAATATGATGACAATTTCTCTGTCCATAGTTGGAAATTTCGCCGGGTCTAAAACTTTGTTGCATATAGCATTGAAAAAGAAACAAAGTTTGGTTAATGTATGAAGAAAATTCTTGGGAAAAATGAAACGTAAAGATATAGGAATTAAATCTTGCATCAAAACATGGAAGTCATGTGATTTGAAACCTTTTAACTTCAAATAATTCATTGAAACAATGTTCTTGATATTTGATGAATACCCCTATGGAACCTTTACATCATTGCAGAAGTTGAAAAAATGATATCTCTCCTCCCTTGAAAGAGTGTAAGCAGCTGGAGGAAGAAACATTCGATTTTTACCCTTCATGGGATCCAACTCTTCTCGTATTCACATGTAAACCATGTCCAACCTTTCCTTAATTCTATCCTTTGTTTTCCAGGGGCATTTAGCAATGTTATGATAACACTGTCACATACATTTTTTTCCCACATGCATCACATCAAGAAAATGTCTGACGTACAGAAAATTCCAGTATGGTAATTCAAAAAAAACTGATATCTTTTTTCAACTGATTTTCATAAGGTTTTTCGAAAATGGTTTACCAAAAATAGTGTTCACATCTTTTAATTTCTCAAACAGTTGATCACCTGCTAGAGAGGAGATGGTGTTGTGCATTGTTCTGAACTTCCATTGAATGATGTCATCCAAGATCGGTACTTATGTCGACAAGGTAGAAATATATGATGTCCTAGAAACATATATTTCGATGAATGTTTCAACCTAATTGGTTCCATATCTTCTTCACAAACGGGACACCCTTGAGTTCCTTTAATGCTATATCCTGACGAATTTCCATAAATAGAGAAATCATTTATCGTCCCATACAACATCGCTCTCATCGTGAAGTATTCACTTTTATAAGCATCATACAACATAACACCTGAATCCCACAATAACTTCAAATCCTCAATAAAAATAGTAAAATAAACATCTATATCGTTACCTGGTTTTTTTGGTCCTAATATAAGCATATATAACATGATTGATTTCCGTTTCATGCATAATCAGGGTGAAAAGTTATAATTTACCAACATAACAGGCCATGTACTATGAGTGTTGGTTTGAAAACCAAAAGGATTCACTCCATTTGTAGATAATATAAAGACTTGGAAATTCCATGGAATTTTTTTTCTTAAATTTATGGGATTTTTACAAGTCCACAGTTTTTGATGGTGCGTGATTCTGAGGCCCGGTGTGCCCAGAATCAATTTCTGAAGTTTTGTTAAGCTTAAATTAACACGCGTAAGTAGTTTTCCTGAAAAAGTGGAATAACTCTTAAACGGTTACTCGGATCAGAAATCCGAGGGCACCGTTGTGCTCAGGATGGCGGATATACAGTAGGTGTGACTTAATTTTAGTTGGCGCGGGCCTCCTGTGAGAAAACCCAAAATTGACATAATCGTAAATAAAATAATTAAATAAATTATTTTATTTTTCAAATGCTTATAACTCACAAATGGTAACTCAGATTAAAAATATGATACCACCGCTAAACTCATGAGGGCATGCTTTCTTTAAGAAAATACTAACTTTGGCTAGCACGGGCCACCAGAGAAAGTTAGTTTTTGGTCGCAAATAAAATAATTAAGTGACAATTATTTTATTGTAAAATTCATAAGTTTTAAATGGTAACTCGGATTGGAAATCCGAGGGTACCGTTGGGTTCGTTAGGGTGTGATTCGCCTAGGAAGATCCTAACCTCGACCGGCACGGGTCGAGGGTGACTGATAATAATTTTCCGAACTTTTTTTTAGGTACGTTCAGTAAACGTACGAGCGGGATTTTATAACTTTTGAACCGGTGGTCGGAATTGAACTACGAGGACACCGTTGAACTCGCAGTGCCGGTATTTTCTTAAGAAAAATTTCACCTCGACAACAGATGATCGAGAATAAAAATTAGTTTTTGACTTTTTATAAAAAAAATAATAAAATAAAGTACAACACTTTATTTTATTTTCAGCCACCTTGCAAGTGTTTAGAGGTGGGACCCACTGGTAGTTGAAACCTTCCCTTGGGAGTTGGTGGTAGGATCGCCACACCCTAATCTCCCAAGAGAGGTTATGGTGGTAGGTCCCACCTGATCATAACCTCCCATCGGAGGATAATTGTGTGGGGGCCACACGAGGCTTAACCCCTATTAATGGAGGGGGATAAAACCTCCTCAACTCCCCAATAAATGGGAGAAAACCCCTTGACCTTACCCTTTATTTAATATTGCGCCAACGTGTGTAATTTAATTAAGGGAAGCCTCTTGGAATCCTCCCCTTTTAATTGTGCCAACGCACCTCTTAAATTGCGCCAAGTCAATTTAATTCGCCCGACCCCCTTTTTAAATTAAGTAACCGCATCGTTGGAATTTAGGAAGATTCCTAATAAAGGAACCATCATAAATTCCACGATGGTTACTTACCTCTCCCCCTCTCTTATATATAGGGAGCTTGGGAGAAGGTTTTGGGATGGCTTCACCAAGAGACGAAGCGCTGGTAAAGTATCACGACACTCAACACTTGGAGAAACTTATCCTCCTCAACGAAGAACGCTCCTCCAAACGAAGAACGCAAAGAATACCAGATTTATTCTTCGACTTCTTCCTCAGAAGTCTTCTTCCTTATTTTATCGGTACAAGGAAAGGGAAGCGTCATCCACGAAGAATACCGACATCATCCTCGGTTTCTTCTTTTCCAACGTCAACGGAACGACACCCGCTTCCTGTGACTTCGTCAACGGCGAACAACAAGCGAGGTATGGGGTTTATTTCATGAAGATGTTATACTTTTTCTTATCCCCTTCATCAGATAGAAATGGTTTGTTGCGGGCGTGTTAATGATCAACTGATTATCTCGTTGAGATATTTTATTCTCCTCTAAACGCGGAGGATGCGGGCCAACCTAACATGGCCCAACATCCTCCGTCGTTCTACTTTCTTGTGACGTCTTACGACATGGCGATGAAGCGATGACGATGAAGGTGGAAAAAACGAAAGCCGCTCTACCTGCGGCCTCCGAGAGTCGCGCCGCACCTGTGGCACACCGATGCCCCGGGCCAAACACTACCGTACTACCTGCGGCTTGTCCCACGCGCTGCCGCACCCCCTGCGCCCCTGCCGGCGGCCTGCCATGCGCCCCCGCACCGCTGCCCGGCACCCCTGCGCCACTGCACGGCGCCACTGCCCGACGCCCCCGCGCCGCTACCCGGCACACCTGTCGTGGCTTTCCCGGCATCCCGACGCCCTGCCCGGCGTCCCGACACCCTGCCCGACACCCACGTGCCCTGCTCAGTGCACCGACGTCCTGCCCGGTGCACCCGCGGCCTGTCGGTGACCAGCCGGCCTGCCCGCACCCCGCACTGCCTGCCTGCTGACCTCCCGACCACCGGCCTCCCTAGCTGACCCACGATGTCTCCCGCGGTGTCGCTGGCCGAACCGGCCTGGTCTCCCGGGCCGAGATACCCAGCCGACTATGTGGCGACTACCGGGCCGAACCGCCCTCACGGTCCGCTGGTCCGGGCTCAGCGGACCAGGTCAAAACTTAGCAGGCAGACCCAACCAATGGGTCGGGTCAGACCCATCGAGTCTAACTGGGTCTACCCAGACCGGGTCGGCCCATACTGGGTTGGGCCGAGTCAGTCCGACCAGGTCGGACCAGACCTGAGCTCATTATTGACCCATTACCTTCTTGGGCCATATCTTTGGCACCGGATGTCCAATTGACGAACCATCAGCGGCGCCGGTATTATTGGAGCATAGTCGTCCCTTTGAGTATACCCCACTGGAGTTCGGGTTATAGTTGAGTCACGGTCAGGTTGGTTCGTACACAAATCAAACCGGGCCCCGATACTAAAATGCTAATAACTCACAGACCGGGCATCCATTTGACGCGCCGTCTGTTGCGTTGAGACCCCTGTGACATAGCGGTACTTTGAGATACTTCCACGTGAGACTTCGTGACACTTGGAGTATCGACCAGTATCTCGTGGATCAGATCCTCCTAGAGACGAGCAGACGGAGTGCGAAGACCTAGTAGCTGTAGACCTGACGACTGTTTGACCGATTCGACTCGGAGTGATTCGACTAGCCCAGTGGACGGAGCGCCCGGTTTGGTGGCAGACCCACAGTGGACGGAGCGCCTGGTTTGGAAGCAGACCCGCGGTACTTGACAGGAGGAGTACCTCTGTAGGCTATAGGGGGAGCGCCCGATTTGGCGGCAGACCCACAACGGACGGAGCGCCCGGTTTGGTAGCAGACCCGCGGTACTCGACAGGAGGAGTGCCTCAGCAGTCCAAGGTTAGTGAGTAGCGTCTCAGAGTCGCGAAAGGGCCACTGTACATGATAGATGAGGAGTTCTCCAACAGCCGTGGTTTCGTTAATGAAAATCCTGGTTTGAGCTGAGTCAATGAACTTTGTGTTTTAATCATGATTGAGATGGGTTACTTGATAACTTAGGTATATGAATGAACATATACCTAAGTAGTGGTTATCCATTTAAATCATACTTTTTGGTTTATCCTTGTTGAATTTTGTGAGACCTTGAGGGTCTCGGGGTCCCTACTGAGTATCCTTATACTCACCCTACACGGGCTATGCCCACACCTCGTTGTGTTGGATGCAGACGACAGACAACGCTGACCGAGGCAGAGTGTACGAGGACTAGACAGTACCCAGAGGTGGACCTCAGGACGAGTTGGTACCCGGATGAGTCAGATGGATGTGGAGCACTGAGGAGGCTATCTGTACCTACCCTTCAAGTAGGATCCGTGGTGGACATTCCAGGAGCTTCTAGACACCTTTCAGCTGTTTGTCTTTTTAGTTGTACCTGTTTGTCCTTTCCTTGTACTTTACTGTTGGGCTTGTATTCTGGCCCCCTTTACTTTCAGTACACCTATTATACAGCTTTTACTTAGTGTTTGTTTTTTCATGTACTCTGGTTGTGTGAGTTTACGTTTTATAAAGGTAATGCCTTCCCAGTTTTAGGGATTTACGACTTTGGTGCTAGTCACCAGCCCCTGGCCTATGGAAGGCGGGTTTGGGGTAGTCACGATACGGGCCCCGAGGGATGGGTCGTGACAGATAACGCAAAACGAAGGTTTCTCGGCTCATTTCAAAATTCAGGTTACCCACGATCAATTCTCTTTCATTGAGGATAGTCAGCCGAGTGACATAATTTCCCATCTTTATTTCTTTTCTCTACATGCCATGATAATTGTCATGTAGTTTTTTCACTTACATATAGACGCCTAAACCTTAGAATGATTGGAAAGTACCATACAACTTTCTTAGAAATGGATTCATCTTTCTTGTGTCGGGAAGCACCACACTTTGGGCACTCTATAAGTGATTTGTTCTCCATGCAAAACAATATACATTCTTTCAAGAAGAAATGTATTCTTTCAGAAATCATACCCATCGAGCGTAGCATTCATTTAGATTCATATGTCCAGCTTGGGAGCTCATTATCTTCCAGGATAATGTCATTAAAGAGAGCAAGTAGTTCCATAAAACTTACATCACTCCATCCATTGCCTTCTTTCAATTTATACAACTTTAGTACAAATGAAAATGCTGTATATTTATTGTAACCAACATATAATGACGTCTTTTCAAAACTCTTTAACTTCTCAAACAATTTTGGGAAATCACAGAGTTCATCTTCAACTGTCCTTGTCATTTTCTCAATACGATCTTCATCATCATTAACATATGTAATCACATCCTCCATACAGTCTTCTTCATTATCCATATTTATAATCATTGATGATCCATAAAATGTAGTTTTATCCTAGCCAGTAGCTACATTCTGTTTTTCTCCATGTTTATTACAATATTTATAACTCCGATATATTCCGTGACATATCAAATGTTCTTCCAACTTCTATGGAGTAATTAGTCTAGAATAACAACAACATAAACATGGACAAAGGATTTGAGAAGGATCCTTTGCGTGATCCTTTGCAAACTTGATTAACTCTTTCACTCCATTTTCATACTCTATTGTCAAACGATTAGCATCCATCCAATATTTATTCATCTCAATCCTATTTGAATATGAAATATTATTATTTATGATTCAAATACACAAAACAATACTTACAAATACAGTAGAAGAGAACCACTTATAAAAATAGAGATTAATAGAGCCTAACCATTTCCAATAAAGATTAAGAAATTAACAGAACCAGGATAGACCCCCCATCAAAATCAACACACTTTCCAACCCCCTTACCAATAGTTCTATCACCACCACCCTTACAACAAAACACTAAACATCCTTTTAACCACCCCTAACAGACACCTCATTCATAATAAAATAATCACATTAAACAACCCAAAACTAGTGACCAAACTCAAATAAAATGAAAACAAGGATACAATTTTGATGAGAAAACTAATATAGTAGATACATTTACAAACACATGACCTTTAGATTATAAAAATTCCCATTCATTTAGGTAAAATAGAAATATGATTCCTTTTTTTTCTTATGAATCATTAAATTTGGACAAACACACTAACCAACTCAATAAAATTTATATTTTCACAGGAATTTGAAGATAAAGAGAGATAAATAGTTCCATTGAAAATAATTCAAATGAATCTTTAGTATTAATTGAAAGAGGGTATTGGTTAATAAATGGATGAGGTTAATAACTCAGGACATAATCATGCATAAACTCTCAAACCAAACTCACCACATCCCAAAATTTTATCAACCAAAACATGACCATCCGACTAAATAAAACTACACCATAATGAATATTAGCATAAGAAAAAAAGGAAACAGATGAGGATGAGTGGAGAAATTACCAAAGATCAAAGATGGGAAGCTGAGAATCTAACATCGTCGAAAGGAATCTCAAACATTTGAAGTGGGGTTCATGGGGAGTAGGGTATAGTGGGGAGGAGGAGAAGTAGGGTTCACGGGGAGGAGGATCTGCAGAACGGGTTCGAGGGGGAGGATAAGAAGTAGGGATAATGGCGGCGGAGTAGGGCAACAACAGCGGAGTAGGGAAAGCGGCAGTGGAGTAGGGCAGCGGTGGCGGAGTAGGGCTAGTGGTGGCGGATTATGGCAGTGGCGGCGGAGTGGCAACAACGGCAGAGGGGCAGCGACGATAGAGTGGCCGCGACGACAAAGAGAAGATTGGGGGTGGGGGGGGGAGTTGTCATAGGGGTACAGTCCTGAAAGAGCTTAATGACGTGATAAACAGAGGGAACTATGTACCCTATTTTATAAAATGGGACTATGGTTTTATCAGCACTTTTGTAGTGCTGATAAATATTACCTTTATTAGCGCTATTAATTAGCAATGATAAAGAGTTACCTTTATCAGTGCTTTTTTGCTTAGCGCTGATAAAAGGTGGACCTTCCCTTGCTCATTTTTGTAGTAGTGTATATTTATTATACTACTTATAAAGTTATAAATACATAATTAAATAAATATATTTATAAATATATACAAATATTTATAATTATAATTCCTAAATAAATATAGATATATTTAAATAATTAAAAAATTATAATAAATATATTAATTATATATATTTATATACAAATATCTATAAATAAATAATAATAGTTATAAATATAATTCTAAATAAATGTAGATATATTTAAATACTTAAAATCTTACAATAAATATATTAATTACATATATTTGTAAAATTATAAATATATTTGTTATAATTTTATAATTATATATATATATATATATTTATAATCACAACTATAAATAATTTATTTATTATAATTTTTAATTACAAATGAATAAATATATATTTATTAGTTATAAATATATATTTATTTAAATAATTATTAATTCATAAAAAATATATTTATTATTTTCATATATAATGTTATATATAATTAAATAAATATATAGAAATATTGAGAAATAAATACAAACATTTATATTTATAGTTATAAATAAATATAGATATATTTAAATAATTATAAAATTATAATAAATATATTAAATAAAAATATTAATAAAATTATAAATATTAGAAATATTAATTTGTTATAATTTTATAATTATTTAAATAAATAAATATATATTCATTTATAATTATAATTATAAATAAATATATATTCATATAAATAATTATAAAATTAGAAGAAACATAGTTATATACATCTATAATCTTATAAATATATATAATTAATATATTTATTATATATATTTCTAAGATTATAAATGTAATAAGTATATTTATTATAATTTTATAATTATTTAAATTATAATTTTATAAATATAAATATATATTTATCATGTATATAATTTTATAAATATATATTATAATAGAAATAAATTATTAACATTATATCTTTCTCAGTGCTATATTTTTAGCACTGATAAAATCTTATCTTTATCTACGCTAAAAAAGCACTGATAAATGCATGTTTTATCATCACTTTCTATTTTAGCACTGATAAAACATACCTTTATCAATGTTTTTTAGCTAACACTGATAAAAGGTTCACCGAGTTTTATAAAAAAACCCCAACTTTCTCCTCCTTCCTCGCACCCCTCAAGCTCTCACAAAAGTCGATTGTTACTGCTATGTGTCATCCTCCTCCTCCTCTCCTGTCGCCTCTCCTCTACTGCGAACCACACCTCCACCATGCGCCTCACCTATGAGGATTTGATTATAGATGTGAATGATGATGAAGATCGTATAAAAGAAATGACAAGGACAGTTGAATATAAACTTTGTGATTGTCCAAAATTGTTTGAGCAGTTAAAGAGTTGTGAAAAGATTCATTTGTTTGGTGGTTGAACCAAATATATAACATTTTCAATCGTACTGAAGTTGTATAATTTGAAAGCAGAGAAAGGATGGAGTGACGCTAGTTTTACAGAATTACTTGCTCTCTTGAATGACATGCTCCTAGAAGATAATGAGCTCTCGAGCAGAACATACGATGCCAAACAAATGCTATATTAGATGGGTATGATCTCTAAATGAATACAAACCTACCCAAATGACTGTATAATATTTCACAGGGACCACAAATCACTTAGTGAATGCCCAAAGTGTGGTGCTTTTCGATACAAGAAAGATGAATCCGATCCTACGAAAGTTGTATGATACTTTCCAATCATTCCAAGGTTTGAGGGGCCTATATAGAAGTGAGGAGATCACATGAAAATTGACGTGGCACGTAGATAGAAGAAATAAAGATGGGAAACTACATCACCCGACAAACTCTCCTTAATGGAATAGAATCGATCATGAGTATCCTGATTTTGGAAATAAGCTGAGAAACTTTCATCTTCTGTTATCTATAGATGGAGTGAATCATTTTGATTTTAAAAGCATCACTCATAGTACATGGTTAGTTATGTTAGAAAATTATAACTTGTCACCGTGGTATGACTCGAAGTGTCTATTTTTATTTAAAATTGAAAGTATTTTTAGTAAAAAAACAGGTGACATATTGAAAACTAAGAAAACACATTAGGATTTATTTGATAATTTAAGACAACGATCCATAAATCATTTGTGATGTGTGGGAATCAACCACACCTAAATATGATGCATGGTGTGAACATTATGACTTTAAGTGTGAATTTTTATATTAAATTAACAATAAATTTAGCAAGAAAAACACAACTGACATATTGAAAACCGAGAAAATGCATTCAAATTATTTTGATACTTTAACAAAATGATATATTAGTCATTTGTGATGTGTAGGAATTAACCACACCTCAATCCGACGAATAGTGTGACCGATATGACTAAAAGTGTCCGTTATTAGTTTAAAATTGACATTTTAGTTCAAAATGTACCACTCACTAAAAACCTAGAAAACTTTCTCTGATTGTCTTCATAATTTAAAAATACTATTCATAAGTTCTTTGTGATGTTTATGAAGCACTCTCATGTCAAACTAATGCACGATATGACTGGTAAGACCCAAAATGCATGTTTCCAGTTTGAAATGATATTTTAGTAAAAAAATGACTGACATACTAAAAACTGATCAAACACATTCAGATTGTTTTGATACTTTAGGAAAATGATATATAAGTCATTTTTGATGTGTAGGAATCAACCACACCTCAATAAAACACACGGTGTGACTGGTATGACTCAAAGTGTCTCTTTTTATTTAAAATTGACATTAATTTTAGTAAAAAACACAATTGGCATACTGAAAACTGAGAAAACCCATTCAAATTGTTTTGATAATTTAGGAAAACAATCCATGAGTCATTTGTGACATGTAGGAATCAACCCCACATCAATACAACACACTATGTGACTGTTATAAATCCAAATGTGTCCTTTTATTTAAAATTGACATTAATTTAAGTAAAAAGAACAACTGACATACTGAAAACCAAGAAAATGAATTCGGATTGTTTTTATACTTAAGTAAAATGACCCATGAGTCATTTGTGACATATAGGAATCAATCGAACCTCAATCCGATGCACGATGTGATCGGTATGACTAAAAGTGTGTGTTATCAGTTTACAATTTACATTTTAGCTCAAAACATGTCACTCACTAAAAACCAAGCAAACACCTTTTGATTATCTTTGTAATTTAGGATAGTGATTCTTAAATCCTTTCTAATGTGTATGAAGTAGTATCACATCAAATTGACACACGATGTGTCTATTATGACTGGAAAATTGTGTTTCCAATTTGAAAAAATATTTTAGTAAAAAAACACAACTGACATACTGAAAACTGAGAAAATGCATTTGGATTGTTTTGATACCTTAGAACAATGACCCATGAGTCATTTGTGATGTGTAGGAATCAACCACACCTCAATCTGATAAACGAAATGATAGGTATAAATCCAAATGTGTTTTTATTTAAAATTGACATTAATTTAAGTAAAAAAGAACAAATGACATATTGAAAATTGAGAAAAAGGATTCATATTGTTTTGATACTTTAAGAAAATGATCCATGCGTCATTTGTGAAATAAATATAATTTTTTATTTGTTTTTCCCACAAAACCCACCCACTATTAATAAAAGACAATTTTATTAGTAGTGCTACATGAACAACAAACCAAATAGATAAAACATAAATAAACTGCAAAGAAATTTACATTACAATAAATTTTCATTATAAATAAATTTAGATTATACATTTCAATAAATTGAAATTAAATTAGTGACATGTACAATTTATTACAAAAATTTAAAATTTTTAAACAACTCAAAAATAATCCAACTCGTAGGAGACTCGATGTCCCTAACTTCCTTTAACCTTGGTATTCTTTTCCAATAGGGGTCGATCGCGCTACCAACTGTCAAACACACCATGTGTGTACATGTAGTAAAAAAATGATTATTTTAGAAATACAATAAAGAAATAAATAAAACATATAAATGAGACAATAAAGTGTTAATTTTGGAATGTTAATGTTACTAATTAAAATGTTTGTATTTTTTAATCTCTTGTTCGCATGTTAGTTTATGCTTTGTTTTAGTTTTATTTTGATTAGAATTGGTTTCACAATATTCTAACTTATTGTATTTTACCCTTACATGAGGGATACTTTACTATTACATGAGGTTGTTTACCCTTACCTAAGTGGTCAGTGTAGGTCTTGGGCGCAGCGAAATCACATTTTTATGGGTGATATATTAATATTTTTTAATTTATATTTGCTCGAAGCCCCAAGAGTGGATTTCATGCTAAATTTATAATTAATTTATTTATGATTGGAAGAACTGATTGCCACATCTTAGGATCCTTTCTTCGATGACCTTGTTGATATTCAGAAAACCATTTTGGATTACCTTCATTACATTGTAAGGATTCAAGTGTTGAATCCAATTAGTAATGATCCACACGTCACTACCATAGATCCGAGCAAGGGATGCGTTGGGTTTTGTCAATACTAAGCAGAAAGCACTGATAAAAGGGGGCTTTACCAGCGCTATTTTTAGTGCTGATAAAAGTTTTTAATAAAAAATATTTTTAATTTATATAAAATTATTATATTTATATTAATAAATAATGTTTATTTTTATACATTAAATAAAAAATGCATGTTTATAATTAATATATATTTTTTAATAATTCAAATATATATATAATAAATTTCATTAAATAATAAATATATTTATTATATTTATATATTTATAATTATATATAAATACTTTTTAAATATGTATATTTATATTTATATTTATAAATAAATATATGTTTCCAATGTATTTGGTTAATTATTGATGTGTAAATATAATTGACGTTCATATGTTATGTATTCATATGAATGTTCATTTATACATTACACCATCATTGCTACTCATGTTTTCCATATATATGATGACTCATTTATGATCTATACTTTACTCGGTGTATATGATTCATTCATGTTCTCACATGAAGCTATATATTATGTTCTCATAAATACTTAAAATCATGATAAATGTAATTAAATAATAAATATATTTATTATATTGATAATCATAAATATTTAGTTATATATAAATACTTTTTAAAATATATTTATATAATTATAATTATATATTACTAATTATGCATATATTTAAATAATTATAAAATTACAATATTTTTTTAAAATGGTAAATATATTTATTTATAGTTATATATATATATTTAAATAAATATATGTCTTATATATATATATATTCATTAAATATATATATTTATTGTAATTTTTTAAAATGATAAATATATTTATTATATTTATAATTATATATAAACACTTTATAAAATTACAATAAGTACATTTATTATAATTTTATAAATAAATATATTTTTATATTAATATACATATATATGTACACATATAAATATATTCATAATTATATAAAAATATTTATAAAAATATTTATTTATAATTATAATTATAAATAAATAAATAAATAAATAAATATAAATAATTAAAAAATTATAGTAAATATAATAATAATAATAATAATTTTATAAATATATACCAGAAAAGTACATACCACAGGTGTCCCCATGGCCCGACAAAATTATTATTGAAAAAATCAGCAAAGGAGACAAGGAGAGTTCATGATACAAGTGAAATACATCATCAAATAACACAAAGTAGGACCAAACATTTTATCCCTTATGTCAACCACCACGCCCACGTCCTCCTCAACCTCTCGGGTGTTGTCCCCTCTGCCATTGCTTTGGGGTCTTCCACACATCATGCTGTATAGTAGCCTCCACCTCTGGGACTTGATTGTCCAGCTGAGCCACAGTTTCCTCCTCATCCTTGCCTTTACCACTTCAAATGGGTTCTCCCATCATTTCTTCAATAGGGGGTTGTCCTAACCGCAACTCTTTTTTGCTATTTTGCCTGACCAGATTAGAAGAGTTAGCTTTTGTACCCATCAAAACATTATCACCTTTTCTTTCCCTACTCTCCTTGTAGAGCCTGTCAAATTCAGGAGAGTTCATAGACTCCAGAACATTAAAAAAATTCTACTTCATAGGATCCTCCAAGTTAACTATAGAGGCCAGACCTGGCCCCTTTTCCAGCACAGGACGGTTTGATTCTGTCCCCAAGTCATGAGGAGCAGCAGATAGAGACACATGCTCCAGTTGCGAATTCCCAGGTGCAGGGAGCACATCACCTGCAGAGATGTTTTGTTTATCCAGCACAGAACCACTAGAGACACCTTGATGTGTCTCCAAATTCCCAATGGAAGGGGAAACAACAGCAGGTGTTGTCACCTGCTCAGGAACAACATGATCAATATCATTGACAGTTGCAGCCAACACATGCCCAGCAAAGTCCCCTTGAAGGGGACCACAAACTTTCCCTTTTGAAAAAAATTGTTCTTCCAGTAGAACTGTAGGATCCACTTCATTGTCACTTTCATGAACATTAGAGCAATCATCATCCAACTTAGATGTTTTATCATAAGCAAGGGTATCAGAAATACCATGAGTGGGGGGCGTACAAGTACCCAAAGGCAGCACACCTCCAATATTGTTAATATCAGAATGATCATCAGATGACTTCCTTCCAACCACAATATCAGCAAAAGAAACCAAGCCCACATTTCTACTAGAAGTGCCATGCAACATAGGTCATTTGATGGGTGAAGGAGGATCATCCTTCAAACCATCAGGAGCACCCTTCCCTTTCAAAGCAATAGGTTTTAGCTTACAATTCTCAACAAGATGTCCATTAATTTTATAGTTAAAACACCGCAAACCCCTATGACAGTTGGATTTAACATGCCCAATCAATGAACAATTAACACAGAATTCTGAAACATGTTCAAATGTAATCTCAAGTTCAAACTTGAACTCACCAGAAATAACGTACACAGTCTCTACAAGAGGTAATGACATATCAAACTCGACCAAGATGCAAGCAAAGTGACTAAATCAAACCAATGACGTCTCCTTGTCAAACTTGATTGGGGTCCCAACAGCCAGAGCAATATCCCATAAAATGCGTGGGTGACAGAATACCCAGCTCAATCCTTTCACACGAATCCAGGATTGAGCTATGGTATTCTTGACCTGAAAAGGATCAAACCAAGGATCCCAGTTCTGAAATCTCAAGATCCCAGGTTTAAGATTAACAAATCCAAAGCTCCATGCCCTCATTTTCAAGTCAATAGAGCAAAAAGTGAAATGAAAAAAATTCATACCAATCAACACCATACGCTAATCGCTGAAACCCCATATCTCCTGGAGACGCTTTTGAAGATCGTCGAATTTCCAAGTTACATTCAAATTCGAAGTAAGTCTTGCAATAATAGAAAAATTACAGGCATCGATTCGCTCCTAAAAGAGCTGAGGGTTCGCATCGACAAACACAAGCGCCCCATTCCTCGATATCCGATTATGAGAATCACCGCAATTGGCTCCAAGAAAGAACCTATTAGATCTCATGTCCTTCACCGACTCCGTGCCAGAAGGACCTACCGACGCCGGAGGCACGGGCTGATTCAGGCCAGAGTCATTACCCTTCTTCTTTGAGGGCCCAACGAAAACATCTACGGGATTGAAAAAGTCGATTGAGTTATAGTTCGTCATGGATTGAAAACCTAGCCATCGAAACCGTAGAGAGAGAAACTCTCAACCCCTTCTCTTGCCATCATATCTATACATTTTTATAAATATATATAATTATAGAAATATATTTATAAATATATACAAATATTTATACATATATACAAATATTTATATTTATAATTATAAATAATATATATATACATGTAAATAATTGTAAAATTATAAAAAAATTATTTATTATATTTATAATTATAATTATAAATATATATATTTATTTATAGTCATAAATATAAATATATATAAATATATTTAAATACTTATGAAATTAAAATAAATATATTAATTATATATAGTCATAAATAAATAAATATATATATATATATATTTAAATTCTTATGAAATTAAAATAAATATATTAATTATATACCCGAAATATTCGGGATCTGAGCATACTCAGTCCCAAAAAATTTATTAAGAAATTTAAGGCAAAGACAACGAAACACAAATGTGGCACAAGCACCATCGAACACAAGATGATAGCCCAACACCGCCTACAAGACAACCAAAGCAAAAGCCCAACAACCAAATAAAACACGCACAACACAATATATGGCCCTCTAAAGGCCACCTAGTAGAACAACCCATGGACCGCCAGTTACTAACACAACTAAAACCGCATCTATGATTGCCGATTCCATGTGCCCAACTGTGCATCCAGTTGACGCCACCTCACCCACATAACAGCCCCAAAGTCACATATCCAACTATCAAGGCTATTACCAAAGTCAAAGATCACATCCTGAGGAAATCCCACTCCTCAAAATCATGCCATCCCATCATCACTGGTGTGCACCAACCGACACTCACTCACCGGAACCGCTTGGTTTCCTTGCCACCAGCCTGATAAAACATATCTTTATCAACGATTTTTAGCTAGCACTGATAAAAGATTTACCCGCTTTTATAAATAAACCCTTACAGTCTCCTCCTCCTCCCACACACCTCAATCTCTCATAGAAGCTGAACCTTGCCTCCTCCTCCTCCTCCTCCTCCTTTGCTACCTCCTCCTCCTCCTCCTCCCCCTCCTCCTTCGTCAACTCCTCCTCTGCCTCCTCTACCACCACTACCGCCGACTCCTCTTCCATTGCCAACTCCTCCACCTCCTCCATTGCGGAGAATACATCCTTTGTCACCACGAAGCCCTTTTCCTCTGCGAACCCACCTCCGCCGTGAACCCACCTCCCCCGTGAACCCACCTCCCCCGCGAACCCAACTCCTTAGGTGCTACCACTGTGAGTATTTTTGTAATGTTCTCAGTACTTTTTTTTTGTATTTTATCATTGTATAATTTTCCATGATCAATTCCATGTTGAAATATTCTTGGTTTCTATGACATTTTTGAATTTGAACTTTAAATTTGGGTTTCTGTTGATTTTGGATCCTACCCGGTGTATGGTCACCACTCAACCATAAAGTGGTATTTGAAAATAAAATAAAAATTTTAATTGATCAATCCTTTAACATTACGCATAAAGGCCATGAATACATCTTTTGTTTCCCTCTATTTTTGATTTTGTGTAATTTGAAGCTTCTCTACATATAAGGTATACGTATTCTCTCTTATTTTTTGAATACGTGTAAATAGATTTTTTTTAAATTTGGTTGGATAGTAAGGTTTAAATAATGAATATGATGAACTAGTATAATTGATTTTTTTGGGTATGAGTTTTATTCTCATGCGGTTACTGATTTTATTGTTATTTATAATGATGATTCTCACTTTGAGCTTGAAATCTGTTGTTATGTTCATGTAGTTTCTATTATGAAATTTTAAACTCATACTATAGATTTATATCCCTTGCTATGATTTTTTTCAACCAACCATTCATAAAATTTAAGTACTTATATATGACTAATGAATCAGTTGTGTGTAAATATGAATGTTTTGTGAAAACACCTTTGTAATAGATGATATAATGCAATAAAGTCCATATTTAAATAAATTATGGTATTTTGAGTGAATTAAAAATAAAATTTGGTGTATTTATAGTGTTTTTTTGTTGTCCTTATGGTTTTTGTGGTAAAATGGTTGTATTGAGAAGTTAGTCTTGGAAGGGGAATGTGATGGTTATTGTTGTGAGGTGAAAGGGTCACCGTGTGATTGCACTATTATAGTTTCCTGGAAACAATGGATATGAAAACTAGTTATGTAGGACCTATATTTATATATATGGGTAGAATCATAGCCCATTTTTCTAGAGTAACTTTGGATGATAGAGATAAACATTAGTTAGTATGTCTTACTGTCACTGAAAAGTTCCTATATGTATTTCCCAGGGACTTCTCTAGGTTACCACCCATGTGATAAGTTAAGTTTATGATTGTGTTCTTATCAGGTGTGGAGCATATATCTATTCCACCATATAATATGGATCCTATAGAGCTATAAGAGAAGAAGGCTCAATTAAACAACTTTGAGGTGAAGGGGTTTATATGAATGATTATTTCTCTGTGGGGTGCCTTAGTTTTTTATATAAAAATTCAAATGGATCATGGAAAATATGTGTGGACTATTAGAGGTTATTCTAAGTGATATAAATGAACTTATATCCACTTATATGAATTGATGGACTATTTAATCAACTTAGAGGTGCTAAAGTGTTCTCTAAGATCGATTTGATATCAAATTATCACCAGTTTATGGTGAGGTATTTTGATATACCACATACTATATTTAAGAGTATGTATGTATTGTATGGGTATTTAGTGATGTCATTCAGTTTGAAAAAGAAAATGTTAGTGTTCATGAATAAGATTAATTGGGTCTTCCATCCTTATTTAGATAATTTTGTAGCCATATTTTTTAATCGTATCATCATGTATTCCCAGTTGAGGGAGGAACATGCTCAATATCTGGAGATCATTATTAGAAAACTTAGGGAGCATCAACTATATTCCATGATCTCGAAGTGTATGTTTTGGATTGATAATTTACACTTCATGGTGAAAATGATATTAATGGATAACATATTTTTAGAACATGAGAAGTTCGATATTATATTTTATTTAGAGAGGCCAAATATTTTTTTTGAGATCCAAATCTTTTTGGGAATTTCCATTTATTACCAGAGGGTCAACCAAGATTCTTCCTGATTGGAAGTGCTAAGAAGGCCTTATCCAAGAATGTGGTATGGTTCTTTTGATTAGTTTTTCATGATATATCCTTCTAAGATCTTAATAGGAGATTGATGAAAACACAAATATTAACCATAAATGAGCTGGGTAATGAGTATGGCTTATATTGTTATGTATCAAGAGTTAGGATTTGAAGAGTTCTAGTCCACTATGTTGATGTGGTTGCTTATGGATCCAGACAGTTAATGACACGTAAGAGAAACTTCCCAAATCCTTTCCTAGATTTGTAAATAGTGGTGTTTTCCATGATGTTTTATTGGAATTATCTTTAGGGTGAGAGATTTTTTGGAATACACTAAAAAATTGTTTGAAATATATTTAATCACAAAGTGAAATGAACCATTGATAGAAGAGAAGGTTTTAGTACCTATAGTTATTTAACTTTGACATAGTGTATACCCTCAAGAAGGGATTTTTTTTCTAATGTATTGTATTGGAAGGATCAAGCTTAGGTAGTAGATGATTTAAGCATCAAGTGGAAGATAGTTGAATACTTTGAAGATACGTGAATTTATGTTAAAAAGTATCATGTCCAACTGGCACTTATGTATTTATCTATCACTTATTCACTCCTCAGTAGTATTACGAGAGTAAACTATATGATTCATACTATTTATTCATGAGAGAAACAATACACCTTTTATAGCTTTATATTTTTTAAAATGTTGGTTATTTTTGATTCATGTATCCTTAATAAAGTTCCTATCTTGGGATTTATGTCTTTGTAAAAATGCCTAAGTGGATTTTTAAAATGATTAAAGTGTTTTGAAATGTTTATTAAAAAATTATATGTGTTAAACATACTATTTTTTGGTTTTAAATAGCTTTAAAATGATTTAAACACTTGTTATGGACTTAGGTTTCATGCTAAGTGTTTTTCAACTCACCTAATTGGATTTTATAAAGGGATGTGAATGTTTTGAAAGCATATGTAATGACAATTTCATTTTAACAAGGGGTTTGTGAAGTTTTAAATGAAAATTTGTAAAATATAGAGGGTTTTAGATCATTTTAAATGATTAATATTGTTGGGTCATGAAGTTTCCTGAATGATTAAAAAAAGGAATTGGGGTTTTGTGAAAGAGTGTTTAGAATAGCTTGGTTTATTTTAATGAAATTTCAACTCTGATTTTATAAATAGTTTTCAAAGGACATCTGCAATGTAGTTTTCCTATAATCTTTTAAGTTTAAATTTTTATCGAATTAATAAAATCATTAAATTATATAGGGAAGACAAGTACAATGATAATAACACCATGGAAAGGGTAAATTTATTTCAATAATTAGAAGTATTAGATTTCAATTATTTTTTCTCTCCTACTATAAAGCATATAATAATTCAGATGGTTCTTGGATTGTTTTCCATTGAAGGTTTATTTATAGAAAAAATGGATGTTATGATTATATTACTTCATAAAGATTCGGAGGAAGAGATCTACATAGATCAATTAGAAGGTTTCATGATAAATGGAATATAAGGTTCAGTTCTAGTCTCAAATGGAGTTTTTTTGGGCTTAAGTAGGCACCAAGACAGTGTAACTAGAATTTCAATGCTTTCATGGTATAATTAATGTTCATGAAGGGTAATGTAAATAATTTATACTATATGAAGGTGTAGTATGATGAGAGTTTTTTCATTTTACTTCTTTATATGGATGAATTTTTCTTAGTTAGACTAATGAAGGAAAGATTGGAAGAGGTGAAGATTTATTTATCTAGAAGATCCCAAATGAAGGACCATGGTTATGGAAAGTGGATATTTGGGATAAATATTGAAGGAGACTTAATGTCTATAACCATTTTAGCCTTGGTTTTTTATATCAATGTTTTGTGTATTTATTTTGTTAAATATTAATAATATCGAATCAAATAGGATGGATATGAATAAATAATGGATGGGTGCCAATTGTCTAAAAAAGATTATGAAGATGGAGTGAAAGAGTTCATAAATTTTGAAAGAGAACATGCATATGACCCTTCTCAAATACCTTTTCCATGTTTAAGCTGTTATTATTTAATAAAAATTAGTCTAGAGGATTTGGAAGAACACTTGATTTGTAACAGAATAGATCGAAGTTATAAACGTTGAAATAAACATGGGGAAAAAGTGAAAGTAGCTAGTGGAAGGGATAACACTGTGTTTTATGGATCATATGATATGATTACAAGTGTGGACAATGAAGAAGACTATATCAAGGATTTCATTACAGATGTGAATGATGATGAAGATCGTATTGAGGAAATTATAAGGATAGTTGAAGACGAACTTCGTGATTTCCCAAAATTGTTTGAAAAGTTAAAGAGTTGTGAAAAGATTCCATTGTATAGTGGTTGCACTAAATATACAGCATTATCAGCCATATTGAAGCTATATAATTTGAAAGCAGGCAACAAATGGAGTGATTCTAGTTTTATTGAATTACTTGCTCTCTTGAATGACATGCTCCTAGAAGATAATGAGCTCTTGATTTGAACATATGATGAGAAAAAAATATGCTTAATTGGAATGATCTATTAAAGAATACATGCCTACCCAAATGACTGTATACTATTTTTCAAGGACCAAAAATCACTTAGATAATTTCCAAAGTGTGGTGTTTCTTGATATAAGAAAGATGAATCTGGTCCTATAAAAGTTGTATGGTACTTTCCAAATATTCCAATATTTAGGTGCCTATATGGAAGTGAGGAGACTATAAAGAAATTGATGTGTCATATAGATACAAGAAATAAATATGGAAAACTATGCCACCTTACAGACTTTCCTATGTTAAAGAGAAATGATCACGAGTATCCTGAATTTGGAAACAAGCTTAGAAACCTTTTTCTTACTTTATCTACATATGGAATGAATCCTTTTGGTTTCCAAAGAAACACTCACAATAAATGGCCATTTACGTTGGTAAATTATAACTTTTCCACACGGTTATGCATGAAATAAAAATAAATCATGTTATCTATTCTTATATCAGGACAAAAACAATTGGGTAATGATATTGATTTTTATTTGGATCCATTGATTGATAATTTGAAATTATTGTGGGATTCAGGTGTTAAATTGTATGATGCTTACAGAAATAAAGATTTCACGTCGAGATCCATATTGTATAGGATGATAAATGAATTTCTTACTTATAGAATTTTTTTAGGATATATAATTAAATGAACTCAAGGGTATCCCATCCATGAACAATGTACACAATCAATTAGGTTGAAACACTCATAAAAAACCGTGTTTTTAGGACATCACAGATTTCTACCCCAACAACATAAGTACTGATCTTGGATGACATCATTTGATGGAAGTTCAGAAGAACACACAATACCATCTCCACTAATAGGTGATCAACTTTTTTAGAAAGTAAAATATGGGGACACTGCTTTAGGTAAACCATTTTTGAAAAAACTTATGAAAATCGGTTGGAAAAAGAGATCATTTTTTTGAATTATCATCACTTATTTTCCTATATTTTCTATCTGACATAGTCATAGGAATCAGCAACACCTATACCAGATGAACATATACTGTCAGTGTCATTGAAGTGACCAGAACAGTATGACCACATCAGAGGTGCGAGTTTTGGGGTGACACCCCAAACATATTTTGAGAAAAAACAAGAGGAGGGTCAAAGTGAATTAATAAAACATATGAGAGAAAGAATATATACCCTTGATGAAAAATTTCAATAGTAGAGAGAGATTATGAGAACTTTTATGGGGGGAGGCAAGGGGAAGAAGCAACTAAAGAACATCCACCGCATGGAGAGACCACCCCACCCCACCAGTTATGAGGCTAGACATTCCCCTCAAAGAGATGTCTTAGCTGAGGTAATCAATGTTATGATAAATGTTTCTTTGAAATTTTAATCATACAGACACTGATACCTTTCCTTTATTGATATTCTATAGGGTGATAATGACTGTGATTTATATCTAGCAACACCCACCCATCGCCTTTTAGTGAGGGCTATGGTGTTCAATATCCAAAACGAAATGCTACACAGTAGACCACTTCCAACAGGTTATGTGTGAGTGTCGATCAGGGTAGCCCATGAGCCAAGTACAAAGCTACATGTTCCAATTCATGAGAAATATATTCATACTGTCAAAAAAGCTGTGGTAACATTAATCACATGGCCATCACATTTCGTAAAAAATCATGTCCACAAGGAGATGTTCATTTCCAATTTACTTTTCAAGCTAAACCTTTAATAATTAATGAAAAAGGTCTGAACCAATGAATGTTATTACATAAATAAAAAGATAAGGGGATGAAATGAAAAACCACCTTAAAACCATCGAAAGGATCAACTAATCGATCTAAAATATCTACCTAAAGCACCATTACCCTGCCGATTCTATATCCATATTTACTATCATTGAAGCCTCATGTGGATACAAAGTTAAAAAATGGTCACAATAACATAGTTTATTTTGATGAAAATATATAAGGAGAGAAAGATCAATACTTTATTAGTGTTGAGAGTGTAAGTGAAATACTCAACTATGATTGACTAGGTGGATCATTTGTAAATGTATACAAGAGGTATGTTTTCATGATTTGATTTTCCAAAATCTATTATACTATGTTAATTATGACTAATATATTTCATATTTTTGGCAGGTATATATTAGAAAAACAATTTAAGAGATTTTCCCATGAAAGAAAATTCGGACTCGTTAGTCCTCACATCACCTCTACAGAACAAACAGAAATAAATACCAATAAAAAAGATGAAATAATGTCAGTCCTTATAAAATCATTTGAAAGAAAAATTTCAGATGATAGACTCTATTTAATACCAAAAATATAGGGGTAAAACTCTACAATTTAATCATATAAAATATATTTTCATTTCTTCCATTGCTTATTCCTTTTAGTGTTTTTAGGAAATATTGGATGCTCATTTCGGTAAATTTTGATACTACAAAGATTTATTTTTTGGATTCAATGCATTGATATCCAACAAACCATCCACACATGATGGACTTTTTCAATTTATAATACACTAAATCCAATGTTTTGGAAATAAACATCAAGTTATATAATGAATATTATCTTTTAATGAGGATTTTGTTATGATAGGGTGGTGCATAAAAATCGTGAAAAATAAGGAATGAGGCCAGGGGATAAGTACAAGGTCCAAGAAAAGTACTACTATTGTGAAAGTATTAGGGTATATATAATAATATTTCACTATCCAAACACATATAAAAAAATTACTTATTCTCCTTAATGTTTCTCCAGTGTCTGAAACAAACCAATGGAAAAGATTGCGGTTATTATGTTTGTAAATTTATGAGAGAGATCATATTCCATGAACAAACTAGCATCCCTGAAGAGGTATTTTCAAAGATAATTACTATTTAATTTAGAATATTTATTAATCCTTTATAAATTTATATTTTTTCAGTACTATTATGACAGTCGAAAAGACTCATATTCACATGATGATATAGATGTGCTCGGAAATAAATGGGAAACATACCTGATGGAAGAATGTACACGAATAGAATAAAGATGTGACTTCCATAAAAGTATTGGATTGTTTCATATTTATGTTTAATTTAATTATTTTTAGTATTACTCACATAAGAATTGTTTTCTTATACAGGTGAATTTCTTTGTTTGAGTCGGGGTGGTTCGTTCAAAGATGATCATGCTCGTGAGAGATAGGGATTTGAGGCTGCAACCCATAATTCAATGAGAAGGTAAAGTTTTTTTAATATATTATGTTTTTACTTATATTATTATCTTTTATTTACTGAATTAACATAATCTAAATTAAATTTTTACTACTCATGCAGACAATGTCTTTCACATACTTATTCTCCCTCAAAACCTTGTCACCCCTACATTGTCGACATTTATCAGTTTCCATCAAAGGCAGTGAAGGAAATTTGAAGGAAACTGATAATTTTCAATAATGAAATGTTGGTATTTCGACAAATAAAGAAAATGGAAAGCATGTTAATGCATGATGTGGACATTATGACTCAAAATGTCTTTTTATTTAAAATTGACCTTAATTTAAGTAAAAATAAAAAGTGACATACTAAAAACTAAACAAGCACATTCAAATTGTTTTTCTATATTATAGGAAAATGATATATTATTCATTTATGATGTGTAGGAATCAGCCACACCTCAATACAATGAATGGGGTGGCCGATATAACTCAAAGTGTCTCTTTTTATTTATAATTAACATTAATCTAATTAAAAAAACAAGTTACATACTTAAAACCAAACAAATGCGTTCAAATTGTTTTTATATTTTATGAAAATGATTTATTAGTCATTTTTTACATGTAGGAATCAATCACACCTCAATACAACACATGGTATGTCCGTTATAACACAAAGTCTCTATTTCTATTTAAAATTGACATTAATTTAAGTAAAAACAACAAGTGACATACTGAAAAATGATAAAAAAACATTTATATTACTTTGATAATTTATTACAATGATCTATTAGTCATTTGTGACATGTATGAGTCATCCTCACCTCAATACGACACATGGTGTGACTGTTATAACTCAAAGTCTCTCTTTTATTTAAAATTGACATTAATTTAAGTAAAAACAAAAAGTTACATACCAAAAACCAATAAAAAACATTATTATTGTTTTATACATTAGAAAAATAACCCATGAGTCATTTTTGATGTGTAGGGGTCAACTACACCTCAATCTGACACACAGTGTGACCGGTATTACTAAAAGTGTCTATTATCAGTTTAAAATTGATATTTTAGTTCAAAATGTGTCACTCACTAAAAACCAAAAAAACACACTCCAATTCTATTGACAATTTAGGAAAATGATTCATAATTCATTTTTTACATGTATGAAGTAGTCTCACATTAAATCGGATCATGATGCGACCGATATGACTCATAATGCGTGTTTCTAGTTTGAAATGAAATTTTATTAAAAAAACAAAACCAACATACTAAAAACTGAGTAAAAACATTCATATTGTTTTGATATTTTAATAAAATGATCTATTAGTCATTTTTGACATGTATAAATCAGACACACCTGGATATGATTCATGGTGTGGCCAGTGTAACTCAAAGTGTCTCTTTTTATTTAAAATTAACATGAATTTAAGTAAAAATAATAGGTGACATAATAAAAACAAAAAAAATTCATTTATATTATTTTTATATTTTAATAAAATGATATATTAGTCATTTTGGACATGTATGAATCAGCCTCACCTCCATACGATGAACGGTGTGTCCGGTCTAATTCAAAGTGTCTCTTTTTATTTAAAATTGACATTAATTTAAGTAAAAACAACAAGTGGCATACTAAAAACCAAGAAAACACATTATAATTGTTTTTATAATTTATTAAAATAATACATGAGTAATTTTTGATGTGTAGAAGTTAGCCTCACCTCAATAAGATGCACAGTGTGGTCGGTATAACTCAAAGTGTTTCTTTTTATTTCAAATTGGCATTAATTTAAGTAAAAACAATAAGTGACATACTGAAAACCGAGAAAACACATTCTTATTGTTTTGATACTCTAGAAAAATTATCCAGGAGTCATTTTTTATGTGTAGGAGTCAACCTCATCTCAATATGATGCACGGTGTGACCGATATGACTAAAAGTGTTCCTTATCAGTTTAAAATTGAAATTTTAGTTCAAGATGTGCCACTCAATGAAAACCAAGAAAACATGCTCCAATTATATTTATAATTTTGGAAAGAGATTAATAAGTAATTTTTGATATGTATGAAGCATTCTCACATCAAAACGATACACGATGCGACCAGTGTTACTCATAGTGCATGTTTTCAGTTTGAAATGATATTTTAGTAAAAAAACATAACTACCATACTAAGAACTGAGAAAACGCATTCAGATTGTTTTGATATTTTAGTAAAATTATTTATTGGTTATTTTTGATGTGTATAAATCATACTAACCACCATATGATGCAAGGTGTGCCCGGTATAACACAATGTGTCTCTTTTTATTTAAAATTGACATTAATTTAAGTAAAAACAACAATTGACATACTGAAAACCAAACAAACACATTTAGATTGTTTTGATATTTTAGGAAAACGATATATTAGTAATTTTTGATGTGTATAAATTATTTTCAAATCAATACGATGCACAATGTGGTTGGTATAACTCAAAATGTCCCTTTTTATTTAAATTTGACATTAATTTAAGTAAAAACAACAAGTGACATACTAAAAACCAAGAAAATGAATTTATATTGTTTTGATACTTTAGGAAAATGATCCAAGATTCATTTGTGATGTATAGGAGTTAGAATCACCTCAATACGACACACAGTGTAGCTGGTATAACTCAAAGTGTCTATTTTTTTATTTAAAATTGACTTTATTTTAAGTAAAAACAACAAGTGAGATTCTGAAAACTAAGAAAACACATTAGGATTATTTTGATACTTTATTAAAATTATCCATGAGTCGTTTGTGATATTTAGGAGTTAACCTCACCTCAATATGACACATGGTGTGACCAGTATGACTAAAAGTTTCCGTTATCAATTTAAAATTGAAATTTTAGTTCAAAACGTGTCACTCACTGAAAATAAAGAAAAAACACTCTGATTGTATTGATAATTTTGGAAAATTATTCATAAGTTATCTGTGACATGTATGAGGAATTATCACATCAAACCAGCGTACTACAGGACTGGTATGACTTATAATACGTGTTTCCAGTTTGAAAGGACATTTTAGTAAAAAAACACAACTGTCATACTGAAAACTGAGAAAATGAATTCATATTGTTTTGATAATTTAGGAAAATGATACATCAGTAATTTTTCATAGGTATGATTCAAACTCACCTCAATCCTATGCATGGTGTGACCAGTGTAACTAAAAATGTGTCATTATTTAAAATTGACATTAATTTTAGTAAAAGAACAAGTGACATACTCAAAATAGAGAAAACACATTCAGGTTGTTTTGATATTTTAAGATAGTGATCCATAACTCATTTTTGACATGTAGGAATTAACCCCACCTCAATAGGACGCACAATATGATCAGTATAACTCCAAATGTGTCATTTTTATTAAATATCGACATTTTATTAATGTATTCTTTCATATTAATGTTTAATTTATTTCTTTATAGTATTACTAACATGATATTTGTTTTCTTATATAGGAGGAATCTTTTTCTTGGGTTGAGATGATTTGTTCAGCAACTGAAACCATGGGAATACATTTTTGAGAGGGGATGACGGGCATTAAAAGATGAAATATTAATGTTTTAGAATGTTTGTTGGATAATTTTAAATGTAATTATAAGAAACATTTTGTTTGAAATGTGAATAGAAGTGTATTTTTATATATACAATGGGTAGAAATTTTTGTATTCATGATATCAATTCAATTTATATGGCATTGTTTGAAATTATAGGTTTTATATATAAAGCATTTGAAATTGCAGGTTTTGCTTCTGAGAGTGCTTTTATATTAACAGTAGATTGTAGGTGGATAGGCCTTTATCAACACTATTTTTAGCATTGATAAAGGGCCCCCTTTATCAATGCTAAAAATAAGGACCCCCCTTTATCATCATTGCGATTAACCGCGCTTTTTTAGCACGGTTAAAAGTCAATTTGTGCGCAGTTAAAGGGCATATGTGTAGCAGTGCGTGCTCCTTTAATCTCTGAAGAACACCAATTGATTTCCGGATGCTAGGATGGTGAATCAATTGTCTTGCATTATTCATCTTGATCGCTCCAAGATCATTCAAGTTCGAAGAAGTTCTTCTCGTTCTTTAGAGGAAGAGAGGAGGAATTCAGGAGAGAGAGAGAATTTCATTGTGCACAATGATTCTATATTCTTATTTTTCTTTTAACCCTACACAGTAGACATAACCATCTATTTATAGAGTTATGGTTTATGTTAAAAAATTATTTAATTGTGTACTGACCCTTAAATAATATTAAAATCTTTATTAAGCCCCATGTCACATAATAATAATAATATTATTATTATATTATGTCGTGCGCTAACTTGCATAATAAAAAAATAATATTTTATTAACTTGTAAATTAATATTTATTACCAAACACGATCTTGGTATTTTTTAACTCCTCAACATTTATTGAATAATCAAATACACATTTTATTCATAAGTAAATATTTTCATCCACAAAATAGTGAATAAATTTTTATTAAATATTCAATAAAATAAATAAATATATTTTATTCACAATTTGATGAATAAATATTTATTTAATTGATGTGATCCATAAAACTTGAGTAAAATTATTCCTCAGTATTGATAATAATATTTATTCTATAAATTAAATTGAAATATAATTTAATCGAGATAAATTGAAACACTTAGTGTGCGAGCCTCTATGATACTCTCTTGTTGGCATTAAGCGAGTATGCCTAAAGTCCAAGATTACTATCTTGCAATGGGTCAAGACATGAAAGAGAAAAAACTTAATATCACAACATTAATAACCACATACGAACACTCACTGTGAAATATAATTCATTTGTCTTAATATCTCATCAAGCAGGTTGCACATCCATGTCATCAACCTATATGCTTGATTCATCTTTCTTTAACTATATGAAATAAACATAGTTACACCATTGACATGGAATTTATGTGACTGTTATATTTCAATCAAATGAAAAATATAACATATTCCATAAAGATGGAAAGGAAAAATCCTTCATCGACTTATCCATTAATAACATGTAATTCATGATGCACCCAATATACCCTACTTCTTGCCAACATATGATGTGATGTTTTTTGTCATTAAATCTAAGTGCGCGAGTCATGACATGCATTAATGATAATTTTAAAGTCCAACATACTTGTAGATAGGAATTTATGATGACACCAAAATAAGCAGAATTCCTACTAGCGGGACGGTTCTCATAATCTCTCATCTTAGAGATTACCAAGTGTGAAATTTATGAGAAGAAGCCTCATCCACTTACGAGTACTCACACCTGACACTTTATATACTATGTGCCCTATCATAATACATTATCCATCTGTAGAACTATATTTTAGAATAATGTTATATAATTTCAAGGTTATCATCATAGTGGGAAACTACTATGACCATATCAATGTGATAGATACTCTATGACATTATCACATGAATGTTATGTAGAAGAAAAACACTGCCACAAATCCGCGTAAGGGAAGCACTTGCTTTTATCAGCGCTAAACAGAAAGCACTAATAAAAGTCTCACCTTTATCACTACTAGATAAAAGCTCTGATAAAGGTATATATATATATATTTAAATAAATATAAAATTACAATAAGTATATTTATTATAATTTTATAAATATATATATTTATATATCAATAAATAAATAAATAAATAAATAAATTTAGAATTATATACAAATTTTTATAAATATATTTAATTATAATTATAATTATAAATAAATATTTATATATATATATATATTTAAATAATTATCACATTATAATAAATATATTTATTATATTTACAATTTTATAAATATATAAAATTTTATAAATATATTTATAAATATATACAAATATTTATAAATATATTTATAAATATATACAAATATTTATAAATATATAAAAATATTTATAATTATAATTATAAGTATATATATATATATATTTTAAATAATTATAAAATTATAAAAAATATTTTTATTATAAATAATTATAAAATTATAAATATAATAAATATATTTATTATAATTTTATAATTATAAATAAATATATATAAAATTACAATAAATATATTTATATTTGAATATATATATAATTATATATTATATATAAATATATAAATATATTTATATTTATATAAAAATATTCATAAAAATATTTATTTATAATTATAATTATAAATAAATATATATATTTAAGTAATTATAAAATATATAAATATATTTATAATTATATAAAAATATTTATAAAATAATAATAAATATATTGAAATAAGAAATATATTTATTATATTTATAATTTTATAAATATATATATAATAATATAATAATATAAAAATATAAAAATATATTTATAAATATATTTATAAAATTATAATAAATATATTTAAATAATAACTATATTTATTTATTTAGATCTTTATCAATGGTAGAATTTTAGCACTGATAAAGACTCATTTTAGTAATGCTTTTTTATTGCTGATAAAGAGTAGTTTTATCAGCGCTTTCTATATTAGCACTGATAAAATTACTCTTTATCATCACTTTTTTGAAAGCACTGATAAAGGCCTTATGCATTATTATAAAAGAACCCTAACAAATTCACTATCTCCTTGCACCTTCAAGTTTTCGTGGAATCATAGTGCTGTCACCACCGCTCTCCCTGACACCACTCCCTGCCTTCACCTTCGCCTTTGTCATCACTGCCAATATTGTTGTCGCTCCCTGCCGTTGTCGTCGCTCCCTTTCGTCGTCGTTCCCTGCCCTGCCACCATCGCTCCCTACTATCGTCATTCCCTTCCCTCACTTCTCTCCATCAACTGATCATCACCACCCTAAGGTATGGGATTATTTCTTCTCCTCTTTAATTTCTTCTTCCATATAGGTCTTTGCTCCCTCCAACCTCGATGGATTTCATTCTGACTAGATTCACCCCCTTAGTTATATACCCACACCATAAATGCGTACTAATAGTGTATAGGATGATTTAATATTAATTTAAATTTCCTATATTGGAAGGCTTTCATTTTGATAGGGGTTTGAACATAGGTTCATCAAGGATTTTGTGGAATAGGTGTCATGCACATATGTACTGTGTGTCAAGTGGTGATAATTATATGTTTTCATTTTAGTATTAGTGTCGACATGTATTTTATGGACATGGAGGCCCTTTCATGGATTTTTTTTGTTTTCAATGATTATATTTTCTCAAAATTAAAGTTAGACATGAATACATCCATGTTATAGTGGATTCTTTTAATTGTGTTTTTTGTGATATGATTCTTTTCAAGATGTTTTAAATAAGCATTTTCCAATGTAATGATTCAATTTATTATGAATTTATTTTGGTTTTCTATATGTTTAGATTTTAAACATTTCAAAATTTAACTCTTAAAAATACCCAAGAATTATAAATTAAATGAGTTTTTGCGATTTTAAATTATATGATTAAATATTATTATGGTGTAAATGTATTTGAAAGGTGTAGGGTTGAATTTTTATTGATTGGAATGGGTATATGGAATTTTTGGGGATTATTTTAAAATAGTGATAATGTGTTATGTATTTCTCAAGGGAAAATTTAAATATGTTATAATTCTATTATATATAAATTAACTATGAATAAATTCACTTGTTTCATGTCTCTGTGTTTGTGAATTGATATTAAATGCCATAGGTGCATTTTTATGATTTTATTTATGTTGGGGGATGACTGGTATGTTTATGTTCAGTTTTTCTTCATTAAAAATATATATTAATTTTGACAGGTGTTTTTTACTATTCTTTGTTTGGTTATTAAGATATCTTAATATTTGACAGACCCAATGCTAATTTAAATTTCATTTAATAAGAATATAAAATAGGTTAATTGGTTAGCTATAATGGTGAAATATTTGGTTAAAGAATTATGATACACTTTATGAATATTATGATTCTTTATTTTCATATACATATATCAAAATATTTCTTTCGTTTAGTCAATAGAATTTATTTTGTTAATAGTGTTTGGTAAAAAATGGATTGCATATTTTATTTTTTTCAATATTTATCTTTTTTTAAGATCCATGTTTGGGTAAAATCATTATTTTCATATTTTAAAGTATAATATCTCATTAAATTATATGTACTTATTCAATGATTTATAGAAATATATTATGATTATATTTTAATTTTAATATAAATATTTCTTCCCTGTTCTTTTTTCCCATTTGATTTTTATTTAACAACTTTATGATCCATTTATATGTCCTCCCTTGCTAATAATTTTATATCCCTCCTCCTTTTGTTTCCCATTTCCATAGGGAATCTTATATAAGATTATTTTTAGAAGGAATAATTATCTAGATACATCTTTGGGAGATATTATTATTTATTACACATGATTCACACTTTTGGTTTTAGTAAGGGCTGGATCTAGGAGGAACCAATATAACGATGGGTGCGATGGAAAATGAGGTGAATGTCCCAAAAAGAAACCAAATGGGAAGAGATATGGAGTGAAAAATATCATGATAATACTTACTCAACATTCTTAAGAAATGAATAATAATATGAACCATTTCAAACTCCCAAACATGCTAAGGATAAATCATCTCACCATGGATTTATTCATACGACAATGCCCTCTAACCGTTTGGGTTCCTCTGATCAACTAGTTTTGAAGAAATGGATAGCCATTTATAATTTGGAAGGTGAAGTAGATATATGTTGGCTGTTGATTATGAATATGATAAAAAATGAAGAAGTTTATAGAATGAAATGGGAGGTGTTTAAGGAAATATTCTTCCCCAAATATTTTCCCTGAACTACTCACAAAATCATAGAGAGATATATTTTTTATTTAAAAAAATTAGTTCGAATCCATTGGTACCTATAAATGAAACCTCATGAGACTCACAAGGTATGCCTAGAGTTTTTCTATTAACCCTAAAATCAAGATTGATCATTTCATCAATGGACTAAAATGGAACAATTTTATACTTTTATACCTTTATAAATTTTATTTTATATATTATAATTTTATACTTTTAAAAATTTGTATAACTTATATACTTCTACCAATTATGTATAATTTTACAACATATATGTACTTTTATATAGTTTTATAAATTTATATAAATTTATAAATTATGTATATTTATTTAAAATATATATTATTTTATAAATTATATATAATTTGATACTTATATATACATCTATAATTTTATATACCAATATAAATATATATACATTTTTAATTTATATTTTTTCACCTATATACTTTTTTCAATTTATCAATAGTTTGATTCTTTTATACTTTTATAAATTTAATGTCAGTGTTGAAAATATTTTAAAAAATATAATAATTTCTTTTTTTATTTTTGAAACCATTATTATATTCAATATCTGTATTTTCTATTATGAAAAGGGTTTTTAAATAATATATATTTTTTCCATTATTACATTAAATAGCCATATTTCATCAGTTTTTTATAATATAAATGTGATTTTATACTTCATTTATACTCATACACAAGGGGTTTTGATCATTAAAAATATGAAATAAATTATTGATTGATCACTAATCCTTCATGATGACAGTTCTATAATTTAATATTCTAATGACTCGTTTATTCTACCTTAAAATATTTTCATTCCCATTGTCAAAAAGTTGGGAAATTCTCAAGGGGTTTTTCCCCAATCCATCAACAAAGAGAACATCATTTGATCCAAAAAATTTCACTATAATTTTATTGCTCCCAAAACCATTCAATTGAAGTGAAAAATAGTTTTAGAAGTGAAATCTCTTCCATTATTATTTTATGTTGCATTCTAACTTGCACGATAAAAAACATTATTTTGTTTAATTGTATATTAATATTTATTACCAAACATGATCTTGATTCATTTGAACTCTTATACATTTATTGAATACCAGAATAAACATTTTATTCATAAATACCTGTTTTTATTCATAAACAAGGGAATAAATATTTATTAAATATTCAATTAAATAAATAACTATATTTTATTCACAATCTGATAAATAAATATTTATTTAATTTATGTGATCAATAAAACTTGAAAAAAATTATTTCACAGTCTTAAGAATAATATTTATTCCATTAATTAAATCGAAATAGAATTTAATCAAGATAAACAGAAACACTTAGTTTGTGACCCTCTACGATACTCTCTCGTTGGCATTAAACAAGTACGCCTAAAGTCCAAGATTACTATACATGCAATGGGTCAAGACATCGAAGATAAAGAACTTAATGTTGCAACATAAATAACCACATACAAACATTCTCATAAATAACCACATACAAACATTCTCATCAAGTAGGTTGCACATCCCTGTCATCAACCTATATGCTTGATTTGTCTTTCTTTAACTATCTGAAATAAATATAGTAACACCATTTCTATGGAATTTATGAGACTATTATATTTCAATAAAATGGTAGAGATATAATCTTCCATAAAGATGGAAGGGACAAATCCTTCCTTGATTTATCTATTAATAACATGTCATTCGTGATGCACCCAATATACCCTACTTCTCACCAATATATGGTGTGATGTTTTTTGTTAGTAAATCTAAGTGTGCGAGTCATGACATGCATTAATGATAATTTTAAAGTCCAACACACTTGTAGATAGAAATATCTGATGACACTAAAATAAGCAGAATTCCTACTAGCAAGACTATTCTCATAATCTCCCATATTATAGATTAACAAGTCTAAAATTTATGAGAAGAAGCCTCATCCGCTTATGAGTACTTGCACCTAATAGTATATATACTATGTACCCTATCATAATACGTTATCCAACCACATAATTATATTTAAGAATATCAATATAGCATTTTAAGGTTCTCATCATAGTAGGAAACTACTATGACCTTATCAATGTGACAGATACTCTAGGACATTATCACATCCTTGTCATCCAGAAGAAAAACACAACAAAAAATCAGTGTAAGGGAAACACCTACTTTTATCAGCGCTAAATAGAAAGCACTGATAAAAGTCTCACATTTATCTGTGCTAACTAAAAGAGCTGATAAAGGTAAATTTTATCAGCGCTAAAAGAAGTGATAATAAAGGTATATCATTTAATAATGCCTTTTTTAGCAATGATAAATGTTAGGTTTATCAACACTATTCTTAGTACTAATAAAAGTTTTTAATAAAAAATATTATTAATATATATAAAAATATTATATTTATATTGAAAAATAATGTTCATTTATATACATTAATTAAAAAATGCACATTTATAATTAATATATTTTTGATATATTAATATATATTTTATAATAATTCACATATATATATAATGTTTAAAAAAATTTATTTATAAGATTATAAATAAATAATTATATATTTAAATAATTATAAAATTATAATATTTTTTTTAAATAATAAATATATTTAATATATTTATAATTATATATTTATAATTATATATAAATACTTTTTAAATATATTTATTTATAATTATAATGATATATATATATATATATATATATAAATAAATATATGCCTCCAATGAATTTGGTCAATAAATAAATAAATATATACATAACTCATGAGATAATGATGATATTCCGAAAGCCCAAAGGCCTTGTTTTTTTTTGATTTTTGGATAATCCCCTTTTTTAGGGGTTAAGGGGAAACCCTTACATGACCCGTAGGCCCAAGGCACAAGGCCCATACATAACTCGAAGACCCAGAGGCACAAGGCCCATTACATGACCTTGAAGGCCCAAGACCTGACACACTTGAAACAACCCCTCCCTAGTATCTGTATCTTGAAGGCGCCTAGATCCCCACCTTGCATGACTGATCAGTGAGCATTTCCCTGTGCATAGCTGCATGATTCATAGTACCGATAACAATTATCATACCCTCTCATTCTTCAAATCTGGTTAGCTCTACTTTGGTGTTTGCTACTTTTCTCTAAATCCTATTCTGGGCCTGCTCTTACATGGTCTGCTTGGGCTACTTCTTGATCTCTGTGGCCCGAAAGCCCTATGGATCGAAGGCCATTGGTGGCCTGAAAAACCTTGGTGACCTGAAGGCCCTATGGCCCAAAGGCCTTTGGTGGATTGAAGGCCCTAAGACCCGTATGCCCAAAAGAGTGGCACTAAGGCCCAAATCAGATGAATAGTTCCTGCTACTACAACACCACACAGTACCTACTACATTAACTGCTATAGTAAGATTACTTATATTATGTATTCATGACTCATGAATGCTCATTTATACATTGACACCTTTATTATTAATGCTTTCCATATATGTGAAGACCCATTTTTTATGATCTATACTTTACCAGGTACGATTCTTTTATGTTATACCCATGAACATATTATGTTCTCATAAATACTTATAAAACTATAATAAATATATTTAAACAATAAATATGTTTATTATATTTATAATTATAAAATTTTAATTATATTAAAATAATTTTAAATATATTTATTTTTAATTATAATTATAACTATATATATATATATTTAAGGTTTGAAAGGTGGACTATCCCTTAAGGGGGCTATGACTTGCATTTCCTGCCTGTGTGTGTGTGGTGTGTGTATTTAATGTAATTATAACCCTAAGAACCTAATGTATATATAATTAATATATTTATTATATATAATTATAAAATTATTTATATGATAAATATAATAAATATATTTATTATAATTTTATAATTATAAATAAGTATGTATTTATTTAAATAATTATAAAATTATAATAAAAATATTTATATATGAAGACACACACACACACACACACACACACACACACACATAAAGATATATATATATATATATATATATATATCTGGTACTTAGGGGTACAATTACATTAAACACACACACACCACACACATAAGCTGGAAAGGTAGGTCATAGCCCCCCTATGAAATAACCCACCCATCAAGCCTTATTTATTCATTACATGGTCCAAAGGCCTAGTAGACATGAAGCCCATAACATAGCTCAAAGACCCACAAACTGGCCCGAAGGCTCAATGCAGCGACATGCCTGCATCACCAAGCCTGTGTCATGCCTGCGTCTCTGTCTGCCTGCATTATACATCATGCCTGCATCATCGCCTGCTTGTAGAAATTCGCTCACATCCAGATTTGAACCCGGGTCTGATGTAGCATTACAGGGAGCCTTTACCACTCGGGTAATCCCCCAACTGCATATATATATATATATATATATATAAAATTATATAAATATATTTATATTTATAGAAATATTTATTTATAATTATAATTATAAATAAATATATATATTTAAATAATTATAAAATATATAAATATATTTATAATTATATACAAATATTCTTAAAATAATAATAAATATATTTAAATTTGAAATATATTTATCATATTTATAATTTTATTAAATATATATTATAATATAAAAATATATAATTATATAAATATATTTATAAAATTATAGTAAATATATTTAAATAATAAATATTTTTATTTATTTAGATCTTTATCAGTGGTATAATTTTAGCACTGATAGAGGGGTATCATTATCAACGCTAAAAAAGCACTGATAAAGAGTAGTTTTATTAGCGCTTTCTATATTAGTGTTGATAAAACTACTCTTCATCAGTGTTTTTTTTGAAAACTTTGATAAAATCCCTACACATTCTTATAAAAATAACCCTAACAAATATTCCCTCTCCTCATGCCTTCAAGATTTTGTAGAACCATAGTTTCACCGCCGTTGCTCTCCCTGACATTTCTCCCTACCATCGCTCCCTACCTTCGCCTTCACCTTCGCAGTCTCTGTCAACGTCATTGTATGTAACATCCCACCCCTTCCTCATTGTCTTGAGAAGGCAGTGAGGTGCTACTAGGCCTTAAGAAACATTCCCAAGGTGGAAAAGGTTGGAAATAAATGTCGAGGGCTTTGAGAATAAATTAGGGAACGATTTTCCCTTGAGATGAACCATCCAACCAAACACGCCATTACTAACAAAACTACATGATGCATGTTAACATAGAAACCCAACCCATACATTACCAAAGAAAAACCAACTATTCCATAACAATTCCCAAAAACTAATACAACCAAACTAAAATCAGAGCACCAAATGGAAGACTGAACAAGAGATCCATAGTAAACCAAGACACTCCACAACTCCATGCTAAGCTCCATGCTCCAAGCACCACAACATCTCCAAAGCATCACAACGAACCACTAGCAAAGTGAGATGCTTTACATTTACCTATGTGCTAAAATACAACATCTACAAAAGAACCCAAGTGCCCAAGTAGGGGTGAGTAGTAATACCCATTAGGATTTTCCCACATGACTTACCTACACACGCCACTAGTAAAGAACCATTAGCATATTTATATAAATATATTATATAAAACATCAAATAGTTCAACCATTACCATAAGACAAACATACCCTTACCAAGCCATGTTAAACAAGGTAAATTCATAACTATTCTATAAGATATAACACCATCACACACTATCCCACCAACTCCCATCTTGCAAAGTAACACACAACAAGGAAACCAAAATGGTGGAACTTACATCCAATTTATTCACTATACTTCCAACTAGTGGTGCTTCTCGGCCGCTATATGGATATTCCATACAATATCCATCACCTTTTATAGTGAGACTTCTTGACCACTTCCACACAATCAACACAATCCATAACACTTAATCAACCAACAAACATAAAGCACAAAGGCCACACAATAAGTACACAACCATTTCCAACACATGCCAATTCAATTAAATAAATCAACAATTATTTGAAGAAACCCTTTTATCATTTTACATGCCACATCCCATTCCAGTAAAACCACATTTTTACTGAAAACCATTTTCACAATGAATTTTCATAATCCAAACCAATATATTTTTTTAAAATCTACATTTTAAAATCACATAACAAAAACCATCTTTCAACAATATCCCATTTCACCCAAAAATCCCCAAATCTTCACCAAGTGGGTTTCAATCAAAATTTTAACATCATATTCACAATTAATTTCAAGAAAAAAAATTAATTGCAACCAAATACACAAGTTCTAACTATGTGGAGTTGAGAGAGAAGCCTCCTACCTTTAGGGTTTCGATGAAATTGACCCACAAGTAACCGCACCACAAATCTAGAGAACGTGCTGCTGAAACTACTCTAGATCCTCTTCCATATCATCAAAAGCCCCAAAATCATCACTTTAGGCTACAAAAACCCTACATCTACATGCAAAATATATAGATCTAGAAAATCAAGAAAGGGAGAAGAGTATATCTAGAGAGAAACCAAAAATAATCCAAGGGTAGAGACTTACTCAGGATGAACCAACATCAAACCACCTTGAAATCCATTAAAATACCTTCCAAAATGAGTAGGAGAGCACCCCTAAACCTTGATAAAAAATAATCCCAAGTGAGTCTCAAGTGGGAGGAAGTTTGGAGTGATTTAGGTCAATCCCAAGTGTTCCCGTTTTAAAAAAAAACCAACTTTAATGGGCCACATGGTTAGCTTGAATGGTTTGAAAAACTATGTGCTAACTGTGTGAATGCTACTGCCTTGAAGGAATCTCGCACAACCTCCTTTCATGGTTAGAAAAACCGTATGCAAACCATGTATAACCCCACTACCTCGAGTTGCACGGTTTCCTGGGAATTTTACACGGTTTCCCCTAACCATGCTCAAATCGTGCGCCCTTAAAAAGGCCTCCAAACTT
The DNA here is from genome assembly GCA_963277665.1 of Viscum album. Classification (NCBI taxonomy): domain Eukaryota; kingdom Viridiplantae; phylum Streptophyta; class Magnoliopsida; order Santalales; family Viscaceae; genus Viscum; species Viscum album. The sequence goes on along the minus strand of OY728157.1, from coordinate 1,244,214,639 downwards.
TTTTAAAACCATTCCAAACTCTCCCAAACTCATCCAAAGTGATTTAAACAAATAAAAAGGCATAAAAAAGGCTACATACCTCAAATCGGGGGTGCTACATTCTCCCCACCATTGGACTTTCCATCCTCATAAAGTAGAGAACCATCTCTTTTCCAAAAGAGCTCGGGCCATTGCTCGACCATCTCTTTCTCCCAATCCCAAATCTCCTCCTAAATCTGACCATGTTGCCAAAAAACCCAAACTAAACTGATGATTTTACCATGAAAGACTTTATCTTTCCTATCCACAATTTGCACTGGCATGTTCACCAAAGAAGCATCCAGTTCCAGCTCAACATGATCCCAACAAATTACATGGTCACGATTCGGCTGATAGTTTTTCAACAACGACACATGAAACACATTGCACACCACACTAAATCGAGGTGGAAAAAACAAATGATAATCCAACTCTCCAATCTGTTCAATTATCTCAAAAGGCCTAATATACCTTGGAGATAACTTACCTAGCTTTCCAAACCGACGATGTACCAACCAAGAGGAGATCTTAAAAAACACGTGATTACCCACCTCGAACGACAATAGTTGTCGAAGATGTTTGCATATGATTTTTTGTGACTTTGAGCAGTCTCTATCCTCTTTCTGATTAGCTTGATCTTATCTTTAGTCTCTTGGACAAGGCTTGGTCTGATCATCGAAGTCTCACCCATTTCCACCCAATATAGTGGATAATGACTCAGACGCCCATACAATTCCTCAAACAGAGCCATATGTATTGAAGCTTGATAACTGTTATTATAGGAGAACTCCACCAATGGTAAGTGTTCCTCCCACGAACCACTGAAATTCATCACACAAGCCCTTATCATAGCCTCCAATGTTTGTATCATCCTCTTGGATTGGCCATCCATTTGAGGATGATATGTCGTGATCATCATCAACTGCGTCCCAATGGATTGATGCAAGGATTTCTAAAAACAAGAAGTGAACCTCAGATCTCTATTTGATACAATTGAAACCAGAATACCATGCCTCTTTACCACTTCTGAAATATATATTTTGGATAGATCCTCCACCGTATGATATTCACAAATCGGGATGAAATGGGCCATCTTTGTGAGCCGATCCACAATCACCCATATGGCATAGTGCTTCCTGATCATTCTTGTAAGACCTATCACAAAATCCATTTTTATACCACTTCCAAATTGGAATAGGAAAATATTGCAACAATCTTGCCAGCTGCTAATGCTCTGTCTTGACTTACTGACAAGTCAAGTATCTAGAGACAAACTCAACCACATCCCTTTTCATACCAACCAACCAAAACTGCACTTTCAACACCTTATACATCTCATGAATTTCAAGATGGACAACCTACCTATAATGATGATAATCTCTGAGAATTTCCTCTTAACAAGCCATTGGTACAACCATCTGATTCCGAAAACACAAAACTGAATTACCATTCAGTTCCTAGCCCTCAATGGTCTCCCAACCATTGAGTTTCAACATCATTTCCATACACTCAGAATCAGATATCTGTGCCTCTTTAACCAAAGTAGCCAAGTCAGGAACCAAGGAAACTAGAAAGAAGACCGCTTTTTCACCCCGATCCTCAAATTCCAATCGCATGTCAGATATGACCGAAATCAACTACCACTGATCCAATGCCTTCTTCATAGTCTGAGCATATGATTTCTACTTAATGCATCCTCCAATGAATTTTCCTTACCCAATGTGTACATTAAGTCAAAATCAAATATCTATAGGCATTCCATCCATCTCCTTTGATTCAAGTTCAAATATCTTCGTGCTAAAATATGCCTTAAGCTCTTTTGATCGGTAAAAACTGTAAATTTCTCATTAAAGAGATAATGACACCACATTTTTAAAGCATGAACCACTACTGCCAGCTCTAAATCATGTGTTGGGTAGTTCTTCTCATAAAACCTCAACTACCATGAGCCATATGAAACCACATAATCCCCTTGAATGATAGCACACCCCAACCCTGATCCTGATGCATCACAATACACAATGTAACCATTCCCTGGTTCAGTCAAAACCAAGATTGGTACTGATGTAAGGTGACCCTTTTTCTCTTTAAAACATTTCTGAAACTTCTCATCCCATTGAAATGGGAGATTCTTCCCTGTCCAAGCTGTCATCAGTGAATCCAATCATGAGAAATCACGAACAAAATGTCGATAATAGCCAGTTAGATCAAGGAAGCTCCATATTTTGAAAATGTTCTTTGGTGGTTTCCAGGAGATAATAGCCTATATCTTTTCTAGATCAACTGAAACACCATTCTAAAAAATAATATGGCCAAGGAAATGAACCTCTTGTATTCAAAAGTCACACTTTGACAATTTGACATATAACTGATGGTCCCTCAAGATACCCAACAATATCACCAAGTGTTTCTCAAGTGCTAACTTTTCCTCGAATACACCAGTATATCATCAAAAAATACCACAACAAAATAATCTATATATCTCTGAAATATCCAATTCATCAATTCCATGAACACCATTGGTGCATTTATTAGACCAAAGGGCATAACCACATACTCATAATGGCCTATCTACTTCTAAAAGTTGCTTTTGGGATATCCTTATTCCTTACCCACAATTGGCGATATCTTAACCTCAAGTCTATCTTGGTGAAACAATATGCTCCCCTCAACTATTCAAACAAATCATCAATGCGTGGAAGTGGATATCGGTTATTTATCATAACCTGTTTAAGTCTAAGATAATCAATATAGAGCTACAAAGTTCCATCCGCATTTTTAACGAACAAAACCGGCACTTCCCATGGAGACGTGCAAGGATGGATAAACCCTTTGTCTTATAACTCTTACAACCTCACCTTTAATTCTTGAAATTCTTCTAGTTCCATACACTAAGACAGAAGTGATATAGGAATAGTCCTCGGAAGGAGATCAATCATAAACTCTACTTTTCTCATGGGTGGAAACCCTGAGAATTATTTGGGATAGACATCCATAAAATGATCAAAAATTGATATAAGAACACTTTTCTCAACACCATCCACTGATGCTAATGAAAAATTCATTAACTGATACAAGATCATGCCAAGAACTGGTGTCAAAAAATCTATTTCACCCAAATTTTCTTTTCCCCCGTCTAAATAGATGTTCAATGACGTCCTCCATCATAAAACTAATTTTTCGCACATAGAAATTGATGTGGGACTTAAACATCACCAACCAATCCATCCCCAGGATTATGTCATAAGAATCCATCTCAAGTATTGAGAAATCCCACACCAATTCAATGCCATCCACAACTAAGAAACACACTCTACAGAGTAAAGCTTGACACTCTCTTTGACCCAGAAGAGTTTTAAGTTTCAAAACCGAAGGTATTATTTCCCCATGTAAACCCAACAAACTAAAAACATGAGAAGAAATAAAATAATGGGAAGAACCCATATCAAAAAAAAGATTGCATCAACATGAAATTTAAAAGAACCGTACCTCGCACCGTGGATGGTCCCAACTGATCATCCACCATAACCTTCTCAGCTCCAAACCGCTACTTACTTTCCATGATCTGCTCTTTATTACCCTGCTAAGGTGTCATGATATTTCTAGAATAACTATGACTAACTCATCTCTACTGACGAGGAGTATGCTGCTGCCCCTGTCCTATCGAGGCATAGGATGCCTGTGACCCCTGAGGAGTGTCACAAGCACCTGACCTCAGATCCTTTTGGAAATATCACTGAAGATGCCCCATCTGCTTAAAGTTATGACATGATTGAGGTTGTGTCATAAAATCCCGCTTGATGTGCCCCATAGATCCACACTAAAAGCATCCCAGCTTACTCTAAGGCTTCAGAGGAATATTCACTGATCCTTCCATCGGATTCTCCCACCCTGGAAATAAGTGTCCCTCTTCCTATTGAACCCAACGTTTGAGTTCTCACTATTTTCCATGGGTACCAACATACTTCCCCCATCTTTAGCTCCCAAATGATCCCACTCATCCACCATAGATCTATTCACCATTTCCATGTAACCATTTATACACAGCACTGCTATCGTAGAATGAATTTCCTAGTTCAACCTAGATTCAAAAATATGTTCCTTCAACAATGTACTACCTGCCACCTCGGGTGAAAATTGCACAAAGTTCATAAAATTATCCTCACATTCTGTTACCAAAAGGTTTTTCTACCTGAAGTGGAAGAAATCTGTTGTATGTTGAATCTTGAATGTATGAGGGTATAATTGTTTATTAAACAATTACTCAAAACTCTCCCATGTCACACCTTAGTCTGTCCTAGCTTGGACTACCAGATCCCACCAATTAAGGGAAATATCTTCCAAAATATACGTGGCTAACTTCACTTTCATCTCTTCCAGTGTTTCCAAGAAGTCAAATATCCTATTCATTTTTTTCATCCATTCTTCAACCCTTTCTGGCTCCGAATCACCCCTAAAGATGGGTGGATTATAATTTTGAAACTAAACCACATGATCCCCATGCTTTGGTTCATCCAATTTATTCACACTTTCTACAGCCTGGAAATATTGCACTATACTCTTCACTAGCTATTGGTTCACCTGAGGCTCAGGTGAAACCACAATTTCAGAAGCTTCCTCCGGTTGGTCTCTACGACTCCTACCTGATTCCATTTCTATCAATAAAAAAACACCCATAAGTCCCACTCCCTTAACAATAAAGGGTATACAATTTTATAATTAAATACATTGCAACTATCACAACTAGGATTTCTATAAGTTCACATTTCCCATGTTTCACTATTTTGAAAATCGAGCCATTTTCCAAATACCACAAGTTTCCATGTTTCAAATCCTTCTATTTTGAAGCCTAATTCAGATTTTCAAAATACAAAAATTCATATCACACCATAAATAATTATACCCCAATGAAATATGAATCCTAGTGAGAATTCATTTCTATCATGAATGTCATTCTCATCTCATTGGCTGCACCCACAAAAATGAGTTTTCCAATGACTATAAGTATCTCCAAAAACTTATGTACCCAAATCCATGGTAACTTGAAGTTCAGCACAAAAGGGTTAGATATGTACTTTTATGATATTAATTTCATGTTCCGATAATCATACACCTTGCTACCATACCGACTCAATGAATAGACCAAGAACAAGTTTCAACACCAAGACTGAAAATTAATGCCAAAGGACCGAACAACTGCTTTCACTTGAAAGCTAAGGACCAAACAAACTGATACCACTTGTAACATCCCCCTTATTCCTCATTGGATTGAGAAGGAAGTTAGGTGATACTAGGCCCTAAGTGACATTCCCAAGGCACCAAAGGATAGTAATAAATGCTGAGGGCTTCGAGAATAAATCGGGGAATGATTTTCCCTTGAGATGAACCATCCAACCAAACACGCCATTACTAAAAAAACTACATGATTCATGTTAACATATCAACCCAACACATACATTACCAAAGGAAAAAAACTATTCCATAAAAATTCCCAAAAACTAACACAACCAAACTAAAATTAGAGCACCAAATGGAAGACTAAACAAGAGACCCATAGTAAACCAAGACACTCTCCACAACTCAACACCAAGCTCCATGCCCCAAACACCACAACATCGCCAAAGCATCACAACATACCACTAGAAAAGTGATATGATTTACATTTACCTGTTTCCTGGAATAAAACATCTACAAAAGCACCCAAGTTCCCAAGATGGGGTGAGTAATAATACTCAGTAGGATTTCCCCACATGACTTCCCTACACATGACACTAAGAAAGAACTGTTAGTACATTTATATAAACAGATTATATAAAATATTAAATAGTAAAACCATTAGTATAATCCAAACATAACCTTACTAAGACATGTTAAACAAGGGAAATCTGCAACTATGATACAATCCATAGCACCATCACACACTAGCCCAACAACTCCCATCTTACAAAGTAACACACAACAAGGCAACTAAAAAAGTGGAACTTATGTCCAATACATTCACTATATTTCCAACTAGTGGTGCTTCATGATCATTATCCATGACGGTGGATCTTATGTCCCATATCCATCAACTTTTATAGTGATAATTCTTGCCCGCTTCCACATAATCAACACAATACATAACACTTAATCAACCAAAAAGCATAAATCACCAAGGCCACAGAATAAGTACACAACCATTTCCCACACATTCCAATTCAATTCAATAAATCACCCATTATTTAAAGACACCCTTATAACATTTTCCATGCCACATCCCATTCCAATAAAACCACATTTTTATTGAAAACCATTTCCACAAAGAATTTTCATAATCTAAACCAAGATTTTTTTAAAATCTACATTTTAAAATCACATAATAAAACCCATCTTTCAATAATATCCTATTTCACCCCAAAATCCCCAAATCTTAACCAAGTGGGTTTCCACCAAGATTCTCACATCATATTAACTATTAATTTCAAGAAAAATAAATTAATTTCAACCAAAGACACTAGTTCTAACCAAGTGGAGTCGAGAGAGAAGCCACCTACCTTTAGGGTTTCAGAGAAATTGACCCACAAGCAAACACACCGAAAATCCAGTGAATGCACCATCGACGCCACTCTATATATTCTTTAGTATCATCAATAATCCCTAAAATCATTACTTTAGTCTAAAAAAACCTTATATATACATGCAATAGATATATATCTAGAAAAACAAGAAAGGGAGAAGAGTGGATCTAGATAGAAACCAAGAAGAAGCCAAGAGGAGAGACTTACCTGGGATGAAACACCTTCAAAACACCTTGAAAACCCTTAAAATCTCATACAAAATGAGTGGGAGAGCACCCCTAACCCTTGAGAACTAAGAATCCCAAGTGAGGCTCGAGTAGGAGGAAGTTTGGAGTGATTTAGGTCAATCCCAAGTGTTCCTGTTAAAAAAAAAACAACTTTAATGGGCCATACATTTATCTCACACAGTTTGGAAAACTATGCGCTAACACTGTAGATGCTACTACCTTGAAGGAATCTCGCATGGCCACCTTGCACTATTAGAAAAATCATGCGCAAACCATGCGGAACCCCACTGCCTCGTGTTACACGGTTTCTTGGGAATTCTGCATGGTTTCTCCTAACCATGATCAAACCGTACACCCTTAAAAAGGCCTATAAACTATTCCAAAACCATTACAAACTCTCCCAAACTCATCCCAAAAACTTTAAACACATAAAAAGGCATAAAAAAGGCTATATAACTCAAACCGGGGGTGCTACATCATTGCTCCCTTCCATCGCCGTCGCTCCCTGCAACCATCGCCCCCTGCCCTGCTTTCGTCACTCCCTTACACCATTTCTCCCTACTCTCATTGCTCCCTTCCCTCACTTATCTTAATAAAAATCCATATCCACTCTAAGGTATGAGATTATTTATTCTCCTCTTTAATCGCTTCTTCCATCCAGGTATTTACTCCCTCCAACCTCGATGCATATCGTTCTGACCAGATTCACCACATTAGTTATATACCCACACCATACATATGTACTAATAGTGTATAGGTTGATTTAATATTAATTTACATTTACTATATTAAAAGAATTTCATTTTTATAGGGTTTTTAAAATAGGTTCATCAATGATTCAATGGAATAGGTGTCATGCACATATATACTTTGTGTCAAGTGGTGATAATTATATATTTTAATTTTATTATTACCGTCAACATGTATTTTATGTCCATGGAGGCCCTTTTATGGATTTATTTTTTTCATTTTCAATGACTATATTTTCTCAAAATTACAGTTATACATAAATACATCCATGTTATAATGGATTCTTTTCAAGGTGTTTTAAATAATCATTTTCCAATATAATGATTCAATTTATTATGAATTTATTTTGGTTTTCTAGATGTTTAGATTTTAAATAGTTCACAATTCAACTCTTACAAAGACCCAAGAATTATAAATTAAATTAGTTTTTAAGATTTTAAATTAAATGATTAAATATTATCATGGTGTAAATGGATTTGAAAGGTGTAAGGTTGAATTTTTATTGATTTTAATGTGTATATAGATTTTTTGGGGATTATTCTAAAATGGTGATAATGTGTTATGTATTTCTCATAGGAAAATTTAATTTTTTTTATAATTCTCTTTTATATAAATTAACTATGAATATATTCATTTGTTTCATGTCTTAGTGTTTTTGAATTGATCTTAAATGCCATATATATATTTTTATGATTTTATTTGTGTTGGGGGATGAATGGTATGTTTATGTTTAGTTTTTCTTCATTATAAGTATATATTAATTGTGATGGGTGTTTTTTTTACTATGTTTCATTTGATTATTAGGATATCTTAATATTTGAAAAACCCAATGTTAATTTAAATTTCTTTTAACAAGAATATAACATAGGTTAAATGGTTAGCTATAATGGTGATATATTTGGTAAAAGGATTATAATACACTTTATGATTATTGTGATTCTTTATTTTCATATACATATATGAATATATTTCTTTCATTTAGTAATGATAATTTATTTTGTTAATAGTGTTTGGTAAAAAATGGATTTCATATTTTCTTTTTTTCAATATTTATCTTTTTTTAAGATTAGTGTTTGGATAAAATAAATATTTTCATAATTTAAAGTATAATATATCATGTTATTATATGTACCTATTTAATGATTTATAGAAATATATTATGATTCCATTTTAATTTTAATATGATATTTATTTCTTACTCTTTTTTCTCATTTGATTTTGATCTAACCACTTTATAATCCATTTATATTTTCTCCCTTTCTAATAATTTGATATCCCTCCTCCTTTTGTTTCCCATTTCTATAGGGAATCATATAAAAGTTATTTTTAGAAGGAATAATTATTTAGATACATATTTGAGAGATATTATTGTTTATTACACATGATTCACACTTTTGGTTTTAGTAAGGGTTGGATCTAGGAGGAACCAATATAAAAATGGGTGCGATGGACAATGAGGTAACTGTACCAATAAGAAACCAACTAGGAAGAGAGGTGGAGTGAAAATATCATGATAATACTTACTAAAAATTCTTAAGATACTAATAATAATAATATTAACCATTTAAAAATCCCAAACATGCTAAGGATAAAACAAACCACCATGGATTCATTCATACGACAATGCCCTCTAACCGTTTGGGTTCCTTTGAACAACTAGTTTTAAAGAAATGGATAACCATTTAGGATTTAGAATGTGAAGTATATAGATGGTGGATTATGATTATGAATATGAGAATAAATGAAGATTTTTATAGTATGAAATGGGAGGTGTTTAAGGAAACATTATTCCAAAAATATTTTCCCCGAACTACTCACAAACAAATAGAGAGAGATTTTATTTAAAAAAAGTAGTTTGAATACATTGGTACCTATAAATGAAACCTCATGAGACTCACAAGGAGAACCTAGAGTTTTTCTTTTAACCCTAAAATCAGAATCAATCATTTCATCAATGGAATAAAATGGAATAATTTTATACTTTTATAATTTCATAAATTTTACTTTTATATATTATACTTTTAAACTTTTATAAATTTATACAACTATATACTTCTATAAATTATATATACTTTTATAACATAATGTACTTTTATATAGTTTTATAAATTTACACACATTTATAAATCATGTATATTTATTTAAAATATATATTCTTTTATAAATTATATATAATTTTATACTTCTATATACGTATATAATTTTATATACTAATATAAATATATATACATCTTTAATTTATACTATTATAACTATATTTTTTTAATTTATCAATAGTTTAATACTTTTATAATTTCATAAATTCAATGTCAGTGTTGAAAATATTTTAAAAAATATAATATTTTTTTTATTTGTGAAACCATTATAATATCCAATAGTCGTATTTTCTATTATGATAAGCATTTACAAATAATATAGGTTTTTATTTTTTTTATTTCCATAATTACATTCAATAGCCATATTTCATTGGTTTTTTATAATGTAAATGTAATTTTATACTTCATTTATACTCATACAAAAGGGGTTTTGATCATTAAAAATATGAAATAAATTATAGATTGATCTCCAATCCTTCATGATGATAGTTCTATAATTTAATATTCTAATGACTCATTTATTCTACCTTAAAATATTTTTATTCCCACCGTTAAAAAGATAAGAGATTCTCAAGGGATTGTGCTTAAATCCACCAACAAAGAGAACATCATTTGATAAAAAAACTCTTCACTATAATTTTAGTACACCATTCAATTGAAGTGAAAAAATATTTTTTAAAAGTGAATTCGCCTCTATTTTATTTATAAATTTCCTTTAGTAAGTTTTTGTTTTTTATCATGTGGGATGATAAAACATTTTTCAATCTTTCTATTTTCTTTCAAGAAATTCATGAGATACATCTTCAATTGAACATATTTTTCATGTTTTTTTGTTAAATATTAGTATTACCTAATCAAATAGGATGGATTTGAATAGAGAATAAATGGATACCAATTGTATGAAAAAGTGTATGAAGATGGGATGAAAGAGTTTATCAAGTTTGCAAAATATCATGCATATTACCCTTATCAAATCATTTTTTCATGTTTACACTATTATTATTCAAGACTAATTAGTCCAAAGGAGTTAGGAGAACACTTGATCTATCATAGAATTGATCGAAGTTATAAATGTTAGAATAAAAATGGGGAAAAAGAGAATGTAGCTATTTATTGGGATTACACTTCATTTTATGGATCATCTGATATGATTACAAGTATGGACAATGAAGAATACCATATCAAGGATGTGATTACAGGTGTGAATCATGATAAAGATCGTATTGAGGAAATGAAGACAGTTGAAGATGAACTTTATTATTATCCAAAATTGTTTAAGAAGTTAAAGAGTTATGAAAAGATTCCATTGTATGTCAGTTTCACTAAATATACAACATTATAAGCCGTACTAAAGATGTATAATTCAAAAGATGGAAAAAATGGAGTGACACCTGTTTTACTGAACTACTTGTTCTCTTGATTGATATTCTCCCAGAAGATAATGAGATTCCTAACAAAAAATATGACACTAAATGAATGCTACATTTGATGGGTATGATCTCTAAAAGAATACATTTCATACCAAATGAATGCTACATGGTCAATTATGTTGGTAAATTATAACTTTCCACTATGGTTATGCATGAAATGAAAACAAATTATGTTATCTATACTTATACCACCAAAACAACTAGGTAATGATATTGATGTTTATTTGGATCTATTGATAAAAGATTTGAAATTATTATGGGATTCAGGTGTTATGTTGTATTCTACTTATATAAATGAAAATTTCACATTGAAATCCATGTTGCACGAGATGATAAATGAATTTCCTACTTATGGAAAATTTTCAGGATATAACATTAAAAGAACTCAAGGGTGTCCCATTTGTGAACAAGGTACACAATAAATTAGGTTGAAACATTAATTGAATACTATGTTTTTAGGACATCAAAAATTTCTACCCCAATGACATAAGTACTAATCTTGGACAACATTAGATGATGGAAGTTTAGAAGAAAGTAAAATATATGGACACTACTTTTGGTAATTTTTTTTAAAAAACCTTACAAAAATCGATTGGAAAAAGATATCATTTTTTTTGAATTAAAATTATGGAATTGTATGTATGTCAGATATTTTTTGATGTTATTCATGTTGAAAGGAATATACATGATAGTGTCATTGGCATATTACTACATGCACCTAATGAAACAAAGGATGAAATTAAGGCTAGGTTGGACATGATTGACATTGGAATAATAGAAGAGTTGGTTCTGATGAAGAGTAAAAAATGAACATTTCTTCCATCAGCTTATTACACTCTTTATAAGAAGGATAGATATATATTTTTAAACTTCTTTAATGATATAAAGGTTCTAGAGGGGTATTCGTCAAATATAAATACTATTGTGTTAATGAATTATTTAAATTAAAAGGGTATGAAATCACATGAATGTCATGATTTTATTCAAGATCTAATTCCTATAGCTTTACATTGCATTTTTACTAAGAATGTATGTTATACATTAACCAATATTTGTATCTTTTCGAAAGCTATATGCAACAAAGTTATAGGCCTGGTGAAATTTCCAACTATGAAAAAGGTAATTTACATCATATTATGTGAATTGGAAATGTTATTCCCACAACCATTCTTTGATATGATGGTTCAATTAATGGTTCAATTGGTGAGATAGATTGATATATGGTTCTATACATTATAGATAGATGTATGCCATTGAATGGTATATAAATATTTTGAAAGGGTATGCCAAAAATCAAATTCTTCCTGAGGGTTGTATTGTGGATCAATATATTGTTTAGGAAGTCATTGAATTCTATACCTAATACCTATCTGGTGTGGAAAGCATTGGTCTGTTAAAATATCGTCACATAGGGAAACTTGTGGGTAAAGGAATTTCTAGAAGAGATGTTGTCACAATCAATATTACATATCAGGAGCAGTCCCACCTTTATGTTTTTCATAATAGTTTAGAGGTTTCCCCATATCTTAAAACCCAAAAATATATTATTAATAATTTTAATCCCTCAAGTGATGAAATATGGATATCAAATACACATAATGAACAGTTTATAAAATGGTTTTGAGACCATATTTTTAAGGATTTAGTTGAAAATTTTGATTCAATTTCAGAATGACTTCGATAGCTAGCCATAGGATCAAGTGTGAATGTATTATCTTGTAATGGTTATGTAATTAATGGTTATACATTCTATATAAATGAACATAATGAAGGAAGTACCATAAAAAATAGTGGAGTTACACTTGTGGCTAAAGTGATTCATTTTTTTGGCAATAAGGATAGAAATCTAATTTATTCGAATATTTCATGCTTTGGAATCATCAAATAAATATGAGAGTTGGATTATACAACATTCCAAGTGATAATTTTTCAATGAAAGTGGGTTGATAACAGGAGTTATATTAAAATAGATGAATTGAGATTCATGAAAGTGGATTTCAATAAGGAAGGGTACAAAGATGAACTGTTTATAATGGAATCACCAGAAATACAAGTATTTTATGTTCCATATCCCGTAAACTGAAAGTTGTCAATTTTTATATTATCGAACAGAACCAATGAAGGGTCAGATGAAAATTCAACTAATGTTGACCCATTCATTGAGATGTTTGTATCATTTTACATAGGTCCCAATGTAGAATGAGTTTTTTATGTCAGAAGAGACTATAATGAAGGGATTTAGATAAACAATAGAGGGGTAAAATCCCTTCAAACTTTTAAAAAGAGAGAGTTCAATAATCAAGTTATATTTTTTTATAATATACATTGTGTTACCGCATGTTATTATCTATTTTATGACGTATTTATGTAATCTAAATTAAATGTTAAATCATTTCTATAGATAAGGAATTCTGCACATGATGATTCTCTCAATCCTCAGAAACAATAGGTTTCTCAACCTGCTGCTGCTCCCAATGAAGAGGAACAATGACCTTCTACACATGCCGATGCTACCAATATAGAGGAAAAACGTATCAATGATGTTGAATTTGAGGAAATGGTAGATAATAAAGAATCAATTCTGTAGAAAAATAGAAGCACTATAGTATGATGGTGTTAGAAAAAACTATTAAGTAAAAAAGCAAAGACATCATATTTGAGGTTAGATGGAATGTGAATAACCATCCTGTTAACCCCCAACAAATCCATGTTTAGTACTTACATTGGGCTCATCACTCGACAACACATGCCGATTGATGTAGATTCATGGAAACATGTTGTGTCCATACTTAAGGCACTGATTTGGGAAGAGATTATAGTAACATTATGATATCCTTTCTTTATTTTACTAAAAAATAAAATAATGAAACATTGAATTACTCTTCATCATCATTTTCAGAGTGAATTTATAGAAGATAGATCCCACAATAAATATGTATTAATTCTTGATGGAAGGATTAATAGAGTATTTCAAACAATTATAATGAGATTTCATCTTAAATATGTTGAAGGGAAAATAAAATCGTACCCACAACTTATGTATGCACACCTGATAATCTAAGAAGTGCATGATTAGTTTACCAGTTGTTTTGTGGAGATATCATTTTAGGTACATTGTGGATAGTAATACATTGTTTAACAATACATGTATTCATCACTATGATTGAAAATTTTTTATTTACGAAATAATAGCTAGGTGATGAAAATAAGGAATGAGCATAAAAACCAATGAACCCATACTATAAAACAAGGATGGGGTACAATTCACTTGAAAAAAAATTGGTTTTTATTTTTAATCTACCGTAATACTTTTATGTGACATAAAAAAACAACATAATTATTTTCCTCTATTTATATGTAGATTAACAAATCCAAATTCAAAGACACTTCCATCCCAAATCATGTGCTATAGAAGGAGGCACATGTAAATAAATATGGGATACTAATAGATGAAAACACACAAAAAGTGTGGGAAACATGTGTAAATATGAAATAATGATTTTTTTTCTTTAAATATCTATTACATAACGATGAATACTTATTTTTCTATATTTTTCTATCCAAATTACACATAAGCATCATAAAAACCAATAACATATGAACACCTACTATCAGTGGCCCTGAAGTATCTAGAATAATATGGCCACTTCAGAGGTGTAGGTTTTGGGATGAAACCCCAAATATATTTTGAGAAAAGAAAACAAAATTAGGATAAATATAAAAAATGGAAGAGATGAAAGCAATATTATCTACCCTTGAATAAAAATTTCATTGGTAGTATAAGATTCTAGAAAATGTTATTGGGGGGAGAAAAGAGAAAAAAAATCAAGAATAACCATTGTATGAAGATTCTACCCCACCCCATCATCATTGAGGCAAGCCATTACCCTCAAAGAGATATCTTAGATGAGGTAATCAATATTATTATAATTATTTTTGTAAAATTTGAATCAGATAGACACTGATACCTTTCATATATTGATATTATATAGGGTTAAAATGACTATGATTTATATATATCAACACCCATACATCACCTTATTGTGAGGGCCACTATGTTTAATATCCAAGAATACAATCTACACAACATACCAATTCCAAAAACTCACGTGAGAGTGGAGATTACCATAGCTCATGATATGAGCACCAATATACCTATTCCACTTGTTGATGCAGATATTTATAAAGTCGACAAAGGTTTTGGAACATTCATATCATGGTTATTAGATCTTGTAAAAAAACATGTCAATAAAGAAGTATTCATTTCCAATTTATTTTTCATGATAAACCTTAAAAAATTAATGTAAAAGGTATAAATTGATGAATTTTATTACAGATGTACAAAGGGAAGAGGGTGAAATGAAAGGTCGAATCAAAACTAGCTAAATGATCTACCATTCAATCGAAAAGATCTTCCAAAAGCACCTTTAACCTACCCGTTCAATATCTGTATATACTAACATTGAAGTTTCATGCAGAAATAAAGTTAAAAAATGATACTAATCACATAGTTTATTTTAAATAAAAAATGTATGTAGAGGCTATTATAGAATGAATTTCTCTTAAGAATGTAAATGAAATCATCAATGATGAATGGCTAGGAGTCTCAGTTGTAAATGCATACATGAGGGGTATTTTCATTATTTTTTTCTAATAGCTGATATACTAGGATAATTTTAAATAAATATGTTTTATATTTTTTACAGAAGTATATATGAATACCAATTAAAGGGATTAACCCATGAACAAAAATTTGGACTCATTAGTCCCCACATCACTTCTACAGACCAAAAATAAATAGAATAAAAAATGGATGAAATAATGAAAAAACTAGCAAAATCATTTGAAAGAAAACTTACGGATGACATAATCTTTTTAATACCAATGATACATGGGTAAAAATCTAAAATTTATTTATATAAAATATATTTTTATTTATTTAATTACTTATTCCTTTTTGTGTTTTTATGAAACATTGGATACTCATTGTGGTTAATTTGGATACTCTAAAGATTTATTTTCTAGATTTACTACATGGATACCCAACAAACCAGCCACACATGATAGGTTTTTTCAATATATAATACACTACATCCAATATTTTAGAACTAAAGTTCAAGATATATATTTTATATTATGTTTTAATGATAATTTTTTATGATAGGGTGGTGTTTAAATATCATGAAACTCATGGCATGAGAACATCCCATGCGCTCAAGAGCCTAACAAGTTCTATAAGTGGACAAGTATCAGTGTATATATAATAACATTTCACTATCAAAACACATATAAAAATATATATTTATTTTTCTCAAGTTTTCTATAGTTTTTGAAAAAATGGAAAATAGTGTGGTTGTTATGTTTTTAAATTTATGAGATAGGTCATATTCCACCAACAAACTAGCATCCTCAATGGGGTATCTTCAAAGATAATTTCTATCTGATTTAAAATATTTATTAATCCTTTGTGTATTTATATTTTTTTGGTACTACTATGACATTAAAAAATACTCATATTCATAAGATGATAGATATTTTATTATAAATGAATGGGAAATATACATGATGGTAGAATGTACACATATAATATGAATATGTGACTTCTATAGAAGTAATGGATTGTTTCATATTTATGTTTAATTTATTAAATTTTAGTATTACTCACATAATAATTTTTTTCTTATATAAGTGGATTCCTTTGTTTGAGTCGGGGTGGTTTGTTTAAAGCTTCTCATGCCCATGAGAGATTGGGCTTTAAGGACACAACTAGGAGTTCAATTTGAAGGTAAAATTATTTTTTAATATACTATGTTTTTTTTCATAATAATATATGTTCTCTAATGCATTAACATAATATAAATTAAATGTTTTACTAATCATGTAGAAAATGTATTCTACGCATGATGATGTTACCAATCCCGTAGAAGAATAGTCTATAATGAAGGAAACCCTCTGGGAATATGCAAAGGTGATTTTATGATATGCTTTCTCTATCTTACTAAAAAATTATTTAATGAAATGTTGATTTAATTTTCATTATTCCTTATAGTTTTCATTTATTTTAGAATATTTATGTCCATATTTCATGCCTTTTTCCCCAAAACTTTCACAGACTTCATCTCCCTCAAAACCTTTTCACCCCTATAGTGTTAACATTTATCACTTTCTTTCAAGTTCCCTCTACTTCATTTATAAGAAGAGAAAAAATGTTGTCTCTCTTCAATCATAGAGATAATCTTGATGTTTTCATAGTAAAATCATTTTCCATAGAATTAATGTATTATTTCATATTTATATTTAATTTATTTCTTTTTAGTATTACTAACATAATAATTGTTTTCTTATACAGGTGAATTATTTTGTTCGTGTTGGGGTGGTTTGTTCGAAGATACTCATACTCATGAGATATTGGACTTCGATGCTACAAATGAGATAGTAAAAACAACAAAATGGGTCAAGAATGTATATAAGCATCATGAAAATGTTAATTCCTACTACTTATTTAGTTAATTTTGTAATAATTTTATCTATAAGTTAATTTTCTTATCATTTTTATCTAATACTTATTTATTTTTCCACATATATTTTGGGAAGTCATACTTTACTTTAAACTATCTTCAACAAGCCAAAAAAGAGATAACATGTTCCTTTTTTTCAATGTTACCAAGATTTACATTGAATTTCTTTGTTGAACTGCCAACACTATATATGGAGTCGATGTTCTTATCCAAAAAACCTTTTTTAGCTAATAACACTGACTAGATATACAATGTTGGTAGTTTGATAAAGAAATAAAATGAAAATCATGGTAACATTGAAAGTATGGATTATTTTGAGACTTTGGGATGTGTAAGAATCATTCACACCTCAATATGACACACGTTGTGACCGATATGACTCTAAGTACTTATTTTTATTTAAAATTGACATCAATTTTATTAAAAAAGACAACTGATATACTAAAAAAATGAGGAAACACATTCAATTTTATTTGATACATTAGGAAAAAAATCTATAGGTCATTTTTGATGTGTAGGAATCAGCCACACCTTAAGCTAATACATGATGTGCCTGATATGACTCAAAGTGTCCATTATCAATTTAAAATAGGCATTTTAATTCAAAACATGTCACTCACTAAAAACGGAGAAAATAAACTCCGATTATATTCATAATTTATTAGAAAGATTCATAATTCATTTTTGACTTATATAAATAAGTCTCACATAAAACTAATATATGATGTGACCAGTATGACTCGAAGTGCGTGTTTCTAGTTCAAAATGACATTTTAGTAAAAAAGAAAAGTGACATACTAAAAACTAAGAAAATTAATTTGTATTACTTTTATACCTTATTAAAATAATACATAAGTCATTTGGTATATGTAGGTATCTATCGTACCTCAATCCAATACACTATGTGCCTTGTATGAATCAAAGTGTCCATTATGAGTTTAAAATTGACATTTTAGTTCAAAATGTGTCACTCCCTAAAAATTCAAAAAACATACTCACATGGTCTTGATAATTTAGGAAAACAATTCATAAGTCATTTGTGACATTTAAGAATCATTATCACATCAAACTGATACATGATCTAACTAATATGACTCAAAGTGCGTGTTTCCAGTTTAAAATGTCATTTTAGTAAAAAAGACATGTGACATACTCAAAATAGATATATCTCATTCATATTATTTTTATAATTTAGGAAAATAATCCACAAGTCATTTAAGACATGTAGGAATTAGCCTCACCTTAATCCAATTCATGGTGAGACCGATATGAGTCTAAATGTGTCTTTTTATTTAAAATTGGCATTAATTTTAATAAAAAAGACAACTAACATACTCAAAACCAATAAAATAAATTTATATTTTTATAATACTTTATGAAAACGACCCATAAGTCAATTTTGACATTTAGGAATTAGCCTCATCTCAATTCGATACACTATGTGTCTAATATGACTCAAAGTGCCAGTTATCAGTTTAAAATTGACATTTTAGTTCAAAAAGTGTCACTCATTGAAAATCAAGAAAACACACTTGGATTGAATTGATAATTTATTAAAATTATTTATAAGTAATTTTTGACGTGTATGAATTAGTATCACATCAAATCAACATATAATGTGACCGGTATGACTCAAAGTGCGTGTTTCCAGTTTCAAGTGACATTTTAATAAAAAACACAAGTGATATAATCAAAACTGAGAAAATACAGATTATTTTGATAATTTAGAGAAAAGATATGTATTTCATTTTTTATGTGTAGGAATTTTATACACCTCAATCTAATGCATGATGTGACTGGTTTAATTCCAAGTGTATCTATTTATTTAAAATTGACATTAATTTTAGTAAAAAGAACAAGTGACATACTGAAAAATGATCAAACATATTCATATTATTTTGATACTTTAGTACAATGATCCATGATTCATTTATAAAATGTAGTAATAAAACCCACCTCAATCTTATGCATGGTGTGACCAGTATAGCTCTAAGTGTGTCTTTTTATTTAAAATTGATATTAATTTTAGTAAAAAGAACAAGTGACATACTGAAAACTGAGAAAACACATATGGATTGTTTTGATACTTTAGTAAAATGATCTATAAGTAATTTTTTGATTTTTATAAATAAAAAAAATCTAAATATGAATCATTGTGTGACCGGTATGACTCAAAGTGTATATTTTTATTTAAAATTGACATTAATTTTAGTACAAATAATAAGTGACATACTGAAAAACTAGAAAAAATATTCATATTATTTTGATAATTTAGGAAAGTAATCCATAATTCATTTTTGACAGGTAGGAATCAACCACACCTGAATTCGACACATGGTGTGACCAATATGACTCCAAGTGTGTATTTTTATTTAAAATTGACTTTAATTTTAGTAAAAAGAACAAGTGACATATTGAAAACTGAGGAAATGTATTTTGATTGTTTTGATACTTTAGTAAAATGATCCATAAGTCATTTATGATGTGTAATAACCCACTACACCTCAATATGATGCAAGGTGTGACAGGTATGACTCAAAGTGTCTGTTATCAATTTAAAATTGACATTTTAGTTCAAAATGTGTGTCACTCACTAAAAACCAAGAAAACATGCTCCGATTGTATTGATAATTTAGGAAAATGATTCAAAAGTCATTTTTTATGTCTAGTAAGCATAATCACATCAAATCGACACATGATGCAATTGTTATTACTCAAAGTAAGTGTTTCTAGTTTAAATGACATTTTAGTAAAAAACACAAGTGAGATACTGAAAACTGAGAAAGTGCATTCAGGTTGTTTTGATAATTTAGGAAAAAATCCATATGTAATTTTTTACAATTAGGAATCATACACACCTCAATTAGACATGTAGTGTGACTGGTATAAATCCAAGTGTGTCATTATATAAAATTAAAATTAATTTTAATAAAAAGAACAAGTGAAAAAATCAAAACTGAGAAAACACATTCATTCTGTTTTGATACTTTAGGAAAATGATCCATATGTAATTTGTGAATTATAGGAATAAAACAACCCTCAATACAACATATGATGTGATCGGTTTAAATTCAAGTGTGTCTTTTTATTAAAAATTGACATTTTATTAATTCATTCTTTTATATTAATATATAATTTATTTCATTATAGTATTACTAACATAATATTTGTTTTCTTAAATAGGTCTATTCTATTTCTTTGGTTTAGGTGATTTGTTCTACAACTGATACCATGGGTGGAATTTTTTGAGAGGGGATCATGGGATCCAAAGACGGTGAAACATTAATGTTTTTAAATGTTTGTGGATAGTAATTGTAAATGAAATTTATACTATTTTTTTGAAATGTATATAGTAGTGTTTTTTATTCATGATTTAAAATTTATTTAAATTAAATTATATATTTTACATATAGGTGACAGTTATGTGCCGTAGGGTGCTATTATACAAACAACACACTATAGCAGGTTGGGACTCTATCAGTGCTAGAAATAGCTCTGACAAATGGGGATCTTTATCAGTGTTAAACTAAAAATGATAAAGTATGAACTTCCTAAGTTCTTTATTAGAGATGATAAAGGGGAACCCCTTTAATAGAATTTAGGAAAACAACAATTTTTTAGCACAATTAATGTAACGACCCGACTCTTTGGCAAAGGTACAGATCATTGGTTTTCTTCCAACTCTTTCCTTTAATCTTGTTTAATATGGGTAACATCCTAAGGAAGGTACGGGGAGTGTCTAGGGGTTGTTAGGAGCCTGAGAGTTTGAGAAATGGGCTTGCAGATAGGGGCGCACGACCTGCGTACGGCTTGCGCACGGTTTGGATAAACCGTGCGGCCTTTGGTCTGGAAGCAGGGAGGTGCGCACGGTTTGTGCACGGTTTGGGTAAACCGTGTGCCTAAACCGTGCGACCCTTTTTCTGGAGGTAGGGAAGTGTGCAGGGTTTGCGCACGGTTTGGTAAACCGTGCGCCTAAACCGTGCGACCCTGTTCTGGGTGAGATTACAACTTTGTCCTTAATTTTTTATTTAAACCTAAACCCTTTTCTTTCTTCCTCCTATGGACAAAGCCAGAGGAGAAGCCTCTTTGAGCTCCCAAACCCTCTTCTCACTCAATATCTTGTGGTTTCTTCCCCCGATGTCCATTCCTTGATCCGACGGAAGCATTGAAAGGGCCAAGGTAAGGCTTACCTCACGCACCCCTTTCTCCTCAGAAAATCTTGCCTTCCATATCGCTATTTTGATAAAGGCTCATATACCCTATTTTCAGGGTATTGGACTAGAACTCAAATCTATTCCAACCTACTGTGAATCTGAGGTCGATATCGAGCAAGTCTACTGCTACATCCCTAAGGTAGGTGGTCATGTGTTCTCCTTTTGGGTTTTCCGTCACTTTGAGTTTATATTGTCGAGCTGTGGGTTGTTTTTTTCCAAACCCCTTATTTGTATTGGTTGCTTCATGTCTAGATGACCCTTGTGGTATAGGATTGATGAATCTAACCATGTTAGGGTGGTTAGATGAGGTATGGACTGAGAGTGGTCAACCATAGGTGATATGCCTTGGGAATTGGCCCTTTTCACCTTTGAACCTTAATGATATGTCTTGAAAGCCATTTTCCACATTAGGAAAATGGGATGGCTTGGTTAGAGGTTGGCTAGGATGAGATAGCCTAAACCCCCTGAACGAATTGAAATTTACTTTGACTTGTGATGATTGTTTTACTTATGATGTGATTGGGAAATGTCATGCATTGTTAATGTAATGTGATATAAGATGCTTTGCATTATATATTGTGATGTGAATGGTTATGCTTGCTATGTTGACATGCTTGTGACAACCTGTGTGTGGGAAGTGTGCATTCTTACCCTGTGCCATATAAATCTCAGTGATTGAGGACGAGAGGCATTTATACCTCGTGCCTATATAACCTTACGGGTGGGAGGAATTTCTACCCCATTCCAACTACAGTGATTGAGGATGAGAGGAATTTATACCTCGTTCCTATATAACCTTACAGGTGGGAGGCATTTCTACCCCATGCCAACTACAGTGATTGAGGATGAGAGGCATTTATACCTCGTGCCTATATAACCTCATGGGTGGGAGGCATTTCTACCCCATGCCAACTACAGTATTTGTGGACGAGAGGCACGTTTACCTTATGCCAGTGATAACCTATATACCTCTGGTGTTTTTTCAGATTTTCAACCATGAGCTGAAGTAGGTAGACCCGCCAGGTGTCCTTCCGGAACCTGAGCGGGAGGGTTGTTTATTTACTTTGTTTTACTCACTTGCAGTATATTACTCATTGTTGCATGTGAACACCTATTTGGATTACATGTTGACATCGTTGGTGGTGGACTACTGAGACTTGTCTCACACCCTACCCGGGCGGCCTCTTGGGCATCCGTGTAGACTTCACTGCTGTAGGTACTAGTAGGGGCAAAGGCCCAGCTTTAGGTTGTTGATACATGTATGTTCTAGCTGGAGATCCAGAGCATAGAATCGAGCTTGGATAGAGATGCTCGTGGATTACTTTTGTTCTTTTTGTATTATTGTATAACATTCTTGTCTTCTATTTCATTTGTACAATCATTCCATGCATCCATTTTGTATCAGACACTGCCTGTGTGGCTTTTGTATATTTATCAAGGTTTTCCTTACTTCTGTTGTTTGGTTGTATGTTTCCCCCTTTCTCCTATTTTCCCATTGGTTGTGCTTCCGCTATTTGTATTATTTTGATGCTATATTCCACTTTGTACTCTGACATGGGGGTACAGTCTCCCCACTGACTTACCATTACACCCCCTCTTCTAGTCGGCATCCCCTGGCCTACGGGGAGATGATCCAGGGGTTAGGTGGCCAACCAAGCTCGGGGCTCGGGTTTATGGACATCCGGGTTCGGTACGTCCCAAAGTGGTATCAGAGGGTTTTCTTTCTTTCTTGCTTTACTGTTTGGAGACAATAGACTTAGAGAATGGGAATGCTTAGGGACTTAGCCATGAGTCGTGCTTGGGCGTCGCGAACCCACGTACGGGGAAAAGACCAAGTTGCCTATTTTATGTTGTTATTGATTCTTCTATTTACTGTTGATATCGTTTCACCGTTGGGTGCTTCACATGTTTTGTGATGTTATTGAGATTTGAAAAGTTGGGATTTGGATTTCATGGTTCGACCAGATGAAGTGAGGGTTATGCATTAGATCATGCATCACGATAGGGACAATATGATTAGTCCATGCATATGGCCATGCCACATTTAAATTTTCATCGAGCATTGCCTGATGTTTATTTCTATGCCTTGTTGATGTGTGTGCAATTGTGAAAACCTTTCATGTATGTTGTGAATTGGGTAATGATGTTGTTGATGCTGAAAAAAGGCCGTAACTCTCAGAGGAAGTTTCGAAATGAGGAAGCGAAGTCATATTCGGAATCAGAGGCCCGATCCGGAGGCCCGGGAAGTGGTGCGCGGAAAATTGGGTAAAGTGCGCGGAAAAAATTTCCCACGCGAAAGGAAACCCGGAATTCGCAAAATGTCCTGGCGCCGGCATGAAATAATTTCGCGCTCGCGTCTCGCGTGGTTGATAATTTCGCGCCGCCGTCTCTGTCGCGCAATAATTTCACGCGCCGCCTGGATTCCGCGCCGGAGGTCGCCTATAAATAGAAGGTGACCCCGAACGGTTTGGGGTTGAGGAATCCGAAGTGACTCTTGTGCGCGCAATTCGGCTCCCCCCGTGCGCAAGATGACTTCCAGGTAATCCCTTATTTCGCACAACCTTGCCCCGGAGTTCGCCTTTGTGCGCAACTCCACCGGCTTCAGTGAATTTGCACCCTCCCCCGGGTTCCAGCCTTGCGCGCAATCCGTGTCTCGTGCGCGCAATACCCTGCCGTGCGCGCAAAACCCTGTGCGTAGTTCCCTCTCCGCGCGCAATTCCCTTGCTCCAATTGCGCGCCGTCCCGGTGTTTTGCGCGCAAACCTTCCCTTTTGCGCGTAAAGCCCAGGACCCCTCACCTTGACGCCCCTTGGCTGCCCCCTGCACCGGCACCTGATGTATCCCCTGCCAGGCATGCGTTCCATGCATTGTTTTCTCGTATGGACTTCCAGGCTCGTGCGAAGTAACCTCAAGGTCCCTTGGGCCGTGTTTCCCGTTGCGTTGCTTTGCCTTATGCTTCTCCGCATAGGCACGCTGAAGGCTATTGCTTCTTCGCATAGCCACGCTAACGTGGACCCCCGGTGGTTTCCCCTACGGCCCCCCTTCACTACGGCCTTGCCGATGCCTTCCCTCCCACAAGGGGTAGAGGGCGTTGGGCATGTAAGCCCTAGGGGTGTGGAGAAAACCCACCTCGTCCAAGCTGCAGGACGTTAAACTGCTAAGCACCTCGTCCTTAACACATGACGTTAAACTGTGGTCCGACCCCGTGCTTCGCATGCAGGGTCCCCCCTAGCTCGGACATTTTTTATGCCCACTCATCTCCATAGAAATGGAATATTCCTCACATGGAATGAGATCCTCCTTGTCGGAGTGGCGTTTGTCCGCGGGGGAAGGTCCGCCTCAGAGCGTAAGCCCCTAGCCTCTCTTACGGATGACTTCACCCGTGCATCTCCGTACTTCCCCCCTGCCAAGGCCAGTGGAGTCCTTTTCCCACTGCGCTTTATCACACCATGGGCCTCCACCCTGGAGTAAGCTCCGACACCAAGGGCCGCTATCCACGCGTAAGCCCCTGTTTCCTCTTTGGGCCTCTCAACGCGTAAGCCCCATTCCGCTTCTCACGGACACACTATTCACGACGTGATCGTCTGGTCCCTGCCGCCTCTTGTTTCCCACACCGAGCATGAATCACGTGGGCTTATAGTGCGCATCGACCATGAAATCCTCCTATGGGCCGCCCCAGAGCATAAGCCCCATCCCAGCGAACTACGTGGACTTTGATCCGTGCTAACACATGGTACGTAGGAAGCCTCCACGAGGTTCAAGCCCACCACCCGGTCGTCCCGACCTCTCCATGTCGGTTCCCTGACTACCATGGGCTGCCTCAAAGTGTAAGCCCCAAACCCATCATCCTGCATGACGTTAAATGGTATCCCGTCCCGCATGACGTTAAACTGCATCCCATCCCGCATGACGTTAAAATGTATCTCGTCCCGCATGACGTTAAACTGTATTCCCCCTCTTGGGCCGTCTCAGAACGTAAGACCCATGTCTCACTCCACCATCCATCCTGATCCTTACCCGGGCCGCCACATCCCGGTGAGATCATTCCACCCCATCCCACTCCATGATATCTGGGAAGCCGCCCACGTGCTGGCCCCAACATCGGTGTTCCCCCTAGGGGTCCTTCAACCCGATCCGTCTCCGCAAGACGTTAAACTCGCGACATACCCCGTGTTAAACATGGGAAGATGAGGAAAACCTCAGATGGTGCAAATTTCCCACGTTTGATGTGGGATGCCTCGGGCTTCCGCGCCCTCGAGAAGCCCTGTGATGAGGGACCAAAGACAGACATGCCGACGACGCCCCAACGTGACCATTCTCCTCACCGAAGGTTGCTGCCCCGACAAGACCCCTTGGAGCGTCTTGACAGAAGCAGCGTAATTAACTGGAATCCATTTAGATATGGCACCGGGAATGAGCTTTACGAACCCATCTTAAATCTATGAGGGAGACCCAGACTAGGTGATGAGCTCCGAGGAGGAATCCACGGAAGGAAGAACCGACATCCCATCATCCCGGTTTCGATCAAGGAGCAGACGTCCCTGAACAAGGAACAGATGCCGCCTGCCTTTGGAAAGCGGGAATGAGGGGAAACAAGCAGCGCGTCCTCCCCCACAGACGTATGTGCGCGCCCCGACGAAATCGTTGAAAACAGAAAATGGTGAACCCGATGTGAAGCTCTTCTCCTCAATACGGGGAATGGTAGCCGTCGGGGCGTTAGAAGATTAGCATGTCACCAGGTCCGGGTAACCCTCACCGGGACGTGAACCCGCCAGGGGTCGAGGCCATCAGGACGTTGACCACTCTGTTCTGCGACGTCGTCATCGTGGATCCCTCTCACCGACCATGGAAGACAGAATGACGCTGGGCCTTGGTTCTTTATCTCCCTTCCTGTTGATGCTAATGGGTTCGTCTCCCTACTTCCAGGAATCAGATCACTGCATTCGGAGCTCGATCGCCACCTGCCCACCAGCGCAGCGACAGGGGAAGTACCAACGTGGCTACCCCGCGCTGTCCCACCCATTCCACGATCACTCCGACTTCAACCGCTGTAGCAGCCGGGCACTTGCTCCCCCTCTCCCCGTCAGAAATCATCTAGAGGAGGGTGATCAATGACCTGGTTCGTAGGTATGATGAGGAAGGGATCATCCTCGCCAAGGGCATGGCCCGTTTGGATCTAGAGGCAGCTGCGCCTCACCACCATCGCCGCCCTCGAGGGCCGCACAGGGAGCCGATGCTCCCCATGCTGACGTTCAACCGCTTCGGGAGCCTATCCCTGGAGTGCCTTGACACATCCCTCCCCTACTCCAATGAGGTGGGGGATGTCCGGGTCCACCCGATCGGCGATCCGTCCCAGGGGTTAATGGAAAGAACCCCCACCAGGCTGCGTCGACCCCGCCGCCCGACTCCCCGAGCTGAGGAGCAGGAAATATTCATGCCCGCACCGCCGATTCCGGCCCATCTGACTCGACGCCAGTGTCGGGCGTGAGCGGGCGAGAATGCTCGTCCTGGGGCATCAACATCAGCAACCACTGTGGCCCGAGCCACTGCTGAATCCTATTACCAGATCCCCACACACGTTGAGCAGGGACAGCCACTTGCCCGACTGGGATCGAAACCCCGACCGCCCTGCAGGCAAGTTGGGTCGAATCTCCCGGTCGCGGACACTGGCAATGGCCACTGCGGACCAACCCGCGGTAGTGCCGCTCACCATGAAGGCTCATTCCGTGCCACCGATCTGGAAAGCCGAAAGCTTCTTCGTGAAGACTATGCTCCGAGTATGACTCTTTCCGGCGCCCACTGCATGGGGTATGAGGTCACTCCCCCTACTGCCAGCCGCGAGTATGGAGCCGTTGTGTATCCAGTCGCTCACTCACATGGAGGTCCTCCCCATGTCCCTTTCAACATCTGTCCCGGTGCTTCTCGCACCCCAGCCTTCAGTCCCCTCCGCCCCAGCTCTACTATGGCCGAGGGACCCCATGACGGAAATCATCCTTACCCTGGGGAGCTACCCAGGGGAAGGAAGGACGGGCGTCGCCGCCGCAGGAGGAATGTCAGGGGAGTACGGACGAAAATTAGACCAGTCCGTTTCTCGGATTCCAAGGCGGAGTACGACTCGACGATGGAAACTCCCCCCCAACCCTTCGAGTTGAGGGCAGGGATGGGGACACGGCGCGCCAGTCTCGTACTCCCCGAATGCGAGATCCATATGATTCCCTTCTGCCTTCGAAGGTATATCCAGGAGGATGAGGACTTGGCATACCATCGAGGATCAAGCCCGCAGTTACCACTGGCCTCCTCAGAAGCACCTCCCGGCCTTGTTAGGGAGGGTGAGGAACTTTTTTGGGGACCGACGGAAGAGTCGCGAGGGGACACACCCTCGGCGAGCATCGACGCTGTGACAGGATTCCCATTCTCCAGCCCATCCTATCGCGACGTGGAAACCAGGGCGCGACCACCCCTGGAGGATGACCCAGGGATCGGCGGCGAATCGGCCTGTTCGCCGTATTCCCCGCCGACCAGCCCACCGCCCCGACGGCCTGCCTCGGCGCCATTGCCAATTCCCCGAATTTCCTCGGTGGACGAGCGGGGGCGGAAAGTTCCGGACCCCAAACCGGAGCTGTGGAGCTTCTGGACCGTTCTTGCAGCGGGCCACTTCCCTGAGAAGTTTTGGCCGGTCGCAGAATCAGATTTTGATGTGCCAGAGTCACTCACCCCGGGAGAGTTTGAGTGCTTCCACCAGATTCTTCGGGTGACTCACTCCCACCTTCGCCGTCAGCTAGCACCTTATCCCGGGAGCCAAGCGCATCTTGAGGAGATCGGTGAGCAGTGCCGCCGGGTCGACCTAGTAGCACTCCCTGCGGTCCGACACCCCGAGTCGCTGGACCACCACGAGGCCCTCCAGCAGCAATGTGTCCAGAGTTTTCAAGTACTCCGTAGAGTTATTGAGGAAGCCACTCCCCACGCGCACGTCCGCGGATGGGGGAAGTACGCTGCTCTCCTCTTCTGTGCGATCCGCCGACAGCCCGATCCATTGGGCGGCCTTGAGGTAATGTCGCCAAGGGTAGTGGCAGTCAACATGGATGACCTTTCAGATGAGGGAAACGTTGTGGAGCCCCTCGACGGGGACTCACCCCCCGAGGACAGGCCACTACTGGACCCATCTGGGAGGATTAATCGCCAACAGAGGAGTCTCCTAGGTCTTCCTGTTCCCACGGAGGCACTGGCGCTGGGCCGAAACATCGGCAAGGGTAAAGAGCCTGTCGGGTCTGTCAAACTCGCCGACCCATCTGCCTAGGTGTAGAAGGTAGAGGAAGATCCCGAGAAGGCCACGCTGTGCCAACAGCTGGCTAAGAAAAAGAGGCTGGTTGATGAGCTCTTGTCCGAACGCATTGTAGAGCGGCGGCCTGACTACGACAACCCTAGGCCAGGACAGCAGGGGCAAGAGCATCTACCCCTTACTGAGATCCCCCCGGGCAACCGTGACTGTGTCGTGTTTGCCAACAGGGGAGACATTGGAACCCATGGAAAGAGGGCGCGATATGTTTTGCCGAACCCTCCCGAGCGGCGAGACCACCTGGGGTACCCTACTCGGTTTCCTCCCGCCGCTCCGAGAGTCGCTCCGCCAGCTGCCCCGCGAGCCGCTGAGCGTGACTACCGTATCGAAGAGCCTGGAAATGCGCTTGTGGTTAGAGATCCCCGTCAGGACAGAAATCCACATCCAGATGATTTGATGGAAGTACTCATCGCCCGCTTGGAGGCCCTGAAAACTCAACAGGTGGAAATCCCACCGGATGGAAAGCCGTACCCAGCATGGGTGGATGAAATGCTGGCTCCGCCGGGATTTGAGAACCCCACTTTTCCCCCTTTAACATGACCGAAGACCCGCCACAACACTTGTCCCACTTCAACTCGAGGTGCGGGCCTATGTTAGGGACTCCGGTGCAGCAGGAGGCTTCCAAGCTCCGGTGCTTCGTTCAGACACTGGAAGGACCAACATTCGTCTGGTACATCCAGCTCCCTGTTGGATCTGTGACTAGATGAGAGGACCTTCGCCGGAAATTCCTCTACCAGTTCAGTTCCACAACCCAGAAGATGAACATTTCAGACCTCTTCAGGTGAAATCAAAGTCCCGACGAGCGAGTCGCGGACTTCGTCGCCTGGTGGAAGGGGCTCACGTACTCCCTTGACATGCCACTGACTCAGGAGCAATTACTGATGATGTGTGTAGAGAAAGTCAAGGCGGAGTTGGTTCCTTCTCTGATCATGTAGAATTACCCTGGAGGGTTCTGGGACTTCTCGGACAAGGCTCAGCGCCTCGAAGAAGCCCTGCAACAGGCCGGTCAGGCAGGCCCGCTGCCTCTTGTAATCTCTGCAAGGAGAGCCGCCAGAGCCGAGCCCACTGCTGTGGCTCAGATAGAGGCCCCCAGACAGCTAGAGTTACTGTTGGTGAGGCCAGCTCAGTAGGCTCATAGGGGTCCACCCCCACGGGCACAGCCTCCGGCCCAGCAGCGACTGCCTCAAAATCGGCAGGCGCCTCCACGTAACGAACCACCACCACCTAGGCGAGGTAATCCGGCTCTGCCTCCTCGGCCTGCTCCTCCGGCCCCTGGCCATGGTTATCCCCCAAGAGCCCCCTTTCTAGACAGAAGGAATCAGACCTACTCGTTTGGCGAGGCCCAGGCCTCCGGTTATTTCCATAGTGCCTTGGAGCAGAGGATCGTGCGACTGCCTGAGTGCCGGAAGCCAGAAGAGGCGTGTCTCACTGATCAACCTAACTACTACCCTTATCACCGGATCTTGGGACACACCATCTAGCAATGCTATGTGTTCAAGGACTGGCTCCAAGACCAGATTGAAAACAACATAGTCAGGTTGGGCCCAGCCCTGGCACAGGTGGAAGGTGTCTTCGTGGGATCAGATGGCAGTAGTGACAACGGGGATGGGTGGGAAAAGGTTTCCAACTATGGGTACTGGAAGTATAATGACTGGATGGCCCGCAGGATGGTCGCCCGTGCCCATGGTATCATCCGTTCCCGCCTGAGTTAGCCAGAGCCCTCGGAGTCTGCGAGCACCTCTTTGGCATCGTCGTCCCAGCCTACTTCTTCCCAGAAGAGCAGGCGGCGACGCAAGAAGAAAGAACGCACCCTGCCATTGCCGTCATCTTCTCACACGCTTTGCGATTTCATGCCCCTGGAAATGGGGATCCCTCCGAGACCCCGTCCGGTAGTGGATGACTCCTCGAGTGAAAGCCCGGGGTACGCTTCGGTTAACACCATAGAGTTGGTAAATCCCTTTTTGGCTCCCGACGATGAGGAGCGCCAGGTGGACCTCCCTGAAAGCCTGGGGTATGCTTCGATTAACACTGTAGAGTTGGTAAATCTCTTTTTGGCTCCCGACGATGAGGAGCGCCAGGTGGACCTCCTCGAAAGCCTGGGGTACGCTTCGGTTAACACCGTAGAGTTGGTAAATCCCTTTTTGGTTCCCGACGATGAGGAGCGCCAGGTGGACCTCCCCGAAAGCCCGGGGTATGCTTCGGTTAACACCGTAGAGTTGGTAAATCTATTTTTGGCTCCCGATGACGAGGAGTGCCAGGTGGACCTCCCCGAAAGCCCGGGGTACACTTCGGTTAACACCGTAGAGTTGGTAAATCCCTTTTTGGCTCCCGACGATGAGGAGCGCCAGGTGGACCTCCATGAAAGCTCGGAGTACGCTTTGGTTAACACCGTAGAGTTGGTAAATACATTTTTGGCTCCCGAAGACGAGGAGCGCTAGGTGGACCTCCCCAAAAGCCCGAGGTACGCTTCGGTTAACACCGTAGAGTTGGTAAATCCCTTTTTGGATCCCGACGATGAGGAGTGCCGGGTGGACCTCCCCAAAATCCCGGGGTACACTTCGGTTAACACAGTAGAGTTGGTAAATCCCTTTTTGTCTCCTGACGACGAGGAGTGCCAGGTGGACCTCCTCGAAATCCCGGGGTACGCTTTGGTTAACACCGTAGAGTTGGTAAATCCCTTTTTTGCTCTCGATGACGAGGAGCGCCAGGTGGACCTCCCCAATGTCCCCAGCCGTCGCCAATGTCGACGGAGCCGTGGCTACGTGAATCGCCAGGGCACGACAGTCGTCACCTCCAGTCAGGCCGTGAACGCTACCGAGACCAGGCAGCAAGCCCGGTACAGAGAGCAGCACTCGCGGCTCCCTCACCCAGTGACAACAGGTTCGCTTCCACCACTTTTTGTGTTGCTGGATCGGGCGGAACCGCCTTGCCCGCGTCGCAACCAGCCCAGCCCTGCCACTGGCCGACTATGGCCTTCCGGTCCTAGTACGACAGTCACCTCCCGGGCTTCAGCTAGTGAACAGCGGGACGTGCCTAGTACCAGTCAGTCACCGGCCCCGGCAGCAGGGCCCGTCATGCCCCCAATCACAGAGAAACCTCCTGTAAGCAGAAGCTTGCGTTTGGTGCAAAAGTATGATGTCTTGAAGCATCTGGCTGGCATTCCGGAAGGCTTTCCATCCTGGAGGCCCTTAGTCTGTCATCTGAAATGCGTGAGGCACTCGCCGAGGCTCTAAGGATCCCCCTACAGTTTGAAACGGAGGTAGTGGCCGCAGAAGACTCCCACACCGATGTGATTGAGGACGCCGAATGCCAGGCGGTTATCTCATTCTCTGGTGAAGATGAAGACCCTCCCATACAGGGGCACATCCACCTGCTGTACATCACCGGCCAGTTCAATGGCGTGGAAGTCCGTCGCTGTCTTGTCGACACAGGTTCTGGGATTAACTTGATCCCAAATCAGACATTGCGAAAACTGGGGTTGTCCGAGGATGATTTAACTCCCTCCAACCTGAGAATCCAGGGGTATGATAGGACCAAGCAAACTCCACTCGGCAAGATTCGTCTGAAGACCCAGTTCGGTGGCTTAATTTCCAATACTGAATTCATGGTTATCTCTCAGGACACTGCCTACAATGCATTGATGGGAAGGCCATGGCTCCATCTTCACGCAGCGGTTCCCTCATCATACCATCAGTGCCTCAAATACTCCCTTAAGGGTCGAGTGGGTGTGCTCCAAGGAGATGCGTCTCCGTTTGCCTCTTGTGAAGCTCGTTACCTGGACGCTGACTATTACAAGATCAAGGACAAGCAAATCCTGGCAGGTGAGGTTGAGCCCGCCGCTGTCGTGAGTGATCCCTAGGTAGGTTTGGATGACGCATATGTCTTCCCAATCCATCGGTTGGAGGCCACGACTCCCGATATGGGAGAGTGCTTTGTTGTCTCGGGTACCAGAGGAAGGCATATTTCTGGGTCTAAGCGATGGCGGGAAATCACCTTGTACTCTTACACCAACCAGGCTCAGGTGATCCCTGAGCCTCCTACCCCTGTACGATATCGGGACGTTGGGCTCATGGCAACAACAGTACGTCATACGTGTCTGTTTCGCCAATCCGGAATCGACCGACTCAAGCCAACGCATCACCACTGCTTTGATGTCATAAAGCGTGGCCCCTTGGGCCGAAGGCCGGATGGGATTGGATCAACCGACTTCGTCGCCATGGTCTCCGCGGTGCATGAGTCTCCCGTCATGACGACCTCTGCCGCCCAAGCCAGTGCCAGCTCCCCATCAGGGTCGAGCAGCCCCGAGACAGCTCCCCCCATGGACGATCCTTCCACAAGCAGAGAAGAAGACATGGAAGATGCTCCTCCTGCCTTTGAGGAGGGCGTCTCCACCACGGTCGACGAGTTAGTACAGGTGAACCTCGGTAGCGAGGCGGACCCGAGACCCACATTGGTCAGCGCCGCTATGCCTCCCAAGGAATGACAACAGTATATAGACTTCCTCAGACAGCACCGTGATGTGTTTGCCTGAAGTTATGAAAAGATGTCGAGACTAGATCTCCAGGTAGCCGTCCACCGCCTTGGCCTCCCAACAAACCATCATAGGTTCAAGCAGCCTCCCAGAAAAATGCACCCCTTTCATAGTGCCATGGTTGAGGCCGAAGTTGATAAGCTCATTAAGGACAACTTCTTCAAGGAAGTCCAGTACCCCAGGTGGCTATCCAACATTGTGCCCATCAGGAAGAAGAACGGGCAGATCATGGTCTGCATCGACTTCCGCGATCTTAATCGCCACTGTCCGAAGGATGACTTTCCCCTTCCCGTGACATAGCTTTTGATCGATGCAACGGCCAGGTTTCAAGCCCTCTCCTTCATGGATGGGTACTCCGGGTACAACCAGATCCGGATGGACCCCGAGGATGAAGAGTTCACTACCTTCAAGGCCCCCAGGGTACTTTCTGCTACCGGGTTATGCCCTTCGGCCTGAAGAATGCGGATGCCACCTATCAACGGGCTATGCACCGCATATTCAAGCTGATCCTCGGGACACTGGTGGAGTGCTACGTAGATGACCTGGTGGTTAAATCTCGTCAGCACCGAGACCATCTCAAAGACCTTGAGGAAGTGTTCGGTTTCCTCCGTTCTCGCCACTTGAAGATGAACCCGTTGAAGTGTGCCTTCGGGGTCACCTCCGGAAAGTTTCTTGGCTTCATTGTTAGGTATCGACGTATCGATATTGACCCTGAGAAGATCAAGGCCATCAGCCAGATGCCTCTCTCGAATAATATTCGGGAGCTTCGAGGCCTCCAAGGCCACTTAGCCTATATACGCCGATTCATTGAAAATCTGGCCGGCAAGTGTAAGCCCTTCTCCCGGATCATGAAGAAAGGCGCCACCTATGGGTGGGACGAAGAGTGTCAGACCACTTTTGAGGAAATCAAGTAGTATCTGCTTCAACCTCCGGTCCTGATACCACCCATTCCTGGAAATCTTCTGGTCCTTTACGTGACCGCCTTGGAGCGATCCCTCGGTGCCCTTCTCGCCCAGAAGAACAACGAGGGAATAAAGAATAGCCTCTACTACCTCAGTCACATGATCCTCGACGCGGAAATTAGATATTCTCCCATCGATAAGAGCTTCCTGGTGCTCGTATTCGCCGTACAGAAATTGCAGCACTACTTGCAGCACCACAAGGTACAGCTGGTCTCTCGGGCAGACCCTTTGAAATACATCCTGAGCCGGCCTATGTTGACCGACCGATTGGCACGCTGGGCAGTGATCTTCCAGCAGTTCGACATTAGGTTCGTACCTCATAAGGCTATCAAAGGACAGGCGTTGGCAGACTTCTTAGCTGCCCACCCAACCTCTGTGGACTAGCCACTGGATTTGGGCTTTCCTAATGAGGCAATACTCTCAGTCGATTAAGCCACCCCATGCTGGAAGATGCACTTTGACGGCGCCTCCTGAAGCCCTACCGGTAGAAGTCTCAATGATCCTAGGATTAATAGAGTGAGCCTGGGTATCGTCTTCATCACCCCAGAGCAAGACGTTCTGCCATATTCATTCTTGTTTTCAGAAGGCTGCACCAACAATGAGGCAGAATATCATGCCCTCATCACTGGCCTCGAGTTGGCTCTAGAGGTTAATGTACCCCACCTGTATGTAAAAGGGGACTCTAAGCTAGTCATCAAGTAGGTTAATGGTGAATATGCTGTCAGGAAGCCAGAACTCATGCCGTTGCTGGAATGCACCCTCCATCTAATGGCTAAGTTCCCCTCCCGACCAGATGTCGTTCACGTTCCCCAGTCACAGAACAGTCGAGCAGACGCTTTGGCCAGCCTGGCCGCATCACTCACGGAGCCTGAACAGGATGACCTCATCATCCATGTGGCGCACCAGAGAGTCATTGCTCATGTTACCCCAGAGGGCGATCGTGGCCCATGAGTGAACCATCTCACCGCTGGTGCCCCTACGTCAGGACCCCCCGGGGCTTCAGGCGTGGTGATTGATACAGTTCCTGACTGGAGGACACCCTTGGTTGAATATCTCCGGCACGACAATCTTCCGATGGACCGAGCAGAGCGGGAATGAATCCGGCGCCGTGCGCCGCAGTTCACCCTTCAAAGAGGTCCCAGCCGTGAGCATCTCCTTTACAGGCGCGGGTTTGACGGTTTTCTCCTCCGTTGTCTTCAAGGAGTTGAGATCCCACAGGTCATGCAAGAAGTACACGCTGGTTCCTATGGCGCCCACCAGGCCGGGTCGAAGTTGTCCCACCAGATTCGGAGGCTGGGATACTTCTAGCCCTCCATGATCCACGACTACGTCGAGTACGCCAAGAGGTGTCATGCGTGGAAAGTTCATGCTAACTTTGTGCATCAGCCACCGGAGCCTCTCCATACTACTAAGTATTCTTGGCCCTTTGCAGTCTGGGGGTTGGATGTCGTAGGGCCTTACCCGCCAGTGCCGGTTCATCTTAACTGCTACGGATTTTTCTCAAAGTGGGCAGAGGCTTCCCCGCTCAGGGAAGTCAAGGCTAGTTCTATCGCTGACTTCATGAGCTCCAATATCATCTACCAGTTTGGAATACCTCACGCCATCCTCACGGATAACGGAACCAACTTCCGAGCGGTTGAGCTGAAAAGATTGTACTCCATGTACAACATTCGCTCTAACCACACCTCCCGCTATCATGCATAGGAAAATGGACAGATTGAGGAATTTAACAAAACACTCTCTAACATTCTGCAAAAATGGTTGGTCAGAATAAGAAAAGTTGGCCGGACAAGCTCCCCAATTCCCTCTGGGATTATAGGACGACGACTCGCAATTCCACCCAGGTGACTCCGTATTCCCTGGTATACGGAGCTGAGGCCGTCCTACCCATCGAGGTCCAGCTGCCCTCATTGCGCATGGCGGTCTACAACCAGCAAGCGCCAGATAGAGTTGCCGAGATCCGCCTAGACGAATTGGAAGCGCTGGATGGAAGTAGGCTTCGCTCTTTACATAACTTGGAAACACATCAGAGCAGGATGGCTCGAGCTTTCGATAAGAAGGTTCGCCTCTGATCCTTCCAGCAAGGTGACTTGGTGCTAGCTCTTAGAGCGCCAATGATTCCCGGTAGGAAACCGCCCAAGTTGGAGCCCAAGTGGGAGGGGCCTTTTATTGTTCATAAGGTCTATCCCAATGGCGCGTATTCCATGGTAACTATGGATGGTGAGCGTATCACTCCTCCCCCCAATGCCAGGTTCCTCAAGAAGTACTTTTCCTAACCATATGGTCCTGCATGACCTTAAACTGTATGGTCCCGCACGACCCTAAACTGCACCTTGGTCCGAGCTCTAAGACCTAATACTAAGATCACCTTGGTCCGAGCTCTAAGACCTAAAACTAAGATCACCTTGGTCCGAGCTCTAAGACCTAAAACTAAGATCACCTTGGTCCGAGCTCTAAGACCTAAAACTAAGATCACCTTGGTCCAAGCTCTAAGACCTAAAACTAAGATCCATATTTCGTCCAACATGACGTTAAACTGTATTGCCAGAACTACGTCTAGCTTGATTCCCATCCTAATGGGATATGTAGGGACGCCCATACCTTTCGTCTTTGGGTCCAGCTTGAGGTCCGCCATCGCGTCCGTCTCTCCTTTGGGGGGATCACGTGGCGTGGTGTGAGATTATGTCCTCATTCACATCGGGTTTGCACTAGCTGCACCACGCGCACCCTGTCCTCAGGATTTATCCCTCCTATGTCCAATGGAATTAAAAGGCACCGTTATAGAACTACGTATGGCTTGATTCCAATCCTTATGGGATACGTAGGACAGCCTGAACACCTAGATGTCAGGTCCAGCCCCATCTCTTAGGAGATCCCACGATCTCCCGGTTCCTAGGGTGTTTGGCATTACGCCCCCTCTTTTTCCCGAGGATCCGCCATCTTTTGGCCGCTCTTGGACTGAGCCCTATGACCCTTTCCAATGGTCTGCTGATGTACTTAGGGTACTCTGGTCTAGGACTTGGAGTGCCAGATTTGACTTAGGCAAGTTCTATCCACTTGCCAAGCTTCGTGTTCCCCTTCATTCGGGCCCCCGTCATCCTTCACACCCGGAGGGACCCCCAAGAACGGCCTGGAGACAACGCCCAAGGGCTCTCCTACCATCATGGGCCAACACCCCTGGGGGTTTCAGACAACAAATTGATACGAATCCCGTGTTGCGAACATGGTCAGTGGTTTATTCTCATTTGTTTGTCCCCATGGCTAACACGACAGGATGCTGCGTTGCGAACATGGTCAGTAGTAATCCTTAGTTGTCACGCCAGCTTCCCCGGGCCCTGAATGTTGGTGGAATAGTTCATGTCATGTTCTTCCCCACTGTGTCAAGGTAGAATCTCGACACTCCTTGTACTAACCCTCAGTACACCCCCGCACATCAGACAGAACGAGCTGCGTAACGGTGTCTCTCGGGGCTCCTGCGATCTGAGTGCTAGAGTATGTGCTTGGGTCTCTTCTTTAAAGGTTGCATGCAGCTTGACCCTCATCCCCATGGGGAACGAGGAGTCACCCATACATTGCGTTTCGGGCCCAGCATAGCTGGGATCTAGCATCTCCTGCCCCCCTGATTGTTGAACCCTCGTAGGCCCCTTAGGCCCAAGGCTCCTCTCTCAGCTGGTCCAAACCATATGACCTTAAACTGTGTTGCTGGTCCAAACCATACGACCTTAAACTGTGTTGTTGGTCCAAACCATATGACCTTAAACTGTGCTGCTGGTCCAAACCATAGGACCTTAAACTGTGCTGCTGGTCCAAACCATACGATCTTAAACTGTGTTGTTGGTCCAAACCATACGACCTTAAACTGTGATGATATCATCCCGGCTTCGTGTTCAGTCCCTCGACTCGAGCATTTCCCTGGACAGCACATGGTAAGTAGGGCCTAGGTCCTCATTCACATCGGGTTTTGTAACCTCCTTGCCATGTGTCCATTTCTCCCTTCACCCATTCATGGTCCGAGTTCTAAGACCTAAAACTAAGATCATTTCTTTGGATTTTTATGACTCGCTCTCTCTTGTGGGATTGCACGATGTGGTGCGGGATTATGTCCTCATTTACGTCGGGTTACTCGCCATGCTGTGCTCCTCCCCAGATGAGACGTATTCTGTCCCACATGACGTTAAACTGTATTCCGTCCCGCATGACGTTAAACTGTATTTCGTCCAACATGACGTTAAACTATGTTTCAAGAACTACGTGTGGATTGATTCTTATCCTAATGAGATACGTAGGACCACCCGGACATTTCGTCCTGGGTCCAGCCCCAGGGATTACCGAACCCCGTCCTTCCTTGTTGTCGGCCCCTCGGCCCGACTTCATGGGAAGTGGTGTAATCGGGACATCTACCCCGAGCAGGTTCGGGATGCCCCATGGTAATAATGGGAAGCAGTAGTTCTCTCACCAAAGAGGTCCTGGCTGGAAATTGGGACGACCCGTGATCCGGTCGATATGTCTGCCTAATGTGCCTTTGCCATGGTGGCGCAATTTCGGGAGTATTGGACTCTGTTCGAACAAACCACCACTCCACCTTCCATGATTTGCATCCCCCCTTATTCGGATCCTCATTTCCTTTCATGTTTGATGGGACCCCCTAACAGTATGGATGCTCGACCTATGGTCCACCTACTGTCCTGGGCCAACGTTCCAGAGGACTGGTCATGTTTGACGGGCCCCCCTAACAGTACGGATGCTCGACCTACGGTCCGCCTACTGTCCTGGGCCAACGTTCCGGAAAACTGACCGACGATATTTGAGTCAGGCCCCGTGTTGCGAACATGGTCATCGGTCAGCCCTCATTTATTGTCCCCATTCCAGGCCAACATGATATGGATGCTGTGTTTCCACCACGGTTGACAGTTATCCTCTATCGTTGTACCCCAATGTGTTCCGAATTTGGGCAGCGTGATTCACCCTTCCTCTCCATCCCCCTATGTTCGGATGGATTTTAATGCCCCCGATATCGCCCTGCTCGTGTGTTAGATCACATTGAGAAGTCGACACATCAATCGGCCCGGGGTCTCCTCAGAAGTCCAGGCCCAATTTTGGACGCCTGAAGCTTGGTCAATGCCCCACAGTTGAATGAAATGATGGCACTAGCAACTTCTGCTTCTCGCGTTGGGCACGACCCACAGGATCTTAGGGATGAGTTGTTATTCATTTCGAAACTATGGTTGAGCGCGTTAAACCAAGGGTACAAATGAATGGATTTGGACATATATTGGATTGAGACGATGAGTAGTACAAGCAAAAAGTTCATGAGATGGAAAAAACAAAGCCCTTAGGGATCAGCGTGCTGAAGCGATCTTTCCAGCGCTGCTACCCTTTGGATGGTAGCCTCCAGGAATGCTTCTCGCTCTTTGAAGACTTTCTCCTCATCGGCCACCACAGAGCGCAGGTCGCCAGCCCTAACTTGTGCCTGCGCCCGCTCGGTTCGAAGTACGGTCATCTGGTGACTCGCCTCCACCAGTTGTTCCTGCGCGTCAGCCAGCTAGGCCATCAGTTGCTCCACGAGCTCATAGCATGTTACGATGAAGGCCTCCTTATCTGTCGCCTGCCCTTCGAGGTGCCGGACTTCCTGCTCCACCCTCAGCAGCGCTTGAGCGCTTGCTGATCCTTCCTAGCACTGGGTAATGTTAGTGCGCTGGCTGCTCTCGTGTATCTTCTCGGCCATGTAATCACGGACCATCAGATGAAGACGCTGAGCGTCAGCCCCTCCGGTGCACAGGAAGCGCAGCCAGGTCTGAAGTGATCCCATCTGCCTCAGCCAATCCGATTGGGGTTGCCTGAGGAAGCGCTGGATACACTTCCACCCTTTGCGCCGTGTCATCCGACTCTCCTCGGCCGCCTCTAAGTCTGATTCATCTATCTCCTCAGGGTCAATGGGTCGGTATGTGGGGAAGGCAGCCAGCAAATCGGCAGCAGGATCCACCCTAGAGATGTCTTCGTGAGGAATAGAATCCTCGACGTCCGGACGACCTTCTTCTCTCACCCCAGAAGTAATGATACCTCCACCATCTTCCGACCTCGTCTCGGGAACAACGCCGATGATGTCCGCCGCCCCCTGTTCATCAATTGTCGGGGCCGAATCAGTGCAGAGAGCATGTTCTGAACAAGGTGGTATGTCTGCCGCTGGTCCACTCGCGGACGGCCCGGGCTTCACAGCCTGATGTGCCTCCAGTGTTGAGATCACTGCGCAAGGCATACGCTGGTCAGATGGGGTCTTTTGCCACCAAGCACCAGTAGTGAAGCGTGATACTTACAGGAATCCAGAGCATCGGTCTCCAGTATTTCGGCCACTGTAGGATCCGCCGTAAGGGGATACCCCTTCGCGCTTGTTAATTCAATGATGGGTGTCGGATCCCCATCATGTCCCACTGGTTCCTCTCCTACCTCCTCTGGTGGGGACGCCTGTCCAATGCTCAACTGCTCCTGAGTAGGATGGGGAAGTGAGTTAGAAGTTGGAAAGGAGAATGGATGAAAAAGGGAAATGAATGAAGACAGAGACAAACCTCGAGAATCTCGGTTATGTCGAGATCAGAGTCGGCAATCTCGCCGCTCTCTCGGAGACTCCCTTGGTAGGTCTCCCCTTGAGACCCCTCACCTTCAGGCTCTTCTTCTTCATCTTCTCCCTCTCCTTCTTCCTCTCCGGTTTCCTCCTCCCCCTCTGGCTCCTCGTCACTGTCGCCTTCTCCCGGCGGCATCGCTTCCGGATCATGCTCCTGGCCGAGCATCACTTTCACTAGGAAATGTGGCTCCGCACGCCGCCCCCCTCTGGCATGCGTATGCGTCCATGGCCGTCAGATAAGCATGCCGCCGATGGAATTTTATTCGGTCAGTAATTCGAATGAGCCCGACCTCTGGCAGTTGGATCCCGTTTTGCATTATCTTCTGCCAGATGGCTTCGATGCTCAGCGATTGCTGCAAGGTCATCCAGGCCGACCACAGTGCCCGGAGAATTGCGTCTTGGGAAGGTTCGAGCATATATCTTATCTGCTTCCCCGACAGTTCCCTGGCCACCTCATGTGACCCCCTGTGGGTAATGAGGACGTGGCAGAACCATGTGATGTCCCCGCTACCGAAGTACCGGCCTGCGCAGGCCTCACTGCCTGGCGCGCCCTTGGTCCCCCCTTCCGGCGGCACCGTGCCTTCTTTCCCGTCGCCCGGTTTCCGCACGAGTAACCTCGAGTTTCCGGACGCGCTTGCGTAATATCCCCTCAGGGTACGCAATGGTCCAGTTTTCGGCGTATTCGGTTGCTAGGCCGACATCGACCCCGGCAGGGGGAAGAGTGACGACATCACCGGAACCGAAGGTGGTAAACATCAACCACATCTGGCGCAGGACGCATGGATGCTTCTCCTGCCAGACAGCCGTGAATACCTTCTTCAGCTTTCACTAAAGGCACCCGAACTGCCTGGAAAATCAGGATGGTATGTAAGGCTCACAGATCACATTCCTGTCGATCCGAGCCATGAGCACCCTGCCCCAAATGCTCTGGAAGTATTCCTACTGTTCCAGAGAGCCTCGAACATTGTCCACCAGCTGGCCGACTGGGGTGGGGAATGGGCTGAAGTTGAAGTTGGCATGGTTGCTGATGTGGAACCTCACGCCCTCCTCATTGAGCGTCATAGGCGCCACCCCTTCAATGTTTAGCAAGGACGGTAGCAGACCGTTTCCTGGAGTACAGATGACGTTTGGGAAAGTGTACCCGCCAAGATGAGCCTCCACCCAGCCGTGAAAGATCTGGAAGGGACCACATACTCTCCGAGGTGGCCCCTCTTGTGAGATGCGCCCCAGGATGGTATACAGCTTGGACAGTATGGGGACGCCCAAGTTGAACCGTTTGTTGGCGTCCATGGAGCCCGCCATCACCAATTTTGCTGGGCAGACGCCCATCCTCGCGTCCCGCACCGGTAGGAGCCACCCGCTCAGAAAGGCGGCAAGGAACCCGACATACCGGATGTTCGGGTCCCATGCCTCAATGACACGGTAGCCCAATGATTGGTATTGCCCCGCCTCCAGGGTCCTCTAGTATGACCCGTCCCTGCTCCTCTGAGTCGCGGTTGGGCACCGTTTTCCCCAACCCGACATCTTGACGGTGGGATCCTTCTCAAGGAACAGGCTGAACCAGCCCTTGAAGGCAACGTACTTCAGGAAGTCCTTGACCCCCAGCCTCTCTTTGGCCAGCTCCAATAGGTGCCGCGTCAGCATAGGCGTCCGCGACCTGTCTCCCCAGGTGCTCTTTGGAGGAACGAACTCGTCGTATTGGTAACCCTCTAGTGGGATACCTCCGATGCAGTGAACGTCCCAGAGACTGATGCTGACTTCCCCATGATGAATGTGGAATGTGTTAGTGTCAGGAGACCACCGGGTGAATAACTCCGGTCCGAGTTCAGGCTGGCGGTGGAAGTGAAACTGCGATGTCCATCCCGCCTCGAACAGGCCAATATACCGTAGTTCGTCCCCGAACTGGTCATAGGTATGGCGGACCCAGAATGCTCAGGCCCATTCGTTGGTGAAGTTGCCCCCAGACCGTAGGTCCCAATCCTTCAGCCAGCCCTTCGTATCATCCGTGATGCTCTGAAGGAACGTGCTCGCGTAGAGGGCCGGAGAATCCTCTGCCACAGGATCGTCCCCAGTAATGGTCCTAGTCCTTGGGTTCAGGACATATACGTCTATATGTCTGGTTTCCCGAGCAGGATGGCCGTTGTTGGTGATGTTGTAGTGAGGAAGTTTGTCCTCCCTAGTCACCCAGGACCGTGGCGTGTCCACGTCAAAGCCCGGCAGTGGCACCTCCTCCAGGATGCCAAAATTCCAGAGCGGGAGGTTGTCCGACAAGGGTTATGTCTTCTGAGCCGGAGTCAACAGATTGAACAAGGTCAGATTGTTGGAGACAATCACCTTGGCGCCATAAACCTCCTCGTTTGCTGCCATTTCTATCCTACGGGCAGCGGCTTCCCCCTCATCAACTCGGTTTGCAGCCATCTCGAATCTTTCGGGAGTTGGGCGAAATCAGGATGCAGTGCGCGGAATCGGAGAGTTCTGCACGAAATCTGAATGAGTTGCGCGAAATCCTGGAGATGAGCACACAATCGTCACGCGAAGCGCAGAAAATCCCGAACACGCGTGAAGTCACAACCGAATTTCGTATGGAATTCCGCGCTGCCAGAGCATTTTTATGCACAGCCGTGGAAGCGATTTCGCACACGAAAGCAATGAGCTTATCACGCGGAAAAA
Organism: Viscum album; assembly: GCA_963277665.1. Taxonomy (NCBI): domain Eukaryota; kingdom Viridiplantae; phylum Streptophyta; class Magnoliopsida; order Santalales; family Viscaceae; genus Viscum; species Viscum album. Next base: position 1,244,170,712 of record OY728157.1, on the reverse strand, counting down.
GTGGAGGTCCAGATTTGGGACCCAGTGCCCCTTTTTATAGGCGAGGCCAGGGTTCCGCGCCGCACGGAAAGAGGATTCCGTGCGCGTCCGTAGGTTTTGCGCGCCCCATCGGAATTTTGTGCGCAACTTGACCAGGGGACTCAGCATTTCGGTGTTTCGGCGTTTCCCTTGGAATCCGATCGTTGCGACCTCTCGATGATCCAATTCCAAGGGGGGGGAATTTGTTGACGCCGAAAAAAGGCCGTAACTCTCGGAGGAAGTTTCAAAATGAGGAAGCGAAGTCATATTCGGAATCAGAGGCCCGATCCGGAGGCCCGGGAAGTGGTGCACGAAAAATTGGATGAAGTGCGCGGAAAAAATGTCCCGCGCGAAAGGCAACCCGGGATTTGCGAAAAGTCCCGGCACCGGCGCGAAATAATTTCGAGCCCGCGTCCCGCGCGGTTGATAATTTCGCACCGCCATCCCTGTCGCGCAATAATTTCACGCGCCTCCTGGATTCCGTGCTGGAGGTCGCCTATAAATAGAAGGTGACCCCGAACGGTTTGAGGGTTGAGGAATCCGAAGCGACTCTCGTGCACGAAATTCAGCTCCCCCCCGCATGCAAGATGACTTCCAGGTAATCCCTTATTTCGCACAACCTTGCCCCGGAGTTCGCCTTTGCGCGCAACTCCACCGGCTTCAGTGAACTTGTACCCTCCCCCGGGTTCCAACCTTGCGCGCAATCCGTGTCTCGTGCACGCAATACCCTACCGTGCGCGCAAAACCCTGCACGTAGTTCCCTCTCCGCGTGCAATTCCCTTGCTCCAATTGCACGCCGTCCCTGTGTTTTGCACGCAAACCTTCCCTTTTGCGCGCAAATCCCAGGACCCCTCACCTTGACGCCCCTTGGCTGCCCCCTGCACTGGCACCTGATGTCTCCCCTGCCGGGCATGCGTGCCATGCGTTGTTTTCCCGTACGGCCTTCCAGGCTCGTGCGAAGTAACCTCAAGGTCCCTTAGGCCATGTTTCCCGTTGCGTTGCTTTGCCTTATGCTTCTCCGCAGAGGCACGCTAACGGCTATTGCTTCTTCGCATAGCCACGCTAACGTGGACCCCCCAGTGGTCTGCCCTGCGACCCCCCTTCACTACGGCCTTGCCGATGCCTTCCCTCCCACAAGGGGTAGAGGGAGTTGGGCATGTAAGCCCTAGGGGTGTGGATCAAACCCACCTCGTCCAAGCTGCAGGACGTTAAACTGCTAAGCACCTCGTCCTTAACACATGACGTTAAACTGTGGTCCGACCCCATGCTTCGCACGCAGGGTCCCCCCCAGCTCGGACATTTTTTACGCCCACTCGTCTTCACATGAATGGAATATTCCTCACATGTAATGAGATCCTCCTTGTCGAATTGACGTTTGTCCGCGGGGGAAGGGCCGCCTCAGAGCATAATCCCCTAGCCTCTCTTACGGATGACTGCACCCATGCATCTCCGTACTCCCCCCTGCAAAGGCCAGTGGAGTCCTTTTCCCACTGCGCTTTGTCGCACCATGGGCCTCCACCCTAGAGTAAGCCCCAACACCAAGGGCCGCTAACCACACGTAAGCCCCTGTTTCCTCTTTGGGCCGCTCAACGCGTAAGCCCCATTCTGCTTCTCACAGACGCACCCTTCGCGACGTGATCGTCTGGTCCCTACCGCCTCTTGTTTCCCACACTAAGCATGACTCACATGAGATTAGAGTGCGCATCGACAATGACATCCTCCTATGGGCCGCCCCAGAGCGTAAGCCCCATCCCAGCGAACTACGTGGACTTTGATCAGTGCTAACGCATGGTACGTAGGAAGCCTCCACGAGGTTCAAGCCCACCACCCGGTCGTCCCGACCTCTCCATGTCAGTTCCCTGACCACCATGGGCCGCCTCAAAGCATAAGCCCCAAACCCCTCATCCCTCATGACGTTAAATGGTATCCCGTCCCGCATGACATTAACCTTCATCCCGTCCCGCATGACGTTAAACTGTATCTCGTCCCGCATGACGTTAAACTGTATTCCCCCTCTTGGGTTGTCTCAGAACGTAAGCCCCATGTATCACTCCACCATCCATCCTGATCCTTACCCGGGCCGCCACATCCCGGTGAGATCATGAAACCCCATCCCACTCCATGATATCTGGGAAGCCGCCCACGTGCTGGCCCCAACATCGGTGTTCCCCCTAGGGGTCCTTCAACCCGATCCGTCTCCGCAATATGTTAAACTCGCGACATACCCCGTGTTAAACATGGGAAACTGAGGAAAACATCAGATGGTGCACATTCCCCGCGTTTGATGTGGGATGCCTCGGGCTTCCGCGCCCTCGAGAAGCCCTGTGATGAGGGACCAAAGACAGACATGCTGACGACGCCCCAACGTGACCATTCTCCTCACCGAAGGTTGCTACCCCGACAAGACCCCTTGGAGAATCTTAACGGAAGCAGCGTAACTAACTGGCATCCATGTAGATATGGCACCAAGAATGAGCTTCATGAACCCGTCTTAAATCTATGAGGGAGACCTGGACTAAGTGATGAGCTCCGAGGAGGAATCCACGAAAGGAAGAACCGACATCCCATCATCCCAGTTTCGATCAAGGAGCAGACGTCCCTGAACAAGGAACGGATGCCGCCCACCTTTGGAAAGCGGGAATGAGGGGCAACAAGCAGCGTGTCCTCCCCCACAGACGGATGCGCGCGGCCCGGCAAAAGCGTCAGAAACAGATGTGATTTTAAGTGGGTGTCACTCTTTGGTTCATAAGGTGTATGGGCCCTTATGGATCGGAAAATGAAATCTCAACTAAAAAAATATTTTTCTTTAAAGGAAATTCAAATGATTGATTATTGCTAGTAAATGAGAAATGACATCCAAGTGTGTGTCATCTTTCAGTTCATGAGGAGTATGGGCCCTTATGGGTTGGAAAATTCCATATCACCAAATTAAGTTAATTTTGACCAGTTGCAGGTTTTACTAAGAGTTCATATGGGTGTGGATAGGTGATCTTAGGGATAGGAAGGCTTAGTACCTATCCTAGATTCTAGAGTTCAATATTTAACTTGTTGGTTTCTTCTTTTGAGACGTTCGTTTGGCATTATAGCACTATGCCTCCGAGACGTCCTCAAGTCGCGCGTGATGAAGGCGGCAAAGACCACGTTCCTGAGGTGGCGGGCCCTAAGCCGCCAATTGATCTTCCTTTTGACCCACCTGTGGCTCCTCTTTCTATTCCTGAGATGGGTGCCGATTCCCAGTTCCGTGAGAGCTTCTTGCGCTTGATGTAGAGTGTGAAAGGTGGAGTGCGACCTGCCCTGAGTATGGCAGAGTTGACCCGTGAGTTTCAGTCACAACATCCTCCTACCTTTACAGGAGATGGTAGACCACTTGCTGCAGAGTCCTAGTTGGAGGATATTCTGACCATCTTCGAGCACCTTGAGATGCCTCCAGAGCAGAGGGTCAAGCTCGCAGCTTATATGCTACGTGGTTCATCCAGTAGGTGGTGGGATGTCATCACCCAGTTGGGATAGAAGAGAGAGATGATATGGGATGATTTCTAGACCATCTTCTACGATTAATTCTTTCCCCAGACTTTGAGGGCTGAAAGAGCTGGGGAGTTTATGAATCTGTAGCAAGGGACCATGACAGTCATGGAGTATTCATCCCGTTTCACTGAGTTATAGCGTTTTGTTCCTACCCTAGCTTCTGATGATCTCACATCCATTAGGCGTTTTGAGGATGGGCTGTGTTACGCCATCAGGTCGCAGGTTAACGTGTTCAGGCTGACGACCATTTCAGAGATCGTCAATCAATATTTAATCATAGAGAGGAACTTGAGGGAAGCAGATAGTGTGAACCAGGGCGGTTCGACACCGAAGGGTTCTAGTGGATCTTCTTTTGGGAAGAAGTGGCGTTTTGAGGAATCTCGTGGTGTGAGTAGTGGTCAGACCCTTTTCTCTGGTGGTACTCCTATCTGTCACCAATGTGGGGTGCCAGGACATATGAAGAGGCAGTGTATGTGAAACCCAGTGGAGTGCAGAGGTTGTGGTAGGTTGGGACACCTCCACCGCTTCTGCATGACTTTTCCCCCAGGGTATAGTGAACAGGGATCTGTACTTACTCTATGATCTGGTGCTGGATCGACATGATCACGTCATTCAGGCACCTGGAATACCACCAGCTGATCAGGCCGTGGCGGCGGTCGAGGCAGAGGTAGTTAGGTGAATGACTCTCAGCGCCAGCAGGGTGGGTCTACTCAGGGTAGCCAGGTTGTGACTCAGGGCCATGGTACCGGCCAGTTGTATGCAGTCGAGCCTGTGTCACAGGAGTAGTACGCCAGACCATCCACTGTATGAGGTACGATTCTCGTTGCCTCTACGTTAGTATCTTCTTTTTTTGACACATGTGCTTCTCACTCTTTTATATCGGAGGCAATTACTGGAAGTTTAGGCCTCGACGTTGATTCATATCATGGTATGATCACGTTAGATACCCCATTAGGTATTTGTTTAGAGGGAATTTGTCATTGTAAAAATTTTCCTCTCGAGGTGGGCGGTTACCTTTTCGTGTGGACCCTGTATGTTTTGGATATTATAGGTTTTGATGTAATAATCAGGATGGACTGGCCAGTTCCCTATAGATCCCGGATTGACTGCTATCATCGGAGGGTGGCGTTTACGTCACTAGAGGGAAACATGCATATGCATAAGGGATAATGGGATCTTAATGCGACATGGGAAGGACCGGAACACCAGATTTTAGGTGGTGTCGCAGCACAAGTTTCCAGTCCTTATCTCGATGACCAAGGATTACAACCCTCCGTTTATCCTCCGGTGGTGGAATGTTTCGGTGATGTCTTTCCTGATGATTTATCTGGTCTACCTCCAGTGTGAGAGGTGGAGTTTACTATTGAGCTTATACCAGAAGTAGCACCAGGGACCATTCCCCCTTATAGGATGGAACCTAAGGAACCCCTGGAGTTCAAGATTCAGATAGAGGACCTGGAAGAAAAAGGCTTTATACATCCCAGTACATCTCCTTGGGGATCATCGGTTCTCTTTTCTAAGAAGGCAGATGGTACCCTTTGTCTTTGATTGGATTATCATAAGTTAAATTAGCTTACTATTAATAATCGGTACCCTTTACCTCGAATTGACGACCTCTTCGATCAGCTCCGGGGAGTTAAGGTGTTTCCAAAGATAGATTTGAGGTCGAGCTATCACCAGGTGCATGTTAGGACTTCATACATACCTCTCACGGCGTTCAAGAGCAGGTATGGTCTCTATGAGTACCTAGTCATGCCGTTTGGGCTTACAAATGCACCTGCAGTGTTTATGGCTCTTATGAATTGGATTTTTCACCCTTACCTTGATTCTTTTGGGGTTGTATTTGGGGATGATATCTTAGTCTATTCATGCTCGAGACACGACCATGAAAACCATCTTGAGATCGTTCTGAATACACTAAGAGATCATCAGCTTTATTATAAGCTCAATAAATTCCACTTTTGGATAAATAAGGTTCACTTCCAGGGTCATAATATTTCTGAGTCTGGAGTTTCAGTTGAACCTGAGAAGGTGAGTGCTATAATTTCTTGGGAGCAGCCCAAAAACGTCTTTGAGATCAGAAGTTTCTTGGGGCTTGTCGGATATTATAGGCATTTTATTCAGGATTTCTCATGCCTAGCAGCACCACTTACAGCTTTGACAAAAAAGGGGGTGAGATTCGTTTGGTCATAAACTTGTGAAGTATCTTTTCAGGAACTGAAGGGCAGACTAACTTCAGCACCGATACTGATCTTGCTGGAGCCAGGCAAAGATTATACTGTCTTTTGTGACGCGTTAGGTATCGGGCTTGGAGCTGTCTTGATGCAGGACGAGCAAGTCGTTGCATATGAATATTTTCAGTTAAAGGCTCATGAACGGAATTATCCGATGCACGACCTCGAGCTCACAGCTGTTGTACATGCCTTAAGCTGTTGGAGACATTACTTGTTGGGAGAGCATTTTGTGGTATTCACTGACCACAAAAACCTCAAATATATCTTCAACCAAAAAGATCTAAATATCAAGAAATGTAGGTGGTTCGAGTACCTGTAATCCTTTGATTTCGAACTGGCCTACACTCCTGGGAAAGGAAATTCAGTAGCTGATGCGCTAAGTCGAAAAACTCAGTCGCAAGTGGTTCGGGAATCTAATGAGGAGTGGAAGCTGATGGCCCTATTTTCAGAGATGCACGTTGAGGTTCAGGAGGGTCAGAGTCAGACTGTTCTCTCAGCCTTAGCGGTGACATCTACTCTTTTAGAACGAGTCAGGGCAAGACAGTTACCAGATCCAGAAGGCCTTGTTCTACAAGAATGTGTCGCTGATGATGCCTCTACAGATTGGACCATGGGTGAGGGTGATACTTTATTGTTCCGTGGGCATGTATGGGTCCCAACAGACATCAAATAAGGCTGATGAGGGATTTCCACACCTCATCATGGGCATCTCACCCAGGCATCACCAAAATGTATCGTGATTTTCTTCGACAGTACTGGTGGCCTAGCATGATGTGGGAGATAGCCGGTTTTATCACGCATTGTTCCACCTGTCAGTAGGTGAAGGCAGAACACCAGTGTCTAGCAGGGTTTTTGTAGCCGTTGTCCATTTCAGAGTGGAAATGGGATGATGTTTCTATGGACTTTGTAACCAGTTTACCCAGGTCACCTCATGACAATGATGTAGTATGGGTTATCGTCGACCATCTGATGAAGGTCGCGCATTTCTTACCTGTGAGGGAGACCTTCAGGGTTGACGACTTGGGAAGACTGTATGTCAAGTAAATAGTGCGCCTTCATGGAGCAACTCGTTCTGTTGTCTCGGACAGAGATCCTCGTTTTACATCTCGGTTCTGGCAGGGTTTACAGAAGTCCTTGGGTACACAAGTACTTTTGAGCACAACCTATCACCCGAAGACTGATAGACAGACCGAACGTACTATACAGGTACTAGAGGATATGTTACGTGCCTATGTTCTCGATTTTGGAGGTTCATGGGAGAAACACATTTCTCTTGTCGAGTTCAGTAATAACAATAGATTCCAGGCTACCATTGAGATGGATCCCTATGAAGCTTTATATGGTAGGACTTGTCGCTCGCCTTTATGTTGGCTTGAAGCAGGGGAGGTAGCTGTTCTAGGACCACGTCTTGTGCAGGAGACTACAGAGCAGATACAACTTATTAGGAAGCGTATGCAGACAGCTCAGTCTAGACAGTAGTCCTATGCTAACAAGCACTGACGAACTATTGAGTTCGAGGTTGGGGATCGTGTTTTCTTGAAGGTCTCCCCCAGGTTGGGGAAGAGACGTATACAGAAGTAGGGTAAGCTCTCACCGAGGTTTGTAGGACCCTTTGAGGTGATGAAGTAGATCGAACCAGTAGCTTACCAGCTTGCACTTCCATAGAGATACCAAGCCATGCATGATGTTTTTCATGTATCTCAGCTACGCCGGTACTTTTCAAATCTGACTCATGTTTTTCATCCTGATGAGTTTGAACTAGATGTGGATGCTTCCTTCAAGGAGTATCCGATGCGAATTGTTAACCGGAGTGTGAAGACACTCCGTGGCAGGTCCGTTCCTCTTGTACAGGTGCTATGGTAGCACGACCGAGTACAGAACGAGACCTGGGAGCGAGAGGCTGATATACGTTCTCAATGGCCAGATATTTTTGTTGATGACACCTCAGTACCCTCGGAAGGACAACTAGGGGACGAGTTGCTTTAAGGAGGGGAGGTTGTAATGACCCAACTCTTTGGAAAAGGTACGGATTGTTGGTTTTCTTCCAACTCTTTCCATTAAGCTTGTTTAATATGGGTAACATCCTAAGGAAGGTCCGGGGAGTGTCCAGGGTTTGTTCGAAGCCCGGGAGTTTGAGAAATGGGCTTGTAGATAGGGGCACACGGCCTGCACACGGCTTGCGCATGGTTTGGGTAAACCATGCGGCCTTTGGTTGGGAAGCAGGGAGGTGCGCACAGTTTGTGCACGGTTTGGGTAAACCATGAACCTAAACCGTGCGACCCTTTTTCTGGAGGCAGGGAAGTGCACACAGTTTGCACACGGTTTTGTAAACCGTGCGCCTAAACCGTGCGACCCTGTTCTGGGTGAAATTACAAATTTTCCCTTAATTTTCTATTTAAACCTAAACCCTTTTCTTTCTTCCTACTACGGACAGAACCAGTGGAGAAGTCTCTTTGAGCTCCCAAACCCTCTTCTCACTCAATCTCTTGTGGTTTCTTCCCCCGGTGTCCGTTCCTTGATCCAACAGAAGTATTGGAAGGGCCAAGGTAAGGCTTACCTCACGCACCCCTTTCTCCTCGAAAAATCTTGCCTTCCGTCTCGTTATTTTGATGTAGGATCATATGCCCTATTTTTAGGGTATTGGACTGGAACTTAGATCTCTTCCAACCTACTGTGAATCTGAGGTCGATATCGAGTGAGTCTACTCCTACAACCCTAAGGTAGGTGGTCATGTGTTCTCCTTTTGGGTTTCCCATCGCTTTGAGTTTATATTGTCGAGCCGTGGGTTGTCTTTTTCCAAAACCCTTATTTGTATTGGTTGCTTCATGTCTAGATGACCCTTGTGGTATAGGATTGATGAATCTAACCTTGTTAGGGTGCTTAGATGAGGTATGGACCGGGAGTGGTCAACCATAGGTGATATTTCTTGGGAATTGGCCCTTTTCACCTTTGAACCTTAATGATATGTCTTGAAAGCCATTTTCCACGTTAGGAAAATTGGATGGATTGGTTAGAGGTTGGCTAGGATGAGATAGCCTGAACCCCTTGAATGAATTGAAATGTACTTTACCTTGAGATGATTGTTTTCCTTATGATGTGATTGGGAAATGTCATGCATTGTTAATGTAATGTGATATAAGATGCCTTGCCTCATATATTGTGATGTGAATGGTTATTATTACTGTGTTGACATGCTTGTGACAACCCGTGTGTGGGCGGGAGGCATTCTTACCCCGTGCCAGATAAATCTCAGTGATTGAGGATGAGAGGCATTTATACCTCATGCCTATATAACCTTACAGGTGGGAGGCATTTCTACCCAACACCAACTACAATGATTGAGGACGAGAGGCATTTATACCTCGTGCCTATATAACCTTACGGGTGGGAGATATTTCTACCCCACTCCAACTACAGTGATTGAGGACGAGCGACATTTATACCTCGTGCCTATATAACCTCGTGGGTGGGAGGCATTTCTACCCCACTCCAGCTACAATATTTGTGGACGAGAGGCATGTTTACCTCTTGCCAGTGATAACCTATATACCTCTGGTGTTTGTTCAGATTTCCAGCCATGAGCTTAAGCAGGTAGACCCGCCAGGTGTCCTTCCAGAACCTGAGCAGGAGGGTTGTTTATTTACTTTGTTTTACTCACTTTCGGTATATTGCTCATTGTTTCATGCGAACACCTATTTGGATTACATGTAGACATCGTTGGTGGTGGCCTACTGAGACTTGTCTCACACCCTACCCGGGAGGCCTCTTGGGCACCCGTGTAGACTTCAATACTGCAGGTACTAGTAGGGGAAAAGGCCCAGCTTTCGGTTGTTGATACATGTATGTTCTAGTTGGAGATCCAGAGCAGAAGATCGAGCTTGGCTAGAGATGCTCGTGGATTACTTTTGTTCTTTTTGTATTATTATATAGCATGATTTTCATCTATTTCATTTGTACTAGCATTCCATGCATCCATTTTGTATCATACACTGCCTGTGTGGCTTTTTTATATTTATCAGGGTTTTCCTTACTTATGTTTTTGGTTGTATGTTTCCCCTTTTCTCCTATTTTTCCATTGGTTGTGCTTCTGCTATTTGTATTATTTTGCTGCTATAATCCATTGTGTACTCTGACATGGGGGTACAGTCTCCCCACTTACTTACCATTACACCCCACTGCTAGTCGGCAGCCCCTGGCCTATGGGGAGACGAGCCAGGGGTTAGGTGGCCAACCGGGCTCGGGGCTCGGGTTGATGGGCATCCGGGTCCGGGACGTCACAATTATAAGCTTTTTTTCACGCTATTAAAGGGAATATCTATAGTAGTGAAAACAAAGTTCAATAATATATTTATATTAATATCCAATTATTTGAATATATATTTAATATAAAGTATAAAGTAGTTGGTTCTAAGGAATCAACTCCAAAAAACTCCCACCTGCACTAGATCCAAATGCTAACAAGTAGTTAGTCCTCACATGAAAAACATGCTTCTCTTGAGTATGGCTACAACTATTAGGCTCACCATGTTTTCGCAGCTAGGATTGGTAAATCCACGTGTTTATGTAGATAATATATTTAAATAACAAATATATTTACTATATTTATATTTATATTTACATGTATTTATTAAATAAATAAATAAATAAATAAATATATTTATATAAATATATATAATGATATAAATATATTTATAATTATAAATAAATAACTATAAATATATTTATAAATGTATATTTACTATATTTACAAAACTATATATTTATAATTATAAATAAAAAATTTAATTTTAAAAAAATCTATTTATATAATTATAAATAAATAGTTATATATTTAAATAATTATAAAATTATAATAAATAAATATATTTACATTTTTGATTTATAATTATAATTATAAATCCTTTATTAGCGCTAAAGTTTTAGTACTGATAAATATGCCTTTTATCATTGCTTCTTTAGTGCTGATAAAGATATATTTTATCAGCGCTTATTAATTTAGCATTGATAAAAGGTGTCTTTATCAACACTTCTTTGGATGCGCCGATAAAATTCTCCCTGATCTATTAAAAAAACTTTAATGCACTAATTTATTTCATGATGTCTCAAGATTTCGCGGAAGTTACCTATTGCCGGCACTCCTCCTCAAATCCAAGGCTCAAATCAAGGCTTGAATCAAGACTCAAACGAATCCGAGGTTTGAATCAAGGATTGAATGAATCCAAGTCTTGAATCAAGGCTCAAATGAATCCAATCATTCATGACATCTCTACTTTCTATTGGACTAATCAAATCTCAAATTCAATGTATTTTATTTTATCTTCCTCCTCACTTGTTGATTTTTTGTTTGGGTTTCATGTAAAGTGCTTTTGACCATATATTTTCTAGTATCCAGATGATTTAGAAGTTTCTCCATTTTCATTTCTTCTTATGTTATTTTGTTCAACAAATGATTATTGTTTTCTTCCACTCAATTTAACTCAATTTAGATATACTATACACCTTATATCACATGGCCAATGTAGAATAGATCTCTTATAGATTCCTCCAATTTTTCTCTATTTTTCTATGTATTTCTTCCATGGATTTAAATTGATTCTCGAATGTAAATAATTATTTGATACCCATTATTAGTTTATAAACCGTTTTTGATGCTTCCTATGTAGGCCATAAAGGGGTTTTATGGTAATTAGAACCTTATTTATAAAACTATTGATTTGTGATTTTTAAGTTTTTTTTGTAAATGCATAAGAGGATCTTTTAACTGAATAAGTTGAATAAAAAATGGTTTTGACCCTATTTTGAGTTCCCAAGGATGTAACCAATGGTTTAAGGGTTTAAAAAATAATAATTTTTATGATTATTCGTTGAATCTAATGAGAGGAATGATTTTTTTTCAATGTGTTGATAACTATTATGTTTTTAAAGGATATTTATAACATGGTTTTACATGATTATTTTTAGGCCTTTTGGTAATTAATAAATGGTATCCTTAGTTTATAAAAAGGAAGGGTTTGTAATAATATTTTCACCCATATAGTTATTAAAGTACTATTGTCACTTTATTAAAAAGGTTTCATTATGATTTTATCACCCTTATTATGAAACCCTTAGTTTAATGTTTTCTATTATTTATTTTCCTTTTATGGAATTTATATTGATTATTAGTATGTGATGCTTGTATAATGTGATAGGTGGATATTTGTTGAGAGGGTGTTGAAGGTGATATGAGGTTTATTACTTATGTTTTATTATCGATTTATATATTGACCATGTTCATATTTTTTTATCACATCCACTTTTACTATGCCATGGGAACCTAAGGTAACTATGTTATTGATATTTTGTGTGTCATAGTGTTTGAATATGATGTCATTTCATTTACAATACCGTTAGTGATGTAATATCCATGATGATTCACCTATAGTGTTAGGGATGTGATAACCTTTCCTTGGGTTATTGATTCTACTGGTATACCTTAGGATCCAGTGAGATTCCCATGATGATTTTTCATTTGATGATATTAGCTTAAATATCCCCACCACACGCATTATTTTAATCCCTTTTTTAGATTTCATGAACATGTTGTAACAATTTATTTTTGTTTACTATTATTAAACATCATTGTTATAATGGATCTCATTTGATCTATATGACATCTTTAATTTATGGTTGAGTTTACATTTTGTTTTTTTATAAAAATCGTTTTGAGAAATATTTTGAATAAATAACATTTATTTTGATTTATTTTCATAAGATATGAAGTATAAATTTTTAATATTTTAAAGTTTTCTCACTTTTAAATGAATGATTCCATCCATTGATTAGTAAAAATTAGATTTTGAAAGAATGATTTTAAATAATTTTTTATCTACATGAGTATAAATGTATTGATATTAATCATGGTTTTATTTTATTTAACAAAAAGGTTTTACCATGGGACTTATAAAAGATATAAATGTATGATATTTCATTCCTTTATACTTTCCTTTTTTGAAACATTTTTTTAAATGGTGTTTAGACCATTTTTTGAGAAATGTTCTATAAATGAAATTTAATTTATTATTTGGTGAAATATTACTAGGATTGTTTATCTCACACCCTAAATACACACCCATATGGGTATATATAGATTTTATGTTTTCAAATATGTTCTGAGGTTATGATCTCAATTTGGTTGTCATTCATGTATTCCATTTATGGACATTTTGGTAGAGGTTAGTGACTATGGGTCACATGGAGATGTTTGAGCCATGGATAAGTTTTTGTTTTATTTTTTAATTTTCTTTTATTGTATTTTTTTTAAATCTTCTCTATTTGAATTTTATATTCCTTTATAAAGAGACCTGAATTTGTATTACTCTAATGTTTTATATCATAAGTGAGTTTTTAGTTATTTTTCTTATGAATCCTTTATTATGATTTTTTATTTTTAACTATTTATTTTATATCCATGGATATATAATGTATATAAACAATATGATGGATACTTAGAAATTTTTATAATTATTGTTTAATGTGATTACAGGGTGAAATAAATCCTAATTTTATATTTATATTGATACCATGGTTCTTTCACTACTAGACTCACATGTCTTGTTAGTAATGTAAAATTATGATTTAATAAAAAATTTTAAAGAATGAAAATAATTATGGTTACAGTTTCATGAAAACAAACTACTTATTTAAGGTGTTAATATAAAAAATTCCATTCATAATTATTTAAGAAAATAGACACATTCAATACTTATTTTTTTTAGTTTAGTTTCAAAAATCAAATATAGCAGGTACTGTAGCAAGCACTGTAGCAGAATTGTATAGTACTATAGCAGGTACTGTAGAGGGAAATGTGCAGTACTGTAGCAGGTACAATAGCAGACACTGTTTGGCACTGTAGTAGCTGGGAATATGCCCCCGTTTGGGCCTTCGGGCCACCGATTTGGTCCCTGAGTCCTATAAGGCCTTCGGGCCACCCAGGCCTTCGGGTCAGTAAGGCCTTAGGGCCACCTCAAGGCCTTTGGGCCACCTTTAGTGCAGATGCAAACCAGCCAACCTACAAGGAACAAGCTCTATAAGTAGGATGAGCAAGGAGCTTTCACCACAACAGAGCTAAAATAGATTGCAAGAATGAGAGGGTATGACACCTGCCATCGGGACAAGCCTGTGCATGCACGGGAATGCCTAGACGAACAACAATGCGAAGGTGGAGAGCTGATTTCATGATGAAGATGCTGGGGAGGAGCAGTTCCAAGTAGTTAGTCTGGGTTGTATGTAATGTTTGAATCCTACGGGCAATGAATTCCTCTAAGGCCTACGGGCCATGTAATACTTACGCCTACGATCCTTGTAAGGGTTCCACCTCACCCCTTGAAAGGTGGATTATCAAAAATAAATAAAAAATAAAGGCTTATCATAACAAATCATACCTTCCAACTTAATCTTCCCAACCATTATCTCATCATTGATGAAATCACTAAATAAAGTTTGAGTATTTTTCATTGAATTATAATTCATTTAGGTTATAGTGAAAGGAAATGAAATTCTTTTTAATACAAGATAAGGTATAAAAGGGAATTCTTAACTAAGTATATTCATACCATTTAAACACACATTTTAAAGATAAATACAGGTTTAATAAAAGTAATTATGATATCAAAACATAAATATATACTAAATAGTAATTTCCTTTCTTGAATAAAGGTTTAAGACATGTGAATTTTCAGGTTAATTTATCAAAATAAAGTGAGGTAATATAACCCAAAAATATTATAGCTACATTTATTTATATATCTTAAAATTATTTGGAGTTTATATAATTTCTAAACACGAACTTATATAAATCAAAGAATGTAAATAATTAAAGAAAACAAGTCCAAAATTTAATTTCATAGAATAAATAATTTTAAAACAATTAAACATGTTTAAAAAACTTTACACAATAATCCAAGCATAAGTATATAATGTGAAGAACACGTATGATGTGGTTTCCATCACACCGCACCCAATATCATGCAAAAAATTTATTTATTTTACTCCTATGGCTAAATTTTAATTGAAAATTCGGAGTTTCACCCATCGATGTGTTATCTCATTGCTCTTTCACAATTCATAAATAACTAAAATCATCCCATGATCTTCTAAACCCCCAAAAAATGTACAAACTCAAAACTTGGGGTAACTTTATGGTTGATTCCTTTCCAAAAAAACCACATCCGCTATCGTTCTCTCACCCCGGGTACTAGATCACCTCCAATTCGACTCACACTCAAATAAATTAAAATTAACCCTAATCCTTATATCATATAAAAACATCATTTAACACCTCATGGTATTTTGTAAAATATTTTTCAATATCTTGAATATTTTTAAAATATTCTTAATGCTAATTCTTGAATTAATTTTATGTCATGTGAAAGCTTGTATTTGTGGCTTATTGTAAGATATTTGATGAAACTAGTTTTTCATAAATGAATATTCCATTGATTGAATTTTGAAAAAATCTCATGGGAACATTAGTATTTAGGCGGGTAGTCTAGGAAAATCATGTTAGGATTTAAACTATTAATTTACTACTATCTTCTGAAAAATTATTTATAATCTCAGATTTATAAAATGTTTATGAAATGTTTAATAATCATGATTTTCTTTAGACTGGGTAGTGAACTACTTATCATTTTTATGGTCATTCCTATTTTAAATTTTATTTTTGAAATATGAAACTTGTTTTTAAATGTTAAAGTGGGTTTTGAAATAAAAAACGAGGTTTTCCCTAAAAATGAACTAAAATGGATTCGGTTCTTTGAAACTCATGAAGTGATTTCAAAGTGAACCTGTAAAGTTTTAAACATGTCAAAGTGTACATATTTCCATAGAATTGGGTTTAAACTTTTAATTTATTGTTAATGGTTTTTTAATATGATTTTAATTTTTTCACTTGATGCTAACAATTTTTATAGAAAAGGGGGTTTGAATCCCATTAAGTTTTTTTTGAAAAAAATTGGTTGATTTTCATGTGGAATTAGAAAAAGGATTTAAATCAGGGTTTTAAAAATTCAAAAATATCCTTTTGAATTTTGAATGTGGTTTTGAGATGAGATTTTAAATTTTAAATTAAGATGTGATAACATAAAAAGTTTTAAAGAGATAACTATCATCCTCATCAGCTTTATCTCATGAATAATTATTATTTAATTTTTTTGCGTGAGTCTCATACCCCATCCCTTTTAGACATGAATCTATATTTCTTAAAATACTCTAACTAGTAGTCATCCCATATCGGGTACTGGTGATCATTTTGGATGAATTTAGTGGATAACACCTACCAAAGTGGAGTAATTCTTTTCTTAAATTCAAATACCCATTTCCTTAAAATTATACTAAAATTCTTTGAAACAATCAACTATTGGGTTCCCCTTATTTGAGTTATCTGTAACTCTCAACTTTGATAATGAATATCTTATGTGTATTTATTTATTTTTTTGTACAAAATGAATATTTTATAAACCTAATATAATGGATATGAATTGATAATTGATGTGTGATAATTTTATTACAATAGAGTATGAAGATGGAGTTAAAGAGTTCATAAGGTTTTCAATAGATCATGTATACAACCCTTCTCAAATCCTTTATCCTTGTTTACATTGTTTTTATTCAATAAAAATTAGTCTGAAAGAGTTTTAAGAACATTATATTTGTCATGTAATATATCAAAGATATAAATTTTAGACTAAACATGGGAAATAACTAAAAATGTACACCGATTGGGATGTTACTGCGATTTATGGATAATTTAATATGAATACTAGTGTAAATGATGATGAAGATAACCTGGAAGAAATGAAAATGGACATTGAAGATGACCTTAATTATTATCTAAAGTTGTTCGAGAAGTTAAATAGCTGTTCTAAGAGACCATTTTATACTATTTGTACTAAATACACAGTATTTTTAGCTGTATTGAAGTTATATATTTTGAAAGATGGCTGTGGATAAAGAAGCACTAGCTTTACAAAACTACCTGGTCTTCTGAGTGATATGATTATAAAAGAAAATGAACTTCCATGTCAAACATATGATGCTAAATGAATTCTTCATTCAATGGGCATGATCTCTAAAAAATACCTACTTGTCCAAATTATTGCACATTTTTTCATGAGGACCATGAATCACTCATAAAATTCACTAAGTGTGGTGTGAATTGATAAAAGAAAAAGGAAACATGTCCTTCAAAATTTGTATAGTATTTTCTAATAATTCCATGGTTTAGAAGACTATATGTATGTTATGAAACCATGAGAAAATTTACATGGAATATAGATACTATAATTAAATATGGAAACCTACGTCATTCAATGAGTTCTCCTCAATGAAAGAAATTGATTACGATTATACTGAATTTGTAAATGAGCTGAGAAAATTTCATCTTTTGTTATCTATAGTTGGAATAAATAATTTTGGTGTATAGAGTAGTACTCACAGTACATGGCCCATCATGTTGGTAAATTATAACTTTCTGCCATAGTTATTCATGAAGCACAAATACATTATGTTGTCTCAGCTTATATCTATACCAAAGAAACCTAATAATGATATTGATTTCTATTTTTATCCATTGATCAAAGATATGAAATTTATGTTAGATATAGGTATTATAATGTATGATGCTTATAGAAATGAAGAATTAACATTGAGGGCCATGTTGTATGGGATGATAAATAACTTTCCTACTTATGGAAATTTTTCAAGCTATATAATTACAAGAATGTTGGGGTGTCCCATTTGTGAAGAATGCACACACTTATTTTAGTCGAAATATTCCTCAAAGACCATGTTTTTATGACAATTTTTTTTACCATGACAACATAAATACTGATCCTAGATGACAATATTCAATTGGAATACCGAACAAGGTACAACAATGTCTCCACTAAAGGGTCATCGACTGTTCGATAAAGTAAAAGATATTGAAACTATTTTTAGTAAACCATTTTTGAAAAAACTTACAAAATCAAGTTGAAAAAAGACCAATTTTCTTTGAATTGTTGTATTGGAATTGTTTTTATGTTATAAATTTTCATGATTTCATGAATGTATAAAAATTTATTTGATATTGTTATTATAACATTACTAAATGTTCCTGGAAAAATAAAATATAGAAACAAGGATAGTTTGTAAATGATTAACATGGGGATAAGGGAATATCTAAAACCGATGAAGGGTAAAGGGAAGACTTTTCTTCCTCCAGCAGGTTACACTCTATCCAGATAGGAAAAATTGAAAATTTTCATTTTCCTTAATGGTGTAAAAGTTCCTTAAGGGTATTCATAAAATATATAGAATGTAATTTAAGTGAATAATATGAATTTAGAGGGGCTAGGATAAAATTACTATCATTTTTTATGAAATATTTGATACTCGTTGATTTATGTTTCATTCTACCTAAAAATGAATGACATACATTAAACAGAATCTACTTCTTTTTCAAATCCATATATAGTAAAGTTATAGACCTCGTGAAGTTTCCAATCATGAATAAGGAGGTAGCATTCATATTATGCGAATTAGAGATATTCTTCCCACTATCATTCTTCGATATAATGGTCCACCTGATGGTTCACTTGGTTATAGTGGTTAAACCATGTGGTCTTTTCCATTATAGATGGATATAACCCATTGAATGGTATATGAATATTTTGATAGGGTATTTTAATAATTGAAGTTTTCTAGAAGGTTGTGTTGTAGAATGATATATTTTTGAAGAAGATATTAAATTATGTACCAATTACCTATTAGATTTTGGAAGCATCGGTCTCCCAAAGTCTCATCAAAGTGGACACTTTATGGGTGAAGTGATTTCCAGACGAGATATTGTTAAAATTATAATCACAGAGTGGGAGAAAGCACACATTTATATTTTTACATAATAGTGAAGATATTGATCCATAAGTTGAATCCCAAAAAAAAAATCTTATAGATTTTAATTCATCAAGGGCCAAAGGATGGACATCAAATACACATAACCAATAGTTTATAGGATGGTTTTGAGATGAAATTTATAAGGAGATATCTAAAAATCCAAATTCAATTGATGAAAAAATTTGATGGATATCCAGGGGACCAAATGAAAATGTTATATCTTGCACTAGTTTCGTAATAAATGGTTATACCTTCTATACAAAAGAACATGATGAATGTAGTAAGATGAAAAATAGTGGAGTTATGATTTTGGTAGAAGTGATGAACATATCTAGTTCTAAGGATATAAATCTAATTTATGAGAATATATCATATTTTAGCATTATCGAAAAGATACACAAGTTGGATTATAAAACATTTCAGGTGTCAATTTTCCATTTCAAATGGGTTAACAATAGGATTTTAGTGAAAGTTAATGAAATGGGATTTGTGAATGTAAATTTTAGTGTGTAAGGGAAAAAAGATAAGCCATTCATAATGGAATCACAATTTGTGCAAGTATTTTATGTCTTAGATCCAAGAAACAAGAATCGGTTGATTATCCTACTAGAGGATAAAAAAATTATAGGGTTAGATGAAAATTTAATCAAGGATGACCCTTTAATTGGGAGATCACAATCAGTTCATGTTGGTCCCAATGTATACAATGTATTTTACATTAGAGGGGACCACAAAGAGGGGATTAATATTCTTGATAGAGGAGCTAAATCCCTTCAACCTTCAAAAAATAGAGTTTAATGAGAAGGTTAAAGTGATTTTTAATATACTATGATTTTACTCATAATATTATTTGTTATTTACTAAATTAACATAATATAAATTATATATTTGACTACTCATGTAGAAAATATATTCTACACATGATGATGTTACCAATCTATGAGAAGAACATACTATTGATGCTAAAACTGTAGAATTATTAGGGTATCCACATAATGTTGATAAAAAAACAATAACAAAACAACATCATAGTTATGAATAAAATTTTCAAGGAAAAAATTAATGGTATAAAATTTGAGGTTGGTTGGAATCAATGAGAATAAATTTTTAACCCCAAAAAATTCAATGTTCATTAGTTATATTGGGGTCACAACAAGGATGAATGTGATGATTGATATAGATTCATGGAACCATTTCCAAACTGTAATAAAGGAAACCCTATGGGAAGACATAAAGGTAATGTTATGATATATTATCTATATTTCATCAAAAAATTATATTATGAAATATTGATTTAATTTTCATTATTCCTTATAGAGTTTATTTATTTTAGAATATTTCTATAAGAAATATGTCTTAATAGCTATTGAAAAATCCAATAGAGGATTCTAGACTCTTCTTAGTAAGTTACATCTTAGGGATAATGAGAGGAAAGTAAATCCCCACCCTCAGTTAGTTATGAACACATTATAATGTAGGAAACATGGAATGATTTCATCATTCATCAGGATGAGAAATCATTTTAGGTGAATCTTAGTCGATAATATATTTTTTTAAATTATTTATTTTATCAAATCAGATTCAAAATTGTTAATTTATAAAACAACAAAAGAGTGATGAAAATAAAAATGTGCATCAAAAGCAATGTACCCTTTTCACAAAGAAAGGATGGGGTACCGGTCAAACCCGAATTTTTTATTTAACCCTTTGTTCTGGTTCATTATTGGATTTCAGTTTTACTCTTCAGTTACAGGTGTGACAGGTTTGAATTTTGTGGTATTTCCTTTGTTTATTTTCAGTCTAGTGCTTTTCCATGAGTTCCCCCCTTGAATTTTCATAAAAAATGCATGTTTTTGGGTCGGAAGTTTGATACACATGGTTGGTACATAGTTTTTCAAACCGTGTGCCATTCCCCAGGTAACTGTGTAGTAGTTTCAAAAAATTTCACACCTAGGTTTTTTATTTCACCCTTTGTTCTGGTTCATTATTGGATTTCAGTTTCAATATTGAGTTCCGTGTGTGGTAGATTCAAATTTTGAGGTATTTCCTTTGATTATTTTTAGTCTAGTGCTTGTCTATGAGTTCCCCCTTGAATTTTCATGAAAAAATTAAAGTTTTTGGGTTGGGAGTTTGATGCACATAGATGGAGCATAGTTTTTCAAACCATGCACCATTCCCTAGGTAACCTTGCAGTAAGTTTAAATTTTTTGAAAAAAGATACCATACAACTTCCGTACGGTAAGTCAGGCCATGTGGGATAACCATGAAATAGGTGCCTCTTAGGAAAATATGGGTTCACAGTCACCGCATGGTTTGAAAAACCATTCGTGTTGTCTAGGTCCCTATTTTTTTGGAATTTCCTAAACTAAAATCTTCATATTTACCCCAAATCCACCCTTATCTCCCCCATTTTAGCTTCTCATCCCTAGGCATGCCCCAATTCTCCACTCTCCCTTGGGATCCCTTATCTTGGAGGATTTGGTGTGGTTTCTTCAGTATCCTTTATGTAAGTTCCATTTGATCCTTGATTCCTTATCATATATAGGTTTTCTTCTCTTCTCCTTTGGGGTTTTGTTCTACAGTAGGTTGGGTGACCTAATTAGGGTCAAATCCTGTTCTTTAGGGTTTAGTATTTAAGTTTTTGGTTAGATCCTACCTTTCTAGGGTCTTGTGGTGGTGCGATTTTGGTTTTTCACTATTTTTACAGAAGTTTCTCCATTCGAGGTAGGTGGTTCCATGCCCTAACATTTTTATATTCTTTTTTTATGCTTTCTTGTCTTTAGAAATGTGTTTTATAAATTTATTGTGTGGTGAAAAATCTATTTTGGAAGCGTTTTGATAAGTATATGTAATGAAAATAGGATTTTCAAAGGAAAATAATGAACATTTTTAGGTGCCTTGTTGCAGTGCTTCTTAAATGTGTTTTTATGGTTATGTAAAAGGAATGAAGTGTATTTTCAAAGGAACTTAATGTGAGAATGAGTTTGAAATTAGAGTTTTAAAGAAAAAATGGAATTCTTTGGCATATTGTATTTTATTGTGAACTTTTAATGTGATTTTTGAATTGTTTAAATAAAGGGATGCATGTTTTAAAGTGAAATTGGTTTGTTCATGTGGATTAGAGAAGGGATTGGCCCAATAAAATGGTTAAATTAATTATGTGACTTTATCATGATAAATTTAAAGAGGTTTTATAAATTATTCAATTAGTGGGAATATTACTGAAAATGGTTTTGGTGTGTGTAAAAGGGAAAGTTGTTTGGGTTATAGAAAATGGTGTTTTTCTAGTATATTTATATTGCTTGACATGTGTATGAAAAAGTGGTGGTACGTGTGACATGTGAACATGAAATTGAGCATAAAGGTAATCTCGTGTATCTAGGTGGACTGACTAGATCTAGTATGCTAGAGATATGAAAGTGGATTAGTCCCTGTTTCACTTCGCATGATTGACACTTACAATACTAACTAAACTGTGATGATGATTGGAGAACATTAGGCCCTTGAGATAATCCCTCCTAGTAGCTCATGCATGAGAAAGATGATGGTTAGGGTTTCTATACCACATCTTCACTGCAGTATGAGGTTCTTGTGTCCCACTCGAGCTAGATTACCCCTAAGGATTTACCCATAGTGATCTCTTGAGACTTATTTGATATGGTTCCTTCCGTCAGCATACAATGGACCTTGAGTGAATTTTATTTCAAAGAAAATTTATCTTAGTAAAAGTTTTCTTTTGAAATGTTACCTGTAAAATTGTCTTGATGAAAATGTTTCTTTGAAAAAATGGGTTTTCTTGAATGTATTCCTTTGAAAGTGGTTTTTCTCTAAATTTTTTTCTTGGAAATGTTTGAAAAGTTTTTAAATAAACGAGGATGTTAAATTGTCTTTAAATGTTATAACATGGAATCTCTCTTTAGGTGTCATCCTACCAGGATTTGGATCACACCCTACATACACCTTTGGGTGTATATAGACTTTGTTGTGTATGAATCAGGTAAAAGGAAAGATGTTTGGATATAGTGGTTCAAGATGCTAGTGGAATTCATTTTCATGTGTTTTGGTTGTGGATTGAGGACGATGATCCTCTTCTTACATGGAGGTTTGAAATAGTTTGTTCATTCCCATTTTTATGTATCCTATTTTGGGTTTTATTTAAATATTTAAACATTTAATTTAAAATTTGTTATGTCATGTTTGGTTATGATTATTTAGTTTTGGTTTATTCATTAATATTGATTGGTTATGTTTATGTGATTGGGTAAAATCATTCCCAAAATATTTTATTGATACTCGGGGAACTAGTTTCCAACCTACAGGGATCAGGAACGCCCTTTGGGCCATGTCACAGATCAGGTCGTGTGCCAGGTCGGATGGTGTCCCAGCTTGGTTCGTGATAAAATGGTTTCATAAGAGGTTTTTCTCTTTTGGGTCATGTTATTTGGGGAAGATTCTAGATATACTAGAGTTATGATTTTTGGGGATTTAAGTTCTGGTTCTGAGTTGGGTCACTGACCAGCACACCTCGTGACAGGACTCAAGTTTCCATGGGAATTTGGGTTTTATTTTGGTTTCTTTGGTTCTTATAGATTGTTTTGTGTCTGGAAATGAAAATAGAGTTGGTATAAAGGTCTTAATGAGCTTTCAGGTTATGGAAATCCATGTGGATTTGGGGGTATGGTTCTGGAATAGTCTCCGTGATGGTGGTGTGATTTGCATATGGTTTTCAACCGTATGACCAAGTCACCCATCGAAACCGGTTTTCCCTTGTGAATTTTTGGGTCTTCCTTGATTCTGAAACTGTTTTATGAACCCTTGTTTTTGAAATTTTAAAAACCATATTTTAAAATGGAAATAGTTTGGATTTAGGTAACATAGAAAATGAGTTTTCAGTACCATTTTAAAGGAAGATTTAGAAATGAGGATTTTTATAAAATGAATTTTGATTAAATGGGTATGGGATTATTTAGATTGGATTTTTTGTAATTGAAACTTATGGATTATCAAAATTGGTCATTTGGAAATCATGAACTATTTCAAGGTGGGTTTTGGAATTCTGTTTTAAATGGTATTTGTTAAACTAATGAAAAGTGTTTTGAATGAGATTGATGCGTAGAGTTTGAAAATGGTTTTTGAATTGGTAATTAGTGATATTTTGAAAATTTTTATGAAATTTTGAAATTTTAAGTGGATTGAGACATTGAAAGTGTGGGTTGAATGTTTTGTCTTGGAAAGAAGAAATTTTTTTTGACCTTTTTTATTTCCACAAGTGACCACATATATGTATATGTGTGGAAAAGTGGATGAGTTCCCGATATGTCATGATAATATGCATGTGTGAGGCTCCATGGAATTCCCTTGGTGAGTGAGAAACCGGTCATGATTGTTTTTTTTTCCAAAAATGATTTTAAAAGAATTTGTGATGTTTTGATAACCAGTGGTTGTGTGGTGTGTCTTCTTGTAATTTGGGAATGTTTCTTGCAGGGTGTTTTGAGCTTGAGAATTATTCTTGGTTTCTTGGTGTTTCAAGTTTGAGTTATGTTGATGAGTTGGTTTTTAGATTATGGTTGGTGCATTCTTTTGATTTTTTTGGGAAGGTCTTTAGGTTGTCCCTGTGTGTTCGGTATTTTTTCTTAGTAAGTTTTTTCTAATGAATTAATTTGATCAGATTCTTGGTTTCCTTGTTTTGATGTTCACTCTCCCCTATAAAGTTTTTATGGACATTGTGGTGTAGCTATAGTTAGTTCACCATTAGCATACCCTCCAGTTAATCAATGTAAGGACTCTCCTTTAGAGTTTTGGAATTGAATCCAGATCTCTCTTTAATATTTAGTGGGTCCTCACTAAGCATAAGATTAGATTCCTAAAATATAAATAATCTCTAGTTTTCTTGAATTTACTGAGTATTCAAAGGTGAAATTTGTCACCTTTATGCCTAAAGGCTTGACCTGGAAGTGGTGAAAGGAAATCCAGTAAGGGTAATGAAGAATGGTCAGGGACCTTTATTTCTAACCATGTTGTTAAAAGTCCATTAGGTCTTTCATCAGATTCCTTTAAGTATGGGATAAAGCTATATCATCAATGTGGAAAGTCTTGTTATAAGAATTCCCCGTGTCCGTTTATAGAATCAGTGTGCTGTTTTGTGCCCAGTTTAAGGTACCTTTCATTGTAGTTCTTCTTTGTTTGTAATGGTCGTGTTTGGTGGCGTTTTGTGGTGTCATGTTATTTTTCAAATGAAAAGGTGAATGTTTTGACCCCTTTTGATAAAATCTATTTCAACAGAAGCATGTTTTCCACCAGGAATTTTGAATTTCTCTATTAAAAAAGGTGGTGTCTTTTGTGTGTTCTTGTTTCCATTGTTTCTGATTCAATGTGAAAAGGGATGATGCATGTGCATCTTCTATGTTATTTTCCTGGTGAAGTATCATGTTGAAGAGAAGTGAGTTCCATGGTATGTGGTGTTCTTTTGGTTCCACCTAGAATGTTGTTTGGTCACTGATGAAACCAAGGAAAGAGTTATGATTAGGGAATTTTAGATTCTGGCTACGAGGCAAGAGATGCTTCAAACATCAGGGCTCTAGACATAGGCCCTGGAGTGAAGCTCACATGAATTCAGGAACCCCAAAGGTGTGAGGGACCTTGGTATGGTTTGGTCTCAAGTGTTGTATGGGGATAGTTCAATCCTCACTATTGTAACTCCTTGATTTTGTAAAGGTCTCATTTTGTGGGTAGTGGTGTAAATTCCTCATTCTTCATTGTAACCCATGTGGGTGTAAGAGTACCTCCTTAGTTATAAGGAGGTGTGGTTGTCTCATTTTCTTAAACTCTAGTGGTTGTATCTTTTTGGATGCGAATCCCCATGTGGTTTTCCTTGTGTGGTTATCCTTGTGAATTAGTTTTGGTTTTGGTCTGTACTGGTTTATTAAGTTGGTTGGTTCTTATGGTGGGAATACCCACCACGAGTCTTGTTGAGATTTCTTTTGGAGTAAGTCGGTGGTAGTTCATTTTAAATGCTGGGGATTTTATTCGGGCCTCCCCGTATTGATAATCCATTTTGGTTTCTAGTGTTTTCTTGGAAGTGGGTAGTCTCATTCAGAGCTATCTAGTTCTGATTTCCTCTCTTGAGTAAACATTGGGGTCAGAGTTCACCCAATAGTTGGTTGAATTAATATTGTGGAAGTGTTCATCGAGATGTGTTTTGAGTTCATTGGATCATTTTAGGTAAGTGGTATGATTTTCATTTGGTAATATCTAAGGTATTTTGTCTCAAGAGGTTGGATCATGTATTTTGAGAATTACTTTTCTTTTGATTGATCAATTGGGGCTATTTTAGCTATTTGAGGTCAGAAGGCATATAGTGGGGATTATATTCTAGCCTCCCAAGTTTAACTTGTAAACCATTTTTTCTGTTCATGGTGTTCTTGTTTTCTTTTCATTGACATTCATTGGGAATATTCTTGAGTTGTGAAGGAGTATTAGTTTTTTTTAGATCATTCCATGTTGTGTATTTCTGGGGGTGGGAAGCATTATAGTGGGGAGAATTATCACACACAAGTTTTTGATTCCACCCTTTGTTTCAGTTTATTATTGGATTTTGGTTTCAATCTTGATTTCCAAGTGTTAAAGGTTTGAATTTTGAGGTATTTACTTTGTTAATTTTCAGTCTAGTGCTTTTCCATGAGTTCCCACCTTTAATTTTCATGAAAATTCATGTTTGGGGGGGGGGGGTGGTGGTGGTGGTGGTTTGATGCATATGGTTGGCTCACAGTTTGAAAAACTATATTCCATTACCTAGGTAACCGTATGATAGGTTGAAATTTTCATACAAAAGATTCTGTATGACTTCAATATGGTAATTTCATCTGTGTGGAATAATCGTGCGATAAGTGCCTCTTAGGTTGAGAGGGGCGCACAGTCGCCACACAGTTTGAAAAACTGTGTAGACTAATCATAAGCGATGTCCAGGTTATTAAAAAATTTGGAATTTCCTAAACTACCCCCTTTGGATTTTACCCAAAATCCACCCTTTTCTCCCCCATTTGAGCTTCTCAACCCTAGGCGTGCCTCCCCCTTTCTCCACTCTCCCTTGGTCTCCATTCACTTGGTGGATTAGGTGTGGTTTCTTCAAGATTATTCAAGTAAGTTCTATTTATTCCTTGATTTATTTTCTTCTCTGGGGTTTCTCCTATTCTCCTTTGGGGTTTTGTTCTC
The DNA here is from genome assembly GCA_963277665.1 of Viscum album. Taxonomy (NCBI): domain Eukaryota; kingdom Viridiplantae; phylum Streptophyta; class Magnoliopsida; order Santalales; family Viscaceae; genus Viscum; species Viscum album. Next base: position 1,244,143,809 of record OY728157.1, on the reverse strand, counting down.
TAGTGGGTTGGGTGGCCTAATTTGGGTCGAATATTGTTCTTTAGGGTTTGGTCTTGATGTTTTGGTCAGATCTTTCCTTTTTAGTGTCTCATGGTGGTGCAGTTGTAGTTTCACACCATTTTTTTGAAAGTTTTTCCATTCGAGGTATGTGGTTCCATGACCTAAAATTTTTAGATGCTTTTAGAATGATTTCTTTTCTTTATAATTGTGTTCTATAAATTTATTGTGTGGTGAAAAATATATTTTGGAATCATTTTGACATGAATATGTAATGAAAATGGGATTTTTATAGGAAAATGATGAACATTTGTAGGTGCCTTGTTGCGGTGACTCTTAAATGTGTTTTTATAGTTATATGAAAGGTGAGAAGTGAGATTTCAAAAGAAATTAATGTGAAAATGATTTTGAAAGTAGGTTTTTAAAGGAAAAATGAAATTCTTTAACAAATTGGATTTTATTGTGTACTTTTAATGTGATTTTTGAATTGTGTAAATGAGAGGATATAGGTTTTGAAGTGAAATTAGTTTGTGCGTGTGGATTCAAAAATTATTTGGATCATGAAAATGGTTAAATTTATTATGTGACTTTCTCATGATAAATTCAAAGGGGTTTTATAAATTATTTAAGTAGTGGGAATGTTATCGAAAATGGGTTTGGTGTGTGTAAAATGGAAAGTGGTTTGGGTAATGGAAAATGGTGTTTTACTAGTATATTTATAATTCTTGGAATGTGTATGAAAAAGTGGTGGTATGTGTGATATGTGAACATGAAATTGAGAATAAAGAGAATCTTGGGTATCTAGGTGGGATGAACATATCTAGTATGTTAGTGATACAAAAGTGGCTTAGTCCCGGTTTCACTTAGCATGATTAATACTTACAACACTAACTAAACTATGATGATAATTAGAGACCACTAGGCTGATGGGATGTCCCCTCATAATGGATTATGCATGAGAAAGATGATGGTCGTGGTTTCTATACCAAATTTTCACCGAGGTACAAGGTTCTAGTGTCCCAATTGATCTAGATTACCCCTAGGGATTTACCCATAGTTCTCTTTTGAGACTTATGTGATATGGTGCCATCCGTCAGCATACAGTGTACCTTGAGTTAATTTTATTTCAAATCAATTTTATCTTATTAAACATTTTATTTTATAATGTAACCTGTAAATGTGTCATGCTGAAAATATTTCTTTGAATAAATGGTTATACTTGAATATATTCCTTTGAAAGTGGTTTCTCTCTAAAATATTTTCTTGGAAATGTTTCAATTTTTTTTAAATAAATGAGCATGTTAAATTTTCATTAAATGTTATATCAATGAATATCTCTTTGGGTAGAATCCTACTGGGATTTGGGTCACACCATACATACACCTTTGGTTGTATGTAGACTTCGTTGTGTATGACTCAGGTAAAAGCAAAGATGTATGGAGATGGTGGTTTGAGATTCTAGTGGTCTTATTTTCCATGTGTTGTGGTGGTGGATTAAGAAAGATGATTCACTTGTTACATGGAGGTTTGTAATAGTTTTCTCATTCCCTATTTATTGTATATCATTTTTTTATAAATATTTAAACATTATATCTGAAATTTGTTATGCCATGTTTGGTCGTGATTATTCAGTTTTAGTTTATTCATTAATGTTGGTTGGTTATGTTTATGTGATCAGGTAAAATCATTCCCAAAGTATTTTTTTGACACCTGAGGCACTAATTTAAAACCCATGGGATCAAGAATTCCCTTCGTTCCATGCCACGGACTGGGTTGGGCACCGGGTTGGATGGTGTCCCGGATTAGTTTATGACAGTACGCTTCACTAGAGAAGAAATTGGTATGTATTTTAAATCAAAAATAAAAGTTTTATGTGATATGAAACAATATATGTAACTTTTTTATATGAATATTGATGAATCAAAATCAAAATCCACTTCCATCTCACATCATGTTCTATGGAAGGTGGCTCACATAAATAAGGAGGGTAAACCAATTGATGAAAACACAAAAGTTGTATGGGAAACATGTGTAAGTATGAAATAATAGTAATTATTTATGATTTATCAAAGTATTATATAATATTATCTATTTATGTTTATATATTTTTTATATGGTTTAGACATAAGAATTGGAAATGACAGTATTGGAAGAAAAACTACTTTCAGTTGATTTGAAGCAGCCAAAAACAATATGGTCACGTTAGAGGAGTAGATTTTGGAGTGTCTCCATGAACATATTTTTATAAGATAAACCCACAAGAGGATACATATAAGATTATGAAATGATTGAGGTAAAAAATAGATTCTTTGAAAGATATTATTTTTTGATCTAGTTGAAAAGATCAATAGATGAGAAAGGATCAATGCAAACCAGTGGTGAAACAAAGATCCGCACATGAAAAATCAAATGACCCCACTAGATTTCATTCTAGTAATTACCGTAAAACACATAACTTACCCAAGTTAATAAATTTTTTAATTACTCTTTCTCCAAAATATGAATCAAACAATTTTTTATAACTTTATATTACTAAAATTATACAGGGTGAATTTGTATGTGATTTCTATCTGTTAACCCCTACACATTGCCTTTTTGGAAGGGGTATAGTGTATAATATCCCAAAAGACAATATACAAAAAAAATAACTCCCAAAATATCACATGATAGTAGGGATTTTGGTATCTCAAGATCCGACCACTGAGTTTCCTGTTATACTTGATGATTCAGATATTATAATTGTCAATGATTCTATTGAATATTTCAAATCATGGCCATATAATATTATAAAGATATATGAGGTATACCTTTAACAATTTTTTTATTATCAAAAAACCTGTAACTGTTGATGAAAAATGGTCCAAAGTGAGGTATTATTTTATAGATAGATAAAGTGATGGGGAAATAGGAGGTTGGATCAAGACAATCTAGTGAATCGACTAAGAAATCAAAAGGACCTTCCAGAGTACCTTCTCCCCTCAAGTTCCACATCAAAATTTATTATCATTAAAACTTCATGAAGAGACCACATTTAAATATGAAAATATGAATTGCATTCCATATGAAGAAGAAATATTTGGAACTTTTTTTCCAAATGTAGTTGGTCTTGAAAGTATAAATGATATTTTTAAGTTTGAATGGATTAGAGCCTTAGTTGTGAAAACATATATAAGGTGAATTTTCATAATAAGTCTATCCAAATATTGATCTAAAATGTTTGTTAAATTCTATAACTATTCACATTTTCTCTAATCATTTATATTACTACTATATAAAGGGAAAACCATGTGAAACATGATTTGGATTCATTAATACTTGCACCATTTCTACAAAAAAACCTTTTTAGAGAAGGAAGAAATTGGTAAGAATAAATATGATATATGTTATACATTTGAGAAAATAATAATAGAAAAAATAATCTCTTTATGAATAAAATGTAGGGGTAAAAATCTACAATCTAATTAAAAAAAGTATATTTTTATTTTTTTCAATACTTATTTTTTTAGGAAGCATTGGATGCTGATCCCACTCAATCTAGAAACCCTGAATATTTACTTTTTGGATCCAAAGCATGGATATCCAACAATAAGACCACACATGATGTGTATTGGGAATTTTTAATTCACTAAAATCAACATTTTATTGATGAACACCAAATTATATGTTTCATTACGTGGTTTAACAAGAATTTTGTTATGATAAATAAATCACTAAATAAAGGATAAATCATGGCCTGAATTGAGTGACTAAACATAAAAAACCTATGAATTACTTCAAATAAAAACATATTAAGGTATATATAGAAATATTTAACCATCAAAACATATTTCAAAATTATATTCTTATTCTGGTAAATTATTTTTGCAGTATCTAAAGAAAGATAATTGAAATAATTGTGGATATTATGTTTGAAAATTTATGAAAGAGATCATAAACCATGAAAATATTAGCATCCCTGAATAGAAAATTTAAAAATGTAATTACAAATTCATTATAAATATTTCTTAGTCATTTTTTAATATTTTCTCATCACTACCAAGATTTACGAAAACCTTTTTACTCAAAAGAAGAATTAATTTTTTTAGAGATGAGTGGGAAGTATACATGGTTTCATAATGTTTACTGATAAAAAATTTAGGTGATTACCAACTATTTTTGTGATATAGTATGGTCTATGCCCTTAGAAATATATTTGGGGTGTGAAAAATTAGTATCAGAATGCATATATAATATTTTTGATTTGTTTCTCAATGATAATTATAATGGAGGAAATCAACTTTTTTAGAACTGAGCAAAAAGTATAGTGCTAGAATGTATACAAGCATCATGAAGAGGTGAATTCCTACTACTTATTTAGTTTATTTTTTCATCATTTTGTCTACTTTTTTAGTTAATTTACTTATCATTTTTAGAATAAAATTATACTAATTCTATCTCTGGGGTTCCATCATGGTTAGTGGAAAATTATAGAAGAAAAGAAAAATACATTTGTTTCACTTTGGTGGGTGGTGTAATTACTTGGGCTATCCATTCATCATTTAGATGCATGATATAATATCACAAATACTTGTGAAATCCAAACAATAAACACATTAAGTTTAAATTAGTGAAATGGATTGACTAAAACTGATTATTTTTAATACACATGATGTAAAATTAAATCATCCCACCATTACATAACATATAATATCATAATCATTACATGATTAGAGGTGTTTAACCTACCTTTATTCATTAAATAGTTACTTGTTCACCATATCACCATCATTTTTTCCACTGGTTCTTCACTAATATGCATGTGCACATTCATTATGTAAAATTATCCATGTTCACAAGCTCATTAATAAAAATATCATCATCATTATCAATAAAAACTACATGAGAATAGAGATGTTACCATTTTGATGAACAATTATTGATGATGTTATGTTAGAGTTTATCATCACCCAAAATATTGAAAAGAATATACTAATCTATTGCACAATCCAAGAAGACTTAATGGTTGAGCTATAATTTAGTTTCATTTGGATGATATAAAGGGATATACTGATGTTTAATACTATAAAAAATGTTTAAAAAATTCATAATGGAGTTTAGTGTCATTTGAAAATACATAATGGGTCACACTAAAGATTTTTTCATCAAAGAAGGTAAATGGTTTATCATGGAGTTTGTACTCTCTGTGACCTTGAAAGGGAAATATAGATTTTATTATGTTCCATAAAAACTCAATTATAAATATTTATTTTAGTTCAATAAATGAACTATAATAGGTTTAAACTAATTGGTATTATTTTATAGGAATAAATAAAGGTATACACTAATTTTTATTATAATATAAGAATATATAATGTGTTATGCTAGTTTTTATTGAAAATAAGAAGGAAAATTTTTATATATGAGTTTTTCAGCAACCCAAAAGGCTAAAAGTTTTTATGAGAGTTTTATATAATATATTAATGTTATTTAATTGTAATGTGGTTAAATATACCATGCTACTAGGATTGATCTTATAAAATATCTCATATGTATCCATAGTGGGTGAATCGAAAATGTTATAATTTGGAATCATAGTTTAAAATAATGAGACTTTGAATGCATTGTTTCATATTTATGTTTAATTTAATTCTTTATAGTACTACTAACATAATAATTATTTTATTATATAGTTGGATTATTTTACTCTAGTTGGGGTGGTTTTTTCGAAGTTTTTCGTGATCATGAGAGAATAAAAAGAACATGTTTATTTCTGATAGAAGAGGAAACCCCATGCTACCTAAAACATGAAGTGTTTAAGGTTTCATAATGTAACACCCCACCACATGGAGATGAGGTATAGTGATGAGGTTATCTATAATAATCTAGAAATATATTCATCTCTACTAGGTTTCAGAATATTCCAGACTTCTATGGAGTATTATGGAACACCCCCTTAGGCCTTGAAGGCTCCAAAACATTCTAGAGCTCTATGGAAGGTTGTGGAACTCTACAGGTTCTAGAATTATCCATGTATATTTTTTAGGCTATAATTATCTAGAATATTGTGGATATGTAATATTATATAATGTTTTATAATTTTCCATTGAACCCTATATAATGGGAGGGGCACCTGATTTGTAAGGACATATAGAAGTTGTGAGAAATTGAAATATTCCATTGAAATTATCACTTGTGAGCTTGTTAAGTACTTTCCTTATGATCCTTACTTATTTTGTGAGTGTGTAAAGATTTAACTTGGCTAGGAAAAGAGTGATAAAGCTAGTCAAGTGCTGAACAAGAGCTTGGGGAAGGCCAAGTCCCATGAAAATGTGGTTTCCTCTTCCATCGGAATGGAAAATGTTATCTATTTTTTGGATTTTTACATATAGTTGAAAGAAAAATGCATATCACATACTCAATAATCTATAACTAAATCAAATACACAATGTGATCAGTATGAATCGAACTGTATGTTTTTAGTTTATAATTTACATTTGAGTTCAAAACACACATCACAAACTTAAAACCAAGAAAACACATTAACATTGTTTTGATAATTTAGGAAAACATTCCATAAATCATTTGTGATGTGTAAGAATCATCCACACCTCAATCTAAAACATGGTGTGGCTATTATGACTCCAAGTATGAATTTATTTAAAATTGAAATTTTTCTTAGGAAAATATAATACTAATATACTCAAAACTGATCCAAAACATTCATATTATTTTGATACTTTTGGAAAATGATCTAAAAGTCATTTGTGACAGGTAATAATCATCCATATGTTAATCTGATACATGGTGTTCCCATTATAACTCAAAGTGTCCATTATGAGTTTAAAATTGAAATTTTAGTTCAAAACATGTGTCACTCACTAAAAACCAAGATAACATGCTCATATTGTCTTTCTAATTTAGGAAAATGATTTATAAGTCATTTTTGATTTGTATGAATTAGTATAATGTCAAACCGACACATGATATGACCAGTATGAATCAAATTGTGAGTTTCCAGTTTAAAATGATATTTAAAAAAAAAGACAAGTGACCTACTCAGAACTGAGAAAACACATTCATAAGTTATTTGTGATGTTTAGGAATTAACCACACCTCAATCTTATGCATGGTGTGTATGATATGACTACAAGTATGTTTTTTCAATATATAAGTGTAATTTTAGTTTAAAATGCACATCACATTAACAAAACTGAGAAAACCAGACTAGATTGTTTTCTCATCATTATATCTGATATTACTTAATTAATTTTCTTATCATTTTTATCTTATACTTATTTAGTTTATTTTCATTGAGATAATTCTTGAATATGAACAAGAAATGGTGTGACCTTTAAGAATCAACCGTAACTCAATCTGATACACAATGTTCCCAGTATAACTCAAAGTTTAGTTTAAAATTAATACCTTTTTATTTATTTATATTATTACTAACATAAGAGTATTTTTATTCTATAGGTGCATTATTTTTCTTGAGATAAGGTGTTTTTTTCGGTGATAACATGAGTGGGGTTTAGGGACCAAAGACAAAAGAACATTTATGTTTTCAATTTCTATAATAAATTATACTTACTCATGTAATTGTATAAACCGATGTTTAAAATGTCTATAATATAGTGTTTTTTCTTGTTTTTGTGTTGTAAATTTTATTTCATTTATAATCTATATTTTTACCTTTGATCTGCTATTTCCGATCTACTACTTTAGGTACTATAGTGTATTGTAAATTTAGGAGAACATAATAGTATCCCCCTTTATCAACACTTCTAAAATCACTGATAAAGGACACCTTTATTAGTGCTAAATAAAAGTTTTAGTAAATGTGGTACTTTATTAGTGATGATAAAGGCACCCATTATTATAATTTTTTATCACTGATAAAGGAACACTTTATCAATTCTTTTATAGCACTCATAAAAGCTTATGGATTTTAATTTCACTCTGGTAGTCAGTGTTTTTTCGCACTAACAAAGTCCAATTCTAGCATTGTTAAAGGCCTATTTTGAAGTAGTAACATCTATCTTAAAAACTTATAGTGCTCCCATTAACTAGTTAGAGACACATGTCACTCATTCATTTCCAAATGAATATTCTATGATTAATATACATTATTTATTCATAAATAAATTTATATAATATACATATCTTATTGGAATTTATTAATGTCACCAACCCCTTTTAGTTGTGTCTAGTAGACATATATCATAGGGTCTACTTTTTAGTCATGTCATATAAACATTTTCCATAAGGATTCCTTTAAATGAGGTGGCCTTGTCAATCAATATCCCAATATGATGATCATAGAAATATTCTTTGAAAAGTAAAATTCAAAAAGGATTTTAGTCATGATGAGTGGTGAATAAGTTTTTTCATAGAATAAAACTTTCAATAATATATCATGAAATATTGGTACTATCTTGCACTATCCATGTATAGTTTCTATTGAATACCCACCAGCAGTATCAAGTATCACTACTACAAATCTGACATTTAACAATGCTCAAAAAGGGATTTATCAGCACTAAAGAAGCATTGATAACATGAGTGATGTTAAAGGGATGGATTTATCAGTGTTAGAAAAAAGAACTAATAAACCTTCCTTTATTAGAACTAAAAAAGCGCTGATAAATGGGGTATTTATCAGTGCTTCAACCCCACCCCTATATCAGTACTCTGAACAGTTCTTTGTCAATGCTTCATGAAATTCTAGCCTATTGTTGACCCATCACCTATGCCTGGATTTGATCCCTACACCTCTCCTTTGTAACTAAAACTCCTTTTCCACTACAACAAGATGTTATGTTACTTATTTTATGATATTTCTGTTTATTTATATATATTTACATATATATATTTTTATTCATATATTTATTTAATTATTACAAAATACATCTATAAAATATATGTTTATGTGAGATATATATAATAATATTCATTTAAAAATATTATATATTAATATACATTTATATATATGAGAATATAATATAAATATATATCCATTTATTAATACACACTCATATATATATATATATTTATAATGTAAAAAATGGTTAAATATTGATTTAAATACATTTTTAGAATATGTCTATATATTGTATATTCATATATAAATTTTATACATTACACATATTTATATGTTTATATATTTACATATTCAAAAATAATTGTATAATTACATATAAATTGTTTATTAATTATTTATAAATATTTATTGTAAAATAAGTTTATATACTATATTTAATGATAACAATAATGATTTATTTATAAAAATATATTTATAAAAGATGTATGCATACATAATACACACACACACACATATCAACACACACAAGTATACATTTATATTTCTCTCAAACACATAAAAATATTTATATAATATGTTTTTATTTACATATATTAGAATATACATATACATATAAATATAAATATAAATATAAATATAAATATATATATTTATTGACACACACATGTTTATATATAAACATCACTTGTATAGGTATATATATACATATTAATGCATTTTTATAAGTTAAATAAAATAGATTTTTTTTTTATTTTAAATAAAATGAATAATAAATATTTATTTATATTTGATTAGAATATTTAAAAATAAATTTTCATGTAAATATGTTTAAATATGTATTTTTATAATTGATTTATTATAAGTAAATATAATATAATATTCATATATTTAATTATAAATAAAACTAAATTATTAAAAATGATAAAAATTCAAAAGCATAATATCAATATGAATGTAATACTTGAGAATAAATTCAGTTTCCTTTAAAAAAAGGCAATAATACCTCCTTAAACGAGGCTTAAATTCCATCAAATGTTAAAATATTAGGATATCCTGTCTAAAAAATCAGTTATGCAGACTTTATGGGCCTTTTTTTGCCTTAGAAAAAAGTGATTAGAGTTCTCCCAAGACACCGAGACATATATCTCTTTTTAGGCTACGATTTGACATGTGGTAGAGCCTAAACAAATGCACGGATAAAAATTTATGGCCGTTTGAAGTTCAAGTATTTTTTTTCAACTTATATTAATCTATTCATTAATTTATTTAATTTTTATTTTATCCAATTATTAATAAATGACTATTACTCAATAATAATAAGAAAATTATTAATTAATAATATTTTTCTATTATTTTATAAGCTATTTTCACTAAATATCTTATATATTAAGTTTAAATGTGTATTTAGCCTTATCTAAATCATATTTTAGAAAATATATTATATTTATATCAATATAAATATATTTATACATTAATATATTAAATTTAATTAAATATAAATTTTTAATGAAATATACCATTTATCAGCACTAGAAGGGGTCCATTATTAGTGCTAGTAAAAAATCAATAATAGAGGGGCTTTATCATCACTTTTTTATTAGTGCTGATAAATTGTCCCCTTTATCAGCGATTTTTTATTCGAACTTATAAAGGGCCACCCTGATTAGTGATTTTTTAGCACTGATAAATGGTCCCCCTTTGTCAGTTATTTTTTAATAACTTTGATAAAGAGACCCCTTTATCAACACTTTTTTTATTAGCAATGATAAAGAGCTCCTCATTATTGGTGTTTTTTTGTTTGTACCAGTAAAGATCCACATTATCGATTCTTTTTTTTAGCATTGATAAAGACCGCATTTTACCAGTTAAAAAAAAGAGATGATAAAGGTCCTATTTATCAACACTTTTGTAAGATCTGATAAAGGAACCTTTATCTATACTTTTAGTTATCATTCATAAAGCCTAGTGCTGGATAGAACTAGATTTATAGTAGTGTATTATAAACATTGAAAATATAGATTCCTTGAATATTGATACTTGGAGTCCATTACTTGAATTTATGCATAATTATAAACCCTAACATATTTCCATTTATTTCTTCTTTGTAGGAATCATTATTATGAAAGAATAATATTTGTATCACCCACATCGATGAATATAAACCACCTATTTGGTTATATATTCCTACATAGTATGTTTCTTCGGAACTACTCCTCCTGTTAAGCATAGTGGAGTCTAGTATTCCCATGCCAACTCATGTATATCCAGAGTCTTAAACCATAGAATTTAAGTCTACTCCCACTTTCTTCAAAGATACATGCTTCCTTTATGGAAATATAGTCGATCCTAACTAGAAATTAATATCCATAGTGGATATAGGATCATCCACATAGATGCGCCTTATTGTTGTAATGTTCATTTGTAGCTAAGGAAATTTTTTAACAAATAGTTCTAAAAAAATTGTGGTAGTTTCCTAATAGATTATTATCACATCACAATTGAAATGATATCAATTATAAAATATGGTGGGAATATGGTTAGTTGTTTCACTGCTATTTTCAAAACATTTTTTGGAAGGAATGATGAAAGATTTTCAATATATATAAGAATCATCATTGATCCTCATTTTATTACCATCACGACATTGATGTGTATAAGGAAATGTAAGTCATGAATAAACTTGACTCCACATATATGATAAATGATTACTTGGATAATATTTTCTTTAAACAAGCCAGCTAAGATGTTCCTTAATCTTTTCCAAGTGCACTCATTTGCTTCACTTCATATTTCTAAAATTTATTAAATAAATATTATGAAATATATGAAGTTACCTTTAGTTTCATAATAGTTCACATGTCCATGTTGAATTAATTCTATTTTTTTGTGATTTACCTTAATATTTAGAGGTTTCTTTATCTAAAACATGATAAGCTGTTAATTTGTATATCCAGTATCTTAGATCAATTGAGACTAAAAAACTTGTATGGGTAAAAATAGGTTTGGTAATTTCAGTTTTATTTGAAAGGAATTATATTTAAACAATTAGGTAAGATTATTATATTATATATTCATCATTTATTGCAATTATTTTTTTTGATTCAAGAGTTACCGAACTGTTAGATCAGTATTTAAGTACCATAACAAAATTTATTCAAAAACTGAAATAATATATCATTGTATAAAGATATAAACTGAGATAGATATTTTGGTTACACTTATTAAAATCTTAAATTAGTAAAATATGGTAATGATAAATAATGATCTCCCCTTGGTTGAGATAGAAATCACTCTTTCTCAGAACCTTTTGAGTCCACTTTACAACCTTTCTATTCTTTCTTGTTTAATATATCTAAATACATGTATGTTTTAAGCATATTATATTTAATACACATGTGGAGAATAGAAACATGATGAATATACATGAAGTGGATGAAACTACTTGCCTCTTCAATTCATTTAAATTTCTTTTCCAGTGTCCATTTTTCCACAAAAGAAGAAAATAGACTCTAGTTTATTCTTATGCCCTTAAATCTTTTATCTATTTGAAGGATGTCATAAAGGATATTTTGGATTTATATTATCTATGGGATCTTCATCCCTTTATTTAAAATTTCTCACCATAAGTGTGGATAAATACATTTTAACTAATCCTTATCTACTTTGTGAAGTATGGACAAAAGTTTCCCGAGTGATTTATCCAGGATTGGATAAATAATTATAACCATGATGATAATGATAATAAGATAAAATTAATATATAGTTTACTATCTAATTGGAATCCCAATTTTACTAACTGATGAATATAACCCATCATTGTGAAATCATGGTTATTATCTAGATTTCCTTCTTCTATTTTACACTGATATAGTGAATTGTCTATATTATTTGTTTAAAACATTTACTTATATTTCTCAAGATAAATAAGTTGAGATATTTTGGTGTATGAATCTAGGTATTTATATTTTATCATTAACTCTCTAGACATAGTTTCTAATAAAATAAAATGGACATAAGAATCATCCTCATCATATCTTGGGTAGGCATTATTTTAACATTTTCTCACATGTTGGGGTGGAAGAACAAGAGTAAGGAATTTCAACACACAATAAAAACCTTTTGGTAATAATGCATTTCATAAATGATTGTACCATATAAAAAAAAATTATTTGTGAGGGAATACCTTGATTTATGGAATTATCACACTTTTTTTGTGGTTTTTCTTTCCATTTTCTATAATAATTAAAATATATGATTATTATTTTACTTGATTATAAAATATGTGAGAAATAATAAAAATTATTTTCATAAAGTCGCCCACTATTTTATCAAGTTCCAATATCCCCCACCATTTAAATCAGAACTTCTAGTTACAAGGACATTCTAATGGAAAGGATCCATATTCCCCTTTGCATAACCCCTATGAGATTTGGTCAATAAGATTGAAGGTATTTAGTTAGGAAATTATTTTCCAATTGTAGGCTTGCAGCTCCTTGATCCGTTGAGTGGACTCCCCAATCATAAAAACATAACTTGGATTTCCTCAACCCCTACCTCCAAGTTAAATAAAGTCTAGCGAGGGATACTTATCTTGATGTAATATGGTTAAGTCAAACTATAAATTTATAATAACTCCATATTAAAAGTAAGTGTCCCAATGAGGGATGGTCAAAAAATTAGTTATAAGGATTTCATTCTTAATCAAGTAATAGAAGGAAAAGTTTTACATAATATTTAGTTGAGATATTTTAATTTATTATGCATAAATTTTATCTTATTTTATCCTTTACATGACTTTTAAATATTAAGTGAATTTTACTTAATTAATCAATAATATTGGATAAAATATTTTTGCATAATCAATTTATTTAAATATCTTCTTGGCATATTAATTCATTTATTTATATGATCGTGGTCTTGTATTCATCAATTATAATGCATTGATAGAAATAAATAAATAAATAAATGACTTGACCATGAGTTTTTCTAATGGTTGATTTATTAAGAAGAAAATAAATCAACCTATGACCTAGGGGAATAACTCCTTGTGCTGGTCTTGGCATGAATTCCAACATTCCACCTATCCAACCATATATCACATCGGTTGGTATCATTATATTTTTTCCTTGAATTGCCTTTTCATGCCTTGGGATACTCTAATATTTACATGTATTTATAAATCCCATGTAGGTGAGGGAAACTAATAGATTGGTTAATGGGAATTAAATAAATAACCTTAGACATGTAGGTCCTACATAATAATGGAGGGAGGGATGACTGACATGCCATCAAATTTAATTTAATATTAAATAATTCAAAACCCATACAATAAATTAAATTAAATAAATCCAACTCATACACAGGTCTTGGTTAAGCTCATGAATGATAATTAACATGCAACAATTATGAAAAATTATACTGAAAAACATTCACGTCTACTCGTTATTTATTTAATAAGATAGACATGCTTGTATTAATTAATTAATTAATCCCCTTTCTTCTTAATGACCATCCAAATTCTATTGGATATATTAATAATTATGGAATTCATGGAAAATAAATGTCATGACCAATAATTATATCTATTTATAATTAATTAATTAATAATTTAATAAGTATTTAAAACCATTATTAAGTAATGAAAAAAAGGTTCCAATCAATATAATAAAATTTTAATCCTTCAATTAGAATTTTAAGGTAATTTAATTCTGTTCATTACTGGGAGACTATACAGTGTGTAATTACAAGATAGAAGTCATGTATCTCAATTTCTATGTACCTTGGTTACATGGTTGGGGCTTCAACATGTTCCTCAGCTAGACCACATGGTGTGTACAATCTAACTACATGCTATGAATCAATCTTTCCATGTGTCCTCTTGGACCACCGAAAGACTCAATGTGTTGTTCATTTGTGAAACCACATGATGTGTATGGTAGCCACACACCCTGTGTTCTACTTTCCATGTTTCCACTTGACTCTCCGAATAGATTGGTGTGTATTTCATACACGATAAATAATGAAGCACACAAAATGTATAGAATAACTGCACATTGTGTATGCTGTTATTACTCTATCCTATCAGTATCACATGGTTTTGAATTTGTTTATGAAGAGACATGATGTGTGAATTTCTCCATTGAACCATGCAGACTACACGACAAGTTGGATAACTACACACCATGTAATCCAATAAGTTGTGTGATAGGCTGGCCTGGTCTATATGTGGTGTGAAATAAATGCACCACATGTAAATATTGTTTGGAATTCTATGTATACCGCATAACATCCTGATATAGTATGCTTGGGTACATAGTGTTTACTCTGACAACACACTGTGTAACTCAATATTACTAGCCATAAATATTGGCACTTATCGATGACATCTTTAATAATTCTTCATATTTTCTTAGAACATTAATAAAAATAAATCATGAATGATGAGAATTAAAATGTTGATAACATGTTAATTAAAATCATATTAATGAATAAATAATATATAAATGAAATATCTAACCTCTAATGAACATATAGATTAAAAATAAAATAAATAATTATAAATTTTAAATGTGACCACTCTGATACCACTTGTAGGTTTTGGGTGCATCATAAGCGCCTTTGGTGGGTGACACATTAAAATATATTTTTATTTAGTGTTTCCTGAAATCCCAAGAGAGGATGTTTCAGGTTAAATTTATAATTTATTTATTTATTATTGGAAGAAGTTATTACCTAATCTTAGGATCCTTTCTTTGATGATGTTGTTGATATTCCAAAAATACTTTTATATTACCTTTTTTTGCTATAAGGATTAGATTATACAATCCCTCTAACAGTGATCCACAAGTAGTCCTTTGATCTATGAGAGACACCAATTGATTTCTAGGTGCTAGCACGTCGAATCAATTATCTTACATTTTTCATCTTTTTTATTACAAGACCATTCGATATTTAAGAAGTTATTCTCATTATTGAGAGAAAGAGAGTAGTAATTAAAGGGAGAGAGAGAGATGTCTATTATGAATAACAATTCTATATTCTCAATTTTTCGATTAACCCTACATAATAGACCTAACCATCTATTTATAGAACTAGTGTTTAGGTTGAAATATTATTTAATTGAACCCCATGCCACAAAATAATAATAATAATAATATTATAATATTTATTAAACCCCATGACACATAATAATAATAATATTATTATTATTTTATGTTGTGCAATAACTTTCATGATAAAAAATATTATTTTACCAGATTATAAACTAATATTTATCACCGGATGTGGTCTTGGTCCGTTTAAAATCATCAATATTTAATGAATACCAAAATAAAATTTTATTCATAAATAAATATTTTTATCCACAAACCAATGAATAAATATTAATTAAATATTTAATAAAATAAATAAATATATTTTATTCACAATCCGATGAATGAAAATTTATTTAATTTATGTGATCAATAAAACTTGAATAAAATTATTCCTCAGTATTGAGACTAATATTTATTCCATTAATTGAATTAAAATAAAATTTAATTGAGATCAATGAAAACACTTATCACGTGACTCTCTAGGATTCTTTCACTTTGACATTATGTGGATATTTTCTAAAGTCCAATATTACTATCTAGAAATGGGTCAAAGAACCCAAGAGAAATAACTTAATGTCTCAATGTCAACAACAAAATCTGAATGCTTTCTATGCAATATAATCTCATTCTCTCAATATCTCAAAAAGCATGTTCCACATCCATGTCATCAACCTATATGCTTGATTCATGTTTATTTGACTATCTAATGTGAATATAACTACACCAAGACCATGGAATTTAAGTGAAAATTATATTTCAAAAAAAGGGATGAGATATCAACTTGAATAAAGATGGAAGGGACAAATCATTCCTCAACTTATCCATTAATAACATTTCATTCTGGATTCACCCAAGATACCCTACTTCCCACAAACATATGATGTAATAGTTTTTGTCAGTAAATATAATTATGCGAGTCATGACATGCATTAATGATAATCATAAAGTCTAAGGACCATTACACCCCATCATAGATAGGAATATCTGATGGCACCAAAACAAGAGGAATTCCTACTAGAAGGTCTATTCTCATAATCTTCCATCTTGGAGATTAAAAACTTCCAACTTCATGAGAAAAAGCCTCATCCACTTATGAGTACTCGCACCTGATGATATATATACTTTGTTCCATACCATAGTACATTATCCAACCATAGAACTATATTTAAGAATACTATTATTACATTTCAAGGTTCTCATCATAGTGGATGAATGTGATGACCTTATCCATGTGATAGATACTCTAGGACATTATCAAATAAATGTTATGAACAAGAACAAAGAAAATGAGATTATATATTTATATTAATATTCACTTATTTGAATATATATGTAATATAAATTATAAATTAGTTGGTTCTAGGGCACAAAATCCAATAGTATGTTACCCTTATGTTTATTTAAGTTTGTAGGGATGAACCTAATTCAAGGGCTATGATACACTTACATGAGCTGGGGTTACCATCACATGAGTAGAGTGTTGAAGGGTGTACCTTTATGCGAAAACTACTTTACCCTTACATGATTCAGGTTTTAGGTGAGATAACCTTACAAAATGGGTGGTGCTACCTTTACATACCAGTCATAGTTTATAGTACCTTTATGGAATGTTGAATAAACCCTTATGTAGTGGTAAAAATTACCTTTACATGAGGAAGATTATGAGGACCCTTATATAGAGACGACCAATTGGGTTATGTTGCAATGTCCTCTTCAGCACACTCCTTGACCGAACACATGTATTTGGGTTTTTGAATGTATATTTAAGGGATTTGTTCCTTTGGTTTTAATAAATTGAGTCTCTAATTCAGAAAATACATAGATAAATCAAAGCTCAAAGAGGGAAAATCGAGAGAAATTAAGGGATAAAGAAATGAACTGATGCTGGTCGAGCTTGTTCATGGCACTATTGGTGATACCATCCATGGATGATTCCAGGAGTACTATTCTGGTGGAGTGATTGAGGATTTTGGGTTTTTAAGAGAATTATATCAATATCATAGTGCTTCAAAGGGTGAGGGAGAACCGTGGTAAGGTGGTTTTAGCCAAGTTTTTTTATTTTTTTATTGAATCTATTTTTCCTAGTCTTCTAGTTTTTGTTCTCATACACATGGGTTTCATGTTTGACCTTTAGTCTTTGTATATTCTTTTTGTTTTTTCCTTCTTCAAATTTCTATTTGTAATATTCCTTTTGTTCTTTTCTTAATAAAAGGGTCGGGGTTTTGTTCTTTCCATGGAGTGCAACCAAAGTGGTCTGAATCACATAAATTATGCTGTGTTGTATATCTTTTATGTATTATTTTGAAACTATTTTTTTTATTTTTTCTACTATCATCATCAATATTTTCTATTTGTTGTCTATGTCACACCCAAACTTTTGAGATAAATCTATTTTATTATTTTATTTGTATTTGAAATATTTTATCGGGGTGCTGGCTGAGCCCGATTGAAAATTTTCATTTTTGATGATAAATAAAGGTTTTAGTCTTGTTAGTGCTCGGCGCATAGGCAGAGCACGATTGAAGCCGTGCGGATTCTCTAAATCACTGTGCGGCCTGCCTGGTGCATGACTAATTAATTAGTTAATAACAAGAATGATAAAGTGAAAAAATAATAAAGAAAAAAGTGAATTAAGAATTGTTTTAATAATAATAATAATAATAATATTAATATC
Source organism: Viscum album (assembly GCA_963277665.1). Lineage (NCBI taxonomy): Eukaryota > Viridiplantae > Streptophyta > Magnoliopsida > Santalales > Viscaceae > Viscum > Viscum album. Next base: position 1,244,125,244 of record OY728157.1, on the reverse strand, counting down.
ATTATAGAATATTATTATTATTATTATCTTGGATAATAATTTAATTGAGAATATTATTTTTATTATTAGCATTTTACTAAGTTGATTATTATAAAGTTTATTATTTACTTTATTAAGTTTATTATTATTATTATTATTGTTATTATTATTATTATTATTGTTGTTATTATTTCTATCATTATCGTAAAATATTATTATAATTTTATTTTTTTAAATTGGCCTTTCCCCCACCCTTTTGTGCCTCAACCCTCACCTCGTAACGCCCTTCTATATAATTGTGGCGCACACCCACTACCCTAAAACCCTACGCCATTCCCTGCTTCCCCTATCTAGCCTGCCACCATCTCCCTCCCAACTGACCAACCTATTCTTCTACGACATTCTAATCCATTCCAGGGAAGCCCCGGTCCGGTGTGCACACCCACTTTTGGCCGTGACCTTATCCGGTGCACCCCCTGCTAGCTGACCCTCTCCAACGCACCTCCTTCACTGCCGGCATTTCTTTCGGTAACCGCGACCCGACCGCCGACCCCTCTTCTGTTGTGTCTTTCCTCGGGGATACCCTCTTCCTCTTCCTTAGGATTTTGGTTGCTCATAGGGTCATGATTTTAGGACTCTATTTTGATGTTTTTGGGATCAAATGCTTGATTTAGGGTTCGCTTTAGGTCCCTTGCGGTGCGATTGGCGTACCATAGAAGTTTCACGACAAATTTTTGAGGTTTTCTATACTGAGGTAGGTTTTTCCATTCCCTAGCATCTTTAGGTGATTTAATTTGCTACTTAAATAATCTTTAACGTCTTCTAATGATAAATTGCATGGTAAAAATTCTATTTTTGATATAATTTGACATGCATACATGATGAATTTGATTTTTCTAAAGAAAATGCCAATGTATTCTATATATGTTTTGTTGTGAAACTTTTTGGACGTTTTTAATTAATTGGTGAAGGTATACAAATTCTGTTTTCGAAGACACTTGAGGTGTGAGTGTTATTAATGTGGTTTTTTCAAAATAAGATGAACTATTTTGATATGTTGATTTTTATTGTGAATCTTGAAGTATGTTTTATTGGTGAGAATGGGGTTTTAGAAAGGTTGGGATGTGAAATTATTTTAAAATGATTTTTTTCCTGTGAAATTGGTGTGTTTTAAAGTGAATCCATGGGGTATGCATGTGAGATGTTTTAAAAATTGAACAATTGTTTATTTAAGCAGTGTTTGGAAGGTGGAAGATGGTTGGAATGGTTTTTGGGGTGTTTTGGTAGGTGTGATATAAATAAATAAATATATATATATATATATATATATATGGGGAATTTTAGTTTTATATGTCTATATGAGGATTTTAATTGGAAAATGAATGGTTTTTGGGGTATGTGAACCATTTCGTGCATTTGAGTATAAATTGTGAAGTGTTTGGATGGTGCGAAATGAATTTTAAAGGTCTTTGAGGTGTGTGTATATTTAAATGGAGATTTTCAAGGGAAAATGAATCACATTGGGCATGTGTTCCTTATTGTGAACTTGTGTATAATTTGTAAAGTATTTCAAAAGGTGAAAATATTGTTTTAAAAATAGTTTAAAGTATGAGAAGTTTTAGGAAGGGGTTGAACCATTTTTTTGGTTGGTCTTCATGGTGTTATTTTATTATTATTATAAAAAATGGAATTTGGGTATTTTTCAAGTGACGGAAAAAGTATTTAAAAAGGGGCTTTTCCATGGTGTGTTTAAAATAGAAAGTTGGTTGTTTGCAAAGAAAGGTGATTTGATTGAAATGTTTGTCTTTTGTGTGAATATACTAGTATGTGTGGCATGTGAACTTTAACTAAATAATAAGAGGAAACCTTGGGTATCTAGGTGAGCAGACTAGGAATGGTATCCTAGATGATACGTAAGTGGTCCGTCCCAGTTTTGTCTAGCAGGATTGACGCTACAACACTAACTAAACATTTGTGATGATTGGAGACCACTAGGTCATGGGTGTGTTCCCTACTAGTAGATCATGCACGAGAATATAGATCTTTGTGATTACTATTCCATGTTTACACTAAGATATGATGCCTCTAGGGTCCCATTTGTGCTAGCTACCTTAGGGGATTTACCCACGGTGCTTTACTATTCATGATGTGGTGCCTTCCTCTAGCATATGGAGGATAACTTTATGTGTGTGTGTTATTTATGAATTTTCTTTTCCAATTTAAAGTAGTTTTTGTGAAATGAGTTTTCTCCATGTGTTCTTTTTAACTTTTAGCTTGTAAATGTTTTCCTTAAAAGTGTTTTAAAATCATTAATTTAAATAATCATGTTAAATTATATCTTTGACATTATGGCATGAAACCTCTCTATTGGGTGGAATCCTACTGGGCTCTTGGATCACACCCTACACACACATTTGGGTGTATGCAGACCTTGTTCTTTGTGTATCCTAGGTTGAGGTATCATTCTTAGTGATGGCGGTTTGGGTTGTTGATGGTCTTCTCATGTAGGTTTGTGTTAGTATCTTGGGGATGTGGATTATCATGTCACTTTTGTGTTGGATATTTAGTTTTTTTTCTATGTTGTAGTTCCCTTTGGGTTTGAGTTGAGTTGAAAACTTTAAATCTGGTCATAGTTTAAGGGCTTGTTTGGTTTTCTGATTTTAGTTTTAGTCCATTTATCTTATTAGTTGTTTTTTTTGTTTATTATTTCGGTTAAATCATTTCATATATTATTTTGATACCCAGGCACTTGTGCTAACCCATGGGGATCGAGAACGCCCTTTGGGACTTTCCGCAGACCGGGTCGGGTGACGGGTTGGATGACGACCTGTCTTGTTTCGTGAAAAAATGGTATTAGAGGAGGTTGGCTCTCTTGGGTTGTGTTACATTAGGAAGAGTCAGGGTAGACCAGAGTTAAGGGTGTCAGAACTTGATGTTATGGCTATGTGTAGGGTGCCTGGATAGCACACCTTGTGGAGGGGCTCGAGTTACCAGGTAAAGTTGAGGTTTCTATGATTCTTTAGTCCATTTGGTTAATCTTGTTTTGGGGAAATGAAAAGGTAATAGGTTTAATGGTGTCATCAAACTCAATGGGCTTGGAAATCCATGTGGATTTGGGGACATTGCCCTAGTATGCTCTCCATGATGCTGGAGTGATTGTCGTATGGCCACAAACCATATGTCCTAGTCACCCATTGGCACTAATTTCCCCTTGTGTTGTCTTGAGTCCCTTTCGGTTTTGGAAATTATTTTGAAAACCTATGCTTGAGAATTCATGAAATCTATATTTTTAAAAGGAAATGACTTGATTTTCAAAGCGGCGGAACATGGGTTTTCAAAACTATTTCGAATGAGGTTCTTGAAATATGGATTTTCATGAAACAATTTTTGTGTAAAATGGGATTGGATTTTTATAATTGAAACTTGTGGATTTATAACCTGATGGTTTTGGAAACATGGTAAATTTTAAGGTGTCTTTTGAAACTCTATTTTCAAAGGAGTTTGTTAAACTATTAAAAAGCGTTTTTAAATAAAGGATGGAGTGTTTTTTGATCCAAAGATGTGTGGTGTGTTTTTTTGTGTTTTGGGTATCTTTTAATGGGGTGTTTTGAATTTTGAAAACCTATCTTGTTTGGATGATGTTCTATGTTTATGTCTCATCAGTAAGTTGATTTAAGGTGTTGGTTAGTGGTATTCTTTGAGAAGTGTTTCAAGAGGTATGTACAATGGTTTTTCTCATGCATCAGGTGTTTTCTCATGGTGTGTTTGACCAACGAACCAGTTTTTTTGGGTCTTCAGTTTTCCTTCTTGGCTAGTGTACACCTCCATAAAGAGTTGACCTGTTATTGAAGAGTGGCCATGGAAAATTCACCATTGTTCGTCCCACCAATTGATCAAAAAAATGAATTTCCTTTTTGAGTGCTAGTTCCATGATTCTACCTTCTTTTCTCTTCGGTTAAGTAAATCCTCTCACAACGGGAGAGTGGATGCATGAGGGTGAATAAAGTTTTGGTTTCCTTGAGTCATTTGATGGTAAAAGGGTAAAGTTTTACATCATTAAGTTTGAAGTCCTATTTGGAAGTGTCGTGGAGTTGTTGGTGTGGGATGTTGTTTTAAATGACCCTTGGTTCATTCATTGGTTTCATCTAAAGAAGGTGTCTTTCTAGGCCATGAGTGTGGGAATCTAGTCGTAAGGGGCTGTTGGATCCATTTGTTGAAATCTCTTGTGATTGGGACTTAGTATAAATCCCCCCTCTATGTAATGTTTATCTCAACAGGGATGGTTTTGTTTGGTGAAATTTTGTAGTGTGGGCCCTCTTCGAAATGAAAGGGTGGACTTCATAGGATATTCTATGAGTTCCTGTTTGACATGAACATGTATTTCTTTTAAGGGAGTCTTAGATTTATCTGTTTGGGTGGAAATATGTACCACATGTTTTTCATTCTTGTGTTCCTTTTTTAGGGTAAGGAAGTTATTCATGTTCACCATCTACGCTCTTGTTTTGGTAAGTGTTTTGTGTGGGAGAAAGTGGATGTCGAGGTGTGTTGTTTCTGTTGGTGTTGTCTCAGTTGTGGTGTGGTAGCTAGTGGCACTAGGAAAATAAGTTCTATTCGGGGGTTTCTACAGCCTGACTGTGAGGCAGGAGATTATTCAATAATATGATCTCCAGCCGTAGGTTTCGGAGTGAAGCTAGAACGTGGTTAGGAACCCCTAGGAGTGTATGGGACCCCAACATTATTTCTGTCATCAGTGTTGAAGGTGAAGTCAGTTTTGATCATTTCCTGAAGTTGCTCTGTTCTAAATGACCCATTTGGGTGTGTAAGATTTCACATGGATATGAGGAGGCGTGGTCTTCTCATTACCTTAACGTCCCGATGGTTGTGTCCCACCAAATTTAATCTCTTTTAGTGGTCCTTATGGGGTCTATTTGGGTAAATCGATCTCAATTTTGATTAGTGCTCATCCAGGGATGTGAAGATGTTGGTTTGTCTTAGGCTGTGGTTTTGATGCCCCGATAGTTGGGCCCTTCCCTTCCCGCCCCTTATGGTGGGGTGTTTGGTTAGTACTGGGAAGCCTCTGAGTTCGTTTGTTTCTGTTGGCACTAACAGTGTTGAGACCCATTGTGCATCTCACTGAAATTCCCAGAGAATAAACTGATATTAGCCTGTTCTTAATGGTGGGGAGTCTATTTGGGCCTCCTCGTGTCAGTTTTCCAGTCTTGTCTTAGGGGTTGGTTGGTTCCTAATGGTGGGGAGTCTGTTCGGGTCTCCCCATGTTAATATTTTGGTTTTATTTTTAAAGATGGCTCGATGGTAGGATATGGGATTATTCTTGGGGATGTGGTTTTATTTTTCTCTCTTGTTTCAAGAGAGTGGTGTGGGTTCTATTTGGAAGTGTTTGAGGTGTTTTAACTTAAGAAGTTGGACTGCGCATTGTGGGAAATCTCTTTTCCTTTGACTGATCAACTGGAGATGTTTAAAATATTGGAGGTGGGTGGCTCATAATAGGGAGTCCATTTCGGTCTCCCAACTTTATTTTGTAAGTATCTTCCTTTATTGATAGTGTTCTGACCTTTTCTTTCTGGTCGTTTTTGGGAATCTCCTTGGACTGATAAAGGGGCATCGACTTCTACATTGGGGTTATTCCTTGTTGAGGTTAGAGTGTCATTAAAGTGGGTTTTTAAAAAGAATATAAACAATTTTGACATGTTGATTTTTATTGTGAACCTTAAAGTATCTTTTAGGGGTGCGAATGGGGTTTTAGAAGGGTTGAGATTTGAAATTGTTTTAAAATGGGGTTTTTTCATGTGAAATTAGTGTGTTTTGAAGTGAGGCCTTGGGGTATGCATGTGAGATGTTTGATAAATTGATAAATTGTTTATTTAAGCAGTGTTTAGAATGCAGAACATGGTTGGAATTATTTTTGTTATTTTTGGTAGGTGATATATATATATATATAGGGCATTTGAGTTGTATATGTATATATGGGAATTTTAATTGGAAAATGAATGGTTTTGGGGGTATGTTAGCATTTTTGTTCATTTAAGTATAAATTGTGAAGTGTTTGTATGATGAGAAATGAGTTTTCAAGGTCATTGAGGTGTGTGTATATTTAAACAGAGATTTTCAAGGGAAAATGAATCACTTTGGGAATGTTTTCCTTGTTGTGAACTTGTGTATAATTTGTGAAGTATTTGAAAAGGTAAAAATATTGTTTTAAAAATAGTTTTAGGTATGGGTAGTTTTAGGAAGTGGCTTGGACCAATGTTTTGGTTGCTCTTCATGGTGTGATTTTCTTATGATTATAAAAAAAAGGAATTTGGGTATTTTTCAAGTGATGAAAAAATTATTTAAAAAGGGGATTTTCCATGGCGTGTTTAAAATGGAAAGTTGGTTGTTTATAAAGAAGGGTGATTTCATTAAAATGTTTGGATTTTGTGTGAATATAGTAGTATGTGTGGCATGTGAACTTCAACTCAAGCACAAGGGGAATCCTTGGGTATCTAGGTGGGCAGACTAGGACTAGTATGATAAATGATACATAAGTGGTTTGTCCCAGTTTTGTCTCGCAGGATTGACACTACAACACTAACTAAACATTAGCGATGATTGAAGACCACTAGGTTATAGGTGTGTTCCCTACTAGTGGATCATGCACTAGAAAAAATATCGTTGTGGTTCACATGTCACATTTACACCGAGATATGATGTCTTTAGGGTCCCATTTGTGCTAGCTACCTTAGGGGATTTACCCACAGTGCTCTACTATTCATGGCGTGGTTCCTTCCATCAGTATATGGAGGACCACTCGTGTGTGTGTGTGTTCTTTATGAATTTTATTTTACACTTTAAAGTAGTTTTTGTGAAATGTTTTTTCTTTAAGTGTTACTTTTTAACTTTTATCTTGTAAATGTTTTCCTTAAAAGTGTTTTAAAAGCATGAATTTAAATAAGCATGTTAAATTATCTCTTTGACGTTATGGCATGAAACCTATCTATTGGTTGGCATCCTACCGAGCTCTTGTATCACACCCTACATACACCTTTGGGTGTATGTAGACCTTGTTCTTTGTGTATACCAGGTTGAGGCATCATGCTTTGCGATGGAGGTTTGAGTTATTGATGGTCTTGTCATGCAGGTTGGTGTTGGTAGCTTGGGGATGTGGCTTCTCTTGTCGCTTGGAGGTTTGTTTTAGAGTTTTAGTTTTCTTTCTTTTTGTAGTTCCCTTTGGGTTTGAGTTGAGCTGTAAACTTTAAATTTGGTCATAGTTTAAGGGCTTGTTTGGTTTTCTGATTTCAGTTTTAGTCCATTTATGTTGTTATTTGTTTTTTATTTATTATTATGGGTAAATCGCTCCCATATATTTTTTTTGATATCTGGGAACTTGTGGCAGCCCGTGGGGATCGAGAACACCCTTCGGTACTTCTGGGAACTGGGTCAGGCGTTGGGTTGGATGGTGACCTAGATTGGTTTGTGACAGTCTCACTCTTGTTTCTATGAATTTCTTCTTTGGATTCATTCTTATTTTGTTTTGTATTGTTGATGGGTTTCTGGTTCATATCCTCTCTCTTGAGAGTTTTTTGGGGGCCTCTCAGATTCCTTTCTATAACAAATTGGTATCAAATCTAGTTATCAGGTTTTGATATGTCTTCAACAAAGATAGATATTTAGAAGTTTGATAGAGATAATGATTTAAATATGTTAAGAGTTAAAATGCATTTTATTCTTGTCCAAAATGGGATTGATGATTATTTTGTAGGATCTAGGAGAATGAACACCACTGTCTCTATTATAGGGGTGACCTTGACCTATTTTGAGATTGTTGAATATATTATTTTAAAAAACTCACATTCCCTATTACTATTGACTCTAGGTGACAAGGTCCTATGAGAAGTGGTCCATGAGACTTTTTCCAATAAAATATGGTTGAAATTAGAGCATATTTTTATGACTAGGTCCCTTTTAAGGATATTACAAAAGAAAATGGATCTATATTATTTCAAAATGATCCTAGGAACCTATGTATAGACTCCTTTAGATAGTTATACTAAGATGGTGTTATAATTATCCAATATGAATGATTAAATAATGGATGAGGACTATGCTTGTTTTTTTTGAATTCCTAGGACGAATCATTCAATCTGGTTAGAGATTCCATGATGTATGGTAGATATTTCATCATTTTAGAGGAATGAAGTCTACAGTCTTGTCTAGGGATCTTCATATTCATGGTTTAAATATAGATGGTAACAGGGCAAGGTATGGGATTGATTTTCTCAGTGTAAAGGGTCAACCTAAAGGTAAAATAAATGAAAGGATGGATGGTAGTTAGTTTAAGAAGTTTAAGCACTATCAGTGTGGAAGAACTACCCACATTTAGAGATACCACCATGAAGATATGTATAGGTATATTATGATCAAGAACAATATGGTATACCCTAGTTTTGATAGTACTAATGTTCTATAAGTTTGTATAGAATCCATTAGTATATAGTATGTGTATATATAGGTTTTATTTCTTTTTTTGTTTTTAGGACTTGCCATGCATGTGATTTTTTAGGGACCCTGGTTTGAAGAGAGGTAGTGGTAGGGATGGTTTTATGAGCTATTTGGACTCAGGTGGAGACTTTCCTCCTATTATATTACAATGTGTTTTATGTTACTTTTACTTCTTACATTTAGAACTGTTTAACTTTTTATCTTGTTTTTACTCAACATTAATGTTTTTACATGTTTCTTTTCTATTTATAGATTTGGGAACTGTTTTTTTTCTGGGGTGTCATGCATGCACAAGAGAACTAACCAAGACCTCTGATGGAATGTGTCCAACTAGTTAAAAGTACATGATGATGGAAGATCATATGAGTGAAGGTATGAGTCTGGTTTAATGTTATTACTTAGATTATTTTAATTTATTAGCATAGTTTAATATTTGATAGTAGTAGATGTGTTGGTAGAGGCAGACATGTTCCAGTAAGGTACATGCTAAGAGATAATTATACTGGGATGATCATGATATTTCTTAGGGTTTTAATTTTAGTGAAAACCATCAAAACCAATTGATAGGTTAGGCTAGTGTAGGCCATCAGGAATATCAGACCTGTTTATTTTATATTTTATTTTATAATATAAAGTTTTTTTTTAGTTTTTTCATGGTAGTAATACAATTTTTTTTGATTTTTTAATGCATGAATTATTTAATATCTTGTTTCCATATTAATTCTTTCTTTTTTAAGTTTTATTTTTCTTAGATTTTTTTAGAAGCATTCTGGATTATTTTATTTTACCCTTACGCGAGGAGTCCTTGAACCTATGTGATGGATAATTTACCCTTATGTGAGGTCATTTACCCTCATGTAAGTGGTATGTTACCCTTAAGTGTCTTTGAGTTTGCAGGGCTGATCCTCACGCAAGGGCTATGATACCCTTACATGAGCTGGGGTTACCCTTATGAGAGTAGAGTGATGAAGGGTGTAACTTTAGGTGAGAACCACATTAACCTTACATGACTAAGGTTTTGGTTGAGATACCATTATACAATAGGTGAATATACCTTTATGTATTAGCCATGATTTATGGTACCCTTATGAAACCAAGGATCGACCCTTACAGAACAAACCACATTACCTTCAAGCGAGGTAGTTTATGAGGACACTTACATAACATCGACTGCTTGGGTTTTGTTGCAATGACTTCTTCATCATGATCCTCAAACAAAAACATGTCCTTGGGTTATTAAAGGTTTATTTAAGGTATTTTTCCTTTTATTTTAAGTTCTTGGGTCCCTGATTCATAATAGACATGGATAGATTAAAGATTGAATTGGGAATACTATGATAAATTAAAGTAAAAAGAAACAAATCAGATGTGGTTGATCCTGTTTGTGGATCTATTGGAGACACTGTTCATGGTTGATTTAGAGAGTGCTATTCCAGTGGATAGCTTGAGTATTTACGGTTAAGAGGATAATAATGATCTTATAGGGATTTGATATGTGAGGGAAAACTATGGTAAGGGGGTTTCATCCTGTTTATTTTCTTTTCTTGTTGATTTTTTCCCCCAGCCTTTTGGTTATTGTTCATATATGAATGGGTGTAATGTTTGTCCATTGGTTTTAGTTTATTATTGTTATTTTTTCCTTCATCAAATTCCTATTTTTATTATTCCATTTTTTATTTTAATAAAAAATGGATAGGGTGGTGTTCTTACTGTAGAGTAGGACTAAAGTGGTCCACACCATATAAAATCTATTGTGTTGTTTATCTTTCCTATATTTATTTTGAATTTTTTTCTTTTTTTTCTCCTATATTCATCAATAGTGTCAATATTTTGTGTTTCTCTTATTTCAAGGAAGTTTATCTTTGGATCTATTCTTATTGTGTTTTCTATTGTGGGTGAGTTACTGGTTCAGATCCTCTCTCCTGAGAGTTCTTTGTGGGTCTCTCACATTCCTACCCATAACAAAAAGAATAAATAAAAAGGAAAAAATGAATGATAAAATATAATAAATAATAAAAAAGGATAAAATAATACATAAATAAAACATATTACAAAGTAATACAACATTCCCAGTGCACTTTCTCTATTTTGAGTATGTGATGCACTTTCAGTCATACTGATCACTCCCATGTCAGATTGATGTTTCGTTAATTAATACATGTCACAAATGGACAATAGATTATTATCTTCAAGTATCATAAAAATTCATACATGTTTTATATGTTTTGACTATGCAAATCATGTTTTGAACTAAAATATTGGTTTTAAATTGAAAACACATATTTTAGTTATATTGGTCACACTGCATGTATTATTTATGAGTGGTTAATTCTCACACATCACAAATGAATAAATGATCATTATGTTGAATTATTATAAAAATTCAAGAGCGTTTACTCAGTTTTGTGTATATAATACATTTTTTGAATTAAACTATCATTTTTAATGTAAATATGCACTGTTAGTCATACTGGAAGCACTATGTGTTGAATTAACCAGATAATAATTATTACAAATTACAAATGAATTATATATATTTTTCAAAAAATATTAATAAAATCATAGAATGTTTTCTTGGTTTTGAGTATGTGACACATATTTTGATCTAAAACGTCACTTTTAAATAAAAACATGTACTTTTAGTGATATCAAACACACCTTGTGTCAGATTGATGTGAGATTAATCCCTACTTGTAACAAATTAATTATTTATATTTTTTTCCTAAAGTATCAAGACAATTAGAGTGCGTTTTCTTGATTTTGAGTTTTTGATGCGTGTTTTAAACTAAACAGTCACTTTTAAATGGAAACACACACTTTCATTTGGAAAAGTCACATAACATTCCAGATTGATGTTCCATTAATTAATATATATAAAAAATTGAAAAATTATCGTTGTACTAATGTACTACAAAAATCCAAATACATTTTATCTCTTTTAACTATGTGTAGTGTGTTTTGAACTAAAATATCAATGCCAGTTTTAAATTGAAAATACACACTTTCTATTATATATATCCCACCACCTATTGAATTGTTATGTAGTTAATTAATACATGTCACAAATTAATATGTGATCATTTTCCAAAAGTATCATAATAATTCGAGCATGTTTTCTCAGTTTTGACTATGTGATGCATGTTTCAAACAAAATTTTCATTTTTAAACAAAAACCAACACTTTAAATCATATCAATCACAATATATGTCATATTTACATGAGTATAATTTCTATAAGTCACAAATGAATTATTAATATTTTTCCAAAAGTATCATAAGAATGAAATCATGTTTTCTCAATTTTGTCTCTATGAATCCTCTTTTGAACTAAAATGATAATTTTAATTTAAAAACTCTAACTTTAAGTCATATCAAAGAAACCATGTATTAGATTAAAGTGGGATTAATTACATACCATAAAAAATTAATAACTGATCATTTTACTAAATCGTCACAACAATTTGAGATTTTTGGATTAGTTTTAATTATGTGGTGCATGTTATGAACTAAATTGTTGTTTTTAAATGAAAATATTCACTTTCAGTCATACCAGCCACACCGTGTGTTAGATTGATGTGAGTTTAATTACTATAAACCATAAATGTATTATTTATCTATTTTGTAAATTATTAAGAAAACTAGGCCATGTTTTTTCTTTCTTGAGTATACGACACATGCTTTGAACTAAAATGTCACTTTTCAACAAAAAACATACACTTTAAGCCATATTAGACACACCATGTGTCATATTGATGTGAGATTAATTTCTATACATCAGAAATAATTTTTTATATCTTTTTTATAGATTATTATGAAAATATGAGCCCATTTTATTGGTTTTGAGTATGTGACATTTTTTGTGAACAAAAATTTCACTTTTCAATGAAAACACGTACTTTTAATCATACCATCCACACTATATACTATCTGGATGTGAAGTTTATTCATAAACATCAAAAATTAATAAAAAATAATTTCCCTAAATTATAAAGAAAATATTATTGGGTTTTATTTTTTTTAAGTATGTGACACAAATTTTGAACTAAAATGTCATTTAAAAAAACATACACTTTAAATAATACTAACCAAATCGTGTGTCAGATTGATGTGAGATTAACCCCAACACATAGAAAATAAATTATCAATATTTATCTTAAAGTATAAAAATAATCTGATCATGTTTTATCAGTTTTTAGTATGTTACACGTATTGTGAACTAAAATGTCACTTTTAAATTAAATTGTGTACTTTCGGTCATATTTTCCATGATCTATGTCAGAATAATGTGTAATTAATTCTTACACATATTAAATTAAATATATATATTTTTCATAATTTATTAAGAAAATCCATGTTTGATTTCTCAATTTTGAGTATGTTATGTTCATTTTGAACTGAAATGTCACTTTTACATTGAAAACATGCATGTTCAGTAATATCAGCCACAACATGTGTCAAATTATTATGATATCAATTCATACATGTAAAAAATGAATTATAGTTATTTTTTATAAATTATTAATATAATCCAAGTTTATTTTATTATTTTTGAGTATGTGACAAATTTTGTGAACTAAAATGTCACTTTTAAATGAAAACACACACTTTTAGTCATACTAGACAAACCATGTATTATATTGAAATGAAATTAATTCTTATGATATATATATATATATTAATATCTCTATAAAAATGAATAAATGAACCCAAATATAAAAAATAACCAATGCTTGAAATATTGTGGGCTCCTAGTATCACATACATAACATTACTATATAATACTTTGAAAAAGGTAAACTCAATATATTTTTTTCTTATCCTTAATAATATGAATTTTTTTGAATATAAAGTATCTATCCATAATTCTAACTTAAAATGATACTAAAAATAACTAAATAAGTAGTAGATTAACTAAATTTTCATGATCTCTATGAAAGAAAAAAATTACAAACGTGATATGAAATAATTTATTTTCTGGTGTTTGTAAATTTTTTGATGAAATGTGATATTCCCACTCATTACAAAAACAAATCCATTTATTTTTTTTCATATGTGGTTTATTGATAGTCTTAGTATTACTGTAAAATTATAAATAAAAAAAACACTTAATAAATATTTTAAAAAAAAATTGCAATTACATTTATAAATACCTCTTAGGGGAGGTTAGTTTGTGGAAAGATTATGGTATCTTTTATAAATTTATAAATGTAATAATAAAAATCAAGGTGATTACTTTTCTTTGGTCACTATAGAAAACTTGAGAAAAAATGAGTAATTTATTTTGATACATTTTTTGAAAATAAAACCTTCATATATATACCCTAATACTTATCAAGTTATAGAAATTCATAGTTTTCTTTTGTGCATTTTACATCCTCATACCATGGTTTTGATGATAAGTAAACATTGAACTATCATAAAAAAGTTATTGTTCAAACATAATATAAAACATATAATTAGAAATATTTTTTTATAAAATGTTGAATATAGTTTATTACAAATTCATAAGGGATATCATGTGTGGTCATTTTGTTGGATATCCATGCATTTCATCCAAAAAATATATATTTAGATTATCAAAATTAACCTCAATGAGAATTCTATGATTCTTAAAAAAGGAATAAATAATGGAAAAAATGAAAATATATTTTATATGATTAGAGTGTAGAGTTTTACCCCTACATTATAGGTATTAAGAAGATCCTATCATCGGTTATTTTCATTTCAAATGTTGTGGCTACATAGTGCTCTCTTACTAAAATTTCATTTTTATACATTTATTGTTTATATAAGTGGCTTGAGGATTAATGAATCCACAATTTTCTTTTCAAGGTCACCCCGTTACATTTGTGTGATATAAATTCCTATAGAAAATATAAATTGATTTAAACTATAATTAACATAATAGATCAATTATTGGGTAAAAATATTATGAAAATGGACCTCATGTATACATTCACAACTGAGGCTTCTAGTTGTTCATGATTGAGAATTTCATTTACATTCTCAAGTCCAATCAAGTCAGTAATAGACTCTACCTACATTTATTATTCATATTCATTGTAGGATTTATTTTTATCTTGAAATGTATATATGAATGAAATTTTATTGAAAATAAATGTGGAATTGAAATTGTTGGGTTAATGGTACTCTCAGACGGTCCTTTAGATCCATTAGTTGATCCTCTAAATTTTCTTGACTCGAAATTCCATTTCCCTTTATTTTTCTCTTTTTATAATAACATACCTCAGTTGAAACATTCTTTCAATAATTATAAAAGGTTTTTTGTATAAAATTAATTGGAAGGGACATACCTCATTATCATTATGTATCATTATAAGATTAATATCATCAAGGGGAATTGGTAGTTCAATAATAGACTCATGAGATATGTGAATCCTTTCTCTCACATGATATTTCAGAAGTTGTTTACTGTGTAGAATATCACCTAGGATATTATACACAATACCTCTTACATAAAGGAATTGAGTGGGTATTGATATATATAAATTAAAATCAATTTCTCCCTATAGAATATTAGTATATGAAAGGTATCTATAGTTATTTGATTCAAATTTATTATAAAATATAATGAAGAAATTGATTATCTCAGGTATGGAAGGAATTTTAGGGGAATAACTAGCCCTAAAACTAAGGTGTTTGGATCTTTATGATATGGTTTTTACTATTCTCATTCTTATCATTGATCCCTTTGAATAAAAAGGTTGATCCCATCATCTTGCTAACTAAAATTATCTATTAAAGTATCTATATGTCCCACAATATTTTTCATTTTGTCATTTTTATCGACCTTATGTATTTACTTTCTAAGAGTATGCTTAATATGACACTCCAAAACCTGGATCTCTAATCCAAAAATACTGTTTTAGATGCTTCAAAGACACTAAAAGTAATTGTTCATTGGGTTTAATAGATGCTGATTCTTATGCCTAAACTAGATAAAAAATATATTAAAAATAATTATTCCTTGTTATATAATACTTTTTTAAAGCATAAAAATTTCTATTATGTCATAATTGCACATTATTCCCATACTTTATATGTCTTTTCATTTATCGTTTTCCCCTTTTTATTTACACGAGAATTCTTACATAACACATGACATGGGATAGAAGTGTCTTAAGATTCCAATTCATCAGTCTTCCTATAGACAAAGGAACATAATTATATTGTTGTTTCATATCACATAAAAGTTTTACTCAAGATTTAAAATACACGTTTTTTTCATGTTAAGCATACCTCATCCTTGATTTAAAGTAGGGGTATGGTGGCTTCGATGCATGCTATTTATTTTCAGTATTTCTTTTTTATTTAATAAATTAAATTTTTTTAAATAAAATTCATTAATAAACATAATTTCAAATAAAATATTACATATTATAATTTACTATAAATGTTTCCCCCTCCTAACAACCAGAAAAAATCATTCCAGGTTTCTTGGTTTATGATGTTTTCTTATGTAGCTGGTGGGTGGTATTTTAATTTTTCCCCATCATTCCTAAGATTTTTTTTCATAATAGGTGTTTTAAATTATCTATGATCCTTTATAATGACCATTAGTATGAATTTAATCAAGCAATATTCTAATATAAATGTACTCTACCAAAGATAATAAAGAGTAAATCAATGTTTCATTAGATGATTTTTTAGTAAAATTGAGAATTTATATCATAATGTTACCATAATATCATCCCAAATTTCAACATTCAATAAAATTATACTACTTTTCCTAATATATATATCAATCATCAGTTGAATTAGATTACTGAACCGAATATAGTTTATGAAAATGAACTTGTTGGGGTCAATAGGTTTGTTTCACCAGAAAAGACACAACTAGGGAACCATCATGATAGGAACAAAATGTTCTGATGAGAACTGGGTAGTTTATACTTTTTATCATATTAAGAAGATTATGGGGTTAAATGAGTTTGTTCTAGGTTCACCATTTTTTGTTTCATCAGAGAATATACAATTGAGGTGCATTCAGTTTAGCCCGGTAGTTGATTGTGGGGGGTTTAATGGATTGCATAATCATTGATGTTGGGTCATAATTATTGTTATTAATAGAAAATCTCAATGGTTCTCACATCCATAACTAGGTACAAACCTTATTTCTAAAGGCAGGTAGTTAGTTGAGGTTTTAGACCCAATGGAATTTAGGGACTCACATTGGTTGAGAGGATGGGAGGTTGGGATCATGACACAATTCTGGGGGAAATTATTGCCTACTATTGGAATAAATTATATATTTAAGATACAGTCATGAATCTATTCCTAATACCGATACATAACTAGTTACCCTAACAAAATGACCATAGGTTAAATCTCTTTTATATGTGAATAAGGAACTTTTAGTGAGTCTATCTATTTGTATCTGAGGTTCTTCATCCATTTCCCCTAATGGGAAGCTTCTTATATATTGAAGCCGTATACCTGGATGCTTCAGAATTTTCTACTGTGAAGTGAGGATTTTTATATGTCAAGGATGGTATTAAGGCATTATGAGGCATCCTATATATCCTATTCATAACACGAATAAAAACCCATGAAGTTCTTTAAACCTATATAGTTTAATATCATGTGGAAAGGACATACATGTGGGAACTTAGGTAACCAGTATTTGAGCTCAAGCCTTAGGGAGGTGTCCTACATATTTTAGTTATGTTAGGAATAAAATTAATCATAGTTTTATCAAGCTCTTAGGACTGAACCCATGGTGGATACACTTGTATGGGGTAATCATATCAAGCCACTGATCAGAGTTTACATAATGGGGTTTCCTTATCTAGTGGATATTCATAATGAAAATGATATGACCATTTCAACTCCCTAATCCCACATGATCTATGCTCGATGTGAGAAATAAGGGATATTAAGTAATCATTCTCACTACATATAGATGTGGGGATTATATACTAGGAAAACCTTTTGGATGTTTAATGTGGATCTTGGGCCTTGAGAAGGAATCCAACGTATCCTGGTTATGGAAGGAATCAGAGTTCTCATAGTTTAGTTGATTTCTTAATTTTTTGACAGGTGAGGTAGAATGATCATACCATGTGAATGATTAGGTCATGATGGTTGAAATTTTAGAGAGCTGGGGTGAATTACATTGAAGTGGATTCCCATTTGAGCTCGGTCCTTAGGATGGTGTCCTATGTATCCTAGTTATTGCAGGAATCAGAGTTATCGTAGTTCAGTTGATTAGGGATTATACACTGAGGTCAACCTAGTATGTGGGACATATCATATTATGAAACTGATCTGGGATTATACACTATGGTTTCCCTAACATGGAGTCTAGATAAGGTAATCATATCGTGGGACTCCTGCTTGACCAGGCCTGGTTGTCTTTCTGACCCGCTTGATCGTCTGCCTGACCGTATTGATTTTTTTCCTAAAATAACTAGTTTTCTCCTTAGCATGGATTTATTACCTGCATGGCATGTTATAGGATGTATGGACATGTTTGGTTCTATCATGGACAAGTCTGAAGAAAATACCATGTTCTAGTTGACTTGTTTGAGGGATGTCACATAATCTAGATGGAATGCATGAAGGTCATCACATGACCAAGGATGAATTGTTTGGAGGACATCGCAAAACCTGGAGAAGTTATCTTGGAGGCCATCATATGATCTCATTTGACATGATTCAAGGGCATCACATGAAACAGCTGACCTGTCCTGGTGTTATCGCTAAAGCTGGTTGACATGTTTGGAGGGTGTCGCGAGATCTAACTGGTAAGCCTAGAGGGATTCATGAAATCTAGATGAAATACAATGGCATTGCCAAATAATTTGGGAGACATGTCTGAGGACACTACAAGATATTTCTGGCGATCTAGGGGGATTTATGAGACTCAATCGACATGCCCAGGGGGCAATGGGTAACTTACTATAATATACCCGAAGGGCATCACATGATCCAAATGGATTTTAGGGGGGATGCCACATGAATTGGGTGACATGTCATAATGATTTTCATAAGATATGGGTGAGCCATGCGAAACATATGAGTACTGATATACACATTATTTACATAAATCTATGATCTTTAGTCTTTACTTAGGCTTTTATTTCACATGTGCCTTAGATTTGTTCAATGTTAGTTTATTTAGGTTTCATATGATTCAACATATATATAGGACCTCCTTCGCACAACCTAGATGAAATGCTAGGAGTCCTTCACATGATCTCTAATATGCATGC
The DNA here is from genome assembly GCA_963277665.1 of Viscum album. Lineage (NCBI taxonomy): Eukaryota > Viridiplantae > Streptophyta > Magnoliopsida > Santalales > Viscaceae > Viscum > Viscum album. Next base: position 1,244,106,532 of record OY728157.1, on the reverse strand, counting down.
CTCATGATCCCTTGGGGTTTTCCCCATATTTTACTTGATGGGAAACCTTCGCGATCACAAGATCGACCGCTCCGAGAAGTCTACTCCGATTACTGGGTGTACCGGTGCATGGATCTAAAGATGATTTTTTTATGTTGGGGGGGGGGATTTATAGGCCTCTCTACCCCAATTATACACCTCATTGGGTGGAACATAACTCCCAGATTTGGACTAGTGTCAGTGGAGGGCCTTGGTGTCGTGTGTTTCACATTATCCAACCGCGAGTTATTCTGGGGGAATCCCATGAGTTTTAGAAAACAAAAGACCATACCTTCAACATAATATTTATTGGATTTTTTTCAATCAATGGGGTATTTTATAATCACGTGGACATTCCAATGTTCTTTTATAAGGTTTGGACGACATGTCTAAGGGACTTCATGAGATTAGGATGCCTGTTGAAAGGATTTCACATGACCCGATATGACTTGTCAGGGATCTTCCATAAGAAAAAGGTGGATTTCTAGGTGTCTTTTGTAGGATTGAACTGACATGTAGAAAGGGGAACTAATGGATCAATGGTGATTTCCTAAGGTGTGTAGCCCCTTTTCTATGATGATCAACATATCTCATTCTACAAGAAGCTCCCGTCGTTTCCCCTATTATTTCCTTGTTTATTTTATAAGGGATGGGGATCTCATGAACATGTATGAGTGTTGTTGAATAAAATCACTCTACCTATTGGTGAAATGTTAAGTGAACAATGAAGGTCCCTATGGTGATGCACAAGCACTGTCATAGACAATTTCTTATATTTTTCTATGGAGTTGAGGGGGAAACTTGGAACCAGCTGGACATGTCTGAAACCCTTCGTATGATGAATGTGAAACATCAATGAGATTTTGCATGACAAGGTGGGAATGTCACCATGGATTTCATGGTGTCTTATTAACCACATAGGAACATTACATGCAGATTTATGAATGTGAAAGGATTCTACCATTTTCATATTCTTCTCTTTATTTTACAATGATTTTTGGATGGTTTGTCAGGTTCCCGCTGACTAAAAAGTCATGTGATATGGATGAAATCATATTTAAGTTGTTGTGTGATTACAGAATGTATCATATTCCTTCACAAGAATATAATGATATTTCAAAGGGTCTCCACATGATCTCTCATAGTTCATGAACTATGCATGACCTGTGTGTTCCTTGGAGGTTCACATAATCCACTAGTTTTGGAAACCTCATACTTACTTTACTTTGTAGAGGAAATAATACTAATATATCAGGTATTTATTCCTTTATATATTTTCCAATTCTCATTTGGTGGGTGTCAAAAATCCCCCCCTCAAGATAGATCTCTATGGGGATAAGGTCTTGGTTATGAGGAATGTAAATGCTCACCTGAGTTTTTGGGTTTTCTCTAATCGGTGTCTTGGGAGACGCTTGGTCTCCCGGGTGACCTTTGGTATTATGATGAAGACTCAATAAATATAGGAATGGATGGTGGATTATTCGCCAGCCACACCAACTCTCATATCTATTATTATCTACCTTCACCTTGTGGCCACTTAACAAGACCTTCCATGGGAACTAATTGCGAGACTCCTCCGTAAGAATATTTTGCGGGAATATCTTTGCAAGAATTTAATTTCCTAGAACTTGTTTTAAATAAACCAAAAATATATCTTCAGTAATTTATTGAATCTTATTGATGCATATGTATCAGTACCTTGAATTTTTTATAGGATTTTCTAGTTCATCCACATGACTATTCGATAATTATGAAAATCATGTGACCATGTCAGGGTCACGCGATCATAAATATTGTGACTAGTCGTGTAATTATGATATGTATTGTGGGTTTATGCGGCCTATGTTATCTATATGATCCAGGTAATTTTCAGATCTTATATGCGACCATGAATACCCCTTATGATTCATACAATGTTCATGAGAATGCCAAAGTTATGCATTTATTTTTATTGTATTTTAACATGTATAATCACGAGTGAGACTCTAATATGTGGAGATTTCTTCTTCTTCATTCTATCAGTGAATAGATCTACTGAAATTTATATGTCATTGTCTAGTTTTATTTCATTCATGATTCACATGATATATTGTTGATCTCATGTTGTATTAATCATCAACTGTATCCATTATTAATATAATATCAAGTGAACCTGAATGTCTAGATTTAAATATTTAAATCATAACCGATTCTCCTGAATAAATACTCATGAATTCCCATCAACATGAGATTCCTCATTGATGTATCTGTTTTAGTTAACATAAGATTACCTGACTCACTAAAGGATAATTTGGGTAGAATATATCTCCCATAGGGAGGATTATCTATCTTTGGCTGAAGCTAGTGGACCTAGTGGGAATATCTTGATTTTTTATAAGGCCATACGGTGGGCCTCACAAGATTTACATCTATTCATCTTATATTTACCTAATTTTTTCCTAAGATTCATATAGGATAAGACTTAGTGAACATGGTCTCCTGTTTTTCTCAGGACAAACTCTTATATGTTTTTTAACTGTTAGGTTTTGTGCTTTTTCCAGTATTAAAAACTAAATCGTCATGGTGATGTAGTTTAGGGTCTTCTAGATCAAACCTTATATTACTATAGTTTAAGTTCTTTTAGCTCAGACCTTATATTATTGTAGTTTAATGTCTTTTAGATCAAACCTTCTAATTATTTATTTTAGGTTCTTTTATCTCAGACCTTCTATTACTACTGTTTAGGGTCTTTTGGATTAGAATTTATATCACTGGTAATATACTGTTTGTGAAGTAACATTCTCCATGTAGTTTAATATCATGAGGTGAGGAAATTTTCCGTATAGTTTAACATCATGTGTTGTGGATGTAGATATTATTTACATTTTAAAGTATTACTGCTAGAAAATGATTAGTATACATGGAATATGGGGAAGACATGCTAGGGATGATCCAAAACACTCGGGGGTATTGGGTTCTTCCATGGCGTTTCTTGGGCTCATGAGGATTAGAGTTCCTTTACTGTAAGGAGTAGAAACCTATCGTTTGCAGGTCAAAGCCCTTATGCGTCGGTTGCATGGTCAAACAGAGGTGTATCCACTCTTTTACAAGGGTTATATAAGATTTATTGGGCTAATTTTAGTTAAGGAAAAAACACTAAGGATTCTATGTCCCCTTGGATAGTTGGAATATGGGTGATATAATTCATAACCCAAAAGTTTGGGTTGAGGAATACAGAATGGGGAAGACATGTTGGGGATGACCCAGAACACCCTAAAGTGTCGGGTTTCCCCACGGTCTTACTATGGATCACAAGGATTGGATTTTCTCTCCTTACAGGAGGGGATGCATCTGGTTGGTAGGTCAAATACCTTATGCATCGATAGCATGGTCAAACAGAGGTGTCCCCACTCTTTTCTAAGTGCCACAAAAGATTTTTGAAGACTCAAATATCCAGACGATGAGGTTTGGTATTGAGGAAAACCTATATAGGAAGGGTTTTGGAAACCAAGGAAAATTTTATATCTTAAATTACAAAGCTTGGCTCATATGCTCTTTAGTTTTGAATCATGGGGTATGGGCCATAAAAAGGTTTGGGAATGGAGTGTCACATTCCTGCTTGTATAAAGGGTACAAAACATGGTGACATAATTGTAACACCCCAATGATTTATAAATAAATTTAATATTGAATGTATGAAACACTGAGTCTCCAAAAAACACCACTCTTTTATAAAATAGCTAGTAAACATAATTTTACACCTCTATGATTTGAATTTCAAAAAACTGACGTGCACAGTTGCGTTATGTAGGATATTTAGTGTCTGATAAGACTAACTTAATTTTTGGTGAACATTAACATACCATTATGAATTTTAATATGAATATTAATATGACCCTTATGAGTAGTAAATTATATTATTATTTTGTTTTCTTAAAGTTATAAGATAATGAGACATTGATTAATTTTTCAAGGTGATATAAAATGAATTATAGTTTTAAAATTGTTATTTTTTGAATAAATTATGATTATATTTAAAAATTAAATTAATCATAATTATAAAATTATTTTAAAAAAATGGAGCTCATTTTTGAATTTCAAACGTCAAAAAATGGTTAGGGTGAATTTTTGATATTTTTCCAAAATACTTGAATTTTTGATGAATAGTGAAATTCAATAATTTAAGAAATATGCTAAATAAATGAATTTCTAAATCATGCTTGAGTCATGGATGATGTAAATGAGCTTTGGTTCAAACTCAAATATAGATATCACTATTTTTATTCACAATAATTAATACTATTCATAGTCTTGATCCAAAATAATAAAATAATGATTAAAATAATGGAAAACCCTCCTCTCCATTATAAAAACCACCGTCACTCCCTCTTCTATTCACTCCTCTCAAGGATTTTTCCTTGTCTAAATTCTGCTCAAATATCTTCTGAAGATCCTTCCCCATGTCCATAATCCCTTGGTCTCATAAAAATACCAAAACCTCTCCCCTAAAGTGTCTCTCAAGGAAGATAACTTCAAGAGGTAAATTCATCTTTTCATTTCTTTTATTTCATGTTCCTTTCATTCATTTCTCTCCACACCTACTTTCATTAAAATGTTATGATAAATATAGTACCATACATGTAATATTTTTTTTTTATGATAATGTAATAATTCATCATCATCACTCATTTCCCCTTCTTTTATACTAGAAATAAAAACACCATCCGAGATGTGTTAATTTAGCACATTCAAGGATGATGAGTTTACAATTTCTATTATAGTCTTCAGTTCTGGTTATGAAACCATTTTTATGGTTGAATATGACTATAATATATATATTATAACTTATTTAAGGTTATATAATCTTTTTTTACACATGATATTAATTTATAAGTCAAAATGAATTTGTTGTGATAAAAAAACTGCTAATTAACACAAACAATTATCATTAAAGTTTTATGTAATGATTCATCTTCAATCTCAATAACCGAATGAATTTTATAACCATGTAATATTATGGTTGTTAAAAAATAAAATAAAAATTCTATTCTGGACAACCATTTTTATCTTACATGTTTGTCCTTACAGGTATATAAGTGAACTGGTCATGAATACCAAGGAAGAAAACGCTCCCAAACAATAAAATTGAACCTATTAAACCCATCAAGAAGGACATGAATGAACTTAATAAGAATAAAATAAATCAATTAAACAAATAAGAGGTTATGTAAATATTAATTAATGAATTTAATTTTGTTATCCAGGACAGTAAGATCAAGTGAAGAGCATCATCGGACTTAAGGTTAGGGTTTTCTTCCCGAACCTCTATTTTCATTTGGGTTACTCTTATTTTCTAATTACCAAAATTAAATTATTATTTATTCATATTTAATTCTCATAAATTCTATGTGAATTTTCTATATATTTGTACCGAATAGAATTATACTTTTATTTATGGGGAGTTATATGTTTTATAAGGATCTTTCAAAAATTCTTCCCGAAATACAAGTCTGATTCAAGGGAACAGTAGTGCAGAAAACATTTTTTATGTCTGTTATTTTTTTACGTCATTTTTTGGCTGAAGTTATTATAAGAGTCATTATAAATATTGTTTTTTTACATCATCTATTTTAAAAATTCTGTAAAAAACATAAATCAGAAACATTTTTCACGACGGTTCCTAAAAAAACGACGTGGGAAACGCTTCAGAGTCATGATTTATTACATTGGTTTTAAAATAACCGACATGGTATATTTTTTATTACGTCAGTTATTACATAACTGATGTAATAAACTATGCCTATGAATCATTTTTTGTGTCAGTTATTAAAAAACCGACGTGAAAAACAAGTTTACAATGTCGGTTATTTTCATAACCGACGTGATAAACAATGTTGCGAAGCGGTTTTTCACATAGGTTTTTGTTTAACCAATGTGAAAACATATATACTACATCGGTTATTAAATAACCAATGTAAAAAACCATTCCCATTCATTTATTACGTCGATTATAAAATAACCAACCCAAAAACCTGTCTGTGAAGTGCTATTCATGTCGGTTTTTGTTTAACCAACGTGAAAACATATATACTACGTCTGTTATTAAATAATAGACTTAAAAACCAATCCCATGCATTTATTACATTGGTTATAAAATAACCGACATAAAAACCAATTTATTTTTAATAAAACCGTTCAACCATTACTATTATATGCCAAAGAAGACCAAAATCAAGCAGAAAATAGACCAAAACCAGACCAGAATACATACTAGAAAAACATCAGAACTAGACCAAAATAAGAACCAAAGAAAAATTAAACATTAACATACATTAAATTAAAAAATTATAATGTAAACTAAAAAAAACCTAAAACCCCTTGAACATCCCCTACCCCTTGGACACCCTACCCCATAGAGAGCCCCCACCCCATGGACAGATCTCCCCCTCCTGGAAACCCCCTACCCCATGGACACCCTCCCACCCCTGGACATACCCCACCCTCTGGACACCCTCCCACCCACTGGACAGCACCCCACCCCACTATATAGCCCCATGAACACCATCCCACCCCCTGGACCCCCACCCCTGGACACCCACACCCTTTGGACAGCCCCACCCCCTGGACAACCCCCCACCGCTTGGACAACCCCCAGCCACTGGAAATCCCCCCATGGACACCCTCCCACCCCTGGACACCCCCGCACTACCTGGAGAGTCCCCCACCCATGGACATCCTCCCACCCCTGGAATCCCCCACACCCCCTGGATAACCACACCCCCTGGACACCCCCACCCCCCTGGACTGCCCCCACCCCTGGACACACCCACCCCCTGGACACCCCCACCCCCTGGACACCCCCACCCCCTGGAAAACTCCACCCCCTGGACACCCCCCACCCCTTGGACACCTCCACCCCCTGGTCACCCCACCACCCTAGTCACTCTCCCACCCCCTGGATAGCTCCAACCCTAGACCTCCCTCCCACCCCTTGAACAACCCCCACCCCTAGACACCACCCCACCCCACTGGACAACCCCCACCCCCTAGACACCCTCCCACACCTTGGACACCCCCACCCCTGGACACCCTCCCATACCCTTCACAGTCCCACCCCATGGACAGGCCCCCACCCCCTTGGACATCCTCCCACCCCTTGTACACCCCCACCCCCTGGACAACCCCCACCCCCTAGACAGCCCCCACCCCCTAGACTGTAAAGACCCGTAAATTTCAAGGAAATTTTTTTTCTTAATTTTCTTTGAAATTTTACAAGAACGCAGTTTCTGACGGCACCTGATTCCAAGGCCCGGTGTGCCCGGAATCATTTTCCGAAGTTTTGGCTCGGGTACGTTCAGTGAACGGACGAGCGGGTTTTTCTAACTTTTGAACCGGTGCCCGGAATCGAATTCTGAGGGCACCGATGAAATCGCAGCGCCGGTATTCTCTTAGAAACGCCTCTTCCGGAGTTGCGTTTGCTCGGGTGTGGTTTTTAATTTTCGGGCTTAAAGTTAAGAAATAAAATAATTTTGCGACAACTTTATTTTATTTCGCTTAAGCCACTTGGAAGCCACTTGAAGCCACTTAAAGGCGGCTTGAACTGAGTTGAACTGGATAGGATGCTATCCAGAAATATCCTACCCCTTGGTAGGATATTTGTGAGGTGGGGCCCGCACGAGCCCCGCCGTTTCTTTCCGCTAAGAAACGCACCCGTGAAAACCCGTCTTAATGAAAGTCAACTGACGCGTTTCTTAAAATCTTAACAGACCATTTAAATGAGCTGTTTCTTTCGTTGAATTAATTCTACGAATTAATGGTTCGTTTCTTATCTTTTGAAATTCAAATGTTTAGTTGTGTAAATAAAATAAGGCTTAAGCTTATTTTATTTTGGGTTGAAACTTGTGGCGTGGAGAGGATTTGGAGGAAAGCGTTCTTCTTCGGCGAAGAATGCGAAGAACGCGAAGAACGCCAAACCTGCGGAGATCGACGACGCGAAGCCTTGTACCGCGACGCCAACGGATCTCCCTTCGCGATGCTTCTTCCGCGACGATCCAACCCCGCGACAGCCTTCGATCGACAACAACCAAGGTAGGGGGTTGCGCTTCTTTTTATTTTCTTTTTGGATTTCAACAACAACATGGATTTAATTATTATTAATTAAATCCGTATGTTCTTGGTCCTCGGAGATCGTCGACGCGACGCCCTTCCGCGGTGTGACGATCACCTCCTTCCGCGACGGTCAATTCCGCGACGACCTCGCATCCGACAGCGACGGCGAGGTAGGGATTTATTTTTGGGAATTACCCCCCTTTTCTTTTTATATTCCCGTAATTGTTTCTTTAAAAAGTTAAAGAACTAGATTTGTGAACAATTTTTTTTAAAATTATTAAAATTGTTGTTTCCGTTCAAATAAGGAACCCGTTTTTATGAAACAATTTTATTTCATTAAAAAAAATTGTTTCGGATATGCGTTCATGTGTTGAACTTTAATTCCTCCCGTTTGTTTATCTCTAACGCGGAGGGTGCGGGACAAACGACCACGGCCCGACAACCCTCCGCCGTTCTTCATTTTTGTGCGGAATTGACGAGCGACGGCGGAACGTGCCGCAACGGATGTTTGATGATTCCGCAGTGAAGGACGAGTCCCGAGAGGAGCAGCGGCGCAGGCGGGAACAAAATCGGAACACCGGAGCGATCTCGGTGGCCCGCGGAACTCGCCGGCGGCGCGGGTCGCCGACGCGGCGGCACCGGCAACCGGGAGCGGCGGCGCCCCGGTGCACCGCCGCGACTCAGCGCGGCGGCGGCGGCACCCGCGGACCCGCGGCCGCGCGGGTCCGGTGCCCTCGGACGCGGCTGAAGCCGCGTCCCGAATCAGTGCGGCCCCACGCGAGGGGCCGCGGCACCACCAGGCCGCGGGGGCAGCGCCCCGCGTGCCACAGCCGTTCGCCCATTCGGCCGAACCGGCCGGACCGCGCCCTGGCCGGACCGGACCGGGCCGGGTCGTGTCGGGTCGACTCGGTTCGGCCGACTCCCGGGGGGGTCGGGCCGGGTCGGCCCAGGCCCGGACCCCCGCCTTCGGACGGTTTTCGTTCAAAAGCCCGAAACTTGAGATACGGGCCTCCGAACGACGCGCCGTCAACGGCAACACGATCCTTGGATCGAGGCGGTCGTTTCGGTATACTATACTCAAGGTGCACCTTCCTTTTCGGGAGCCTACGTAGTTAAAACTCCGTAGTTAAGCGTGCTTGGCCTAGAGCAGTGATCAGGATGGGTGACCTCCTGGGAAGTTTCCTAGGGTGGGTGTGAGACGGAAAGGCCAATAACTCTCAGACCGGGCGTCCGATTGACGCGCCGTCTGCGACGTTGAGTTCCTGTTGTCGATACGGAACTTTTCGCATCCTCCGCCTGAGAATTGGATGCAGATGGATAGTGGCCGGGTTGGATCGCACCGAAATCCAACCGGGCCCCGGGAACGGAAAAGCTGATATCTTTCAAACCAGACGTCCGTTTGACGAACCGTCAGCGGCGTTGGTGATTACGTTGAGTAACGGTCCCTATGAGTATACCCTATGGGAGTTCGGGGTACAGTTGAGATACGGCCGGGATTGGTTTGCTCACGAAACCAACCGGGCCCCTGGGATGAAAAGGCTAATAACTCATAGACCAGGCGTCCGATTGACGCGCCGTCTGTTGCGTTGAGACCCCTATGATGAGGCGGTCCTTTGAGACACTTCTTAGTGGGACCTTGAGATACTTGGAGTATCGGCCAGTAGCTCGTGGAGCGGACCCTCCCGGAGACGAGCGTGCGGAGTACGAAGATCGTGTAGCCTGCTGAGACCTGACGACTGCTTGACCGACTCGACTTGGAGTAGGTCGACTAGCCCAGTGGACGGAGCGACCGGTATTTGGCGACAGACCCACGGCGGACGGAGCGCCCGGTAGTTGGCCGCAAACCCGCGGTACTCGACAGGAGGAGTACCTCTGTAGGCTATTGTGCGGAGCGCCCGATATTTGGCGACAGCCCCACAGCGGACGGAGCGCCCGGTAGTTGGCCGCAGACCCGCGGTACTCGACAGGAGGAGTACCTCAGCAGTCTTAGGTTAGTGAGCAGTACCTCGGAGTCATGACAGGACCACTGTACACTCTAGAGACGGAGCTCTTCAGTAGTTACGGTTTCGATAATGAAAATCCTGGTTTGAGCTGAGACTTTTGACCTTTGTGTTTCCTCATGATTGAGATGGGTTACTTGATAACTTAGGTATATGTATGGGCATATACCTAAGTAGAGTTTATCTGTTGAGATCTTCTTGTGGTTATCCTTGTTGGTTTTAGTGAGACCTTGAGGGTCTCGGGGTCCCTACTGAGTATCGTTATACTCACCCCTGCACGGGCTATGCCAGCACCTCGTTGTGTTGGTTGCAGACGACAGGCAGTGCTGACGGAGGCCGAGTGTTCGAGGACTGGACGGTACCCGGAGGTGGACTACATGACAAGTCAGTGTCCGGAGGTGGACTTCACGGCGAGACGACACTCAGAGGAGGTTGACGGACGAGAGCACTGGGGAGGCTATCTGTACCTACCCTTCAGGTAGGATTCATGGTGGACGATCGAGGAGCTGCGCCATCTGTACCTACCCTTCAGGTAGGATCCGAGGAGGACGACCCAGGAGCCGCTTCCGTCCCTCCAGCTGTTGTCTTTTTCTGTTGTACTTTGTTCAGTTGTAGTTGTACTTTCTTTTGGGTTTGTATTCTGGCCCATTTACTTTTCAGCACTTCTTTTTGTACTTAGTGTTTTACTTCCGCTTGTACTCTGTGGTGCTTGTTTTCTTTTATAAAGGCAATGCCTTCCCAGTTATCGGGATTTTACGCCTTTGGTGCTAGTCGCCAGCCCCTGGCCTATGGAAGGCGGGCTTGGGGTAGTCACGGCACGGGCCCCGAGGACGGGTCGTGACAAATTGGTATCAGAGGTGGTCGGTTCTACCGCAGACTCTGATCTTTCTTTCTGTGAAGCAATAGTGTTAAGGGTACCGAGTGTGGTTTTTAGTTCAGGGAGTCCAGTGTTGGTGCGGGCGGCCGACGTATCCATACACCAGGACCCTGACAACTGATTTCCGACTTTGTACACGAAAACACTGATTGCGTGTGTGTTTTCAAAGGTTTTTCCCCTTAAAACAGCTCAAACCAGGTTTCTCTTTTCGGCAAAGGAGAAATTTTAGCAGCTCTTCCAGATCATATGCAAAGGAGGTGCAGTTCATCCAGGAGCGGATGAAGACTGCACAGTGCAGTAAGAAACAGGAAACCAGTGCCAGTCTTAGAGACTCGGGCGTGTTAAATGTTTCAAGAAGAGGAAGAGTGCGGCTGCATGCGGTCAAGGAGTGTGACCCAATGGCTCTAGAAATGATTCAAGGGACAGTCTATGTCCACTACTAGCTGCTGTAGTAACAGACGTCGATATGAATCATTCCTCGCTTCCACAAATCTTGTTCCAGACCTAGAGTTTCCGGTAATCCGTGGACTTGACCCTCACGTCTGGAGATACCTTGGGAGGAGACTCGATAATCACACTTACGCCGATGGTGTGGTCAGACCCTCGAGGCAAGAGTTCTGGTTGGAATCTCTTGGTGGCAGCGTCGAGGCCTTACGACGTTAGTTTGAGTATGGAATGGGCAATAACTGTTCATACTCAAATTGACGGTTTTAGGCAAACGTTGGGATGGGTTTTCCTTGGTCGGCGGAAAAGGAAACCCCAGGCAGTGCAGGGTAACTCTTGCACAGGAGGGTGCGACCGATCACTCTTGAGTCGGTCAACCTTACCCTCATAGCAGCAGTCATTTTGAGTTTCAGTTCTAACAGAAATGGAGACCTCTGGAGTTCGAGGATGATGACCACGTCTTCTTACGGGTCTCACCTCGATGAGGTTTACGGAGATGTGGCCTGGGAGGCAAGTTATCTCCGAGGTTCAATGGACCTTTCTAGGTCCTCAGCTGGGTAGGCGAGGTGGTTTCCCGCTTGGCCCATCCACTTCAGTTGCACTAGGTGCACGACGTTTTCCACGTATCCCAACTGAGGAGATACGTGCTCGACCCCCTTCGCATATCATCGACCATGAGGAGCTAGTCGGTTGCGATGAGTGTCTTATACGGAGGTTCCTGTGGGGATCGAGGATCGACAGGAGCGGATCCTTGGAGGATGGTCGATTCCTCTTGTGCACTTTCTTTGGCAGCGCGGGAACCTCCAGGTGAGCACATGGGAGCGGAAGGCTCAGATGCGTGCTCAGTACCGCTTTGTTTCCCTAAGTTTGTGGTGAAGCTTTACGGGGACGTAAAGCCCTGTGGTGGGAGTAATGTAAAGACCCGTAAATTTCAAGGAATTTTTTTTTCTTAATTTTCTTTGGAATTTTACAAGAACGCAGTTTCTGACGGCACCTGATTCCGAGGCCCGGTGTGCCCGGAATCATTTTCCGAAGTTTTGGCTCGGGTACGTTCAGTGAACGGACGAGCGGGTTTTTCTAACTTTTGAACCGGTGCCCGGAATCGAATTCTGAGGGCACCGATGAAATCCCAGCGCCGGTATTCACTTAGAAACTCCTCTTCCGGAGTTGCGTTTGCTCGGGTGTGGTTTTTAATTTTCGGGCTTAAAGTTAAGAAATAAAATAATTTTGCGACAACTTTATTTTATTTCTCTTAAGCCACTTGGAAGCCACATGAAGCCACTTAAAGGCGGCTTGAACTGAGTTGAACTGGATAGGATGCTATCCAGAAATATCCTACCCCTTGGTAGGATATTTGTGAGGTGGGGCCCGCACGAGCCCCGCCGTTTCTTTCCGCTAAGAAACGCACCCGTGAAAACCCGTCTTAATGAAAGTCAACTGACGCGTTTCTTAAAATCTTAACAGACCATTTAAATGAGCTGTTTCTTTCGTTGAATTAATTCTACGAATTAATGGTTCGTTTCTTATCTTTTGAAATTCAAATGTATAGTTGTGTAAATAAAATAAGGCTTAAGCTTATTTTATTTTGGGTTGAAACTTGTGACGTGGAGAGGATTTGGAGGAAAGCGTTCTTCTTCGGCGAAGAACGCGAAGAACGCCAAACCTGCGGAGATCGACGACGCGAAGCCTTGTACCGCGACGCCAACGGATCTCCCTTCGCGATGCTTCTTCCGCGACGATCCAACCCCGCGACAGCCTTCGATCGACAACAACCAAGGTAGGGGGTTGCGCTTCTTTTTATTTTCTTTTTGGATTTCAACAACAACATGGATTTAATTATTATTAATTAAATCCGTATGTTCTTGGTCCTCGGAGATCGTCGACGCGACGCCCTTCCGCGGTGTGACGATCACCTCCTTCCGCGACGGTCAATTCCGCGACGACCTCGCATCCGACAGCGACGGCGAGGTAGGGATTTATTTTTGGGAATTACCCCCCTTTTCTTTTTATATTCCCGTAATTGTTTCTTTAAAAAGTTAAAGAACTAGATTTGTGAACAATTTTTTTTTAAAATTATTAAAATTGTTGTTTCCGTTCAAATAAGGAACCCGTTTTTATGAAACAATTTTATTTCATTAAAAAAAATTGTTTCGGATATGCGTTCATGTGTTGAACTTTAATTCCTCCCGTTTGTTTATCTCTAACGCGGAGGGTGCGGGACAAACGACCACGGCCCGACAACCCTCCGCCGTTCTTCATTTTTGTGCGGAATTGACGAGCGACGGCGGAACGTGCCGCAACGGATGTTTGATGATTCCGCAGTGAAGGACGAGTCCCGGGAGGAGCAGCGGCGCAGGCGGGAACAAAATCGGAACACCGGAGCGATCTCGGTGGCCCACGGAACTCGCCGGCGGCGCGGGTCGCCGACGCGGCGGCACCGGCAACCGGGAGCGGCGGCGCCCCGGCGCACCGCCGCGACTCAGCGCGGCGGCGGCGACACCCGCGGACCCACGGCCGCGCGGGTCCGGTGCCCTCGGACGCGGCTGAAGCCGCGTCCCGACTCAGTGCGGCCCCACGCGAGGGGCCGCGGCACCACCAGGCCGCGGGGGCAGCGCTCCGCGTGCCACAGCCGTTCGCCCGTTCGGCCGAACCGGCCGGGCCGCGCCCTGGCCGGACCGGACCGGGTCGGGTCGTGTCGGGTCGACTCGGTTCGGCCGACTCCCGGGGTGGGTCGGGTCGGGTCGGCCCGGGCCCGGACCCCCGCCTTCGGACGGGTTTCGTTCAAACGCCCGAAACTTGAGCTACGGGCCTCCGAACGACGCGCCGTCAACGGCAACGCGATCCTTGGATCGAGACGGTCGTTTCAGTATACTATACTCAAGGTGCACCTTCCTTTTCGGGAGCCTACGTAGTTAAAACTCCGTAGTTAAGCGTGCTTGACCTAGAGTAGTGATTAGGATGGGTGACCTCCTGGGAAGTTTCCTAGGGTGGGTGTGAGACGGAAAGGCCAATAACTCTCAGACCGGGCGTCCGATTGACGCGCCGTCTGCGACGTTGAGTTCCTATTGTCGATACGGAACTTTTGGCATCCTCCGGCTGAGAATTGGATGCAGATGGATAGTGGCCGGGTTGGATCGCACCGAAATCCAACCGGGCCCCTGGAACGGAAAAGCTGATATCTTTCAAACCAGACGTCCGTTTGACGAACCGTCAGTGGCGTTGGTGATTACGTTGAGTAACGGTCCCTATGAGTATTCCCTATGGGAGTTCGGGGTATAGTTGAGATACGGCCGGGATTGGTTTGCTCACAAAACCAACCGGGCCCCTGGGATGAAAAGGCTAATAACTCATAGACTGGGCGTCCGATTGACGCGCCGTCTGTTGCGTTGAGACCCCTATGATGAGGCGGTCCTTTGAGACACTTCTTCGTGGGACCTTGAGATACTTGGAGTATCGGCCAGTAGCTCGTGGAGCGAACCCTCCCGGAGACGAGCGTGCGGAGTACGGAGATCGTGTAGCCTGCTGAGACCTGACGACTGGTTGACCGACTCGACTTGGAGTAGGTCGACTAGCCCAGTGGACGGAGCGCCCGGTATTTGGCGACAGACCCACGGCGGACGGAGCGCCCGATAGTTGGCCGCAAACCCGCGGTACTCGACAGGAGGAGTACCTCTGTAGGCTATTGGGGGGAGCGCCCAGTATTTGGCGACAGACCCACAGCGGACGGAGCGCCCGGTAGTTGGCCGCAGACCCGCGGTACTCGACAGGAGGAGTACCTCAGCAGTCTTAGGTTAGTGAGCAGTACCTCGGAGTCGTGACAGGACCACTGTACACTCTAGAGACGGAGCTCTTCAGTAGTTACGGTTTCGATAATGAAAATCCTGGTTTGAGCTGAGACTTTTGACCTTTGTGTTTCCTCATGATTGAGATGGGTTACTTGATAACTTAGGTATATGTATGGGCATATACCTAAGTAGATTTTATCTGTTGAGATCTTCTTGTGGTTATCCTTGTTGGTTTTAGTGAGACCTTGAGGGTCTCGGGGTCCCTACTGAGTATCGTTATACTCACCCCTGCACGGGCTATGCCCGCACCTCGTTGTGTTGGTTGCAGAAGACAGGCAGTGCTGACGGAGGCTGAGTGTTCGAGGACTGGACGGTACCCGGAGGTGGACTACACGACAAGTCAGTGTCCGGAGGTGGACTTCACGGTGAGACGACACTCGGAGGAGGTTGACGGACGAGAGCACTGTGGAGGCTATCTGTACCTACCCTTCAGGTAGGATTCGTGGTGGACGATCGAGGAGCTGCGCCATCTGTACCTACCCTTCAGGTAGGATCCGAGGAGGACGACCCAGGAGCCGCTTCCGTCCCTCCAGCTGTTGTCTTTTTCTATTGTACTTTGTTCAGTTGTAGTTGTACTTTCTTTTGGGTTTGTATTCTGGCCCATTTACTTTTCAGCACTTCTTTTTGTACTTAGTGTTTTACTTCCGCTTGTACTCTGTGGTGCTTGTTTTCTTTTATAAAGGCAATGCCTTCCCAGTTATCGGGATTTTACGCCTTTGGTGCTAGTCGCCAGCCCCTGGCCTATGGAAGGCGGGCTTGGGGTAGTCACGGCACGGGCCCCGAAGACGGGTTGTGACATATACACCCCACCCGTGGACACCCTCCCACCCCTAGAGATCCCCCACCCCTAGACCTCCCTCCCACACCCTAGACATCCCCCAAACCCTAGACATTAATCCACTACACTGGACACCCCCCACCCCCTGGACAACCTCCCACCCCCTAGACACCACCCCACCCCATTGGACACCCCCACCCCCTAGACACCCTCTCACTTCCTGGACACCCCCACCCCCTGGACACCCTCCCACCCCCTGAATAGCCCCACCCCCCTGAATATACCCCACCCCTGGACATACGCCCACCCCCTGGACACCCCCACCCCTAGACACCCCCACCACCTGGACACCTGCCATCCCCTGGTCACCCTCCCACCCCCTAAACAACCCCCACCCCTGGACCTCCCTCCCACCCCCCCTGGACAGCCCCCACCCCCTAGATATCCCCCACCCCACTGGATAGTCCCCCCACCACCTGAACACCCTTCCACCCCCTACACCCTTGGACACCCTCCCACCCCCCTAGACAACACCCCCCCACCCATGGACAACCCCCACCCCCTGGACACCCCCACCCCTGGACACCCCCACCCCTGGACACCCCTACCCCTTGGACAACCCCCACCCCCTGAACAACCCCACCCCCAAGACACCCCTACCTCTTGGACATCCCCCACCCCCTTGACAACCCCCACCCCCCATGAAACCATTACTATGCTCTTCTAAAGTATGAAACAAGCAGAAACCAGACCAAAAGAAGACTAAAACCAGACCAGAATCCATACCATAAAAACATCAGAACTAGACCAAAACAAGAAGAACCAAATAAAAAATTAAACATTCACATATATAACATTCAAAACATTTAATTTCAACTACAAAAAACATAAATCAAACCGAAAAAACTACCAAATACACAATTATAATTACAATATTCAAAATTACATTTTACACTAAAACAAACTAAAATCCAATTAAACCTGTAAAATAATTTTACTATTCCACTTGTAAGTGTTTGAAATATTGAGAACTATAGGGTTGAGGGACATAAAATAGATACAAATTAAAAGGATAGTACTTAATATGTATAATGAATAAATCAAATGAAAAATTGTTTCAAATTTTATAAGGAAATATTACCAGTCAAACTTCATTAGTGTTCTAGTTGTAATTATTTCATACATAAATATTGACATATAATATCTTCATTCAAAGATGCCTTGTTGTTCATGAAAATTATTTTTAGATGAGTGTCAATTCAAAATATCATTTTTATATAATACAACAAAAAGTACAATTTATAAATGGATATTTACCTTTACTTTTACATATTTGATCTTGGAACTCTTTTTCTTTGTGTTTTTTCAAAAGTAGACCATCCCCTGTTAGAAAATAATATTAATGGGATAAATTTAAAATTCATTATAATATAAAAAACTATTAAGAAATTGAAAAATACTTTTCCAACATATTCCTAAAACTTTCCCGCACATTTCCATGGACAGATCATATCCAAAAAAGTGTTTTATCCCTTGAAAAAAAACACCTAACATCCACTGATCACTGATATAAAAGACAATTTAAGTTTAGTGGTTTTTTATGTTAAATGATAATGAACACTTTTTTAGATATATGTTTCATACCTCTCACAAAAAAGCATCATCCAACACTGTGTGATTATCTTCTGTTCACATCGTTCAACAATATAAAGTGTTCTTTGTTCCTCATCCAATGCATTTGGTTCAGGGGAAATAAAATGTGGGTCCATGAATCCGAGAACATCTGTCCTCTCATTATTCATACACATGTTATAAATATACCTAATTCAAAATAGACATACGTATACATTTTTAATAAGTATAACGTAGGGAAAGGTGTTAAGACTTACATGGGAAAAATTTTCACCACGTTGATGCCCAACTTATCTCTAGTAACAAGCTCCATGATATTATTTTTCACAATCCCCACATTTATTTCACATCTACAAACATGATCTTATTTTGGAAACTCAAAATGATTCACCAAAAAAGTTGAATATCTTGACAATCTATCAAGACTATTAGAATCTTTATCTGATGTCATAACCATTTGTCTTTGTTGCTGTCTATAAATTATTTATTTACCTTTGAAGTATTCCTATAAAAATAAATAAAAAAATATATTAGTTTTCAAAGGTTAAAAAAACTTTAATAAAAAAAAAGATATAACATACATACCTCTATGGTAATGAGTAATAGAAGTTTGGATGGACAAACTAAAAAGTGGCTGATACTATGTCCAACTGTCATCACGTCATCTGTAGGTAATGGTACTTGAGATGATCTATCTATAATATCCCGTATAGTGAACCTATGATGGTCTACCTCTAAATATTGATGATGAACTATATCTACTATACAATATACCAGCCCATATGAAACTATATGATGGTGAGGATAATCAATATACATCTCACAATAAGTACGGAGCTATGGCAGATGAGTAGGATAAAAAACGGGGTCCGCAGGTTGAGGTGGGGGAGTTGGAGCTACTGGCAGAAGTGGAGGATAAATAATGGGGTCTGCAGGGGGAGGTGGAGGAGTGGGAGCTGTAGTCTGAAATTGAATTTTCATGTCTGAAAACATAGAATGTACCTACACTCTAATCTCTTCCTCCATCGTCGAATTAATATTATGAACTTCAGCCTCTAAGGATTCTATTTTTTTTGATAAACACCCTCAATGGAAGAAGTTTAAGAACATGGAAACACTTTTCTTACCAATACACCTGTCAGATATCCTCATACATGATCGGGGTTTTCGGGCTTTCCCAATGCTTTAGATAAAATATATTGCCTCCCAGCAGCTGTAAATACCCCATGTGAGCTCTACTCCTCAAGAGATTACTATATTAATTAAATTAACATTTCTATAATGATTCAAATTATATAAAGAATATAATTAACTTAAATAAATAAAATAAATATCTTAAAATACTATCAGATATGATTCTCAATTATTATAAAAGATATTTACCCTTTTTCCCATCCAAGCTCTCTTTAATTTTTCATTTCTAGATGGAGGGGATGGAGAGACAACATCTCCAGAGCTTTAAGACTCAGCTCTTAGTTTTTTTTAATTTTTCTGCCATCATTTTATCTTCCAATAATTTATAACCTCCCTGAGATAAACAATGAGGGTATACATTTTTAGATTGGATCTCTTGATGAGATGTCCTTGTTTTCTATAAATTAAGAATAATAAATCATTAATAAATTATTAATAAGATCATTTATATAAGAAAGCTTATAAAAGTTTACATTGCCCTTACCGAAAATGAATCTTTTCTTCTACTTTCAATAAATTGTATCCTTGTGTCTTCATATATGAAATGATATATATGAAATGGATTTTCATGATTCCTATGACCAAAAATGAAATCATATGTGAGGGTTGATTTTAAATCCCTCCATCTCCTTGCATCCATCGATAAACATTTCCTCATAACTCCACCAGTGTCAGGAATATCAAATTTCATCTGATAAAAAAGTGGTAAAACATATTATACTAGAAAAATTTAAATATTAGTCAAACAATAGAAAAATATCTTACCAAAATTGTCTCCCACAACTGAGATATTATCACTTTATCCACAATTCTCCAATCATCAAACAAAATTCTTACTTTTCTTTTACCCTGAGTTGATACAAAACTCTTAAAATATTTTTCATTTGGACCTCTAGGAATATCATCATCATCAAACTCAACGAGTATCCTCTGGTCCTGGATATGGGCAAGTGATAATTTTGGTAAATGTGTGAAACCGCATTTACCAACTCTTGAACCCTTCTTTGTCATTATGAGAGCACATGAGGAAGATTGAGGAACATCAAGAGGATCATGTGAATGTTCCTCACCAGAGGTATGATCATGATTCTCATCTCTAGAATCATGTGGTTGATCAACTGATTGATCTTTCATTATACTTCAAATCAAAAACACAAACATTAGTTCACAAATATACAAATTCAAATATTACAATACTAATGTAAACAAAAAATGAAAAAATGAACTAAGTTACTTAATAATAAACATGGTAAATATGGTAAGCATGTTAAACAATGGTAAATATGGTTAACATGGTAAAAATGGTACTGTAATTTTCATTCAACAAAATCAATAAATATATAATTTACGTAAAGGTAAACTATGGTAAACTATGGTAAAATATGGTAAACATGGTAAATATGGTAATCATGTTAAACAATGGTAAAGATGGTAAACATGGTAGTGTAATTTTCATTAAAAAAATCAATAAATATATAAGTTATGTAAAGGTAAACTATGGTAAACTATGGTAATCATGGTAAACATGGTAAACATGGTAAACATGGTAAACATGTAAACATGGTAAACGTGATAAACATGGTAAACATGGTAAAGTAATTTTCATTCAACAAAATCAATAGATATATAAGCTACATAATGGTAAAAATGATAAAATAAACTAAACGAAATTAAAATAAACAAACCAATACATATCTGATTGATCAACTACATAAAAAATATGTTTTAGATGTGTTTCCATTATAAAAGAATCTCCTGTGTCTTCCAATATATTCAGATTAACAACTATCATTCCAAATTCATCATGTCTAACACTATTGTTACCGATAAACCTTTTATATTTAAAAATAGGAACTTTAATTTTAAAGTAATCAACCTCCCATATTTCTTCAATGACTCCATAATATGCACTTAATGCAGAAATTGTTTTTGTCTTTAGAACTAAAAAAATGCATTGCTTCTACAAACACCAATACACCACTATTCTGAACTGCACTTCTATTGTCCTGAGCTTTCATATGAAATGTATAGCCATTAATTTCATACCCAGACCATGTTATCACATTTAAACTTGGACCACCCACTAACCATCTTAATGTCTCTGATACATCCGATCTACCAAGCAAGGTCTTTTTAAACCATGGAAAAAATGTTTTGTTGCGCTCATTCAAAATCCACATTTCTTTCTTCTTTGGATGACATTATTTCAACTCATTAATATGCAATGTGATATACAGTTCAACATCAACTATGTTATTCAAGATGTATAATTATACCTTCTTCATATATTCAGTTGACAACGATTTGACTTTCAAGCGATGAATCCCCTTTCCCTCATTA
The DNA here is from genome assembly GCA_963277665.1 of Viscum album. Classification (NCBI taxonomy): domain Eukaryota; kingdom Viridiplantae; phylum Streptophyta; class Magnoliopsida; order Santalales; family Viscaceae; genus Viscum; species Viscum album. The sequence continues at coordinate 1,244,085,316 of OY728157.1, read as the reverse complement.
TTAACTTATTCATGGCGAGATGAAGGCAAACCTATGTGCTTCACTACAGCCAAGTATCTTGTACAAAACTTTGAAATCTCCTCATAAATATACTTTTCAATAATGGAGGCTTCAGGTCGATATGGATTCTTAACATACCCCTTCAATATTTTCATATACCTTTCAAAAGGATACATCCAACGAAGATATACAGGTCCACAAATATTTATTTCTCGAACCAGATGAACCATTAAATGCACTAATATATCAAAAAAGGAGGAAAATACATTTCCAATTGACAAAGAATATAAATTTCATCCTTTTCCAAAAATGATCGAAGCATTCACATTAATCACCTTATTACAAATTGAATTGAAAAAATAACACAACTTCATTATAGTCTTTCTGACATGGATGGGCAATATTCCACGCAATGCAACTGGTAGAAGTTGTTGCATCATGACATTACAATCATGAGATTTCATACCTATCAACTTCAAATCCTTCAAAGAGACAACATTTTTTACATTTGAAGAATAACCTTGAGGTGCTTTGATATCATGAAGACACTGACAAAAGATAATTTTATCTTTCTTGGATAATGTATGATAAGCCAGGGGATAAATGTTCATCTTCCATTAGGAGTGGGAGCTAACTCCAAACATATTCCCATTAGTAGTAAGTCTAATCTTGAATTCAACCAATATTTAGTCTTTCCTTTAATATCTAACAACGTTCCAATCAAACTGTCGCATATATTCTTCTCCACATGCATGACATCAATATTATGTTTCACTTCATGATATCTCCAATATGGTAGCTCAAAAAATATTGACCTTTTCTTCCAAATATGTCTATCATTATCATATTTATGTGTCTTTCCATTGTCACATCAAGGTTTTGCACCCTCTCAAAATTCACATCAGGGGATAAAGGTTTTGGAGAAATATCAAATTTTTGTGAGTCATTGAATGCCTTTTTTAGTCTTCTATAAGAGTGATCCATAGGCAAAAACTTTCGATGACCCATGTATACTATTTTCCTCTCATGATGCAATTGACAATATGAAGTCCGTTGTTTTCAAATTGGACATGCTTTATGCCCCTTAACACTATATCCAGAAAAATTTCCATATGATGGGAAGTCATTTATAGTGAATATAAGCACTGCATGACATTGAAAATATTCCATTTTATAAGAATCATACACCCTAATACCATCCTCCCATAAAAGTTTCAAATCATCAATCAATGGTGACAAGAACACATCAATATCATTTCTAGGTTGCTTCGGACCAGAGATCATTATACTCAACATGAAATATTTGTGCTTCATACAAACTTCAAGAGAGTGGTTGTAAATTATCAATAAAACATGCCATGAACTATGTGTGATACTGAGGGTTTGATATGGATTCATTTCATATGTGCACAACCCAAGTCTGAGATTTCTAATTTCATTTCCAAATGTAGAATACTACTCATCAATTTTATTCCATTGTGGAAAATGAGCTGGATGACATATTTTTCCGTCACATATCCACTCATCAGAATTCCATCTTAACCTTTTTTCATTATGTGAATTAGAAAATAAACATTTTAAATGATGAATTATAGGAAGATTCCAAAAATACCTTGGCAGGGATCTCTGTAATCTCTACACCAGCCTGTGATTTTTCTTTCAACTTATACCGTGATGTCCCACATTTAGGACACTCTAAAAGAAATTCATATTCCTTCCTATATATCATACATTCATTCAGATAAGCATGTATTTTCTTGTATCCTAATCCCACCAGGCATAATATTTTCTTGGCCTTATAATGTGAATCTAAAATATTGCTGTCTTTTGGAAGAATTTCTTTCAACAATTGTAGTATCTCTGTAAAACTTATGTCACCCCATCTAGGTTTTTCATTCAGATTAAGAAATATTAACAGTACTAAAAAAACCATAAATTTTGTACAACCAGGATACAATGGGTTTTCAGCATCACCATATAGACGCGCAACTGTCGGTTCTATCCCAATTTGTTCTGATGCAATATCACGAATCATTTCATCAATTCCATCAGAGTTACTATCTTGAAAATCATCATCATCAGTAGATCTGACATTCTGTCCAGTTTCACCATGCCAAATCCAAGGGCTGCAAATTGGATTAAAACCATGACAAATCAGATGATATTTGATCTCTCTACTATTCAACTTCTTCATATTCAAACATTTCAGGCATGGATAGAAAAAAATATTGCTTCTTGGAACATTGTTTTAATAAATTCCAAAAAGGCATCAACACCTTCCTCATATTCATTACTCATTCGATGTTCCATAATCCAACTTCGACTCATTATGACATAAAATTATACAACTTGTTAAGATAATCCAATTTTATATTTATATGAAAAATATCATAATTTGAATGTAAAACAATTTTGAAATATAAAACAAATATATGCATATTTGAAAAAGATATGCATGAAAATGATTTTAAAAAGAAAATATAGTTAGATATAACAGTTTTAAATTCATATTAAATTATTTCTTCTTAAGGTACACAAAGAATACATCCTTGTGTAACTAGATACCAAATTCACCCTTCCGTAAACAAGAAATAAAAATTATAAATATTAAAATATGTATACATTCAGTACTAAAAATTACACCTATCCTAAATATTTGACACCATTGTGATAGCCCCTGAAACCATTCGGATAGAATATCCTAATGGTTTCAAACACCATTGGCATGATGGACATTGCGATATCCCTATACCAATGATTCTACATAAATCATTGGTATAGACTACCTAAAGTTAATATATGCCAACGGTTTCAATGAAAACATTGGGATATATATATACCAACTGTTCAAGAACCATTGGAATACTTGTTGTCCAATATATAATCTATTCCAATGGTTTCATGGAAACCATTGGGATATATGTATACCAATGGTTCAAGAACCATTGGTATACACTCTCTAGTATATAATCTATTGCAACAGGAGGTGGGGGGGATTTCCATGGGGGTGGGGGTGTCTAGGGGGGCACTACTGGAAATCTCACTTATCCCATTGGTTCCAAACCACTGGGATATCACCCTAAACTATTGGGATAAGATATCCCAAGGGTTTAGGAAACCATTGGGATATCTGCCATTGCCATAGCCCTATACCCACTCTATTCCAATGGTTTTGATTAAACCATTGGTATATATATACCAACGGTTCAAGAATTGTAGCACCTCCTTTTGTACCGACAGTTCTTGAAACCGTAGCCCTACTTCCCAACAACCTTTTATACCAATGGTTCTTGAAACCATTTGTATATATATACCAACGGTTCAAGAACTGTAGCACCTACGGTTCAGTAGCCTTGTGTACCAATGTTTCTTAAAACTATTGGAATATATGGGGGCTTTCCACCAATAAGCTATATACCAAAGGTTTACAGAACCATTGGTATATCCTCTTCTACCAAAAAAACACAGGTCTATACCCCTATAATATTAACAGAAAAACATCTTACCCAAGGGAGGTATACTAGAAACAATGTACCTGCTCTGAGCATATTTTGAGGATAAATGGATTCCCAACTGAAAATTTGATACAATAGGGGTATGCATTTTGTAGAAAGTAGAAACCAAAGACTTGTTTGCAAAAAATTCACGAACAAAACTTATAGATAAGTTATGGAAAATAACATTCTTTAAATTCACATCAGAGTTTTACAATTTTGGTAATAATAATGTTGCAACAACAATATGCAAATCCCTACCATGACTGAATCGATGGGGACTTTCTAGGCCTTATGTTTACCACTTCCCAAAGGCTGTACCGTATAATTTAATATTTCCAACTCTTGTTTTTTACCCTGTAATTTGGTTCCCCTATCCTCCATATAAGCAGCTAGAGAGAGAATAACCCTTGAATTTTCATAATCCAATATTCTATATAAAGAACCAATAGAAATTTCAATAGATTTAGTGTCATTAGACTGAAATTCTTCATCCTTACCATTTTCTAGATCTGAAATACACTTTCTAATTTCCTCCATTCAAGTGATGTTGGGGCCCTTTTGATTTTATATTTCAATGAGGTGACTACCTCAAGTTTGTATTTGCCTCCGCAAACCTTGAAGTCCATCAATTTACATTTCTTCCACATGCTAAAATAAATATTATCTTTTATAGAGATATACTTAGCTACATAACTATCATTAGTTTCTCCATCAACGTACTCATCCCCTGAACCATCGTGAAAGGAATCTCTAAAATATCAAATATTAGAAAGGTGGGACTCATTTACCAAGTCAGTACAAGACATATTAGGCTTATTATTTTCTTGCAGGTCAGGAGAGTTCACTAACCTAACTTCATCACAAGTATGGGTTTGAGTAGTCTAAGGAGTGCTCTTTGCACACCCATCCATCTTAGAGAAAAACTCACCGTTAACACCTTCCTCTTCCTATTCCTCATAAGGCCTATCTACAAAATCATGGTTTCCATCCTCCATAGGATTTTTTATTTTCATGTGCAGGCTGGATATCCCATATGTAATGCCTAATTCATCATCATGTGACCAAAATACCCATAAAATCATCCTTAAATTAAAATATTCATAATGTTCTTACCATTCTAATTGAGCCCTATTCCTTGTGAGCTACCCTTCCCCGGTGTTCTATATTTCATTCAAGAAATCCTTCCTTGAAGGGAAATATCCCCCATGTGACATATCTCAATGGTAAATATTCTTAGAAATCCTTTACTTTTACAATAGTTCTTATTCCCTAAAATCCATGGTAGGAGATGTATCAATTCTCCCATGGTATCTCTTTACACTGAGTTTTAAATTTTTAAATTTTTTATATTGTTTATCATTATCATAGTTTGTAGGTTTTTATTTTGAATGCCTATGATTATAGTATAATCTTTCATGAATTTTCATTCTGGGTTGTCTAATGGTAAACCTTACCCCAGAAAATTAATTCTTCTCATGACACTTGTTTGAGTCATCCAAATTATATCCAAGATGAGGATAATGAAGTTAAGACATGCAAGGCCTAGGCCAATTTTGATGGTTCGATGGTAGAAAATACTGATCTTATAGGAAATTGGTGTTACTACAACTGTAGGGTTTATACATTCTTTTGGACGGTGAGTTGGACAGAAGAGAGGTATTTTGTATACTTGAAGGCTATAAAATCTAACCCAACGATCATTTTGGATGGTTTGAGTCAAAATATATGAGACATGTTACTAGAAGGACACATTGGCAGTAAAGTCGAAGCCATGTAAAGTCGAGTTGAGGATAATCTTCTAGGACCAGAAGGTCCTTTCCTAGAAGGTATATTTTTTAGAGGTTCCATAAATTCCATAGGTGAGAGGGGGTGGATATCAATTCAACCCTGTGTTTTATAACCCATATAAATTCATGGAATATTGACTATTAGTATCTAGTCACCCAATTCCTAGAAGGGGATAAAATATATGATATAAAAAACTAAAGGTTGTAGGAGTGGTGGTTCTATCTGGTCAAGGGACAGAAGTAGGAGTGTTTTATGATCCTGGTTCATCTAAATACAACTTTTATGATTAGATAAATAATTAAAGATGTGTCATAAATCATGGAACTCATGTTATGGGATTCATAATTATGTTTTAAGGTGGAAAGGGTTTCCTAATCTGGAAGAATGATTCAGAAGGGTAGTTCCATGTTGTAAAAGCATATTAAATATAGATGGAGTTAGTGGCATGGTTATCATGTGGATATAGAAGAGTGAAGGTAGAATCAAAACATGTACATGTTAGGTGATCTCATAAGATCTGTTGTACAAGTAATTACATTTAAAAAAAAGTGGCTTGCAAGTATAGGTGTTGTCCCTGAAACCAAAAATCCAAGAATCATCATAACCTTTTGTCAAGATAATCCATGAATGATGAAGTGGATCGTATGATGGTCCAATATATGAGAGGTTGTTGATTGATGGGTGTTTTGAAATATATGCTAGGTGATATTTCCACTAGTTTGAGGGGACTAGCCTAGAACACCAGAATGGTATCGTACATCAAATATCTATTTGGTTGGAATCATTTATAGGATCTATAGGGTATCTATTTTTTTGGAACATATCCTGATGATGATTTCATGTAGCACATTCCATAAATTGTGGATTATGATGTTTCTATTTTAGGATTATACATGTTTCAAGGATATTTCATAATTTTTGGGGAAGAAACTTACAAAGATACTCTATATTTCATTAAATGGACATTTTTTATTCTCTCATTAGTAAAGTATTAAATGAAGACAACCAAATCCTTGATAAATCTGGAAGATAAAAAAACCAAGTCTAGGTCATCTGTCTAGAGTGCACCCAAATAGAAACATGACTACAACTTTAAAGAATTTGTATCCAAGATTTACTGATGCAGGTGGCCATCAAATTTCTAGACCAACTGCTTATATAAAAGAATTATTTGAATAGAAAGAGAAAGGAAATCTCATTTCTGATTTGCAAAATGTGCAAGATCCACAAAGGGATAGATGCCCTCAATTAAAACAAATTGGAAATACTGAGTACATGAAGAAGTTTATTCCAGGTTATGAGGACTCCATGAGCTTAAACTCAAAAGCTCCCTTAGACTTTGTGGGTGGGCTGTCCACGATAGTTGTTTTTAAAAAGAAGGCCCTAGCACATGCTTCATCCTTTTGGATAGAGTGTGCAACTGAATGTACCTTGCAATGGATATTTATCATGATTGTTATACATCAAGATGGTGGTCACAAATTCAAGCACGATAGGGAGCCACACATCATAAATGACAGACATGGCACAAAGCTGGTGTCTTTTTGTCCAATGTATAAGGTGAAGATGATTCTATTGGTATGAGATGGATAATCATTGAATAATTTGGCTTGACCACACTTGATCAAGAAAAATAATCAGTGGTGGAATCAGTATAAACAACATCAGGCAGCAAGGGCTCCAAGGCTAAACAACTTGCAAAGGCATCCTGGGGAAACATCGATGTGGGAGGAAGTATTCAAAAACTATAATCAGTTCTCCTCAGTCTTGAGGACAAGACTAATTCTCAAGGGTTGGTGAGTGATAGAATCTATGTCTGACCCAAGAAGGTACAACTGTAATATTATGTTGGGGGAAATATGTTGGGTGGAATATTCCAGGGGAAACTGGTCATTCCTAACAAACTGGGGGAATCTTCTGGGGGAGATTAAGGTAAGGGATGGGTTTGATGGGGCCCACAGGGCTGAAACCGATTCTGTTAGGGGACCATAAGGGATAAAACCATTTGAAGCTATTTGGGGTACAAGTGGAGGTCTGTAACAAAAAAGGGGAAGTGGAAGTGGGGGTGTGGTGCATGGGGCCCATTCAGTTATAACCGATTGGGAAATAAGAGAGGGGCAAGGGGAATTGAGAGGCACACTTGCTACTAGAACTCCTAGAGGGAGGCGAGATTACAACCTTGGGGATTAGGCGGGTGAGGCAGGGGGCCTCCCGAGGATACTCAGAGTTTTATCCTTCTTCCCACTCTTCTCCAAGTTTGTAATCTGTGGTACGCAATTATTTCTCTCTATTATAAACTCCTATTTTTACTGTTTTTTATTCAAAGGCCCTATCAAGTATGATAAGTAAATTAATATTATTCAAAGAGAACAAAAACTAACTAGCCACAAAACAAACACCAACAATAGGCATATGGAAAAGTCAAACCAAATCTAAACACGATACAAATAACTATCACTACTCTTTGGTTTAAAAGATAGTGAACCTCTGTTGGAGGGGTTTTATTATAAAATCATGGCATTTCATCGCAATTAATTTAATTATATTTAACAATTATTCTAAAACTTATTCAGCACAAATCAAATGCATAAGTTAAGCAACTAGATCAACATAACTATCACTATGAGTTTTTGCAGACAACACACCTTCGTTGGAACCAAGCCATCCACTTTGGCTCTTGGAGATTTCTAACTAAAAATGCTGCTCCCCCACTTGGTATATGCACCTTCACACACATGCAAGGAAACCTAGCCCATATGAACACACCTGCATGGACATGAGAATGGGAAAGGGGATCCTTGCACATATACTTATATGCATATACCAGTATCCACTCACCTGTGTATGCATTTATATATATACATGGTCCTATCCCCATACATGCATAATCACCGCTATGGTTGAATACAGACATAATGTGGGAACCCACATACATATACTTACTTACCTATGCACACTCAGGTAAGTATCCCTTGACATAGAAGCTCGAAACCAATGAGCATGGATCAACACACTACACAAAGGATACTAGGAACCTTAAAACACATAAAGGAAAATACATAACTAGTGACAAACCAACCAACATCATTAAATCCTTTCCTCAGTTGGTAGCGGAGAACCAAATCCACCTGAACCAACACGAAATGATCCATTGCCCTACTAAAAACATAATATGGAGTCAAAAGCACTGAAATCTCCAAATACAAGAGGTGAAAGATAAGTAATAACCATAGAGTCTTACCTCAGATCAAAGTTGGAGGACTAAAACAATCTGAACCCCTTCTGGCCCCCTTTGCATAATATAACTACCCTATGTCCATAGAAATAATTAAATGACCCAAGTGGACAATGCGATAAATAAAATAAAATAAAAACTAAACTAAAACATACCTATCTCTTATGACTATACATGTCACCACCCAATATATAATAACCAGAACGCCCCATGGGCCTCCCATCTGTAGTATGCATCATACAAAAACCTCACCTCCTATGCAATTCCAGCAGCCTCCCCTATACTGCAATTCCAAAAATCAGCATATAGATGCCTCCACTCTAGAATTACAATACAAACCTGCAGAATAATGATGAATATAAAAAAACACTCATGCAGACAATATACAATGATGAATACAACACCTAAAATGAAGAATTTAAAAAAAACATTCATATATACAATACAGTGTACTTAATTAAAAAAACACTCATGAAAAGGATTTTATGCTTGTGTGGTGATTTATTTAGGAAGAAAATAAGACAAAAGAGAATGTATTCCCTTATTCTCCTTCAGGAAACCAATTTTATCTAGGGAATCATGAGAAATATTCCAATATGTGAAGATTCCTCCATTATTTTGAATTATCAACATAAAAAAACATTTTAATTCCATGTGTGTAAAGAAAGTATTAAGAGCCTTTATAGACCCTTAAACACTAAATCTCAAAGTGGATAAGATATCGATTGGGATATGAGTGGTCTAACATATGTCTTATAATTGGGATGATATGTGTATGGACTAGATAAGGGTTTAGATCAAGTAAAATATTACTAAGAGAATTGGGCCCTATAGTGATAGGTGTGGAAATTGTACATCTAGCGTTTAATGAGGAAATACTTATGAGGATGGATTGGAATCTTGGTGGGTTCTTAGAGTGATATGGTCCCTCCGAGTCTATAAAATGTATTATGAAAGGTTTTACTCCATTTAATGATTAAATAGTTCAACTAAAGAGATGATGGATGAGATTCTAGTGTGGGTATTGGGTATTTTTAGATAGATTGACATTATAATGCCAAGAGGATTGGTGTGATTTAGCTTAGGATGGAACCTGGTTAGTGGGGATGGGTTATAATACATGATTTTTATGAGGTTCTTGACTAGATTATTGAGAATATAATTAAGGGATGGTTGACATGCTGAGAGAAGACTATAGTGTGTGGGATGAGGATTATGGTCAGTGAGTAGCAACTAAGAGGGGTCCGAGGGACCCTAGAGGATTCCCATGTGGATGAGATAATAATGTAAATGGGTTCGACATAGTGTGATTTTGTGACTAGGATAGTCATGAGGTGAATAATTCTCTTTGTCTATTTGGATGATGAGATGTGCATCGAGGCATGCGATAATCCTCGAGAGATAAGTCTAGACTATGTGAGTGAGAGGATATACTAGGATATGTTTGATAGGATTGGGTGAGTGGCCAACCCATGCGAGGATGATACAATGTATGGAGACACTTGGGGACACTTGGGGTTATTTATGCTATCTCATGGAAACACTTGGGGTTATTTCATGACTCCAACATACTCTATAAATGTTCCCACACAACGTTTTAGAAAAACAATTCCATCTCATGGAATACCCCAAGGCTACTCTAGCTTCCAATGTTTCCTCACACTCACACCTCAGGGTATTACAATATACAAGTGATCTACATCAACTAGTCATGATAGCATCACTACCCTTTATCTGTAGAAAGCAGTAAAAGACCTAAGTGGAAAATGTGATAAAGAAAATAAAATAAAAACTAAACAAAAAAATACCTGTATCCTGTGACTATACATGTCACCGCCCAATATATAAGAACCACAACTCCCCATAAGTTAAATCATGTTCCTGCAAGCTAGGGGAAACAATTCCATTTAATAATATCTTCATTTTTCATTATGTTCTCTATATAGCATGTTGTTGGAAACACTAGACTAGTACACTTAGTTGATGAATATGTATATCTACTACATTAGTTGAGTTGAACATTGTACAAATAATCCTCTTCACAATGGAAAGAACCTCACATGGACCACAATCAATGTTTGGTAGTTGATCCTGATCTTGAACCTAGTCGGGCACCAATCCATGAACCAGATGGTCTACTTGGTCATGAGGGTGTAAATAATTTTATTATACTATACTAAGAATAAATGTGTTGGTATCTTTTCTACCAGCAATGGGAATTTCTCAAGGCTTGAGTGCCAATCGACTTCGGTTCCTAAGTTAATGGCCCCTTAACTATCTGTAGATGTCAAGGGGTGTCTCCCATGGGTGTCTTGTGGTGCGTAGTGTCTATCTATGATTTTTGTGGTGCTTCTGTATTGTGGGAAATGTGTATTGTATGACCAATTTAATAAATACATTGGTTAATTGGAAAATACACCCATAGTCAATAGAGACATACCCACTTTTGATAGATAATACCATCCAAATAACCAACTCGGAAACCCGAGACCAACATTTGACTTTACCAATTCCAATTACTTAATATATGCAGCACCAACCTATTTTTTATGAACCAATAAATTAAATGGAAAGAAACTCCTCACAATAACCCATAAAATCTCATATAGATCACTCAACTCTAATTAACCCACATCATTTCACATATTAATGACGATATAACCTCATCACATATATATCATGATTAATAAAAAAATCCAACACAATATAAGGTCTAATAGGGGTCTATAGAGGAAATATGAGGTTTTTAAAAAATTATGAACTTTTTATTGAATTAATTGTTATAATTAATGGTTTTCAACCTAAGAATCTAACCCTATATTTTTGGAAGACTATATTTTCAAAAATATTCATGATTTACCCAATAATTCACCACACCATGAGTTGGTTGATACCCAAAACACTAGAAAATGCACGATTAATATGAATGGTTATTCTTACCTAGAAGTACCGATCAAGAACCCTTAATATATTTGGGATAAATGGTGGTAGGAGAGGGAGATGAGAGAGGGGGATGTCACCCAGGGTGTTCGGGCATAGGGGGTCTCACGCATGACTAGAGAGGGGGCTGGGGGACGTCGTCAGAGGAGAGGGAGCCAAGAGGGGAAGGGTGAACGTCGCCGGAGGAGAGGGAGCCGAGAGGGGCTAGGGGATGAGAGGTAGAGGTAGAGGCCGGGAGGTTGAGGAGGTCATGGTAGGGAAGGGAAGGAGAGGGCTGGGAGGTTGAGGTCGGGGAGGGTTCACACATGTGGGGGATGCAAAATAAGGAGGGAGCTCAAAAATAGACTGAAATCATGTGTTTTTTTAACAATGGTTAATAAAAACCGTAGGTAAAATTTATCTTTCCCAATAGTTTTGTTAAACCATTGGGAAGTCCCAGTTGAAATTATCCATGCCAACAGTTATAATAGAACTGTTGGTATAGGTTATTTTCCCAATGGTTACAACAAACCATTGGGAAATAAGTTTTGGTATAGGTTGGTTTTCCACTAGTAGGGGTGTCCAGGGGGGTGGGGGACTGTCCAGGTGGTAGTAGGGTGTCCATGGGGGTGGGGTGTTCAGAGGGGTGGGGGGGGGGGGTTGTCCAAGGGGGTGGGGGTGTGTAGGGGTTGTCCAAGGGGGTGGGGGTGGTGTAGAGGGGGGTGAGGGTGCTCTCCAAGGGGGTAGGGGGTGTCTGGGGGGGGGGGTGTTCGGGGGGGGGGGGGGGTTATCCAAGGGGGTAGGGGAAAAGTCATTATCACCATATATCTAAAAATAGAACATTCCTTTTTCTATTTTTATAAAATAGTTTCATATAAAACACTTAAAAATATTACTTTTCAAAACCTTTGAAGTAAAGTAAAAATTGATATAAAATTTACTTAATAATTTTTTATTTTAATATAAAAATATTCATAAAATCATTCTAAAAGTATTGACAACGAAGAAAAAGAGTTGGAAGGAAAACTTTAATGGATGAATTTTTAAAATAAAGTCGCTTACGACTTTGGAACCATTTTAATGGTAAGACCCTTGAAAAATAAAATTAAACAAAACTTTAAATATCAACATAATTGATACACCGCGATATAACATGTCAAATGGGCCTTTATATACACCTCATAAAGGAATATATGTTCATAACATGAAAATATGCCTCAATGAAAGGAAATTGTGATGAAGTCCATTATCTCACATTTGATTCATCACATTTGTTATTTGTATTCCTCAATGAAAGGAAATTACGATGAAGTTTGTTATCTCACCCCCTGGTCACCACCCTCACCCCCTTGGACACCCCATCCCCTAGAACATCCCCCACCCCCTAGACACCCCCACCCCATAGACCGCCCCCACCCCCATAGCCTCCCCAACCCCCTTGGACACCCCCTACCACCTTGGCCAGCCCCCTCACCCCCCTGGACTCCACCCCCACCGCCATGGACACCTCCTGGACAAACCCACCCCCTTGGACAGTCCCCCACCCCCTAGACACTTCCACCCCCTGGACAACCCCCCCACCCCTGGACATACCCCACCCCTAGACCCCCTACCCCCATGGACAACCCCCCAACCCCTTGGTTAGTCCCCCACCCCCCAGATAACCCCCACCCCCTGGACACACCTACCCCCCTTGGACAACCCCTAACCCCCCTCAACACCACCCCTTAGACACCCCTACCCCCCTTGGAAATCCCCCTTACCCCCTGGACACCCCACCCTCTTGGACACCCCCTAGACACCACCCCCCCCTTGGACAACCCCCCACCCCCTGGACAGCCCCCACCCCCTGGACACCCCCACCCCAATGGACAATCCACCAACCCCTGGACAGCCCCCAGAGAACCCCACCCCCTAGACACCCATACCCCCTTGGACATCCCCCTCACCCCCGTCGACACCACCCACACCACCTGAACACCCCTACCCCCTTGGAAAGCCCCCTAACCCCCTGGGCACCACCCCCACCCCCTTGGACACCCCCTACACACCACCACCCTCTTAGACAACCCCCACCCATGGACATCCTCCACCCCCAGGACACCCCCCTGGACACCCCCACCCCCTAGACACCCTCGACACCCTTGGACAGATCCCTCACCCCTAGACACCCCCACACCTGAACACCCCTACACCCTTGGACAACCCCCTCACCCCCCTGAACACCACCCCCACCCCCTGAACACCCCTACCCCCTTGGAAAACCCCCTCACCCCCGGTACACCACCCCCACCCCCTTGGAAAAACCTAGACACCCCACCCACTTGGACAACCCCCACCCACTTGGAAAACTCCCACCCCCTGGATACCCCCTTGGATACCCCCACCCCCCACACGCATGAAAGTACACGCACAAACATATGATAAAACACAAAAAAATCATAAACTTTCATGGTATCACTTCCATAGTTTATTTTACTAGAAAATAATTTACATGGTATAAAAGAGTACTATGACTCTTACCATGATATAAAGGACAAAGATAGAAAAATAACATCTTAAAAAATAAGTTTAGGGCATAGAGAAAAATAAAAAATGAAACCGAGGCGTCTGAGGCATACTTTAGTGTTGCGAGTTGACCTGATAGATCTGGTGATAATAATGATGATGAATGATGTTGGAAAAATGAGGTTGGAGGGCACAACTTCAAAGAATCCTTTCTAGGTTTCCCACGCGAGAGAGACGAGTCACAGGTCGCCCGATCTAAGAAAATAAAATGAATGAATACATGACGTGATTAATCATTTAAAATCTTTATCATGTCTATTATTTAATAACTGATGTAACAAATTGTTTTTTTATGTTTATAACATCGGTTATTTAATAACCGATGTATAAATTACTTTATAACATTAGTTATTTAATAAATGACATAATAAATCACCAAGATTTTATTTATCACGTCAGTTATAAAATAACTGATGTGATAAACCAATTTTTCTAGCTTTGCATGTTGATTATATAGAACTGACATGAAAAATGCTGATGTGTTAAACGTTTTTTTCACTAGTGGAATTTCTCAAATTCTTACCTATTTTTAAGGGAAATCTATAATATATTTTTAGAAAACATTATATTTATAAAATCAATTATTTTATTATGAAAATACAATCTTACATCACTTCTAATTTTATACAAAGACTTTTCCAAAAGAACTCTTCTTTTAAAAATAAAAGAGTATTTATCTCAAGATTTACTCAATGATTTTATAAGAGTATCTTCATCTATTTCAACACTACTATTAATTCTTATGTATTACTGGGATTAATCATTTATGATATACTATACAACATTTAATTGAATGGTTTATGATTAGTTTTACTGTGGATATGCAATCTTAAAACCATTCACCAATTTACTCTGAGTGGTTAGTGTTTATGCTTAATATTTAGAAAAAGGTATTTACATTTGATATGTTAGTTCCAATATGAATGTATATGTTGTTTATATTTATCCCCATTCATAATAGGAATACATTGGAATTAGTAAGTTATGGGTGGGGCTTTCTATATCCCCTCGATGCATTGGTATGTCTCATGAGACAAACTACAGTCTTGGCACGAGGCCTTGACAAAATGGTTATTTATGGTCTTAGAATGAGGCCTTGATGGTATCATTATGATGTCTAGTATTATGAATTCCCTCATTATGAAACTAGTAATTGAAAGGTCATGTGGTTATTAGACTAGTATAATACCCATGATTATGATTTATTATGAAATTATTTATTCAGCTCTTATTCCTGCCATAATGTGTTCAAGTTTATTTTTTTAAAGGCATATGTTTTTAATTATTCACCATGCCTAATGTTTATTTTTACAATATCTTCATTGTATTTATTACCCTTACTAAGAACTTGAGCTCACCCATTTCACATATTTCATTTTCCTAGGACATGAAGAGGTATTTATGAATGACATATAGGGATAACTTAAGAGTTATGGATGTTGTCAATGGAATTTATACATCGTATTCCTTTTCAAGTTGTAATGTTGAACATATGTACGTATCTAGTTTTCCAATACTAATAAACTATTTGTTCCTTTGGGATATGAATTTCTTTCCAACGAGCCTATACCCAACTGGTAAAAGCTCCTTATCGGCATCCAAAAGAACCGAGATCAAATCTGGGTAGGGAATAATTTTCGGTATTGTAGTAGTACTGTAGCATGGTACTATAGCAGTGGAGACACTACTGCGGTGGCAGAACTATAGTAGGAACTATAGCGGCGGTGGTACTATAGCAGGAACTGCAGCATCCTGGGTACTATAGCAGTACTGTTCACCAAAGGGCCCTTTGGGCCAAAAAATGGGCTTTCAAGCCTTGTATTCAGGTCACTCGGCCTTGGGCCTTCGGGCTATGTAATGTGTCTCCTTCTACCCAGTCAAAATAGGTCTTTGCTTTAAATACTAAATTGAGGCTTCAGCCCCAACCTCTAAAAAAATTAATTAAGGCACCAACTTCGGGCAATTGAGGTTGGGTCTTTATAGTTGGTATCAAATGAGTTTTAGAAGAAAACTTGGAAACTAGATTTAGAAAATGTAGATTTGGGAAAAAAACCCTAAGATTGAATTTGAGGATAAATATTCAATAATGTTCTAGAATTTTGTTAAGGAATATATTATGCAGATATTTATAGAAAATAAATCACTGTCTAGACACTATATGTGGATGTGGTTCTCGCACATATGTACCTCGGAGTAACAAATCTGAAAAAGAGTTTCAGGCTTGACCCAAGGTGTCCTGGTACATGAAAACGGTCCTTACTACTCACATGGTTTAAAACTCCCAAGGGATATACTTAAGATAATTCACATTTTCTTTATAGGCCATTATGGAGGATTTAAATGTAAATTTTTCCTCAAAGAAAGAGTATTTATGATTATGAGATTATCTATGTATAGGATTGAAATTTATGCTAAGTATTTTTCTATGTTGAGATAGTACATTATGATTCATAATATAATCTCGTGTATGCCATTATTTAGAAATATAACATAGTGAAAGAAATGGAAACTGCATGAATGCACATATCCCATATAGGGATTTACCTCTGATACAAGATAATGATATTGGATCTGGTTCTACAATTGGTGATGAGAAACTTATAACTGTATTGGGAAAACTGACTCAGGTTATGAATAATAACCTTACCCGTTTAGAGCATCCATATCCACAACATGGAGGAGCTATGTTAGACTACTTTATGTGACAATAACCTCTATAATTTAATTGGAATACAAACCCATTCGCAGCGGAGCAGTGGATAAGTTCATTTGAGAAGATATTTATCTCTTTGGGATGTAACAAAATAGATAAGGTTTCATGGAAGTTTATCATCTACTGGGTGATGCGGATCAATGGTGACATTTAATTCAAAACCCAAAGGAGGAGGAGAAAATAAAATTAATGGAATGGAGGGATTTTAAGGAAAAATTCTTAGAAAAATACTTCCCTCATGAACAATGAGAAGATATGGAAAGTCGGTTTCTAAATATGAGGCAAAAAGGGGATGGGAATGTTGAAAAGTATGATGCTAAATTCATAAGGTTTGGAAGACATGCTATGAACTACATACTTAATACAAGGAGAAAGATTGATCAATTACTTGATGGTTTAAAACCATTCCTTTAAAGGGATTTAGTCTCCCAATGTTTCTCATCATAGGAACATATAGTCTCATGTGCTATCAAGATGAAAAATTAATTCTATAAGTCTTATGATTTTAAGGGAAAGAAAGAGAATAATAGGGCTACTGAAAACTATGGTAAAGGAAATAAGGAAATGGTGAATAAGGGAAGAGTTGACCTTTCACCATGTGATAATTGGAGTAAGAGACCCCTAGGTACTTTCCTGAAGGGTATGAGTGTTTGTTACATGTTTGGAGAAAAAGTCCAACTATCCTTGGATTGTAAGAAGAAGAAATAAGATACCAATTTTCAGTGCTATAATTGTAGGGATAGGGTAAATTATCAAATTTATTTCCCTAGGCATCAAGGAAATGTTCCCCAAAGTAGGCCAAGGGAGAAATTCCAAGATTATGTGATCAAAACTGCTGATATTTAAGTCCCTAATGATGTGGTGGTAGGTACTTTAATTATTTACTCAAACTTAGAAAATTATTTATTTGATTCTGGATCATCACATTATTTCATATCTTCCCAATTTTCCAAGAAAATTAGATATTTTCAATTTAATTTAATAAGGGAGTTTTCAGTAAAAACTCCTAAGGGAAGTATTATTGGAACAAATATGTGTCAGACAATCCATATTATGACATATGAACATGCTTTATCTATTAATTTTATCATCATACCCATAATTGACTTTGATATAATTATCATTATGGATTGGATTTCAAATTATTATGAGAAAATATATTGCAAGAAGATGGAAGTTACAATTTTTGAGGATAGTATAGAATCCCTTATATTTAGGGAAGAAACATCACCATCTAATTCCCATCTTGATCCACCCTCAGTAGCTCTACTAAATTCAACTTTTTGGGAGGATGAGAAATCAATATCTATGAGTGAGGAAAAAAATGTTCAAATCCAGGATGTACCTATTGGGCAAGAATGTATTGATGTTTTTATAGGGGATTTACCTGGACACCCTCTAGATCATGAATTCGATTTCTTGATTGATTTAATTCTTGGTTTAAGACCTATATCAAAGAATCCTTATAGAATTAACACTATAGAATTAGTATAACTGAAGAAATAACTCGAGGAATTGAGTGATAAAGGATTTATTCTCCATAGTGTTTCTACATGGGGAGCCCCAGTTCTTTTTGTCAAAAAGAAAGATGGATCTATGAGGTTTTACATTGAATACAGGGTGATCAATGCTATAACAATAAAGACAAATTATCCCCTACATCTTATTGATGATTTATTTGATCAACTTCATAGGGCTCAATATTTTTTAAAGATTGACATTCAATCTGGATATCATCAGTTGCATGCGAGGAAGTAAGATATTCCAAAGATAGTATTTTAAACTAGGTATGGCCATTACAAGTTTATAGTAATGCCTTTTGGACGGACTAATTTACCCTATATCTTCATGGATCTAATGAATAAGGTTTTATAGGAACATCTTGATGACTTTATTGTGGTATTTATTGATGATAGCTTGGTATATTAAAAAATATACAAAGATCATGAAAATCAATTGAGCATTATTATGAAGACTCCTAGAAGAAATGAATTATATGGGAATCTTAGCAAGTGTGAATTTTGGCTTCAATCAGTTTGTTTTCTTGGCCATATTTTCTCTAAGGATGGAATATTTGTTGATCCTATGAAGAAAAAGGCTATTCAGGAATGGCCTACACCAACAAACATAACCGAGGTATGTAGTTTTATTGGTTTAGAAAGTTATTATCGGCGTTTCATTAAGAACTTCACCTATTTAACCAACCTAATGAACAAGCTTACTCATAAAGGGGTTAAGTTAATATAAAAAAATAATGTGAGGAATGTTTCAAATAATTAAAGAGGATATTAGTGAATTCTCTGATCCTAACTCTACCATCAGGGAATGATGAGTTTTTAATCTATAGTGATGCATCAAAGAATGGATTTGGTTACGTCCTTATGCATAATGATAGAGTTATTACCTATGCATAAAATTAGCTAAAAATTCATGAACAAAACTATCCTACTCATGATCTTGATTTAGTATCTGTAATCTTTGCTTTGAAGATATAGAGACCCTATCTCTATGGAGAAAGGTGTGAGATATATACAGATCACAAGAGTTTAAAATATATATTCTCCTAGAAATAACTCAACATGAGGAAGAGAAGATATATTGAACTACTCAAGGATTATGATTTTTCCATACACTACCACCCATTAAAGGAAAATAAGGTAGAAAATGCATTGAGCATGAAGGATCATGGAGTTTTAAACAAAATGAGGATTGAAAGGGATCCTATATTCATGAATCTAATAAGGATGGACATGGGAATTATCAAAGAAGGTGAAACATCATTACTTTTTTAATTGGTTTACCAACCATCTTTATTAGAAATAATTAACATCTCTCATCTTGATTATGAGAACCTCCAAGAGAAAATTAATACTGTAAAAGATGGGAAGTTGGCTGACTTCATATGTAAAGATAAAATTCTGAAATTTGGGAAGAAGAAATGTGTTCCCTTAATTCCTGAGCTGAAAAGGGAGTTATTGGGCGATGCCCATAGCTAAAATTTCTCTATACACCATAGTATTACTAAAATGTATAGATATTTTAAGGAACATTTCTAGTGGGACATAATGAAGAGGGAAATTTCTGATTATGTATCAATATGTTTAGTCTGTCAACAAGTGAAGGCTGAACGACACCATCCTAGAGAAGTCATGCAACCTATAAATATTAATAAATGGAAATGGGACGACATAACTATGGATTTTGTCATTGGATTACCCAAAACTCCAATCAAGAACGATTCAATATGGGTAATTGTGGATCAACTTACGAAATATACACATTTCCTCACTATAAGGGAGGATTTTCCACTAGAGTTCCTTACACGACTCTATATCAATGAAGTTGTAAGGATTCATGGAGCACCTATTTAAATAGTTTCTGATTGAAATACTTGATTTAAATCAAAATCATGGAAATGTCTTCAAGAATCTTTGGATACCGAGCGTCGTTTGAGTACTGCTTATCACCCTCAAACTGATGAGAAATCAGAAAGGACGATCCAATCTTTAGAATACATGTTGAGATCATAATCACTTGATTTTCAAGGTATGTGGGATCATTATTTACCTTTGGTGGAGTTTTATGACAACAATAGTTTCCATTCAAGAATTCAAATGGCAACATATGAAGCATTGTATGGAAAGATATTTTGTACACCAACATGTTGGGATGAAGTTAGTGAAAGGAAGCTTGTGGGTCCAGAGCTTGTGGAGGAAACAACAACGAAGGTAAACTCTATTCAAACCCATATAAGAGTAGATCAAATAAGAAAAAATATATATGATAATAATTGAAGGAAGGATTTTTAATTTCAAGTGGGAGATCATGTTTTCTTAAAAGTATCTCCATGGAAGGGTGTTATAAGATTTGAGAAGAAAGGGAAACTGATCCCCATATACATTGGCCCTTTTGAAATTATGGAATGAGTTTGAGGTATATATTATCATTTGGAAATGTCTAATAGCCTTTATAAAGTACACAATTTTTTACATGTATCATTATTAAGAAATTACATGCCAAACCCAAGGCATGTCCTCACTTTTGAAGGAATAGAAATGGAACCTGCCTTATCTTATTATGAAGAGCCTATCTGGATTCTAGAAACTAAGGAACAAGTGTTGAGGAATCAAATGACATGATTGGTAAAGATAATTTGTAAAAATCATAAAATATAAGAGACAACATGGGATCTTGATGAGATTATGATAAAGAACTACCTAAATCATTTTGTGAGTTAACATTTTGGAAATTTTGAGGATGAAATTATTGTTAGGGGGGAGAATCTAACACCCTAAGAATTTATAAAAAAATTTAATATTGAATGCATGAAACATTGAGTCTCTAAAAAAAACACTTATTTATAACCAAGACAGTAAACATAATTTTCCCACCTCTTTCATTTGAATTTCAAAAAACTGACATATACGGTTGCGTTCAGTAAGATATTTAGAGTCTCATAAGGAAACATTAATTTTTGGTGAATAGTAACATACCCTTATAAATAGTAATATTAATAGTAATATGAACCTTATGAATATTAAATCATATAATTATTTTATTATCTTAAGGTTATACGATAATGAGATCTTGATTAATTTTTCAAGGTGATATAAAACGAATTATAGTTTTAAAATTGTTATTTTTTGAAAAAATTATGATTTTATTTAAAAATTAAATTAATCATATTTAGAAAATTATTTTCAAAAAATGGAGTTTATTTTTGAATTTTAAACATAAAAAAATTATTAGGGTTAATTTTTAGGATTTTTCCTAAATATTTTAATTTTTGGTGAATAGTCAAATTCAGTAATTTACGTAATATGCTAAATAAATGAATTTCTGCATCATGCTTGAGTCATGGATGATTTAAATGACCATTTTTTCTAAATTACACGCACATATTACTATTTTTAGTCACAATAATCAAGAATATTCATAGTCTTGAGCCAAAATAATAAAATAATGATTTAAATAATGGAAAAATCATCTTCTCCTCCACTTTAAAAATCACCCCCACTCCCCCTTCTCTTCACTCCTCTCAAGCCTTTTTCCTTGTCTAAATTCTGATAAAATATCCTCCCAATATCCTTACCCATTTCTAGAAGCCCCTAGTCTCAAAAAAGTCCAAAACCTCTCCCCTAAAGAGGCTCTCAAGGAAGATAACTTCAAAAGGTAAATTCCTCTTTTCATTTATTTTATTTCAAGTTCCTTTCATTCATTTCTTTATTCACCTACTTTCATCAAAATGTTATGATAACCACAATACCATAAATTTAATGGAATTTTTTTATGATAATGTAATAATTCATCATCATCTCTCCTTTCCCCTTATTTCATACTAGAAATGAAAACACCATTTGAGATGTGTTAATTTATAATATTCAAGGATGATAGGTTTTCAATTTCTATTACCATCTTAAATTATGGTCATGAAACCATTTTTATGGTTGAATAAAAATATGATATATATACTATAACTTATATAACGTTTTGGAATCTTTTTTTACACATGATATTAATTTATAAATCAAAATGATTTCGTTGTGATAAAAAACCACCAATTAACTCAGACAATTATCATTAAAGTTTTATATAATGATTCATATTCACTCCCAATAACCAAATTAATTTTATAACCATTTAATCTTATGGATGTTAAAAAATAAAATAAAACCTCTATTCTAGAAAACCATTCTCATCTTACATGTTTATCCTTACATGTATATAAGTAAACCAGTCATGAATACCAAGGAAGAAAATGCACCCCAATAATAAAATTGAACCTATTAAACCCATTAAGAAGGACATGAATGAACTTAATAAGGCTATAATAAATCAATAACATAAAAAAGGTTCTGGAAATATTAATTAATTAATTTAATTTGGTTATCCAGGAAATTAAGAAAATGTGAAGAATATCATCGGACTTAAGGTATGGGTTTTCTACTCGAACCTCCATTTTCATCCGGGTTACTCTTATTCTCTAATTACCTCAATTAAATTCTTATTTATTCATACATAATCCTCATAAATTCTGTGAAAATATTCTATACATGTGTACCAAGAATAATCCTACTTTCATTTATGGGGAGTTATATGTTTTAAAATGATCTTTCAAAAATTCTTCCTAAAATACAAGCCTGATTCAATGGAATTTCTCGAATTCTTACCGATTTTAAATGGCACTCTATAATATATTTTTAGAAACCATTATCTTTCTAAAATCAATCATTTTATATTAAAATAATATCTTACTTAACTTCTTGTTTTATACAAATAATTTTCCAAAAGAACTATTCTTTTAAAAATAAAAGAGTATTCTTCTCAAGAATTACTTGATGATTTTGAAAGAGTATCTTTATCTATTTCAAAACTCTTGTTGATTATTATGTATTATTGGGATTAATAATTTATGATATCATCTTCCATATTTAATTTAATGTTTTGTGATTAGTTTGACTATGGATGTTCTATCTTAAAACCATTCACCAAATTACTCCGAATGGTTAATGTTTATGCTTAATATTTAGGGAAAGTTATTTACATTTCATATGTTAGTTCCAATATGAATGCTTATGTTGTTTATGTTTATACCCATTCATATGAGGAATTCATTGGACTTAGAAAGTGATGGGTGGGGCCTATTATAGCCCTCGATGTATCAGTATGTCTTATGAGACAAACTATGGTCTTGACACAAGGCCTTGACAAAATGGTTATTATGGTCTTGGAACGAGGCCTTGATGGTATGATTATGATGTCTGAAATTATGCATTCCATAATTATGAAACTACTAATTGAAATATCATGTGGTTATTAGAATAGTATAATACCCATGATTATTCTTTATTATGGAATTATTTATTCATATCTTATTCCTTCCATAATGTGTTCAAGTTTATTTTTTTAAAGGAATGCATTTTTTATTATTCACCATGCCTAATGTTTATGTTTATGATATCTTAAAATGTATTTATTACCCTTATTTAACATTTGATCTCACCCCTTTATTATGTTTTATTTTCCGAGGACATGATGAGTTATATTATGAATGAAATTCAGAGATAACCTAGGAGTTATGGATGTTATAAATGGAATTTATATATTCTATTCTTTTTCAAGTTTTAATGTTGAACTTATGTATGTATCTAGTTTTACAAAACTACTAAACTATTCATTCCTTTAGGATACAATTTTTTGTAATCATGCCAATGAAATTAATTAAGGCACCGACTCTGGGAAATTAGGGTCAAGTCTTTATAGTAACGTTGAGGATGCCGAAAACACTTGAATAATTTGGTTATGGGGATTGTAAATCATGGTCTAAAGTGTTCAGGTGATGAGGATGGTGTGGGACAATCATACCATGAATGGACTAGAAAACAATGAGGTAATGAGTTCTACCATTGTGATGTTTGGGCTAAAAAGGATCAGAAATACCTTCTTTCAAAGTGAAACATTTGGTTGAAAACCATAGGTTCATATACAGGAGTCGTATGCATACATGCATAGTCAAACAAAGGGCCCCTTGAAGTTGGGTATCTTTTTCCAAGGGTTATGTAATGTTTGCGGTGATATGAGGAACTCAAATCATGAAGTGTGATTTATAGAAAATATAAGATCCAAGGAGTCTTCTAGAAACATAAAAGTTCCATATATACCTAATGAACATGTTATCATGATGGAAATATGTGATAAAACATTACTCTAACTTTTTCATGGATTGGGGGGTCTAGTCAGCATAACTCGTATTTTACTAGGGCCATAAGCAGACCCTATATGCTTTATGAATCATTTATTTTTGCCCTAATTTTTTTTGAAACATTAGAGATGAATATTTTATTGAGTGAATACCTGAATTTTTATTAGGCCTCCCTTTGGGGGATTTCAACCTGACAAGTTTTGTGTCTTTTTCACTAGTAGTTTAAGGTCTTCCGATTTGGAATGTCAAAGGATAGAGTTTAGGATCATACAAATTTGACCAAAGTGAATATAGTTTAAGGTCACGATGCATGTCAACCTATTGCGAGTGTAATGTTACACAAATTTTTTTTAGGATACCCAGGATCAAGTTTTTTCCAACATATTTTTGTACGGGTGATGAAAATGTTGTAAATCATGGTTAGAGATTCTCATGTCATGAGTAATGATATGGGACAATCATGTTGTGAATAACCTAGAACACCGTTAGGTTTTGGGTTCTTCCATAATTATTTCAGGCTCACAAGGATCAGAAATATATTTTTTCAAGGCAATAACACATTTGCTTAACAACCATAGGTCAATATTCATGATCCATAAGAATACATGCATAATCAAACAAAGGATCCCTCAAAGCTGGGTATCATTTTCTCAGGGTCATGATAGTTTTTTGACAACCTAAGGTGATCAAATTTTGAAGTGTGATTTATGGGCTAAGGGGATTAAAAGACGATAAAAGAACTCCATTTTATGGTTGATTAGGGTCAAGTTCTTATGGTCCATTGATAAGGGACGTGATGGGTGATGGCCTGTACCTTTTAAATTCATGTAGTAGGGACACATTTTTCATGTAGTTTTAATTTCATGCGATAAAGAAAATTTCCTTGTAGTTTAATGTTATGCAGTAAATACATTCCTTGTAATTTAAAATCATATGATAAGGTTGTTTTTTGTATAGGTCTGGCCCATATGCAGTTAGAGGTGCATTAGTATCATCTCATATATTGTGAATGAACCTAGGATAATGGATTTGGGTTTCACTTAGTATCCTGTGATGATAGTAATGAATACATACATAGTTCTTTTATAGAAGGTCACTGTATAGGTCTGCCCTATACACAAGGATGGGGGGATTTTTTATCATGTTTGGACCGAAGAATCAGAGATCCGGGCATAACTATGTTTCCTATGATGATAAAAATAAGGGATGGCCTGGAAAATATCATTTCCTAAGACTAACATCCAAATTTTTTCCTTTTTTTCATAATAATATGTATATTAAGACAAAAATAAAAACTCAAAAAATATTTTTATATAATCATGATACCAAAAAATAGTCTCACTGATTTAGAAAAATCTAACATGAAAAGTTAAAGAAAAACTGAAAATCATATGTTTGAATTGAGAGATCAAATTTTATGCAAATAAAAAATATAATGAAATGAAAAATTCATCAATAATTCAAAAAACTAACTCTAAAATCCAATAATTATGAAATTTAATGTAAAGGATTATAATAATTATGTATACTTATTGAAAGATGCAAACAGTAATCTCCAAAAGCATATATTTTCTGAAATATTTTAATCTTAAATTACTCTACCCAAAAAGAGATCCATCTGTTAAAATAGTTAATTTTTTTATATAATTATTAAAAAAAAATAAACATAAATATGAAAAACAACATCAAACTAAACCATTCACCCGTGCTTCAATTGAATCGGGTTGAGGGAGGGGGTACTCTAGTCATTTCTATCAGACATTGCAAGGGGGAGGGAAGGTGCTGGAGCGGTGAGGAAAACCATCGGTATGGATGAAATGAGGGGAGGGATACAAGGAAGGATACATGGAGGTATAAAAGCATCAGAATGGTCAGGTGAGAGGCAAGGTAACAACACATAGATAGGGGAAGAGATAGAGGAGGGTTATGTTGGTGTTGTCATCTGCACAAACGTAGATGGGGAGGAATAACAACATTGAGGGGTGAGGTAGGTAAGATGAGGAGAGGTTGAAAGACGAAAAGATAAGGGGAGGGGGGAAGATGTTCCCATGAGGATATGTGAGGAACCTTCCATCACCTAGGTTTTATGATAGGATAGAACTACATGAGTGATATTGTGGGGTGGGCTGCATTGCCCCTTCCATTGTATTTCCCAACCCTAGGGGATCACTGGGCTCACCCTTGGGCCATCCCTGGTAGGAATCAATACACACATAGTTATAGAACAGGGAACACTCTATGTAGGTTTTCCCCATACAAAAATGGGGGAATTGTTCCCATTGAATTTTATATCTGGTCCCATGGTTGGATATCCAAGAATCACTACATATCTTATGATGACATAAATCTAGACACACATAGTTCTTGAAAAACTATGTAGTTTTAATGTCATGCAGTAGATACATAGGATCCCTACTGTGAAAAGGGAATATTGTTGCTAGACTTGAGAATTAGGATCTGGGCATCACTATATATTCTATAATGATTGAATTATGCCACACGTATTTCTTGAATGGGTAAAACTCTATACAAGTATGACCCTTATGAAAAATGGAGAGTTGTTCCTATTGATTGTTGTAGCTAGGTATGGGATTGGAGAACCAAGAATCATTACATAACCTATAATGATAGGAATTGAGCCATAAATAGTTCTTGAATAGAGGTTTGGTGTGAGACAAACACTATGTGTAGTGGTCCTCTTGGGTGAGGTCCATAGTAATGCACAATTTTGTTTCATGTGAAGGACATCAAACATGTAGTTTAAAATCATGAGATGAGGACTCGTGGTGTTCCCTTTTATGGTATTACATTCAGAACCATAGAAACCCTATTGTGAATTGATATGTCTCTATTAAACTGAGAGATCCCTTACCAAGATTTACAATCTCACATGAGCTATGCCCAGTGTGAGAAATAATGAATAAAAAAGGTTGTTCACGAAATAGTGGAAATTGGAGGATGGGAAGAGGAATTTTATACCATGCGATTTCTAGGACATGATATAGGATATATGAATACCTATGTGTCTCATTAAAATGCGTATCAATCCATACTTAGTTCTATAAACTCATGTAGTTTAGTGTTGTATAAAAAGGACACCGTCTATGCAGTTTAATGCCATACGGTAATGACATGAGTCACCGATATGAAAGGAATGAAATATTGTGGTTGGGCCCAAGAATAGAGGTATGAGAGTCACTATGTATCCTATGATGGAAGGAATCAAGGCACAAATAGTTCTTATATGAAGAGACTTCCTAAATGGGTTTGACACTCACATAGAGATAGGGGAATTTCATCTTTCTTTTGCACAAACCAAACTAATGTGTGAAAAATATTCGGTTATATGGTGATTTAGATGTAGTTTAGCATCATGTGTTGAGGAAATATTCCATGTATTTTTAACATCATACAGCCAATGTGATAGATGGTGTGTAGTTGAAATTATTTCTTCCATGATGATAGATTCTTGATGGCAGATATGAAAAGTATTTCTTGAGAAATATTGCATTGGTGGGTTGTGTGACTCATTCCCTACCCACTGTGACCAGTGAGTAAGCTCCATTGTGGTAGACCTTATGTATGATATAAGTCCCTTCCCATTTTGGTTCGAGATTTGGAAGATTATTTCCTAGTATGATTCAGGTTCTAAGAGCTAACACTTGTTCTCCTTGGAGGAATGAACATAGGAAAACCATTTTATTAAAGGATCATGTGATCCGATTATGATGAACTTCAAGATTTTTCAATGTACAAAACATTTCCTCATCGAGATGCTTCATCTCATCAAGATGAATTTTCAATTTCTCATCATCTAGCATTTTTACACAAATAACTTGTGTGGGAAACACTGCCTCAATCCCGTACACCAATGAATATAGTGTTTATTTTGTTGAATAATGTGTGGTGGTACAAAAATCCCCTAAAGAATATATGATTCTATTCAACAAGTAATTTTTATTATTATTCACCATATTCTAGAGTATATTTTATTGAGTATTATTTAAGGCCTCTATCTTTCCATTTACCACTACATGATAGCATGATGAGTGATTGGACTCGATGTGGTACACCTAGTATAATTTCTTAGACTCTATATAATATAATTTTGTGCCATTATCCATCAGTATCATTTGATTGGCTCTGAAACTGATAATGATATGAAAATTTATGAAGTTGATGATGTTCTTCATCATAAATTCTTTAAGGGGTATTAACTCAACCCATTTGGAGAAGAATTTGGTAGCAGTAGGTATGTACTTGAACTTCTAAGTTATGGCTATGAGATATAGCCCCACAACATCCATTCCCTATATAGAAATTGGATAGAAATATTAATTTGTCTATAGAAATTCAGAGGGTTTATGGATGAAGTTTTTATGAATCTAGAATGCATAAAATTTCTTGGTAAATTCCACACAGTCATGTACCATGGTTTTCTAGTAGTAACCCAACGTCTTGATTTGGTAAGAGATCCTGGTCCCAGATTGATGAGTATCTTAGGAGACCATGTGTAATTCTAACATAATGATGAGAATATCTATCTCTAATATGCATATGAGGACTATTCCATCAAATCCTTAATTGTAGAGTGATTTTTTCTCATTTGAACCATTCCATAGGGTAAAGTTCGCTGCTCGACATTGAATTTGTTCCCTTCTAGTTCAGTATGTTGGGAGGATCCCATATTGGAGATAACCGATTATGGGTTCCATCAATCCATGAGTTTATATCGATTCATCACAATCTGGGGTAGTTCTAACCATATTTATTTCTTCTATATCACATATCATAATAAATGAGACCATTCTTTAGTGTGTGATGTAGAAGATTATTTCTTCTTGATCAGGGTTGGACAAGATTGTGGTTGCATTGCACAATGCATCAATATGAGAATTCTATGATCGGGGGTCATGATTCAATGTGGGATCAAAAGGGAACTCTACCATTAGTCCTATGAAATAGCCAATGAGATGTTCCAATTATTCCTTTTTGATGGAATATTCACCATTGATTTTCTTTATCACTATTTATGAATTCCCGTTGATGTTTAGGTAGGCTATTTATAGTTTTAGGGATAATTACAAGCCAATGATGAGGGTA
The DNA here is from genome assembly GCA_963277665.1 of Viscum album. Taxonomy (NCBI): domain Eukaryota; kingdom Viridiplantae; phylum Streptophyta; class Magnoliopsida; order Santalales; family Viscaceae; genus Viscum; species Viscum album. Next base: position 1,244,055,791 of record OY728157.1, on the reverse strand, counting down.
TGATATCCAGTCATATTATTCATGTAACCTTTGGATAGTGAGAAAGAGTTGGGAAAATTTTCTTTGTCAAGAGAAACAAATACAATCCCTAAGCTGACCTGATTGATTCTTAGGTTTTCAATTTTCTTTTTAATATAAATTCATGAGGTACCATAAATATACATCTCCTATGTCAGAGGATTTTCATGGGCTTAGAAACCCTCTCTGTCTAGAAGTTTGGTGTCCACTAGTGTGCTTTATTAGGAGGGATGTTCCATGAGGTAATCTGATAGGTATTTCAATTTCACCAAATTTTATGAAACAAATTGAATGTCGTATTGTTTTTGAATGAGTGTTCATCGGGACAAACACCCAGTCAACATGGGAAGGCTAAGGATTTCTTGGAGTGGGTCAATACAAGAGACCAGGTGGACTTCATGGTAATGGAAGTAATGCCTCCCCTTTTTCACTGAAAATATGAGTGCAAGTTATTTCATCTCAACATCAGAGTATTAGATCTCAGTACCTAGAATCATTCAGCTGAGGTGGTAGAGACTATTCTCATTTCCCATATCATTTTTCTATTTGTGTAGAGCGGCAAGCGATCATTCCATGAAGACCGCATATAATATGAGTTTATTTTCTTCAACCACGACATCATGATATGTGGATGTAGCAGGTACTTAATGAGACTCTTGAATGATTCTTGGTAGTTCATGTCCAATTGATATGTAATTCCCTTCTTCATTATCTTGGTTATGGGGAGAGATTTTTTGACCAAGCTGGCTATAAAACACCGAATGTAAGCAAGGTTACCTTTAATCCCCATAAGTTCTTTGATGTTTTGAGGGTGTAAAATTACCAAGATTTTTCTGTTCTTTTTAGGGTCAACCTCAATGTCTCGGTGAAATACCACAAACCTAAGAAATTCTCTAGACCCCAAAATATCATTTTCACAGATTCATCTTCAGACCGTGCTTTCACAAATTATCAAATACTATTTAATGATTCGTGAAGTGATCAGATCACTATCAATACTTGAGCACAAGGTTGTCGGCATAACATTCATATATTCACACTAAGAAAGTATTAAAGATATGATACTTGTCACATTGATATGTAGCACCACTATTCTTTAATTATAAGGGAATGAACTGATTGAAAACGACCCCCTATGGTGCTATAAAGGTAGTGAATTACTCATCTTTACTAGCTATATTTATCTTATTATACCCTAAGTACCCATCCATAAAGGAAATGACCTAGAATATAGCAGGTGAATAGTTCTAGAGTTATGTTAGGTCCACTAGGCTGAGTACCCTAAGAGGGGGGCTGAATCAGGGTATGACTGATTTAAAATTAAAGCCTGTTCTGATCTTGTTTTGTCATTAAGAAAAACAATCTTCTCTCTCTTTCCAATTGCACAATATAAAAAGAAAGTAAAGCATGCATAGGACACATCAATTTTTACTTCGTTCACCGCTAAGGGCTATGTCTAAGGAGCATACACCGACAAGTTTCCGGTCGTACCAAATTCCACTAAACTTCACTAGCTGTGGATTACAAGGTTCGGGCACAATCACTATATCCCAGGCTCACTGCATTTACAAGGATTAGTGTTAGCTCACAACTTTCCCAAGGGTCACTCCCTATTTCTCTCTCTATGGCTCACTTCCGGTGGAGAGGATCACCTTCTTCCTCTTCCTTTGCTCACTGCTCCGGAAATGATCCTCTCACAGTTTATAGACTTGTAGGTCTCTTCATTTGCATGAAGTAATGCATCTTCCTCTGTATGTAGATGCTCTGTTGAAGTCCAACTTTCACCCGTAGATTAATCTATCTTTTCACCGAAGGTATCATGAAAACTTCTAGCTTCCACGCAGCCCAAAAACACTACTGGGGAATCAACCCTACTTGGCGCGCAGGTCTAACCCGGCACGCAAGTATCGGCGCACAGGTCACAACTGGAACGCAAGTCTGACTCTACCACCTGCGCGACACAGTCTTCTGAAACTGAAAACCTGTGCGAATCAATCCCTTTTACGTCCAAGCCAATATTGGCGTGCAACTACCAATCGTCGCGCAACTTCAAACACTGGCGCGCAAGTCCACCTGCGCAACCACACACCACCTGCGCGACCACCACACCAGTGTGACGGGAGATCTGATTTTTCTAATTGTTGAACTCTGTTGAAAATGAGGAGGGGTGGTCCTATATTTATAGGCATTTGGGCACCCTGCGTGATGGCACGCAGGTCTCCCCTTGGCACGCAAGTTTTGGCACGCAAGTCTCTGCCCTTGCAAGTCACCTGTGTGACCAACCCAATACTTGAACGACCCTATTTCCTTTGCCATATTTTGATCTTTTGATCTTGAATAACAACATGTGCGCAAGTTCCCAGGCCTTCTAGGCATCAGCACACAGGTCTCTTCACGATGTGCAAGTCACCTGCGCGGCCACACCAATACCTGCGCGACCCTCTTTCCTTTGCCATATTTTGACCTTCTGATCCTGAAAAAAATTAGGTACACAAGTTTCCTCTCCTTCAAGTACAGGACACACAAGTCTCTTTGCCAAAATCACTTTTCTCTTTTTGTCAATTTTCAGGCCCAAAAATTTGGCAAACACTGGAAAACGATGCCTCCTTGTATCTTCTCTTTTCATACTGCCTCGAGATCATCCATTACTTTTTCGACATTCTTGAATCAAACATGGATCATTGACCATAGATCTTGAGCTTGACATTCCACCATGAAATCCACTTTGTCAACAAATTTGTATGTCATGGTTTTCTTTGTCAACAATCACAAACATAGATGTCCACTTTGTCAACAAACACAATCATCTCAAAAATTCTTCAATGATACCTTGAGGGATTTTTTCCCAACAAGTTATGTGATCATCAATGGGAAATTTTCATTTGGTTAATGTCGATTAAGGTATCTGAAATCGATGCAAACCCTAATATTCCCTTTCATTTTCTAGATTGGGATGATGTTGGCAAGACACCTTGGGTATTTCACATCTCGGACAAAGTTGGATTTGATCAATTTTTTAGCTTCAACCTCTGTATTTTTAGCATGAGTGGGGTGTATCCTCTTAGTTTCTTACTTGAAACCCAAATGTTCATTGGATAAGCTAAGATGGTGTGTAGACACATCCATATTTAGTCCATAAATTTCTATATAATTCCAAGAAAACACATATCAGTGTTACTTTAGAAATGTGATGTACATATCTTGCACCTTGAGAGGAATGGAGTCACTAATCAGTGTAGACCATGGGTATTTTTCTGTTCCTAGATTTACCTGTCTGATCTCATTAATGGTGGTGGAGACACCTTCCTGAAATTCAAGAGGGGTGTTCCACATGTATTCCTTCTCTTTTTCCACCTCTGAGGCTATGAAGGTGTTTTCAAAAGAGGTTGGAAATCTGGGAGCATATCTATAATTTTCAAGGTGAGAGAGGCAATAAGAAAATACATTATCATCCCCAACTTCCAGAGTCATTACAGAGATATTCCAGAGTTGATTCTCTTTTACACTATCACTAAGGACAAAATGGGCTTAGAAATCTAGGATCAGGTCTATTTCCTCAACTAGATTTATGGGGAGCACATAGTTTTTATCAAGAATACTCTAGGGATTCTCAAGGGAAATCCCTGAGCCATTTGGGGTAGCAACCTGTATATCATCACCCACCATTGGTTGGTTTCCTTCACTTTTGTAGAAGCCTTCTTCAGTATATGTGGCTTCACAATTCTTAAAGGGGGAACTATCATCATCTATTATTCCAACATTTCCATCGATGGGGTATTTCAAACACTGATGGAATGTTGAGGGTACCACCACGTGGCTATGGAGATAGGGCCTTTCAAGAAGGACATTTTATGTAGGGTCTTTCCTTGAATGGCCAGTTTTGTGGAAGAAAAATACCCTTCAATATAACCCAAAAATTAGAGGGTTTTTATAGGGATGAGGTTGAACCAGAACCATTTTCAATCAGATCCCTTAGAATTTTAGGATTATCTAGTCTACCCAAAACATATAGGGGTCTTATATGTCCCTGGATGACTTCTTTATGATCCATCTCCATGAATGAGATGATGACATGGAATTTTAATGGCATGGCCTCCACTCGATAGACCTCAGCTATAGTGAATTATGTATCAAACTCCTATGGGATTTGGAGAGATTCAATGAGTGCCACCATGAGTTATTTTGAGATATGAATCACATATAGGATTGATATATTGGGTTAGATAATTTCCAGCTATTTCAGAATGTCATAATTTTGTTCTAGAGCTCGGTGCTTCCCGAGGTGGGGTTTCTCCCCATTATGCAGCTAAAGGGATGAGGTATTCGAGGTAGACAGGCCTGGTTCTTGTGTAGAGGTTAGGGGAAAATTTGATTCTAGTGGCATAGGTCATTATGACCTCCCCATTGTTTATTATGATTAGATAACCGCACCCCCACTAGGTGGTCATGTAAGACGAATGTGTGAAGATGACCATTAGAGGGCTCTAAAACACCTCCATGTATCTATTGGGATGAATGGAGCACTTTCCCATGCGTATTAGCTGCATATATGTCCTCTTTGGGGATGTGACCAAAATAATGGGTTCAACCATACCCATGTTATCACTTTTATCCTTGGTTCCTGCAAATGTGGCCTCCTATTCCTCAGTTAGGTGTGGGGAACTCATAATCAGAGGCATATTCCTTATTAGAGAAGGGGTATTCCAAGTGTATCACATTAATAGAAATAGAGATTATCTCTTCATCTGATGATGGTTACATTTGGTGGGGTAGTTCTTGTACTTTTGACATTGTAGAGAAATTTTTTTCAAGAGTTAGAGCTTGAGACAAATCAGAATATGAATCTTTATCTCTTGTATCTTCCTCTGTCTGATGTTTTCATCAACCATCGTGAGACATATCTAATGTCACCTCCTTGGGTGTAAGAATGATTTTAGGTTTGTGAAGTTATGTTCTCATGGTGTAATGATCTCGATCAAATGTTGTTTGAGTTATTCAATTATGGAACTTATTTCCACACTTAGAAAAAACTTTCTACCAATCACCTTCTTATTTTGACTGGGTGATGGTTATGTAAGTCACCTTCTTTGGGGAGTTATCCAACATCACCATTATATAATTGACCATGATTTGGAGGAAATATTTGAATATGAATCAATCTTGGATATTTTTATCCAACCTTCCATGGAAAGAAAAGTAGTTAGTATGATTAGTGTGGTTGACATCGTTGGGCTTCCAAGGATATGGAATCTTGAGAAGGTTGTTGTCAATATCTACAAGGAAATAACTGGGGACTTTCTCAATTCATAAGGAGTTTTCTTTATTCATCAGTTACTTAAATCACGGGCCACCTTGATCACTTTTTTCGTTCAGTTGAGGGATATTTTTTTGTTACTACCGCTTAATAGGAGGGGCTCAGTAGTTCTGGACTTTCCTAGGTTCTTGAATGGGAAATACTAATATTTTGAAGGTAACAATTGTATTTCATTGATGATCCATTTTCCATGTGCTGAGGGTATGAGTCAAGATTTAGCTCAGGTCTACTAAATGGTGTCTTCCAGATGTTGTACCATTTCTATAAACACATAGAACTTGCCTAAATATTTCATTAGGACCGGAGGCATTTGCAACTCATCTTGGATATTTTTATTGCAGAGTTCCAAAAATTCCTCATGTGAGAGAGGGATACTAAGTGAATATGTTAAAACATTCCATATAGATATGAAGTTATCCACCCTCCCATTTTCATGTTGCTTGAATTTTTTTAGGTTGACGATTATCGTTTTCCTCAGTTTCAAACTGAATTGGTAGAGGAATTGATGACGAAGGTCTTCCCATCTTGAAATGGATCCCACTAGAAGGAAAATATAACAAGAAAAGGCTATCCCTATTAGATACTGTATAAAAAATATCATCATGGTTTCCACCTATAGATATCAAGGGCCCATCATCAGACCACATTAGGATATGAAGTGAGTGAGATATTGTTTGGGGTATTTTGCACCATCAAAGGTAGATAAGGGTGGATTTCCATAATTGGGTGGAGGTAAATTTTCATACACCCATTAAGGATATGGATTCCTCTTAGGATTCATAGGCGAATGTCTCCCCTCCATGGATTCAAATCGATTAGCCATGAAATTGATGGTGTTGAGAAATTCTAGAGGTACTTCTATTTAATCCACCCCCATCTATTGGGAGAATGTGGGGCATGATGAGGTGGACCTTTTTTTATCCCAATGATTTTCAACTTGTGAAAAGGTATAACGATTACCCTAGTGAGGGAGATGCTATCGTCGTAATGGAGTTAATTCACATTTATTTTTGAAATCCTCATTTATGTAGACTGTATGCCTAGATCCATATCCGGTTTGATGATCAAATGTTGCTCTTATATGAAGATTGGATATAAGAGGAAGAACATTCATATCTGCTTGAATATGATACCAAGTGGTAATGTAGCCCCTATGTAGCTCCTCATCAAGTTTTTTGATAGTTTTTATCTAATTCTTAAATTGTGACAACTGTTCCTCCATGGAAGGATTTTTGGTTCTCCTAGGTGGTGATTGGGATATAACCACACCTTTCCCTTTATCCTTGGTAGTGTTCCTCCATAGAGGTGGAAACTCAACATTTAGAGGTGATAGGTTTTGGATTCTCCTCTGGTTCTGAGTATGTGTAGCCTCAATAGGTTCATTTATATTCTCTTCTTTGGGTTAATTATATATATGGCGACCCTATGCATTTTTATCTTAATCCAAATTATCTATTATATTAACAGTGACGAAACTTACAGAGTTATATCAAGAAATGGTGGTTGCCCCATTACTTTCAATGCAAAAAGATGATTTTTTACTACATTAGGGTCATTTCTCACACCCTTATCCATATTGAAACTTATTTTCTTACAACCCTAATGAGGTTTGATTGAATTTTTCATACACTCATTTTGTCTTAGCCTGTGAGCAGTGACCTTGAAGGAGTTTCTTGTCATGATTTCTAAACAGGCCACAAATAGTAGGGTTTTGTCTTGTGGTGGGTTGAATAAATGGTATGCTAATAGTCTATATTTACCTCCCAACCTGGATAATATTGGTTCCCTCTTCCCGGATGATGATGAAAATTCCCCCAACCCTAAAGGATGGGGACTATTTGGGCCCATAATTGGCATTTATTGATCATTTTGTTGAAGATTTAATGATTATAATATAGGATTCAATGATTCTTAGGATGGAAATTGGGATATAAATTCCCCCATACTTATTATATGGGGTTTTTATGGTATATATGTGTACTTATCTAGGACCCTCTTGGGGGATGATGATCCTGGTGATAGAGATTGAGATATAAATCCCCCCATCCTAGTGGGTTGGGATTTGTTTGTAGGTGTTTCTGATATGTTTTGGATCCTATTAAGAATTAATGATCTGAGGGGTGGAGGTGGTGGTAGATATTACCATAGTCTGGGGGTTGGGTTTTCTTTTGGATGGATCCTATAGTAGCTGCTACTATGACCTATTTGATGTGGTGATGCTGTGCTCATGTAGGATATGGGTGTAATGGAAACCCATGAATGAGATTTAGTTTCTATGAGAAGTTTTCTAGTTGGTTACAAATTCATTTCTCGTGTTTGAAGTAATTTATCTATGTTCCAAGAGGCCCATTTCAAATCTCCTCAGGCTGTCTTCTCCATCCATTCATGATGTATTGGCACCGTTGAAGAAGGGGAATTTTGTTATAGTGACCAACTGAATCCCATATTACCTGACCCATGATCAAGATGGGGGATATGACATCACATGACACTGAATCTGAGGGGTTATACTATTCTAGGGTTGTGGTGAAGTGTAGTGATCCACAATTTCTCCTTCCTCAAATATGGAAGCATGAGGTGGCTTTGAAGATTAGTTTCTGAAGAGTTGTGATGTAATGGTGGTAAACATGTTATATATTTTTCCTGTGCTTTACTAGTTTTAGATCACAGGCCATGGAGATAACATCCAGGTCTAGCTGACAATAGAGTATCTTGATGGCCTAGGGGTGACCCTTTTATCCTTGATAAGAGAGGTTTCTATCCTTCAATCATTTACGAGTTTCCCACATATTTTGGTGTAGATAAGGCATGGACTCTTTTTCTAGATCATATGAGATATCATAGTCAGAAGTGGAAAGGGTTGAGAACATGGTGGGGTGGTTATTTCCAGATAACTCTCTCCATATGTCAATGTCAGACTCCTCTTCATCATAAATACACATATCCATATAGTTACAATATAGAAGGTGCCTCTTGGGGTCACTTATTGACCATATTGGAGTATTTATAGAAGTTGATGGGTAACTATATACAGTTTACCCTGATGATTTCAGAACCTCTCTATATAAATGAATTTGATTTTTGAAAACCTCTCTATATAGAGGTTTTTGGGAAAGGGGAGTATTTATTTTTCTATAGGAGATATCACCATGGTGAGGTTGACCATATAGGATATCAATATTGGAGTCCCTGTGATCCATCTCTACACTACCATGAGGAAGAATATTGTGGTAATGATCAACTTCTGCTTTAGTTGAAGAGTCGACTAACCCTTGGGGTGTTGAAAAAGTGTCTCAAAAAACCTCAAGGTGGCATTGAGTAGATTGGGTACATGATCCTCATTCTGCTTCATGGCCGAAATATGCCAATCTACCTTTTGAAACCATGTAGGGATATGAGATTTTTGTATAATGGTTACCAGACCATGTTGATAACCATCTAGTGATGTGGGAATATGAGCCCACTACTGAAAATCTACTAGATTATGCTAATGATATTCTTCATTATTGGAAGGAATATGAGTCTTACTCAAGGCATGTGCTACTCTCACTTGGTTATCCTCAGTCATAATAGCTATATGACCCCAATCATGATCCTTTGGAGTATTCCTCTGATCTTTTTATATAGTAATACGAGCTTGTCCTAAGGAATGTGTCACACTCACTTGGTGAGACTCAGTTGGAGTGGAAATATGACCTCAGTTTGAACATTCATTCCACATTAAAATATGTTTATTGACCTCCATAATGAGATAATGGATACGAGCCTCCTCTTGTGTATCCTCAAAAGGATTCTAATGTAGTCATTCATTGGAACAAGTAGGGATATGAGTATGGATTCCATGATATATTGAAATATTCCTAGTATATTCAGTAACATGAATATAATCCTACCCCAAGGTATATTCCACTGTCACTTGGTGAGCCCTAACTAGAATATAGATATGAGTCGGATCCAGGGCCTTTGGAGTATACCACTGGTCTTCTTCAATAGGAATATGAGCCTGTCTCGAGGCACATGCCACTCTTACTTGGTCAGCCCCAACTAGTATAGGGATATGATCTCAATCCCACACCATTAGAATACACTGCTAGTATTTTGCAATAGGAATGTTCCCTTTTCTTGAGGCCTATTCCACTCTCACTTGGTGATCCCTAGTTGTAATGAGAATATAAGCCTTTTCTAGTGCCTCTTCCTTTACCAGAATATACTGATACTCTTCCTGGACATTAGCAAGAATGTGTTCTTTCTCAAGAGTAACCGCTTGTTTATACTGATAAAAGTGTTATGATAACCTGGCTGTAGGGATAGGAATATACAATTGTCCCTATATCTGTACCAGTTCCAAAATATGCTGGTAGATTTCTTCAACTATTGGTAAGATTTAATGACACTTTATCAAAGTGTGTGTAGGAGTGTTAGCCTACAATTTTTTTATCTCCACTATATATGGGTAGATATATTCGATTGAAGAAGGAATATGATCCCACTTATTTCCTCCTTGTTCCACCAGAATATACCGATTGGCTTCATGTGTGGGGGTAGGAATATGCCCATAGACTTGTTTCGAGTGAGTAGGGATATGATCATACTCACTGGTTATTGTTGGAATATGCTGGTAGACATCATCAGAGGGAGTTAGGATATGAGCCTACTCATGATTATCTGGAGCCTTTAGTTCCCAATGTGTCTTCCTTGTTTCCTGTGAATAGGTATTAAAGGTGGAAGTGTGTCAGGTGGTACCCTTAATAAGAGATTGAAAGGCACTAGTGGGATATCGCTGGTCATGAAGGTTGACATAATCCCTCTTTAGTGGCCCCCGATTGGAAGGGAATAATAGTTAACTCCTTGGTCCAACATCATTAGATACCGAAGGTGGTGATTGTCATACTATGGGGATAATCTTTCAAAATGTTTGGAAATGATGAAGAGCACTACTATCTTTACTACAAATTTCTTTGGATGATGTAGACTTATCAGTTTTATCACTTGAAGACTCTCTCAGGTAGCCTCAAGGGTCTGGATCATTCCATGTCGATGGTATTCCCAGAACATTTCATTATCCACCATATGTTGAATATGTCAAGTGGATGAGGCCATTCTGAGGCCCACATGGGTCACAATTACAACTGATTTTCTAGAACGATCATTGGATAAAGACATGTTAGACAAGGGTGTTGTTTGTGAGAGTAGTTTCCACAGTTATGAAGACAAAAAGAAACAAGTTCTCTGATCAGTGCATTAAAATAGGCATGATATGTGCTCAATCAGATATTCTTGTGTAACATAATTTTCCTTTTATTCCCTTTATGTCAATTTACCTCACGTGGACTTTTCAAATAAAGGATAGACTATTTCATAATAACCTAAACTATAGAGGATTAACCATAAGATTCATGTCAGGTTTTTCATGTTTTAGTAGGATATGAATTTTTTTTTCCTGAAACATAGTAAACTAATCATTCTATTATTTGAGTGATTCATGTTGGGTTCAACATTTTTGTGTGTTTAGGATATAAAAATAAAATATCCCAACTCATGGTCAACCGATTATTATTTTTTATTTCAGATATTGACATTGGGTTCAACATTTTTGTTTCATTAGAAATGATACAACTTGGGCACCCTCATAAAATGAATAAAATGGCTTAATGTGAATTGGGAATTATAACATTTTAATCATGTGAAGAAGATATAGTGGTTAAATGAGTTAGATCTAGGTTCACCATTTTCTATTTCGTCAGAGAAGATACTACTGAGGTTCATTCGGTTTAGCCCGATGGTTGATTGTGAGGGGTTCAATGGATTGAAAAATCATTGATGTTGGGTCACCATAATTGTTATTATAGGAAACTATCAATGGTTACCACATCTATAACTAGGTATAAACCTGATTTCCAAAGGCAGGTAGTCAATTGAGGTTTTTGACCCAATAGAACTTAGGGACTCACATTATTCGATTGGATGGGGGGGGGGGGGTCAGGCTCATCACACCCTTTTTGGGGGAATTGTTTCCTACTATGAGACTATCTTATAGATTTTAGATATGTTTATAAATATATTCCTAATGTTGATATGGAATAAGTTACCCTTAAAAAATGTTCATCGGTTAAATATCTTTTATATGTGAAGGGGGATATTTTAGTGAGGACACACACAAACATATCTAATGTTCTTCATCCATTTACCTAAATGGGTAGCTTCTTACATGTTGAATCCTTATAGTGTAGTGCTTCATAATTTTCTACCATAGAGGGAGGATTTTAATATGTAGAGGATGTGATTTAGCTGTTATGAGGCATCATACGTATCTTGTTTATAGTAGGAATCAAAACCCACATAGTTCATTAAACCTACGTGGTTTCATGTCACATGGAAAAGACATACATGTGGGCACTTAGGCACTAGGTATTTGAGCTAGGCCCTTAGGGAGGAGTCTTATGTGTCCTGGTTACAAAAAAAAAATAAAGTCATCATAGTTTGATCAAGCCCTTATGACTGACCCTGAGGTGGATACCCTTGTATGGGGTAGTCATATCATGACACTAATCAGGGTTTACATAATGGGGTTTCCCTAGCTGATGGAGATTCATAATGTGAATGATATGACCATTGAAACTCCCTAATCCCACATGATCCATGCACAGTGGGATAAACAATGGATAACAAGTAATTAGTCTCACTGCATATGGATGTGGAACTTACATACTAGGGAATCCATTTGGATGGTTAATATGGAGATTGGGCCTTGGGAAGGTGTGCCATGTATCCTAGTTATGAAAGGAATCAGATTTATTATAGTTCTGTTGATTTCTTAGTCTGCTGATTAGTGAGGTGGAATGATCGTCCCATAGGAATGATTGGGTCCCAATGGTTTAAATGTTGAAGATATGGGGGGACGTAAACCAAAGTGGTTGCCTATTTGATCTCGGGACTTAGGAAGACATCCTACACATCCTGTCTATTTCTTGAATCACAGTTCTTGAAGTTTAGTTGATCAAGTCTTACACACTGAGGTTTCCCTAGTATGTGGTATATATCATATTATGCTACTGACCAGGGATTACACATTAGGGTTTCCTTAATATGGAGGTTAGACTATGTCATCATGTCTTGGGACTCCTTCTTGACCTAGCCTAGTTGTCTGCCTAACCTATTTGATTATCTACCAGGCCTGCTTGATTGTCTTCTTGACATGCCCATTTTTCCACCAGATATTCCTTGATTTTCTGCCTAACATATCGAAGGATTTTTTTACATGTTTGGTTGTATTTAATACATGTCTAAAGACAATCTTATATTCCATTTTACTTTTTCAAGGGACATCACATAATTTGAATGGCATGTATGAAGGCCATCACATGACCAATGATGAATTATAAGAAGGACATAGAAATACCTAGATTACTTGTCCTAAAGGTCATAACATGATCTTAGTTGACATGCTTGGAGGGTGTTGTAGGAACTAGCTAACCTGTCCTAGTGTTATCAAGAAAGCATAATGACATTCTTGGTGGGTTCTATGAGATATTGCTGGTAAGCTCAGAGGGATTCATGAGATCTAGCTAATCTACATCAGTGTCGCTGCATAGTTTGGGAGACATGTCTGAGGACACTGCAAAATATAGATTCTGATATTGGGGGCTTCATGAAACTAAGTGATTCACACTCAAATTTACCCAAGAGATGAAGGTAGAACGGTCCTAGTAGTTTAACTTGGGTTGTCGAATCCTCAGAGACCTAAGAAGTAACCTATGGACACATACATTCTATGGACTGTTTTTGGCTATTAAGTGGCCAACTTTGGGTTGATTTTAGATGGGTTTAAGTTAACACTAAAAGTATTAAGTGAATTCAAATTATGAGAAGGGTTGATCCTAGGTTATTACAAGGGGTGGATTGGACGTATTTCCTTTTCAATGATTTCAATTTCTTATATTTGAGATGGGTTCATTTAAAGAGATAAAACAACATCATCACTTACTGGTTTAATTCCTGAACCCTTTAATACTAATCACCTATACACTTGAAGGATCAAAGTTTTTATCACTTGAAGGTAAAGGTTCGTATTATCACTTGAAGTGAATGGCTTTAAATTCAACAAGGACGATGGAGTTTAAAAATCATCAAATGAAAATCTCAATTAAAGATGTGATTATACATTAATGGGGTGATAAATAACATCCAATCCATCCCCTTTCTACTCCCTTGGATCAACCCATAAGTGGGTTATCCCTCCATTAGTTCTATGGTTTCAATGGAAGCGGGAAGTAGACTTATGAGGGAGGAATTGAAGATGTAAAGAAAACAATAAAAAGAAAATGATCACTCCACTGTTGTGCGAATAATTTCACAAGGTTTAGTGTGAATAAATTCACACCTTGAACCAATGGTATCAAAGTGACATGAAGAACAAAATAATAAGAGTAAAAGAAGAGCTTTTATTAAGAAACTAAAGATAATTGAACAACTTACATGTGAAAGACAAACTTGAGACAACAAAACTGCAACATAACATTACAATTGAACAAAGCACCAAAGATGAAAAAATCCTCTACCAACACTATATTAAATAGTAATTTTGGGAGCCTTGGGTATAGCCTCCAATGGTACAAATCATCCCACTTGATTATGGTAGAAATAGGGTGGTGGAAAGCTTGTGGAACTTGGACTTTTCCACACTTGACCTGAGGTGACAGCCAACTTGCATCCACCGAACAGACGTACTTGGAAGACCTTCTATATGGAAGAATAAGAGTGGGCCATAGAAGAAGAAAATGGATCCCCAGATGTCTTATAACCTCCTGTAAAAATTGGGCCCAATTGAATTTGTGAATTCTGAGATATTATTAGATTAGTGGACTATATTTCTGGGCCATAGAATCTGGCCCAGAATTTTATCTCTAAATTGGGCCGCCTAAATGACCATAATGGATGTTGAATTAGCACTAGATCCTGAAGAATTATTTGTTACGCTATAATTCTTATATTCTATCACGAAATTTGGGCTTCATTTGTTTTGTAATGTTGGTCCCACATTCTCATCAGTGGGATGGTGTTCAATATGACTTCTCCAGAATTGTTTCTTTTCATCACAAAATATCCCCATCTTCTTCCATGAATTATCCATTGATCCCTGAATGAAACATGTTCATATTGAATTGTAGATCAATTTCCTAAAATATAAAATTAAAATATGGATAATTACATTCCTTAAAATCATATGAATCATTGGGTACGTTAAATGATGTTCAAAAATGTACCACATAATAGTGCAATTTAAGAAAGAATTACAATCATAATGTGAAATGATGTTCAAAGTGTAAAATGAACTAAAATGGTGTTTATGAATAATAAATAAAATGAATGTTATATATATTAACAATGAATATTAGCCTCATTTAGTGGCTAATCACACCCCCAACTTGAGTTTTTCTAGTCCCGAGCAAAATATATCTCAACAACATGAAATTCGAATTCCCTTTTCCAAAAACATTTTAATACACAATGATCACCAGAAACACTTATACCAAACAATAATGAAACCCATAAAAATATTTTAATACATGATAGTTTCATAAGAAGATCCCAATCCCAAGCCCATTCCTTTGTTCAAATTCATTTCCATATTTCTTCCAATATCAATTAAGTATGAGGATGTGTTGTGTATCACAATAGATACGGGGGTTTATCTTTATTCAAGGGGGAAATGATGGAAGCGCTAGGTGGAATCACATTTCAATATTAAGATGAGTATTCATTTTTTTATTGTATTATTTTTTTGTTTTTTTTTGCAAATTTTCCATGGTAATTGAAGTTGCACTCAAAAGAGTCAACCCCTATAGTGAAACTTTTCCAATGACTCCCAGGCTCAAATACCTTAGGGCGCCAAGTGAAGCCCACATACTCGAGAATCATCTCAAGTTAACTCAATTAAAAACAAATTCAAATTACGAAAAATAGAGATAAAATTACTAACTCTGGGCCAGAAAACTATGGAGTCACGATCCCCAAGTGCCGAAAGCCACGCATTAGGTCATTTCATTGCTCTGCACACAAATTTATTGTTTTTTTATATTTTTTTATATTGAATACTCATATTAAAACTAAAATGATCACCAAAAATATGCTATTTTTTTTGGGGACCCCATGAACTCAAACTAATACCCCACTATCCAAAGGACGTGCATTGTGATCTTTTTTTTATTTGGATGAAAATATAAACGATGAAATATCACATTGAACAACCATACTTTCCAAAATCCATGCTCATGATATTATACAAGGATTAAAATCAGAATCAGGGCATGCTAAATTATTTGATATTCAGTTTTAAAGTTTGGAATGTGTATTACCATGTTCAAAGTTAAAGGAATTTTTCCTTCCCTTTACCCAATTTTTTTTCAAATCATTCATTTTTTTGACAAAAAAGCATTTTTTATTTTATCTCCCCCCCCAACTTAAAATAACACTGTCCCTAATGTTTAAAGAAAAGAAAATTTAGAAGGGGGTAGAGGTAGAGAATGAAAGTTTAGAAAGGAAATTGAAAATGAGGATCATGGAATGAAGTCACCTGGTGGTTGAAGTTGAAATTCATGCTGCTCCCTTTTAATCCTTTGATATCCATGTCACTTGTAGAGTTCCCTAATAGAAAAAGGAAAAAAAAAACAAAAAAAAAAACAAAACAATATATATATATATATATATATTTATATAATAAAGAAAGTAAAATATAAGTATATATATAAAAATTATAGAATAAGGAAGCAAAAAAAGATGTAGGTCAGTGGAAAGCGCGCACCCCTGTCTCCCTTAGGTCCCGGGTTCGAATCCCCGCAGCTTCACCGGTTGTGACGGGGTTTGTCCCATGACCCACGTCGTGTCCCTTTTTATTATTATTATTATATTTTTATTTATTTTTTTGTATTTTTATTTTAACCTACAAACACATTAAAATAAAACAAATTGATGATACATTGTCTTATTTTTAAATTTCTGGGTAAGGCATTACTCAAGGATCACACAACGTGACACAGATGAATATGGTGATCCCCTTTCATACCCATCCATACTCATAATAGAAGAATAGGTCAACGGTCTATTTTTTTAAATATAAAAATGATTAATTAATCCTATTTAAAATATAAATTTTATTAAAACAAAAAAATGATAGGAAACTTGAAAACCATGGGTTGCCTCCCATGCAACACTTTGTTTAACGTCGTTAGCCTGACATGGATCCTAAATCTATAAATTTTTTCTTGGTTCATAGGTTGGCTCAGTTAACTCAACCTCTATTTCCTGTTTATTGAATGATTCAATGAATGATTTTAACCTTTGACCATTGACCTTGAAAATGTGACCACTTGTGGGATCTTGAATCTTTACTGCCCCATGGGGGTATACATGATGCACTATGAAAGGACCTGACTATCTAGACCTTAACTTTCCCAGGTGTAAATGATGTTTTTAACTATACAAGAGAACCAGTTTTCCCGATTCAAAATGTTTGACCTTGATATTTCTAGATTGGTAGGCTTGAACTCTAGATTTATTGATCATTGAATTTTCATAAGCTTCCATCCTTAGTTTCTCCAGTTCATTGAGATCTAATTTCATTTTTGTTCCAGCCAATGAGAGGTCATAATCCATTTTCTTAATTGCCTAAAAGGCCTTATGCTCAATTTCAACAGGTAAATGGCATGCTTTTCCATAAACTAACCTATATGGTGACATTCATAGGATGGTTTTGTATGCTGTATGATATGCCCAAAGCACATCCAAGAGTTTCTCGGACCAATCTTTCCTAAAAGGATTGACAGTTTTATCAAGAATGTTCTTAATATCCCTATTTGTTAACTCAGCTTGACCATTGGTCTGTGGGTGGTAAGCAGTGGACACTTTGTGAGAAATTCCATATTTTTCCATGAGTGATGAGAATGGACGATTGAAAAAATGAGTTCCACGATCACTAATGACAGCCCAAGGAATTCCAAATCTAGAGAATATGTTTTCCTTGAGAAATCTAATCACAGTTTGATGATCATTGGATTTTGTAGGAATGTCCTCAACCCATTTGGAGACATAATCAATAACTAAGATAATGTAAAGATATCCCCTAGAGTTTGGGAAGGGACCCATGAAATCAATTCCCCAATAGTCAAATATTTCAACCACTAAGATGTGAGTGAGTGGCATTTGATTCCTTTTTGTGATGGACCCTACTTGTTGACACCTAAGAAAGCTTTGAAAAAATGTATAGAAGTACCTTGAGAGGGTGGGCCAGAAGAGACCACATTGAAGAATCTTATCAGATGTTTTCTTTGAGGAAAAGTGACCTCCACATGCCTCACTATGACTGAATTTAAGGATGGACTCTTGTTCAGATTCTGGGACACACCTTCTAATGACTTGGTCAGGTCAGAACTAATAGAGGTATGGATCATCAAACACATAGTTTATAACATCATAAAGGAATTTACTTCTATATTTAGTCCCTAAGAATTTTAGAATGACTCCTGTAACTAAGAAGTTGGCTATGTCAGCATACCAAGGGTAGTCACTCACAGATTATAGGTGTTCATCAGGAAATGAATCAGACACAGAAAGGTTATTTGAGTTTTCTTTGAATTCCATCCTAGTGAGGTGATCAGCTAAAACATTTTCAACACCCTTTTTATCCTTGATTGTGAGGTCAAATTATTGTAATAGAATGACCCACCTAATCAGTCTAGCCTTGGAATCCTGTTTTTGGAAGAAGTATTTTAGTGCAGAATGGTCAGTGAACACAGTGATGGGGGATCCTAAGAGGTAGGACCTAAACTTATCTAAGGCAAACAAAATATCAAGTAACTCCTTTTTAGTAGTGGTGTAGTTGATTTGGGAATCATTTAAGTATTTTCTTGCATAAGCAATGACATAAGGAGTTTTATCACAACGTTGTCCTAACATAGCTCCTACAACAAATTCACTGACATCACACATAAGTTCGAAAGGAAGGTTCCAATTTGGATATTTCATAATGGGAGGAGAGGTGAGATAGGATTTGATGGTTGAGAATGATCCCTCACAGCTTTCTGTCCAAAAAAATGGAGCATCCTTTACTAAGAGATCATAAAGGGGACGAGAGATTGAACTAAAGTCCTTGATGAATATTCTATAGAATCCAGCATGTCCTAAGAAAGAACTCACTTCTTTGACAGTTTTGGGTGATGGAAGGTGAATAATGATGTCAACCTTGGCTTTATCAACTTCAACCCCCCTACTTGAGACCATATGGCCTAGAACTAGTCCCTCTTTAACTATAAAATGACATTTTTCCCAGTTTAGGACCATATTTTTTTCTTCACATCTTGACAAGACTCTCTCCACATTCCTCAGACATCCCTCAAATGTATCCCCAAACACAGATAAGTCATCCATGAAGACCTCTAGAAAATCCCCTACCATGTCTGAGAATATTCCCATCATGCACTGTTGGAAGGTTCCAGGGGAATTTCATAACCCAAAGGGCATGCGTTTGAAAGAAAAGGTGCCGAATGGACATATGAATGTAGTCTTCCCTTGATCCTCTAGGGAGACCTCAATTTGATTATACCCCGAGTACCCATATAAGAAACAGTATAAGGCATGACCTTCCACTCTCTCAAGGACTTGGTCAATGAATGGTAAGGGAAAATGGTTTTTCTTGGTGAATGAGTTTAGATTCCTGTAGTCAATGTAGACCCTCCATCCACTACTCACCCTTGTTGGAAGAATCTCTCCATCCTCATTGGTTATCACTGTGATTCCATCCTTTTTTGGAACCACTTGGATTAGGCTCACCCATTCACTCTCAGTTATGGGATATATGATATCAGCTTTTAACAATTTCAGAAGTTCTTTCCTTACTACCTCCATGAGATTAAGATTAAGTCGTCATTGAGGTTGACGACATGGATTTGAATCAGATTCCAGAAAAATCCTATGAGTCCCAATAAGTGGTCTAATCCCAGGAATATCAGACAGGGTACAACCAATGGCTTTCTTATGTTTCCTAAGGACCTCTAGAAGCATCCTCTCTTCATTGCCTTCAAGATAAGAAGAAATGACAATAGGATGTGTTTGATTGTCCCCTAGGAAATAATACTTGAGTGTAGCGGGATGTTCCTTCAATTCAAGCTCAGATCAGTTCAGAGTTTCAACAGAAGATTGGGACATTGGATCAAGATCAATTTTATTTCCTAAAGTTTTAGATAGGATTGATTCCCCACAAGTAGAAGTTTCAGCTATTAGATTGGATTGATCAGATTTAGGGAAGGAAGTTGGAGTGGTCTCCATGAAAGTGGTTTATTGAAAGGTTTCAATGATTGTTAGACCTAAGACTTCATCGTAAGAGTAATTTGAAAATGATTCAAGCCAAGGAGATAAACTTCCTTCATGTGAACAAAGGAAATCAATCTCATCCTGACTTAAACATTCATCAAATATTCCTTGATGTTCTATGGATTCATTATCAATGATTTCTATCATGTTTACTTCATGAATGTCTTCATAATCCCCTATTTGTGAGATTTAATTATAGATGTTCAAGTCTAGACTCATGTTTCCAAAGGTGATGGTCATGTTCCCATTTTGAACTTGGATAACAGAGTTGATTATTGCAAGGAAAGGACAATCAAGGATGATTGGGGTTTGTTCCTTATTTCCTAAGTTTTGATGGTTGTCAAGGAAAATGAAGTCAGAAGGGTAGATGAAGTTTTCAACCTTTACCAGAACATCCTTTAAAATCCCCTTCGGAACCCTAATGCTATGATCAACAAGTTAAAGTGTGACAGATGTGGGTAGGAGCTCTTTTAGGCCTAACTGGCAGTACACAGCATAGAGGATGAGATTGGAACTAGAACCTAGATCACACAAGGCCTTAAAAACTTTTCTCTCTCCTAGTTCAACATTGATGTAAGGGAAACCCAGGTCTTTCAACTTAGGAGGAATGGTCCCTTGAATGGTGGTACTCACATTAGTAGCCAAAATGACTTGGTTTTTATGTGAAAATTTTCTTTTAAAAGTGCACAAGTCCTTAAGATACTTTGAGTAGGCAGGTATGGTTTGGATGGAATCGAGAATGGGAATATTCAACTTGACTTGTGAGAAGATTTATCTTAATGTTTCACTTAATTCAGGCTTGGTTTTCCCCCTCATGCATTGAGGAAATGGTGTAGGTTGTGGGGTTGTTTGTTGAAGAGTTAATTTTTTGACAGTGTTATTGTGTTTTTCAATTTGATCATTTCGTTCATTTTAATTTTCACCCAAGTTTGAATCTTTACTTGGGTTCTGAATTAGTTGTTCAGGTTTCTCAATTGATTTCCCACTTCTTAAAACAGTCACAACCTTTAGTTGTTCATGAGTTGTTTGAGTACAACTTGACACTCCCCTTGAAGTTGAGGATGGAACCGCCTGAGTAGGCATGAGTGCCTTTCTAGTTTTGATGGTTTGAAGTTCTTTTTTAAGGGAAGAGACTTCCGAGTTTATCCTTTACATTTGTTTGCACAGTTCTTCTAGTAGTATTTGTGGAACAGTTTGGGTTGGTGCTTGAGAAGATTGGTTTGTCCTGGGGGGATATTTTGGAGGTGGGATGGTTTGTTGAAAATGGACTAGTGGATGTTGGTATTGGATAGTTTGGGTTTGGAACTGGTTATGGGTTTGGTAGTTTTGATGGGGGTAAGGATTTTGTCCCTGTGGTTGGCTAGGTTTTTGGTTATCTTTCCAGCGGAAGCCTGGGTGGTCATTATACCTTGGGTTGAAGTTGTTTTGGTATTGAGGCTTTTGAAAGTTCAAATCATTTAAATCCGATTGGGGTCCTCCTAAAAGAACATCCTTGATGGATGTAATGGTTGGGAATTTGTCTGTCTTATGGTCATGTTTTTCACAAATTGTGCAAACAGGGTCAACAGTTTGGATTTCATAAACTTTCCTAAGGTCTATCTCTTCAACCTTCCTAGAGAGTGATGTGAGTTTATCCCTAAGGATTTCCTCTTCTATAAGTGTATGAATTCTAGTATTTATTTGTGGCTTTTAAGAATAATATGAAGTTCCCCATGTTTGGTTTTGTTCAGAAAGGTTTTCTAGATACTCGTAAGCATCATTTGGGGATTTGTTTTTAAAGGTACCACACATCATGTTAATGAATTATTTGTTCCATGGACCCAACCCTTCATAGAAAATTATCACCTGTTCAGGAATAAAAAACCATAGTTTGGAACCATGTTTAGAGTGTCTTTGAACCTCTACCATGTTTCATAGAATTACTCTCCCTCTTTTTCAAAAATGTTTTGGATACTCTTTTTAAGTGCAATTTTTTTGTGGTGGGGAAAGTATTTTTGGTAGAATTCTCTTTGTTGATGGTCCCAAGAGATTATGGATGATGGTATCAAATTGTTTAGACAATTTTTAGATCGATCCTTTAAAGAAAAAGGAAATAGCCTCATCTTAGCTGATTCTAGTTGATGTGGGGGACACATGGTTTCTATAATGTCATTTAACTCCTTAAGGTGAAGGTAGGGCATCTCGGACTCCATTCCATGGAATGTGGGAAGATGGTTTAGGACATGGGGTTTAAATATGTAGTTGGTATCTCCTAGGGAATTGTGTCTAATTAATGAGGGGGAATTGGTCCAGGAAGGTGTGAGGTAGTCATTCATGGTTTGATCAATTTCATTCCCCAAGTTTGGGGCTGCCTCATTTGGGTTTCTATTTTGGTTCCCACCCGGGTTTATAAGTTGGTTTCTTTGAAGACCTTCCATTGAAATAGGCTCAATTTTTGACTTTGGACTATTAGGAAGATTAATATCTAATTGAAAGAGTTCCCTTGGTGTACTTTACCCCCCAACCCTAGGACTATCCACCCAAACTAGACGGTTTGATTGATCACGGGTGTAGGCGGACATGCGCCAAAAGAAAAAAAAACGAGAAAGGGACAAGATAAGAGAATTTGGATGAGAAAAGAAGAAATGTGGGAGAATAAAATGAGTGTTTTGATGACTTACTTGTTTCCCCTGCAACGACGATAAAATTTGATTCATGCTCAAATTTACCCAAGAGATGAAGGTAGAACGATCCTTGTAGTTTAGCTTGGGTTGTCGAATCCTCAGAGACCTAAGAAGTAACCTATGGACACGTACATTCTATGGAATGTTTTTGGATATTAAGTGAAAAAATTTGGGTTGAATTGAGATGGGTTTAAGTTAACACTAAAAGTCTTAAGTGAATTTAAATTATGAGAAGGGTTGATCCTAGGTTATTACAAGGGGTGGATTGGACGTATTTCCTTTTCAATGATTTCAATTTCTTATATTTGAGATGGGTTCATTTAAGGAGATAAAACAACATCATCACTTATTGGTTTAATGCCTACACCCTTTAATACTAATCACCTATACACTTGAAGGATCAAAGTTTTGAGCACTTCAAGGTAAAGGTTCGTATTAGCACTTGAAGTGTGTGACCTTAAATTCAACAAGGACGATGGAGTTTAAAAATCATCAAATAAAAATCTCAATTAAAGAAGTGATTATACATTAATGGGGTGATAAATAACATCCAATACAGAACCTTGATACTCCCTTGGATCAAACCATAAGTGGGTTATCCCTCCATTGATGCTATGGTTTCAATGGAAGCGGGAAGTAGACTCCTGAGGGAGGAATTGAAGAAGTAAAGAAAATGATAAAAAGAAAATGATCACTCCACCATTGTGTGAATAATTTCACAAGGTTTAGTGTGAATAAATTCACACCTTGAACCAAAGGTATCAAAGTGATATGAATAATAACAGAATAAGAGGAAAAGAAGAGATTTTATTAAGAAACTAAAGTGAATTGAACAACTTACATGTGAAAGACAAACTTGAGAAAACAAAACTGCAACAAAACATTACAATTGAACAAAGCACCAAAGATGAAAAACTACTCCACCAAAACTAACTTAAATAGGAATTTTGGGAGCCTTGGGTCGAGCCTCAAATAGTAAAAACCATCCCACTTGATTATGGTAGGCATAGGGTGGTGGAAAGCAGGTGGAACTTGGACTTTTCCACACTTGACCCGAGGTGGCAGCCAGATTTCATCCACCAAACAGACGTGCTTGGAAGACCTTATAGATGACCGAATCAGAGTGTCCCATAGAAGAAGAAAATGGATCCCTAGATGTCGTCAAACCTCCTATAAAAGTTGGGCCTAATTGGAGTTGTGAATTTGGATATATGATTAGATTAGTGGACTGTATTTCTGGGCCGCCAAATCTGGACCAGAATTTTATCTCTAAATTGGGCCGCCTAAATGACCATAATTGAGGCCGGATTAGCACTGGATACTGAAGAATTATTTTTTAATCTATATGTATTCTATCCTCCCATGAAATCTGGGCTTCATTGGGTTTGTAATGTGGGTCCCATAGTCTCATCAGTGGGATGGTGTTCAATCTGACTTCTCCAGAATTGTTTCTTTTCATTACAAAATATCCCCATATTCTTCCATGAATTCTCCATTGATACCTGAATGAAAAATGTTCATATTGAAGTGTAGATAAATTTCCCAAAATATAAAATTAAAATATGGATAATTACATTCTTTAAAATCAGATGAATCATTGGGTACTTTAAATGATGTTAAAAAATGTACCACATAATAGTGCAATTTAAGAAAGAATTACAATCATAATGTGAAATGATGTTCAAAGTGTAAAATGCACTAAAATGTTGTTTATGAATAATAAAGAACATGAATGTTATATATATATTAACAATGAATATTATCCTCATTTAGTGGCTAATCACTAAGTCAGCATGCCCAAGGGGTGTCGTGTGACTTTCTATTACATTCCTTAAGGGAATTGCATGATCCAAATGGCATATTGGGGGGATGTCTCATAACATAAGCAATATATCCTAATTCTTGTTTCATGATTTGGGAAATTTATGTGAAATTAATGAGGATCATCATACACTTTCTTTATGTAAGTCTCCCATCTTTAGTCTTTACTCTAGATTTTATTTCACATGTTCCTTAGATTCGTCCAATGTTACTTTATTTAGGTTTTGCGTGATTCAGTAGATATGTGATACCTCATTTTCACAACCTAGGTAACATTCCGTAAGTATTTTGTGTGATCTCCAAGGATCATGAAAAGTTCCTATGCATGCCTCATGATCTTTTAGGCTTTTATATGGATTTTAACTGATGGAAATTTTTTGTGATCACTAGATTGGATGATCCAAGAACTGTGCTCCGATACTTGGGGGCGCCAGTGCGTATATCCAAAGATTAATTTTTTGTGTTGGGGGGGTGGGTATTTATAAGCCTCTATACACCAATTATATTCCACCTTTCATGACACATATGTCATAGATTTGGGCTATAGTTGGTGGAGGGCCTTGATGTCACACATTTTTCATGATCCAACTATAAGTTATTGTGGGGGTGTCACATGATTTTCCATGACCATAAGACCATCCCATCAATGACCCATAATAATGGATTTTGGAAAATAAATGGTTTCCTTCCTAATTATGTGTACATTCCAATGTTCTTTTATAAAAAAAATCCAATATGTACAATGACCTTCATAAGACGAGGACTACTTTTGAAAGGCTTTTGTATGACCTGAGATGACTTGTCAGGGATCTTATGTGAGACAAAGGTAGATTACCAAGGGGATTTATAGGATTTTGATAACATGTTGAGGGGGCCCCACACGATCAATGGTGATTTCTTGGGGTGCATATCCCCTTTCACAATATGATCAATGTATCTCATTTTGTAAGAAGCTCCCATCATTTCACCTTTTATTTAATTATTTATTTTATAAGGGTTGGGGATCTCATGAACATGTATGAGTGTTGTTAAAGGCAATAACTCTCCCCCTAGGTGATGTATCATGTTAATAACAAAGGGTACTGTGGTGATACATGATCATTGTCATATACCTTTCCTTATATTTGTCTATGGAGTCAAGGGGAAACACAGAACCATATAGACATGTCTAAAACCCTTCACATGATAAAGGTGGAATGTCAAAAAGATTTTGCATGAAAAGGTGTTCATGTCACTAGGGATTTTGTGGTGTCTTGAGAATCTTATGGGCATGTCACATCAATATTTACAACCATGAAATGATTCCACCCTTTTCATATTATTATCCTTATTTTACACGGATTTTTGGATGGTTTTTAGGCTCCCACCGACTGACAAGTTGAGTGATCTGGAAGAACTCATCTAGTAGTTTCCGCATGATCAATCAATGTCTCAATGCCTTCACAAGAATATAAGGTCTTTTCAGAGGGGCTCTATGTGTTCTATCACTGGTCGTGTGCTGTTCATGAACCATGTGTTCCTTGGAGGTTCACACAATCTGCAAGTTTTTTCCACCTCCTGCTTCCTTATCTTTGTGAAGGAAATAATACCAATGTTTTAGGTATTACTTCCCTTGTTGATTCTTCGATTCTCATTTGGTGGGAATCAACAAGGTTGATCACATGTATTATATCCAACCTCAAATTTTAGATCTTATATCCTCACATTAAAATCTTTTACCAACACTATCATTATACACCACCACAATATTTTCTCAACCATATTTTCTCCACCATTTAATATTTTCTTTATTTAAACATTTCCAATATCTCTTTCCTAAACATTGATAACATCATCATGTGGAGAAACTATTATACACTCAAGAATTTGAAAATTTAATTTAGATTATGTAAATATTGCATATAAAATATAATATTATTATAAAACACATTATATATATAAATAATCATATATTTTTAACCAATTAAGTGAAATATTATATTTTTTTAAAGTTTGAAGGGATTATAACCCTCTATCAAGTATACAAATACCCTCCTTGTGGTCCCATTTGATATACAAGACACCATCTTTATTATGACTACTGTGAAATGATTATGACATCCTAATGAAAGATCCATCCTCAATGGAATTTTCATTTTAACAAAACTTTGTTTTAGTCAAAAATTTTATAATTTACCAATTAGAGTTTACTGGATCCAGGTAATAAAATACTTGTATTTCTTGTGATTTCATTATGAATGGTTCATTATTGTACCCTTCCTTACTAAAATTCACTTTCATGAATCCCAAGTCATCTATTTTAACATAAATCTTTTTATAAACCTATTTTCATAAAAAATTTTCACATGGAATGTTTTGTAATCCAACTTTCATATTTCTTGATAATGTTAAAGTATGACATTGTAACGACCTGGGTTTTTGGAATGGGTCAAAATCCTCACTCGGTTTGAATTTTTCAATAAGTGGCTATGCTACTTTTTGATTCGTTGATTAGAACTCAATTATGAGAGTTCCTTTGGACTTAAATGGTATTTTTGGGTTGGTTTAGAGTCTAGGAGAGTACCTTGGGTGTTTGGAAGGGTTTAGGGAGTGTCGAAGGCCTAAAGTCCTAGTTTTTGGGAAGCAGGTGCAGGTGCATGGTTTCAGGAGACCATACGAGTGGTGGCACACATCCATGCAGACTCGTCTACAGAAGTTGCAGAGAGCTACACATGGTTTGCGCATGGTATGGAAGAATATTCATGGTGGCCGTGCTAGCCTGTAGCCTTATGTAGTGTCTTCCACATGGTTTGGAAATTAGTGCGTCCAGTGTTGAGTATTTTTTTAATTTATATATTTCTTTTATTTATTTCTATTTCTCCCTTCCTCACTTTTTTATTTCTTGGTCATGCACAGTAGTGGAGAGTCGCACCTTTTTCTCCTCCAATGGATTTTGATCCAAATCCTCTATCTGACCTCCATTCTTCAATCTGTTGGAAGCAATGGGATCATTTCAGTAAGGCTCACTGCACACACCCTTCATCTTTCTTGATCTCTCTTCTTACGGACCACAGTTTCCATCCAAACCAATTTCTAGGTTTAAGATGGACACTCATATCTATGTCAAATGGATTCAAATTGGAGCTTGGTATCTGGTGTTTTTATACTTATGAGTCTAATATAGGTGGTGTATACCTTGTTTTGAGTTTTTGTAGACTTTTGGGGGTTGCGTATTTTTAGCGCATCGATGGATTTTGAGAAAGACCCATGTTGCTTCATATTGGATTGATGATATTTCTTGTGGGATGCCGTTAGGAATTCCATTACCTTGGTTATACAAGCAAGGTTGGGTTATAGGCAATCTATCCATGGGTTTTTTATCTAGGGGTGTTAAATTTAATTAAATTTCTTTTTTAAATTGAATTGAGCTGGTTGTTCAATTATGGGGAATTAAAGACCTCCATGTTATATTATGATTATTTTTTAAGATGTGTAATTAAATCATCTAGATTGAATTTCTTGTTTAAATTGTGCTATTTAAATTGTATATATGTAATTTATTAAATTGCATGAGATGGGTCCTAAGGGGATGTGACGAGCGTGGCCCAAGATCAGTTTGGGATGGCATGGCCACCGAGATTGAGTTATTTTGATCAATGGTTGGGAATAGCCTAGATTTGCATGAGTGGTTTTGACCACATGGTTGGGCATCATGGACAATGGCTTGAGGCAATGTGACTATAATGTTGGGCATGGTCTAGGATACTTGGATGGCATAACCATTGGATTTGAGCGACATGGTCATAGGGGAATGGGGTTATAGAGATGGTGTGGCTTAGGTCCACTACTACAAAAATGGGAAAGGGAAGCGATACCCTTTTATCAGCGCTAAAAAAAAGCACTGATAAAGGGGGCCTTTATCAGACCTAAGAAAAGCGCTGATAAAGGGTCACTTTTAACAGCACTAAAAAAGCAATGATAAAGGCCCCCTTTATCAGCGCTTTTTTTAGCGCTGATAAAGGGGACCCCTTTATCAGCACTTTTTTAGTAGCGCTGATAAAGGGAGGATTTATCAGCGCTTTTTCCTGCCGGTGATAAATTTTATGTTTCGAAAAATATAATGAAAAATAAATTATTGTTATATAAGTATATTTATATTGATATAAATATAATATATATTTGTTATATTTTTTTTAGATATGTATAAAAAGACTATTACATTTAATATATAATAAATTTAGTGAAAATGGATTTAAAATATTTTAAAAAATATTATTAATTACTAATTTTCTAATTATTGTTGATTAAAAATCATTTACTAAAAATTTGAAGACACAAAAAAATCAAAACAATTAATAAAAGATCTAAAATAAGTTGAAAATGTAACTCAAACTTAAAACAACCATAACTTTTGAGTTGGGTGTCCTTTTGAGCTCTACAACATATCAAATCAAAGCCTGCGATGATCTCTACGCTCTTGTGACACAAGGAAAGCTTCTATCACATTTTTCGAGGCCAAAAAAGGCCCAGAAGGCCTCCAAAACTGAGTTTTTAGTGGGGATACCCCGATTTGTTACCATTCAAACAAGTATAACTTATGATCTGGATGTCTATTAGGCCTGTCCCACATATAATATCTAATATTGTTTCATTTTCTTCGATTTTACTGATTGTGTAGTTGAAACAAGATTTTGTATTATAAGTTATGGTCGTTTTAACATTCTATGGATTTTCAAATACACATATATATGTATTTATTCATAAATATATATGTGTCTGTGTGTATGTGTGTGTGTTGTATATATGTATGTATGTTTCTATTTATTTATTTATTTATAAACACACATAAAGAACATTTTTCATAAATGTATTTAAAACTAATCTTATAAGTATATATTAATATACAAATAAATATACGGATAAAAAATTATTACTAAAAATATATATAAAAATAAATATAAATATATATTAATATTCGAATGAATATATATATAATAATATATGAATAAATATACTTATATTAATATGAATCTATATCAATATACGAATAAATATAACTATATATATATATAAATAAATAGATATATCATTAAATAGAGAAAAAAACAAAATGGATTAGTGGTAAAGGAGAAGCCGTGAAAGGGGGGAGGTTGCAGGTTCGAGTTCGGGTGGATGCAAAGGGGTGTGCACGTGTGACGATGCGTAGGAAGGGCAGCGCACGGGAGACCGGCTAGCACTGATAAGGGGGGGGGGGGGGTCAAGTGCAGTTAAAAACTCTCCGCATTATATAATTATTTTTTATTTTTAATCTTAATTTTTTTTTGACTTTTATCATTGCTAAAAAAAGCGCTGATAAAGGGGTTTTTTATCAGCATTTTTTTAGCACTGATAAAAGGGGCCTTTATCAGCGCTTTTCGGAGCACT